>OY968831.1:12569136-14003517 GCA_963695495.1 Hololepta plana | reverse complement strand
AAATGAACTTTTTTTTTCCAGTCATTTTTTGACTTTATCACTTGCCCATGAAGCATAAGGTAACGGGATCTCAAAGGGGCATAAAACTGCGCGTCTAATCCATTAATAATTATCAGCATTTTCTTTGCTTTTCTCGGATCTCAAAGGATTTAGATCATTTCAAAAAGATTCGAAATGACTGGTGAAATGAACTTTTTTCCCGTAATTTTTTGACTTTATCACTTGCCCATGAGGCTTAAGGTAACGGAATCTCAAGGGGGATAAAACTGCGTGTCTAAGCGAGTAATAATTATCAGCATTTTCTTTGCTTTTCTCGGATCTCAAAGGATTTAGATCCATTTCAAAAAGATTCGAAATGACTGGTGAAATGAACTATTTTTTACCAGTCATTTTTTGACTTTATCACTTGCCCATGAGGCTTAAGGTAACGGAATCTCAAGGGGGATCAAACTGCGCGTCTAATTCAGTAATAATTATCAGAATTTTCTTTGCTTTTCTCGGATCTAAAAGGATTTAGATCATTTTAAAAAGGTTCGAAATGATCTTTTTCCAGTCGTTTTTTGACTTTATCACTTGCCCATGAAGCATACGGTAACGGCATCTCAAAGGGGCATAAAACTGCGCGTCTAATCCAGTAATAATTATCAGAATTTTCTTTGCTTTTCTCGGATCTCAAAGGATTTAGATCCATTTCAAAAAGATTCGAAATGACTGGTGAAATGAACTATTTTTTACCAGTCATTTTTTGACTTTATCACTTGCCCATGAGGCTTAAGGTAACGGAATCTCAAGGGGGATGAAACTGCGCGTCTAAGCGAGTAATAATTATCAGAAATTTCTTTGCTTTTCTCGGATCTCAAAGGATTTAGATCCATTTCAAAAAGATTCGAAATGACTGGTGAAATGAACTATTTCTTTCCAGTCATTTTTTGACTTTATCACTTGCCCATGAGGCTTAAGGTAACGGAATCTCAAGGGGGATGAAACTGCGCATCTAAGCGAGTAATAATTATCAGAAATTTCTTTGCTTTTCTCGGATCTCAAAGGATTTAGATTCATTTCAAAAAGATTCGAAGCGACTGGTGAAATGAACAATTTTTCTTTCCAGTCCACGGTGAAGAAAGAGGTTACGCATTACATGGAACAAGGCCAATGGTTCTTATCGCTATACAACGACGACGGCGATCCGCAAGAGATATCGTTCGTTGCGGCCGTCGCGGACGATATGACGCACAATTGCCCGAACGGTTGCAGCGGCAAAGGCGAATGCCTGATGGGCCATTGCCAGTGCAATCCCGGATTCGGCGGCGACGATTGCAGCGAAAGTAAGTGCAAATTGGACTCGTTAACAAATCAACGCATTTCACGCGATACCGTACTATCGACAACATTTCCAATTAACACTAATTTATTGTACTCTTGTAATTAACCAAATTGCCATTAACAACGACGCATTTGCAAATGCGCTTCGGCACGGCAAAACGCGCATGAACGGA
The DNA here is from genome assembly GCA_963695495.1 of Hololepta plana. NCBI lineage: Eukaryota > Metazoa > Arthropoda > Insecta > Coleoptera > Histeridae > Hololepta > Hololepta plana. Next base: position 14,002,021 of record OY968831.1, on the reverse strand, counting down.
ATGTGACATTCTTCTATCTCTCTGTCTCTATTAGGTGTATGCCCGGTATTGTGCAGCCAAAGAGGCGAATATATTAACGGTGAATGTCAGTGTAATCCCGGTTGGAAGGGCAAAGAATGCTCGCTGCGGCACGATGAATGCGAGGTGCCCGATTGCAACGGACATGGCCATTGCTCGAATGGCAAATGTTCGTGCGTTCGCGGCTATAAAGGGAAATTTTGCGAAGAAGGTACGTAGTAATGCGACGACCCGAACCTCGGAGTAGCCAATTCGATCGGCATCTACAGGTCCGCCATCCCGCAATCCTATCATTGCACATGAGAAAGAGCTCCAAGAAAAAAAAAAAGAAATGCTTGAATGATAAAATAACGAAAATTAAGCGAATAACTAAAACGATCGCACTGTCTGCCTCTCTGTACCTCTTCGCCCTCTCTTTTGCCTGACGAACGACGTTAATCGAACGATTTCCGTTTAGCGGATTGCCCGCATCCGACGTGTAACGCACACGGTTACTGCGTCGAGGGCACGTGCATTTGCAAGAAGGGATGGAAAGGTTTGGACTGCGGCCAGATGGACAAGGACGCGCTCCAGTGTCTGCCCGATTGCTCCGGCCACGGAACCTTCGACCTCGACACGCAGACGTGCACGTGCGAGACTCGATGGTCCGGCGACGACTGTTCTCGAAGTAATTAGCGAAATTCAAAAAAAAAAAAAGAAAGAAAATAACTAGAATCAATTAACGCGATTTCTAATCACGATCGAACTGCCTTCTCTGTCCCTCGCAGAATTATGCGATTTAGATTGCGGCGCGCACGGCCGCTGCGTTTCGGACGCGTGCCAATGCGACAAGGGATGGACGGGCGAGTATTGTAACGTGAAGGAGTGCGATCAGCGGTGCAACGAGCACGGCCAATGCAAGAACGGCACGTGCTTATGCGTGACCGGTTGGAACGGGAAGCATTGCACGATGGAGGGCTGTCCAAATAGCTGCTCGAATCACGGACAGTGCCGGTTCAACGGGGACGGCGCATGGGAGTGCAGATGCGACACCGGGTGGGACGGCAAGGACTGCAGCATATTGCTGGAGCAAATATGTAACGACGGCAGGGATAACGATAAAGGTAAGGGGCGGCTAGCATGGACGGATTCGTGCTGTGCGGACGAAAGTTAACAGATATTTCTTGAACGTGAGATTTCAAAAGAATGGCATGATTCTTATAAGATCCGTAAATAATTGCAAAGTAAGACTACAACACTTTGCAGAATTTGTCTAATGCTCATGCTTAACTTTCTTACCATTACGATTGGGCGCAATTAAATGGTTTAATAATAAATGTTTTGCCCGAGTACTAGAAAGTGCTCTTTTATGCTTAAACTTTGGAATGGGCTTTTATGAACGTTTGGCTTTCGAGCAGGACAAGTTTGGCAATTTTCAAAAAGCTTTTCGTTAAGCATTATTCATAAATGATTCCGGATCTGATCGGGCTTCAGCTTTAAAGTTAGTTTCTTTTTGCGGCTACCGGAAGATCATGTGGATCAGAAAAAAAATCATAGAATTTGCTGACTGAGAAATGAGATCATAATGCTCGGAGCCGTCTTATTTTTTGTTGAACAAAAATTAATTAGTTGCATTGCAGCGCTTTAAGAATCAATTCAAATGCTACTTATACTGCAAGTGATTCTCAAATGAATATTTTGATAAAAGATAAAGGAAAAAAAGGACAAAAACTATATTTTGTTGGAAGAGGCAGTTAACATTATTCAAAGTAGCGTTAAACTTCAAAAATGCACGTGAATGAAATTTTGTAGCTTAATTTCCTAAGGGAAGAAAATGTGGTGCATCGGAAATTGTAATTATAAGATACCAAAAACGTATGCCATTTATGGGTTTCCGTTAAATTTCTTGGCCGTTACTTTATTGTTCAGCAAATCAAAATCAAAACGAAGAGCTTTAAAAAGCTGATAATTAACTTAAATGTAGAAAAGGAAATTCAACAAACTTCAAACTCAATTTCTCTCGCATTAATTTTCATTTCTTTTCGTTCACGTGCACGTGCATAGACGGTTTAGTTGATTGCGAGGACCCCGAGTGCTGTTCGAATCACGTGTGCCGCAGCAGTCAGCAATGCGTGTCCGCGCCCAAACCGATCGACATTCTGTTGAGGAAGCAGCCGCCGGCGATAACGGCCTCGTTCTTCGAGCGCATGAAGTTCCTAATCGACGAGGGCAGCTTACAGAATTACGCGCGTCAAGAGACGTTCAACGAGAGGTATGTGCGAGACCGTGTCCATATAAAATCATGTCGAATCAATTTTGAAGCCAAAATGTAAATGGATCGGTGAAAAGACGAAATAGAAATATCGGAGCGTTTAAAGCGTTGCGAAAGCGATTTCACGACTATTTGTTTATTATTTTCAACGTGACTGTCATAACCACGGCCGAGATTGTTATTCGGCGGTTTACCGAAAATATATCGATCAAAAGTGTTTATCAATTCATAATCACTTTTAAATTAAAGTTATTATATTAACCTGATGATTTCTGCTCTGGTTATAACATTCTTTCAATGTCCCTTCTGTCAATTAACGTTTGTATTACTATTATTTCATGGGGCAAGTGCTATTCGTCATTATAGTCGTACCCGCGCTATTGTTCAGCAGTAAGACCATATAATTTTCGCGCGAAAGGCTAATTAATTCATTCATTTCGCCCTCAATTACGAAATTACACGCGTTGTGATGATGATACGCTTGCCTCTTGAAGAACCTGTCTATACATATATAGTATTTATATAATCAAATTGTATTATTAAATAGACGCATTGTTGTGCCCCATGTCAGTTTCACGTCCCAATTTTTTCTGTGATGTGGTTCTTTTTCTTGAAAAAAACAACAACAACTCATATTTAAGAAAATACTTTACACAAACTTACTCGAGAAAAAAAAAACATTAACAATTAGTGTGCTATATGTCACGCATTTTTATTAAGAGAAATTAACAGATCTAACAATTATTAACAACAAAAAGTAATATTAAAATAATTCGCAAAATTTTCCACTAAAATTCTAACCCGACGGATTTTCTCTATTCTTCTTTTTTCTTGCTGCACAGTACGTTCTGGAATCACTTCAATACGAGGTAAGGGCTTATTTAAAACAGAAGCAAACAGAGAGAAAGCAAAAAAAATCAGAAAACAATTAATGATGACATTGTAGAGGATCGTTTTCTTTATATTGATTATAGTTATCATTATATTTATTATTAATTAATTATCTGTTTGATTGATTGTTGCCTGGTTTGGTTCCGTTATTATTACATCCAATGTGTGTACGTCAAGTTTAGTTTTGCTTTGATTATTATCATCATCATTAACATTATCGTCTATTAACGACAATAACATTCATTCAGCAAAAGCAATCAAAATGATGATGCGTAGGTTATAGAGTTGTTAGCTTTTAGCGAAACAAAACAAAAAGCACCCATTTAAAGCCACCAAAACGTTAATTAATGAAACAATCGCACGCAGCCGTTCCGCAGTGGTGCGAGGCCGCGTGACGACGCAAATGGGCTCCGGTTTGATGGGCGTCCGCGTCAGCACCAGCACGCCGCTGGAGGGCTTCACGATGACGCGCGACGACGGCTGGTTCGATCTGCTGGTGAACGGCGGCGGCGCGGTCACGTTACAATTCGGGCGGTCGCCGTTCCGGCCGCAGTCGCAGATCGTCTACGTGCCGTGGAACGAGGTGGTCATCATCGACAACGTGGTGATGGCGACCGGCGAGGAGAAGAGCGCGGCCAACGTGCCGGCGCCGTGTCGCGCCCACGATTACGACACGATGAAACCGGTCGTTCTGGCGACGTGGAAGCACGGTTTCCAGGGCGCGTGCCCGGACAAGAGCGCCATCCTCACCGAGTCGCAGGTGGTGCAGGAGAGCTTGCAGATCCCCGGCACCGGCCTGAATCTCGTCTATCACAGTTCCCGCGCGGCCGGTTACCTGTCGACGATACAGCTCCAGCTCACGCCGGAGACGATACCGGCGTCGTTGAACTTGATCCATTTGCGCATCACGATCGAGGGCATCTTGTTCGAGAGGACGTTCGAGGCCGATCCGGTGATCAAGTTTACGTACGCGTGGAACCGACTGAACGTTTATCGGCAGCGGGTCTACGGCGTGACCACCGCCATCGTGAAGGTCGGCTACGAGTACAACGATTGCAAGGACGTCATCTGGGACGTGCAGACGACGAAGTTGAGCGGCCACGATATGAGCATATCGGACGTCGGCGGTTGGAACTTGGACATTCATCATAGATACAATTTTCACGAAGGTACGTACGAGATGACCAACGAAATGGTCGCACTTCTGCGAGTTTGTTGCAAATTTAATGGCCAACTTTGAAGTGCCATAGCTCAGTTCTTGGCCGATCAATTTAAATAGGAGCCAGAGCTGTCTTGCGATTGAGTAGCAAATTGAACTGTAGAGGGTGTTAAAGTGTCACAAACTCTGAGGGGTGATAATATGGCCCAAAACAAGCAGAAAGGTCTTGATGAACATGGGGCCGGAAATGGATCAATTCGAAGATACGGAGGATTGAACTTTCTTGCAGCATATCTTCGGTTTTTGGCTTTTTTCGTTCACAAAACTTGCATTTTCATAGCGTATCTAACAGCCGTTTTGTGATACGTAAAGTTTGGAGTTGATATTAAGTCGTTTGTGACACTTTTACAATTTTTCGCTACGCCATTTTACTGTAATTCTGAATTGGCCCATATGCTTATTAAGTTAAAGCTTATCCCAAATCGTCAGATTCCTTCAGGTCGTCTTCTGAGAGAACATTTCCGCGGATTTTTTAAAGGAAGATTCTTAGGATGAAGTGGATCAGATTTATACCCTCTGGATGTCTTTCTTTCGGGCGATTGGAAAAGTTTAGTTTATGCTACCCTTGTAAATGACCTTCAGGAACTGAATCAACTAATAGATTAAAGATGCCACTGAATTTAAGCCAATGCTTGATTGCCAATGATTCTCGAAAGATTTCTCAGGTCCTTGCGGCAAAGATGCTGTGGCTGCCGTGAAATGGAAGCAGGGCACTTTTTATTCGTGTTTTGTTCAGAGTTTGCATTTTGTGTACATAAATTGTTAAAAATATAAAAGTTTCAAAATGTTCCGTATTACCACCCCGTAAAGTTTCTGACACTTTTATTTAACACCCTGTAGTGGCAACAAAATGTTTCGGAGCTTTATGAACCAAAAAATTAACTCTTGAAGATCGATGCCATAGTTCGATGAAGAATTGATCGGCAAAATGAGCAAAGCCCTTGACCAGGCTAATTTTTGAAAGTCCCTGAACTCTTTTGGTATCCTTTTTCGCGTTTGCAACTGCCATGGATTGATCAAAGACGATTGAACATTTCTTTGCGCAAGTTCCTATGCGTCTTTTGAAACTGCACGAAATTCTACCCAATAATCGGAAGCATCCTAAAACATCAAATTAACTATGATATTTGCACCAATGGATAATTTTCGCAAACTTTCATCCCACATTTCGCATTTGTTACGCAGTTTTTCTCGGTGCTTTTCAGGTATTTTACAAAAAGGCGACGGATCCAACATTTATCTGAAGCACAAGCCGCGCGTGATTTTGACGACGATGGGCGACGGCCATCAGCGCCCTCTGGAGTGTAACGATTGCGAGGGCCAAGCGTCGAAGCAGCGATTGCTCGCTCCCGTCGCGTTGGCCACGTCGCCGGACGGCTCGATATTCGTCGGCGACTTCAATCTGGTGCGCAAGATTCTAACCGACGGCACCGTCAAGACCATCGTTCGACTGAAGTGAGTTGCACGACAAATAAATTAATGCCGGATAATCATTAATAATCTTTTTTCCGTTTTTTTCTTTTAGTGCGACTCGCGTATCGTACAGATACCACATGGCATTAAGTCCATTGGACGGCACATTGTACATATCCGATCCGGAATCGCACCAGATAATCCGCGTGCGCAACACGAACGACTACAACGATCCGGACCACAATTGGGAGACGGTCGTCGGTTCCGGCGAGCGGTGTCTGCCGGGCGACGAGGCCCATTGCGGCGACGGCGCGTTGGCGCGGGACGCGAAACTGGCGTATCCGAAAGGCGTCGCGGTGTCGAACGACAACGTCCTGTACTTCGCCGACGGCACCAACATCCGCATGGTCGACCGCGACGGCATCGTGACGACGGTGATCGGCAACCACATGCACAAGTCGCATTGGAAACCGATACCGTGCGAGGGCACGCTGAACGTCGAAGAGGTGCACCTCCGCTGGCCGACCGAGTTGGCGATCAATCCGTTGGACAATTCGTTGCACATCATCGACGACCACATGATATTGAAAATGACGCCGGACGGCCGCGTAAAAGTCGTCGCCGGCCGGCCGTTGCATTGCGCGCCGCCGTCGATCGGCTACGACGTCGAACTGGCGACGCACGCGACCCTCGTGATGCCGCAAAGTGTCGCGTTCAGCGCGGCCGGCGATCTGTACGTCGCCGAGAGCGACTCGCAGCGGATCAATCGCGTGCGAGTGATCGCCACGGACGGGAAGATATCGCATTACGCCGGCGCCGAGTCGAAGTGCAACTGCTTGGAGCGCGGCTGCGACTGCTTCGAGGCCGACCACTATCTGGCGTCGAATTCGAAGTTCAACACGATCTCGGCGGTGGCCGTCAGTCCGGACGGTAACGTGCACATCGGCGATCAGGCCAACTATCGCATTCGCTCGGTGATCGCGAGTATCCCGGACGCGAGTGCGACGCGCGAATACGAGCTATTCTCGCCGGAGACGCAGGAGATTTACATATTCAATCGCTTCGGGCAGCACGTCGCCACGAAGAACATACTGACGGGCGAGACGAACTACCTGTTCACGTACAACGTGAACACGAGCAACGGCAAATTGAGCACGGTGACGGACGCGGCCGGCAACAAGATCTTCCTGCTGCGCGACTATTCGAGCCAGGTCAATTCGATCGAGAACACGAAGGGGCAAAAGTGCCGATTGCGCATGTCGCGTATGCGTCTCTTGCACGAACTGAGCACGCCCGACAACTACAACGTGACGTTCGACTATCACGGCCCGACCGGCCTGCTGAAGACGAAATTGGACAGCAGCGGCCGCAGCTACGTGTACAACTACGACGAGTTCGGCCGCCTGACGTCGGCCGTCACGCCGACGGGGAAGGTGATCAGTTTGTCGTTCGATCTGAGCGTGAAGGGGGCGACGGTGAGGGTCGGGCAGAACAGCAAGAGACCGGTGTCGATGCTGATCAAAGGGTCGAGCGTGATCACGAGGGTGGGCGAGGCCGAGCACAAAACCATCCTGATGGCGGACGGCGGCGTGTCGAACACGGCGCCGTGGATGCACTCGTTCGCGACCGACACCGTGCCGTACGCGGTGCTGGCGGAAATCGATCCGATGCTGGGCGAGAGCTACCCGGTGCCGGCGAAACAACGTACGGAAATCGGCGGCGATCTGGCGAACCGGTTCGAGTGGCGGTACTTTTTGCGTCGCGTGCAAAACACCAATAGCGGCGGCGGTAAGGGGAAGAGCGCGAAATCGATCGCGCAAATCGGTCGGAAGTTGCGCGTCAACGGCGAGAATCTGCTGACGTTGGAATACGATCGCGACACGGCGTCGGTGTCCGTGTTCATGGACGATCGCGTCGAACTGCTGAACGTGACGTACGACAAGACGGCGCGGCCGGTCAAGTGGGGCCCGCGGAACGGCATCTTCGCCGAGGTCGAATTGGAGTACGACCGGTTCAGTCGATTGATCAATTGGAAATGGGGCGACGTGAGCGAGAGCTACGGCTTCGATCGCGCCGGCCGACTGTACGAGATCAAGTACGGTGACGGATCGTCGATGATCTACGCGTTCAAGGATATGTTCAGTAGTTTGGTAATTATGCTTTCTATTTGATATTAAACGCTAAAAGTGTACGGGCAAACTTCTTGCTGTAAGAATGCCGATGAGTAGATTATTTTCGTCCACGCTTTTCAGAATTTACATACACGTATATCACAACAAATTACATTTCATGTTCATACTTCATTTGTTGAATGCTAACATCAGAGATGCTGAAAAAATATAGCCAAATAGAGAACTAATCATGAGCTACGTGGCTTCAATAAACATGATTCGGTGACGCACTTGTAACAGAAAAATAATGGAACAATACTGAGAAAGAAAACAATATCCATTTTGCGGAGTCAACAATATGCGAAACACAACAGATTAATAATTTTATGGGCTCCCTACACATTTTACAACGTCGTTCACTATGAAGCTCGCCCCTAACGTAACTACCAGCCTGTTTTTACCAAAACAAAGTGTACAAAAACTAAAATGCACTTTGGACATTTTAACTGTAAAACGTTCATTTCGTTCTTAAAAAGGAGAGTTTTAAATTGATTATTTGCAAACGCTTTGTAACTGTGTTGTAAAAGCAGAGATAACACAAGGTTTATGATCATGCAAAAATATTCAACTGAAAATATGCAGGTCATAAAACGAAACGCATTAGATTTTCTATGAAATATATTTATCGAGCTGGAGATATGCAATATTGTAATTTAGCATTGTTCGCATTACAAATTCTTCTGATAATTGTCCATCTATTACTATTCAAATGTAGGATGCTCTTTTCATTTGTTTCTATTAAAGTAAAGTTATGAAATGTCAACAATTAATAACTAATAAAAGAATCGCAATTAAACACAAATAAGTTCATACCAAAGCAACGATACAAATATAAAAGACACCAAAATTTGGCATTAAAGTCACAAATGATTTGAATTTTAAATGAAATTTAAAATAGGTTCAAAGCAGTCAACTGTGACATACCTAAGCAAAGTCGTTAGATTGATCTTTAGCGCTTTTACAATAATGTTTTCTTACAAACCGCACATTGAGAGTGTATCAGACATTTGCATTTTTTTTTTAACTGCGACCTTTAATCTTTCTGTTAGGCCATCATACAGATATCAAGAAACTACATGAAGCGCTACAGTTGAACTTACTCTGCATCATAATTTGCGTTCAATTTTATCCATTAAGCCCGCAGTAGGAACGAAATGAGAGAGTAGCTTAAAGTTGGAAAATATCTGTTAGGTTTTTTTTTAAATTAGTCTATTCTCTCCTCAAGCTAGATTATTATCTTGTTTTAATGTACTAACCCTATTTTCCCACTGTTCGCCTTCATATATCTGCCATAATGCAACTGGCAATTGCATCGGATTCATCCTATTGCGTGTACAAAACAAAACGAAATTGCCGCGGAACGTGAAATAGTAGCCAACCTTTTGCATAACACGAAGTTTACTCTCGCTGCCAACCAGTTTGGCCGCCGATCTTCTTCATACATATAATTCTTCTCTTTGGCGCAATTGCAACCGACGCCGTACCGAACGCCCGACGGCCAAACGATTAAACCGCTCTTTTTTCAACCGCAATCTTCTCCCGTCTATTTTGCAGCCACTCAAAGTAACGACGCCCCGCGGTTCCGACTATCTCTTGCAATACGACGAGGCCGGCGCCCTGCAATCGCTGACGACGCCCCGCGGCCACATACACACGTTCTCGCTGCAGACGTCGCTGGGCTTCTTCAAGTATCAGTACTTCTCGCCGATGAACCGCCACCCGTACGAGATCATCTACAACGACGAGGGCCAGATCATGACGAAGGTCTATCCGCATCAGTCCGGCCGCGTCGTTTACGTTTACGACACGTCGGGCAAGTTGGAGACGAGCCTCGCCGGCCTCAGCTCGATACATTACGTCTATCACGAGAGCAGCAATCTGGTGAAGAGCATCGACATGGTCGAGCCGAATTTCGAGGTGAAACAAGAGTACAAATACCACGCGGGCGTGTTGAAGGACGAGCGGATCAAGTACAGCGCGAAGAGCGGCTTGGACAACGCGCACTACAAGTACCAATACGACGGGAACGCGCGATTATCGATAATCGACGTCGACATCAACGGCAAGGAGATGCCGCAGTTACGGATCAAGTACAACCAGAATCTGGGCACGCTGGAGGGCATCAGCGACCTGCGAATCTACCGGAACACGTTCAACCGCTCGGTGATGCAGGACACGAGCAAACAGTTCTTCACGATCACCGAGTACGACGACCACGGCCGCTTGAAGACGATCCTGATGAACATCAAGTCGTTCGACGTGTATCGCCTCGAGGTCGATTACGACCAACGGAACCGCATCAAGACGCAGAAGCTGATGATCGGGCGCACGACGAGCGCGGACAAGATCACCTACAACGCCGACGGCCACGTGCTGGAGGTGATCGGGACGAGCGGGAACGGCGGCGGCAGCAATTGGAAGTACGTCTACGACGAGAACGGCAACGTGATCGGCGCGTTCAAGGACAAGGAGCGCATCTCGCTGGGCTACGACAGCGGCGACCGCGTCGTCCAATACGGCGACGTCGAGTTCAACAACTACGACAGCCGCGGCTACGTGGTGCGCCGCGGCGAGCAAAAGTATCGGTACAATTCGCGCGCTCAACTGATACACGCCTTCGAACGCGACAAGTTCCAGACGTGGTACCACTACGACGATCGCGCGCGTCTCGTCTCGTGGAACGACGACAAGGGCAACGTCACGCAGTTCTTCTACTCGAACCCGAGCCTGCCCGACCTCGTCACGCACGTGCACTTCCCGAAGAGCGGCCGCACGTTCCGGTTCCTCTACGATCAGCGGCACGTGATCGTGACGGTCGAGACGTCCGAGCAACGGTTCTACGTCGCCTCCGATCAGAACGGGTCGCCGCTGGCCCTCTTCGACATCAACGGGAACCTGATCAAGGAGATACGGCGCACGCCGTTCGGCAGCATCGTGCTCGACTCGAACCCGGACTTTTATCTGCCCGTCGACTTCCACGGCGGCATCTACGATCCGAACACGAAACTGCTGTACCTGCACAAGCGCGTCTACGATCCGATCGTCGGACAGTGGATGACGCCCGCGTGGGAGCAATTGGCGACGAAACTGACGACGCCGACGGACGTGTTCATCTATCGCTTCGCGAACAACGATCCGATCAATTCCGCGCAGACCGACAACTACATGACGGACTTGTACAGTTGGCTGAAACTGTACGGGTACGACATGAAGAATATGATCGGCAGCGAGTACATCGGGCGTCTCATCTACAAGCCGCAGGCGACCGTCACGTCGCGACAATTGGCGCCCGATTTCGGCGTCATGTCCGGATTGGAGTGCATCATCGATAAGGTAACGTACGGTTGCACATTGGACCCTGCATATACTTCTGTAGTGGTCTGTAAATTAAGTAATGAGACTGATTTTTTTTCAAGTTGAATACAGTTATAATTTAACATTGTCTCCCTCAAAATAGTTGCCTTGGCACGCCACACAGCGCTGGAGACGCTTTCTCCACTCTTCATAACAGTGCTGGAACTCGCTTTCTGGAATAGCCTTCAGCTGGTCGGTTACAGCCACTTAAATGTCCCCAGAGACCCAAAATGAGACCCTTGAGGTGAATTTTTTTCGCACAGGGAAAGGAAAACACCACAATAACTCAAATCCGACGAATAAGAAGGATGGGGAGCAACGGGAATGCTTTTACCGGCCAAAAACGCGTTCGTTGATATTGCTGTCTGACAAGGCGCATTGTGATGATGCAATACCAAAGTTGTTTTTTATGTTTGGCCTCACACGCATGACTCCTTTGCGAAGCCTTTCAAGAACCTCTTGACGAAAGTGTTTATTGACAGTTTGGCCCTGAGGCAGAAACTCTTTGTCGACATTTTCATGGGTCATCTTTGATGGATTCTTTTCCTTCTGAAAATGCTTTAAACCACTGAAGAACGTGGGCTCTTGAAAAGCACTCTCCGTATGCTTGGCGAAGTTTTGCAAAGGTTCCCGTTGCATTGTGACCAAGTCTGAAGCAGAACCTGATTAGCACGACGTTGCTCGAAATTGATTTCACTCGTTTCTAGAACGCACCGACAAAATATCTTTTTCGAAAAGAATCGCTACGAACAACCAGATGATAATTCCAACTTCAGACTCACACTGATAGCGTATCACAAGTCCCGTGATTCTATTGTTGCCACATCGAACGCTACGTTACCAGTCTAATTACTTAATTTACACACCACGTATACTTCTTTTACCTGTTTAAAATGTTAATTCTCTCCATTCCGTCAGTATGATGATTAAATCTAATCCCCATATCTCTTTGTTTGCCGTAGGTGAACGAGAAATTCACCGATTTGGGCTTCATACCGAAACCGCTGCTGAAGATGGAAGCGAAAACGCGCAACCTGCTACCGCGCGTCGCCTATCGCCGCTCCGTCTTCGGCGAGGGCGTGCTGATATCGCGAGCCGGCGGCCGCGCCCTCGTCAGCGTCGTCGAGGGCGTGAACGGCGTCGTGCAAGACGTCGTCACGTCCGTCTTCAACAGTTCCTTCTTCCTGGAGGTCCACTTCAGCATCCACGACCAGGACGTGTTCTACTTCGTCAAGGACAACGTGCTGAAGATCCGCGACGATCTCGAAGAGTTGCGCCGCCTGGGCGGCATGTTCAACGTGTCGACGCACGAGACGACCGATCACGGCACGCCCGGGAAGGAGCTACGTCTGCACAATCCGGACGCCGTGGTGATCATCAAGTACGGCGCGGATCCGGAACAGGAACGCCACCGGATCCTGCGGCACGCGCACAAGCGCGCGGTGGAGAGGGCGTGGGAGCTGGAGAAGCAGCTGGTGGCGGCCGGGTTCCAGGGCCGCGGCGACTGGACGGAGGAGGAGAAAGAGGAGCTGATCTCGCACGGCGACGTCGACGGCTACGAGGGCGTCGACATACACAGCATACACAAGTATCCGCAATTGGCCGACGATCCCGGCAACGTGGCCTTTCAGCGGGACACGAAGCGGAAGCGGCGAAAGAGCGGCGCGAAGAAGGGCAGCCGAACGCACAGGCACGAGTCCTGATTCGCGTCGCCCCGGCTGGCGGACGCAGAATGAAAGTGAGCATTTTTTTGGATGGGACGGCGGTGAAGTTGCGGCGAACGATGAAACGGTTGAACGGGAGAATAATCTATAAATACAAAATGTAAAATGAATGACGAGGAAATATTTTTTAAATGCCAACATCAAAAGGAATTAATAATAATTAAAATAATAGAATTATTATTATTATATATATATACATACAAAAGAAAATTAGTAATAACAAAAATTTAAATACTAGTCGTCGTAAATATTATAAATATGAAAAATTAATAATAATTTTTAAGGACAGATTCTTAATATAATATATTCAACTCGTAAGGACTGAAGAACATTTGAAATAAAAAATGATTATTTTTTATTAGCGATTTATTATGATCGTGCGATGAAATGAAATTAAAAGAGAATAGTGATGCTAATTAGTTTTGATAATCTCGTGCAAATAAAAATGCTAGAATTATTATTGCAGTTGGTAAATTGTAGAAAATTGACTTTGATGAACGAACAATGGATTAGGGTGTCAATCAACTGACCGATGGCCTAAGATTTTCGTTATTCGACAAAGGATTTGCTAATAATCGCTAGTTGGCACGACGCAACGTTAGTGCGACACAAAGAAAAGGACGTTCATTTCCGCCTTTTAGTATCAAGATCCTCTCCAAGCAAGAAAAAGGAAAAGTGTTCAATAATTTAGTGGAAACTTCTAATCAAACTTTACTAACTCTTTGTTTTTGGTGACAGTTATGGACTCAAAAATTGTTAATTATGCACCGATTATGCGCGTTTATTTCCTACTGGTCTCCGGGAATTGTAGGGAGATCAACTATTGATATTTTAACGAATATTTGCTACACTTTCCCTTTGAAACTGGGAACGTTAATTTTGTAGAAAGTAATGTTTCGTAAGAGGATGAAATCTCCAAATAATTACAGAAGCATGTACATGATCCTCACATTAGAACTCATATTTATTATTTACAAAGATGTATGTGCCATATTGTCTCTTCAATATCGGAAATGCTGATGCAGAGAGAAACGCTCATAAACTTAGATGAACTGCGTGTTCTTCGAGATTGTTTTTTAAATAGATTCCATACAATTGTAACAATACGTTTCAAAACGATCGAATTCAATAGTAATCATTATCACAGAAAAGTTGAAAGGGCTTCTTTCGTTTTGAAACTAATTGCGTTTCGTGGAAACTTTGTAAATATATGCAGTAAATAAAACAACAAACTTAAAAGAAGCTTTTTATATGGCGACTACGTTATAACAATTGCGAGATGAATGTGAATGATGAATGAGAGATTATCTCGATTGCGTTCCATTGACGATCATCCGATTGATTGTAGCGGCATAATAAGTGGGCAAACAAAAACGAGTAGATGAACGAAAGGGCATGTTTATTAATTGCGCTTAATTTTTTTATATATATACATTTTATTTCTTTCGAATGCGTTTCCGTTTATGCCAATTAATTGCAACGTAAAAGCAGACAGAATTTTAAACGTGCGTCACTCTTGTAACCTTTTATAATGTGAAACGAGTAAATTAGTAGAAATCGACTGAGGAGATATTATTATTATTATACGTCTGAGAACGATGATATTTAGTCCATAGATGTACATACATAAAAGTAATTATTAAACGAAAATTATTCATATTGTACGCCATATTTATGATATTAAGTTTTACAATTCTATGATTCTCGTCCGGATGCTTGATTTTAATCCTCATTCCTATATCAAAGCAAGAAATGAATCTTATCTCTTTACTGTTCTACCACACACACTCTCTCTCTCTCTCTTTCCTACATCTCGATAAGTAGTACGTTTACTGGGCCATAATAAAAGAAATAATAGAAGCATAGCGAAAGGATTTGAAACAAAAGGTCCATTAATCATTAGAATAGCGTACATTTCTTTGTATCTTTTTTTGTAAGAGAAGGCCTCTGTTGTGATAATTATTTTACGACGTTCATTTATTGACTCGAATAAAATAAAATTACACGTCTTTTAGAATTTGCTAGATAATAATCAATTCAGTAATAACATAATTGTCTTTAATCGAAGTAATGGTACTAAATGAAATTAATTAATTTGCTGAGAATCGAATAGTTTTGAAAAGCGAAAGATATTCACATTTAATGAATTCATATCTACTTGCCTACCGTAATTAAAGAAGTAAAATTTACATAGTTAAGCTTATTAACACGTGTATATGTGTAAATGTATGAATTATATAAATACGTAAATAATAATCAATTTAGAATGTGACCAATAAAATAGGCGAATTTGTTTTATCATTCGAAGGAGGAGGTTGAAATTTTCAAGTAAATTAAAACAAAATGTGAAAATCTTTTAGCTCAACAACAAATTAAAGGAAATAAACTAGGTACAGCTGTTGTAATGATAAATGAACTTAATCGATTAATTGTTTGTATGTTACCATCAATATTGATTGAATATTATTTCCCCATTTATTAATACTCATTAATATTAATTCGAATTGTTTATTTCCTTAATATGTATTTGAAAAGGAAAAGAATTTGAAACGAAAGGCAATTTGGTACGTTTTGGTTGGGCAGAAGGTTGCCAAAATGAAAAGGTAAATGGAAACGTATAAGAATATAATATGTACTATAACTATATATTACATAAATACCTACAGAATATGGAAAATAAGTGATATTTTTTCAAAAAAAAATGAATGAAATTAAATTAATATTATGATAAATAAATTGAAAAAAAAATAACATAAAATTGTGAGGAATAAGAAGCAATACTTTGTATCTTAATTAATTAAAAGGAATATAAGAAAAAAATACTGCATTATTATCTTTATTATTATTATTATTAACATACTCTTTTTTATATAATTATTATTACGTGCAATTGTTGTGTAGTTGCTGCAGAAATTGACCATTTTCGAATGGCAACGTGCACTCCTTGTAACGACGCATTTACGAAGAGAAATTATAAATAAGCAAAACGATGGAAGAATTTGAAAAATATGACCATTGTGAAGACGAAAAGTAATAAATAAAAGGAAAAATTAAATACTACTACTACTACTGTTTTATGTGTATATATACATATTATACATACATTTATTGTGTATATTGTTTATTTTATTTTTTCATTTTGATTTTATTATTTTAGTATGTTGTAAATATATTTTATTCTAATTCATTATCATTAGTTTATTATTAAAATGCGAAAATATTTATCAACAAGTTTCGATTGTGTTCTGTGTTCTAGTAATTTCTTCGCTTTCTTTCAACACTATTCAAATTGTCGTGGTTTGGTGCTGACGAATGAAAGTTTAAATACAATTAAGGCTTTGAACCTGTTCAATTCCCAACAATTATTTTACCAGTTGTTATTGCTTTAGTAAATGCCTTTATCCCACGTCTAAGGCAGGAAATTGAACAAAGAACAATCAGATAAGCAGAAAATTGCTTGCATTCAACGAAACACTATCAATAATGTGCCCGACACTAAGATTCTCGTTGCCTTACATTTTCCTATCAATCGATTCAAAGAAATCGTTTCAAACGTGTCTTCTAAAAGAACGAAACAGAAGCTTTACTCTACATAAAGGAAGATAAGAATTTTGTGAGGGGATTGTAATGGACCACTGACAAAAGAATCATTATTTATTTATTTTTAAAGAACGTTATATTCTACTTTTATTGAAAATTAACAATTTGCACATTTTTAGCATCATTTTAATACTTTATTTACTTAAAATCGCGCTTTGGTTACTTATATCTTTTATGTCACTCGAAGGACGCTTAATCGAATTATGTCCATTTATAATAGAATAAATGGAGACTATCTTTAGAAATTTGATATTTCAGAAAACAATTTGTAAGAGAAAACCAGAAATCCAGATTTGAAATTAAACCACGACATTTTTTCATTCCTGCCAACTTTTCTTGGTTACAGACAAATACAAAAAATCATTAGAAATAGTTCAGTTCCGTAAAGCCATAAATATAAATAATAACCGTAATCTTCCTCTGTAGGCGAGAGAAAATTCCTTTGCTGCAAATCACGTAGGCAGATTTGAATTTAAAAAACAAAAGTTTTGCGGTGTATTCCTGGTTGCATTTTCAGTGTATATAATTCTGCATTGAATTCAAGGTGTTTCCAGAGATAATATATATGGTTGTTTCTAAAAAGTTAATCAAACGTTGGTTGTACATGCTGCAGATTCCAATAATTTAAATAATTGAACGTTTATGGAAAAAGAGAGTGAATATTTAGTGGAATTAGTTTAATGTTTCGCGAGTTGTTGGCTGCACTGGTCGAAAAACACTTTAAAAGCGATCGCGGACGTATCTCTTATCAGACGCAGTTTTGGTCTCAAGTGGTACGGTTGGGTTTAATTTTTTGTGCTTCATCATGTTTATTTAGAAGAGTGAAGTTTTTCTTATTCGAATATTAATTGCAGTGGTCTAATAAAATGTAAGGTAGGCGAATTTGTTGAAATTTTATAAAGTTTTTTTTAAATTTCAAATTGGCATTACAATTCCCTAAATTAATTTCAATTTTAATATAAAGGAAATATTAAATTAATTTTTACTATTTATTAATTTTTACTAAGATTTTGGAATTAGTCAAGTGCAGTAAGCCATAAAACAACGTAAAATCTCTAATTACTTTTGAAAGAAATCAAATATCCGATTACTTTAACGTTTTCCGCAATAAATTTACAAGCAAAAGAGGTATAATTGTCGGAAAATATATCCTACGTATCATGTACGAATTCTGTGAATCGTACTGTAAAAGAAACCGCTATAATATGTCTGTGGCCTGATAACAATTTTAATTGTTATTACTTCCTTGCACAGTGCAGTAATGCGATATGCATTATGAAAACATTTTCTTTCTAAAACTTTAGTGCAGATTTGTGTTGCCTGCAGCATTCCTTGAATATATTTAAATCAGCTTCTTCGTTAGTATCGAATATCCCGTTGTTGTCGGTTACAAATTTTCGTCGACAACGTTAGTTGCACACAATTTTAGATGGTAATTTGTGCTTGCTTTCCACATTAGGATTTGCTATCTGTCCATATTTTTTAACAATATCGCCAACAGTTTTTGGCGATTATATGACTCAATGTTTGATTTGATCTTGCTTAATAACGACTTCATGTTCGTGCTTTCGAGTTGAAAGACCATGCGACATCATTTTAAGGTAATTTTAAGGTCGTTGCAACTTGCAAAATACCTGACAATAAGTTGCCTGTTATTTATTTTAGTCTACTGTAGTCTTCTTAAAAATGCCGGACATACATCTTAAGTTGTCACTATTTACGGCAACGATGTAGCTTATTATTACGTTTGTCTGAAGATCGTCCACCCATTGTCCATTCACTTTGATTGAAATTGTGTTGTTTGTCTAAATATTTTTTACCGGCTGCGTAATTTATCCAGGCACTTGTATCTTTCGCAGTGTTGCTAATTACATGTTACGTGGCCGAGTAAAAGAACTTTTGAAGTTGCACAATTATTTTCTTTAATAATGTACTTTGAATTACCATATCTTTATTTTCGAAAGAAACATCCACTTTTTGTATTCGAATATTTTCTTAAATGAAAGGGATGTTTTCATGGATCTTTGAATTGTGCTTAGTCGCAATTCCATAACCTTTTGTAGGGTTAACATACGAAGACCAAACATCGATTAGTATTATCTCTTATTGCTGGAGTAATTTTCGCTTAGTCTAGACGTCGATTCGTGATGCTGTTGGTTACAACCGTTACATTTCCTTTATGGTTGCGAATTTTTGGAACATTGGACACTAATTTTATGGACTCAAAGAACTTGCCGGCCTGATTCTGTTTCTTCTGTCTCCTCCACATGTATTCAGTCAAATTAAAATTTTGGAGATCGGTTGATTGGCGATGGGCCATTTGCCTCTTTTGAATATTTGTGTTTTCTCGTTTGATCCTAATTTGGAGAAATAACTTGCCAATTAGTTATCTTATTCTCTACTGTAGTCTTGACAAAAAGGGCAACACATACATATTAAGTCACCACCATTTGCGGCAGCAATATAGCGGAATTAGATAATGATAACAGGCTGAATGAGTGTCGTCGTTTTATTACAACGCCCGATCATCCACACATGGTCCATTCGCTTTGATTAAAACCGTGTTGTTTGTCTAAATATTTTTGACCAGCTGCATAATTTATCCAGCCACTTGTATCTTTCAGCGTTGCTAATCATTTCCTCTAGCTAATTTGACTTTCTTTATTTAAAAACAGACGGGAACCTTTTGTAGGGTTAACATACAAAGACCGAACGTCGATTAGTGTTATCTAGACGTCGATACGTAATTATTGGTTACAACCGTTACGGTTGTGAACTTTTGGAATATTGGACACTAATTTTATGGACTCAAAGAACTTGCTTGTTTCTGTTTCTTCTGTCTCCTCCACATGTATTCAGTCAAATTAAAATTTTTGAGATCGGTTGAGTGGCGGTGAAGCCATATTTGCCTCTTTTGAATATTTGAAGTATTTTACTTGATCGTAATTTGGAAAAATAACTGGCCGATTATTTATTTCGGTTGCTACTGTTGTTCTCATAAAAAGCGCAGCACATACATATTAAGTTACCACTATTTGCGGCAGCAATATAGCGGAATTAGATAATAATAAAAGGCTGAATGAGTCTCCTCGTTTTATTACAACACTTGTCTGAAGATCGTCCACACATTGTCCATTCGCTTTGATTAAAATTGTATCGTTTGCCTAAATATTTTTAGTCGCATGAATAGTTTACCTACCCACCTGTATCTTCCGCAGTGTTGCTAATCATTTTCTTTAATAATTTACTTTGAATTACCATGTCTTTATTTGCAAAATAAACATCCACAATGTGTATTCGAATATTTTTTTAAATGGAAGCTACGTTTTCGTGGATCTTTGAATTGTGTCTAGTCGCGATTCCATAAGCTTTTAATTTTTTAACGTGCTCTTGTTAATTTGACTTCTGTTTATTAAAAAACAGACGGGCACCTTTTGTAGGGTTTATATACAAAGACCAAACGTCGATTAGTATTATCTCATATTGTTGGAGTAATTTTCGCTTAATCTAGACGTCGATACGTAATACTGTTGGTTACAATCGTTACATTTCCTATATGGTTGCGAATTTTTGGAATATTGGACACTAATTTTATGGACTCAAAGAACTTGCTGCCCTGTTTCTGCTTCTTCAGCCTTCTCCACATGTATTGAATCAAAAAAATCGGTTGAGTGGCGGCGAGGCGTTTGCTGCTTGATGATTGTCCTGTTCCCTTCAATAGCGTTGTTGTGGGCGCCTGTTTAAAGGACTTTTCTCCACACTGAGTTCTACTTGCATCAATCTCTGTAGTCTTTGAAAAGCCATTGATTAAAGTGGCGTCCCTTGTAAGGATCCGTATATAAACTCTGCAACAAAATTTATTGTCAAGTTCTGAATGATCTGAAAGTACGAATAACTTTCCACAAACACCAGCTTCGCTATCACCTGCACGAAAACTTGTACATCGTGCCATTTTAATTACGCAAACCTTTCATAGTCACTCCTGATCAATATCATTTATTGGGATAGCACTGTAGATTTTGGATTTTAGACAGCTCCACAAAAAGTGTATGTCATAGTGAGCAAGTTCAGCATCTAACAAGTCCTGTGAACGCAAATACCACTTGTGATTCTACAAATCTTTTTTTTTTTTTTTTTTTAAGAGTACCCATTGAAGTGTACCTATACATTTAAGGCTATGTCGCCGTTTAATTTAAAAGACGTACCCTAAAACCTCAACGTATAAATTGTGTACATGTTCATGCTGTGCTCTTCTGTTGTGACCAAATTGTCTACACAATATCCACGGCCCGACAACTGAAAGTTATTGACGAAGATTAATTTTAAAATCGCTTTTCTGGGTTTTGTACAATGGCGATTTTCTATGATTTCATATAAATTTTATTTTGTTCGTAGGATCTGTGTCAATTGCCGTCGTGGTTATCCGACAAAGTAATTTTATCAATTTGACTCTTTTTTTTTGCTCTTAAGCATAAAAATATGTTGCCTTTTCTTTGAATTTTTGTTGATGATTTAAGTAAATAATCTGCTGATCGTTGATCGTAATTGACATATGTCAATTCTATTAATGATTGAATTTAATCACAAGTATTTCATCTGCGGGCATCTGTTTCCTTTCGTACGTCTCCACTTAAACGATTTGACAATTCTAATTAAGTCTAGACAACTGAAGATAATTGACGAAGATTAATTTTAAAATCGCTTTTCTTGGTTTTGTACGATGGCAGATTACGCTACGTTTTCTCATCGAAAAGCTGTCTCCTGGTTGCTAAATGTTAAGTTGTTTAACACAAAATATTTCTTCCATTTTTGCAACAAAAGATGCAGTTGCTAAACGATTATTTAAGCCTATGGCTGATGATGAGAAAAAACACGTGTACTATTTGCAAGTAATTTTATGTCAAAGTTCAGAGCATCTCAAACCCCTGATTTGAGAGTAATTTCAACAATTCTTAAAATACATTATTTTGCTTCTTGGGTTACGAATTTATTAAGTCCAGCTGTAATGCATCATTTGGATATAATTCCACACAATGTTGATTTTATAACAGACGGAAGGTTTGTAACAAAGGTGATTGGATATCTGTCAGTCTCTGCTCATAAGGCTTCTTTGAATTGTTGTTTTCTCGCTTAATCGTAATCCAGAAAAATATTATTCTTAAAAATGTTAGAGTACTTCCTTTCATTATCTTTGAAAGTTTATGAAGGCGTCTGATTGCAATACATGGCGCTGATGTTTTGGCATCGCTTAGTTGTCACGTATTGAAGAATCAATCCTTTTTATTCTGTCTTTCTTTAAAACGTATTGCTTGATCCGGCATCAATAGATATGAAGAAAATTGGAACATGTGCCTTAACCAAAATTGAAAGGTCTGGAGTGTGTCATGTATGATTTTTAATGTTCTTGGGAAGGTTAGGTTTTCTGCACAATTTATGCCTTCATAGGGGGGACCTTGTGCAAATAATACATTTTTTCCATCTTTTACTTCGAAGTAATACTTCTCTTCAAGTCTCTTATAATTAAGAGATAGACTACAAATCAATGGATACAAGAATAATAACAAAATAAATCTCTAATATTTGAATTATCATCAGGTACATCTTGCTACCTCATTTCAACGTGGTATATGATTTATTCAACCGTTTGTTCTAATGCATATTTAGACGGTTAAGATGTGGGTAAAACACTTACATTTTTTTAAACTGCATTATGCAATATTTCATGTATTATCATATCGATATTACTATGATTTTCTATTATATTGATAAAGGCATATTTTTTATCTGTAGGCTTAAAATGCGTCGCCTCACTATCGATAGATTAAACAAATAAAAACTGTTTAATTCAGAATAAATTATTAAAAGGAAAACTACATTTGAGAATAATAAAAAAATGGACGTTCGTAGTAATTTATAATGTTCATAGATCAGTGATAGTGATGGATAATTTGTTCATCACCACAGCTCTTCTTGCTGCAGGGAAATAAAATATATGTATATGATTATTAAAGTAAAAATAACACAAATAAGTATTTTAATACTATTATGACTAATCTACTGTGATTAGTGACCAATCCACGATAAACATACTTTATCTTTCCATTCTTCCTCCTGATTGAGCAGAAATGGCGGTATGATAATAATACCAAAGAGAACAATTTGTTCTAAATAATTATTTTATTAAGACGCAATTATTTATATTTATAAATTATTACTATTCCTAATTATCCAAGTGTTTTCGTTAAGCCGTGTATCTATATTTTCGGAAGATCGCGTAAGGATGCTTCTGCAGGACTCTTAATGACCCCACGGATACACAAGCATTATCAGCTGTTAGCGTTATATGGCCTCGCCGCCGTTACTTGAGTTGCAAAACTTCTTCCAGACTGAACCAGGTCAGAAGACTGGCACGAGGATTATGAGGTATCAACGTTAAGTAGGATCCTCCTGAAGGAGTTGTCCCCAAACAGGACCAGGACTTGTTAAAGTATTTTAAATATCAACAATAATTTGCGGAAATACACTGGCATGAGGGTTATTAGTTACCCAAACTTTTTTTTTATCCGGGTATCTGGTAAATGCGTGTCATCCTCCAGAGGGTGAAGATGCTCCACGCCAGACCACCATGGAAAGCACCGTGACACTAGTCGCTTAGTAATTGATTCAATAGGATTTGCTTTCCCTTGTCTTTCATAATACGATTTCTTTAATTTTATATGCAGTTCACTAATGAATTGGTACTGTCTCGCATTAGCGCCATTTTCTCGTAATTATACGTCCGGTGCACTTGCAACGGTTCAGATTTTTTCCAACAATTTCCCGGTAATCTACCTACTCTGGAAAGCCCTTAATCGACTTATCATACGGTTATGCTCCCAAGACAAATCGATATCATACCGTGCAAGCACTGGCTTTTCGACAATCCATTCGCTTTCGTCGTTACGATGTATGTATTTCATATTTCGCTTCCATTGACATGTTTATTTCGTGTCAAACGGCGGAAACCGCATCGAGTCTGGTTGAATTGACCGCAAGTCAGAGATCATCCCAGGAAAACGTATGAAGTAGAAGAGGAAGCAGCATCGATGATGGCGGATCGTTTTAGTGTAATAAATTTATCTTCCTCATTTTTTAATTCTTTTATTATATTATGGCTTTCCATCGTTTATTCGGGGATCGATGTCAATTACCGCTCCTATTTGTTTATAAGTAATTATGCCGTCGTGGTAATCCGACAAAATAATTTTCTTCTTAGCTCTTAAGCTATGTTCCATGTTTACCAACCGATCTTTTGATGCAGTTGTTCCTGGCTCGTTTTCTATTTGTACCTTTGGTTACAAATCTGAGCCTTTTAATTTTACATCATACAAATATGTTGCCTTTGCTTTGACTACTGCTGCTACATTTGCACGTCTTCACTTAAACGATTTGACACTTCTAATTAAATTGAGTGGATTTTTTGGATTTGTTCAAACAATATAAATGTAATGCTTTCTGATTTTTTTTTATCTCTTTCGTCTGTTTTGGCGTATAATTTTCGTTGTTCGAAACACCTGTAATGTTGTTGGTCACAAATTTATATATAATGATCAATCAATATATCACAGTCGTTATTTCATATGACAATTCGACATATGATCATATGTTCTAATCTATTTGACGACACGATGAGATCTGACTGATTAGTTGAGAAACTAATTAAACTATTTAAAAGAAAGGAAGAAAGATCGATTGATCCTCCATTTCATCCTGTGAATTCCTGGAAATCAACACTGTTTCAATCCAGTGTGCATGAATTTTCATTTCTTCGCATTGCACTGTGTTCAGTCTGTTGCTAGTATCGCCTGCTCGTGCTTTTCTGCCCTTTTTTGCCTGCATTCTTGTGCGGGTGGCCCGTTAAGCGGCAGAACGAGTATCTGACGTTTTATGTCTTTTTCATTCTTTCCTGGCGATCATATATTTTCTTTGCTAAGCCTCCACAATTTGTGTTCTATCTGTCAGGTGACGATTTAGCACTCGTTTGGGCAAACATGACTTACCTCTTGAGTGTTTTTGAAACTTTCTTGATGCACTTTTATGCATTTTTTCCTCGGCGCAAAGAACTTTCGAATATCGAACAACGGGAGCCGGCCAAACGTGCGTTATAGAGACTGTCATTTGGCAATTAATTAATCATCGTTATATTACAATCTTCTTCTAACAATTTCGTATGGAACAAGTCCTATCAAGTTTTTTTTTTAATTGTTTGCGATTTAAAATCTATCAGAGGAAAGTCGATTCTGATGCAAATCTTTCATAAGCATACGATTCTTTTCTTTTGAAACGATTCAAAATATTTTGATATCGAGAGAAAATTTTCGAAGAACAATAACTTAATATTATTCACGATTAACTTATTGCAAAGAACCAGTTTAATTTTTTTTGCCTTTAAATAACTAGGAACCGGAAGTAAATTGAAAACTGATCAAGTGAATGCTCTACGATCGCTCGATCCTCCGATTTTGATTGAGCACGACTTTAATGTTTTCTTCTCCCTGTACCTTTTGTGTCTTTTACATGCCACTTATCAAAAGTGAAATGTAGAATTCACGCCGATTTTAAATAACAATATATATGACACATTTAATTTTGAATTAAGAATTTTTACTGGCGTAGGCACCAATATGAAACAGATCGCCCTGAAAGTTTAGCTGTAAAGGAACGAATGATAATGGCGTCGTAAATTGGTTTCATACTGAAATATTCGCCCTTTATTTCACGCAGAGACTAGGCGACAAGTATCGTGAAGAATTGTCTACCCATTTTGAAAAAGTTTGTGTTTAGGTTTAAGGGTAAGAATTCGATTTTCTCAAAAAGGAAGGCAGCGACCGCGCCATCTCTTAAGTCAAACCACAATTTGAAGGTAATCACGGAGATTTTTCCTTTCTGGAAAACACGGACACCTAACCTAGAAAGCAACTATTGTTTGTGTTATTATTTATATTATCTGTGTTTAGCCTAATATATTTGCGTTGCATTAATTGTGCAAATATTCAACACCATGGATCTACTCAACACCACACAATAACACGCCAGGCGCCCAACTAAGGGCAAGGCAAGCAAAAATCATACATCACATCGCAGTAAGGGGCAAAGCCCGCTAAAGTGCACGCAAAACATCAACTCACTCACACCATGGAAATTTCTAATTCTGCAGAAGTTACGGTATGTAGTAGCTTATGGTTTTTCTACAAGAGTTTGAAAACTAAATTACACTTGGCGCTAAAATGAGAGTTTCCTAACTTAAATGAATAGCGAAAAGTATTACTTTTCCTAACTCTAGTAGAAAAAATTATTTCCGCAAAATGTAGTGAATTTTTTTTATTAAATAACAGGCTAATTGTGCAGATTTACTATAATGCACACCAGTCAAACAGTAACGGAGATTAGATTTTCAAATTTTACATATATAATTTGAAGGATGAAATCATAATTTATTTATTGCAATAAATTTTTATTATTAAGTTATCTTATATTCGGAATTTTTAGCGTGTTTGCTTTTTGAATTTTAAGTACAAAAAGGGTCTTTCAAAATTTATCATGCTTTACCTGATACAATAAAAACGCGACTACAATTGAAATATCCTCTGAGATGTATTTGCCTTCTAATTTGGTTAAATATTTAATTTACTGGCAATTTAATAACAAATATTGCACAAACCTTATTACTGCATAATATTATTTGAAACCTTTCATTTCAAAATTTGTTTCATTGAATAAACCTTGTACTTTTTATTTTAGGTGGCAACATATAGAAAATATGCCCCAACAAAAATAGTTGAACATGTAATGGATGAGGCGGCAATCCTGCAGGAAAAAGTTAGATTGGTTTCGTTCATATTCCAAAACCATTTAAGTTGCATTAAATGGCTGGTGGCAAGGCGACTTTTACGAAATGAATACCTATGCCCAGAATGCAATATACATATGTCGTTTTACGCGCGAAAAACTTCATCAGATGGATACACATGGAAATGCAAGTACTGCACGAAGTGTATCACCATAAGGAAGGACTCTTTCCTTTCGAAGAGCAACTTGAAATTGACGGAAATCCTAATCGTAATCTATGGTTGGTGCATGAATTATCAGCACGCGCTAATCGTGAGAGAAGCCGGCATCTCAACTTCTGCAACAGGCACGGTCCACGATTGGTACAAATTTTGTAGGAACGTGTGTGCCGAAGATAACCGCCGAAACACAACGGCCATCGGCGGCTTCGACAGCGACGGGTCTCCGATCGTAGTAGAGGTTGACGAAATCCAATTATTTAATAAGAAATACTATAAAGGAACGAAGAGACAGAAGCAATGGCTATTCGGCGGCGTTGAAAGAGGCACGGGGAGGTGTTTTCTGGTTGAGATACCAGACAGAGAATCTACCACATTGGAAAAATACATACAATTGTGATTACATTCAATATTTCACAATTTATACATGCATATTTAACAGCAAACAATTCGTTTTCAGGTACATTCGATCGGGTACAATCATTATAAGCGACGGATGGTCTGGGTACGATAATCTTTCGTCACTTGCGGGCGGAATTTACCAACACCGCTCCTTGAACCAAAAAGACAAATGCGTCGATTCGGCCGATATACGCGTCCATACGCAAACCATCAGAAATTTATGGATGCGTTTTAAAAAGAAGTTACGGATGCAATGTGGCACGTCGCCCGCACTTTTTGGAACGTATCTGCATGATTTTATGTGGAGAAGCAGGCATACTAACAACGACACGTTTTCGGAGTTTTTAATTTGTATAAGTCAACAATATAATGTGATTTCCTAGAAAACCCTGTCGTTGCTTTTACCTTTGCCCCAACAATCGTAAAAAAATGTATTATTTTTTAGATTCCTTCGCGGTCATCCTGGCGGAATTGTCCGAAAGGACAGAAGCCATCCGGGCAGGGAAAACCGAATCAGAAGATTTCTGCGGGAGGTAAAATAGAAATTGCCTATTTCTATACAATCAAAATGCCCTTTGTCTTCAACGGAGATTGATTTTGGCACTGGTAGATGGCAGCTTCCTACGGCTACGTATGCAGAACCTTTCCGTAGCTTGGATAGCGGTTCGCCGGAAAATCTCTTCACTCTGGTTTCTCTTCAATACGAATAAATCTTTCGCCTTTTACTAAAGATTTCCGTGGAGAGGAACAACTCAAATGAGTCTGATTTAATTTTTCAATTGGCTCGACTTCGTCATGTCGTTGAGCCTGATATATATAATTAATAACAGCTATTTATATGACAATATTCCTTTTATCGATTAGACACTTTTTGTAAATTATGGTAGAAATTGTTAATAAAGGAATTGCATTAAATTATAATTCAATGTAATAATTCATAATCCGATACAGAATAGAAATCAATTTCTTGAAACTGTTTGCATCATTTTCATAATACATACACAATGCTTCATAAATAATATATATAAATAATAAGCCCATATAATGCTTAACAATTCAATTCAATGGTACCATAATCATAATAGACTAAACCATTACGAATTGTGCGACAAAAGATGGCTAAAAACAAGTTGCATTTCGTTTCGATCGACCATAACTCCTTCGCCGAACGGGATGATGGTATCGTTTAAAGAATTCCGCGACACCGCGCACAATTTCGTCCGTACGTTCTTCTCGATAAGCAGCGTCGACGGCTTCAAGCATTTGGCCGAAAGGCGACGGCATCCGCTCGAGTATTTAATCTGGTCGATGCTATTGGCCGCGGGGATCTACGCTTCGGCCGTATTGAGTGGCGTCACGTTGACGCGATACCAGGAGAAGCCGACGGTCATCTCGATGGAACGCGATCGCTTCTCGTGGAACACGTCGTTCCCGTCCGCCACCGTTTGCCCGTACACGAAACTGCACGAACAATCGTTGGACGCCTACGTCGAATCGCATGCGAACGGTACCGATAGAGGGCGATTGAAACGCTTCATAGTCGCACTGTCCGAAGCGACGTACGAGAATTTCGACGGTGTGCCGCATTTCGACGGAATCGCGAGCGACGATTACATGCGGATCCTCTGGGATTTGCGGTTTCCGTTCGAACCGACCGTGTCCAATTCCGGCACGAACGTCTATCAGCGCGATCTGACGCCAAATGTTAACGAGAACGGTGTTTGCTACTCGTACAATTCGCACTTGTCCATTTACAATTCGCCAGAGTAAGTTTGAACGTTAACCGAAAATAAAAGCAACTTGTTTTGAAAATTGTAAAACTAACATTAACAACACATTAATTCAATTGCACTTACACACCGACTTTTGAGTGCTTTTAAATATGTGAAGATATGAGGAAAAGACTTCTAAATTAAATCCTGTTTGTTACTTTTATAGTTCATGTCTGTAAGGAGAAATTAACAAAACTGAAGGAGAAAGAAACAGATTTATAGGTGGTAAATTGCATGCAATAGTTTTACCAAGTGGTTGCACTTTAAATTGCGTGCTTCGTAATGTTTCTTTTAAAATTTAAACTAATAAATTTTCGCATTATAATGTCTCTAGCTACTGGAAGAGCAATTCATGGCACCTTTTTCCGCCAAAGGAAGTGTTCAACGTCAACCCACTAGATGGCGAAGTGTTCGCAAATACTGTCAATATCTCGACTGGTTTTGCCGTAAGAACAAATTAATTCACGTACACAATCACTCAACGAAATTGTATTTTTAGATTTTCATCCATGGACCGTACGAGATCGCCGATATCGCGACCAAAACGATCCGATCCGATGACGGTTACTTCTTGCAGCTGTATCTGACGGCCTTAACACTGTACACGAGCGAGCGCGCGAAAAGTTTGCGCCCGAACCAGCGAAAGTGCCGTTTCTATTACGAGAGCAACTTGAAACATTCGCCCGTCTATTCCTATCGCTTGTGCATGATGGAATGTCGTATCGGCCTGTCGAAGAAACTGTGCAATTGCATGCCGCACTTTTATCGCAAACTAAGTTAATACGCTTTCGATATAAATTGTTGCCGCTTTTGATCAATCTGAATTTTCAGAAGGCGATAAAGTGTGCGACGTCGACGGTTTGCACTGCTTGGCCAAGTATAAAGGTCTCGATTTGCGTTTTCGTTTTAAATCGCAACAGTTAATGTTGATAGTAATCGTTTGTTTAGATCGGTTGATTATGTTGAAGGGCGAATGCAACTGCTTGCCGAATTGCGACGAAGTGAACTACATTATCGAGTACCAGGATTCGAGGGAGTGGTTCTTGGGCTCGAATCTTCAATGGGGCCTCAAGGAATATCCGCGGATGCGTCTCAAACGCGATGTCATCTTCGGATTCACGGACGTTTTGGGTGAAATTGCTCAATATTAATTGCCATTTTATTCATAATCTCCTTATTGTCGTATCCTTTTTTCAGTTTATACAGGCGGCATGATCGGTTTAATTTTCGGTTGCAGCGTGCTGAGCTTGATCGAAATCGTTTATTATTTCACGTTGCGTTTGTTCTGGTTCGTAGTCAAAAGCCGCGACACCTCGTCCAATAATCAATGAATTATGAGTGGATGCCACTAAGTTTGGCACAGCAATCATGAACAAATTATATGAGCATTCTATTATAATTAATTGCTTAATCCAATTAGTGGTTTTAAATTTAAACATTATCGAAATGTAAACAATAGAATAGCATTAACGTGAGTTGGTATAGAATTGATGTACGAATTCTAATAGTGTCTATCCAACACATACGAAACGTTTCTTATTAACGATCCGATGCCTTGGTCGCAGTTGACTTTAGAGTTGAAAATGAACTATTTTAGTTGTATTTTACAATGATTTCTAAAATTAACTGTCTTCTAGAGTTTTGAGTTGATTCGATCAGACGCAACACTAAATTAATTGGTTTAATTCACTATTGAGTATTACACAGTTGAAATTTTAGTAATGCCCGGCGCATCCACTAGAAACAGCATGCATTCTTCCTTTTAAATTTATGAATTTTACTTTGAAACATACGTTACTTTATGGTCATATTAATATTAATAAAATATTTGCGTGTCATGTTGGGTCCACATGAATTTTTCCGGTCTACCCTTTCGATTTTATAACATTTTTTTGTCTCAAGTTCACGAACAAGGTAGAATCGTCGCGCACAAAAGGGAATCGAAATCGATCCAGAAAAGAACGCGAGTCGTGCGCATGGTAGCGACTATTTGAGTTCCAAAATGAGTATATTTGCAAATGTAGTGGAGACGCCTTCTACAGAAACGCAAGTTTCTTTCGGAATATCATCGAAACGAAACCAAATGG
This sequence comes from Hololepta plana, assembly GCA_963695495.1. Lineage (NCBI taxonomy): Eukaryota > Metazoa > Arthropoda > Insecta > Coleoptera > Histeridae > Hololepta > Hololepta plana. Next base: position 13,971,073 of record OY968831.1, on the reverse strand, counting down.
TCGCTCAATAAGATTGCGTAATTACGTAATTCGCAGGAGTTTTCGCAAGTTGTAAAACTTTATTTTCATTGTGATTAATGTGGGCCGTTCCTAGCGGTACTGCAATGCTAGGCCAACCCGTGGTGAGAGTGGAGCAAGCCCCTAAATCTCACCCATTTCCAAAAATCAGTTTAATATACTGGCTCCGCATGCGGAGCGTATCAGATATTAAGCTGATAAGAACAGATACTACACTTTGATCTTAGCCATAGGCCGAGAAGCGATACCAATTTCGCAGCTTTCAGTTGATATAAATATGTAGAACACTCGAAGCAAGAAATAGCGGGATATCGCCATCTGGTGCGGTTAGTTTTAATATAGCTACGCATGAAAGTTGCTCGCGCAAGTTTAGAGAGGATCTCTCGATCGTCCCTACATATGCTGCAAATTTTAGCCGATTCGGGGAGATGAAGAAAAGTGACAAAAATTGGAAAAATCCAATGCTTTTTTGGCAAAAATCGGCAAAAAAAAAGACTTTCTAAATGAAGCGGAATCGAGTCAGAATGGATTAAACCAGCAGAAAAGCACGGAAATCCGCACGAAAATCGATTAAATGCGTGGCAAAAGGAAATGTAAAGAAAAAAAGAAACGTTTCTGAATCAAATTTATATTTATTTGAAATAAACCGCCTAGAATCGAGTACAATCTCTTTGTTCATGTTATGTATTATAATTTGGTCCATTTCATTGTTGCTTCTCTTTGTTACACGCGTGGGTTTAGGCTTGTTTGATCACATTGCCACTGGATGAGATCAGCTAATTGAATGGATAATTATTTAGTTATTTCGCAATTAGGTGTAGTTAATTGATAATCTGTGCTGGTGGATTTCATTTCAGCTGTAATCAGGTACAATTCATATTTTTGTCAGTAAATATCAGAACTCGGGCAATCTGTCAAGTTGGTTGCATAAGTAACAATTTTTGCCCTTTTTTCTTCACATTTCAACGTTAATTATTTCACTTAACGTGCATCTTTTTAAACTTTTAGCGACATCATTAGACTCTGATGATCACATTCTTTATAATCATTGCGAGGAACTGCTCAACCGAGTCCTGCAAGAGAAGAAATTGCTCCATAAACAGTTCTACGATTTAATAGGATCACATATTGGATTTTAGTTATAGTGAATAATTGTGAAAATTTAAGTAATGTACATTTTAATTTTAGCAATTATATTTTGTAATTAGTAGGATGTGTTTAATAAATTCTTTAAATTATTCTATTTTAATTTTATTTTGAATGTCTCTACCCTGCGCCCTCTCTGAACTGGGGGCTCAACAGCTGTGGCGATAGCTTTCAGATTCTCTACCATACCTTCAGTTGTGGAGGTAAAAAGAATATTCTATTTTTCAAAATTCGAAAATTCTTGGCAGGAAAAAAAAAGATAAGAGCGAATTATGAAGGATAAAAATGATGCAAATTTAAGAGTTTAAAAGTGCGAAAACTTTTAAACTACTCGACCGATTGGGCTCTAATTTTGGCAACGAGTATCTTTCGAGCGTCCCTGCAAATGCTGCAAGTTTCAGCAGATTCGGGGAGGTGAAGAAAAACGGCAAAAATTGGAAAAATCCAAAGGGGTTAGCCTTGCTTTTTTGGCAAAAATCGGCAAAAATTGGACTTTTTCTAGATGAAGCGAAATCGAGTCAGAATCGATTAGAGAAGAAGAAAAACATCGAACTCCGCACGAAAATCGATTAAGCTCATCGAAAAAAAAAACGAAATATAAGACAAAAAGATGATGCAAATTTAAGAGTTTAAAAGTGCGAAAACTTTTAAACTACTCGACCGATTGGGCCCTAATTTTGGCAACGAGTATCTTTCGAGGGTCCCTGCAAATGCTGCAAGTTTCAGCAGATTCGGGGAGGTGAAGAAAAACGGCAAAAATTGGAAAAATCCAAAGGAGTTAGCCTTGCTTTTTTGGCAAAAATCGGCAAAAATTGGACTTTTTCTAGATGAAGCGAAATCGAGTCAGAATCCATTTGAGAAGAAGAAAAACATCGAAATCCGCACGAAAATCGATTAAGATCATCGAAAAAAAAGCGAAATATAAGACAAAAAGATGATGCAAATTTAAGAGTTTAAAAGTGCGAAAACTTTTAAACTGCTCTTTCGATTAGGCTCTAATTTTGGCAACGAGTATCTTTCGAGCGTCCCTGCAAATGCTGCAAGTTTCAGTAGATTCGGGGAGGTGAAGAAAAAAGGCAAAAATTGGAAAAATCCAAAGGAGTTAGCCTTGCTTTTTTGGCAAAAATCGGCAAAAATTGGACTTTTTCTAGATGAAGCGAAATCGAGTCAGAATCGATTAGAGAAGAAGAAAAACATCGAAATCCGCACGAAAATCGATTAAGATCATCGAAAAAAAAGCGAAATATAAGACAAAAAGATTATGCAAATTTAAGAGTTTAAAAGTGCGAAAACTTTTAAACTACTCTTTCGATTAGGCTCTAATTTTGGCAACGAGTATCTTTCGAGCGTCCCTGCAAATGCTGCAAGTTTCAGTAGATTCGGGGAGGTGAAGAAAAAAGGCAAAAATTGGAAAAATCCAAAGGAGTTAGCCTTGCTTTTTTGGCAAAAATCGGCAAAAATTGGACTTTTTCTAGATGAAGCGAAATCGAGTCAGAATCGATTAGAGAAGAAGAAAAACATCGAAATCCGCACGAAAATCGATTAAGATCATCGAAAAAAAAGCGAAATATAAGACAAAAAGATGATGCAAATTTAAGAGTTTAAAAGTGCGAAAACTTTTAAACTACTCTTTCGATTAGGCTCTAATTTTGGCAACGAGTATCTTTCGAGCGTCCCTGCAAATGCTGCAAGTTTCAGTAGATTCGGGGAGGTGAAGAAAAAAGGCAAAAATTGGAAAAATCCAAAGGGGTTAGCCTTGCTTTTTTGGCAAAAATCGGCAAAAATTGGACTTTTTCTAGATGAAGCGAAATCGAGTCAGAATCGATTAGAGAAGAAGAAAAACATCGAACTCCGCACGAAAATCGATTAAGCTCATCGAAAAAAAAAAACGAAATATAAGACAAAAAGATGATGCAAATTTAAGAGTTTAAAAGTGCGAAAACTTTTAAACTACTCGACCGATTGGGCCCTAATTTTGGCAACGAGTATCTTTCGAGGGTCCCTGCAAATGCTGCAAGTTTCAGCAGATTCGGGGAGGTGAAGAAAAACGGCAAAAATTGGAAAAATCCAAAGGAGTTAGCCTTGCTTTTTTGGCAAAAATCGGCAAAAATTGGACTTTTTCTAGATGAAGCGAAATCGAGTCAGAATCCATTTGAGAAGAAGAAAAACATCGAAATCCGCACGAAAATCGATTAAGATCATCGAAAAAAAAGCGAAATATAAGACAAAAAGATGATGCAAATTTAAGAGTTTAAAAGTGCGAAAACTTTTAAACTGCTCTTTCGATTAGGCTCTAATTTTGGCAACGAGTATCTTTCGAGCGTCCCTGCAAATGCTGCAAGTTTCAGTAGATTCGGGGAGGTGAAGAAAAAAGGCAAAAATTGGAAAAATCCAAAGGAGTTAGCCTTGCTTTTTTGGCAAAAATCGGCAAAAATTGGACTTTTTCTAGATGAAGCGAAATCGAGTCAGAATCGATTAGAGAAGAAGAAAAACATCGAAATCCGCACGAAAATCGATTAAGATCATCGAAAAAAAAGCGAAATATAAGACAAAAAGATTATGCAAATTTAAGAGTTTAAAAGTGCGAAAACTTTTAAACTACTCTTTCGATTAGGCTCTAATTTTGGCAACGAGTATCTTTCGAGCGTCCCTGCAAATGCTGCAAGTTTCAGTAGATTCGGGGAGGTGAAGAAAAAAGGCAAAAATTGGAAAAATCCAAAGGAGTTAGCCTTGCTTTTTTGGCAAAAATCGGCAAAAATTGGACTTTTTCTAGATGAAGCGAAATCGAGTCAGAATCGATTAGAGAAGAAGAAAAACATCGAAATCCGCACGAAAATCGATTAAGATCATCGAAAAAAAAAGCGAAATATAAGACAAAAAGATGATGCAAATTTAAGAGTTTAAAAGTGCGAAAACTTTTAAACTACTCTTTCGATTAGGCTCTAATTTTGGCAACGAGTATCTTTCGAGCGTCCCTGCAAATGCTGCAAGTTTCAGTAGATTCGGGGAGGTGAAGAAAAAAGGCAAAAATTGGAAAAATCCAAAGGGGTTAGCCTTGCTTTTTTGGCAAAAATCGGCAAAAATTGGACTTTTTCTAGATGAAGCGAAATCGAGTCAGAATCGATTAGAGAAGAAGAAAAACATCGAACTCCGCACGAAAATCGATTAAGCTCATCGAAAAAAAAAAACGAAATATAAGACAAAAAGATGATGCAAATTTAAGAGTTTTAAAGTGCGAAAACTTTTAAACTACTCGATCGATTAGGCTCTAATTTTGGCAACGAGTATCTTTCGAGCGTCCCTGCAAATGCTGCAAGTTTCAGTAGATTCGGGGAGGTGAAGAAAAAAGGCAAAAATTGGAAAAATCCAAAGGGGTTAGCCTTGCTTTTTTGGCAAAAATCGGCAAAAATTGGACTTTTTCTAGATGAAGCGAAATCGAGTCAGAATCGATTAGAGAAGAAGAAAAACATCGAACTCCGCACGAAAATCGATTAAGCTCATCGAAAAAAAAAACGAAATATAAGACAAAAAGATGATGCAAATTTAAGAGTTTTAAAGTGCGAAAACTTTTAAACTACTCGATCGATTAGGCTCTAATTTTGGCAACGAGTATCTTTCGAGGGTCCCTGCAAATGCTGCAAGTTTCAGCAGATTCGGGGAGGTGAAGAAAAACGGCAAAAATTGGAAAAATCCAAAGGAGTTAGCCTTGCTTTTTTGGCAAAAATCGGCAAAAATTGGACTTTTTCTAGATGAAGCGAAATCGAGTCAGAATCCATTTGAGAAGAAGAAAAACATCGAAATCCGCACGAAAATCGATTAAGATCATCGAAAAAAAAGCGAAATATAAGACAAAAAGATGATGCAAATTTAAGAGTTTAAAAGTGCGAAAACTTTTAAACTGCTCTTTCGATTAGGCTCTAATTTTGGCAACGAGTATCTTTCGAGCGTCCCTGCAAATGCTGCAAGTTTCAGTAGATTCGGGGAGGTGAAGAAAAAAGGCAAAAATTGGAAAAATCCAAAGGAGTTAGCCTTGCTTTTTTGGCAAAAATCGGCAAAAATTGGACTTTTTCTAGATGAAGCGAAATCGAGTCAGAATCGATTAGAGAAGAAGAAAAACATCGAAATCCGCACGAAAATCGATTAAGATCATCGAAAAAAAAGCGAAATATAAGACAAAAAGATTATGCAAATTTAAGAGTTTAAAAGTGCGAAAACTTTTAAACTACTCTTTCGATTAGGCTCTAATTTTGGCAACGAGTATCTTTCGAGCGTCCCTGCAAATGCTGCAAGTTTCAGTAGATTCGGGGAGGTGAAGAAAAAAGGCAAAAATTGGAAAAATCCAAAGGAGTTAGCCTTGCTTTTTTGGCAAAAATCGGCAAAAATTGGACTTTTTCTAGATGAAGCGAAATCGAGTCAGAATCGATTAGAGAAGAAGAAAAACATCGAACTCCGCACGAAAATCGATTAAGCTCATCGAAAAAAAAAAACGAAATATAAGACAAAAAGATGATGCAAATTTAAGAGTTTTAAAGTGCGAAAACTTTTAAACTACTCGATCGATTAGGCTCTAATTTTGGCAACGAGTATCTTTCGAGCGTCCCTGCAAATGCTGCAAGTTTCAGTAGATTCGGGGAGGTGAAGAAAAAAGGCAAAAATTGGAAAAATCCAAAGGGGTTAGCCTTGCTTTTTTGGCAAAAATCGGCAAAAATTGGACTTTTTCTAGATGAAGCGAAATCGAGTCAGAATCGATTAGAGAAGAAGAAAAACATCGAACTCCGCACGAAAATCGATTAAGCTCATCGAAAAAAAAAACGAAATATAAGACAAAAAGATGATGCAAATTTAAGAGTTTTAAAGTGCGAAAACTTTTAAACTACTCGATCGATTAGGCTCTAATTTTGGCAACGAGTATCTTTCGAGCGTCCCTGCAAATGCTGCAAGTTTCAGTAGATTCGGGGAGGTGAAGAAAAAAGGCAAAAATTGGAAAAATCCAAAGGGGTTATAGCCTTGCTTTTTTGGCAAAAATCGGCAAAAATTGGACTTTTTCTAGATGAAGCGAAATCGAGTCAGAATCCATTTGAGAAGAAGAAAAACATCGAAATCCGCACGAAAATCGATTAAGATCATCGAAAAAAAAGCGAAATATAAGACAAAAAGATGATGCAAATTTAAGAGTTTAAAAGTGCGAAAACTTTTAAACTGCTCTTTCGATTAGGCTCTAATTTTGGCAACGAGTATCTTTCGAGCGTCCCTGCAAATGCTGCAAGTTTCAGTAGATTCGGGGAGGTGAAGAAAAAAGGCAAAAATTGGAAAAATCCAAAGGGGTTAGCCTTGCTTTTTTGGCAAAAATCGACAAAAATTGGACTTTTTCTAGATGAAGCGAAATCGAGTCAGAATCGATTAGAGAAGAAGAAAAACATCGAACTCCGCACGAAAATCGATTAAGATCATCGAAAAAAAGAAAGCGAAATATAAGACAAAAAGATGATGCAAATTTAAGAGTTTAAAAGTGCGAAAACTTTTAAATTACTCGATCGATTAGGCTCTAATTTTGGCAACGAGTATCTTTCGAGCGTACCTGCAAATGCTGCAAGTTTCAGCAGATTCGGGGAGGTGAAGAAAAAAGGCAAAAATTGGAAAAATCCATTGCTTTTTTGGCAAAAATCGACAAAAAATGGACTTTTTCTAGATGAAGCGAAATCGAGTCAGAATCGATTAGAGAAGAAGAAAAACATCGAACTCCGCACGAAAATCGATTAAGATCATCGAAAAAAAGAAAGCGAAATATAAGACAAAAAGATGATGCAAATTTAAGAGTTTAAAAGTGCGAAAACTTTTAAATTACTCGATCGATTAGGCTCTAATTTTGGCAACGAGTATCTTTCGAGCGTCCCTGCAAATGCTGCAAGTTTCAGAAGATTCGGGGAGGTAAAGAAAAAAGGCAAAAATTGGAAAAATCCAAAGGGGTTAGCCTTGCTTTTTTGGCAAAAATCGGCAAAAATTGGACTTTTTCTAGATGAAGCGAAATCGAGTCAGAATCGATTAGAGAAGAAGAAAAACATCGAAATCCGCACGAAAATCGAATAAGATCATCGAAAAAAAGAAAGCGAAATATAAGACAAAAAGATGATGCAAATTTAAGAGTTTAAAAGTGCGAAAACTTTTAAATTACTCGATCGATTAGGCTCTAATTTTGGCAACGAGTATCTTTCGAGCGTCCCTGCAAATGCTGCAAGTTTCAGAAGATTCGGGGAGGTAAAGAAAAAAGGCAAAAATTGGAAAAATCCAAAGGGGTTAGCCTTGCTTTTTTGGCAAAAATCGGCAAAAATTGGACTTTTTCTAGATGAAGCGAAATCGAGTCAGAATCGATTAGAGAAGAAGAAAAACATCGAAATCCGCACGAAAATCGAATAAGATCATCGAAAAAAAGAAAGCGAAATATAAGACAAAAAGATGATGCAAATTTAAGAGTTTAAAAGTGCGAAAACTTTTAAATTACTCGATCGATTAGGCTCTAATTTTGGCAACGAGTATCTTTCGAGCGTCCCTGCAAATGCTGCAAGTTTCAGAAGATTCGGGGAGGTAAAGAAAAAAGGCAAAAATTGGAAAAATCCAAAGGGGTTAGCCTTGCTTTTTTGGCAAAAATCGGCAAAAATTGGACTTTTTCTAGATGAAGCGAAATCGAGTCAGAATCGATTAGAGAAGAAGAAAAACATCGAAATCCGCACGAAAATCGAATAAGATCATCGAAAAAAAGAAAGCGAAATATAAGACAAAAAGATGATGCAAATTTAAGAGTTTAAAAGTGCGAAAACTTTTAAATTACTCGATCGATTAGGCTCTAATTTTGGCAACGAGTATCTTTCGAGCGTCCCTGCAAATGCTGCAAGTTTCAGAAGATTCGGGGAGGTAAAGAAAAAAGGCAAAAATTGGAAAAATCCAAAGGGGTTAGCCTTGCTTTTTTGGCAAAAATCGGCAAAAATTGGACTTTTTCTAGATGAAGCGAAATCGAGTCAGAATCGATTAGAGAAGAAGAAAAACATCGAACTCCGCACGAAAATCGATTAAGATCATCGAAAAAAAGAAAGCGAAATATAAGACAAAAAGATGATGCAAATTTAAGAGTTTAAAAGTGCGAAAACTTTTAAATTACTCGATCGATTAGGCTCTAATTTTGGCAACGAGTATCTTTCGAGCGTCCCTGCAAATACTGCAAGTTTCAGCAGATTCGGGGAGGTGAAGAAAAAAGGCAAAAATTGGAAAAATCCAAAGGGGTTAGCCTTGCTTTTTTGGCAAAAATCGGCAAAAATTGGACTTTTTCTAGATGAAGCGAAATCGAGTCAGAATCGACTAGAGAAGAAGAAAAACATCGAAATCCGCACGAAAATCGATTAAGATCATCGAAAAAATAGCGAAATATAAGACAAAAAGATTATGCAAATTTAAGAGTTTAAAAGTGCGAAAACTTTTAAACTACTCGATCGATTAGGCTCTAATTTTGGCAACGAGTATCTTTCGAGCGTCCCTGCAAATACTGCAAGTTTCAGCAGATTCGGGGAGGTGAAGAAAAAAGGCAAAAATTGGAAAAATCCAAAGGGGTTAGCCTTGCTTTTTTGGCAAAAATCGGCAAAAATTGGACTTTTTCTAGATGAAGCGAAATCGAGTCAGAATCGACTAGAGAAGAAGAAAAACATCGAAATCCGCACGAAAATCGATTAAGATCATCGAAAAAATAGCGAAATATAAGACAAAAAGATTATGCAAATTTAAGAGTTTAAAAGTGCGAAAACTTTTAAACTACTCGATCGATTAGGCTCTAATTTTGGCAACGAGTATCTTTCGAGCGTCCCTGCAAATACTGCAAGTTTCAGCAGATTCGGGGAGGTGAAGAAAAAAGGCAAAAATTGGAAAAATCCAAAGGGGTTAGCCTTGCCTTTTTGGCAAAAATCGGCAAAAATTGGACTTTTTCTAGATGAAGCGAAATCGAGTCAGAATCGATTAGAGAAGAAGAAAAACATCGAACTCCGCACGAAAATCGAATAAGATTATCGAAGAGATTTTAGCAGCCCACATTAATATTACATAATTTATTAATCATAAATGAATCTGAAAGAATACCAAGAGAAATTGTAGAAATCTCTATCAAAAATAAGGATGATTTATGAAAATTTTAAAATAATGAAAACTAAAGCAACTAACGAATTTTAATGATAAATGATGAAAGGTCGTAGGATTTCTTAAATAGTTATCAGATAATTTTATTAAGAATATGGCTGATTCAAGATTGGCGTTGGTCATCTCGAAAACTTTTGTAAATCTTAAATTTTTGATGCCACGAATATAATAAGAGAATCCATACGCTACATTAAAACATTATTAATGCATAATAAGGAAATTTCTTTATTTGCCTAAAATAATGTTACACTATTTATAAGATTTGTCGATCTGTGAATTGCCTTCAGCAGATCTGGCTCTAGTCTAGTAAGACGGCGGCAAATTCTAATTCTATTGCACGAGATTATTCGGACTCTTCGACCATTCGCAAATATCATTTTATTTGCAAGCCTCTTTCGTTCTCCACGTGCAATTTTAATGTTCCATCCAAGCTTCGCCGATCTTAGAGCGATTCCTTAACGAAACCGCTATATTTCCGCAAATCGGTTCACCCGAAGTTAGAGACGAAGGTTGCTTCTTCCCTTTAGGAATTCCCGGTAGTTGCGTACCAATTCCATCTGAAATGACGACTTCATAAACGTGTAGAATTTGTCAATTATTAATCTAAATAGAACCTTCTTTCAACGAGGAAGCGGTGTGCGGCCTCGTAAGTTTCTTGGCCGCGTTTGGACGCTTGCTAATGTTTGCTGTTGCTGGTCTCGCCGTTTTCTTTGCATTAACAATGGGCGGTAGCGACTGGCGAAATTAATTCACATATTATAACATTCGACTGTAATATAAAATGTTCTCATACAGAAATCGATTTCACGTTTCGCTCCTCCAATTCAATCGGTCGAATCTCGCTGATGCACACGTTCAAATTTTGATTGTAATCGTCCATGTCGCTGTCGTCGTCAGATAAACTGCTGTAATTGGCTTCCTCTGAAAATAAGCAAACTTTTTCACAGTTTCAATCGCTAACAAAAATCCCTCACCTTTATTATCGAACGCTTTGCCGTCCAACGTTAAAAGTTTCGGTAAATACTGTTTAATGGTATGTCTATAATTCGGTTTGTCCTCGAGCAGATTTCCCGCCACGATCAGGTGACGCAGCGTGTCGCACAGACTCAAGAACGTCACCGACGCGAATCGCCGGACTCGATTGCTAAAAATTGCGTCCGTTCAAGAAAATAATTGCAATCAGTTTCGACGACTGAGAGCACGCTCACTGATTGACATCGATCAATTTGATGCGTGGCAAATGGGAGCACGGGCTGACGTCTTCGATTTCGTTGTGCCCGGCCGACAGTTCTTCCAACGTCTCCAAGCCGAACAGTCCGTCGAAACAGGTCAGACAGCAGCGGTTCACGCTCAGCACGCGCAAACAGCGCAGACTGCAACCGATGTCGCGCAGCGACGTTATCACGCTGCCGTCCAGGATCAGCTCGCTGAGGAGCGGCGTGTGCACGCTCAAGTGCTGCAAACTCACGTCCCTCGCGATCACGCGCAACTTCACTCTGGTCACGTTCCGCAAGTCGTCCGTGTCGGTTACCTGGCACTGATTGACGTGATGCAAATCGGGTTTAATCGGTTATCTACGGTTGTTGGTTTAGAGTGAGTGACGCAGAATTGTGAACGATGCCCAACGATGATTTGTTCTCGTAAGTAGGGGAATTTGGGAAACAATTGATTCAAATTTCAAAGCAATTTGCCCAGATTTTAATAGGTCTCCAACTCACCCAAAGTGCTCGAAAAGCGCCCTCTTAGGTCTACTTATGACGGCCACGTAATTCTTCGGCGGCGTCTTACACATTTCGCTCTTTGTTTTGGGCCATTTTGAAATATTGCCCGAAAAGTAGGTAGCAAGGATTTTATGCACCATGAAGACAATTTAACACTGACAAATTGAACAATCGACAGGAATGTTTCAGACAAAAATTGCTGATAGGATAAAGCTAAAAGACTTACTGTTAATGTAAATAAAATTAAGTTCACAATTCTGTCTCAATTAATGTTAGTATAAATGTTTACGAACCAATAATTCTCGCAGATTCTGTTCGACCGGTATGAAAATGTTGGCGAACGCGAGTGAAATGTCGCGATCCGAAAACGAGCTGTTCTCGTCGATCGACGAGATGGTCAACGACGATAGCGACAGACTGCTGGTTTCTTCGGATGATGGCGGCGTGATAAAAACCATTGGCGTTAATTGTAACGTTTGGTCCGTGGCGCAGAAACCGTCGTCGATCGACTCCTCTTGATTCGGCGGCATTTTATTTCGGCGATTTTTGCAAAATTATGACGTTTTTAAGTTGCTACACGAGCTACTAGAATTTGCACATTGTTTATATGGATTGATGCGAATTCGGCGACGTGATAAACAAATTGCTGATCATGTTAGAATTTGCACGTTCATTTTTCACCATTGAATATGAAAAGTTTTTTAGACTGTGTTCGGTATTTGAATACCAACTATTTGATTCTGCCCATCACTCGTTTGAACCATTTGGAAGAGATTTTAACACTTTTATTACTAAAAGTTTTTCTTTAATCTATAAGTTTAAAGCAGTTGAATCTTATTGTCGCATCAAATTACCAACTCTGATATAATTCCATGCCGAAGTAGCATAACTGTTCATATTTTGCAAAAATCGTTTAGAAGTAGAAAGCATTTCGGCATTATTTGTCCTATTCACTGGTTTCTATTGTTCTGCCAGAAAATTCCGTATCATTGTCACAAGAATATAAAATAATCACAGAACTACTCACAATTGAATGCATATTGTATGACTCAAACAATAGGTGAGTGTCTCGAGGATATTTAAAGTTGCGCTTAGATTTCTACACTTTGTGTTAAGAAGCGCTCAGCAAGAACTTAAAAGTTCAAATTCCGAAGTTAAAATCGCTCTTGGATGAGCGCAGAATGTCTCTCTTTCTCTTACAGCAGCACAAATAAAACCTATAGATTTTCAGTGTCGGTAAGCGACGAAAGTAAATTCTTTCTCGTACAACGCGGTGCCAGTTAAAAACGTATCAAATGGTGGAATAAATATTGATTTATTGAGCGTAACATTCGTTTTTATCATAATACAACCTTAAGTTATTTAACAAAATATTCCTTCCTTCTCTTACGCTTAATTGGTACCATAGGTTTTTGACTTATATACCTCAAGGCATTTTATTCACGCAACAAAGTGCTTTATTTAATTTCTAAATCTCCTTCGCATAAACTTGAGAATAACGTGAAGTTCTATCAAGGTATTGGACCATAGAGGAACGTATCAAGCATTGGCACAACATTTCTTCAGTTTATTCAAAGCAATGAATGTAAATTGATCCACAAATTGAAAAAGTTCATGAAGTTGGGACATTAGAAATCAACTTCTTAATTATTACTTGAAAACTTTGTCAAAGAGGCGTTAAAAAGGGTTTATTTTCGTTAAGTTGATTTAATTACTTAGTTTATTAATTAAAGACAAAGAAATTAATAACGTATTTTGTCTTCGACAACTGACATTTACTTCTTTAATTCTTTGGCAGAAGAATTACTCATTAACTGTTTTTAATGTGAATCAAATACTGTAATTAAAGAACATTTTCGTCATATTCTACTAGATTTCTTCTGAAAAGGAACGAACGCTATGCAAACTAGCGGGGAGTTTATAATAATATATTTATTGATATTGATTTAGTATTGAATCATAAGCAATTACATTCAATAATTTAAGCCGCAAAGAAAATTCGAACACTCTATATAAATTAAACCGAGAAAAAAAAACAATTAATCGTAATTGAAATTATGATAGACCTGAGCATTTTATCTTTATTCCTTGTAGATTGCGATTGTGCGCGTGTTTCAACTTCCTTCGTTATTTACTACACTTCACTGAAACTCGAATGTCCAGTACTTTGAGCGTGTTGTTGTGCCTGCACTTGCCCACTCAGGAACACATTACATTCGTGACATTTTAACCGAAACTTGTTCGTATCGGTGAATTGTCTGCTAGATTTGGCCTCCTGTGCCAACTCTTCCGCTTCCGCAAGTATCTCCACTCTGGACGTCGGAAATATCGTCTGACGCTCGCCGTCCTGTAACGATCAACAAAAAATTAGAAACGTTATCTTCAACACAAATTGAATACTCACCTCTGCGCGTTCTAGATAAAGCGGATCGTAATGGATGCCATCGAAGAGCAATAAAACTCGGTTCTCGTAGTTTCGGTCCTCACCAAATCGATTCACGATCGCGTTCACCGTATCCACGACAACGATCTCGTAGCCATAATGCTGCGAGAGTATCGAGATCTCGATCGCTCCGCCCCAAGATTTATCATCCATGATCCAATCACAATAATCTTTAACTGGTTTCCCTAGTATGGCTTCCGAATAATTTGTCGGATCGTTCTTTATCGTTTCAGCAATTAAACTTCTCATAGCGACTGTTGCTACTCCTGTTGCGTCCATTTTCCCATTCAACACATAATATATGCTCTTGAATAGACAGGAATTGTCTGCCGGCACCACTTGCTTCATTAAGACACCAAAAAAAGGTTGATTACTTTGGTAATCACTTGTACTTTTCACCATTTCCGACTGAAACTGATCTTGCTTTGATTCTGTTTGATTACTCAATGTACTACTAGGAGAATCATAATCCTTGTTGATACTCTTCAATTCGTTCTTCTTTTGTGGCTTTTCTTCTAGAATCAAAGTTTCCCCTGAAGTTATCCCATGTGAATCAATTGTGTAATTTTCATTGACAATGTTTAATATTTGTGGCGGATACCCAAACAATATCTGTAAACTGTCAACCGAAATGTCAGACATTGACGATAGTACTGACAATAATTCTTTGACGGTCGTTTGCGGCGTCAAGTCTCTGATAACTTGCTGCCCATTCTTCGTTTTTACCTTTATGGCAAATCCGGCCATATCTGGTTCGACTCCCTAAAAGAAATTATGATGCATTTTGTAAAATAGTCGCTCGTCAATTAACCTCACCTGATTGCACTTGATCAATTCCAATATCTTATGTCTTTGGCAACGTTATCTTCGTCAAAGCGAATGTTACGATACTTTTATCATCGCCATTATCCCTCCTGCTGTCTTTCGTTTACCCGATCGCTTTCACTCACCAAACAATTGTAGATCTTTTTCTAATGCTTCCCTGTAATTGTCCGATTTACTTAAAGCATCCGGTTATTCGATTAAAAAATGATGGGCTAATTAAAATTGCGGACAATTATTTTGTTATTGTTTTTACTTATCCTCGGCATACTTAGGAAACTTCGTAAATCCAAATTTCCCCGAAAATGAGATCTCTTGGTAAATTCACGACATTATATAATTTCAAACGTCAGAATTTGACGTTTAGACGTTCAAGAATGTAACATGTGTTGCCTGAGTTCTAAATCAAGAAACAAAATACAGGGTGTCCCACAAATCTTGATTTGATTTGATTGTTTTCCCGAACAATCTATTACAAATTACGATTTGTGACTTCTTAAACTGAAAATTATTCTCTTTTGATTGAATTGTAGTATTGCTGACTGTTTTAGAATTATTTTCAATTTTCAAATTTTGCTATATGATTTTTCATTTTCTAATAATTTACGTAATCAGAAGTTCAAAGCAATGACGCCTTCGATAGAAACACTGAAAGATTTAGTTCTTTGTTTTTAATTGAACGAATTTTCCCGGAAAATTTACTTTCAACTGAACTTATTAGTTAATGTTTTGATGAATAATCTGAAAAATAACTCCACAAAATAAATGATAAAAAATGCGTCAATCTGATCGATTTTTAATTGTTTCCACTTTTATTTGTAATAGATTTTTATGTCATTAAACGTATGTAATCATAAGAAATAATTGAGAATAGCTTGAAGACCATCAAGAAGAGACCCAAATTGCCTTAACATGAGAAATAATGCCAAATTGCAAAATACGTACTTAACGTGCGAGATATTTAAATTGAATCTTGAGTTAAAAAAAAAGAAATTCGTGTTTGTACAATTTATTTGTACAAAAATTGCGGCTATCGACACTTAACAATTGCCACACGGATACAATTACGACATGGAGACAGACGAGAATTTGCACAATTGGGCAATCCTAATAAGATTATTTTGCACTATGCATTATTACTAAATGCGTGTCATTACGACACGCTAGAATTAGTTGGCAATTTGCTGAAATCTAATTGGATTGGTTTGCGTTGTGCAAAATTGTTTCGCAATAGTAAGTGACGTGATTGCTTCATGAATGGAAACATCGACTTCCTGTCAATCAGAAAGCATCCATTATTGTACAGCTTGTCTCATTAGAGATTTAAAACCATAAACATATTCATGTCACATATGGAAAGTCGTCTATTTCCATTCGTGATTCGGATTAGGCGTCGAAGGTTCACTCTTCCTCCACCCGCAATGGATAATTTGAAGGTTAATCGTCCATAAGAGAACTACGGCGTTATTTTCTTTCTTCCAGTATATATCCCCCAACACGGGCGAAAAATAAGTTCAATTGTTCAGAGTCGTGACGATAGCAGTGTTCGATTTTAGTTCTCCTATAATCCCCGTTCGGGATTTTCATCCGAAAAGAAAATCGAACTCGGTCGTAAAGAGCGCAAATAAGGAAAACTATACCGGTGGCTAGATTTGGCGAAAGTTAAAAAACTTTAGGCAGTTCGTAAAAGGAATTGCATCGCCACAGCCAGAGAGGACCAACAGTTTCGGTTGTTCAAACAAAGTTACGTTTAAATTAACTATTGTTATTATTTCGTTAATTGGTGAATCTAGTGATAACAATAAGAAAGGCGTAACCATGAACCATTTGATTTCGTTCGTTCTCGTGGCGACGCTGATAAACGTCAACGATTGCCTCATACGTAAGTGCGTTCGTTTGTTTATCATTTTATGTATGAATAACCGTCAAACGTGCCGCGAATGTTTATTATCAATCGATGGATTGACTGAATCGGAATGGCCTTGGATTAATGTGGCAACTACGCGAATCACTCGCAGAATAATTAATTAGCGCTATTTTGTCGTTATCGATTCGATTTCCGGTGGTATTCTTGTTCTTTTGTCATTTTAATACATATTATTCATGCGTCTCGCATTTTAAGTACGCACGCATAACGTAAAACGAATTTTGCTTTCGTCCTGTATTCATTGGGAAATCGCTAGTTGAATGCTTTCGTTTTCATTGTTTA
The DNA here is from genome assembly GCA_963695495.1 of Hololepta plana. NCBI lineage: Eukaryota > Metazoa > Arthropoda > Insecta > Coleoptera > Histeridae > Hololepta > Hololepta plana. Next base: position 13,954,539 of record OY968831.1, on the reverse strand, counting down.
AATGTGTGTCAATGTTTTTTCAGCAATCGTCTTGAAATGATGGTAATTTAATGAACAACCAAACTCATTAAAATTTTACAGCAATTTAAAATGAAAATTCCCATTCTATTGTTTCTTCTTATTTCTGATGTATAATAAACAATTGCTGCCGCTTGTCAACAAAGAAATGTTTCCCTACTAAAGCGATTGTTTGCCAGTCTTTTATTAAACCCTGTATACGAAATAAACTCTTATTTATTTCTCATGATTAGAATACCGTAATTAATGGTTCTCTTTCCTCTGACTTTCGCATCTATAATTTATTTTATTGCGTTTGATATCACACACAAGTGTGAACAAATAACGTGCATCGTTTATCATTGAAATCGATTAAATCGTTAACAACTCCAAAATTTCGCACAAGTAGCAAATTTGATTAACGGGACATATTGATTATTTAAGACAAAATAATTGAAAACTGATATTGATCGATGACGTATAATTCGATGTTTCCCAGCGTTAAATAAATTCCTCCTGATCATTTCAATTCTGTGAATCCAATTATTTTCAAAACGGTTACTCTTACGAACAAAAGTCATAATGACTTTTTGTAGACAATTTTCTAATCTACAACTTCGCTAGCGTACATTTTTGCTGTAAAAGTGACCGTTAGCGAGATATTCACGAAAGACTATTGTTGGTCATCTTTGACTTTGAGCAAATCTTTTGAACACTCGGATCGATGGGGCTTTTAACGTTTTATCGAAAACCACATTATGAAGGTTCGTACAAAAAATCGGCTTTCCAGGAATTTTTCCGAAGTGAAATACCCAATTTCAAGTCGATAATTACAACAAGCATTTAATGATTAATTGCATGAAGAAGAGAGAAACTTTTCAATGGGAACTATTACATAATGAAGAACTGGGACATTAGTTAAAAAGAGTTTCTTTTTTTTTATAAAAGCCTTTAATTTTTCGACGTTATAAGCGACTTTGAAATACGTTATCATCAAAGGAAAACCAAAGTTAGTCTAAACTTTGTCTTTGACTGTAATTAGCATGATTTGTTATTATTACTGTTGTTGTTGTCGTCATGCCTGATTATTCTTATTAAAAGTGAATGGTTCAATTGTTTGCTCGTATTTTGCTAAAGCAAAAAGAAGGAAAAAAACAAACAAGAAACACGTACAACTCGTTTTAATTGTTGCCTGTTTCACGTGACCATTATATACCACGTGTCCCCAGAAGCCTCACCTGCAACTTGGATACATTTAATAATGTAAATGTCAAATTTTGACAAATTCAATTATTTCCATCGACTCGAATGGACGGAATGTCAAACATTCATTTTCTATTGACATGTGTCACAAATGTCATGTTATTTCGAATGGTTGCCGCAGTACGTTGGCGGTTGGAATGAGTTCGTTAACTAGATCATTATAAACGACTGGTAATCTTCGTCCACGTTTTCACGGTCACCCGGTAAATGAAATCGAGAAAAAAGAAAAAACGCTTCACGTAGTTTTTTCTTAATCTGTTCGTACCGTTTTGTTTTGTTGTTATTCTTACATTTCTGAATGATTATCATAAATTTTCTCTCTCTGCAAAACGCAAGCGAGCGAGCGAAAACAGCAGGCGACGAATGCTGAAGAACGAGTGAATGCCGACCCGGTAAATGGATCACTTGTGCTCGTGCGTTCGTGTTTCGGTGTTTTCGCTTTCGTTCCGTTTTGTTTTGTTTTCTTCCATTTCACCGCCGTTAGTCCGTTGCACGGGAAAAGTGGCGCGAAATGCACCAATTGTTACGCACGGCACTCTTGATCGTGTCCTTATACCTACTTTTAAGTCACTTGCTCTTGTTGTTGGCGCTAGTGCAAAACTTTTTCAACGATCCTCCATCGTTCGCCTCATTGGCCCCTCGTCTATACGCTTGCAGTGAAGACCATCCTCATCGACATCACCGTCGTAGTCAGGGTACAATTATTGTTATTATAATTTGCAAGAAGCAAAATTGGATGCAAGCGAACTAAAATTTCGATTATCTTTATTGATTGTTTTTTGTTTTCGCTTCGATAGCGGATTACATAAAGATCTGCAAAGCGAACGAGAGCAATTTGCCGCGATGCATTCGATCGTCGGTGGAGCAGTTGCGGCACCGATTGAAATCGGGCATCCCGGAGCTGGACGTGCCGCCAATGGAACCGTTTCTCTTGGAAAAGTTCGAGCTGAAACGCGGCCCGTCCAATGCCAGGGTGGACGCGAACATCACCGATCTGAAAGTGTGGGGACCGTCAGATTTCCAAGTCGAAGATCTCAAGTGAGTTTCTACGTAACTTTCGATACGTCCTTTGATTTTGTTAAGTTTGGTTTGCAAAAGAGACGAGAAAAAGTTCTGCTTTTCGATTTTAATGGGCTGTCTTCGGATCCTACTGTTTTGATTAAGTTGGAGCATAATTTCCAGCGGTTTTTTTTATTCAAAACAATTAAGTAATGCGCCAAAGAAACGTTTACCCTTTAGTCAATCGTAGATTCCTCTACATTATTTTGGAGGCTGTCATTACGTGCCCGTTCCTTTTTCATTGCCTTTTTGAAGAAATTTAGTAGTTTTAAGTTAATGTGTTGTTGAAGTTAATACAAAACTTCTGGGTCGTTGTTGAAGAAAATTCCAGGCCGCGGGTTCGAAAAAAATTATCGGTGTAGGTCATAATCGGATAGCGCAAGGTCCGAACGACCCGCCGGATGTGGAAGAACTTCCCGACCGTTGACTTGAATCTCTTGAATTCAAATCAACGAATTTGCTGAAAGTTAAGCATTTCGCATTGAATAACGCTAAGTTGGTGTCACTATGGGCATAACAAAGTCTTCCTTGGATGAAGATCTCGTTTGACTTTAATCGGACTCAATCATTCTCCAGATGAGACCAAAGTGACTTTGGTATTGCTGAGGAGCAGAACAATTGTATGTGAATAAGAAAGCTTGCATCAAACTTTGTAGACTTAAATTTGGGAGAATCAAGGGATTGTTCTGGAGATCCTTCTTTTTCGGGCGGGTCTTTTGGACCTTGCGCCGTCCGATGATCACCTATAGCGATAATTTTCCAAACCAACTGCCTGAAATTGCCTTCAACAGCGACCCGAAACTTTTTTAATTTACTTCAACAACACATCAACTTCAAACCTCTGAATTTCTTCAAAGAAGCAATCGAAAAAGAACGGGCTCATAATGACAACCTCCAAAAGACAATAGAAGAGTGGACTTTTGACTAATAGTAAGCTTTTGTTCGATACATTACTTAAATTATACACCAACCTGATAGTAATTTGAACTCGACTTTATTTCTTTAAAGTATCAAATTGTTTTCTCTGACTTTTTTAAAAATATTTCCAGAGTCGATCTTCGCACGAACAAGTTCTGGTTCAAAGTTAAGTTGCCGCGTTTACGGATCGAGGGCACCTACGAACTGGACATGAGCATTTTGTTCGTGCAATTGAAAGGTCGCGGCCCGATCACCGGCAATTTCTGTGAGTATCGGTTTCGTTTGTTTCGTTCCGTAACCCCCCATCGAATTTTGAATCCCAAATGTCCACCGTTCAAAACTTTATTTTTGCACCTTCTTCTTCTGTTACAGCCAACTACGAGGCACAGGCGCTGATGAAAGGTAAAGTGATCGTGGAGGACGGTCGCGAATACCTGAAATTCGATCGTATGCGAATGCGAATCGGCCTGGGCGAATCCAAATTGCATTTGGGCAATTTGTTCAGCAACGGCAACGAGAGAAACAACAATTTCGGGTCGATCGCGAACGATCTGATCAACGAAAATCCGGATCTGTTCCTGAACGAGATTCGGCCGTCGTTGGAGAACAGTCTGGCCGAAAAGTTCACCGAGATCGCCAATAAGATCACGTTGAAGTTCACGTATCAGGAACTGTTTCCGTCGAGTTAGGAATAACCGTTCGTTTCCTGCATTTTTTTTTGTTTATTTTATGTTTTATCGGATTATCTTCCGCTTCCATTATCAGTTTTTATAGGATATTATCATGTGCAATAGACGACTGTTAACGCCAAACATATTAATTTTTGTAAGTCTTTTAGAAATAAAGTCAAAATGATAGGAACCGGCATTTTTTTATCGATCGAAAAAGCTCTGATGCTCTAGCAAAATATTCTATCAAAGTCGTAGTATGATTTTTATTGGGTGAAGCATTTGTTATTTTTAAGAAAATCTACTGTAATTTTGTACACTTAGAAAAGAAAGTAGTTTCCTTTTACGAAACGTTGATCAATCGGCGAGATTTTTTAAAAATAAATTTGATGGGAAACCTAAACAAAGCAATTAAACTCGATCACAAGTCAACCTTTTTTTTTTAACTAAAATTGATTCAATTTTAATCAATACGTAAGATAATACTTTCCGCGTAATTATAATAAACAGTTCGTCACCTTATGCCCAGATTGTCCTCAACGTTTTCAAGGTAATTCGATGCGGTTTCAATTAAATTGTGACCAAGAAACGACACGTTATTTAACACTCCCCCACCGAAACTCTTATCATTTCTTCCATTATAATTTATTCCCATTGTTGCGAAGAAACGGTAAACGAAGAAAATGCCATGCGAATCGCTTTGGAATATAATCGTTTATAATCGAATGCATGAGTAATGAATTTAGCACGTGCAAACATGATACCCAATGTGCGAACAAATGACAGATAGTGCAGCCAAATTAGGCTTTTACTTCGGAAAAAACCTGGAAAGCTGATTTTTTGCATGAACCTTCATAATGATGTCCTTGACAAAAGGTCAAAAGTCCCCATCGATCCCTGTTGAGCTAAAGATTTTATACGGTGTCAAAGATGGCCAAGAGTGGTTTTTCGTTAATATCTCGTTAGCGGTTACTTTTAGAGCAAACATACACGTTATCAAAGTTGTAGATTACGAAATTTTCTACAAAAAAGCTGTTGTCACTTTTATTCGTAGGAGCCACCGTTTCGAAGATAATTCGAAATAAAAAACGTAACAGCATCTCCAAGTGAGATATCCTTCGACAGAAAAAAAATTAATTCTGATTTTAAATGAGTTTATGACTACATATAATAAAGACACTCATAGTTCAAGGTACGTTTCACGGCGTCTTTGTATAAAGCTTTTAAATAAAAAAAAAACGAGAATCTTTTTGGGTGTATGAACCACAAGATTTCTACAGTTTCTTTCGTATTTTCTGCGAAGAAAGTTTGTAACCTATCAAATTTTTTCAACCTTGGAAAGAGATAGTTGTCGAATTTGACTGGACTATGATTTTGGCGCATTCATTATCAATGCTTTCCAAATATTATGTTGGTAACACTGACGTTTAAATACACACACAATATACTGAGAGTCATTTGTCAAAATCAAATTTGCCGGAAACCAGGATCGATTAGAAAAGTCTTTTCCGCGCTTGTTGAGAAATATTCCACTTTTCCCAACTGAAAAGAGTATCGAAAAGTATAACTCTAGTAGAAACAATAATTTAAATGTCAGTGCTGCCAAAGTAATATTTGCCACACTAAAAAAAAAAAAAGACAATTGATACGTTGTCAATGACTGTCAAATAAACAATAAAATGTCAATGAAGCCGCTAATGATAAGTTGCATAGCGATGAAAAAGTAAAGCGTCAAATTATCAAACAACGAAACCGCATGTGGCCATTCCAAATCGATGATTGTTTGATCGCTCTGTTTAATAATGAGAATGGACGTCATTTGTAGCGTCACCTTTCAATAATGCCAAACAAACACGAAACTTTATGACACATTCAAACTGACCGCAAGCAATTTGTTTTCTTTTCTTTTAAAGCAATTATTCACCGATAAGAAACGTTTAACTATCGAATGCATTCGATGGATGATTGCAATGCGATACCTGCACCATTACAAACGTTGATTTCGCAGCTCTTCTTTCGTTTAATCGCGTCTCTATTTAGCGATAACGGTCATTCCATTAGATACGCGACGTGTAATTTACAGCGATAAAGGATTGGAAGCCTTTATAAATAGGACGCTCGCAAAAGAACGTGCCATTGAGGTTTCTTAGAGGAAGAAATCAAGTGCCTCGTTAACCATGAAAGTTGCCATAGTTTACCTTTGCATTTTGAGCTACTACCTGTAAGTTATCATTAATTTTTGTCTTATTAAATTATAGTCGTGCAAATCTTCTTAACCAAAGTAAGAGTGCTTGAAGTGTGTGGCGCAAAGGCCAGAAAGTGCTTATAATTTAAACATTTTGACGCGTTGACAGACTCGCAATTCTCTTCGCTCAATCTTATAACAATCTCGTTGGTTTTTAGATTCAGAGTGGTGGCCATCGAGAGCGAACCGAAAAGGACCGATGGTAAAGTCCTATCAATCGAATTTCGACGCGTTCGATCGTTGGTTTATGTGTTTTTTTTTTGTATTTTGCTCCTCTTCCAGCGCTCGGCGAATGCGTGTGCGGCTTATTTAACGCGACGAGGAACGCAACCGGGAGCGCGGGTCCGGTGTTGTCCCACGCGGTCTTTCCCCGCGGATGCGACGAACGTGGCGTCCAGGAGTGCAGGGAGTTGTGCGTTAATTTGGCGCAATTGCTGAAAGAGACCGGGCCGAGTTTGTTGTGCGACAAGTTGGGTCACATCGATAGATTCAAGGTAGATATTCCAAGATGAAACTGTGACGAAAGTATGTTTTCGTGAAATTTTAAAGAAAGGAAAACAGAAGAATAAAACTAGAAGTCTGAAAAACTATGTCATAACAACTAGATTATCGGCTCTGTTTTGCAGCCGAAAACTGTCACTTTATTGTACTAGTACGATAAAGTGACTTTAAAATCCAAGTTACCATCGCTTTATTGTACTAGTACAATAAAGTGACTTTATCGTAAAGCGATGGTAACTTGATTACACTTTTTGAAAAGATTCTTACTGTTAAAACTTTAATATCGGTAGCTAATGTAACGATGTCAGATAATTTGATATCGTAACATCAGACAATCAACATCGCTAACCATAGCAACGGCCAAAGGCAACAACACGACACATTAAATTTTTTAGTTAATGGCTTGAAAAGTTTAATTTTTGCAGCCAAAAAATCTTCTCCAGAGCACTCGAACATAATAGCTATTTATGTAACAAGTACACAATGAAGGGTTTTATGAACGAGTTCGATTTTATAATGAGACGAGTTCATAAAACCTAATTATGTACGAGTTACATACAATGCTTTATGTTCGACTGCTCTGGAGAAGATTTTTGGCTGCAAAAATTAATTTTTTCAAGCCATTAACCAAAAATTTTAATGTGTCGTGCGGTTGCCTTTGGCTGTTGCTACGGTTAGCGATGTTGATTTTCGTATGTTACCATATCAAATTATCTGACATCGTTACATTAGCTACCGATATTAAGGTTTTAATATTAAAAATCTTTTCAAAAAGTGTGATCATGTTACCATTGCTTTATTGTACTGGTACAATAAAGTTACTTTAAAGCGATGGTAACTTGGATTTTTAAGCAAGTTTATCGTACTAGTACATGAAGTGACAGTTTTCGGCCGCAAAACAGTGCCGATAATTAAGTTGTTATGACATAGTCGAACATAAAGCATTGTATGTAACTCGTCCATAATGAGGTTTTATGAAAGTTACTTTATTGTACTAGTACAATAACTTGGTAACTTGGATTATTTTGATTTTTAAGCCGAAATTGGACACTCAAAAAACAATTGACTAATTTATAGTTACGTAGCTTATTAGCCATAGAAATATTCAGAGCAACGGTTAAAGGAAAATGCATGCATATGTAAAATATTCTCTCCAAAGGTTAATTGAAAATCGATATACTTCTTGGCAATCAACATAAAAATAATTAACTTTAATAGGATAATCTTGTCTTGATTGTTTATTCGCATAATAATTAATATTAAAAACACAACTAGTATTATTGGCTATAGTCAATCCTGACGAAGTGGAGGCAGAATTTTTGACATATTTAGTTAGATGAACTGGATTACACTTTTTGAAAAGATTCTTACTGTTAAAACCTCAATATCGGTAGCTAAGGTAACGATGTAAGATAATTTGATATAGTAACATAAAACAATCAACATCGCTAGCCATAGCAACGGCCAAAGGCAACCACACGACACATTAATAAAATTTTCGTACACTTTACCAGTTTTTCAGCGAACGATTTATATGGTGATATATGGGAATATTTTGTTTACTTGGTGACCGATGTAAGGGCATGCATAACTGCAAATTTTTAGCTCTTTTGCACACGTGAAAGCGACCATCTAGCAAGCAATTCGAAGGCTGCAATTGAAATGGACGATAGTTTGGACCTTTATTAAAAAGTTGATTGCGTTTACAATAAATAATTGTGTTGCGAACTGCCTAAAAAATAGCTTTCAAGATGACTGCACACTTACTTTTTGTAAACAAAAGCTCGTTTTTCTTTCATAAGTTGAAAACAAAAATTATTTCGTCTAAATAGCGTATATATGACTGTCTCCTTTGTTTGCTTCGTACAGGCGTCGGTCTTTACCAGATCCTGCGGCAAGGATTGGTTGTACGCCGGCATGGAATGCGACCACGAGTTGTGCTGCCACGATAAGCGGCACGTCGATTGCGAGACTGGTAAAGAGATCGCTTTAAAACCGACGCCAACCGTTAAACCGTGAATTAGATCGGATATTAGCTAGAGATCATCGTACGTAGTAGTCGATTGTAGAATTTTTTTAAAAATGTATCACCAATAGATTTAAATTGTTTGCCCCTTATGACGACCCATGCAATGTACACGGACACGAGTTTAGACCAATAAATTTTTTAAATTAGCAACAGCAACAAAAAGTTACGTTTCATTCGAAATGTGCAAGTGGCGAAAATATTTTCTGTGTATCATGTTTGAAAAGTTTTAGTTCCACTTTCCAATTCATTTTGAAAAGCAATAAACAAATCAAATGAAACCTATTCCAAAAACCCAATTCAAGAAACTGAAAAACTCCTTCCAAACATAAAAAATTATACCTTGTGAATGATTTTAAATTGGATAACAAAATCTGTTGACATGTTACTCAATTAAATTGCAAATAAAAATAATGAAGGAGCACAAACACACAACACTTACAAATTATTTTTAAATCCTTGGCTACAGTTGAAGAACATTTCATGTCAGTAGAAAACATTTGGCGCAATTCAAATTTCAATGTCATTCAGCCATATTGTTTGTTTTGATTTTTGAATGTCACTTTAGAAAGTTCTAGTAAATTATTCAGTTAGTCAAGAAGCAAGTGCAAAACGATTAATCACAACGGAAAATGAATTTCTTCGATACGATCAAAAGTTTCTTGGGTCTCAAGGGATCCAATGAAACCGTCTACAGCGACGATAGTAATTTGCAAGAGAAACGTCGTCGTCAGCTGCTCGCACCCGAGAGGTTAGGTCAGGTGATGATACAATTTAGAGTCTTCATAATCTAATTTATTCTATTTAGCAAAACGCAAACGAATTTTCGCTTTATTTATTTTTAGCCAACGACATTTTAGTACCAATGATGATGGTGATGGGGTGCAAGGAAGAAATGAGGATGATTTTCAATTGTTTGCCAGCAATGATCCTTTTGAGGTGCACAGGTTTTTCCAAAGAGAAATGGATTCCTTGATGCACAGCTTTGGTTTACACAATTTCTTTGGTATTTTGCATAAGATTAATGAAGTTAACTTGTTAATCAATGTATTTCTAATTTAAGGTAATTTGGATAGCTTTGTTGAGAAAGACTTGTTACCATCAATAGAGGAAGATGGGGGAGGAGGAGTCAAAAGTCTAAGGGAACAATATTTAAAACCAGGCAGTCGACCCATAACACATGGAAATGATCAAGCTGATACTGACATAGATGGAGAGTAAGTTGAAGCAATGTAGTGATGTTGTAACAATTGATGTTCATATTTTGTTTTTTTAGGTTTGATGTTGGTCAAATTGAATCAGAATTGAAAAAGCAAGATAGTCCAACCATTATTGATGGTGATACAGGAGCAATCGATAGTTATAGAAATCTACACCAAAATGAACCTATTGTTAAGTTTTTTGGTCAGAGTGTCACTACAGAGACTTTCACAAGAACAAGTGATGGTGTAGGTTGATCAATTAGTGTCTGTGCAGAACACCTTTGATTTGCGACTAATTTTATTATAGGTCATTGAAACAAGACATACTGTGACTGATACAAATGGCAACAAAAAAGTGACTATCACTTACAAGAAGATTAATGGGGAGGAACCAAATCAGCTGCAAACCAAGTTAAAATTGAACGAAGAGATTCAGTTACCAGATATCAAAGCATTACTAGAGCAATTTTTTAGGATAAATTGATTACTTTGAGGAAATTTGTAAAAGATGATTAATGGAAGAAAGTAGATCTTAATAAAGTACTTGTGAAATTTGACTGTCATTATAAAATATACCATGTATTATTACATTTTTATCTTCTTGAATACTGAAGCAATACATTTTGTCCTATAACTTTCTTCAGTATCTTGCTATTAATGGAATAATAATCAAAGAATTTATGATATAAATCCTGATTACTAAAAATGATCGCACTGCTATTAAACTAATTTAATATGTGATCCTCTTAAATCGTATAACAGTTTATGCTCGAATTCTGCCCTTACAGGAATGCGCCTGGCAGTTTCTCCTAATAATTCCAAAGAATGTGATTAACAGATTCCAATGATGTAGCTAAAATTATAAACAGATGAAAGTTTATTGATAAATTATGAAGAAAACAGGGCAAATTTAATTGCTTATGCAACCAACTTGACACAAGTATTAAGTCTAACATTGACTCGGAGACAGATACCTGATAATAACTAAAATCTAGTCAGCACATTTGATGAATAAACGACAGACAATTGTAAAATAACTAAACAAAAACTAATATCTAATCTTGAGCTCACGCTGTGCGCTTTCAACTGGCTTCGGTTTCTCTTGCCACTTTCAATTTGTGCCAAATCGGCCGAACGGTTCGAATTTGTCGTCCCTTAAACCCTTAAGCTTGCATAATTTTTTTGCCTCATGTTTCGCTTCCTTCTACGTTTCTCATTGAGTTTTTAAATTCCCTTTATTAAACGAGCCATAATATTATTGTTGTATACATAAATTTCAAAGCTCTAAAACATAGAGACGCCAGCTTCTCAGTCAGGATTTATTCAAAGTTCTCTAATGAAATTCTTATTTTAAATTTCATATTCTTTTTAAATTATCCCATATACGCGCACATTAGTACTCTTACGTCATCAACAACATGCGCAATGTCATACCCTGTCTCATTCTTTTTATTATCATGACAGTTATTAGGGTGTAATGTTATTTATGTGTAGTAAATAAATAAACAAAAGATATTCAAGCCCCAATTAATTTTTCGTGAAATTAAATTTAACGATTCGATGGAGTAGTTTGCATCAGTTTTTCTTCTGAATGATTGAAAACCTTACGTGACGGTAAAATTCTTTTAATTGTCACTGCCATGGCGACAATCGATAGCATTGTGTGATTCGGGAGATCGACATTGGCTTAAATCGATTCGTTGATGTATATTTGATAAGGTAACGTTTCTCTTTCTCTTCATGGTTAAGACTATCAAACAGTGAGATGAACCTTTCGAATTTAAGGCATCTCCGTCCATGATTAATGTCAATGTTCTTGTATTTGTTTTAGGAGCGGCCTATCTACATTTCTCCCCTTATCCACGCCCTAATTCCCATGCCACCAAAAAGAACAATCTGAAATAGATTTCAGGCGGAAATAGAGGCAGCTGAAGAAAGGAGGTTATAAATAAAGAAGTAGCATTGGTGTCGCACCGAGACAGAAAGAATCAAAGCAAGGAGAAGCGCCAACGAACGTATATTTAAACCGCGATCCGATCTTTGATGGTTCGCAAAAGCTCGCAAAGCGGTAGATCGCCGAGCAAGAAGCGCAGCAAGAGCGACTGTTCCGATACTACACATCATCATCACCATCAACACGCCACCTCCTCGTCGTCGCCATCGCCAACGCCGTCCACAGCGAACTCCTCTTTCTCATGCGCCACAAACACCGACAACGACAATCGACCGCAGCAACCGCATCATCTCAACTTGACGTTCCCCACGTATCAAGAGAACGCCACCGTTCATAAGCGCAACCTCTGCCTGGTCTCGTTCCCGATCATCTTCCTCTTCAACGTGCTGCGCACGCTCCTGTACCAGGTATTTGTCGTCTTACGATTCGTCTATTATACGTCGTCCGCTCTCTTTCACAAGAAGCAGAAGCAATTGAAGTCGACGGAGAAGAGTAAAGAGAAAAAGGGAAAAGCGTACGTCAATCGCATCGTGGGGAAAAGCGGTAGCCGTGGCGGAGCGGTAGCTGGGGAAGCGATTGAAGTGGGAGATTTGGTCTGTTGCGGAAGCAACGGCGACGACGAGGAGGAGGAGGAGAAGGAATTCAGCGAGGGATCGGCGACTGTCGATTGTTGCGTCGTCGAGGAGATGTCGTCGGGAGCGCCGTCGCACCATCACCATCGGCGTCATCAGCGGAACAATTCGGGACCGGGACCGGGCGATCCGCTGCTGGCCAAACAGAAGCACCATCATCGACGCGCGTTCGAGTACATATCGAAAGCGTTGAAAATCGACGAGGAAAACGAAGGTAATTCGTAATTCATAGACGTTTTACGTTGGAGGACTTTGGAGGAAAGCAGATGGCAAGTCGTTAAAATTGCTCTGATGCAATGAAAGAAGAGTATTTGATAAATACGGGACAAATCATAGGATTGTTACTAGTCTTTTAAATTTCCATTGTTAAAAAAGTTCTTTTTTCGGTTTGTATCCTTGAACACAATTCTATTATTGTTCCTTGTTAATTTTACATTATATCTTTTTGCGGTTAGGTCACAAAGAATTGGCTATCGAGCTCTATCGCAAGGGCATCGCCGAACTGGAACTCGGGATCGCCGTTCAATGCTGGTCGGGCAAAGGCGAAGTGTGGGAGAGGGCGCAGCGATTACACGAGAAGATGAAGACCAATTTGTCGATGGCCAAGGATCGATTGCAATTCTTAGGTGAGGAAATAGGAAACTGACGAGAATTTTGGGAAACAAGAACGAGGAACACCAGAAAGATGTAGTAGTTGTAATAGTAGCTCGATCGACAATTTTATTTATATTTTTTAATTCCTTCCACCGCTGGTCCGTTTTTGTTACAATTTTGTGGTTGATCGCTTATTTTTTATTTATACCCGTTTAGTTTTCGTCTTTCCTCTTTTATTTTGCACTTTTAGAAACTATGACAGCCGCTCCGCAGCAAACGCAAACCGATAGCGACGAACAACAGCAGCGCGAGAGGACAAACTCCAGCAGTAACATTCCGCGACTGAAAAACGATGCGAGTTTACCAGGTACAAACGACGATTGTCGTTTCGCAATTTTCGATTCGCCCATTTTTGTCTCGTCGCCCTCGTTACGTTGCCACGTGTTTTCTTCAGCAATCGTTTCTGTTTAGCTTCTGGCAAGCGAATGACGCCCGGCAAGCATTCGCCGAACGTTTTGATGTCCAAGAGCCAAACGTTGCCGCGTTCGATGGGATCGCGTGCGGCACCCGTTCAAACGGTGCGACCCTTCAACAAGCTGTCGTCGACGCCGCCCGCCGTTAAGAAACAATTCTCCGTGCCGGGCAGCAACTGGTCGCCAGCACGAAAACAATCTGGAGGTAAGAGTTGGCAATTATCTCAATCTTCACTAATTGTGAGTCAGTTGCGCAAAAATAAGTTTACGTTGGTTTCCGGAAAGCTAGTTTCTTTAAAACAATTTCGTGGATTTAAATGCATTTTTGTTAATCATAATTATATGATGATCGATTTTTAGAAACTACATAATTTGCGGCAGTGTTGCATGAAAATGCGAAGCGAAAAAGAAAAAGGCTCCAAAATAATGTTCATGAGAATGATACATACGCAGAAACTTTAATAAAAGTGACTTTAAATTTTATATTGAACTTCGTTGTTTTTAAGGTGGAAGTGCCGCACCTGCCACTACCTCGGCCACGTCCAAATCGTCCACCGTCGCAACGACGCCATCGACCCGCAAACATGCCCAATCGTCGCTGAAAGGCGTCGATCCGAAATTGGCCAATTGCATACTCGACGAGATCGTGGAAGGCGACTCGTTGACCGTCCAATGGACGGACATCGTGGGCCAATCGGTCGCCAAGCAGGCGCTGCAGGAGATGGTGATCTTGCCCTCGCTGAGACCGGAACTCTTCACCGGACTGCGCACGCCCGCCAGAGGTCTGTTGCTGTTCGGTCCACCCGGCAACGGCAAAACGTTGCTCGCACGGGCGGTCGCGACCGAGTGTCGCGCCACCTTTTTCTCGATCAGCGCTGCCTCGTTGACCTCGAAATACGTCGGCGACGGCGAGAAACTGGTGCGAGCGCTGTTTGCGGTCGCGCGCGAACTTCAACCGTCGATCATATTCATCGACGAGGTGGACTCGCTGCTCAGCGAACGGTCGACGAACGAACACGAGGCGAGTCGACGATTGAAAACCGAGTTCCTCGTCGAGTTCGACGGGTTGCCGAGCAATCCGGAGGCCGATCGCGTGCTAGTAATGGCGGCGACGAATCGGCCGCAAGAGCTGGACGAGGCGGCGTTACGACGGTTCCCGAAACGCGTCTACGTGACGTTGCCCGACATGGAAACGCGGGCGGACTTGCTCGACAAGTTGCTAGCGAAACAGGGTTGCCGGTTCCCGAGTGCCGAGTTGAAACGTTTGGCGACGTTAACGGACGGCTACTCGGGTAGCGACCTGACGGCGTTGGCCAAGGACGCGGCATTGGGACCGATACGCGAATTGCGACCGGAGCAAGTGAAGGAAATGGATCCGGGCGCGATACGGCCGATCACGTTCGACGATTTCTTGGACTCGTTGAAGCGCATTCGACGGAGCGTCTCGCCGCAGAGTTTGGTCGCTTACGAGAAATGGTCGATGGAATATGGCGACATGTCGATTTAAACCGATTGTAAAGTTGGGAGCGAAAGAAAAGTGAATGAATGACGCGAAGAGGAAGACGAGGAGGGCCAAAAGACTGTCGTCATTACCATGATTCTTTTCTTTAAATTTTTGTTCATATTGTTAATCTGTCACTACAGTCTGATAGCGTCCACTACATATTTTAACAACATTTCTAGTGAATTGTAATTCCGATTCCAGTTTTCTTTTATAATCGGTTTCGAACTTAAAAGTTTTATTATGGTTATTTCCGGACTATTCGATCTAATTCAACTTTTTTGTAGCGACTTTCGTCCTAAACCCGGATTTGCTGTTGGAAGTGAATTTACGTTTTAAAAATTGTTTTCTGATGGTAGCCCATTAGTTTGTTATTATTTATCAGTACTAAATACTGTCAATTGTTTTGTGATACTCGTACTCTGTTACCTATTAATTTAATTATTATTGTTAATTCTAATTTAGTTTCCTTTAATTAATCGTCAACGATTGCACTTGTAATAAGACGATGACTAACGAATATTGTTCTGAAAAAGATAAATGAAATTATTGCTTTGTGAATTGTTCTTACGTTTGTATTTTGACAATTGTTTTTATATGAATTTTGCATTAAAACTTACGACAAATAAACGATCGTTTATTCATTTGCCCTTTCCGATGCAAGACTTTTTAACATCCTTACCTTTCAGTGTAATATGGGACAGACTATAATTGTTTTGTTAAATTGCCAATAGTTTTAATAGAGCTTAATAAGACAAAATTATTAAGTAATAAGAAGGACAACAAAAAACATCAAGTTTCATATTGAATCACAAATGTTCGTCGTGCATTTTCTGGTGAGCGTCGTCGTAGTCGCCATTTTTCTTTGGCTTCGTCGAGATACCTTTGCAAAAGTCCGCCTCGTCAAATGGTTTGTCATGTTTCGCTATTGTTTTTGTTTTCGCGACATTGGCATACCAATCGGTGGAGGCCTTATTCGATCGCGTACGATTCGCACTATCGAAGTCGACGTGATAGATGCCAAATTTCAAACTGGAAAAGAAATAAATGTAGCGTGTTCTTCGTTTATAGTTCGCTACGCGAATAAAGCAGCAAATTTTCCTCTCTTATAATTATGATAAAATAATTTCGATTAAAGAGGATTGAGTTGAATAATTGCAGTAAAATTCCAATGTACAAGGAGCGACAATTTAATTGCCGGAATACGCAATATATATCTAGCCGCAATTCGAATCTTTTTCTTCTAACAGCATCTCGCTAATCTCTTCGGTGCCTGTAAGTGGCATCCGGGCAATGAAATTGTCGCACCTCGTCCATTAAAAACATAGTTCACCTGTATCCGGTGACCCATTCGAAATCGTCGATCAGACTCCATGCGTAGTAACGCGTCAAGTTCACCTTGTCCAAATGAATCGATTCCCACGCGGCGTTCAAATGCCCCGCCAAGTAGTTACCCCTGCGCACGTCGCACTTCTCGCCCTCGTCGGCGAACCCGTTCTCGGTGATCATGATCTCCGGATCGCCGTAGCGCTCCTTGATCCTACGCAACAATCGCCGCAGACCGAACGGCGTGTCCGTCAGCCAATCGACGGCCGACGTCGGCCAGCTGGGATCTTTCGATTCGACGATCTGCGCGTCGTTATTCACGTGGATCGTGCCGGGCCGGTAGCCGTCGTGCGGGTCCGCTATCAGGTTGGAGCTGTAAAAGTTGAGACCCATGAAGTCGGCGCTGCCGCGAAGACGCGCGATCTCCGATTCGGTAAACGACGGTAACCGCGAGCGCGGGAATCCCTGTTTCTCGCTCGCCTCCGCCACCAGACGTTTCATCACGTCCGGATAGTCACCTTGCGGCGTGAATATCGGCTGTGCGAACCAACCCAACTGCAAAAACCAAATAGAAATCAAGATAGAATTCGTAATGCGTTAAATCATAAGAATACAACGAATTGACCGAATGGTGCCTTGTGATCTTAAACGGACGATGCAAAGACTGGTAAGAAATTTTATTAGTGGGTCATTCATTAAGCAAACTTTTGATAATGCCAAAGAGATATTATATAGGATTTTCCAATAAGTGTGTCAGAACTTTAAAATGATGCACAATAATAATTATATGAGATAATCCGCTGATCTTTGTTTTATTTTGAAGAACAATCGATGTCATTACGTTTTAAAAGTTATATCGCTTAAATGTCCACCTCGACTTTGGCTCACCGAATGTATTGTGTAGGCCCAATTTGCAACCGATTTTTCACACATATCGCGTGGTATATTTCGAATGGCGCGTTCAATGCTCCGTTTGAGGTTGGGATTGTTCCTGGCTTAATTTTGTACACTAGAGCCTTCACATGACCCCATAAGAAAAAGTCCAGGGGTGTGATATCGCAAGATTTGGTAAATTCGAATTAATTCTAATCGCCGTTGAATCGTGTATCTCTCCATATTAATTTGCCACAACATACTGAAGACATTTGTTATCGATATTTGCTAATTAAAGTTCTGACACTCTTATCGGAAAACCCTATATAATGATGACTACTAACGGTGAATTCTAGCATTCGCTCGGTTGCCGCCTTGTCATCGGCACTGTCGCTTGCCGGTTCGTACCAGAAGTTGTCCAAGACGATGCCGATACGACCTGAAACAAAACCGTTGGACATGAAAACAAAACGCCATAGAACCGCCGAAAAATCTCACCTTTTTGCTTCGACCTAAACTCTTTATCGTACAAATGATAGGCTTCCGCGTGCGCTTTGAGCACGTTATGGCCGCACACGTAATCGGCAAGACCGGAAGCGTTCAGGCCCGGCGCCCAATTCGATCCGTAGCCGAGCGTGCACATGACGCGCGGTTCGTTGATCGTGATCCACGTTTTGACGCGGTCGCCGTAAGTCTCGAAGAGGAATCGCGCGTAATCGACGTAGAGATCGACGACGAGCGGATTGGCGAAGCCGCCCAACTGTTGCAAGTTCCACGGCAGGTCCCAATGGAACACGGTCACGATCGGTTCGATGCCGTTCGCGATCAGTGCGTCGATGAGGGCGTTATAGTAGGCGACGCCCGCGTCGTTCTTGCGGTTCGCGTAACCGTCCGGTAACACGCGCGTCCACGACACGGAGAAACGATAGGTCGTCGCGTGCAGTCGCTTCAACAGTTGCACGTCCTCCTCGTACAAACGGTACGAGTCGCAGGCGACGTCCGCCGTGTCGCCGTTCAAGATCGCGTTCGGCACGTTGTGCTCGAAATAGTTCCAATTGTTCATCGATTTACCTGCGAAAATTCATACAGCTAAACATTTCAGGATTTTTGATAATCAACATTTTACTATAAGTAAACAATTCGTAGTAGTTCGAACAGATTAACACGAGAAATGTCAACAAATCCGATCAGTGTCAATAAATTGTCAGTTTGACAAGTTGACAAGTCAAGAATGTGCCAAAATTACGTAATTTTAAATAACAAACGAGTGTCAACAAATTGTCAAGTTGACGCTAAGAAACAAGTGTCACTTTGCTATAGATTAGTAGATAAGTTTTGGTAAATTGTCAAATGATTGTCATATTGACACCGGAAATTAGTAACAAACCAGTTTCAGTAATCTCTAATCAAATATCTTTAAATTGTCGCACCTTGACCACCGAGTAATAACTAAGTTTCAATTTGATAGAGCCCAGCTGAACGGTTTCAATAGATGGTCAAATAGTTGTCACATTGACACTGACAATTAGCGACAAACATGTGTCAGTAATATGTCAGACTTTAACACTGACCAATAAACAAATGACTTTTATATACATGGATCAGCTGAAAAATAAATTAATCGATTAATTGTCAGTGAAACAATAATCAAAAAATTTCAATTACACCTAAATTAATAGTAAAGTGTCAATAGAGTCCCCAATAATAACTATCACTTGGACACCGATTGTCAAATAATTAACAGCTTCGCTTACATTAGACTAAAATTAGATATTTTTGTTTGTGATTAAGTGTCAAATCGTTACCGTCAACGTGTCAATAAATTGTCAAGGAATTTTAATTTTGACGCTAAGAAACAAGTGTCAGTTTGCTATAGATCCGTCATATTGACACCGGAAATTAGTAACAAAAAAGCTTCAGTAATCTCTATTCAAATATCTTGAAATTGTCGCAACTTGACCATTGCGTAATAGGTAATTTTCAATTTGATAGAACTCAGCTGAACGGTTTCAATAGATTGTCAAACCGTTGTCACATTGAGACTAACAATTAGCGACAAACGTGTGTCAGTAATTCGTTATCAAATATCTGTAAATTGTCAGACTTTGACACTGCGTAATAAACAAATGACTTTCATATTACATAGATCAGCTGAAAAATAAATCAATCGAATAATTGTCCCTGGCACAATAATCAACTAATTTGAATTATATCTACATTAATAGTAAACTGTCAATAAAGTGCCCAATAATAACCATCACTTGGGCACCGATTGTCAAACAGCTTCGCTTACATTAGACTAAAATTAGCTATTTTTGTTTGTGATTAAGTGTCAAATTGTTACCGTCAACGTTCCAGGCTCCTTCGATCTGGTGGGCGGCGGTGGCCGCTCCGAATTTGAAATGTGCCGGGAACTGACGTTTCTTGGCAACCGCGTGTTGAAAACATCTTAAAAAGTAATTTGACACCGATCAAATGTAGGAGCAAAGGACAATCGATCTCACCCTAAGATAAGTAGCGCGCTGCCAACTGCAGCGACGATCGATAAACGATTCGATCGCATCGTTTCCTTTCGTTGACGTGTCTTTGATTCTCGGCGTACTTGCCAAAATATGCAAACGAAATGGTAAACGAGAGTTAAAACTAAGTACGTAAACGCTGACGATGTAACGCCAGCTAAATTATTCTGAATAATGAATAATGGCAGCAATCGAAAGCGATTAAAATACGTTTGAAGGACTTTCCTGCATTCGGCTCGTTTCGGTTTACAATTCTATCGCTTTCCATCGTTTTATTTTTTCTACGTTACATAATGCTCGCAGTTCACCTTGATACGTTTCTCTCGCTCTCGTTCCGTCACTCTGGATTCCTTAAATCGTCCAAGTGCTGATGATAAAATAATTGGAGTTGGTCGCGAGTCGCGATTAGATTAGGAAAAGCCAAATAAATTTAATAATAACAAGCAAGGCACGATTGCAGGTTATAAGATGCTTGACTGTTATTAAATCAATCTCTGCATTCGCTATGCTAAATAAAGCAAGAAGTCGATGAGAGTTTTCCTTGCTCAGATAAATTTACTTTTGTTAGACGGTACATTCAGTTTTAGAGCGGGTCATAACTGTTTTTATGCCTTTTTCTGGCGTTTATACGTTTGTTGTTGCCTTGAGTCAGTGGAAAACAGGGAATTCCTAAGACTCGAAGAATGCAATTAAAATTGCGATTCAAGTTTGAGAGGCAATACTTATTTTTGAGATGCGACAAAAGAAAACGTATTCCAATAGCATGAATTAGTAAATAAAATTCATGCAAGTAAAATCTTAATTGAATAATGATAAAGAGCGATGAGAGGAAGAACAGGTGCCAGTTTTGCGTGTATCATTAGCATTGGTCAATTATTAAAAACCGAAAATAGGGAACAATTAAAATCAGTTTTAATTGCACGTCAGCTGCATACATAAGTGACAACGTGATGCAATAGATACCAATAAGAACTTATTCTACCTTAAACATATGTTCCTAATTAATTAATTAAGCAGACGATTGAAGAGAAATTATAAGCCTGTAACATAAACAGAGTTTATACAGTTTGTCAAAGACTAACGGAAATTTGGCGTCTGGAAATTATAACAAAATAAGCAAAACAATTTGTTTCGATTCCTTTAATCCCCGCTTTGATGCAATCGCAAGTTAATTCGTTTCACAGATTACGATCACTTATTAATTACGAATATTGCTTTTAATGCTAAAAACTGCAAATTGTGTTTGATTGACGCTATCAAACTGCGTTCGAGATTAAATATGATTGGAGCGTGATCTTACGATAAAAAGCACATTTGAAAATATGTTTCTAAAGTCGCTGGCAATTGCAATAGCCAAGCAACTTTCTGCCTTCATTTTTCCTTAGACAGGCTGTATGCGTGAAGTGTGACACACGCGTAGGTATATAAAATCGAGTCGTCAATTAGCTACTAAGAATGAGAGTCGCGAAACGATCGGACAAACATCACGAAAGAGCGAATAAGTGACGATGCGTCCACGAAGACAATCGACCGAGAACGAAACGAAACCGGTCATTTTGACGGACTCGCTGCGCTTGAACTTTCGCATGTTGACCGTCTTCGGCTTCTGGCTGCCCGACGGTTTGGACGACGCGAAGAAGCGAGCGTACGTGATCTATTCCGTACTAACCGTCGGTTTCTGCTTCATCGCCTTCACCCTGACCGAACTGGTCAATTTCTATCGGTCGCTGCACGATCTGACGAAACTCACCGAAGCCTCGTTCCTGCTGCTCACGCACACCAGCGAACTGTTCAAATTCCATCGCTTCGCCGTCGATCGACGTCGCATTTTGCGTCTGATGCGACGTTTGGACGCGACGGCGACGTTCCAGCCGCGCGACGCCGCGCAACGTCGCATATTGACCGAGAGCATCCGGTACACGATCGCGTTGTACCGTTCGTTTGCCGGCACGTGCGTCCTCTGCGTTTTCCTCTGGGCCGTCTCCGCAGCCCTGGTCACGGCCGATTCGACGTCGACGAGGTTCGTATTGCCGTTGGCCGGTTGGTATCCGTTCGCGATCGAGCGACGAACGGTTTTCGTCGCGGTCTACGTCTATCAGATCTTCAGCGCAATATTGAACGTCTTCACCAACATTAGCATGGACACGACGGCGACCGGTTTCATGGCGCACATTTGCGCCCAATTGGATCTACTCAATGGGGAGTTGGTGGACGTGCGTTCCCGAGCGGAAACGAACGTACGGCGAACGGGGACGAACGGCCTCGCGGCAGACGCGGTACGGCGCGAGATGCACGACGAGCTGATTCGATGCGTTCGGCATCACGTCGACATAATCGAGTGAGTACGGCTCGATTCGTAAGTTTTCTAGAGGGACGCGAATCAACGAAATGCATCGAGCCATGAGCTGCGTTCGATTGCCGTTGGACTGTGAGCGTCTTCACGGTGAAAGTATAGGGAAAGGTAAGAAAGAGGGCGAAGTGTTCGTGGTTAGAATGGAGGCTTGAGAGTATGGTAAGTTGATGGTGTAACTTTGTGTATTGTTTCGAAGAGTTTTGCGAGAGCCCAAAAAGCGCAACTTTTATTTCGTTTCGATTTTAGAATGGCGGACGAAGTGAGCGAACTCTTCAATTTCGTCGTTCTCTGTCAGTTCGCGACCGGCTGCATCGTCATTTGTCTCACGATGTTCCAATTAACGTTGGTCGGACTGTTCACCGTGCAATTCTACTCGATGGTCGTCTATCAACTGTGCATGCTCATAGAATTGAGTTTCTACTGTTGGTATGGCAATCAGATCATACTAAAGGTACGTGATCCTCGAATGTATTCACCATAACTTGTCGAGATTGAGCAATTGAGTGCAGATTAGTCTCGATTAGTTTTAGAGAATGTTAGGTTCGTGTTAAGCCTTCATATGGATTATCCCGATATAGTTTAGGGATATTGTTGTTCTAAAATGCCAAAAGTCCCCATCGATCCGGATCCAGCTAAATTTTTTATGCTTATTTTATTATTTTTTAATTATTAAAGTTGTAGCTTAGAAAACCGTTTCAAAGATAATTTAATTGATAAAGTTCACATTCACATAGCTAAAAATTTGATGCAGGTATATTTGGTTCTTTTGCTCCACTACAATGAACACTCCAACATGTTTACTATGCTTTTCACGTTGCCTTTTGTCTAATTCTATATTTTTTTGGGTTGATCGGAAAGTTCGTACTGTTTTTGTTTGGTCATGATTATCACAAGTTTCTTTGTGAAGAAATAATAACTTTTATATACCATTAGATAGGTCTTTTCTTCCTCTATCGAACCCCTCGTTTGCCCAATTGATTTTGTCAACCCCTACTCTAATTCTATGCAAGACATTATGGGGTGTCAAGTCGAAGATAAATCTGCATCTCCGCAATATTGCACAGAATCGCAATAAAATTTCTTAGTTGGCAAAATTTCATAAAGTCGAATGGCTCTTCCCCAATCGCCATGCGTTCTTTGTTGGATTTAGAAAATAATTCGAGTGCCTTTTTGAGCTTATTTAATGCCATAAAGTTAATTTTTGGCCAGAATCAAGTTTTTATGTTGGACCATCTATCGTATCCTCCTGATTTGGCCCTATATAATGCCTTTAAATTGTCTAAATCGAACATTAAGTCAAAATGACCTCCTTCTGAGAGCATTTAAACGCTCGAAACAGCATTCGACTTTATGACTTAAAACGAGAGCAAATGGGCGTTCGAATTGCAACAAAAGCGCATGGCGACTGGGAAGCGTCGAAATTATGCTGGCCTAGAACTTTTTTCAATTTTCTTTTATAGCCACTGATTTGTCAATGTTGCGAAGATGATTTTTGTTCTACTTCTACCACTTCTTCGATTTTCCCCGTAATGTCTTGCACAGAATCAAACTGTGGTTTGACAGACTCAATTGGACGAAAATACCAATCGAATACGATATAAAAGTTAGTATTTCTTCACAAAGAAACTTGTGATAATCATAGCCAAAGAAGAACGCTACGAACTTTCCGATCAACCCAATATTAGGTCGGTGCATCACGATTTTTTGTTTAGAGTTCGGAATTATCGAACAGTGTCTATGCGTCCGATTGGACCGATTGCGACGTACCTTACAAGAAAATGATGCTGATCGTGATGGCGCGCACGAATAAACCGATGAAATTGTACGCGGGCAATTTGTTCGCGCTCTCGCTGGACACTTTCCTGTCGGTAAGAGTTGAGCGAATCGACGGAGAAAGAAAAATCAGGTGCCTCCATTAACATTTGTCCATTGATGAGAGGACGTTGAAAAAGTTTCAATCCAATTGGATTCGTTTGTCGATTGTTTGCCCCGAAACTTATTTCACGTGCAAATTACTGGACAAACGTTTACGGACACTCGGTACATTTATTTTAGTCTGCTTATGTTCTTTTCTTCTAGATCTTGAGGACTTCGTGGTCTTATTTCGCCGTACTCAATCGCGTCCATTCACGCGAACTTTAGTTTAGTTTGGGGCAATTATTTCTCGTTCATTTTGACTTGTTATAATTGGCCTTTTAAACAATAGTCTTCTGAGGCTTTGGACCTTGGCAGCCCACGATTAGATTAGATTTCGCACATTTCTATCATATGCTTTATAGTAATGATATCAATATGAAATGGGGTTTTGTTCTCTGTTTCATTTGATTTCTACAATCAACGAAAAGCACTCTGTATGCTGATTTATTTTTAAATAAACACGAGCAAACATTGGAGAAAATTCGTTTTGCAATTAATGTTGCATTAAACCATTGAATTATTAAGTTATCCTAATGAAAAAAAAAAAACAATATAGAATTCGATCCAAACTCGCTGAAAGAAAAAGGGAAGGACAAGATTTTTAGGGAAAGAAACAAATACTTTCGAATAAAAAAGCAGACTTCGATTTTAAAAGGAGTGTTAATCATCTTTTTATTTATCTTCAGTTAATAAATATTAATTATACGAGGACGTGAACGTAAAACAATTGTAATACTTCGCTTATCAGGGTTTTGTCTTCCTCCATTAGGTTAACTTTAGTTATTGAAGTAAGCGAACCAATAAGAAACCTACACCTTTTTGCACCTGCTTCAATCAACCAATCCATCGAGAATAACAGGGGAGGCAGTAACCAACAGGTATGAAAAACTTTTTTGACTGGAAACCAGAACTAAACAAGCAAAATAATCGTAATTAAAATGCAGTGTTTTTTAAGCAACAAACCAGAAGATCCCATAGAATAGAATAATCAAGCAAAAGGAGAGACAACAAATCGAAACTGAAACACAAACTAAAAATTCATTAAAAAAATATAAATAAGTAAAGCAGAGGAAATTTTAATTACTCTGAAAATATAACCAAATCTGAAGAAACTTCGTATTCGACTTACTGCATTAATCGACGTTATACACTTACTTTGCAGAAACACAGGAAATCGGTTTTCATTTGTCATTCGCCTCGCCCCTCGTTCTGTCTGTCTGTCATTTCATGCACGTGTGGTCGTTTATGAGCTTCTTCTTCTTCAGTTTCGTTTTATAATTACGAGTCGAAAATAAACGAGTAAAAGAAGTTTGTTAGTGGAGGAGATGCAATAAGAAAAAGTGGCACCAATAATAATAATAATAATGGTGATGGGGGAGAAGAAACTTAAAACGAAAAAATAATTAAAATAGAAGAAAAATACAGAAACGAACATCAAAGAGGGAAGATGAAGGAGAACCAACAATAACACCACCACCACCACCAAAAGATCGACTAATGAAGCGAGTTAATGAAAGAATCAAAGAAAATTAAATTAAAAAATTTAATCAAACAACTGAAAACTAAAGTTAAGAAAACCAGAAAAGTTCAATATCAAATGTTAAAGAAAATCTGGAAGCCTCAACAGGTGAGGAACAACTAGACAAAGTATCGCCAGCAAAAGGGGCAAAGATTAGAAAGCAAGAAAGATTCCAGAGAGAGTTACAAAAAGGAATTAAAAACGCAGAAAGTTACACTAAAAAGTGCGTTCTTTCTTCTGCTGACGAAAAATTGCATTTCACAAGGGCATACGTAAAGGAGTTGAAGGAAAAATCAAACCAGAATTGATAATGGTAACTTTATATATAATTTAATTTATAAAATAATGTTTTCGCAAATGGCATACTAAAAGATGGAGACAACGATAATCTTGAGGCACTTTCTAAAGCAAAAATAAATGCAAATCAGCTTTATATATTTAATTTTCGGAATGTGTTAATTAATCAATGACGCTCATTTGATTGTCTTTTCTATTCCCGACAAGCATTTCCTCTCCGATCGCACGATCCGCTCTATTCACTAATGCCACCTGTTAATGCTGTTAAAATCGACAAAAAGGAGTCGATTTTTGCCACTTGTTTTAAATATTTTCCCATTTCAATGTTTTGGATAATCTTTTGCACATTGTCATGCGATATTTGCCGGCCTACGTTAAATCAAATTTGACGCGCAGTTTTTTCCTTTCTAACGCCCTTTTGACATTTTTTTCACCAACTTTTACACTTTTTCCAACTCCTTTTGACATTTTTCTCGCCAACTTTTACCCTCTCTTGCCTTTTGCCTTAATTCGCCTCTTTCCCTGGCACTTCCTCTGAACTAGTCCAAACGATTCCTCGCGATCCTCAAACTTCCATCAATTGCTCTGCTGATTCCAGTCGCCTTCCATTCGCCACACGCTGAACGCCCGACTGAGTTTCTCGTGCGCCGTGTACGAGCAAACGTTGCCCAACACGTCCAGCGCGGCATCGTTACCGCCGCCCAATTCGTTGAACATCCCATCGCCGTGATTCTCGTTGTTACTGTTCCCGCCGCCGAACAGCAACGAGGCGGTAACGAACGACGCGTTGCCGGTCGTGCCCGAACAGAAACCGGTCGCGCTCGATGCCGCGGCGATCTGCGCTCGACCGTTCCCGGAATCCAACCGATCCGAGCAATCGGAACCGGACGACGACGACGAAGTCGACGACGAGAGCACGTGACAGAGGAAATCGATGTATCGCGTCGCCAGTTTCAGCGTTTGGATCTTCGACAGTTTGTCCGACGGCAACGTCGGTATGCTCTTGCGGAGGCTGGCGAACGCCTCGTTCAGACTCTGCGTGCGCTGACGTTCGCGCACGTTCGCCATGATCCGTTGATGTTGCACGTCTTCGTACGTCTGGCTGTTGTTGTTGTTGTTGCTGCTGTTGCGTCGTTTCGACGCGGTCGATCGCGGTTTCCGTCCAGCGGCGGGAGCAACGGTCGAGCCCGTCGACGACGACGTGGTGATCGGCCACGCGGTGGTCGCGTTCGATTTAGAAGAGGTTTTCGTGTTCGATCGCGAAGCCGATCGGGCTGCGGGCGGTTGCGAAGGCGAAAGCGGCGAGTACGTGGAAAACGCGGGAGTCAAAACGGCCGTCGACGAGCCGGCGAGCGTCAGGGTCGACGTCGAAATCGGTATCGCGGCCGTGGGACTGGCGCTGCCGTCGCAAGAGAAGTCCGACGAGGAACAGGAGGCCGACGATGGCTCTTGGTCCACGTCCGCCTGACGGTTTTTAGCAGCTTTCGCAGCCTCTCGCTCGTCCGTCATCATCATCTCCTCGTCTTCGTTCGCCCGTTCCGTCTTGTAAAAGTAGCAACGGTAATCGTCGGCGCCGCCTTTCAAACGGTTCCGCTTCTTCTTCCTCGCCATCGCTCTCTTCTCCGTAATCACGTGATTCTTATCGCCCGGCTTGTCGTATGCGTGATAATTGTTGTTGTTTGCGATCGTTTCCTTCTCGTCCGCTTCCACGTGACCGTGCTCCACCTTGATCACTTTGTTCAGCTCGTTGCCCCCTCCGTCCTCGTTCTCCCGCATTCTAATTCCTCCCGCGTGTCTTCTGCCGCTTCGGCCCTTCGTGCAGGTCATCCTCCCGTTTTCGTTCCTTCGTCCTCGCTTCCCCTTCAACTGGAGGATTTCGTCCTCCCCTTCCTCGTGTTGTCCGTCCAGTTCTTGTAAATCGGTTGGCTGATGGTAGACGTTGTTGTAATTGTCGTTGATGTTACTCCGTTGCAAATTGTTGTACGTGTGATAACCAAAGTCGATGGCACCGTTGTAGATGTATTGTTCTTCGTGGTGATTGTTGTTGTTGTTGTTGGCGATCGTCGATGTTAACGAAACGGTCGAATTCGTGAGATCGATGAACTTCGGGCTGTAACTTCTGCCGCATTGTTGCTCGTGACTGTTGTGATCGTGATGATGCGGATGACTGATCGCTGTGTTGGCGACGTCCATAAGGTCCCTGTTGATCTGGCGGTTTCCGGTGTAAGTTGCCGTTTGCGTGGTTGAATTGTAATAATCCATTGCGGATGTTAAACAATGTTACATTCACGAGCGAAGAGTTTGTAAGTGAATTTTGCACAATTGTTCTTGAATTTTTATTTCTTGTCAGAAAGAAATTTGTGATGAGAAAACTTTGTTTGTTCTTTGCAAAAAATTTTGTTTTGCAGTCAAATAATTAATGCTTCGCGCCAATAACGTCTATAAACAATGTTGAGTTCCGTCTAAATAAATTGTCTTGCACATTTCCTCTTGACAATTCTTCACTCTCCCTTGACCGTGTTCAATCAGCAATAATGAAGAAACATATGAGACCTCATACCAAATCACTTATTTTTTAAAATAAGATTATTTGCAACAATAACTCACTTTGGCACTCACAGAAAACATTTTCACGTGAAGAGAAGTAATATTTCATTTCAATTTTGCAAAAAATTGTTATTTTTCGCCGCATTTGCTTCGACCATTTCTTCCTCTCATTTTTCCTCCTTCATTCTTACAGGATTCACTTCTTGCTCGTAAATGTAGCTAAACGGATTTCAGATCACAGAAACAAAGAATACAATACGAAAAACGTATCGATCTACGCGATGGTAACATTAACGTTAAGAAAGAGGATGATCTATAACTGATGATGGTTTTCGTTACGGTGATGATGATGGTTGATGGTGGGGGCACATGGTACGAATCTTCTTTCATTCAACAGACAGCACAGAAGCCGAACGTCGGAGAGATGAACGAGGAGGGTCGGCGAGAAAGAGACGTTAAAGACGACGATGGTGCAGGTCGAGGGAGGATGCGAAGACGAACAAGATAAACAGGAAGATGAGTAGGGGAAAGATGATGTCTACTCTCGAGCCAATCGCAGGCCGATTTCGATTATTTTCGGTCGGCGATGATCAGCGTTTCCTCCTTCTCGTTCGTCTTCTTTGTCGTCGGAGTACTAAGAAAAGAAAATTCACGGCAAAAAAAAACGCGAGCAAAATCAGTCAAATTGGTAATGCAAGTGAAAAAATGCAAGAAGAAAAAGCAGAAGAAAAATGGATTTCATGCATTGAAAATTGAGGCAGAAAACTGAGAAAACTGCAAAGTATGATAAAATTCTGGGGAATTAACGTTCGTTTAGTTTCCATTCCGTATTAATTGAGCGTACGTTATGTCCAAGAAAATGCTGTGTTCTAAGCATTTTCATTTATGCTCAAATTTCCAAAATAAATGCTTCTCTTTTCCCATTCATTCGTAAAACATTGTGGCCACTTTTTAGTTTTCAATGTTGCTTAACTTAGATTTTCTTTTTCAAGTATTTTGTTGGGACTTATGCTAATTTTTGTTTGTTTATATCTCTTTTTTGCATTTCTGGCCTTTAATATCTCTTGTTTCTTTCATTGCACAAACGATGCAATTCCATTGATTCTTTTACATTTCAGTCACACTTTTCTGCTTCACTTGCAAAACATATTAATTCTGTTTATTTTTCCATTTTTAAAGATCATTTATCCTTATTTGGCCAGTTTTTAAATTAATTTAATTAATCCATAATATCGTGTTGCTTCTGTCACTTATGTTTAATTTTACCCACATACAAGTTTTCCTCGCCCTGTATTTAACGTTTTTTTTTTTAATTTCTGGCGCATTTTCGAGCAAAGTTTTACTATTTTCGAAATTTCCTATTGTTTCTTCCCTTTTTTGGTGCCATCGTTATTAACTTTTTTCGTATTCGTAATTTTATTGCCCTAAAGCATTGCGTTTGTGAGCTTTACATTCAATCCTTATTCGTAGAAGGAAGAATAAAAGAGTGGAATTTCCATGACCGTTTTTTTTTTCTTGCCTGGACGTAGTTTTACAGCAGCTAAAATAATCGGGAGAATATGAATTGATAATATAAATACGGAGAGATAATAAAAGCCGAAGGAAAAATGCTCTTGCCTTTCTCTTGCTCCACGTTCTTTTTTACTCTTCTTCTTCCGAAATCATCGGTTTGGCACGTTCTTTCGCTTCGGAAACATTGAATTAATTGTGAGACGGCGCGGGTTTTTCCCATCTAAATTACTCTGCCCAAATAAAACGGAATCGACGATGAAAGGGAAGAAAGAAAGTTACCAGATGGACAGATGGAGGGACGATAATAATAATAAAGAATATGAATGTTCCATAATAATAATAAACAAATGATAATAAATGTGGAAAGAATCGAGCGGTCGCTTGGATTTATTGATCTGGTGGATGGTAAGAATTAATTGATACGATCACGTTCCACGACCAATTTCATTCTTTTATTATTATTTTTCCTCATTTTGCACCTTTCCTTTATCGTTCCTCATTCTTATTTTACACCATCATCATCAGTTTTATTCTCTCTGTTTACCTATCTTTCTGGGTAGAGAATTTCTTCTTCCATTGTCTCTTTCTTTCTTTAATTTACTTTTATATTCCATGGTATTATCGTCACATCGTAGCCAACACCTTTTCATTATTAATAAACACGCGCAAAATATTGTTCGAATCAGGCAAATAGTACAAATAACATAAACAAATGGAAGTGAAAGAGAACGACATTAAACTGGAATTGCAATTCAGTTTGGGAATAAGTAATTGGGCTGCAATTTATTGCGAAAATAGACGACGTAATTGCGAATCTCTGCGGCAAACGAAACTTTAATTCCAATTTACGTTCTTTCAACATAATATATGATTACAGCTTATTATAAAAAAAAAGAAGAGAGTTACTAGAAGTTTATGATCGAAATAAGTCATTAGTGTGTATTTTATTGTCAGAATAAGATATTTAATAACAATTTCTTATAAAATTAATGCGAGTTATTGTCACACAAATTATTTAAATGTTGCAAATTTAAATTGCGAAAATAATTCAATAATTAAATGCAAAATTAATAACAATTTATACTTCGTTGTGAATATTAGCAATTTATTTGCAACGTACTAAAAGATGAGTAATTTTTTCCGGAAGTGCAATATTTGATTGTTCTTTTTTTGAAAATAAAGAATTTGAATGCAAGTTATTGACGAAATAAAACATTTAAGTGCAATTTAGTATGAAACTAAGGTATTTCTTTGCAATTTATTTATTAAAAAATGGTTAATATTCACAATTTATTATCAAAGATTAATAAGTTATTCACAACGTATTACCAAATTGATTTACTTATTGCCACTCTATTGCAAAGCTGCATATTTAATTGTATTTTTCGTGTGAAAAGTAACTTCCTTGAATGCAATTTATAGTGAAAATAAGAAATTTCCCTGCAATTTTTCTGTTAAAATGCATATAAGTGGATTATTATCTGTAATTTGTTGTGAAAATTAACAATTTATTCGCAAAGTATTACCAACTTCATTTACTTATTGGAAATTTAATGAAAAGCTGCCAGATTTGAATGCAATTTGTTGTGAAAATTAGGGATTTATTTGCAATTTATCTTCTACACCAAGTTGATTATCTTTCAATTATTGTGAAAAACTAATATTAAAATAAATATTTCGTTTGTAATTTCCTGTCTAAATTAGCTGTTTATTCGCAATGTATTGCCAAATATTAAGAACAAATTGCAATTTATGGTCAAACGTCAGTTTAAGTGCATTTTAGTTGCAATTTAATTACGAAATGGCAAACAGTCGCCATTAATAACAAAAATGAGCCGGTTCAGTTTTGCAATTTACAGTAAGAATTAGTGATATAAGTGCAAATTTATCGTCAAAACAAAACAATTTAGTCCAAAAATTGGCCACGTATTTGCAATTATCTCCAAGAAGAAATCGTAAAAAGAACATTCAATCGCCAACTATGTATTAACATTATTAGATTATCGCCAACATTTAATAATTTTCACTGGATAATGGCGAAAATTCGAAATCGAAAACAAGTAACATGTGAATCTAGTTAAACGACGATAATTGATTGACGATGGTGGGAGACGGAAATGAGCGAGAGCAAAAATTCAAACTTAACAACAAATTAAATTCCTCGTCATAATCAACGGTCTTGATCCATCGCATTCTTGTCATTTTTATTTACATTTGTACCCCTTCCTTCTCGTTTTTGATCGCCTAGTTTTTTTTTTAAATATTAACGTGTAGCTTTTAACTTTATAACGGGTGTCCAAAAAAACTCTTGTTCGAGGGTGCGGTAACTTTGTTACTAAACTTAATCTTAGATAAGAGCCTATCAGTTAACGCTTCTATCTCAGATGTGCGTTTCGCAAAGAAATTCTTTTGTCATCGCACTCCCGCACACGAATTCATTTATCGAACACCCGTTAGACAATTCAAATGGAAAGTACGAACCGTGGCAACTAGATATATACGAAAAACGTCATTCCTCAATTTCTTTTGTTTATTTCTTCACCAACTTTTTCTTCCTCTCGTTCAGCCTTCCATCTCTCTTCTCTACTAGTTTGTGTTAAATTTTACCGACATTTGTTGGACAGATGTTGATGATGCTCATGACGCTTCGTCTTCTTCTCATTCTCGTCGTTTCTTAAGCATTTTTCTTTTCGAAGGGAGCGACTTTAAATTGACGTAGAAGGAAAGGGACACGAATAAAAATAATGATAATGGTTAGAGGGAAAACATAAATGAAAGGCAAAAATTTTATCATTTGCTTCTATTGCTTTTATTGTTATCGTTGTTTTTTGTTTTCTCTCTCTCATCATGTTCGTCTACGTGGGGGCTTCTTCCTTGGGGTTTGGTTTTTGCTCCTTCGTTTAAAGTCTTTTTTGTTTCGTGATGTTTGAATTGATTTTTAGTTTAATTCAGGTTTTTCTTTTTCGTTTATTTCTTCTTATTTAATTTCTGATGAAAAAGAAATGAAGACGAACAAAGCGGTTGGCGAGGATAATAAACGAAAGCGGCGTCGGTGTCTTTTCGAACCGTTAAAAACGAAAAAAGAAGAGCGCGCCGAAGGAGTTCGAAAACAGGAAACGGTCGACGATTTAAATTTATTCGTTCCTTCCCTCGTTCGTTTATTCGTTTGGTTCTCGTTGCAGTCTTGCGTCCATAAATCATTCAGGTTCATTTTCGCAATAGCCGACCTTCTATTCGTCACTTGTATTTCCTTTGTGTTCTTCTTCCTGATTAAGTTTTATTCACTTCCTGTTGCCGACTTCATGTTGTTTTCAAATCTGCTTTTCTTTAATTGTCTTTGATTGCGTTATTTGAAACTGATATGAGGTCCTATTGTACGTTTTTGTTTTTTTTTGGCATGGAGTAAATGAAAACTGAAAGCAAACCTACTCCTGAGGTAATAAAATCAAGTAAACCAAATTAATTAGTTCTCTTCTTTATCTTTTAATTAATTCCTTTCTATTCCGTTTCGGATGTTTTTCACACAATCGCCTACCATGTTTATTTACTCTACTCCATTTTCCCTCTCTTTCGCTCTCCTCTTTGATCTCGTAAATTTTCGCTGGTTCTTTCCTCTTTCTTTTTTCCGTTCTTTTTGTTTTGTTCATTGACATAACACGTAAATCCATCCATTTGTCAATCAATCAACCAAACACTCTTTGGCTTCTATTTATTTACATCTTCCTCTTCATTTTTCTTCTTTGCCCTTCAATTATTTTCCGATTTCGTTTCGTATTTCTTCGGGGGCTCTTTGTTTATTTTCTTTTCTTTCCTTTAGTGTCAGTTTCGACTCGAATTTAATTAACTTCTATGCCGCAGCTATTACCATCGTTACTAACATCATCAGCAACAACATCAACACTATTTTATGGTCATTCTTGACAGCTGCTGTATTAAAAAAAAAGAGATAAGCAAATAAATTCTACGTGCTACATATTTACGTACGGGGGTCGTAATAAAAGATTTTAATTGTAGTAGACTGTAGAATGAACCTTAACATTACATGGCGACGATACAAAATGTGGTGATCAAATGACGTAGTGCACACACGAACAACGGAAAATTCGAAAACAATCGCGTAAAGATTTCTACTACTTTCAGTATAATCACTTTACGATGTCCCTGTACACGGTGTACGGAGCAATAGCAGGAGCTGATTTATTTTTACCCTCATTTTATTTTGTTATAGCCACAAGAAATTTCGTTTCGTTCTCTTCCCTTTCGCATTTCATTCAGGCATTATAACCAATTTCTTTATCTGCTTCTCTGCTCCGAGAAGAAATTTAAGAAGTCAGTCCATGAATATGGCAAAAGAATTTTAAAGCAGAAAGTTCAACTTTAATTAGTTACTTAAAAATGATTTACAAACTTCTTGTTACGAAAGTTTTTCTTTATTGGACGATGCTTTTCTTTAGTAAAGAGCACTAAAACTTCGCATCAAATTTCGATATGATAAGTTGAATTAACATCAAAGATTACAAATGCTTAATTTTAATCAATCCATACTATATTAACGAACAATTAGAATGTTTTTGAATCAATCAATCAAAGATATTTCGAATCATTATAGTTGCAAAGTTCAATTTTGACAAATTGTCAACTTCAAAAGAAATTTGAAAACTCGAATTGCCATCTTGGTGCGTTAACGGTCATTAATGATGTTTCATTTCTTTAGGCAATAATGCGATAGATGTAGCATGTTACCAATCATTTTGTTTTGCCGCTTTATAATTCAATACTCGCGTTGTTTTCAATTTGCATTCAAATCTGCAATGATTTTAGTAATTGATCGTGATCAGAAACAATAATAGTTTGGAATTATTTTCTAACAAAATAAGTCGAGGAAGTATTAAACAGAAAGTTTACTGCAAATTAAGTTTTGGCGACAATTTTCTTTGTACGTTCTGTTATTTCTTAGTTATTTAAATTACTTACAGGTTGATAAAGTAGGAATTTAAACGACTAGAACAATTCAAGGCTAAATATTTAAATTTAATAACTCTTTATTGAAGGTGGTTGTTTACATAAATCAATATTATTCTAAAGAAACCATATATATTATAACTTGGAAGCCATAAGATTTTGGATTATATTAGAAAATCCATAATACTTTTGCAGTTGATTATATTGAAAGGCATAATTATTATGATTAGAAAAATATATATTGTTTACAAATTGTTATACACATAATACTTAAGAAATAGACAATAAGTAAATATTCTTTAATGTTTCCCTTTTGAATTTAAACCTTTAAACTGAATACCATACCCAAAAATTGCTCGTAGTGTATTGTTATGACACCATCTTGATCAGTGTCATGCTGTCTAAATGCTGCAGTTAACGTCTAAAATAAATATAATAATAAATAATAATAATAAATTAATGAATCAATAATTCAAATCTAAATTTTGTCTACTCACATAAAGTACAATACAGCACTGAATGAAATCATCAAATAATACTGTTCCATTACCATGCCGATCAAATTTCCTTACTAAAGTGTCTATGATACCATCAGACAAACGATATCCAAATGAGGTGAGGGCAGTTTTCAGTTCATTTCTATCAATGTTTCCGGAATTGTCTCTATCGAATGATCGGAAACAATTTTGCCAATCAGTTACGTATTTCCATAAAGCACCAAAATCTTCAAAATTCACTTGGCCTTTATTGTGTCTGTCAAACATACCTAAAATGTTTCCCATTGCTAATATTAATATTTTTAAATTATATAAACAGATTTTACCTATCATCAATCGGACTGTCTCTTTATTGAAAGGACTCCAAGTGCCATTTGATAAAGCCAGTTGTAGTTCATCTGCATTAATGTAGCCACTTCTGTCTCTATCAACTCTAAAAAAAAGGAAGTAGACAATTGTTAACAAAATAAACGACATGTAATTAAATTACTTTATCAAGCTCATGGATAATTATCAATTATATAGTTTTATTACATGTATTACGGTACGCTAGAAAAACGAATCGATAAAAATTTTTACTTGTTGCTTGTTAATCTACATAAATGAGTTCAAAGTGTGTACAAAATTTAAAGCGTTAATTCAAAAGTGATGATAATGTTAAATGCCATTAATTATCAATAATAAAGTACCTTTGAAACACGTCCCATAGGAAACCCCTGTCTGGCATTGGTGACGAAAAAGCCATTCTTTTATCGAATTAACCGACTCTTTTTTACTTATTAATCCTTGGATAACTGTATCGAATTGAACGCCTTACTTTCTAAAACTCAGGATCAGCCAAATTCGACGACGAATACTTAATGACTGACGTCAAATTCGAAGATTAAGGTTACTTTTAAAATTATCACTAATTAATTATTAAAGACTCATAAATAATCGTAAAATTTCCAGCACATGTGTCACAAACAAGTAGAAGATTTGACTGCAGCGCCTCGGAACTGTCAAATAATATTACAAAATCAGTGACAACTGTAACACGCGCAGTGTAATCAAATATTACACAAATTAACTGGAAGTTTGCGTCATATATTCCGGCAAATTCTCAAACGGAAAAGATATGAAAGAGTCATTCGTCTACTCTAATTGATAATTGTAATCATTTAAATCTTTTAACCGAAGAAATTTGGACAATATGTTAGACTAATTCCACAATAAATAGTTTCTGCTCAGTTTTGAGCGATTCAAAGCGACGAATGCTGCAATTCAAAATTATAATCTTTATAATCAAAATTACAAGACAACGCCATACAATTAACCAACAAATAAATTATTCTTTAGACCCTAAAGCGACAAGAAAATTAGTTAATAAATCATTTAAGGTACTGTTTAAGTTTCGTTATGCATTTGTAGCATATAATGTTTATGATTGTACAAAGGTTTGATTGATTCAGCATAATGAAGAAGCTTTACTGAATCACAGTGAAAATGAATAAATTTGGTAAAAATTCAGTGGATTGTTTAACAGAGCCAAATCCACAAGAAGAAGTCTTAAAATTGGATTTGGAAAATTGGATGAGGGACTTGCCAGATGATGTAAAAAGATTGCCAATAACACAAATTGCAATACCAGGTACACTAATGCTAATCAATTAATGATTATTAATCGCGAATGTATTGCTTTTAGGTACACATGATAGCATGAGTTTCAGCATAAGGCATTCTTCTGCAATTGCACCAGACTTTGAATATCCTACAACCAAGTGTTTTGGAAATGTTATTAGTTGTTTTGTGGCAAGATGGGCAAAGACACAAGACTATAATTCAGTGGAACAACTCAAATGTGGAATTAGATACTTTGACTTACGTGTATCTACAAGAGATGGTACAAATGAGTTTTACTTTGTGCATGGATTGTATGCTGGTGAAGTGTGGGATGTACTATCACAAATAAAAGTGTTTCTTGATGATCACCCATCAGAGGTACTGCTACTTTAATTAGTTTCTTAATACATCAATTAGATTATTATTTGTAGGTAGTTTTTATAGATTTTAATCATTTCTATGCCTTCACACAAGATGATCATCAACGTCTTGTTAGCATGATTAAAGAGATATTTGAATCCAAATTAATACCATCCTGTGTCAGCATCGACAAACTCTCCTTAGCAAACTTGACAATGGAGGCCAAAAATCAAGTGTTTTGTATCTATAGATCAAGAGAATTGCCAGGCCAAGAAAGTGGTTTGTTGTGGCCAAGTGCATATTTTCCAACACCATGGCCAAATACAATCGATAAGAAACATTTAGTGGACGTGCTTACGAGAAATTTACAGAAAAGGAACCCAAAAATATGTTACATCAGTCAATTTGTACTGACACCCGATTCAAAATTTGTGGCGAAAAATTTATTTAGTACTGTTGAGCAATTTTGACTATTTAGATTGACTAGCATTGTGATTTACAGGTTCTTTAAAGAAATCGTGTGCTGTAAGTCTTGTCGATGTACAAAAGGATTGGTTGAGCAAACAAAAAGCTGGACTAGGTGGCATCAATATAGTTATCACAGACTTCATGAACTTATCATTATGTCATTTCTCAAATCAAATAATTGCTTTAAATATGAAAATTTAAATGACGATCAACATCAAATAGACATAAATCTTGCTAAATCAAAATGCAGCATAAAACATATTAAGCATCTTATTTTTGGTCATGGTCTCATTTGGCAATAAACTTCCAAAGACTCCAATCATGTTGCTATTAAGGATAGAATTTCTTTTAGAACTAAATACTGAAAGTTTACACTGCTTTTGCTTACATTTAAATTGTCATTAAGTCTATCGGAGTTTTTAAATGAAACAATGCATTTCACATTAATTACATTCTTATCAAATGATTGTTTAAAGTAATTTTTACGGTAATTAAACAGACGTGCAGTTAAACTTATCGTATGAATTAATGATTCGTGGTCACGAACGCAAACGCATATTAATTGCAAATTCTACAACGAACCGCTTAAAGTAAAAAATTGCTAGCGACGAAAGATTCTTCAAAAAGTAAAAATGTCTTCTAAAGGTCAGTTAATTGTATCAGTATTCATCACCTAATATTGTTTCGTTTCTTATAGATTGTTGCCTTCCAGAGTCCAATGAGCATTGCTGTAAAGAGCCATGTAATAAACCGACCGAACATCATGGACATTCTTGTCATAAAGTTGATGGTGCGGATTCGTTAAAGAAATGCTGCGTGTCCGATTGTAAATGTGCGAGGCATGATGTGGCTCATAAAAATTGTTGCAAATTGGACCCAAACAAAAAATAGTCTAAGTAAATATTTTAAATATTTACATTAAGGTTTTATATCGGAATTGATTAAGGTGTTAATTTACGAAGAGAGGCAAATGGTTCGCATAATGAAAAACAGGAATTGATAATTTTTTTTTCATTTTTCAAAACATGGATTGTATGTAACATCAATTAATTCTGTAACTTTTATCTTAATCATATGGTAACATTAAATATATCCTTAAACTTGGTACTGAAACTAAGTCAACTTGCTTTTCTTTGGTTTTAGCCAATTGTCCAGAGTATTCTTCCTCCTGATAAAAAAAAGTGTTCTTATAAAAATCCCTAATAAGTATCATTGCTCTTACTTTACAGAAAACCTCATCATACACTTTGGATCGTTACAGGTGGATTTATTCACATATTGCTTATCAACCATATAGAAATCCACCATGCACTTTTCACTCTCTTTAGCAAACTTACTTAAACATTGTTGATAGGACGTATTCTTGTGATACAACCAATCCTTTGTTCATGGAAACATTGTTAATAAATTATTGACTAGTAAATTACATTCTAAAACTTACATTAACTTCCTGTGGGGTACTTAAAATTATTGGCATCCTGTGATGCATCCATGACATTGTCTTATCTGACTCTTTAGTCAAGATTGTACATGTGTATTTTATCAGTTCTCCCTAAAACAATAAAAGAAATAGCTTCAACACTTTAGCAGTGGACGAATTTCAAAAATCCAAATACTTCTTTAACTGCATTAAAAAGACCTGCTAATTTAATCAAGTGCTTTTCTTTAGAACTATCTTCCTTCTCATCTTTCTTCTCTTGGTACACATAATATGGCTGTTTGTTATTCTCTCCTTTTGTTGTCTGCCATTCATAATATCCCTCTGCAACTACTATGCATCGTTTGCCATTAAGTAAACTTGGTCTGTACAAAGCAGAGTCCATTATGGATTCGATTCTTGCATTGTGTGTGTGGAATGTACCAGAAACTTCAGTTTTCTAATAAGAAAGAATACAACATTAATGTTTCATAATGTGAAACTTCATAATCAACTAACAAATGGTGGTAACATGCCCCAATGCATTGCAACTAAACAGATTTCCTCATCAGCAGTGTTAACAAAATGCTCTTTTAATGCAAGAGTGGCCACTTTAGTTGTTGGAGGGCCATTATAAAATGGCTTGTAATCATAATAACTTGGTAACCAATCTGGCTTTTGCACAGTGTTATTCTTATCCTGATAAGAACAGGCACAAGCAATCTCATCTGGATTTAATGTGCTGCAATTATAAGATATTAATAAAATAAATTAAATTAAGGAAATAACTTACCAAGCCAAACGACCACACATTTTGATGGATAAGTTTTACGTAGACGATGGTAAATCAATAAATCACAATACCAAATTTCCAAAAACGAAATTAGAAAAAATAATATGATCCAAAACGATTTTTTGAAAACTTAACGGGGTATTTCATGTTGTTAAGGTGGTATTCATGGTATATGGTGGTGCTGCCGAAATTATGAAAAAAGTCCAATTTTTAAACGATAACCACTCGCAAAGCAATTATTTCCTTTCTTTTCTAGTTGTATTTGCTTTTTTATGCATTAATTTTCCCATCAAATTTCAGAAAATTTATGAATTATACAGTGCGATAAAATTCAAGATCCAATTATAAAATAATAAAGAATAACAATATTCAGCCATTTATTGCGGAAAAAATGACTAATTTAACTTTCCTTGTAATTTATTTCTTTATATATAAAAGGTGCCAGCAATAAAAATATTATTCTTTGTAATTTGGTGTTTCCTTTTCCTTCCGAAAATTTGTTTGAACAGGCTTAATACCACAAACTAGTAGCGCCCTTTTGATTATTGCAAAAACAGTTACGGCGCAAATACAAATGTAAAGTTTTCCCAAAATTATTTGCATCAACGCGACAACATACAATTTCCGAGGTGTAATCTGAGTTGCGTAACATCATAAATCAACGAATTCTTTGCTAATTTGGCACGCAGATCGCTTTTTTCGAAACCCGTTATTATTCCAGATCGCCTGTTGAGGTCTAGAAATATTATTGTGATATTAACTGATCGTGCAAAAGTAATTTTGCTCAAGTTGCTCCTCAACATTATTTCAATTGTTTTATACAATCCATTCGTAAATTATCCGTTTAACGAATCCCTTTAATTTGATTCTAATTTAATTGCGCCGAAGACTTCATATTGCGAATGATTGTATGCAATAAGGTGAACGTAATTAATGAATGTTCTCTGCAAATATGAACTGGTTGAAGAAACAACGTAGCTGTAAAAAGAAAGAACCGCATATTAGTATTATAATTGATGAGTTTCGAAGAGGATCAATGGTTTATTCAAAAGGAAAAGTAAAACGATTGTATGCTGGTGCCGTTGAATGAATAAGATAGGAAGAAGTAACCGCAATTTTTCTTCGCTCTCCTAATAATAATAATATTGTTGAAGCGCGAAGAACTGTCATATACTCTCACTTCGGTCAGTCTGTAAATAACTGCATGATGATGTACATGTTGTGGATTCGTAGCGATTGTTCTTGCTGTTCTTACATTTGGTTTCAATAATTCCCGAAAGAATATATATAAAATAAACAACTTTTTAATGATAAATGTTGGTGAATGAATGTGTTTGATTGGACAATTTTGGAAAACTGAGGAGAAAACACTTTGTATCGCTGAATCGAATTAGGAAATTGGTAAGTTTCAAATCGAGTTTAATTTTTCAATTAGTAGGTGTTCAAATAATAATCGAAATTGATCGCAATTAATTTCAATTGTGTGAAATAAGCGTAGGAAAGGTGTCGTGGTTGATTAAATTTTTCATTAATATTCATCAGTTTACAACTTAATGTAATCATAATAAATTCGTTTAAAAGTTGCTAACAAGATTTTTATGTCTCATAAATTTATAAGTTATTGTTATGACTTTTTGTTATCGATATAATAGCTGTTGCAAAATTTATACTTTTTAATTTTGGAAAATTAGAAAAAGGCCTTTTCACGATATCGAAATTTATATTTGCTACCGAATACTATTCGAAACGATGAAGAGTTTCATAACTTTTTTTTCGCTTTAATTTAGAACTTTTTCAACGAATTTAATTTCTTCTACGACGACCGAATTTTGCAACGGCATAGAATTTAATTGTTTACATAATAACATATAAAAAGGAAATTAATAATAAAGATTGATTCGCTGGAATGTCGTAAATAATAATTTGTAATTTCCCCGATAATTAAATTGTTGAAATTTAATTTGAAGAATTTCCTGGAAAAGTTTCGAGCAGGTATCGATTGAAACAAGCAAAGAATATTGGATCAGAATGTGAATTTTAAAATCGCACGCATTATACTTTATTTTTGTACAGTAAAATTTAACAAACGAAAACAATTTGCATAAAGTACGGTTAACAAGAAGTTTGCAAAATTGTCTCCACTGCCAATATAAAAAAAAAAATCAATCAATTTCCTTTTATTTATCCACCATTTATTTGCGTAAAAC
Organism: Hololepta plana; assembly: GCA_963695495.1. NCBI lineage: Eukaryota > Metazoa > Arthropoda > Insecta > Coleoptera > Histeridae > Hololepta > Hololepta plana. The sequence goes on along the minus strand of OY968831.1, from coordinate 13,912,337 downwards.
CTTTCATCTCCCCAATTCGCATTGCATCTTTTACGATTTTACAACAAAATAAATTGCACTCGTTCAATGCGAATGTAGATTTGTGTCAGTCTAGAACGAGGAAAGAAAACGGTTTAAAACGTTAAAAAAAAAAAATATGGAAAACGTTCGCTCGCTCATTTGTGCCGTTGATTCGTTTCTGTTAAAGGCATCGTAAATAAATGGTATGTAGAGGAGATTGCTTCAAAACTAACCTGTCACACCGGAAACGGAAGTGAGTTTTTTATGCAATACGCGCAACAGGTTAATAATATCTGATGGGGGGAAAATGGGGAAAAAAAAGGAAAAAGAAAACGAACGGCCGAAATGACCGTTACAAGAAACGTAGAAATTATTTTAATGTGTCTCCAATTGTTTCACTGAAACGAATTTTATCAGTCGCTCACAAGATTAGCTTTTTATTGCACTTGAAGAAGGCAGCTTTAATCGCAGAACATTCGAGGCGCCTTTCGACTTTATCACGGATTCTTGTTTTCTTCGATAGACAATTAAATAAAAGCAAAGCTTATATTTACCATTTGGATTGGGTAAGAGATTGAATCGATTGAGAACGAGACCTATTCACATTCTATCTCATTCTGTTTCGCATTTAATCATTTCGATTTCGCGCTAATTGGTTATTTCGTTTGAATGAATGCAAAATAAATCTAATGACGTTTATTAATAAAGTATAAATAATAATCGGTAATTGTACTTGATAATGGACATATCTCTTATTCGTGATCGCATTTCGAATTTAATTCTTTTTCAGCTCGTAACTTTTCTATAATAAATCATTTGCAATGTCTTTGTTGCACTTACGTTTTAATTGCGGTAAAGTATATTTCTGTATGTTTGTTTGCAAAAAACAAGAAAGAATTACAAAAATATACGCCATTTAATTTATTTATTTATGACACGTTAGTATTTAAATTGAACATTGCGAATGTCTCAATTAGTGCGAAATTTCGTTTATGCAGAAATTCTGATACCGTACAGCCAATGCGAGTCGGTGAACTTGATGAATGCAATTAATTGCATGTTAATTTCATGTAGGATAAGATATGGGTCAAGAGGAATTATTGAAATATTTGCAATTTCGCAAAGAAAAGTAATCACACATTGCTCTAATTAAAAATTCTGAAATTGCCGTCAAGATTATTCTACAGCCTAATTTTACAAAGACGAAAAAAATGAAAGCGAAAGATACAAAAATTGAGGTCTCCTCTATTATTGAGTCAGGAGAACGAAAATGCTCCTTTAGATAAGAAACCCAATGACACTGTTTCATCGAAAACAAATTAGCGAACGCAAAAATAAAATAGAAAGGAAAAATTAATTAAAAAATAATAAAAGTTTGCTTTTCAAAATGTCAAATCATTGGGCGCTAATTACGTTTGCTATAAAGTACGTTATAGAGTTAATAATCAAGTGAATATGGTATTGATGATGGAAAGTAATTTCACTTTTCGTTATGTAATTAGAAAGATTTTGCAAAATAATTTGCAACGAGTTCCCAATGAACAATTCGAAATGAATTTTAATTGATTTTTTGCAACTTGCTCTCGTTTCGTTAATTAATTTAGATAAACGAAAAAAAAAAACAAAACATTTCGATATCGAAACAAGAACACGTCACGTATCCTTATAACGAAATAATTAACACGAATTATCGTGATGCCCCTGAAAGTTTACAATTTGCTTTTTTTTGCAAATTTCACTGTTAGGCATCATTGTTTCCATCATTATTCGAACCAACGTGAACGAATCGTGTTCGACGGAACAATGGTTTCATCTGGTAATTCCTCATACTTTAAATCGCTAATAAGAAAAATAAAATAAAAAAAAGAAATGTATAGTACATAAGTAGAAAGGTAACAACAAATGAAGAAGAGAGGTTTCTTTAGATGCCTATTTGGCAGATGTTATGCAAACGTCGTTCCGTTAAAATAGGTATAACATTGGCTGTTATTATCATTTATTAGAAGGCTAACCGAAACTTTCGTAACAGGTGCATACGCACCACTTCTTTCTCCATTTTTTTCCTTCTTCTTCTCATTGTAATATTTAAATGCTACACAACACGTGGAAATTTCGTTCCCTCTCAATGCGTATCGTCGCGTTAAATGCCGGGGTTCGGCGTTTGTCGTTACACGCAAAGTCGGTTTGTAACGATTTTGTAAGTTTTCCCATCGATTTAAAATAAATAAAAGAAGGCTTCATAAAGTCAAAAGTTGAAAATTTGCTCAAAATTAATAGATTAACTGACACACTCAAACTCCTTCGCTCTTTTTTACATCAGCGATAGCATTTTAAACGGATGAATCAAGCTCTATCAACAAAAGCATCTCGTGTGACAACAAGAACTTTTAAATTTTGGCGTTTTTCAAAACGAAACGAAAACGAATTTCACATTCTCAAATTCTCTCGCGCAAAACTCAACAATTAATCTCTTCCATTAACGTGTAATCTTTAAGAAACGAAGGAAAGATTATCGCGATTAGAAAATAATTCGAGAATCGCCATCCATTTCGTGTTCATCACTTTCTATTCTGCAAATTAGCATCGAGACTTTCGTCGGCCGCGCGAGAAATCGAATGCCATTTACATCAAATTAATAAGATTGATGCACTGCCAATAAAAATATCTTGTCCGAAACCGAAAAAGAACTGCTTTCCACCGCACGTTTCGCCAATACTTACAAAATAACTCTGCGTGATACGAGATTTTTCGGCGATACTCTTAACCATCAGACTTGATATTTGATGTTTCTCTAAAAAAATTTTAGTTTTCGTCAATTGAGTTTACTTATATGCATTACAAAAAATAAAACAATCCATCTTCAGTTCTTTAGCAACTCTTTCAACATTCGTCGATGAACACATTTGAAATAGAAAAAAGAAACACGATAACAGCAAGGAAATGAAGACGTAAAATAAGTTGTTGCTGTTTTAATGACGGAGGAAGAGATCGGTGTAATTCTTCCCACATTGCGAACCGACAACGAACGTAAGAGCTTACACGTGACGCGATTAAATTGTTTATAATCTCTAAACTTCTTTGTCTCCTTCTTTTTTTTTTCCTGCATTTTAATGATATTATTGCTGGAGCGTTGTCAATATCGTCGTCGTTGTTGTTGTCGTCGTTTTCGCCAACAATTAAATCATCCTTCTTCTTTAAACCATATGCGTACAAACGAGTGTGTGTGTGTGTGTGTTTTTGTACGTCCAACAATCTTAAGACATAAAGGAAGGTAACGTATTAAATGGTACACGTAGGTAACGTATGTAACAAATAAATATTATTATTACAATTTGCGTGGGCTGATTACACAGTTATATTAAAGAAGAAGTAAAAAAAAAGGTACGGACAAAGAAAACGAACAAGTAACACGTAATAATAATAATAACGTTCCAAGTTCACGTGAACGATGATCGTTATCAAACGAAATCCAACAAAGATGCTGGCGATTGAGACAAAAGAAAAAAAAAGGCGCACGTTCTTCATCTAATTACGCGGTTACTCGCAATTATCGTCGTTATTTTGCACGGGATGTTGGTAATTAAAAAAGTCCCACATTATTTCAGCCAAGGAAGCATTTTTTGTTGCGTTATGCTCTTTAATTTAGCTAAAAGTTAGGAAAGATTAGAAAATTAATTACGAGTGCGTTTCTTTTTGCTGCTGCGTCATTGAAATTCATTTCGACAAGTAATGCGAAGTTCTCTTTGTAACCTTCCCTTGCATACGAGGCACGTTTGAAAAGTTTATTGGCGACGGTGAGCAAAGTTCATTGGCGGTGGAATTATCAGCTAAAGTTTACTAAAATGTGGCCAATAACACTTAGAAAGTTTTGTGCAAAAATACCAAACATTTAAAGTAACTTCTAAAGTCCTATACTTTGTTGTTTTTGTTTTCTTTGTCAAACTTCGGTGTAATTTAGATGATTAGAAAAAGTCATTGAGCAATGAAAGGAAAGAGCAATTCAAAAGGCTTAGTAATATAGCAAAAGAAAGTTGAAGTTTTGTGCAAAAAGTGCCCAAACATTTAAAGTAACTTCTAAAGCTTTTACTGTCCTATACTTTGTTGTTTCTGTTTTCTCTGACAAAATTCGGTGTAATTTAGATGATTGAAAAAAGTCATTGAGCAATGAAAGGAAAGAGCAATTCTAAAGGATTAGTAATATAGCAAAAGAAAGTTGAAGTTTTGTGCAAAAAGTGGCCAAACATTTAAAGTAACTTCTAAAGTTTTTACTATCCTATACTTTGTTGTTTTTGTTTTCTCTGACAAAATTCGGTGTAATTTAGATGATTGAAAAAAGTCATTGAGCAATGAAAGGAAAGAGCAATTCAAAAGGCTTAGTAATATAGCAAAAGAAAGTTGAAGTTTTGTGCAAAAAGTGGCCAAACATTTAAAATAACTTCTAAAGTTATTACTGTCCTATACTTTGTTGTTTTTGTTTTCTCTGACAAAATTCGTTGTAATTTAGATGATTGAAGAAAGTCATTGAGCAATGAAAGGAAAGAGCAATTCAAAAGGCTTAGTAATATAGCAAAAGAAAGTTGAAGTTTTGTGCAAAAAGTGCCCAAACATTTAAAGTAACTTCTAAAGCTTTTACTGTCCTATACTTTGTTGTTTCTGTTTTCTCTGACAAAATTCGGTGTAATTTAGATGATTGAAAAAAGTCATTGAGCAATGAAAGGAAAGAGCAATTCTAAAGGATTAGTAATATAGCAAAAGAAAGTTGAAGTTTTGTGCAAAAAGTGGCCAAACATTTAAAATAACTTCTAAAGTTATTACTGTCCTATACTTTGTTGTTTTTGTTTTCTCTGACAAAATTCGTTGTAATTTAGATGATTGAAAAAAGTCATTGAGCAATGAAAGGAAAGAGCAATTCTAAAGGATTAGTAATATAGCAAAAGAAAGTTGAAGTTTTGTGCAAAAAGTGGCCAAACATTTAAAGTAACTTCTAAAGTTTTTACTATCCTATACTTTGTTGTTTTTGTTTTCTCTGACAAAATTCGGTGTAATTTAGATGATTGAAAAAAGTCATTGAGCAATGAAAGGAAAGAGCAATTCTAAAGGATTAGTAATATAGCAAAAGAAAGTTGAAGTTTTGTGCAAAAAGTGGCCAAACATTTAAAGTAACTTCTAAAGTTTTTACTATCCTATACTTTGTTGTTTTTGTTTTCTCTGACAAAATTCGGTGTAATTTAGATGATTGAAAAAAGTCATTGAGCAATGAAAGGAAAGAGCAATTCTAAAGGATTAGTAATATAGCAAAAGAAAGTTGAAGTTTTGTGCAAAAAGTGCCCAAACATTTAAAGTAACTTCTAAAGTTTTTACTATCCTATACTTTGTTGTTTTTGTTTTCTCTGACAAAATTCGGTGTAATTTAGATGATTGAAAAAAGTCATTGAGCAATGAAAGGAAAGAGCAATTCTAAAGGATTAGTAATATAGCAAAAGAAAGTTGAAGTTTTGTGCAAAAAGTGGCCAAACATTTAAAGTAACTTCTAAAGTTTTTACTATCCTATACTTTGTTGTTTTTGTTTTCTCTGACAAAATTCGGTGTAATTTAGATGATTGAAAAAAGTCATTGAGCAATGAAAGGAAAGAGCAATTCTAAAGGATTAGTAATATAGCAAAAGAAAGTTGAAGTTTTGTGCAAAAAGTGGCCAAACATTTAAAGTAACTTCTAAAGTTTTTACTATCCTATACTTTGTTGTTTTTGTTTTCTCTGACAAAATTCGGTGTAATTTAGATGATTGAAAAAAGTCATTGAGCAATGAAAGGAAAGAGCAATTCTAAAGGATTAGTAATATAGCAAAAGAAAGTTGAAGTTTTGTGCAAAAAGTGGCCAAACATTTAAAGTAACTTCTAAAGTTTTTACTATCCTATACTTTGTTGTTTTTGTTTTCTCTGACAAAATTCGGTGTAATTTAGATGATTGAAAAAAGTCATTGAGCAATGAAAGGAAAGAGCAATTCTAAAGGATTAGTAATATAGCAAAAGAAAGTTGAAGTTTTGTGCAAAAAGTGGCCAAACATTTAAAGTAACTTCTAAAGTTTTTACTATCCTATACTTTGTTGTTTTTGTTTTCTCTGACAAAATTCGGTGTAATTTAGATGATTGAAAAAAGTCATTGAGCAATGAAAGGAAAGAGCAATTCTAAAGGATTAGTAATATAGCAAAAGAAAGTTGAAGTTTTGTGCAAAAAGTGGCCAAACATTTAAAGTAACTTCTAAAGTTTTTACTATCCTATACTTTGTTGTTTTTGTTTTCTCTGACAAAATTCGGTGTAATTTAGATGATTGAAAAAAGTCATTGAGCAATGAAAGGAAAGAGCAATTCTAAAGGATTAGTAATATAGCAAAAGAAAGTTGAAGTTTTGTGCAAAAAGTGCCCAAACATTTAAAGTAACTTCTAAAGCTTTTACTGTCCTATACTTTGTTGTTTCTGTTTTCTCTGACAAAATTCGGTGTAATTTAGATGATTGAAAAAAGTCATTGAGCAATGAAAGGAAAGAGCAATTCTAAAGGATTAGTAATATAGCAAAAGAAAGTTGAAGTTTTGTGCAAAAAGTGGCCAAACATTTAAAGTAACTTCTAAAGTTTTTACTATCCTATACTTTGTTGTTTTTGTTTTCTCTGACAAAATTCGGTGTAATTTAGATGATTGAAAAAAGTCATTGAGCAATGAAAGGAAAGAGCAATTCAAAAGGCTTAGTAATATAGCAAAAGAAAGTTGAAGTTTTGTGCAAAAAGTGGCCAAACATTTAAAATAACTTCTAAAGTTATTACTGTCCTATACTTTGTTGTTTTTGTTTTCTCTGACAAAATTCGTTGTAATTTAGATGATTGAAGAAAGTCATTGAGCAATGAAAGGAAAGAGCAATTCAAAAGGCTTAGTAATATAGCAAAAGAAAGTTGAAGTTTTGTGCAAAAAGTGCCCAAACATTTAAAGTAACTTCTAAAGCTTTTACTGTCCTATACTTTGTTGTTTCTGTTTTCTCTGACAAAATTCGGTGTAATTTAGATGATTGAAAAAAGTCATTGAGCAATGAAAGGAAAGAGCAATTCTAAAGGATTAGTAATATAGCAAAAGAAAGTTGAAGTTTTGTGCAAAAAGTGGCCAAACATTTAAAATAACTTCTAAAGTTATTACTGTCCTATACTTTGTTGTTTTTGTTTTCTCTGACAAAATTCGTTGTAATTTAGATGATTGAAAAAAGTCATTGAGCAATGAAAGGAAAGAGCAATTCTAAAGGATTAGTAATATAGCAAAAGAAAGTTGAAGTTTTGTGCAAAAAGTGGCCAAACATTTAAAGTAACTTCTAAAGTTTTTACTATCCTATACTTTGTTGTTTTTGTTTTCTCTGACAAAATTCGGTGTAATTTAGATGATTGAAAAAAGTCATTGAGCAATGAAAGGAAAGAGCAATTCAAAAGGCTTAGTAATATAGCAAAAGAAAGTTGAAGTTTTGTGCAAAAAGTGGCCAAACATTTAAAATAACTTCTAAAGTTATTACTGTCCTATACTTTGTTGTTTTTGTTTTCTCTGACAAAATTCGTTGTAATTTAGATGATTGAAAAAAGTCATTGAGCAATGAAAGGAAAGAGCAATTCTAAAGGATTAGTAATAAACAAAAAAAGTTTAAAAAGTCATTAGATGTATTCTTAGGACGTACAAATCGTTATGTGGCTGTCGATGGAGATTGCTTTCAATAAAAAATAGTTTGGGTTCGAATTAACAATCCTCTCTTTCTATTTTAGCATACCAGGTACGTTTCAAAAATTTAACGATTATAAAAAAACAGTGGTCAAAGTTTTACAGGAATTTCAACTTGACACGAAGAAGATTTTTTACCATCCATCAATCCATCACCGGTGGAGGAATCTCAAGCTCGAGCGTTCTGTAACGAGATTCGGTGACAAAGCCGAAAGATGTGTAAAGAATTCGTTTGTTTTCTTTTCGCGACGTTTACTTTTTGAAACGTGCCCCGTAATAAACGCTATCACTTTGTCAATATGCTGAGTATGGATGGAATGCAACGTGTTGTAGTTGTTGTTGTAGTTGTTGCTGTTGATGGTATAGTTAAAGCGAGTGATAAGGATAATCTTCTGTAAATAGGAGGCGAATGAGTAAATTTAATCATTTCTATGCAAACTGAACATGTTTCATTTTAATATTTACAAATGTTTCCTGTTTTCCTTCTCCGTTTACATATTATTGTTATAAACGTAAAATTGAATAGCGTTTGAAAACGAGCAAAAATGAGGTAAGCAAGTTGCAATAAAATTATAATTTCTTTGGAAAATGAGTATGTCTCCTTTTTTAAATCGATCGTAACAATTTACGTCGAACGTTGGGAAATTTTATGCGTATTTGCATTCGTTCATTTTTCTCTCGCGCGAATCGTAAATACGCAATAAAGGAGGCAATAAGAATAAACTGTTTAGAGTATCGCGCTTAGATTGTTAAATTGACTTTTTTTTGCTGCAAATAATTTTCTTTCTAATATTGCAAATCGCGGTAATTGCATTCTCCCATTTTCGATTCTGGTTAAATAATTTTTTTTAATCCGTTCATATTTCTCCTGCTTACTTTTTGGTTCTTTGGTCGGTGAAGGTTAGACAATCACTTTTGCCAATCGCAACGATCTTCCTTTGCTGAACAATTTCGAGATACGTACGATAATTATAGGTCTCACAGAAGAAAGAGATACTAGGACGATCCCCTCGATAAATATTTAATCCTTCGCTGGCATCAATCTTTGTTGTTTCTCGGAATTATCAGGCAAAAGTAACGCAAAGTGAAATTTGACATGGTTGTTCCACTTAATTAGATTCGACTGGTCCAAGGTCAATTAGAAAGTGGTGAAAATGGAAGTGAGGAAGATTTATTTATTTATTGAATTCAGCCACAACCTGTTTCTTGCTAGATCATTATCTATTTCTTTTTTTCATATCCATAAACCGTTACGCGAGATGTTTATTTATATGAAACGAATAAATTGGATCTAAACAAAAAATAATTAAACATTTATGCTCGCCATAATTAATAAATTATTAATACGCCAATGTTTTATATGTTTTACTGATTCCTCCAGTTGACTGGCGAAGAGAGACATTTTCTTTTTGCGTTTGGTCGTTGGTTGGTTTCTTCGATTTCGAAAAAAAATTCACATGGTCCACTTAGAAGAAGAATAACATTCTGGCAACTTATTCTCCAAATCAGGAAGAAATTAAATGAAAACTAATCAAAGAGAGATAATCGCTTTCAATTAGATACTTTCACATTATCATTTGCAATAAGAATAAACTGGATTTAATTTACATATTAGGTTAGTTAATCTCTCTCTCGATGAATTAATGATAAATGCGATCGAATAAAAAGCTCTAAAGGAATAACATAAAATACTATAATACATTCTTAGGAAAGAAAAAACACACAAACGTTTTCAACACTTTTAATTTATTGTTACAAATCAAATGTGGCACGAGCCAGTTTCTTCGCAATTCGAATTTTAATTTTATTTTCACGTATAACTTATGCCCTTCCACGCCACCATCTTTGGAAGCGACTTAACGGTTCTTTTCCAATTTTTAATTAACTTTTATCTACGACGTCTTCGCATGGATATAATGCAACATATGATAAATCAACGGCATTAAAGGCCCACGAAGAATGGTAAATTTTTCCCATTGTGAAATTATGATTTATTTCGTTTCGCATAAGATATATGTATGTTAATCGTTACAATATACACGTCAAATTTCTTTAAATAAGTTTTACCGGCAAATAAATTTGTGGTCGATTATTCGTGAGTAACGATATGGAGCAAAGTAGAAGAAGAAGAAGAAAAAATCGAGAGAATTACGTTTTCCTTCTCTAATTGACATAAACAAACATAAAACAATAAATATAAATTAATTGCTTTAGATTATAGCGTTTAATTAATATAATAAAAGTTATAATTTATTTACGAATGTTTTCCATTAATTGTACAACATTAGGCTTGTTAGCAGATAAATTATTTATTATTTTCTCTATATTAATTGTTTGAATTATGGTTTGCGTTGCATAATGAGAGATATTTTAGAAAAGAAACATAATAGGGAGAGAGAGAGAGATAATAACGAAAATTAATAAAATGTATAATAAAAATTAATTGTGATAGAAGTGAATGTTCAATTAAAAGGTTTGGCATTTGCTAGCTTATTATATAGGGGGAAGCGCATAAGATAATATCCCAACATCGCGTTCGTTCCTTTTCAGAAGTAATAAAGCAAAATATTGCAAAAAGATTCGCGTTAAATATCAATTTTAAATATTTTTTATTAAGCATACTAGACGATCATTTCATATAATTCTAGCAAAGGATTGAAGAAGTAACTATCAGCTGTCGAAGACAATTGTCTTTAGCAATTTGTGTTTAGTTCATAAAATATGATGTGACCACCACATTTTTGCGAATAACTTTCTTCGTGGCTCAATTGCGACCGAACTAATCTTATCGGATTCTGAATGATAAAATGCATCTAATGAAGCGATTTTCAATAATTTTTTAATAACTATTTCAAAAATGTTTGCAATTAGTTGAAATTTCACTAACACAGAAATATAAGTGTCACATCATATAGATTTAATGCAACTGAATGAAAACAGATGAAATAACTTCTTGAACAACCTAATGAATTGTCGTGGATCAATTCTTTCGATATGAAGATCCATTGTACTTTATTTAGAACGGAAAGTTTTTGTTCCAACCTGAAAAAGCTCCTTTCTTCTTTTGTTTAATTTCTGCTAGACTCGTAACGAACGCTGATACAGACATTTTCGGATGTGAGTAGTTAAAGGACTATTAACATTTTATGGCTCATTAGGCATGCACTTTCTTCAAGCAAGAACGGTTTCCATTAAAAAATAAACGTATAAGATTGGTCACCTTATGTAAATAATTTATCGACTACTAATTAGGATAATTATGCTAATTATGATGTACTTAATTATCAATATTCGATCATTATTATTACTGCTACTTAACTGTCTTTTTTCGCGCGTTTGCCTTTTCGATACACTTTAATTACTGTGATTTTCCCTCGCGTTTTTCCTCTATTCTTTCTGTTTCCATCCTTATATAATTTTCGCAATTCGATTTTAATCGCATGAAATTATCTACGTGCACATATTAGAATAAATTGCAAGTAGTATTGAACAGAAAAAAATAAAGAGGAAAGAAGGAAAGGATTTATGAAGTCGTGAAAAACGGTTCTCTTTTCATTACCGTCTCGCATTACTTTCAATGAAGAATATATTGTACGAGGACTCGTTCCGTTACGTTTCTTTGTGTGTAAGGTGATTTGTATTATTCCTCCATTTTTCTTCAATCTTTTTTTATATCGTACCCATTTTTTTTATCGTGTAATTCAAATATAATTATTCCACATACAGGATGTCTGCGGATTACTTTATTATTATCCACGTTTCTCTCATTTTTCTTCTTCTGTCGAGCAAATCACAAATTACTATTATTACTAGAAAGTGAAGGTTATTATGTAATTTACTCATCGTACAAAAGTTTCTTTTGTTTATGTAACGCAAAATGTTTTTACTTTTGTGAAAAGTTATACCGGTTTAGTACGAAACATGAAATAATTTAAAAGAATGTTTCCATAATAGATTGTTTTGTTTTGCGAAACCAAAAACGTAAATACAGCGTGATCCACGATGAACTGAAAGCAGTTACATGTTTGTCAAGTTGGTAGCACTTCGCCTTCTCCAATTGTCTATACTTTTAATTTATTTGTTAAAAAAAACATTAAAAGTAATCAGATGCGGTCAGAAATAATTATATTTTTAGAAACGAAGTGTTTTATTTATCGGTAATCTTTTATTTTTACGGCAGGATATGATACTTTTAAAACACATGTAAAACTACTGCAAACAATTGATTAGTCTAAAGTGAAGCTTCTTAATTCGAACTGACGTAAACTGAAGCTCGCCTGTCGTAAGCAAATTAAATTAATTAATTAATGAACGAACAAAATGGTGAAATATAACGCTAAAATTGAAAAGAAACAAGTTGAAGCTGATATATATGACGCATGACACCACCAGTGCTGCCACATTAAAAACTTGGCGGGAAGTTGAAACCCAATCGTTAGCGATCGCACTGTATTATAAGTTACTTTTCTAGCGAACTCAACTAATTGGAACATGATCATTCTTATTGGGACATTTAATTCATTCATTTAATTATACATAATGCACACACACACACACACTCGTAGAGAACGTGTGCTGAATGCGGTGTTGCGAAATATTATCTGCAAAGAGTAACATAAAATAGGTAAATAATTGTGTGTACAAGTAATAATACACGTAATTATATTTGATGTAAGAATGAAAAATTATGATAATAACAGTTATTGGCTTTACGGGGAAAATTATCTATTTGGTGTTAAACGCAATAAGTACATGCATATGCACGTTATACAGGGTGTGAGTGGTAAAGAACGTGCTAATTTCGCAAATTATTGATTGGAAAGTCTTGGTTTTACAACAGATGAAAAACAAATTTGCTTAACTAATAATTTCTGTTTGTTCAATATATTTCTGTAATCGTTGTGTAAGCCTACGTCGCAAATTAGATTAAAAAGCGAATTTCGCAAACGGTTTCAATTTCAAATAAAGAAAACCGTCATAATTGCAGAATTTGATTCAAAATCAAGAGAAAATAGATTTAACGCACGATATTTTCTTCTGTTTACAAATGATAAAGTCATTGATTGATGTAAGTTCATCATCATCGTCATTTTCTTTTTTTTCTTTCTTTCTGGTAACATCCTGTATAAATAATAAATTGGCTACTCGCGTTGCATCCTTGAAAATGATGTTAAATATACGATACGAATTTTGCATAATTTTCTTTTTCTTTCCTTTTGGCTTAATATTATTTTAATACGCCAACAACAACAACAGCAAAATCAATCGTGCCCTCAAACACATTTTTTCCCTGGCGTTTAACTCTTTTACGTTTCAGTTTCGCTATTGCAATACGACCTAACACAACACTAATGAAAGCTACCGACGTCCTTGACTAATTAGCATAAACTTTTATTGAAAACATAATTTTCTACAATTTCTATTGCCATTATTATCCTTCGGTAAAGCAACAAACGTGATCGTTAGTCCATTGCAAATTATATGAATTTGGAGCGTTTAAAGCAATTTCGAGCAATTAAATATTTCCATAAGTTCGATAATGACAATAATGATAATGTAAAAACGCGATACTGGAAAACGCTTTTTTCTTTCATTCTCGGAACAACACGACGTTCCATGAATCGTATCGTTTATTGTGAAAGGTGTGTTTTTCACAAGAGCGTAGATGTTTAAGATTTCAATCGTGGCTCGTATGGGATGACGATGGAAAATCAAACAACAATAAATTCAATTAGCAATTTAACAATTTTCGAATCCATAACTTTTTACAATGGCCGTTTAGCATATTCGTTACCGAAGTAATTTATAAATTCAAATCGGTGAGATCATCAGTTTGAAATTTAACAATTGTTTAATTGAAAATGCAGAATATGGAAAGCGTGACATTATTAAATACAATTTCTGTATTTTGATTTATCGGATACTCCTATACCTAATACTTAAAATTATGCTTTAAATTTGAAAATTGAAAACCAATTTTAAATTTGTTAAGCAGCAAGTATTGAAGCGAAACAAGGAAGAACAATATTTCACAAAAAACGTTGGTTATTGTGAAATACGTGAGACAATGTAATTCTAACGTACATTTATTTATTTATTCCAAATCCAATTCAACGCGCTTTTAATAAAAATCGATAGAAGCGAACCGATGAAGAATTCCATATTAGCTATGGAATATTGAAAAATCGCTCCGATCATAGTTCTAATTTAAATTCCTGTACGTTCATTACATTTTTTCTTCTTTCGTTCAATTTGAACTAATGGTGTCAAATAAAAGCATTTGTTTACCGTTCTATATTAAAGCAATCGTTTCGATCATTTTCGATTCCAATTATTAGCGAACCATTTACAAATAATTACTTATTTAGATCTTGGAAGTGATGTAAGAGCGAGGAAATTTATGTTCGCAGATCGAACTCTAATTGCGCCTATTTCTGCCTCTTTGTCCACGCCAAACGCTTGTGTTAATGGCGCTCTCCTATTTCTCCTTTCCTTTTGTATAAAACGGGCATGTGTTCTCGTAATGGGTACACTGAATAATATATTTTATCGAGGCTATCATTTGCTGGAAATCGTTGAATTAAAAATACGTGCAATTGTTGTCACTTTTACTAATGACACGAACGTTTCTTGCTAATGAAAATTATCGTTTCAATCTACATAACGACTATCAACGAAGGCTTTTATTACGTGGGTGGATCAAAAATAAACAGGTGCTATTAAAAACATAAAATAAATGTATAATCGCGTCCAGCAGAAGAAGGTGTGACACACAAATATAAGACCACAGCATTTTTGTGCGTAACTGTCGTTTTAGTGGCTCAATCGGGACCAAACTAATATTATTGGATTCAGATGACAAAATGCGTCGAATTCAAGCGATTTCGCTTTTTTATAAAAGTTTCAAAAACATTGCAAATTATTGAAATTTCCCCGACACAGAAATACAGTCTGACACAGAAGTATAAGGCACTTGGATTTTTAAGCATAACTTTTTCCTAAGCGATGCTACAAAAATGAAATTGATATTTTTGGAATCAGAACTATCATCAGAAATATGGGTTCGGTTCAGATTGAGCCACGAAGAGGAAAGTTATGTCCAAAAGTGTAGTGATTTTATTTTTTTTGTGGCATCCCATACCAAAAATTAAAAATATTACTTTAGAATTTACCAGATTATTTGCTTAATTTTGCGTTATGTAAATACCAGTGCTGCGTATTAAAGTAATCATGTTGGATACCAAATTCATGCGGAAAAAGCTTTAAAAGACCACGTGTGACTTTTTTCTTAATTTGGCAATAACATAGAATCTGCTAAAATTCAAATTCCTAGATGCTTAATTGAAATTGTACAGAATTTTATAGATTCGATTTTTCAAAAATTATTTAACCGACAGTGCTACCAAAGTAATGGAAAAGGTTGGATAGTAAATCAAAAATGATTTACTGTTACCATATTGTACCAACTTCATTTAATCTATTAGCAAGAGTGCAGCGCAATTTCTTCTTCTGAATTTTATGATCAATTTCCTCTATAATTAAACTTTGGGCACGTTGATGGATATGAAAATAGGTGCCGAACAGTTTCCATCAATTTGACGTCGTTAATGCTACTTGTTATGATCTAATTAATATTGAACGCACGGTATCTGAATAGCCGTAAATTATTTCCTTTGGACCATGTACATTCGCACGCGATTTATTCGAATTCTGCAACCGTAGGATTGTTTCATCGGAAACTAATTAATTTAATTAATGCCCCACGATCCATTACCATTTTCACACGCATTCAAACGTACACATTGTAATGGTAAAAATAAGAATACGCCGCCGATTACATAACCGTCATTGTTATTATTATACGGTTATAATAAGACGTGATTCTATGTCACAATAGAATAATAATAACAACTAATTCCCCCATATTTTTTTCCTTTTCTGCTTGTGTTACTTACTTTACCTTCATGTGCCACGGTCGGTAATAGAATGCATCTGAAGTATCGGATTGTTATTGTTGTTCTACAAAGAAAAAACGATATATTAATGTAAATAAAATAAATTAGATAAAGGTGTAATACGAATAAAAAAAGAAGGAAAAAGATAAGCTAATGATTTACTAATGAATAACCAGACATCAAATGCGAGGAATAAATTGGCGGCGATAAATTTCCATATTTATACGTATAACGTGAAATAATGGTTTTACGTAAGACCATTATTATTATTACGGTCGTGGTATCTTTTTCTTCATTTTCAACGGCATAAATTTATTCCAGATAAATATCAATTTTAATTTATATTTAGCAAATAATAGAATTCAATCTAACAGAAAAAATACGATCGTATACAAATAGAATGAGAATTTCGTTTGAAATGGAAGACGAAACGTGATTTTTGTTGTTGCTCTTAAACGATTCGAAACATAAAAAAAAGCGAAGTTGAGTAAACGAGGAATACTCACAATTACTTTTAGAAATGTCAAGAGAAACACAATGTTTGTGCGAAGGACAAGAATCGTGTTCTTTGCGCATAAATTAACTGGATTCAGATTGAGGAGGATGCGTTTCTTCTCATTTGCAGAGGAAACGCCCAATACCAATAGCGACTAGAGCTTATCGATAAATGTCTAAGGATAAAGCTACATTTGACTAATTAATAATGGATTAATTAAACGCTTGTTTAACATTATGTACGTAGACACACAGTTAGTAAGTGTTTAAATGAAAGAATGACATTTCTCCTCTCCAACAGCTCTGTCTCTCTGTCGCTCTAATGCGTCTTGTTTAAACAGAGAACGGGTTTTGATCACGATTGCGAATTGCCATTTTAAGTTTGTATTGGAATTATTTGAAATAACGTCGATAATAATGCGTAGTCATGAGAAATGCACGCATTACATATTAAAAAGCGAAACTACATAAATTGTTGATTATCTCTGCTCGAGGCTCTTTCCTTCCATCTCTTACTCTTTCTCTCTCTCTCTCTGGCTCCACTCCGTTCCTCCACGCTATTTTCCCTTCTTTTTTCACCAATAAAACCGGTAGAACACAAAAATCACAATCAAACAACATTACGTAATGGCTTAAGAGCTTAAACCATATGCTTAATCCGTTGTCAACTGTTCCGCATTAAATCTGCCCGGTTAATGAATACCAATTTGAAATCTTGTTTGCACGTACGACGATTACCACTTTATTATTCAAATTAATTTCATATCATTATCAAGATCACTTACTTACGTCTCTTCCTACCATTTCGTTTTGTTATTGATGCGATCCCGTTAACTGCAAAAAACAATTTAATATTAAAACGAGTTTTGCACAATTATCATTTATCCATGCACGGATCTCAAAATTGTGCTTAATATCGGTGCGAATCTTTTAACATTCATCAATGCAACCGTTAAAATTGCAACATAATTGACTGCATATTTATATGGCCCGGCGCCTCCACCAAAACGTAATGCGCTATTTATTCGCGTCTGTTGAACGAGCCAATAGTTTTAATTAAATTTAATATTGAAACTCGGTTTGCACAATTTCGACCGATCATTTATCCATTCAAGGATTTTAAAATCGTGCTTAATATCGATGCGAATTTGTTAAAATTCATCAATGAATGCGTTAAAATTCGAACGTAATTGGCTGCAAATTCTCTATGGCCCGGCGCATCCACCAAAACGTAATGCGTTATTTATTCGCGTCTGTTGAACGAGCCAATAGTTTTAATTAAATTTAATATTGAAACCCGTTTTGCACAATTTCGACCGATCATTTATCCATGCAAGGATCTCAAAATTATGCTTAATATCGGTGCGAATCTGTTAAAATTCATCGATGCAACCGTTAAAATTGCAACGTAATTGACTACAAAGTCATATTGCCCGGCGCCTCCACCAAAACGCAATGCGCTATTTATTCGCGTCTGTTGAACGAGCCAATAGTTTTAATTAAATTTAATATTGAAACTCGGTTTGCACAATTTCGACCGATCATTTATCCATTCAAGGATTTTAAAATCGTGCTTAATATCGATGCGAATTTGTTAAAATTCATCAATGAATGCGTTAAAATTCGAACGTAATTGGCTGCAAATTCTCTATGGCCCGGCGCATCCACCAAAACGTAATACGTTATTTATTCGCGTCTGTTGAACGAGCCAATAGTTTTAATTAAATTTAATATTGAAACCCGTTTTGCACAATTTCGACCGATCATTTATCCATGCAAGGATCTCAAAATTATGCTTAATATCGGTGCGAATCTGTTAAAATTCATCGATGCAACCGTTAAAATTGCAACGTAATTGACTACAAAGTCATATTGCCCGGCGCCTCCACCAAAACGCAATGCGCTATTTATTCGCGTCTGTTGAACGAGCCAATAGTTTTAATTAAATTTAATATTGAAACCCGTTTTGCACAATTTCGACCGATCATTTATCCATGCAAGGATCTCAAAATTGTGCTTAATATCGATGCGAATCTGTTAAAATTCATCAATGCAACCGTTAAAGTAGCAACGTAATTGACTGCAAATTCTCTATGGCCCGGCGCATCCACCAAAACGTAATACGTTATTTATTTGCGTCTGTTGAACGAGCCAATCGTTTTAATTGAACTGATTGCTAAATATTTGCGTACTTTTCAACAATATAAATGTTTTGAAAGTTTCTACCGAACTTACCGAACAATATAATGAAGTTGCTATCGAGTTTTTTTTTTTTTTTAGTATATATTTTTATATTCATACACCGATCACCCGAGTGGGCAATTTATCAAATGCCGTCGTTTCCTTCGGATTTAATTAAAAATAAAAAAGGCATTTTATTGCGCACATGGCATGGGTATTAAAATCCCTTTAGGGCTCCCATTATGAAATAGCATGTAATATAAATACAAATGAATTTAAGCCAGCTAAACAACTCTTCCTGGTTATATAAACTCGATTCGGCTTTGGGGCTTTCGGCCAGCTAATTTAACATTTCTTCCTCTCCGTGCATTTTAATTGTTAATAAATATTTTTGCTTATTGTAAAAGTTTCGTTATTGTATTCGTTCGTTAAACGTATTCGTATACAAAGTCGATTATAATTGAAGATGTTAAATTCTTCTTGGCCAAATATTTTTAGACGCAAAGAAAATTGTATTCAGTATAGCGTTTGCTAATTTCGTTTGTTTCTTAATCTTGTTGCATGGCCCAAAATGTACGATAGTAAAATTGCTTGTTTAGCTTCTGATGTAACAATTCGACGGGCAATTATAAACAGCTCGGAGGATTTGCGTCTCGTAACAGCGGAGTGTATAAAGTTGTAAATTGTACGTTTGCATTTATTATCACTATTTATTAGACTGTCTGGTTTAGTTTATTCGCACGGGTTTCTTTCTTTTCTTTTATTCGCAAACTTTACGAGCTCCAATTAATGCATTTAATAGGAATAATATACTAACCAACAGTCGTCGTAGATTTCGATTTTAATTCGCAAGCAAGCGTGCAAATTGCTTTCAGAACCACCTGAAAAAACAATTTCCCTGCGTATTTGCATAAATCGATTTTATTAGTTTATTGCGATTATCTGATCCGATCATTTAATCGAACAATAACAAAATTGATAGCGACGTGGCTCTAAACGCGTTTGCCCACGAATGCTGCTAATCTAGCTCGTGGACAAATACTAATCGTGTAATTGTTAACTTTCGATAACGGATAAATTGTATACAAACTTATTGATTTAAACCTTAGGCCAATTTAAATTAACAAAAAAGCAATTCTAAAGCAGTTATAGACGTAGATGGAATGGTGTCTAATTTACAAGGAAAATTTCTTCCTTTCCTAAAAAGTGCAGAAAAAACTGAACAAACAAGGAAACTAGAAAATTCTAAGAGATCAATTCATAGATTGAGCCCAAATGTACGTAAACCTTTTTGAAACCTCTTTTCCGAATCACTCCAACAGAAAATATATTCATTAAAAATACAAATATTCAATTAGGAAAACGAAAAGCAATTTGAGGAAGTGCAAGGTGTAAAATTGATCTTTTATTGGCTAGGTGAGTTGCAATTCGTAAAAGTTTCAATTCATTTGCCTTTAGGTTCAAATCAAATTCTCTAAGGTTGAAATGAATTTGATAAATGCTATTAAGCATCTTCGACAACATTTTAAATCGAAACAAAAGGAAACAACTAAATAGCGTAATGGTCGTGCATTTACAGCGAGAGATAATTATCCGTTTTATTGAGGATATCAGGCAACGCATGACTGCTTTCGAACACTGACGATAAATCACGTGGACGCGACAATGAAGCATAACGTGTGTCTCATTCTTCTTCTATTTCACTTTTCGCATGCGAATTGATTACGTTTGTTTTAAAAGTTGACAGTTTATTTCGTTGATAATAAACGACGAATAATCTAATCTGATCGTAAGTTATTCTGCGCGTTAGATAAATAAATATCGAATTAATCGATATCATTCGATTCGCACGAACCTTCAAACCTTTTGTGCCTTCGTTTTAACTAAAATTGCACATTAATATCGTTATATCGTAATTATTATTAATTGTGAGGAATTGTATTTCGCGGTTTATTAAATCACATATTAATTCATGTTTTATAAACAAGCAATTTATGGCCTTTTATGATTATTATTATTTGTATTCGTATCTAATTTATTTCCACGCTGCTCTCCTATAATTGTTTAAAACGTATATTATCATTAAATTCCTGCATATCCTACTTTCATATTTCATAACAATAAATTTATGTAATTTGTAAGTCGTACGATTATCATATATCACTCAGATGACAACAATTATTATCTCTTGCGAGACTCGTTAGAGCGCAATTTCTATTATTTACATATTCGCGAAAACGGTCTCGCTTCGACTACTGTCCTTTATCAAGAAACCAGTAGTAGATTGATCGATTAAATGAGCGAATTGATGTTCGCAATTCTAGAAAGATACGAATTCGTGTTTTGCCAGCACGCATATATACAGGGCGTTAAAAACAAAGTGTCACAAACTTTAAGGAGTAATAATATGGACGAAGATAGGATTATCTCTTCTTTCTCATTTCTCTCCTTTTTCCTTCACAAAACTAGTTTGTAGTTGATATTAAGTCGTTTGTGAGAATTTTACTCTAATTCTGAATTAGCCCAGATGCATTTCATCGTCATTTATGGTCGTGCTAATGGGAAATGCCAAAGGCGTCTTTATGTTGAAGCTTATTCCAATCGCCAGATTAGTTCTGTTCGTCTTTCTGCAGAGCATTTACACATAGTTGAGTGGATCTGTATCATAATTTGCAAAATGGCCAAATTTAAACCCTCTGGAATTCTTTCTTTGGGGATATTTGAAGAGTTAAGTTGACCTCAATGAACTGAAACAACGAATAGATCAACTGAAGTTAAGCCGATGTTCGATTGCCAAAGATTTTCGGAAGAGTTCGAAGGGCCTTGCGGCAAAGCTGTCATGGTTGCTATAAAATGGAAGGAGAGCACTTTGAATATCTGACTGGAGTTATTTTTCCTTTGTTTTTTGTTCGTAGTTTGCATTTTTTATACATAATTTTTTGGAAAATGTTTCGTATCTCCAAAACCATCCACTTCCGGTCCAATGAACGTTAAGACGTTTCTGCTTCACTTCGGCCAAACTGTCGTCCCTTAGAGTTTGTGACGCTCCTTTGCTAACGCCCTGTATATAACACAAAAAGCGAAATGCATATTAGATTACGTTACAATTTACCAAACTGTGATTAATATTCATTATTCTAATTAATAAGTAAATGGCTTTTATTATGCTCGAGACAACGCATAAAATGTTAAATTAATATCGTTCTCTTGTCACTATAATATTTTAAATTATCGTGTAAGTAATTTAATGGAAAATGTGTTTATTATACGATAACGAAACGAGATTGTTTTCGCATATATGGCGGTCGTCGCGGTGGTACCACGTGGAATTGAGGTGCGTACGAACGAAATATTTACCATTAGATTAATTCGTTTCTACAGTAGAGTCCGGCTATGTCGGCTCTTATCTACGTGGTTCGCTCAAAAATGTTCACTTTTATGTCATTCACAATATAACGTAAGCTTGCTGCAGAAATTTAACGCAATTTCCTCTCGCTTCCACCGACGTTTCGTGAATTATGACAAAGAAACGTTTACAAGTTCGTTTATTTTCCGCATCTAGCCATATTTGCCACTGATATGAATTTAGATTGTTTAGTTTCACATGCTTCTAACTCTACGTCTGAAAATTCCAGCCTGTGATTTGAATTAATTTAAGTTTGATATTTAGAAGTCGATTGAAACGAAATTGCTTGTAAGTGGCTCGATGACGAAAAAAGGTCGGGAATCCCTGTTATAACATACTGCAATGTGACTAACAATAAGAGAAAATAAATCGAGAAGAAACGAATTTGACTTTATCCATTTCACAATCGCTTTCTGGATGAATGGGCTTTCTCCGGTCGTCACAAAAAGAGAACAATTCGATTTTCTGGATTCCTATAATAGTAAGAATGAATACTGATTGTAATAAAAAACAACGTGTGCGTACGTACGTACGATTCGTAATGTTTTATTCAATCACGTCGCGTCACAGCGGAAACACGTAGTTATGAGAGAATGGAAAAGAGTCAGACACAAATCCCACATCGTCTCGTAATAATACCACAGACAACATGTAAAAGATTCATCTCTCTTCGTTTCGCGCTCAATTTGTTGCTTCGTTGCCACTACAAACTCAATTTTTAGACAATTTTCGGTTGAATTAACGTAAAAAAATCTCAATCAACGATCGCACGCTTATGTACGTGGGATTTAATTACGAGGCGTCTTTCTTCTCCCGTTTCTTCGTAATTGAACAAACGTTTGTGGAATTTAAATGAGAGTTTTATAATGAAACATAAAGCACATTAAACGAAACAACAACAACAAAAAAGAACGAGCGTTCTCTGAAATGTGTCTGAATCATCAAGCAATAAGTTCAATAAACTCGCATGCATGTTTGTTCGAAACGAAAGAAAAAATTAATTTTCATTGTACGAAAACAAGAATTCGGTAACAAATTGCCAACGTTTCCGTCGAAAAACGATTTTTGGTCTGTTAACGCGATTATAATTCCGTCGAATCGACTAAAGATCTGTCTTAGTTCCATATATCGATCGATGCTAATTAAGAAAAAGTTTCTTGCGCCGATTTGCGTTCCATTGCTTGTTTCCATTCGTACGGTGATAAACGATAATTTACGCCCGTGTCATATTAGAAAGTTGCTTTAAATTAACATAATGTTCCATTGTTGTTCGAATTTTCAATTCCGTTTCCTTCGCATAAAGCTAGAAGAAAATAAGACAATCCGTTACGAATTAACGCTCGAAAGAAAGAAGAAAAAAAAAGAGATATAAAAGAGTCGGATTCGAAAATTTTTTTAATCGAAATTATAACAGGAAAAGTAGAATACGTCATTAAACATTTCCTCTTTCGCTTCCAGCAACAATCGGACTTACGTTCTGTGAGAGCCGAAACGCGAAGAGAATGTGGTCGTCGGATCCGTCGTCGAACAACAACAATAACACGATGAACGACGATGAATCGGACGTGGAAAGCGACAGTAGCGGCGAGGAGATTCCGATATGGGTACGTGGCGAGCAACGATGGGTTTCCGGCGTTGTGGGCGAGACCACGTGTCAAGATATCATCGCCGTATTATTGCGCGACGAGGAAATTAGGGTGAGTTGGTTAATTAATTTGGGTCAAGGCTGTGTTCTTCTCTCGTTTTCGTTCCAAACTAGCCCGTGCTCTCTTTCGACGCACCCCGTATCACTTGGAATTAGCAAAATCGATGCCATTGACGGGTTCGTTATTATTAGAATTGTTAGGCGATAATAATAATGATACGAACGAGAAAGAAAACGAGTCATATTTACTAAAAAGTTGTAAGTCAATAAACAAGATTTATGACGTTATAATGCATATATAAATGGGCAAATTTTAATATAATTATAATAATATTCGTTTTCGATACGTAAATATGCACGTTTCGTTTTTTTGCGCATTTTTCTTTCAAATCCTTCTTCTACTTTTTTGTCATTTTCATAAAACGACCTTAATTAATGCTTTAATTATCGCAGATAGACTCAAGGCACTTTTCCATATAGATATTCTACGGTTTGAATAAGACTAATATTGCAAATTAATTACTTTATATATCAAATTTAATAAAAACATTTAATTAGCATATAAAATATTAATTAAGTGCCGCTATTAATTAAAAACAAACAAAAATCTTGTTCGTTTTCGAATAATCTCGATTATTTCGAACGGGCGAAATTCTTTTTATAAACCGATTGCAGAAATTAATTAATTAAAAAGAAACCGCTCCTAATCCATTCATTTATTTTCTTTATTAGGGGAGACATGTAGGACTTACGGAACAATATCAAATTACAGAACGATGGCGCGGCGTCGAGCAGCCGTTAGACACGTCGGCGTCGATTTTGGATATATGGAACGCATGGGGCACCGCACAACCGGAAGTAAGTGACGACATAATTTTAATATACCGAGCGAGCTTCCGCTTAAATAGCAGCCAATCCGTCAGAAATTACGGTGGCAACATTAAAATCTCGTAATCAGTTCGATGCCAAACCTTCAAAATGCAGACTATCTGATCCTTAACTTAAGTTGGCAACATTATGCACAGATAGTAATATGAATGATTTGAATGTGTCAATGATCTTTCTTATTACAAAACTTTAATTTGGCAATACTGTTTTGGTAACACCAAAGAACGTGTAGATTCTTTTGCGCTATTTATCAAATCTTCAAAATGCAGGCTTTATAATTCTTAACTTAAGTTGGCAACATTATGCACAGACAGTAATATGAATAATTTAAATGTGCCAATCATCTCTCTGATGACAAAACTTTAATTTGGCAACACTGTTATTGGTAACACCAAAGAATGTGTAGATTGTTTTGCGTTGTTTATCAAATCTTCAAAATACAGACTTTATGATTCTTAACTTAAGTTGGCAACATTATGCACACATAGTAATATGAATGATTTGAATGTGTCAATCATCTCTGATGACAAAACTTTAATTTGGCAACACTGTTATTGGTAACACCAAAGAATGTGTTGATTTTTTGCGTTGTTTATCAAATTTTCAAAATGCAGACTTTCTGATTCTTAACTTAAATTGGCAACATTATGCACAGACAGTTGATATGATAATTTGCACGCGTCAATCATCTCTCTGAAGACATAACTTTAATTTGGCAACACTGTTATTGGTAACACCAAAGAATGTGTAGATTGTTTTGCGTTGTTTATCAAATCTTCAAAATACAGACTTTATGATTCTTAACTTAAGTTGGCAACATTATGCACATAGTAATATGAATGATTTGAATGTGTCAATGATCTTTCTTATTACAAAACTTTAATTTGGCAATACTGTTTTGGTAACACCAAAGAACGTGTAGATTCTTTTGCGTTATTTATCAAATCTTCAAAATGCAGGCTTTATAATTCTTAACTTAAGTTGGCAACATTATGCACAGACAGTAATATGAATAATTTAAATGTGTCAATCATCTCTCTGATGACAAAACTTTAATTTGGCAACACTGTTATTGGTAACACCAAAGAATGTGTAGATTGTTTTGCGTTGTTTATCAAATCTTCAAAATACAGACTTTATGATTCTTAACTTAAGTTGGCAATATTATGCACAGATAGTAATATGAATGATTTGAATGCGACAATGATCTTTCTTATTACAAAACTTTAATTTCGCAATACTGTTTTTGGTAACACAAAATAATGTGTTGATTGATTTTTTGCTTTGTTTATCAAATTTTCAAAATGCAGACTTTATGATTCTTAACTTAAGTTGGCAACATTATGCACAGACAGTTGATATTGTAATTTGCCTTTGTCAATCAACTTCCTGACGACAAAACTTTAATTTGGCAACACTGTTATTAGTGACACGAAGTAATGTGTTGATTGATTTTTTGCGTTGTTTATAAATGCTTTGCGAATTTTAATTTGGTGGTACTGATAATTAAATTATTTTTGAATCGAATTCATTTATATTCGTTTAAATCGGTCGTTCCGGAATTTGAATTTCCGCAGATATGTCAATAATACCAACTTATGAAGAGAAGTAAAAATAAATTAGTGACACGCGGTAGTTAGTCATTAATTTCCCATCCAAACTTTAGAAAAGCTATAAACCGAACATTAAAATCAGGTAGCGATAATAATTTTCCCTTGTTTCTGATACCATCCAATGCTACCAACTGAATTCCTACGCAACTAATCGTAAATTTCATTGAACACGTGGTAAAGCAAAAATCGAAACATAATTTTGACCTTATTTACAGGTAAAAATCTCGTTGCGACGAATCAAGATCGACAATAAAGCGCCGAGCCGAAGGAGTCGATGCAGATCGGATTCGAGTTCTTTGTCCGATCGAAACGCTTGGAAAACCGTCCATCCAAAACGATTGCACGCGCTGCAAAACGAGAAGCAACCGTCCAGCACCGAGGAATTGCTCAGACTGGTGCTGGCACAAGGTGAAGTTATAAGGCGACAACTGAAGAAACTCAGGTACAAATTTTATTTTCCAAGTTATTTTTTGATTGTTTACGATCCTTTTATTGATGGTGGTGCGCAAAATATTAATTTAAGTTTTGCGGATGAATGCCTTTTTCTTTTGTTGTTAGACACAACGAGCACCAAATCGGTTTTCTCGAGGACAAAACGCACAAGGCGAGAATCCGGAAGCACGGCAGCAATTACCTGTTGGAAACGTATCTGAAAGGTTTGCCGGAAGCGCTGAACCCGGACGACGAGGAGGATCGCAACGCGATAACGGACAAGAACAGCGACAGCGGCGTCGTGACGGAGAGTAGCGAACAGTCGAATTGCAAGAAGAATCAGTGTACGACGGAGGTAATTTTCGGCACATTTCAACCGTTTAGAATTCCACCAGTTTAGCCAATTGACGTAATTCGGAAAATTCCCTAGGGCGCCCTCGACCGTTTCTCGCCGTCGTCGGAAGATTTCACCAAGGAGCTGAAGGACGACGACGCGAGTTCGACGATCAGCGAGGTGACGATACGCGAACAGGCCGAATTGTTCGACATGATACACAAGATCAATAAGCGACTGCTGAAGGAGGAGGAATGTCTGGTGCGATTGCACGCCAATTTGAAAAAGTACGACAAAGAGAAAGCGACGACGACGACGAACGCCACCAGCGACAAGAACAACAACAATAACAACAGCGAACTGAGCAAGACGTTGACGACGCTGCGAACGGAAATGGCGAAGGGCGCGTGCGAAATGCAGCATAACGAGGTCGTGCTGGACGAGACGAAGGAGCTGATCGATAATCGGCGATTGTACATGGAGAGTTTGCACAAGGACCTGATCAGCGAGGAGCGCGAACACGAAATGCTGCAGACGCTCATGTACACGCACAGTCGCCACCGGAACAAGAAGAGCTATCGGCACTCGGCGGCGGCGAAAACGAACTTTACCAAAGAACTACTCGATACCTTAGTGTAAATAATCGATTTGTCGCATCGGTTTTCATCTAATTAACGTCCGCATTCAATCGTAATTGCGGAGAAGATTGTAAATGCGTCGTTGCCTTGAAACTTTTTTTGACACTTATTAAATTGAACTATTATTGTGGTAAATTGCAAACGATTAGTGTTTGGCGAATATGTTGAAAATCTTTGGCATGCAAGGCAAATGCTAATAAATGAGTAAACATTTCGCACTAAATATCGCACTATTCCGTAGTATTTTTTGCAAATCTACAAGCCAATATTTATTTAGTCCGTTTATGTTTCACATATTTGCGAAACTATAATTATTGCATTGTAATGCTCTGAACATTTGATTGGAATCCTGTTATGTGAAGCATATGGCTATTTTGTTTTCACATTTTTACGTTTTTGCATTTCTTGCAATGTTTATGCAAACTTTGTTCAAAAGTTCTAATTGGAAATTAGCCATGTTTCTACAGGATTCGGCAAAAAAATTACCTTGCTATCCTAAGTGCGATTTGGAGGCACTTTTTCGCAAAAAAAAGGGAATTTTATGCTGCTTGGTTTAAAAAATTATTGCATCTAAGTGGATGCCATTTTTCTTCGTTATTAGTAACTTATTATTCGCACACAAATACAAAAAGTCTTCGTTTCCATGTTCAGGATTGTGATTAAATTCAACAAAAATAATGTAAATCGCTTTTGCTGTGGGAATTATGAATAAATTATAAATTCTTGCCTTGACACATAGAGCGAATAAGTGAAATAATTGTTCTTATAAAGAAATTTTCAATATCTTGATTATTGTTTAAGCTGTAAATAACAGATAAACCACATTTACAATCTTCTCCTCTAAACATCACTATTTATGATTTAATTTAGAATATATTGAGTACGAAAAGGCTTTCTTTTTTTTTCTATTTATATGCATTAGATAAAATAAATATTTTTTTCACCAATTAATGAATTTCATACCAAATATTTACGTACCTAACACATACATATATTTTTGTTATGTATTATTAATTATTTTAAATTCGTGCATCCATTTATTATTATTATTATTATTATTCCGGCATGTCCGAATGTTTAGTCATCATTATTTCAATTTCTAAAGCGAAAGACGTTGTGTAAATAAAAAATGTTAAACACTCTCAAGATCTTTCTTTTTCCTTTCGTTGCTGTTCTTCCATTATCAATTACAATCATTCAATCCTAATTCAAATTCATTTTAATTGTCTATTTTATTAAGTACACGTATGCAAAAGTTACTGAACTAATTTGTTACTTCTTCAGTCCTTTTTGGTAGAATTAAACGAATTAATCATTTACTGCCTTTAACATAAATTAAAAAAGAAATGGATCTTCAACAGGGATCAAAACGCGAATGTCAGTATTCATTTTACGTCTTATCGTTCTTGAGGACTACGGCCAACCGCCAAACTGAAGCTTTCAATTCAAGCTTCAAGAAAAATGGCAGTTGCTCATCGAACAAAAGGAACAATATATTCTAGAGTAAAACAAATTCAGAACCTTGATAAGGACTGATAAGAATTTGAAAAACGCCACACCTACCTACATCATTTTATGCTATCATTGAAATTACTTATCGTGGTCATTCAAAAGGTCTTTGAAACCAATAAATTGCATCTGGTTATAACGGTCATATGGACAGAATTTCATTATTTATTGCTTTACTCAGTGAGGCTTAATGTTGTTATTGAGGAAAATAACATTTTTTAGGGATTTTTTCGAATGCTCTAGCAGAGAACAATTTTGCTAAAGCTTCAAAGTTGCAAGCGTCCCATTTGAAAAGAAGCTTGTGCAATACGAGAAATAGACAAATTTGATTCACAAAATGACAAGAGTAATAATTGCACTTAAATTATAATATAAATCGATACATTCGCTTTGAGAAAGAGTAGTATTTCTGGAGTGTTAATTAACACTTTTTCATATTCTAGGAAAAGTCGTGAAAAAATTTCAAACGAGTTACTGCTAGAGGATTAAATTTGCAAATCGATGGAATGCCTAATGTCAATTATTCTTAAAACGCGTTCTATTGTGTCAATTCAAAACATTCGTAATTTGAGTGATACGAAAATTAATTGGAAACGCAAATTGAAACGTCGAAACGCGATCGTCAATTCAATACGCAATAAATTTTCTACGATATATTTGGTTGCATATACGTGGAAATAAATCTTGCGATCGTACTCGTATGTCTGTTTATCAACCGTAATGATAACAATATTGTCACAATTACAGCCAAGTGCGCATAACGAATCGATTCGTGAGCGTTTTTTTTTTCTGGAAGCTTCCAATCTTCGGCCGCACCAGCTAAACCACATCGAGTGCAATTCCACACGTTTTGCGCACGGCACCAACGTTCCATTCAAAACGACGGATATAAAAATGTAAGCGCGCCTACCACTCACCATCAGTTTCTTACAGTTGATAAGTTATCTAAATAGCGACAGTGAAATAATCATCTCTCAGAGTGAAACCAACCAACAAATAGGAAGAATCATGGAGAAAAGTAAGTTTTATTTTTTCATCAATCGAATAGTTTATTATACAAATAAAATTGCCGTGACTTTAACTAAGCTAATTGTCTACTTTTTCCTTGTTCGCTTACAGAAGAGTGCGTATGCAAAAGCGGTTCGTCCAGCGGCGTGGCGTGTTGCTGTTGCGACTGTTCCCGCGGCGATTCTTGCGTCTGCCAGCCGGGCAAATGCGAGTGCAAAGGCTGCCGTTGCGAGGCCGGCGCCGACGGTGCCGCGTGCCGCTGCGATTGCTCGAAAGGCGGCGACTGCGTGTGCGAACCGACCAAGTGCAACTGCAGCGGTTGCCCGTGCGGGAAAAAGGGCAAGTGCGGCAAGTGCGAGTGCTCGAAGGGCGGCGAGTGCATCTGCGGCAGCGATTCCTGCACGTGCGACGGCTGCCAGTGCAAGAAAGATGGTTCGCACGGCGGCAAGTGCTGTTGCAAGTGCACGAGCGGAAACCGGTGCCATTGCGAGCGCGAGCAATGCAAGTGCGAAGGATGCCCGTGCAAGACGAGCGAGAGCGGCGGCAAGTGCAATTGCAAGTGCGCCGCGGGGGCGGCGTGCGTTTGCGAGATGGGCGGGTGCAAGTGCGAGGGGTGCGTGTGCAAGGGGGATGCGAAAGGCGGCAAGTGCACGTGCAAATGCGAGGGCGGCGGCGCGTGCGTTTGCGAGGGCGGCAAGTGCAAGTGCGACGGGTGCCGATGCAAGAAGTGCAAGTGCTCCGAGGATCGGCGGTGCAAGTGCGAGCACGGGGCGTGCGTTTGCGAAAAGTGCGGCTGCAAGGGCGACTGCAAGGGGGAAAAGCCGGACGCGTCGTTGGCCGCTTGTTGCCGCAAGCAGTAGTTAATGTGCGGGAAACGGAAGGAGTTTATTTAGCATTCCGAGCATTATTGTTTATGCCTTGTAACCAGTATATGTAACCATTTTTTGCAGCTAAATGTAATCGTGTAATAATTGCTGTTAGTATTGTAACGTATTAATAATAAAAGATAATAAAATCTCAAATTTTCTTTGCGATTTCTTTTTGCTACTTTATGCCCGATGGATAATCTACTCCTTTCGAGTAATTCAATCAAGCTCGAGTATCATAGAACAAACCTGGGATTGAATTTCTTGCTGGTGATAGTAATGTAATACGAATAAAAGTGGAATTGTTATTTGATGCTTTGAGATTTATCGCTCCTGGCGTTGGCGAAGCTTTAAACAAATTAAGAATTCCTCGAATTAGTTATTAAAAATTACGTGGTCCCATTAATGGCGCAAACAAGGATTCAAAAGCTTATTCAGATGAATTGTTGATTGAAATCTCTTTTCTGAATAAATTCATTGTCGCTTATCCACCGGAAATAATTGACATATACATATATCTTATTACCGGAAATATGCAATGTGCACTTGGTCTAATAATTAGTCATTGGTAGTTTTAAAATGTGTCATTTTAAACTGTGACTAAAAAGCTTTGATTGAATTGATATTATAGTAAATACGATTATGGATTCTATAATCCAAATTTGGATTTATGTGGACTACAGATGTACTTTGAAAAAGTCCAAAAAAGATTTTATCTGCTTCAAGGTTCAGAGTCGTTAGTTTATCAATCGTGTGTTTTTCATAAAGCTCTCAAGTGGAATTTGTAAAATTGATTACTTTATATCACCAAACAAATAAGACATTGATACGAAGATTATGTTTGAATAAGCATAGAAAATGTAGCAATTTCGAAAGTAAACCAACCAGGAAACTTCGAACATTTACAGTTTCCTTTTATTAAACGCAATAATCTATTGGGCATCGCCTTCCGTTAATTGACAGACAGTAGTTGTTGATGTGTTCCATTTAATT
This sequence comes from Hololepta plana, assembly GCA_963695495.1. Classification (NCBI taxonomy): domain Eukaryota; kingdom Metazoa; phylum Arthropoda; class Insecta; order Coleoptera; family Histeridae; genus Hololepta; species Hololepta plana. The sequence goes on along the minus strand of OY968831.1, from coordinate 13,880,629 downwards.
AGTTATGTCTTCATTATTTAGATGATTTTGAAAACAATACTGAGAAATCGTTAAAAAACAGCGACGCCTAGCAATTTATCGTTTAATAAACGTACCGGTGATAGTTGTAAAACTCGTGATAACAAATGTGATTCTTTAATGTTATTAAATGTATAGAAAAGTTTCAATTTGTTAAAACCCAATCTAGACCGTGTTAAATATAAATATTTGATGACCCCCCGAAATTTGAGTGGTTTATAATTTGTATTAAAAGTTACATTTAATCAACAGCATTATCATGATTAAACAGTTTAATGTGTTGAGGACTATCTTCTATTACGTCGCTTTCATCTTACTGGCACCGATAACCACGTTTTTTATTGTAAAATGCTTTATATTCGAAGGTATCATTTATCTAGGATCGAATCCTATTTCAAGACAAATTGATAATAACGATAATTTTTTTAGCAATGTTAAATACCACAGAAGTAACCAAGAATGTATGGTCAGCAGTTGCAGCAGTTATAATGTTACATATAGCACTAGGATTGTATATTCACAAGGCATACAGTACTGCAGATAGAGAAAAGGATGCAAGAAATAAAGAAGATTAATGTAGATTGATGGCTTCAGTTTGTATGGTCATTAGAATCCAATTTATAACATTTATGTCAGGTATTAATGTAGAAATGTAACAATTATAATTTGATTCTTTCTATGATTCTTTTTCATTTTTAAATTATCTAATAGTCAGCTCCTCTTTTTATTAAATAAACGACATTTATATAAACAAGTTGTCTTAATGAACAAAAAATATTTACATTAGTTCAATGTGCCATAAATTAATTATATGATTTCAAAATCATTATTGAACAACAATGGAATGTTGAACAATCATCAACAAATTTCAAGTAATCAGACCAAAAAAAGACAATGATGAATATGCTGCAATGTAAACGGATAAAGATCATGTCGTGAATATGTTTGCTAAGTCCGGTATAATTTCTTTTTGGTCAGACTTTTTTGGCAATGCCATTCGTGGCAAGTCAGCTATTTTCACTTCCTTCTTGAACAATTGCCCAACGCTTCTTCCAATTAGCTAAAAGAGAAGAATAACTCATAAACAAATGTTCAATTAATCAAGAATAAATCTACGACTTACATTACTCGTGATTTTCTTGAACAAATCCTTCTTCACCTTCTCCACTTTATTACCCTTGCTCGTGCCGCCAGAGATGCGTTCGTCCAGTTTCTGCAAATCTACCGGATTCACCGCCGGTATTTGCTGCATAACAAGTTGAACTTCCGAAAACGTCGGCCGCAGAATTTCGTACATTTGCGCGCCGAGCGTCAATAACGAGCCCTGATTCGTCTCGTGTTGACCGTGCAACGTTAAACCGTGCAATACTGCCGTCATCATGTGCGCGGCCATTTCGCCGTTCAACGAATTATCGGCAATAAGCAAGCGAACGATCGGTCCCGTTAAGAGAGTGGCCTTCAACGAAGCCGTGCTGTCGATCCACGATAACGCGCCCATCACCGACAACACCAGCGACTGACACGTTTTCTCCGAGCGCAGCAGCAACGTGCCCAAATCGGATATAACTTCGGTCGTCATGTTCGCCCTCGAAGGTGGCGACGGTGATTCCATGTTCGAATCCTCCGTTTCCATCGTGTCGGCACTCGATTCGGGAGTTAGACTGCCGCCTACCAAAGCCACTTTTAGTAGATCCAAATATTCTCTTGTTAACGCCCTAGTTAAGATGTCCAATAAGATCTCCTGCGTGTCGGCGTTATCCTCGTGAGCTTCCCGACTGCGTAATTCGTTCACTTTTTGCCAATTCGTGTTCAATCTGGCTGCCATAATCGGTGCAACGTGTGCCATTATCGGTAAAAGAACGACCTCGTAAAATGCCGGCGGACAAGAGTAAATGAATGGCTTGAGGAAAACGCGAATGATCGGTCGCAATTTATGATCGGGCACGTATTGTAAATGCGCTAATATACTATTCACGATCGCCAAACCGATGTCGGGCAACGTATATAAATCTCGTCCCAACGACGGTCCAACCGAACCCATTAAATGGAAACAGTTTTCGTGCAAGTTGTTCAAAAATATCTGCATGCGTTCGACTTGGTTATTATGAATTCCAGTCTCTTGATTCGGTTCGGTGTTTGCGTGGCCCATCAGACCTAAAAGATTCTCCTTCTCCACCGTGGTCATAGCTAGACAGTCCTTATAGTTTTCGTTCATCACTGCTTGCGCGTTCGGCGTGAATAATTCGTTGAAAATCCTAATTAGCGACAGTATGTGCGGCAACAGCGGCACGATATGCGGCGCCGCCGGGTTCCGGCATATCGGATTGCCGGATTCGGTCAATGCAACCACGAAACCGCCTCTGGTCGCGCGTTCCGGATCGTCTGGCCACGCGCATCTCTTCACTGCGCCCAGCAGCAACGAGACGCAAAATATCAAGTTCGAACGTCGCTGACCGCACGGATCGCTCGCCGTTTGCAACGGCGGTTTACTCAAACCGACAAAGTCCATGAACTCGCTGGCTCCTTTGAACGCGCCCGCATTCGCAATCTGAAGCCATTGCACGTTCGCGTCTCGCATCACTTCGCTGACGAAATTACTTTGCCGATCGTAATCGCAAAAGTGATTGGAAATCAATAAGAGCGCCTCCTGGAGCGTGACCTTCTCCAACGTGCCCAATTGTGCCGGAGCGCTGGGTTGCGACAAACTGTCGACGGTTAATTTGATCTGATCGAAGACGGGCAACAGTAACAACGGATACTTGTTGCCAATTTTCACCATCAGCGAGGCGGCGTGTCGTCGTACGTTTTTCACGGCGCGCGAGCGAGTGTCCTTACTTTGACCGTTCGGCGAGTAAATTAACACAGAGAATATCTTGTCCAGTACCAGTGGCAGCAACGCCGCGCCCGACATGGCGATGGAGTTCGCGGTCGGTGCCATCTGACCTGAAGACATGCTGAGGAACACGAATAATGCGGAAATGCAAGTGAGTAGGGTCGACAGTATCAACGGATCGGCCGGTTGATACGTGAGACACATTTGTAGAAGGCGCAAACCGGCCGGGATCGATGGTCTCTCTTGCGCTTGTAAAATTCGTCCTAACACATTGTCCAATAGAACACTGAGTGCTTCCCATTCTTGATGCAACGGATCGCTAGCACTTATACCGTACGTTGTGTTCGGAATCTGTAGACACTTGATCAGCCACTGCTCCGCATACGAAAAAGTCACGATGGGCGCGATGAGAGTGGCTTGTCTAAAGGAATCTAAAAAGTCCGAACGGCAACGGTAGAAGAACGCCGAGTATTCCTCTTCGCTGTCAAAGTCCGTTTTAACGTAAAACGAACTGTCGTTCGCGTTCGTTGGCAATTTCGCCGTCGGATAAGTCAATTTGATGATCTTCGGCGCGGTGCACTGCACATATTGCGGGATGAACGAAAGAAATATGGGATCTCGCGAGATGTGCTCGTGCTTCATCATGCTGTTCCATAACGGATTTGCCAAATGGGCCAGAGTCAGACTGGGATGACTAGAGAATGCCATTACGGCATCGAGAAATGCAGAAAAGTTGGACGGTCTACTTGTTGCGTCTTTGCTCCACAAGGAACACAATTGCCAACCTAGACCGGTCAAAACCTAAAAATTCACGTTAAGTTAAATGTTATAAATAACAACCTCTTATACGATTCACCTGAATTAATTGTTTCTTGAATAGGTAGTGTTGTTCTTCAAGAGAATTTGCATTTAATTTAGCGGCGGAAACTAAATACTGGACAGCTTCGTCGTTAAATAATATCAATAACGGTCTTCGCTCCTCTAATTTACCCTTTCTGTGTACTATTTGAAGTAAACACTCAGCTGCAGGACACTGGAACGATATGTCATTCAGTAATAAGCACAATATGTGTAATAATCGTCCATTGTGTGCCATTATGTGAGACATCGACACCCATTCGACAAAACCAGTTAATGTGAGTAAAACAACTTGAACAACTCTACCATGAGAGTTTGCCTTAAGTGTGTTGCTACTTTCATTGCAAGACCTAAACTGTCCCACATGCAATTCAATCAATCTAAGGAAGAAATCAAATATAACTGCCATATTTGTAGTTAAAGCTTGATAAATGTCCTTTCTTCTTTGATTTGATTCAATGGTCTAAAATACAAAAAACAAACATGATACATTACTGATGAATCATTCCATTATGATAATATTACTTGTAATAAGGCCACATCCTCTACCAATCTCAGGAAAACTAAGAGAACCAGTTCAGTTTGAATTTCACCACATGAACACACATCAGATAATTCTGATAATAGACTAGGCCATTGCTGGGGCCATTCTCGTTTCACCATTTCCACCACAACTCGACTTAAAGCATCTTTCATATGGGGTTCGTCACTAATACCTCCAGCAGCCAATAATTTCATCGAGTTTTCCTGCACATCAAAACAGACGTTTAAAATGCTGATCAGATTCAATCTTACCAAATCAAACCTTAATGAACAATTTCTCTTGCTGCGATATTTGATTCCAGCGATATTTAACAGTGTGCTCCATCAGTTGCAAACCGAAATGCCTAACTAACAAGGAATGTTGATTACCCGCTGCTAAGAAAAGACCTGCTTCGGCACATAACGGCGACGATTCTTTGAAATGCTCGCACGCATTGTAAGCCTTCAATCGGTCCGATTGTGTCGCATTCACGCTCATCGTTAGTTCGACTGCACGTGCTAAATCGGCGGCGATTGCCGCTACGTCCGGACCAGCCATGTGTGTGGAAATTAATTATATTGATACAAGCCCCTGCAACGAAATACAAGCTGTTTAAACACGGGCGCATGCATATCAAATAGTTTTTTTTTATTAGCACAAAATCAACACGTTTTCACTTTGGTGTTATGAGAAAGGTTATGATAATTTAACAAGCGTATTGGAATAATATTTCGTTAATGTAAACGCTCAATATACCCACCAACGGCAATTCAATTTAAACTTTATTTACACCATGTGGAGAATTTCATTAGAACAGGATGATGCAAATACAACAGACGATGGTGCCGGCATTCGTACAATTACTGAAAAGGATTGACAATATAGATAACAAAAGTAACCAAATGTCTGGCAACTATTTTAAAATGCTAAAATCGTGAATTGACAAATTCAACGTACAATATGTTACGTGCATTATCAAATAGCATAAAATAGATAAATCTTCTTCAATTTAAACATAATTTAATGTCATGCGCACGTTTGGTTGCATAACTTTACGATTATTAATTTGTTAAATTTACAAGAAATTCTAATTTTTCTGCTGTAATTTAGTATTTACAACTAAATTACCTTGATTCTATTTCCATTTTCTAAATCCTTAAGCATAAAAAATTGCATATTCAATATTTATTAACTAGTAAATATCAGCTGATATCTGTCAAGTGACAAACGGCTTGTTGTTAAATCTTCTTACGTCAAATTGAATTACGCATCATTATGTTATGTTACGCGCTAAAACAGTTAAATAACTAGTCGAATTCGTTTGAATTGTACGTTTCATGAATATAATACAAAAAATCATGGCAGCGGCAGTATCAGACAAAATGAAGGAACGTCGAAATAGGGTAAGAACAACACATATACGTAGCTAAGAATGTTCATTACACATTTGGTGCAGGTGTTCTTAGGACCTTTACCGCCAGACTTTTTACGCATTTCGGCATCGGTACAGCAGCAACAGGAGGCCGCCGATCGTCAAGCTGCACTCGCATTACACCAACAGTATATGGGAACACATATGCCTGCACCGAATGTTGCAGGAAGACTGAGCATTACAGTAGTACAAGCTAAATTAGCAAAGAATTACGGTTTAACGAGAATGGATCCGTATGTGCGTATACGTGTCGGTCACATTGTTTACGAAACGCATACAAATCCAAACGGAGGAAAGAATCCGAAATGGAACGAGGTCATTCAAAGGTATGTAGACGAAGTGGACGTATTTGAGAAAAGTTTTTAAATATTTTAATTATTGTCGAATAGTTTGCTACCACAAGGTTTGACTACAATACATATTCAAATATATGATGAGAGGTCATTTGTCGACGAACTAATAGCAAGCACACAGATTACAATACCAAGACAAGTGTTGGCTGGCGAGACACACGATGAATGGTATCCATTGTCAGGAAAACAGGGTGAAGGATTAGAAGGGATGATTCACTTGATCTTCAGTTACGCTGTTAGTATATGCATTTATACTTTTATGCAATATATTTCAACGTATTACAATTGTTTGAAAGGCTGCTGCATCCACATACTTGTACCAGCAACCTGTGATGATTGTACCAAGTGTCGGTGGTAATTCGAGGGGATTGAATGCGTTACCGGTTGTACAAGGGCCGCCGCAAAATCCGGCCAATCCACCGGAACAGAACGCTCCCGTATTAAGCGAATCCGAGTTGAAACAAGTATATCAATTTCGAATGTAAATTTATAGCAAAATCGTAAAACGCTTATCGTTTTCAGATTGAAGAAATGTTCCCCAACATCGATAAGGAGGTAATCAAATCAGTATTCGAGGCTAACAGGGGTAACAAGGATGGCACTGTTAATTCGTTACTGCAGATGTGCGAATAATTCCGTTTACTGTTTGTTTTTGTTTTGTTGCAATTTTATATATTTTCTCGACATTATTATAATCTATTATCTCCATTTTATAATAAGTTACCGCTATAATTTGTTAATTATAATTGATGGTCGTTGTGCCAAAAATTATACTCTCTACCGTTATTACGTGTGCATACTTTTCCACGGTACGTTTCTAATTCATAAGGCTAAGAATATGGTAACAATTAATTTTTAGTTATATAATTAGTTTGCCATATAATGAAATGTGTGATTTTCATTTCAGTGATAACAATTAATTGTAATATTATATATCAAATAAATATAATAATACCTTTGACAACTATTCCAGTATGTTTTATTAATTTTATGCAAAAATAATGGCTATATTTTACTCTGATGGAAGTGAAAATTGCGAAGTAGATAGATTTTTTTCACAAGAGGATGCACGAAGTCTGGTTGCAATTGGAAATTAGCAGAAATTGATACCCATTTTGCGGTAATACCGAAAAATAAAAAAATAGAGTATGCAGTTGGAATTCTTAACGACCACAAAGAGAACAATAATTTGTGGGAGTATTCGCACAAATGCAACAAAAAATGTAGTGTCTGTTTTCTGTTAATTAAGAGAAAAAAATGCAACAATTTCAATTCATTTGTATGAAAATAAAATCGAAAGCTGAAATCTGTTTGTACGAGCTTTAATTTAAATTGCCGTTGTTTTAAATATATTGTATACGCCAATTAATTGAAAGAAAAGATAAGTATGGCTTTTGGTCGAGGAAAATCCGAAAATCCGATTTTAATAACCGATATTCGAATTTAAAGGCAAATTGCTGTAAAGGAAGGATGCCCAATCGTTTTTGCACATCAATTAACTTGTAAACTATTTTTTATGGACCACTATATGAAAAAATAATTTGTTGGTAATTGATGTTTCTTAATTTCATGTTAGATTGAAAGTTATCTGAAATTCACGCAATCCAATGACGTTAATCGATTGCTTGCTTTGCAATAATCAGTTATTAACGTAATTAAATCCTGCCTGAATAAAAAGTTAGGATTCGTATTCGTTAATTGGACGTTTTACGAATGGCTTTTCAATTGCAAAATTTAGTAAAACAATTTGCTCAAAAACCGATATTCAGATTCAAAAATTACTTCTAGTTCAATCATATCTCGTAACAGCAGAAGTAAATAAATTTTACAATGGTTTTGTAATCCAAGAAGGGACAATTAAATGTCTTTAATCCTTGTAACGAATATTAATATATGTTTAAAATGCTTTCGTATGAATTATTCGCTTTAAAAATTAGATAAAAGATCAAATCAGGAAGAATTTTTATCGCCTTCAATGAATTACACGATTTTTATAATCCCTTTGACTCTGTTGGGCATCGCTGCTCAAAATGAAGATCATTGTGGGTTTTTAGAAACGTTGATCCATCAACAGATTCTTTTCGGTATATGGAAAGTACAATGGCATCTCTCCTTCGTGGCCATCAATAACATTCCCGATACGAGATCACGTAATGGTTCAAAATACACGAACTATTCGATTTGTACAATACTAATTTATTTTCCATTCGTCGTACTAAATTCTAAAAAAAAAGTTACACCATGTTCTGCTGTTGCACGTAATAGTGCTGTATGCGATTTGTGCGCGACAAATAGGAGTACCAATAGAACAAATTGATCGTCAGGAATAGTAACGGGAAAACGAGACGCGACGCGCGATCGATCTTCGACACGGAATTGAACCGCGGCGTGCGCTTTTTCCGCTTCTTCCTCGTCGCCGGACCCCTCCGGTCGTTGGCCATCGGTCTCCTCGCGACGCTCGCAACGAACGGTCTCTTCGCCTCGTTCGCATGCTGCTTACTACTGATGCACGGTATCGAAGCGTTCCACGATTGCGACGCGCGTCTCGCCGGAACGATCGGTATCGTGCAAGCGGCCAATTGAATCACCTCCTCCACGACGTTGTCGTCCGTGCTCCGGTTCCGCAGCTGGTGACTGTTCTGTCGCGACATCGCGTTGCTACGAGCCGCAGAATCGTCGTCCTAAACGGATTCACTGCGATCATTATTTTGCAACAGCTTATGCTAGCAAAACGAACAGTTTGCACTAATATTATTGGCAAGCATACTGGGCGTTAAAAAAAGTGTAGCAAACTTTAAGGGGTGGTAATATGGCCCCATATAAGCAGAAAAGTTTTAATGAACATGGGGCCGGAAACGGACGGAACATTTTGCAACTTTTATATTCTTTACAACTTATGTACACAAAATGCAAACTATGAACAAAATTCAAAGAAAAGAACAACTCAAATAATAGGTTCAAAGGACCTTCGAACTCTTTCGAAAATCTTTGGCAATCACGTTTTGGCTTAAATTCGGTGGCATCTTTCATCTATTCGTTGTTTCAGTTCCTGGAGGTAATTTTCCAATCTCCCGAAGGAAAGTATTCTGGAGGGTAAAATCTGGTGGTTTGGAAATTCATGATATGGATCCACTTCTTCTTAAGCATCTTGCTTTAAAAGTTCCGCGGAAATGTTCTCTCAGAAGACGACCTGAAGGAATCTGACGAATGGAATAAGCTTTAACTGAAATGCATAGCGCTTCTTTGCCATTTAGCATTAGACGACCATAAATGATATGCACGTCGGCTAATTCAGAATGAGAGTAAAAAGGCTTAGAGAAAATTCATAAAATTGTCACAAACGACGTAATATCAACTGCAAACTCTACGTAGCACAAAACAGCTGCTAATTATGCTACGAAAATGCAAGTTTTGTGAATGAATAAAGCGAAAACCGAAGATACACAGTCTGACCCAAAAGTTCCCGGACTGATCGCATAAAAAGAAAACGGTTTGTCATGTCATCAAATTTATTTCAGATTATTCAAAATAGGAGCCTTCCTCATTTATACACCGTTGAAAACGTTTGTATTATAATTGGAAGTAGAGGACATACTCGATTTTCGGCAGCCTGTCCAGGGAGCCGGTCACAGTACTTTGAATGTCCTCTGCGGACACGAAATATTTTCCTTTCATCTCCATTTTTAGCTTGGGGAAGAGCCAGAAGTCTGCTGGATCCAGATCTGGCGAATAGGGGGAGGTGCTCCAGCACAACGATGCCCTTCTTGGACAGAAACTCCTTGAAAATCCTGCATTTGTTAAACAAACCAGGCGCAAACCTTCTTTTTGTGCAAATCTTCTACCAAAATTTGGTTGACAGTAATCCTGGGAATCCCAGTTATGTCTTCGAGCAATTGGATCGATAAACATTTGTCAGTTTTTATAGCTTCGGCTACTTTTCTCACGTTATCATCACACGCCCTTCTTTTGGGCGTCCTGAGAGGGAATCACCTTGTATCTCTTCACGACTTTCTTTGAAAATTGCAAACCACTGGAAAACAGTTGTCCGACTCATTGTTTCCTTTCCGTGTGCTTTTTGAATCAACTCAAAAGTTTCTGTGGCACTTCTTCCAGCTTTAAAACAAAACTTGATGTTGGCGCGAATTTCGAGTTTAGAATCCATGACGATGAATGAAAAGTTGATTTTCGAGAAATGGAATTGTGAGAAAAGTATAAATGCTAGAAGTCTGAAACTTTCTAAAATGACAGAGTATTTGTCTACCTATTTGACGCCGTTTTCAAATTCACGGTGGCGCTTACCTAAAAAAAGTTATAGCACCAGTCCGGCAACTTTTGGGTCAGACCGTGTATGCTACGAAAAAGTTCAATCCTCCGTATCTTCGAAAAGGTCCATTTCCGACCCCATGTTCCTTAAGACTTTTCTGCTTATCTTGGGCCATATTATCACCCCGCTCGAAGTTTGTGACAGTTTTTTTAACGCCTTGTCTTTAGGCATTTTATACGCCGGTTTTTCAATAAAGATTGCGATTGTGCCAAGTATAACTTTTAAGACTTTAATGATACTTTAACGTTAGTCTCGATGATTCCTACTATATTTCTGCAATTGTTTACGTACGTTCGCATCTGTCCTCGCATTTAAGATCCATTCGTCCTCGTCGCTACTGGACTCGGAGCTAAAGTCCGAACTGAAATAGCATTCGCCCGAACCGTATTTCGTGAAGTAGTGAACGACTGCAAACTGACGAGACACAAGATGATGGTTAACATTTCGCAATACAGGAATATCTTGCATAGTCCGGATTTACTCAAAGTCCGGATTGAAACTTACCCAAACCACCCAAATTTGAATTGAATTGTGCAAAACATAAATAAATTGTAAATGATTCAGATTTTCTCCCAAATGAACAATTTTAAATGTCTTTGTTGTTTCAAATTAACACATCTTTAGGTTTCTTTTTGCGTTACACTAATTGCCACTCGACAATTCTTGAAATTGTGAATCGCGCTTTTTAATTTTAATGTAGTAAATTAATTAACCAGAGACAATTCTTCGTTTCTGGGGACCAATAATTTTTTATTGCACGTATTTAGTTCTTCGTCTAGTTCTGTTTCCCGTTTCACCGGACTATGCGAGCTACTTCTGTGATTAATCAGTCTACCTGTATAATAGTTGCGAAAATGAAGGCGAACGATAGGAAAACGAAGAAATCGAGTGCGGTCGGATAGGGCACCTTCGGCAAATCGGTGCGTGCCTCTAAACCTAAGAACGTCATCGTTAAAACCGTCGTTATACCTTGAAAAACAAAAATTATCTCTTAAAATGTTTATACATATGCGTATCAAATCCGCTTTCGATACGTTAGCACATTTACCTAAGGAGACACGGTCCGCGGTCGCCTCGCGGTTCAACCAAAAGGACACCCACGACAATACGACCAGCAGAATGCACGGACCGTAGACTTGTATCAAGAAGTTGCCCATGTGCCGTTGCAAGTGGAAGCTAACGAGTAACATCGAGTATTCGGCTGCGATGTAAATTGGAGAAAGAGACGTGAGAAAATTATTAGGATCGAAAGCGGGAGGCGCAGAACAAATATACAGGGTGTCCCACTAGAGTCCAACTCTTTTTTGGATAAAAAGCTTTCTCATGAACAGGACCACAACGTGAAAATATTGTCCACGATGGCCCACTTCCGGATATACCGGAAACTGATTCCTGCTCCGTTATTTTAAACGAATTGCATTTTTGGATTCCTTATCGAAGTTTAAAGCTTATTTAAAGTTTAAAGTTTATTGATGCTACCATATATCAGTTTCCTGTAAATCCGGAAGTGCGCCATGTTGGATTGTTTTCACCTCATAGCCTCATCCCAAAGGAAACTTTTTCATCTAACATTGTTCTCGAGAGTCAACCGTTTCTACGTAATCCTCCGAGTCCGCACTATTGGGGGACACCTTGTATATGTAAGTGAAAAAAAAGTTTGCGCAAACGTTTGCGAATAAGACAGCATCGTTTCGCGTACGGATTTTTGTTTACACGCAATCGTCTCGCGCGCGATCGAATTTTCCTTCTTTAATTTTTTTTCCTGTTCGCGTACGCAGCCCGAAGGCGCAATAACGGCGCTAAAATCTGTTAAATATAACGTTGCTGCAAGAGCGGCGGAAATCAAACACGGAGCGATTCCGGAAGCAAAGCAAATTGACAGCGCGTCCAGTGAAAAAATACAGTCGAACCGCGAACAAATTTCATTCGTTTCTCAACGAAATAATGGACATTTTTGAAAAGATTCAAATGTTTCGCACTAGGAAGCTTTGTTCGTGCATCGAATGATAAATAAACTGAGGCTGTAAATTAATAATTTTAATTCAAATTGCCGTACGTTACGCAGACACGAAGTGTGTTCAACTTATGATCAGAGCTTTCAGTTTATTTTCAAAAATAAGCCAAACTTCTTGAATTTTTTAACTTTTCTTTTCGACATGGACTTCACTCGCGTTGCAGTTTGTCCGACTTTTCTTTTGGGTTAATAATTTGCATCTTATAAAGATTTTGGTTGCTTTCGCAAGCTTTATTGCACAGCTCCGACAGTCGACACATATTTCGTACTCATAAAATGATTTATCAATAAATTGCAGAAAGGACAATTAGACCAGTCAAAAAAGTCAAATCAGATCAGAAAAATCGCAAAAATTAATCCTGGTGATTGACATAATAGTTTGCTACAATCAATACCAAATTGATTTAGCAGATTCTACCAAAGATTTCTGCAATGTTTTAGTTTGATAAAAGTATAATTCAAAAATTCGTTTCTTTTTCAGCATATAGAAAAAATTCGTCATGTAAACCCAATTAATTATCTCTTATCTTATGATGGACGAAATTTCGCCTTAAACATACCCGACACGTGAACACGTCCCCTAAATAATTCCCCCCCCCCCCCTGAATCCACACGTTCATTCTCGCGATTCCCAAACCATTAGGTCGGTGCATAATTATCCGCCGTTTTTGGAAGCTATTTTTAGGCAGTTCACCACACAAAAATTTATCGTAAACACCAATAACTTTTAATAAAGACCCAAATTATCATCCACTTCAATTGCAGTCTCCTATTTTCTTGCTAGATGGCCAATTCCACGTGTAAAAAAGTGCTAAACATTTGCAGCTTTGCATGCCCTTACATCGGTTCCCAATTAAATAAAATTTTCATACACTTTACCAATTTTTCAACGAACGATTTATATGGTGATCTGTGGGAATATTTGGATTACTTGCTAACCGATGTTTTAGCACTTTTTTACACGTGGAATTGGCCATCTAGCAAGCAAATAGGAGGCTGCAATTGAAATGGACGATAATTGGAACTTTTTTTAATAAGTTGACTGTCTTTACGATACATTTTTGTGTTGCGAACCGCCTAAAAATAGCTTTCAAAAACGGCGGATAATTATGCACCGACCTAATAAATACATTTAATCAGTAATCCCTTGTTTTCTATTCTTACAGATAAACGCGTTGCTACATCTTAGGACACCTGTTTTCGCGTCGCTGTTGATGATCGTGTCCGTGTGGTTCGCCGCCAACGATGCGATCAAATCGAATTGCGACAGTTTCATGTCGTCCGCAATGGCCACTTGACGGGCACGGTTCCAGCGGTAAACGAGATCTTTGGACGTGTATCCGACTGGAAAAGAACGTTCGCGTTAACGGTCAGACGATGCGAGGACGATAAGCGAGAAGAAAATCAATTGATTTGGGTTTAACCCCCGAGGGAGGAGGAAGTTTCGCCCAGCAAAAAAATCTTTACTTTCGGATAATAATTGCAGAGATCGTTATTGGTGGCGATTTGGAGGAGTTGTGATTGTTTGGATTGATTTTCGGATTTTTCGGGAACCCTTTCGCGAGCTTTCCACGAAATTGTGCTTGGAAAGTCGTGGAAAATCGCGTATTCTCGATGCCAAAGATTCTTCTTGTAAACAAACTTTAAATAAAGTCTTACAACTAATTTCCGTTGTTGTCTCGTCATTTTCAACGGACACGCGATATTCTTTTCGAAAATCTCCTTTTTAGCACTTATAAAAATCGGAAAGCAAGAACGTCGCCTGAATTTCATCTTGTATTATTGCTTCGTTCGATTACTTACACGATCCAAATTTTAATGGACACTTTTGTATGTCCATTGGAAAGTCTTCTAAATTCATCGGGCAGCCAGCTTTTATGGTTAACCTATAACAACGAGACGTGAGCGAAGAATGGAAAATCGGAAATTCATTTTCAAATGGTGTGAATTAAATTAATTAACGATTAATAAACTTGTTTATATAATAGATCAAAAATGTTCTATTTAATGCGTTAATTAATGTCAATTGCACGATCGCAATTAGGATTTGTGTTGTTAAATAATAACGAATAAATGTATAGTAGAGGCAAGACTGTTGGTGCACAATGTCATAAAATGTAGAGGGCGCAAATAAAATTATTAACCTACCTTAGTCTTCCTTTGTCTCAAGTCTCGTAAAGTGTCATTATCAATTACCTCAATCTAAAAACCGATGATTTCATGCAAATTTCATGGCATTATGTAAAATTATCATGGCCTACTTGCAATAGAAAATTAAATTTAAAACCGACGATTTTCGATTTACGTTGTCGTAGATTGAAAATGACATAATTCGCATAACTTGCAAATAAGTAATTGAGTGAAGAAATTTTCCAGCTGCAAATTGAACGGTCCTAATTCGATGCGATTTAATTCGCAGCTCCACTGGCTCGTATTTTCTGGTTTTGTTCTTTTTGACATTGTGCCCTAATTAACTTATCCCTACTATATATTTCTCTTAACGCTTAAACGATTGTTTGAGCGGTCACCGTGCGAAATGATTATTAACGCGATTACAAACAAATGTATGGCAATTGTGATGAAATAATTTTCGCATATTCATAAATTCCTTCCTATTGACTAATTAATTAACGCAATCGAATCGAAACGATTTGCGTGACATTAATTTGCAATTCAATAGAATTTCTTGCTGTCCTTACGGAATAATTATCTAAATGAATATATACAAATAGCAATTTTTACTCACCTCGACGAATACAAGACCCGACCGTCGCGATGCAGCCTAACGAACTTGTTCGGCGTCGTGATCGTATGCAAATAAGATTGTTTGCCATTATAAAAGTATGTGTCCGGCTTCCAGATTCGCTTCAACATCGATATACTTAAAGCCAGCGTGTCCTTATCGTCGCCGGCAAACTCCAAACGTCGATCGACCCACGACTGACGAAAATAACAGTCCATCGAGTACGTCTGCAAACATTTCGCCACGATACAAAACTTTCTGCGGCGATTCTATCGAGTGTTTCTTAATCGATCGAATGGAAAACAGAGAGCTTTTTTAACGAAACAACGTCTCTTAACCAAATTTAAATTTTCAGTCAGCCGCCCTCGATTTGTTATTTCTCGTTTTAATTCAATAAATTCGTATGAAATAAACGTTTTGCAGTAAATATTATTGTGCGGCCACTCTAAAACGCGAATAAAAAGTCATTTCGCATTAAATGGATTTCAGGTGGTCGTCACCATCATCTATCCGAATAATAATTGATCGAATCGAAATTCGCATTCTCTATTGTTATTTGTTGCGAATATATACGCGAACGTAAAACGTGTCGCGCGGATTTGTTTATTCAATTTGTAGCTGCTTTTTTTTGCAAATCAATTAAGTGGATACGTGACATTCAATAAATTAAAATGCAATATAATGTTTCGTAGACGTGCAACAACTTCCGGGTGGAACGCGAAGAAATCGTTGCGGGTTGTTTATTTTATAATTAAGAAATCGATTGAGGGATCGCCATTGAATCGCTAATGAATGCTTTTCAGAAGGAAACCCTTTCAGCAATTAAACAACGCGAATTTATCGATTGCGATTTTTCAATTGCAAACAGCAAACGTTTCCAAATCGTTACTCACCATATCCACCTCAGATATGGGGCCCATACTTCTGACCATAATGTCGACTTCAATGATGGCTGGTGGGCCTAAGAATAACATCATTTATAATTCAATTATGCAATTGGTGAAATTGCGAAAATGATCTTAGTTTAATTTAATTTAATTAGATTTTATAGGCGTGAGACTTCTATCGTTAATTGATTTCAAGTGGATTAGAAGAAATCGAAATGTTCTTACCTCCAAATCCGGGCCGGACGCTGTTATCGTAACCGCGTAACAAGTTATCTAATAAGGACGATATATTCTGATGATTATTATTTTGTCTCGTAGAAGTTTTACTCGATAGCGACAAGTTCAGGCAGCTTCCTAATAGATCGAATAGAATGAGCAAGAATTCGAGCGTGTCGAAAATGATGGTCCTGAAATTGATAAAAATTCGACGGAATTGCAATCGTCTTATAAATAAAGAGAATTGCTGCAATTATGTTATAAATTTTTTTCTTGTTTGTTAAATTGGAATGCGTAGACTGCTAATTAATTTCCTACGTGTTTTACGAATTCACGTTCAATTTATCGTTGTTTTGTGGAGTTACCAATTAATATATTTATATTTTTGTATTGCAACGAAAGTGCAAAATAATATTTCTCTCGCCTTAAAAAATTACGAATACGCAATGGCACGTCTCAAAGCATGAAATGGCAGTTTTGCAAATAGACTGATTCTAGTTTTAGTTGCCCCATGAGGTCATTTCGACGAAAAGTCGCTGTTATGCTGTTTTCGAAACTATTATCGTTTAATCCACCACGAATTTGACCCCGATTGACTTTCAATTACTCCCAAGCATTTCTGCAAACAACTGCGAAGAATGCACGGCAAACTGAGCGAGCGTTACCCAGCTTTGGTTTAGCGAAAGCAAGTTTTGCACGAAGGAACGCGAGACTATGAGCTCAATGTGGAAGAAGTTCGGGCGTGCCGAGTCTTTTGAACTTCTTCCTCATTTATCCTGCCGCCCAATGCGGAGTATTTCCTCCGCTAATTCCGCAAGCATTCTGTTGAGTTGTGCACGATAGTAAGTTTTCTGTTGCTGCTCTATCAAAATTGCGTGAAGCTTTGATTGTTGCAAACGAAACTATAGCGCAACATTAAATTTTATTTTAAACTTGGAGATATATTGATCAAGGTAATTCTACATGATGGAACACTTTATGGTGATGATCATTTAAGCCATACAAGTAGCTTGCTTACGGTCGCGAAGGCATTAGTGATGATCATCGATCAAGAAGACTAAAAGCATCAGTGGCGTAAATAGCATTGCGAAAATGCGCGAATTCGCGAGGACAAAGGAAAAATTCTTCATTGAGATGCTACTTGCGAGATGACAATAGAAAATATTAAATTCCACACTATTTTTACGCTTTGTAATAGCATTTTAAACTTTATCAAAATAATTGACTTTTTTTTGATACTGCGTATTACTTTGTGAAAATTATCTGTGTGCGAAATTGCACGTTGATTACTTGGATAGAATAAGTAATGGATAATTTTCTATTGTTGATTATAGAGGCGTAAATTGTTTAATAAAGTTATTCTAAGGATAACTTTCTCTCTGGCCAAGAAACGTTTGGTTTTCTTTTCAGTTTAAAAGTTGAAAGTCGCTCAAAAAATCAGTGATCCTTGCAATAAGTGTTGTCGAATTTTGCACGCAATTCAAATTGCTATAGAAATCAAATGTGCACGGAGTTTTTCACATGGCGACCGCCATTATTTACAAAATGAAATTTATGTAAATTTTCGTATAATTGAAGGATCATTTTAACACAAAATTCTAACCGGAAAATGCAGATTTTACAATAAATTTCGACGAAAGATTTTACGAAAATTACAATCGTGATTCTAAACACGTAAGTGGCGCCGATCACGTCGACCTGCAAATAACGCTAATCAATACGAAAAAAAAACCCCATTCGCTCCCACCCACAAACAGACAACCAACGACGATGAAATTTCACAAATCCCGCCAGAACCACAAGGAGCCGAAACTCCTCGTGCAAGTTCTGCAAGCGGTCTCCGACATCAAGGACTCGCGCGGCTCGACGCTGCGGCGCATCGCCGACCAGGTGCAGACGGCGGTGAAACTGTCGAAGGTGAAACCGGCGCCGCGGAACGTCTTCGGCCAGGTGCGTCGCGCCCTCAAGCACGGCGTGCAAACGGGCGTGCTCAAGCATCGCGCCGGCAAGTTCCGCTTGTCGACGGCGAACGAGATCAATCAGGCGCTGAAATACGGCGTGATTAGTCGCGGGCGGCAGCGCAACAAACGACGCGCGACGCGCAAATCGCCGACGCGACGACGCGGACGACGCCGACGAGTGACGGTACGTCGGCCGAGGCGACCGCGTAACCAAACGGCCGCGCTCGAACCGTTGCCGATCAATCGCTACGTTCCCTACTCGAACGTGGCCGATCAGGAGCGGGCCGCGCCGGAGATGGACGAGCGCTTGATCGTGAAAGCGGCGACGGCGGCGAGGCGGCGCCGGCGGCGCAGGACCGCGTCGTCGCCGATCAAGCGGCGGGGGAAGAGTCGACGGCGGCGGAAGAGCGCCGTGCGGCGGCGGAAACGGCCGCGCAACAACGAGAACGACGTCGCGATGCTCGACGACGGGGCGTTCGGCGCGCCGGCCACCGTTAACATGATGAACCGGCTGCAGGGCAGGGAGAACGGTAAGGGATTTGTGTTTGCGGGGGTGCGATTTGCGAAAGGGAGATTTGCGATTGGTGTCTTAGTGCGAATATTAAAACGTGCAGCGGTTGCGATGACCGGCGAGGAATCGAGCGAAATTAGATTCGACGCCGGACCGGGCGACACGTGACGTTGTTCGGATTAAGCGATTTAATTAAGTTCGAATCTTCTGCCGGGCTTAAGCGTACGATTGCCGACTTAAATCCGCTGCCACGTTTGCCACTAACGCGTGATTTAATAACGTCGGAAATTCCATTTTAACTTTATTAGAAAGCGATAAGCGAACGAGCGCAAAGGTCGCGCCGCGTTTTAATATTGTCGCCTTATTAAAAGACATAATGCAGACTTAATTTTTGCTTTCTGTTCTTCTCGCTTCAGATTACAGCGACAGGGGCATGTACATGCCGCAAAACGACAGGCAAGGATGCGATAACGCCGATTATATGTGTAACATGGAACAGAACATGGATCCGCAATGTCCGAACGACGGCTTGTACGGCCCGTGCAATAATTGTAACAGCAACAACAACTACTTGCATTGACTTTTGAATCGTTTAATGTGCAATGATGGAAATACGTTTTGTCCGCACTAATTTTTTTTTGATGCCAAATAAATGTACAATTTCGATTTATCCTCGACCAATTATTTGTTATCAATAATGATATTCGATTACACAAAAGCGATTGATAGTCAATCGGATGCAATTGTACAATAGAATGTTGCAAGTGAAAATCGAATTGCTCCCGAGGCGTGTAAGAGTGGCTCGACTAAATACGAATCAAGCGAGAGAATTTATTCCTACAAACGCAAGTACGGGGTGAACGAGAAATTAGTTTAACTTACAACTGATAAATTTTCGTTGGCTTTGTAGCTGTTGTAACTTCGATTACAGCAGATTACGCAGACATTTTACAATTTGATGGGACAAGTGGACTTTAATACAGCCCTGTGTTATAATCACGTTCATGTTACTTTACGATTGCTATTTTTTAGAGACTATTTCTAAAAAAATATCAACATTATCCTCGCATTGGCTTTATGAGCTTTTGTATTTAAATGCAGCGAGATCGAAAATATTCGCCGGAAAAGAAGCTTTCCTTTCGTATATACAGGGTGTCCCAATGGTGCGGACTCGGAGGATTAGAGGCAAAACTGTTTCAGATAAGCAAGTTTTCTCTCGGAGTTACAACATGAAAATATTTTCCGAGATGGCGCACTTCCGGATATACCGGAAACTAATACTTAATCAGATATTTTAAATGGAATAGCATATATTTTATTGCATTTGCGGATTCTTTATTGAATTTCAGTGGGAGTTTATGCAAACAATCACATGCCTAAGATGCACCGTTTCAGAGATATTTCAGTGTTTTTCAGGAAAATGACATTTGGAAGATCGTGAAAAATCGCTTGCAACTCCGAAAGTATTTAAGATAGACAGGTGAACTTTTTTTAGTTCTTTTAAGTATCACACCCTGTATATATAGTGTGTTAAAAATGAAGTGTTGCAAACTTTAAGTGGAGCAAACTTCAGCTTCTGTCAATAAAGGCAACGCCGAAGCAAACCTAAATTTTCGTATTATCCAACTTTTGCCTAAAATACGAACTGTAATAGTTGAAAGAATTTTTGGTCAAGGGTAGAATATTTTCAGAAGAAAATAATTGAATGTCCATGAGAAAATAATTTTCCTTTCATTCAGAAAAAAAAAAAGGAATTCGTTTTATAATGCGAACGTAAATGAAAGAGCAACCAATTGAGCCAACAATTTTTCGAATTTGAATCTAGGGTTCGTAGCCTCTTAATTCCAATTTATTTTTCAGAAGCAAAAAGCTGTTAGTGAACATGAAAACTATCACCAGTGGCATTATGCATAATTCAAACTTTCTGACAAAAAAATTTTTGTTCGAGTTATTGGCTCTCCTCCTTAGATTGCCATTTGAATTCGTGAAGATCATTTACCATTCATCAGCAATTGCAAGTCTTGGAAGAAATTGTCACGAAATTTTGTGATACTACATTCAAAGGAAGATCTTCAGGTGTTGCCTTATTGGTTTGACCTCGGCAGTTATTTATAGCAGCTCAAATAAGACAAAGTGTAGATTCGTCCAAAACTGGCTAAACCTCGAAATTCGCTTAGCTTTTCCCCACGCACTTTGAGCTGTTGAAAATTCGTAATATTCTGATTTTCTGAGACGGGAAAAACTTGAATACACAATTATTTATTCTAGAGTAGGATAACATTTCAAATATTAAAAGATGGCATAAAGTTAATCCTCATTAATTTAACTTAGAAAGAATAACAACTACTTCACTCTTCCTAATAAAATACCAACTACTATCTCTCTGAACGCTGTAATAATTTAATGTGCATCGAAGAATTTATTATGCAAACCGTCTTCGAAATACATTAATTCCACTTGTTTGTATGAATAAATGCATTAAACGCTGGTTATTCTTGCGTAAGGAACGGCGAAGAAATTGTATTTTCCCTCATAAATAAATATATATATCTGTAACGACGTTCGATGTCTTCATCTGTCTCCCGACCGTTCGGCCCCCCCTCGTACGTTGCGGTTCCTTTTGCGCTCGTATTTTTCCCTCCAAATTAATTCAACGACGTGCCGAAGAAGCGACGTAAAATTGGTGTACGTCTCGATAAACGCAAATGGCAAAAGAAAACGGAACCGTTCGCAGTAATAAATGTAAAAATTGTTCGGTAAATAAATCTAGATAAAGCACAAGATGAATGGATAAGCTCACTGTATATTCACACACACACACACACACATATTCACGTAATATCTCTTTCTCCTTCACTAGATCCACGTTACGAGTGTAGGAAAGCGTGTACGTTTGAAATTTGACGTAACATGTTATGGGGATTATCCTTTAAAGACGGGATAATTCTTTTTTCTTCTCCTTCTATTCCGTTCAGCTACAATAAAACTGCAATTCATATTTCGTTTGGTTGGCGAGAACGTTGCGTTTGCTCTCGTTCCCATCGCGATTTGCCCAATTTTTTCCCCTTGATATGGGCATACGGTTTACATTTTACGACGGGGTTTATTTCAATCCCTTTCAAGATATTATCTATGGATAATTTTTTTGTTGGTACACTAATTAGTCGCGGTGATTATTTCGAGTAAAAAGTCATTTGCAGACGTTTAAGCCACGAAAAAGTTGAAGTTAAACGTCAAAAACACGAAAGTCCTCCTATCGAGGTGATAATTTCAGCACCTGAAGTTTCGGCGTCCGATTTATCGTTATAAAAAGTTTGTCGTCTATGATCCACGTTTTTTTTTTGGTGCGATGGCCCAACCTAATTCTCTTTATTTATATGCGCATATAAACTGGTAAATTGGTTCTTTTCATTAACCGCCACTACGATTGCTGCCAACTTAATGAAATACATACTTCAGTCGTGAACGTCGAGTACGTATTGGATGCGTTTGTATGTGATACATGATAAAACTTATTTGGTTTTCGTTTGGTGGAACTGAGAGGGAACTGGCTTATTAATTGGAGTCGAAATTTTATTGTAAATTAACGGTTAATTGATGATTATTCGAATATCAAGATTGATTATGTTGTTATTGGATATTGGATTTGTAATTAACACACGCTATATCACTTTATGGATATTATTACTCTGCAGATATGATATCAAAGAAAAGATTGTTAAACTGTAAGACGTCGTTGTGATTAATTTGCTGATTTCTGAAATGATAAAAATTTCAATAATTTTATTTGAATTATAGACATTGTACAGGGTGTCCCAATGTAGCCAAATGTTTTCTCTATTGTATAGTTCGATTAAGAAAAAATGCAGTTATGTACATTTGAAAATGTCAAAGTGTAATAGACCACAAATCAAAGCCTGAAAATGACTTAAATCAAATTTCGACAGTGCAAAATCTTCGCCGTTTCATGCCTGAAATAGCTAAAAAAGCTCAAATCTCTATCTCCAAAAATTCCAAAGATATACGCGATTTTCCAGTTTTCGCGAAAGCACTGAAATAACTACAAAAGTTGTAAAGTTTCAGGCCCGTGGCATTTTTAATATTTGAAAAAGAATCCAAAAATATAATAAAAGACATCATCACCTTTTGTCGACTCAAAACTTGGATGCCAACGGGCGAGTTAGACAGAAAACGTAGTTACTTTTCAATCAATCTATTTACATTATTTACACTAAATGATGGAACTTTTCTTAGATGTTTAGCGGTTTTATTGCTTCTTCTAATGCACTTACAGTTTTTGTATGTAATGCCCTTCCTTGGGCTGAAGAGGGTGGTGGAGGTGGCCCATTGATTGGTTGAGATTTTATGATAAATAATTTATATTTTAAAATGCTATGCCTCTTTCACTAGCCTTTAGAATGTTTCGTCTTGGTAATTATTATTAACAATTTGTGAGGTAAGAAAAGACCCATTTTTACTGCCATCAGACAAATATTACAACAAAGGAAGGAGACAACATTATTTGAAAACTAACAACTTAAACATTCAGCATTGACTTAAACTGTCATTGCAAAGAAAAAACTCTTTTTAAGAAGACGATACGATTAGATAAATAGTCCAAACAACACTTAAAATAATAATGTTCGTTAATAAACTATTTTCACGGAAAATATTTTTTCGTGTAGTCCTAACCCAGAGAAAGTCTTTCATCTTTGATCACCCTGTGCATAAGAGTGATGATTTAATGTAATAGCAAAGAGAGAATATTAATGGCAACGTATTCCGAATGATAACAATTTAACCGGGACCATTATTTCGAACATCAAACTAATCCAATTAATAGCACGTTTTGGAATTAAGAGATACTGGTAGTATTAATATCTTCATTAATAGATTTCGATTATACACGTGTATGATGAGCGGAATTTCTAATTCAATTCGAAAATTATTATTGAAAAACATGGAAGGCAAAATTTATCTGCTAACGTGTTATAAATTGCGGAACGTTAACAATTTTAATCGGCACGAATTCATAGAACGCTTTTTTTTGTTAATAAGATATTAAAAATGTTACAAGATTAAAGCAATTTATAGACGTCCTCGGAAAAGCTAATGCCATTTTTCATGCTGATAATTGTTTTTTTTTGCATTATAAAAAAACTTGATTCGCTTAGAACGCGATTCTTCTGCATTGCTCGCGATAAATGAACGTTCCAATTATATTAATTGCGAAATTATGCGCGCGACGAATCGAGACGAGCAATTAATTTGCGAGTTAATAACGAGTAATGATAACAACAAGCGATATCAGTTTTTATATGATTTCCCAAAAGAGTTATTCAGTCTATTGTCGCAAACCTTAGGTGGCAAAGGACGAGGAAACGAAGATGCGAAAACGAAGAGAAAAATATTTACAATGCTTTCTCGTTTCTTTTCAGGATTAAAATATTTGTGATAATATTTTTCCTTTCTAATGCGAACGATTTAAGAAGATTAAAAAGTGTCGCAGCATTAGATAAGGTTTAATGGATGTAAATCTCGTACTGCTGTTATTGTAAACTGTTAATTTTTGGCCGCTTTATATGAAATTACATCAGAGTTTCGATTAAAATTCTAACATAAAAAAGTTTATAACGATCGTCCTCTATGTGAGTACAAAAGAATCAAATACGTATATTTTCGCAACGCACAATGTTTTTTTTTTAATACATAAGTAGGTACACGAAAGTTAATAAAGTCAACTTATTTGGCGAATTTCCACATTAATTTCTATCGACGATATTATTATTATTATTTGCATGACATGCGAATTGTCATAAAAATGTATGGGATAGAAATTAAAGTTAAATATGTGTGAGGACGCGTACATTATTCAACTGCAATAAATATACATTAACCGTTCGATTTTCCGTTTCTGTTTCTCTAAGAGTTGTAACGAGCAATTTTGGGTATTTGCCAAAAGTCTTCGTTTTTTGGCTACGTAACATTTAAACGAAGGAAGAAAAAATGTAACGGGAAAAAAGTAGGTAGAAGTAATAAATTTATGGCATAAAGTATAGAATAAAAATCTATATGTACGGGGTCCGTTTTGAAAGTGAGGATCACAAAAAAAGAGAACAAATGAAAAACTTAATTTGTGGTTTACATTTAACTTTGTACTAATCGTCTAAGTTGCACTTTCGAATTTTTTCTTATCGTGAATGGAATTTGCGTAACATCTACGATTAAAAATTGTACCATCTGTCAATTCGTTATTACAAAATACCTGATTGGGATAGATCCTTTGAGGCGGAAGCCAGTTCCCATGGTGCAATAAGAAATGGTAGCTAGTGGCAGAGGTCAAGAATACTTATGAACAATCAAAACATCTTCCATTGAGTTACAAGCCCAACCATAACCTCAATATAGTTTGGATTTAACTCACACCCCTGCAGATTGGAAAACGTTTCGCGCAATAAATGTTCAATGTTATTTTTACCTCAAACTCTATAAATCAAACCAGAGAAATTAGCAATTTGAATCGAGCAAACTTGACGTAATTTCCACTTTGACACAATTTGTTCATCACTTTCTAACCTCCAATTGCCTAACTGCGATGTAATTCTTTACGCAATTTCCAGTTGGAGAAACTGAATCAATAACAAATTTCTTAGATAAGGAAAGAACTAAAAAAAGTTACGATACAACTCAAGACACCGTTGCCGACCTCTTTTTAAAAGCGGCGAGTTATTTATTTTCGAAACGCGCCCCGTATATTGCCATTAAGCAAATGTGATGCGTTTCAGGAAATAATAATGGAGAGACGGTCCAGACGTTTCGCGTTACGGGTTTCTGGGTTTGGGGAGACAAGCGACAAACGAAACTCGTGCCTCAATTTTCGAATTATAGCAATTGAATGGAAACCGCCATCGGGAAGTATCCGTAGACTTTATGCGGAAATTTCGATTTTATTTATTACACGTCCCGAAAGTTTCGCATTCGCTTGTATTAGAAATGCGTTATCGCGATTGCGATTTCGGTCGGTAACGATTGCAATTAATTCGAAATAATAATCGTGTAAAATGGAACGATTGCGGGGGTGGGCGGATTACGAGATCTTCGCGAGTTAAAGTTCAAGTGTGCGTTCGCGTTCGTCATTAGAACGAGGAAACGGTTGCGGTTATCGTACGTATTCAGGTGTTCGTGTAATATATGTACCACCTTCTTTCCAATTCGATTCGTATTCGAGCGATTGATTGGAATTTTGAGCGTTATTGATTCGTTTTTCAATTTTCAATTTTTTCCCTCGCGCTCTCTCTCTCTCTCTCTCTCTCTCTCGCACGCTTTCTTTCTTCCACCGTCGTACTTATAGACCGAAATCCAAGTAAAATTCTGTCAAATCGCGTCGTTTAAACTTAACAATGATTCGGGAATATCGCCGCATTTAAATTCGCTGCCGAGACGTGAACTCCTCTATTAGATATTTACTTGTTCCTTCGATAAGTACATATTCCCACAGGTAATAATAAAACGGCATATGTGAATGGGAAGAATCGAGTTTAGCATACGTCATGAGGAATAAATTGGAAATCATCGTTCGATTGGCAGATCGCGTCGACGTTAATTACTTTTGATTTTGGTACCGTTTCCGCTTCTTTTTTTTTGCGTCTCTCACTCGCGTTTATTTATTCGCTGTTTTTTTTTGTCGCTCGAAACCAATCGATTCCGCTGCTTTATTCTCTTTCATCGTTTGACTGATGACGATGGAACACTTCAAAAGGATATATCGACCTAATAATACATGTAAAAGCTTTCAGGATCCCGTTTCATTGTCATCTGAAAATTGACCACGATATCTATCTTAGATGCGGGGAGTTGGGTTACTTCGTTAAGCGATTCATTAGTGCCAAATAAGTAAACCAATCGACGGCAAAAAAGAATTCGCTTCTTTTTGATACGTCGAATGAGGGAGTTTTCGCTTCTATAAGTGCACAAATGGAGGACAGTCGATGTTAAAACGAGCCAAAGCGTCATCAGGATTAGTTCTAAAGTTTATGTGGTATTATTAGTATACTGAGCGATCCATAAGTTTCAAATTGTTAAATACTTTTTCCGAGCAAATTGGCGACAATTAATCACGATCAGTGCTAAAATATTCTTGTCTTGGCCAAAAGTTATTTATAGCTTTGTCTCTTCATAGTGCTACCATGCAAAAGGTGTTGATGAATTTTTAATTGGATTTCCTTTCTGACTGTAGCTAAAAATTAATTAGTATTCGTCGGGCAATAGATCCAAAGATCGTCAATAATTTGCTCAATAAAGCGAAGCATCCAGAGAAAGATATTTGAATAAATGAAAACGTTCGGTAACAACAAAAACTTGAGACGGACATGGATGCCGATTATAAATTGATCTTCCTCTTTTTAATTCTGATTGACATAGATTTATTCCTTAAAATAATTGGGGAAGAGCACCAACTTTGATGTATGGCGTATTTTTCCTATGTTGGTAACAGGCCAGATTAATAATCGTCAACTCTTAAGCTTTAGTAATTCTAAGCGAGAAACCGATCGGAAGTACGAAAGGAATTGTTGCATTTTAAAATAATTTTCATCGTAACTTTTGAAACACCCTGTATACACGTTTTTTTTTAATTTAACGCTCTCAATTAATTTATCTCCTTCTGTAATATTTTTAATTTGCGAAAAGCAATAATCGTCCGCGGATTGATTGATCGATCACTTCGTAAAATTTTAATTTATAATTAAAACTGTTCATAATCGAACGATAAATTATTTATATGAATCGAGAATTTTCGCGTTAATTAAATTCGTTATTAAATTCAATAGCATTTTTGTTCGCAATTATGAGCGAATTAAAAAAAAACCGGTTCAAACATTTCAAATTTTAATAAACAGTAGATTTTCGCTATAAAGAAATATCAATTAGTGTCGAGACTGATTTCATTTACCTTTAGTTCTCATCAACTAACAATACATTTGTCTTATGAAATTATCCTCTATTGTCATCATTTTTATTCGCGGCAATTTGATAACGATCTCGGGGAAACTTTCGAGTTTTACCACTAAAGTTGCCAACTTATTAAAGAAAATCTCCAATTATTCACATTCTCCGACGTCCCCGCGCATAGAGAACAACAATACAACCTGTTAAACACGTATAAGGAGAAAATTGCGAAATAGTGGCAAATTACTTGATAGCATTTATTAATGCGGTAATTAAATATAATGTTCTTGTAAAACTTTCTAAAACAATTAAACTCGCATTGTTTGGTAACAATAATAAGACACAACTCGAACATACAACCACTGCTATAAATAAATGATACGTTTCAAAGACAGACAATTAAATTTAATCATTTCCATATGAATTATTTATTGAGGCTTTCGTTAGCAGACAGTGGCCAGATTGTTTCAATTATGGAGAAAAATATATTAATAAGTTTCATAATATATTTTTAGCCATTGAGAAAAGTTCTGCAACAAATAAAAGATTGGCAGCAGAAATGAGACACGTTCAGTTCAGTATGAATAATAAGCTTTTTAACTGAAACGATTCAAATTGACGCCGAAAACAAAAGATGTGATTGCAAGAAAATAAACATCTTAAAGAGAACAAGGCGACCAAAGAGGTTCACTAACAAGTTTTCCCATTCCTTTGCCATCGCTTAAAACTCGTACGCATTTTACGCGAGATTTTCTCGACTTTCCTTTCTACCTAGTGCAAAACCTTAAGAATATTATGTCATCATCGGTTATATCGGTTTGGGTTGAGGAAAAATTGAAATTGCATTAAAAGTTTTCTTGTTGTTCACCATATTCGTGTTATAAAGATGAAAGTGGGGAAACTTTAAATTCTTTTCCATTTATTTGAAACAAACTTTAGGTTTATTCAAGTACGAAAGCGAAAATTCGATTTAGACTTTTGCAAATTGAGTTTAACACTTTGATATCATTAAACTGTTTACCAAATGTTGCATTAGTTATGGATTCAATTTAATTTTAAAGACTAATTATTAGCAACGAATATTAAGAAAATACTTTATTAAGGTATCAAATTGTTTGCGCTTTTTTGTTCCTTTTAATTATCAAAATGTTTGATTAAATTAAGGAGGGAAATGAGGAAACAAATCTTAAACTCACCTCATCTTTGTTATAACTTTGTGCCACGGATCGGTCCCTAATTCCTTTTTTAAATTACATTCGTAACATGAACATTCTGCAAATTTGTTCTTCAGTAGCAAAAATGCTTCTTGAGTCTACCAAATTTCGAATATTTAAAATGAAGTAAAATAAATCAACAGAAATGTTTGGTGCGTATTTTTGCGGCGAAATTCGATTGAGCGCAGGCAAAATGTTTGACGTCTTCTCGCCGTTACATAGAGGGTTTTTGCGACGAACTGAAGAGCGTTTCTCGTTCGCAAAACGGAACAGATTTATCTGCACAAGTTTTGCGCATCGGAATTGGCGCAAATCTAAACGCGTGCTTCTTCTAATATTTTGCCTTCTTTCGCCCGAAAAGCAAAACGGATTTACCTTTTAGAAAATGTATAATAATTTATGAACGATTTGTATCGCATTTCGAATGATAATAATTTAATAGATAAAGTTTTGCGCGCCGCTCCTCCGTTCAAATTCCGTTCGGCAAAGATCAACATTTGCTAAAGGGATATTTTAAAGTTGCACGCTGTAGGATGTAATTTTGTAAATATAATAACGATTATATCGAATATCGTGTCTCTTTTCAATCATCTATTATTAATCATTTTATTTGTTGCGAAATTAAATCTTCCCAGGCAATTATTTGCATCTTCAGGATTTTAGAATTTAATCCAACCTTAGCAATATTGTGTTCCTAACAGTTATTTATACGCCATTATCTTAATCTTAGTTAATGACGAAATTAAATCATACATTTAAAACGCTAAAATAGAGGATTTGAAGATTTACAAAAATGCTAAGCAAACAATATAAATTAAAAATCACTTTTGAGCAGAATAATTAAATAACATTACACGAGTAAAATTTTATCAGCACGCCGAGGCGACGAGATGGTAACGCGAAAGACGAAATTTAATTTAGCCTTTTTTCCTCTCGCGCCCGCCTCTTTGTTTATTAAAATCCGACTAATTGCCGCTAAATTTAAAATGCGGCCGCTCTCAAACGCTCAAACAGCATTAAAATAATACGATTTCGCTGAAAAGTCAACAACTCCGCTGCTTTCGAGACGACACTTTATGTGCCATTTAATTTTTGTAATTGTTAACGATAACACTCGACGCTATGGAAAAGTTAAATTTTAAGACGAATTTTAATTGCAACTTAACGAAACCATACGATGCAAATATGAATTTCAACGGAAATTGCTCTCATGCTCGCAAAAGTAAGTGAAAAAATATTTATTGAAATATGGTGGATGCGCCGGGTAAAATTAAAACTTTCCAATTTTATTGTCTATTACGTCTAGTATCATAAAAAATTCTTCAAGAAAATGTAAATCCTCCCTTGGGAAAACGTGTCAAGGACATTTATTCTTGTCAGGTAACCACCGAACCGCATAAAAAGTTGTAACGCGAAATGACACGTATAGATCAATTTTCAACATGTCGCACATAATGCTATATCAATAATAAGAATACGAATAATAGTACGAGTGCATTCTTCCTTCTACACGAAGAACAAATATCCTTCCATTTTTTTTGCGAGCAAACTTTACGATCGCGAGAAAAATGTTACTACGTTGGTAACCAGCAGGAGAGATACAGGAAGGAGCGAACATGGAGTTTCAATAAAGAGTAAAAGGTTTCGAAATTCCGCTGACACGGATGGTTTACAAATGATTTGTCATAATGCTTCTATCGTTTTTTACATTCTCACAGGATCAACGAAAGAAGTTGATCTTGATTATTTGTCATGAATTATAGCCATTAGAGTGATTCCTATTTTAAAATGGCAATTATTTAATACCAATGAAGCTCACGGCATTAACATGCAGTTGTAAGTATAAAATAATTTAATTGCGTTCTGCAGTTAATAAATATCCACCGTAAATAATCATTACAAAATATACCGTGAGTCATAAATGATTGAATTATTATTGCCTAATTTGGCAATAGATATGTTCGTGCACGAGCTCAAATTCTTTAATTGACAGTGGAAAATTATCATTTTCAAATAATTAAGTTTAATCTAAAATACATTTTCACCGTTTTCTTTGGTTAAATACTTTATAATTTACAATTACTCAAATGACACTTTGCAGGCAAGGAAATTCGATTCAAAAATAATTTAAACGTCAGTGCTACCAATGCAATATTTGAGATGGTTTATATAATAATAAGAAAAATTAACAATCGTTTATTGTCAGCCGTGTCAACGACAAAGTTTCGCTTGCTTCTTCATTATTTATAAAATAAAAGAATTAATAATGTATCCTCTGTTCAAATAATTGTGCGACACTCTGTAGATATCAACGCATGCTTAATATTATACAAAAGAGAGACTCAAAATATCAGGTTGTAAAAGTCAAATTGCCTTTTATAAGAAAAGAGTTATCGAGATTACGATGCTTAACGTTGTTTTGAGTAATCTATATGCCATAAAACTAATTATATTGATTTAGATTTTTTGCCTTTTCGCTAGATTTTTTCTCGATTGCACGAATATATAAACATTCTTTATATTGTTTCTCTTTCGTTTTACTAATTAAATAAATAATTATACGTTTTTTTTTAATTAAGAAAAAGTAGTCTTACTTCCGCACGCTCAATGAATTTCGGTTTGATTGTCTAGCTGCCATAAAAGAAAGTTCTTCTTCAATCTTAATTATAATTCCAAATAGTGTGTTATGGTAGAAAGTGATAATTTAATGTTAACAAGCTGTTACATCGTTATCGACACAGTTCTTTTCTAGGTCTAGGTCAAATTTAGAGGATTGTAAAAGAGGCTTTAAAGAGGATTCGCTCGTTCCATCCATATCCCTCCTTTTCTTTTCCGCTTTTCCTCCCTTTATATGCCACCATCATTTATAGATAAAAGCGCGTGGCATTGTATTGGTGCAGCACTTGAGACATTACTGTGCACCTCAGCGATATTCTTCCATATTTTTCCACATACTTTAAATTCATTTAACGGTGGGCTTTTAATCCTTTTTTCTCTTGCGTTTTCCACGAAAATTACATAAAACTGAACAAAACGAGTTTTTGTCTCGTTCGATAGTTTCTTTTTAAAATGACGAAATTAATAACAAATAGCGTCATCGGAAGAATTCTTCCAACTCGTATTATTAACAGGAAATAATGATTCATTCTCGAAATTGCATTATTAATAAATGTAGTTTTGTAAGTAATCAAAACGGAAAGTTTACAAGTAACTTTATGTATATTGATTTTTATTACGTACAGCTTTTTCTTTTCGCATGTTGTTGTAAATGTATATTAATTTCGAATTCGCTAATCAAATAAACTCCGTTTTAACGTACATCTCAAATTAATTAAACTACATTTAAGCAGTTTCGTTATTGAGAGTGATGCGAGTGAAAACAATTGGGGAAAGCCGAAGCGAAGAAACTGAATCGTGAAGATTTTCGCTATTGAAATATATCTTGCTTACGCTATGATGAGGGGAGATCAACTGTAATTGCATCTATATTTCTATTCGTATTTACTGGTTTATTCATTGGTTTGGATGCTAATTGAGTGATATAGTAGAGTCAGGCCGTTATAAAGCAATATAGTAGAGTTAAACTTTAATATAAATGTTTCGCTTACAAGACGTAATAATAAAACGAAATTTGCCACAAAAAAGAAAAAAAAATGTAAGAAAAAAATCTACAGCGCAGAAAACGCAAGAGAAAATTTTGATAGAATTCGAAATGTTTGACGTCCACTCTAATGGGGCTGCCATAAGATTAATAAGCTGATAATAATTAAACGAATAGTTCTATTTCTAAAAAAAAATTATAAAAAATTACAATTCTCTAAAAAAGAAATTATTAATCTGCAAAAATGATTGAGTCGTTTCAATTGGTCTGAGTTTGGCGATCCGTGAAAATCGTTCAATTTAATGCCACTTGTGAATCGTTTTCGTCTAATTTCGCCGTCATATAAAATCCGCCTCTTTCACGCGTCTCAATCCTTTTTTTTCCCTTTTCGCAACTAATTTCCAACGATATATATTATCCCACGACTTGCCTTTGAAACGGGGCAATTTTTTATTTTTCCATCAATTAAGCCCGCGCCAGGGGTCGATGGGCGACGAGGGAGAGAGGCGATAATATATATAAACAACTCGATTTCGCCTTTGTTACTTTTTATTCCCCGCGCTTGAAATTAACGCAACGGTAAATTAAATTCGCTTTTAATTTAAGCAAAAAAAATTGGGCTTTAATAAATAACCAACTAAATCTTAACCTAAGCAATAATCGTTTATATACAGAAAAGTTGCATACACTAAGAGAACGTTTCGTCAGCGCAATTTGCAAGCGAATTTAATCAGGACGTACACGTTACGGGCTCCGTGCAATCGACCCACGGGTTCCACGTGTATTGGAAAAGTTTCGGATCGTCCTTTTCAATGTCAATCGCTTGATTGAGTTGCGACGCCAAGCCGGCACGGTAATCGACCAAAGCGCGCTTCATGCGACGCACCACGCTCGGAAAGTACGTGGCCAAATTCTTTTCCTCGCACGGATCGCTCTGTATATCGTACAAACACACCTCGCCGTCTGTGAATATAAAAGTGTACACGAAGTTAATATGGGGGAACCCGTTCGTGGGTTTCGAGATTTTAATCGTAAAGACGAGATGATAAATCAAAAGCGATTGTTATTGTGATTGATTTGAATGTTTTGCCAGAAAATGAGAGGGACGGTTAAAATGAAATACAGTCGAGTCACGTTTGTCTTGGTCAATGGTTTTCGAATTTGAAATGGAAATGGCAAATTTTGTGCGAAGCTTTTCATTTCGTGGCTCAATTTGGAGCGAACCGATGTTTTTGGATTCAGAACGACGAAATGCTTCGAATTCGAGCGATTTTCAATCACTTTTTTATAAAAGTTTCAAAAATCATTGCGAATAATTGAAAGTTCACTGACACAGACACATAAGGTGCCTTGGGAGATCCACTTAAGTCATTTTAAAACAACTGAAAATCCTTGAGAATGAATTAATCACGGCTTTGATCAAAACGTCGCGTTCCATTTCTTTATCTGACATGGAAATTGGCCAAATAATTGTCTACCTTCTTGAAATATCCTGATAAGTATTGAACAATCAAACGTCTTGGACGTCCATCCTTTTCGAATCATACAGCGTCTCCAACCCCATGTTAAGCACGCCTGAATTTATTGCCACATTACAACCTCTGAATGTTATGAAATGCTTCGAAGAGCAAGACACGATTGTCGCAATTTAGTCTACTGTTTTGCACTAAAGTTTACAAAAATATAGTAATTTTGTTTTGCGAATCTCTGCAGGATCGTATTTTTAAGTTAATTCAAAACAAGGAAGCCCCTGCTAAGTATAAAAACTTTTTTCTCGAGTGATCTTATGTTGCTGTTTCAGTGAAGTTGCAATTGTTTGCAGTTTTTTAAAATCACGATTAAAAAGTTAGTGAAAATCGCTTTAGCTAGATGCATTTTGCCACTCTGAATCCAATAAAATTGTTTCGGTTCACACAAACATGATGTTGCAAAACTTTCGAAACTTTGTCGCCAACAAATATTACTTTGAGATAAACCCATTGTATCAATAAATTACTAATCACGTTTCATTTGTTTTGCGACAGAGGAAGGAAAATGCCTGTGCACCAAAAAATACTTCGAAGTGTATGAAATATTAGGTCGGTGCATAATTATCCGCCGTTTTTGACAGCTATTTTTTAGTTCGCAACATAAAAATTTATCGTAAACACGATTAACTTATTAACAACAAATTATCATCCATTTCAATTGCAGCCTCCAATTTGCTTATTAGATGACCAATTCCACGTGTAGAAAAGTGCTAAACCTTTGCAACTTTGCATGCCCTTACATCGATCACCAAGTAAAATATTACCACATATCACCATATAAATCATCCGCTGGAAAATTGGTAGTGTACGAAAATTTTATTTATTTGATAACCGACGTGATTCATAGATGCAAATTTTTAGCTCTTTTGTACACGTGAAATGGACCACTTAGCAAGCAATTAGGAGGCTGCAATTGAAATGGATGACCTTTGTTAAGAAGTTGATTATCTGTACGATGCATTTTTTGTTGCGAACTACTTAAAAAATCACTCTCAAAAACGGCGGATAATTATGCAGCCATCTAAAAATTTCCTCATAACCAAGCGTTAGCTACGAGTTTTCGACTCGTCATAGATGGACTCGACTGTATCAATTCGTCGATCGGATCGGTTTCGAACGGTCGAAGAAGAGATCGTACCTGCCGGATTGCAAGGTTTCCTCTCGACCTTGGCATTGAGACATCTCAAGGTGGCCTCCCGTCTCAGCACGCCGTATTCCGGTTCCGTGACAGGCGCGTAACTTATCTTCTGCATTATCTTACCGACGGCACTCTCGCTCACCGACGTCACGTTATAGGGGACATCGTCGACGTTCTCGGTGCCCGACTCGCCGAAATACGTGTCGTACGTACCGTTATTCGTTGTACCTGCCGTAAATAATAATAAAAAAAACTCGAAGCGTCCCCTACAGTTTACGTCTTATTCGTTATTGGTCACGGAAGACCGCTGACAAAGCAGAAGTAAACTTGCAGGTTTAGCATTTGTGTGGTTATAGGGTGGAAGCGTTATACTTTGAAACATGGGCATTTGAATGAATTGTTAGGTCGGTGCATAATTATCCGCCGTTTTTGAGAGCGATTTTTTGGGCAGTTCGCAACAGAAAACATTATTGTGAACGCAATCGACTTTTTCATAAAGGTCCAAACTATCATCCATCTCAATTGCAGCCTTCGACTTGCTTGCTAAATGGTCGATTCCACGTGTAGAAAAGAGCTAAAAATTTGCAACTTTGCATGCCCTTACATCGGTTAGCAAGTAATCCAAATATTCACAGATCGCCATATAAATGTTTGTGTTGCGAACTGGCCAAAAAGTAGCTTTCAAAAACGGCGGATAATTATGCACCGATCTAATATAATAAGATTTACGTCCTTTGCTTCATATTCTTTTGGTAACGCCAAAATGCTATGAAGCAGTTCTTTTTTTTTTAACGAAACACGTGATTTCTATGGGGCAGAGGAGTTGTTATAACATTTCGGACGCACCTGGTATTCACAATTTCTTGAATCGTTTGAATATTTTTATTCCCCCGCACGGAAATATATTGAAATTTATTCCTCAATAAAATGTCTCTTCTTTTTATATATTTTCCCTGATCAGTTCTTGCTAGTAAGAAAATGTAATAAATTCATCTAATGCCAAAGGTCGTCGCCCATCGCCAAATCCCATTAAGTAATTAGTTGATTGAACACACACGTGTGTGTATGCACAAATGATGAGAACACAATGAAAATTAATTAAAATTTGCAAACAGCACGGTGCACGGAAATGAAATTAGTGCTTTTCTATCCTGCAACAAATTGATCAAGTCTTCAACATCACCTTTTTTTGCTAATACGTTATTTGAAAAAAAAAACAAGAAATTAATTGAAAACCGTCTGAATCGCCCCAACATCATCGATTCGTTGGAAATTTATCAAAATCCATAGAGAAATTGTAGATGAACATCCATTGAATGCAAGTAATTAACTTTCCAATTTCCTCGCCGCGGTAAGCAGTTCTTGTTTTTCGTTTTTCAACGCAACATTCCAATCATATTTGCTTAAAATGCTCAAACGTACCACGTTTCAATTAAAATCCTTCATTTCACTTCGATTTGTTTTTGAGCTCTTAACACGATTGCCTCCACAACGAAAACAAACGAAAACCGGTCCGTGAATATTTAAATTCGCCAGGTAAAAATCGATGAATATTAATTAAACGATTCGTAGCATGCGACTTCGCTGACGAAAACGAAAAACATTTGCGGACACCTACCGACGATCAATTTCCAATTGGAGAATCGCAACGCGGCATTTCGCGTCTTCTCGTCGATATTGATCAGAATATCGTTGCGCGGCGACCCGACTTGATAGACGAGACTCGACCATTGATCGATGCCGTCCAATTCCGGATCCAACAGCGTGACGTCGGCCTCCGTCGCGGCGAAGAGCGTCGGCAGCCAGTCGGTGACGTGAAATAGGTCCGTGTAAATGCGGCCGCTCGTCACCAGCAACGGGCTCCATATGAAGGCGACGCTGCGGATGCCGCCCTCGAACAGGGTCGATTTGATGCCTCTGAGCGGATAGTTCGAGCCCCAATTGCGATCGTCACCGACCGTCGGCGCCGTCGTGTCCGACGCGAGAACGATCACCGAATTCTGCAGCAGGTCGCGTTGATCGAGAGCGGCGACGATGCGACCGACGCTCTCGTCGATTTTCGATACCATTCCTAAGAAACAATTCGGATCAGATGGGAAAAACCGTTTAAGCAGAAGTAATCGGTGTTCTAATTTGTCGGCGTCTTGAAGACGCCCTGTGCGTATACAGGGTGATTCAAAATAACGCCGGCAGCGCTCTTAACGGTTGATTCGTCTCGTCAAAATAAGCCGAAAAGTTCCTACGAACCGATGGTTCCGAAAATGCTTGGTTGTCGAGATATCGGCCGTCAAAGATCGATTTTAAAATCACAATTTTATTCATAAAAAAATAAACGAAAGCATATTTTCTTTTCGGCTTTGGGGCATCTTAATTTCGTGTTAAGGAGCTTCTTTTGGAGCGGCAGTGGAATTGTCTAAAGAATAGCACGAGCAATCTTCCTAATAAGGCGTTACGGATGCGAATTGCGTACCTGCAAAATTTGATCTGCTTTAAAGATGCATTTTCCTAAGAAAATGACGTGGAAAGTTCGGGAAATTGAAATTTTCAAAAGAGTTGTTAAAAACTCCATTGCAGCATTCCGTTTGATGCTGTAAAGTTGCGTATTACATACGTTAGTACGTAAATGTCTAAATCGGTGACCATACTAATAAGCCAGATAGGCCTAATAGATGATTGAAGGTGGGTAATTGTCGAAATATATGGCCCCAAAAAACATTAAATTGCTCGATAATGGTGCAAGATAGCGCTATCCAACAAGAGTACCTTTTCGATTCGTAAGACGAGCGATCCTAATTATCCGTTCCAAATGGTCAAAATTCTAAAGGCCAAAAAGTCCTGGCTTCTGGAAAGAAGTAGGCCATCGAGAACACCACTTTTCAGAAGTTTCTCAAAGTTTGAAATCACGCCAAAAGAAGCCCCTTAACATGAAATTAAGATGCCCCAACGCCAAAAAAAAGAATGCTTTCGTTTATTTTTATATGAGTAAAACTGTGATTTTGAAACCGCTCTTTGACGGCCGATAAATCGAAGACCAACCATTTTCGGAACCATCGGTTCATAGGAACTTTTCGGCTTATTTTAAGGAGATGAATCAACCGTTAAGCGCTGTCGGTGTTATTTTGAATCATCCTGTATATGACAAATTAGTTTACGTTTCTTGAACTTTCGCTTCTCTTATTTTATGAGGCGTTTCGTCTACTAAAATCTTAATTGATTAATAATAATTGTTGTGGTAACTTTGTGAGTCAGTCCTTCGCGACACGCCGCTGTGAAGGAAAACAAGTTCGAAAAGTATTTCCCTCGCGGCAGAAATCGACCGTTTTCTTTTTGAGGCAATCGACTGATTCCCTTCCTAATTGTGGCCTCTATGAACGAAGAACCGTAGAGCGAAACGACGCACGAGAATAATTAATGGACGAACGCCCTAAGAGGTCTTTGGCTCGTGACGCAGAGTGCACGTTCTTATCGTCTCCCTTCCTTCGTCACCTGCGTAAGTCCTCCGGTTCGAGTCGATGACGTGCTTGAAATTATTAATCGCTTCCTGCGGAGCCTCGAGACGTTTCCCCTCGTTGGCGGCGTGCGGCGCCAAATGCGAGACCATCATGAATAAGGGGGTGCCGGCGTCGTGCGATTGTATCGCATTAACGGCATAATCTGTGAACACGTCAGTTGCATACTGCCCGACCAAATCCCAGGCCGGCTCCGTGTCGCGTCTCAGATCGAAACCGGTGTAATCTTTGCCGTTTACCTTGAAAGAAAATCAGTTATCTCGCGAAATTTCATTCGTTCGCCGTATAAAGGGCGTTTTAAAAAGGGTCTCGCAAACGTTCACGGGCGATAGTGCGGCCCAACATAAGCGGAAGGGTCTTGATGAACGAGCGTCCGAAAGTTGCAGAGATATGAGACATTTTGCAACTTTTATATTATTTACTATTATGTACCAACAATGCAAACTATCAGCAAGAAATAAAGGAAAAATAACCCGAATAACATATTTCAAATGACATCTTTGCTGCAAGGACCTTCAAACTCTTTCGAAAGTCATTGGCAATCAAGCATCGCCTTGGATTCAGTGGCATCTTTCAACTATTCGTTCTTTCAGTTCTTTTAAGCAAGTTACCCAAACAAAGGAAATCATGGGGTGTTAAATCGGGCGACTTTGTAAGAATTCCTACCCTTCGTCCTTTAAAAAAGTCTGTGTGAATGTTCTCTAAAAAGACGAACTGAAGCAATCTGGCGATTGGGATCAGCGTCTTTGGCATTACCCATTAGCAACACCATAGATGAAACGCATGTTGGCTAATTTAAAAAAAGAGTAATAAGACATGGGCAAAATTCGTAAAATTGTCACTTTAAGGTGATATTGGACTTATATTGCACAATTTCATCATAAAGTTTATATTGTTAGATTAATAAAATTATGTTGCACTCTTTACAATACCAATGTTAAATTAGAAAGACTGAACAAAAGCAATAATGTCCTTTTATAAAATTATTAAACGGCAATATTAAGAAGGCAGCTGAATGTGACTAACAAAGCAACTAAATCATGTTTGCACTACAATGAGAAAGATGCATTTTTTTAATTTGTGCTAAACACTGTAATGAACTAAAAGACATACTAAATGAGTTTGTAGATTGTTGTTGCTCTACAACTCTATCATTTATATTTGTTTAAAGTTTAAACTTTAAACTGTATTGATAAAGAGTAGCGAAAGCGGTCTAAATATCCAAATAATTCATTGTAAATCTTAAGAAATCAATGGCCCACTGTTACCCCCTTTGTTAGCCAAAAAATCAGTATTTAACAGTTCAAATTTATAAGAAAAGTTAGCATTTGATTCGTACTCAGGATTGAGTAATAGTAAGCTCAAGACATCAAATTAAAAATATCAAAGGCTGTGAATAAAGTTAATGTT
This sequence comes from Hololepta plana, assembly GCA_963695495.1. NCBI lineage: Eukaryota > Metazoa > Arthropoda > Insecta > Coleoptera > Histeridae > Hololepta > Hololepta plana. Next base: position 13,840,609 of record OY968831.1, on the reverse strand, counting down.
GAATTGTAAATAAAGTTTACAAAGAGAAAACTGTCACTAACAACTTAATATCAGCTACAAGTTCCATGTATTATATGAGAAAAGATCTGTTAACTACGACACGAAAATGCAAGTTTCGTGAATGAAATGCGAATTAAACGAAGATATGGCACAAAAAGGATTAATCCTCCGTATCTCCGGAACCGTCCATTTCCGGAGCCACGGCGATTAAGACTATTCTGCCTATCTTGGGCCATACTATCGTTTGTTTAATACCCATATACATACATTTATCGTGTTCAAATAATCGTAATAGCTGACGTATTCGTTGTAGAAACCCAAATGATGATCGAAACCTCTTTTCGTCGGCGTACTGTTCCATCGGTCGTAGCCCAAGTGCCATTTGCCGACCAAATGGGTCGCGTAGCCGATATCCTTGAACGAAAATATGCAAAACTCGACGTGTGATAGCCGATGCAAAGCAACAAGCAACGGTTTACCTTAAAGTATTCGGGCAAGAGTTTCGCTTCCGGCAGCGATCTGCTTTCCCCCGGTAGAATCGATGGTCCGTGCATACCTATTAATTGATGGTGGCACCAAAGTGAGTGGGGATGGAAATAATGAGCGAAATTGGACGAGCGCTTCTTATGGTATAACTTACCGAATCTCATAGGATATTTGCCGGTGAAGAGAGCGGTTCTTGTCGATGTTGAAAGGGCTTGCACGTAGTGGCTATTCAGTATTATGCCATTGTAAGCCAAAGCATCTATATTCGGCGTTTGTATTTGATTACTACCATGGAACCCGACGTCGTTCCAACCCTATAAGAAAGTTTTCTAATCATTTTCCTTTTCACCCTGTTCCATCGGCGACTTTTCATTTCGGTTTGGCGTCACTTTTTTTTCCACACACACGCTCGCACGTTTAGAATTGCTTTTATTATTATAGATGAAACGATCGAAGGCGATACTTTAAATTTTAATCAAGCGACGCTTTCGGTTTACCACTCTTTTTGAAGCTTTAAAGCTCAAATAGGAAAAAGTTGTTTTTGTGAGCAACTCGATACTCCTAATTCTCATATTAAAGCGCGGGGAATATTAATATACAAAACGGCCACTTTTTCGCTCGTAAATCGTAAAAAACTATATAAAATAAACACACATAACCTGACCTAACCAAATATTTATACGCATTAATGGGTTTACCATGTTTTATGAATCCCTTCATCTGGCTTATTAATTTTAAACTTGTCCAATTTATTATATATGTGCAAATCCCGTCCAAAAGGCTTTTCATTATTTACATTGGATAGATATCGATTACCTTAAGATTTCAATCTGTAAATCTTTCAAAACCACCTCGCCGATTTTCAATTATTAAGCAGGAAGCCTTTAAATCATCAAAAGCTTTAATATTTCGATTTCTGCCAATTGAGTATTTTCGTAACAAAAATTTGTGAAACAAGCTACAAAACAAACTTATATCGAATTTGCAATATCCATCCATAATTTAATTGTGATCAATTTTAATTATACTAGAGTAGTTCATTGCTTTAATATAATTATAGTTTTGCCATACTGACGTGTATTAGGACACAATTGTGTTTAGACAATCACATTGCATAAATATTTATTTACGTTGATTTGAGTAGCATTTATTTGCAAGTGAAATACATTTAAAACAACTATAATTTCGTTAAGTTTAATTTTGTGGCGAAATAGGCTGGTTAATAATAAAAATAATAGGCTGGTAATGCAAAAGATTTTCATCCGAAATTAATATAAAATTGCGTTAAAACTTATTAATTATCAGTCGATTTTCTTTTTGGAAAATGCCACACTGACAGCTACTGCGTGAAGTACGCGCAGTTTTGGATCACACGGTACCATTAATCGCGTTAAAATATTTATTCGCGAAATAAAAATTATCTTGAAATTTTGATGCACCAACTTGCTGGACAAAAAGTTTAAATCGTCTTGTACTTGAGAACAATTACTCCTAAATAACGAATGGGAGCTTTCAAGTTAATTATTACGAAATAAGATGTTTCTTATTAGAAAAAACAAAACAAAATGCAAAATTCTTTAATGAAATTTAACGCAACAGCCCAATTGTCCTGTTGACACGAGCAAAGTTAGAAAAAAGGGCCATAAAAGTAAAAATTCCTCCCTCGTAAACATCGCATGAATTTCTTTTTCATTGTTAACATTATTGTAACGTAAAGCGTTTTTCATCGTTTTCAATAAAATAATTGCGTGTGGACGAATTAATTAATGAACAGGAAAAAAATCCCCATTATGTAATTACCACATTTAATGACTAACCGTTATAAGAAACGTATTCATTGTTAATGACACTTCGATTTAAGATTACATAAATTAACTTCCTTATGAAATTGGTTATTGATTTTTTTCTAATTATCGTAATTCAAATCAATCTCAACCGCTTTTGTTGCCGATTAAGCAAATTTAGTTCGGTGATTTTTTACTTTTCTCGTTTAATTCGAGCATTACGTAATTGAAAAATTGAACCAATATTTAACAACTGTAAGAAAAAACGTTAGTGATCAAGGTTAGAAATTATTCTATTATTGGGCTACCGAATAAGAAAAAAGAACCATTCCGATGACTTGGAGTAAATTGCTTTAAAATAAAAAAAACATTATAGTGACACTGTGATTTTTCATACGCCCAACAATTATCTTGCAATGGCAGTAATTAATATGCAAAAGTAACTGAAGGTAATATTGAAAGGGGATTGATATGGTGCGTTCAATAATTGCAATATTTTGTTTGCGAATTGCGTTGCTGTCGGCGATATTTGTTAATTAATTTCGTACCAAATCGCTGACTGTGATGAAGATGATGTTCGGTTTATCTGCACCAATCAGTGACAGCAATAATAAGAACGCGTAACGATGCATTTTTTTCGTGTTTCTTAAAAAAAGAACAACCCAAATCGTTCACCAACCACACGAAACCGCAATAACAAGAGCACAATCCACTTTGTTGCTTTTAAATTTCTCGAAACTATCTTCTGCAAAACCCGAATTACAAATATTCCACCGGAAACCGAATGGAACACGGAATCATCACAACTGAGGATTATTGTTGGAAAACACGTCGTTAAATATATTATAGTGCTAATAATAAATAAGTTTATCTCTTTCTTCCCATCTATTTTTTTTTTGTAATTTAATTTCTTAAACAAACACACATCAGCCTTGCATTAAGAGGTAACTCTTTAACGTTTCGTCGTAGCATATTTACATAATCAACAAACTATGAAGTTCGTCGACTTGACTCTCTTCTCCTTCATTTATAGTCTTGCTAAATACTTGAAACTCTTTGTTTTTGTTTTCCATTTTTCCCCATATACTTTTTTCTTGTTGCTTAAACGAGATGCTAATCTTTCTCCTTTACCCACACACACTTAACTTTTGTTGTTAAGATTGTCCTGTTTTCGAATTAATTTCATGATTAACCTTCATCGACTCCATCCAGTATGAGGTTCGCTAATGAGTGTGCGAATGTCTAAGAAAAATTGCAAAACGATCACCGAATCTTTTTGCTATTTGCCTATTGATACCGATATTCATTCGAGGCGTTTAATTATAAAGTTAATTCGCTGGCTTTTATTTTTTAACGAAAACTGCACGCTATTGAGTTCGTCGCTTAATTAAGTGGAAACAATTAGCCAATTACTTTTCCTTAATTAGCTTAACATACGGAACAAAAAACGTATTGCATGATAATTCCGCAAATGGAATTTATTTAAATAGTAATAACGATCGAGTTGAAAACTGGAAAACAAAATAATGTTAACTAAATAAACAAAGTAATTAAAGTAAAATTGAGAACGATTATTATTGCTATAAACCGAAAGCAATATCAAGGTTGATGCAATTTTGATTACGAATCCGCTAATCGTAAATCTGATTCGATCTCGTCGTCGATTAAACCGCTTGCACAAATCCGCGAGGAACGCGTCAAAAGTTTAATACAGCGAAAAGTTTTGACAGGCAAATCGCTTAAAAATGCACGCAAGGCCGTTACGAATGGACGCGTAAACGACGAACCTTCGAAGCGGTTTGCTCGGCTACTTATTGTCTTCTCCTCAATTAATTGCGATTACTGCCATGCCATCTTTCATCTTCATGGCTGTCCTCTAGTCTAGCCCATGTACTGATGCAATTAAATCGCTAATTAAATCACGATTTGCGCAATAACGAAATAATTATTAACAAAAGAATAATTTAATTCATATTAATTCCACAATCATTATTCCTCTTTTAAATAATCGTCCACTGTACAACATTTTTTCTCTTCCTCTGGAAATACCAATTCATACCTTAATAATTAGCGTTTTCTTTCTGTTTTTACTTACAGCAATTACCTGTAATAGTAAGGTATAAAGTAGAATTTCTCAATGCTTTTCATAAACGTGTACGCGTAGTAGAGTGAAAAATTACTAATGAATCGCTGAAAGGTATTCGAGAATGAGCGTTTATTTTTTTTATAGAAGCGAAACAGACAAATGAAATGTAAAAATAAACGGTTAAAATAAATGTATTGAATCGCGTCTCATTATTTCTTAATTAATTACATATTTATCCTTGGATAAAACTGATTGAGGCTTCGTACCGTTACGGTTATTATTAATAAATTCTGTAACTTGTGTAACGATTTTCGTCAGATGTACTTAAAAATTGTAGAAAAACAACGAAATTATACGGTGGGAAATTCCCTTATTATGAACGTGGAACTTTTTTTTTATGTAAGACTAATTAGACATAATAAAATTTTCGATTCGACGGCATTCCGGACATTCTCATCTATTATGTATAAATTTGGACTTCGAATGAGTGCAATTTTAGATAACCGATCACTATCTATAATGGACACCTATTAAAGAAATTGAAATCAATTGTACTTCCCCATATATCGGGTTTTTAGTGTCAGAATTGCGCTAAATAAATCTTAAAAGATTGCAATTTGTTATATGCTATTCGATAGAGGATTTTTCGCTCTAGAACACTGTCTTCTTGTTTTTTTTTTTTGTATAATTTCATTTTTCGTTGATTTGTAAATGATTTTTCAATAAAAATACGTCAACTATTTTTATGTTTCTTCATATTAAATTTTATAATACGTTTTATCACGTCCTTTTGCACGGATCGTGTGATCGATTGCCTTTCGTACATGTTTATCACGCAGGAATCGAATTAAATTGCAAAGAAATAAATAAACGAATAAATAGGGGATCGATGGTTAAATATAAAGGTTTTGCTGTTTCGCGTTTTAACAATACGAAACAAATTCATAATCCCTAAAGGTGTACTTTATTTTCGGTTCTCCGCTCCTTTTTCGGTTTCCCTTTATTTTCCGTCACTTCGGGCAGAGACTCTGGGGAAGTTGTCTCTTATGTAATGGCAACAGAATAAAAAAAAAGACGCGCTTTCTTTTTTCATATTACTTTTGTTAACTGTATCTCGTCCAGTTTCGATTTACTTTCGTGCGACGCTACAGCCCTTTTCATTTGTTCACGTGACAATCAGAAAGTGTACGCTAGCTACGAGTAGTTTTTAAAAAACCTTGAATTTTCTCGCAACAATTTGTATGCTCTTATTTTAATTTTCTTCTACGAAATAAACGTTTAAAATTAAAATTTAATTAAGAAGCAACCCGCCAAACATTAATTGACTTGGGTCTTCTTAATGCAGCAAACTATGTTACGCAAATGAAAGACCTCCCAGTATATATCAAGATGAGCTAATTGTTTAAAATTCTGGAACAGAACATGTTACACATAAGAGTTTAATTAATGAAACAAATATATTTTTGAATAATCTTCGTTGTCAATTTGAGATATGTAAACTAAGATACGTTTTTTGGCGTAACGAACCGTGGTTTATTACCTCTAATTGTTTGTTCCAAAACGACTTGCGGTTATTTCTATTTTATCAAAGCAGAAGTTATTTCACGTAGGGAACAAATAGAATTTTTTACATTTCTTTGATAAGAGTTACCAAGATAATTTAAGATTTAGAATGAAAGAAAGAAGCAACCATAGAAAAATCTTCCCCAGAAGAACAAATTCAATATTCAAGAAGCGTGATAGATAGTATTATATTATAAAAACTACTGATGCACAAATCCAGTGAGCATCACACATGGTACGATATCTGTGACTAGATAACGAAAGAAGAAAATCACTTAATCGCAAACGTATACAGTGTGATCCACAACATTTGACGCAAGTTTGATGTTTGTGTCATATTTAGTGTGAGTCACATTGTCAGTGTGGCACTATAGATCAACTGTCAACTATATTCACTCCTTTTAAATGTCAATTAAAACAGTAGAATGATGGAGAGATAACCATTTATGTGTTAAATTCAAATTACCTCAATTATTTTAGGGAAATTTAATTATTTGAACTGAATAGAAGAAAATTAGCTACTAAGTTTTAGTTTTTTATAAGATCTGTTGTTACCAACGACATGAAACAAGAAGATCTTTAATTAATCTCGATGCGACTCTATCAAGTTATATAATTCTATCAATTAATCAATTTGCCAAATACGAATACCAATCATAAATCCAAATCGAGGGAATTAACTTTAAACTGTACGAAATTCAATTTGTAAATCGATTTAACATTTATTATTAAAGTTTGGATTTGTTTGTAAAAACTTCTGACGCGATACGTACTAGTTTATAGTAAAAGCAAGATACAGAAAATTAAGAGGAAACTTTATTTTTCTTAAACAATTCTTCCTGTAATAAAACTTTATGGCCGAGTTAAATGATTTATAACAATTATTACATCAAGTGGAAATTAAAAGAGAAAAACTTTTCCGCGTCGAATCATTTTATTCTATCGCGAAACGCGGCGCTCTCGTTTCAGAAATCACCTGTTGCATTCATTCGAAAACTAATAAAGAAATTTGTCGGCAATATAATAGAAAATATATTTGCAGTTAAACAGCAATTTATCATCCAATAAAATATTTTTTATTTCTTCTAATCGTTCAGTTTTAATTTAATAGTTGTATGAATTAATTAGTGTAGACTGGAGAGGAGTTTGTTAATCTTTTAGATAATACTCAGAGATTGAAATCTGCAGTGATCAAAAAGTAAAAGATTTGATGCGCTTTTGACGTTTGACAGCGTCAACGCTTACTCCAAACCTTTTTTTTACTGTTGATTAGAATGAAATCGCTCAATTGGAGTCTTTAAGATTAATTGTTATTTTAAAACAAAAGTTTTAGGCCCAATTAGTGAAGATAGACTCAACTTCCTGTCGCGTGTATTAGTGCATTTGTTAATGTGATATAATAATAACGAATCACCTGTCAAATTACTGTGTCGACTTGTTTCTAGAAATCACTATAATTTATCGTTTCGTTCAGTCTTCGTCGAACGTTCTTAATGGAACAATCGCTTTTCAAAAATGAAGCACTTAAATTGAATTACATTGCTTTAGATTAAATTTTGGAATGACAGCAATGGCAATTTTACGAAATGTAAATTTCAATTGTCCACAAAAATCATTTTTGATCACACAGTACATGATGTTGGAATGGTTTCAGTTGTACTATTTTGATATTTTAATTGTTCTTTTTTATTTGGTTAAAAGTAAAATTAGTTAAAAATAAATTGATCGCAGAAGAAAGAAAAAAGAACAGTTTAGATTGCGGTTAAAGTAAATGGCAAAAAAACAACATAATAGAACTAATAATTCAATTACGTTACGTAATTACAATAAAATGTTCATATTACTCTCTTGAGCGTTCTTCGGGAACAAAAAGACCGGTTAATCATTTGTTAGTTTAAGGGAAACCACGAGGAAATTTCCATCTGTGATGAATGAATGATTATTATAAAATTGCAATCATTATCGACGAAGCTGACTTGTTCGATTTCCATAGTTTGGCAATTAGCTTCGATTATCGCGTTTGCGGCTTCCATACGGTCACCGCCGTTGGATTGTTCTTATGTCCTGTAGCAAGTTCCGTGTAATTCCAATTCTTTTTTAAGCATAACAATAAAATGAGAAAATCCCCACTCGATTTTAAAACTCTTGCATATCGGTGTGTATATATAAGCACATGTATTTTCCGCAACATTAGATGAAATCTTTCAAATGTGTTGCAATTAAATTCGCTACGTTATTATATTGGTCCATGCAAAACACAATTTGCACGTCGGTGGTTTTAGTGATTTTCGTATGTTAGTGCGTGCGTAGTTCTGGGAGAGTTTTACCTCTCTTCAACGGTTAAGATACACTTTTCCCAATTAAATAATGTTCAATTTCTACGTTTCGTTAATTATCATCGTTTTGTACGGTTCCTTGTTGGTGCAATGCAAGAAGCCGAACATTGTTATTATTATGGCCGATGATATGGTACGTACGTTACAAAATATCGTTAATTAATTTTAATTGTTATCGTTGTTTAATTAAGTCTTCTTAATTAATATGATGACATTGAAATCGGGATTAATGTGTGTTTGTTTTCTCTTTTGTAAATTAATTTAAACGTTATCCCGAACGGTGTGCATATAAATACAAGATTAATTAAAGATACCTTTCGTGTATCATTCTTCGTTTCTTTTTGCAATATCACAATTTCTTTTTAATTCGTTTTCTAATTGCGCATCGTTATCTATGCTAATTAATTGCAATTAAACGATGCAATCGGAAATTATTCACTTCCATAATGCGTTGCGAAGAATGTGAGTGAGAATTACAAATGAAGGATTTCCCTTTATTTTAATCGCCAATTAACATTCGTATCTTTCTTTTGAAGTTTTATAATTTTCTAGGGATGGAACGACGTTGGGTTTCATGGTAGCAACGAAATACCGACGCCGAACATCGATGCTCTAGCATATAACGGCGTCATCTTGAATGGCCATTACAGCCAAGCGTTGTGTACACCATCACGATCGGCATTCCTGACGGGGAAATACCCGATCCATTTAGGTAAGATTGAAATTAAATGATTACGCTTCCTCACCGCAACATCTATCTTCTCTTCGTACCTTTTGGTAATTGCTTGGTAATTCCAGTTCAAAATTGCAATTAAGACAAGTTGAAGAAATAAACAGGTTCGTTGTTTTTTTGTAAGCTACGATTATTGCTCCAAGTCGTACATGAATTAACAATTTCTGGATTGTGGGAATCGTGACTTTTCACTCAATTTACGTTTGCATTTCTTTATCTAATCGCAACAATTATTATTAACGTAAGCACATCGACAACAACAACAGAAAAACGAAACTTTTACTGTACGTGCACGCTTCAGGATCATTTGCGAATTGGAAATGATTCATTTTCGCATAAAATTATTCATTGATGATTTTGTTGGGGATTAATTGGTAAACAGAAAGACGAAATCAGCTCGGTAAAAGGCAAATTGAAAGTTTAATTACAACATGCAAAATTTTAGTTTTACGCCAAAGAACTAAATGAAGTATGTTAATAAGTTCAAAGAGTACTAATATCATGCAAATGTGATGCGGTCGAGAATTTGACGTGAAAACTGGAGCATGAACGGGAGGTGCAAAGGCACGAGAATGGAAATGAGCAGATACGAACTCAAAATTTCTTAAATTAATTAACTTTTCATACATTTTGTAAATGTGATTGCAAGTATGAGACAGAAAATAAAGGATCGAATAAATTTAAAAATTAAATGAAAAGTAAGCATATTGAAGAACTCTTAAATTAAAAAAAAATTAATGTTGCGCCACTTGATAACAATTATGTGCATTCTCAGAGTTAAAATTACAAATTTCCAGTTGGTCTCTCGGCATTAAATTTAAAAGATAATACAATTGATCATATTTTTTTACTGATCCTAGCTTTGCCCTCTGCAAGGTTTTAACATAAAAATGTTTATTTCACATTGTACAGAACAGTTATCTACTCTTTTAAAATTTTCAACTACAATAACAAAATGGTCATTAATGCATGTTAAACATTTACGTTTGGTTACCTATTTCACTTTCTGCAACTACATCATTTTACCATTTGAACATTTATACCGGCAAATAATGGATAATAATGCGAAAGTGTTTAGATTCATTTCTTCTTTGCCTACGCGATGACATAACAGTAGAGTTAAGAGAAAAATAAAAGAGAAATCTAACACGACATCTAAGTAAATACACGTAAATGATAGAGTTTCCGGTATTCGGCCATCTCTTTGACGCTATAAACGTGTATTGTCTTAATTGGATTCTTTGAGAAGCAAAAAAAAATCAACATTTTGAGTGTCGATGTAAATTTACGTAACGATAAATGGCATTTAAATTGAGGGAAGATGTGATTAGAGAGGAAGTGAAAGAGATTGAGACACGTCGATGATGATTAAAAGGCAAATGTTTGGTTTGTAAACAGAATCAAAAGAGAAATTTATCAGTATTTATTTCGCATGGAGTTTAGAATCGTTGTTATTTCTTTTAAAACAAAAGTTGATTGAAGCCAACGTAACAATTTACCTAAAAATGGTCAAAATCTTATAAGAAACGAATGTTTTAAGGACAATTTGGTACAACACGATTCCTTATAAAATTAGCAATATTTCGATAGCTTCTAGCGACTGTACCTTCTTCAGCAACTGTTTCTTACTAGAGTAATTCCGATTAAAAGTCTAACTTTTAAAATATTAATGTATATGGTCGCTTTAAAAATTATGTGGTACGACTGGTGTTAAAGTTTCCACAGAAAAACCTTGCCCATAATTAAAGCATTTTGTTTGCACTCGAACCACCAAAATGTTTTCTATGCTAAATCTAATGAAGATTTTATTTTGCCAATCAACTTAAAACTGCTATTAAGTTTGCCAATAGAATGTCAGCTTTTTCGCGCTAGAAGAATTTTTGATGCGCTCACGAACATTAATATCAGTGCGAAATTTTCTCCAATAATAATTGTCCTTGATTACGAACGGTTCATGATGCAATCGAACTCATTAACGTTTTACGTTTCAATTGACAACGGCATATAAATCGCATTAAGAAATATATTTACCACGTGTCAAACACCGAATTCCCAAATATTATCATTTATTAACACGGAGCACTTTGTCTTTTAATTAAGACAAGAAAAGAAATAATGTTATTAAATATTTATTACGCACCATAAAATTTTATTTATTCTAAGTGATACTGCTAATTAACACGGTTGCATAATTTCTTCTTTGTTTGTTAACATTTTTACTTGTTTGTGTTTTGTTGTTGAATCTAAAACACGACATACAATGTTCTTCCATCTATATGTTTCGCCTTTCTCATTCAAGGAATGCAGCATTTGGTGATCCTTGAACCCGAACCGTGGGGCCTCGGACTGAACGAGACCATATTGCCGCAATATTTGCAGAAACAAGGTTACCGCACGCATCTCGTGGGCAAATGGCATTTGGGTTTCTTCAAGAAGGAGTACACGCCCACGTACAGAGGCTTCGATACGCATTATGGCTATTGGCAAGGATTACAGGATTATTACGATCACAGCGTACATTCGACGGTAATTATGAAAGACAAAAGAAACGAGTTTTTATCTGCAACAATTTGTCCCGACTTTTTCATCTCTTGTTGGAATTTTAAACGGCAATCGACAGTAAATGATGCCTTTTAGGAATGTCGATTGTGTCGCGCACTATTAACTCTCGCACGTTATCCGCATGCAATTGGAACGGGAGAGTCGTCATCAATTCACGGCCGTTCGTGTACATTGTACGAGAACTTTTAATCAAGTCTGTGATTGTGCCCCGCAAGAAAATTCCGCCCGAATCCTGGTTAAATTAACACTTTTATACGTGAAGCCTCAAAAACTGGCGCGCTGAATTTCCTATGCGTTTCTATCAGTTGTTTGCAGCAAAGTTTCGAATTGATCACCAAAACCTTCTTCTCGAAATTACCTTCTGCAGCAACTGAAGACTGGACTGAACTGGAAAATAAAAATTAATCTAAACAAAAGCAAACAAATTGATTTTACACTGAGAAAGCAGTCCAGCAATAAGCCTCAACAACAAAGAAATACCTGGAGCGTCTAATGCTAGATACTTGGGTTTTCATTTAGATTCTAGTCTAACATGGAAGGAGCATGTAAAGTAAAAGAGAAACCAAATAAATCTAAAAACAAAAAAACCTTTATTGCCTATTAGGCAAAAAAAAATTAATTTGTCACTTGAAAGCAAAATTTTGATTAACAAAACCATGTTAAAACCAATCTGGACCTATGGAATTGAAGTATGGGGTTGTGCTAGTAAATTGAGTGGACAGGGTATTTAAAACAGTGTCACAAACTTTAACGGGTGATAATATGGCCCAAGATAGGTAGAAAAGTCTTAATGAACATGGGGCCGGAAATGGACGATTTCGGAAATACGGGACATTTTGCAACTTTTACATTTTTTACAATTTATGTCCACAAAATGCAAACTATGAACAAAAAACAAAGGAAAAGTAACGCAAATAAGAGGTCCAAAGTGGCCTGGTTCCAATTCACGAAAGCCACGACATCTTTGCCGCAAGGACCTTAGCACTCTTTAGAAAATCAGGGGCAATGAAGTATTGGCTTAAATTCAGTGGCATCTTTCATCTATTCGTTGTTTCAGTTCCTAGAGATCATCTGCAAGCGTGACATAAACTAAATTTTTCCAATCTCCCGAAATAAAGAAATGTGGAGGGTATAAATCTGGCGATTTTGCAAATCATGATCCACTTCTTCCCAAGCATCTTCCTTTAAAAATTCCGCGGAAATGTTCTCTCAGAAGACGACCTGAAGGAATCTGACGAATGGGATAAGCTTTAACTTAAATACATAACGCTTCTTTACCATTTAGCAATAGCTCGACCATAAATGAAATGCATATGGGCTAATTCAGAATTAGAGCAAAAAGGCATAGCGAAAATGCGTAAAATTGTCGCAAACGTCTTAATACCAACTCCAAACTCTACGTACCAGAAAACAGCTGTTAATTACGATACGAAAATGCAAGTTTTGTGAACGAAAAAGCGAAAACCGAAGATATGCCACAAAAAAGTTCAATCCTTCGTATCTTTGAAAGGGCCCATTTCCGGCCCCATGTTCATTAAGACTTTTCTGCTTATCTGGGGCCATATTATCACCTCTTAAAGTTTGTGACACTTTTTTTAACGCCCTGTATATGTAATTCAAAGATGCCACTCAAAAAATCTACGTCTAAGAACTGGTGCACGTAACAAATCCAACACTTCATGAAGAATTGCGTATCCCATTTGTGAAAGATGTGCTCAAATCTGGTAGCGTTCGACACTATCAGAGAAGCCAGATATGTGAAAGATATTCCATCAATAGATTCTTCTTCTTCGCTATTTTCTCCCTTCTTCATTTAATCAGCAACTTTCGCTAGACAAACGACGTTCGAATCGTCGATGGAAACGAGCTTTGAATACGGAAATCCGCGTGGCAAAAAAAAAAGGGCGAACTAATTGCGTCTCCATTCAATTTCCAGTTCAGCAACGAAACCGGCTACGACATGCGTCGAAACATGGACGTGGATTGGGACGCAGCCGGCAAGTACACGACCAACTTATTGACGAGCGAAGCCGTCAATCTGATCAAACGTCACGACGACGCGAACGGCGAGCGTCCGCTCTTTCTCTACTTGGCCCATCTGGCGCCGCACAGCGGCAACGATCGCGATCCGCTGCAAGCGCCCGACGAGGAGATCGCGCGGTTCGCGCACATCGACGACCCGGAACGACGCGTTTATGCCGGTAATCGAGCTCTAAAATCCTTTGATTTGACGCTTTAACGATGCGCATCCAACTGATTTTGCGAAATTGGTCGCCGCAAATTTGTGATTTGTTTTGTTTTTGTTTTGTTTTGTGGCCTCGTTAGCGATGGTATCGATGTTAGATAGGAGCGTTGGCGAAGTGATGGCAGCGTTAAGAGAGAGACGCATGTTAAATAACACGATAATCGTCTTCATGTCGGATAACGGGAGTAAAACGTTTGGCGTCCATTCGAATCACGGCTCGAATTATCCTTTGAGAGGGGTAGGTTTGATGCTCTTTTTTTTTGGTTAATATTAACCGTGTAAGTTTTGTCTTTGCTAATTGCTGATGATGGAACAGATGAAGAATTCGGCGTGGGAAGGTGCTACGCGAAACGTGGCCGCCGTCTGGAGCCCGCTCATCAAGAAGCCGCAGCGAGTGTCCAATCATCTCATGCACATTTCGGACTGGTTGCCAACGTTGTTCACGGCTGCCGGTAAGTGGTTGACTAAAATCTAATTTTTATTTTTTCCTAAAGGATGTTTCATTTGCAAACCCAAACATTTCCTTTGGGTTTATCACAATTTAATATACAATTTGAAAGGCGCGTAGACAAAGGAAACTTGTCGATGAAAGAAGATTAATACAAAAACAAAATATTTTAAAGTCACATGAGAGAAAAGGAGATTTGTATTTGTAAAAAACTTTTTTGTTAATTTTGGAAATTATATGAAGTTCTTAGACAATTGTTGAGGACGATTTACAAATCCATTAACAACATTTTGGTCTTTATTTGCCGGCTCTCTCCAGACTGTAATTATGGGTACATCTGGAACGATAACATTTGAAAAATAATTTTACATAAAAAACAATATAACAATATAAACTTTTAGAACGACCATTTTAATCTTTGGACATTTTTTTTCCAACAACAACATTTTCTATACAAAGTCAAACTTTGTCCTGCCCTGATGGGTGAACAATTGTCCCAAGAAAGTCGATAAACTCCAAAGTTAATTAATCATATTGGACAAAATATTATTTAAAAACTATTTTTTAACTTGAGAAAAATTTTAAATATTCCATATTCGAGAAACAAATGAAAATTCCTATACTCTAAAGGAAACTTCAATAGAAGAAAAACAGGAAAGGTTTCGTAATTGCGAAAAAATTACTTTTAAAAAATGGCATTTCAAACAAAATCAAATCCCTATCATCGGGAGGTAATCTAGATGCAAAAGTACCGATATCGGCATTTCCAATTCTGCACACTTATCCGTCCATCCCTTATCAACCCTTTTTCTACGTGTGATATTGAGGCACGTATGTATTATATACTTTATTTGAAAAAGGTTTAAAGTGGAATCCAAAGCAATAATATTAGACTGGTTTACTTTTCAGAGATAGATTTTCGTAGAAATCGGAAATAATACACTTATTATTCCACAGTTGACGAGTCCTTAAGTCACCATTACGAAAATTATAATTATAATTCTAATATAATTGAACGCGTTTATCATTAACATTTCGTTTCGATTCCTGGTGACTTTCAAAACGTTTAAACAACTAACATACTTGGATACAAAGTAAGCATTCATCGCTTTTTGAATCAGGTTACCAACTGTAATGCGAAGTTCAATTTTTATTTCTAACATGACTTTAGATTAAAAATTAAATATCGATCAAATCACGTATTTGTTGTTTTTGACCAGATGTTCGTTGACTGGCTCTTATTTTGGACATATGATGTGCTTCGAAGGGATTATATGATCTCCACTGATCTAGAGGGTGTTAAAAAAAGTGTCACAAACTTTAAGCGAGGTGATAATATATGGCACCAGATAAGCAGAAAAGTCTTAATGAACAAGGGGCCGGAAATGGACCCTTTCAAAGATACGGAGGATTGAACTTTTTCGTAGCATATCTTCGGTTTTCGCTTTTTCATTCATAAAACTTGCATTTACATATCGTAATTAACAGCTGTTTGGAGTTGATATTAAGTCGTTTGCGACAATTTTACGAATTTTCGCTCTATGCCTTTTTACGCTAATTGTGAATTTACCCATCATGCATGTCATTTATGGTCGTGCTAATGCTAAATGGCAGAGTAGCGCTATGTATTTAAGTTAAAACTTATCCCATTCGTCAGATTCCTTCAGGTCGTCTTCTTAGAGAGCATTTACGTGGACTTTTTTTTAAAGGAAGATTGGATAGGAAGAAGTCGATCTGTATCATGATTTGCAAAATCGCCAGATTTAAGCCCTCTGTATGTCTTTCTTTCGTGAGATTGGAAAAGTTCAGTTTGTGCTACGCTTGCAAATGACCTCCAGCAACTGAAACAACAAATAGATGAAAGATGCGACTGAATTTCAGCCAATACTTGATCACCAATGATTTTCGAAAGAGTTCCAAGGTCCTTGGGACAAAGATGTCGTGGCTGCCGTGAAAGGGAGGCAAGGCACAATAGTTTGCTTTCTTACGTACATAATTGTAAAAAAACAGAAAAGTTGCAAAATCCTCCTTAACTCCTAAACCGTCTACTTTCGACCCCATGTTCATTAAGACTTTTCGGCTTATCTTGGGCCATATTAGCACCCATTAAAGTTTGTGACAGTTTTTTTAACGCCCTGTATATTAATTTTCGATCTCTGTGCATGTAAAGTGTGATCAATAATAATATCACAGACGTGAAAGGTGTTGCGTCAAATGACAGTTTCCATACGTTGCTCTCGTTCATTTCGGTAGAAGTTTTTGATCAATTTTACTTTTGCTCCCTTGTCTTATTACATGAAACAATTGCCTTCCTCAAATCACCACCTAATACAAAGTAATTTTTAATGATCGAAGGCTAAAACGCCATGATTGCCAACCTAACAAAAATTTAAATCGTTTTCGATTGTCGTGGATCGCATTTTATACTCGAGGAATCGTTCGTGGATAATAACTAACCGATCGTCGAACTCAATTTCTAGGTCTCGATCCGACCGAACTCGCGACGAACATCGACGGCAAAGACATGTGGCGCACGATTTCGGAATCGCTTCCAAGCCCACGCACCGAACTGCTGTACAACATCGACGACGTCTTCGGTTACGGCGCGATCCGCGCGGGCGATTGGAAGTATCTCAACGGCACGGTGAACGGCGGCAAATACGACGGATGGTACGGGGCGACCGGCAAAGAGTACGATTACGACCCGAACGCCGTGTTACGATCGGAGACGGCCACCATCCTGGCGGCATTCGAGACCTATCGGCAGATCGACGAGCGGCAACGGAACGACACGATCACCGTGCGACTGCTGAGTCGCGACAAACTGTTGGCGCTGCGATCGCGTGCGACCGTCAGTTGCGCCGGTGCGACGAACGCGACCGAATGTCGCCCGATGGAGTCGCCGTGTTTGTTCCATCTCGCGGACGATCCGTGCGAACGCGTCAATCTGGCGCTGCGCGAACCGTCGATCGTGCGTCGATTGGAACGACGTCTGGCGGAGATGAGAGAAACGGCCGTCGCGCCGCGAAACGTGCCGCGCGATCCTAACGCCGATCCGGTCAAGTGGAACAACACGTGGACGAATTGGTACGATCACGCGGCGGATTGCGACGATGTGCCGACGTCGCCTTTGGTTGTCGCATTGATCGCGTTCCTTTGCTTATTGGTTGTGATCGTTTGCGGTTTATCGTTCGGCGGTAAAGTTTTTAAAGGTGGTCGCAGCGATCGCTCAAACGGTCGGACATCGATCGGGTTTGAGATTGTCGATGACGATGAGGAGCGTGAGAGAAAGAAGAAGAACGGAGACGCGAGCATCGTTTTGTCGAGGGACTACGACTTGAATCATATAGAACAATTGCGAGAGAATGGCAGAACGATTGATTAAATTGGAATGCGCGTTCGTTCAATTCGCTATTGCCCATTCTAATCGAAGGCAGAAGCATGTCGATTATAATTGACGCGCATAATTTACTATTGTAAATGGATCGATCTGTGTAAATCGATAGTAAGCGCGTCGGCTTATCAAATTTGATTTGTTTGATACAATTTTAAATTTGTAAATACTTAATTGAATGTCAATTCGCTTTGTAGACCTTCGATAGTATTTAGTTTTCAACGTAAAAATGCAATTAAGTTACAATTTACTATTAATTAATAATAATTATAAAATACACGATTAAGATGAATTGTCGCAGTTTTCTTCTAATAAAGCCGAATTATAATATGTTTTTGCTAACATTGAGTAAGTGTTTATAAAGTTAAAAAAATTAAATATAATTATTCTTTTGTAAAAAATTGTTTCTAACAAAATGAGTGCAATTTATGCTTGGGAATATTAAACACGGCTGCAAAGTTGTGATCGATTAGAAAAGATAAATAATTTCGCTTTCTCATATTTATTTTGTGATTATTAATAATCAAACAAACTGATGGAAATTTCTCTACATATATAAAATCCCACGAAAGTCTACGCGCGCGTGAATAATATCTAATTGTAATAGAGCGAGAATTAAAAAATGCGGGCATCAATGGTCGTTCATCTTTGATCAAACAAAGCTTGAGTTTAAAAACAATTCAACACATTAAACAAATGCACGAGGCTGCCAAAAATGCTTTGAAATATGATTTAATGATTTTCTAACATTTTTCAACTTCAATAATGAGAATAAAGGCATTTTTAAATAGCATTAAATGAATTTAAAATTGAAATGTTTCCCTTCAGAAAATAACAAATTAGAATTCAAAATTCAAAGCGGGACTTTCAAATGTAAAATGTTAACTTTTTATTTAGATTCCTTTCCTGAATGTTAGTTATAATATAAATTACGTATGATGATTTAAATAATTCAGAGATCAATATAAATTATTATATTTAGTAATCAATGGGATTTATTGAATAAGTTCTTTAACTTTTGTTATTTTCATTTTATTTCCAGGAAGTCCATGTATTGCTATCTATTGACAATTTCATAAACATTTCTGTAATTTGCAGGACTTTACTTACCATGAGTAACTAAATGATATGCATATAACAGTTCTTTACTAAGATATTGCTTGTATATCGTTCCAAGGACTTTTCCAGATTTTTCAATTCCATGATTTTCAGCTATAATCTGGTAAAATTCATTGTTCGAGTCAATATAAGAGATAAGGCAAATGTCGTCAAGTGGGTCGTAAAAGCAACTAAATTTGCCCTTTTTTCTTCATACATCAACATTAATTATTTAATTTAACATTCCTTTCTATCTAATTTTAGCTATATAATTGGAATCTGTTTATCGCGTTCTTTTGAATTAACACGAGAAACTCGCAGGTCTACTTCTGTAAGAGAAGAAATTGCAGCATAGAATTTAATTATAGTACATAAATATGACAATTTGAGTAAGCTGGACATGAATGTAAATGATTATATTTAGTATTTGTTACGATTTATATCCCGTTATCTAATTCTGTGATTTTAAGTCAATAAGACAAATATCCCAATTCCCGCCTTTAATTTTAAATGGTTTCCTTCCTAAAAATCTTGTTGGTCTGCTGCCATCTGAAAGTCAGTGTAGTAACCGAAACCGAATAATCTACGAACATTTTAGATGCCGCCCATCAATCAATATTATAATTTATGTGACATTTGCATGATATAAATCATTTTAATTGATAAAACTCTTTTTTCGCAAATTGCGCTGTTCATTTTGAATTTGCGAAAATACTTATTTGAGTAAGCTAGTGATCATGAACAAATTAACGAACGTGGTCTTAAAACCGATGGGATCATCCAATTACATCAAGCCATTGAGTGTGCATTATGTGCAAAATGGTAAAGCAAAATTATGGGATTTAATTAAGGTGCACGATAGCGTTGCCATTATCATTTTTAATATCACAAGAAATGTTCTTGTCCTTGTGAAACAATTCCGTCCACCAGTTTATTTAGACAGTATACCAATGAAAGAGAGAGAAGGAAATATCGATGTCAGCAAGTATCCAGCTGAATTGGGTATAACGTTAGAATTGTGTGCAGGAATTGTTGACAAGGATTTACCATTAAATCAGGTTGCAGCCGAGGAAGTGTTAGAAGAATGTGGTTATCAGATACCCGCTAAACTATTGTACAAAGTAAACAGTTATTGTGCTGATGTTGGTTCAATGGGTAGCACACAGACATTGTTTTACTGTGAGGTAACAGATGATATGAAAGTGTCAGAGGGTGGAGGAGTACATGATGAAATAATAGATGTCGTAGAAATGACGGTCCCCGAAATGAGGAAATACGTTAGTTCCGACCACATATTGAGTCCACCTAGTTTTTTGTACGCAATTTTTTGGTTTTTTAACACGAAATGTAATAAATAAATAGCTCTGCAGTAGGGATTAGTGACATTGACAACATAAATTATCGAACTATTGATCTATTACGTATTGTAATATAACGCGTAACTTTTAAACGCAGAAACGGCAAAAGTCTACGACAATTACAAAACAACAATGCAATTTAACCCTTTCCTAAGCTTTGGTTCACCGACTCTAAGAACAATATTTGAAAAAAAGTTCAATCCATTATGTTGCTGTTGGCAATGATAGAATATATCAGTGTTGCCAAGTTTAGATAGTTTTTATGTTTTGTTTTCACATCTACAATTTACATACTTCAATATTGATGCTCTATGAATATTGGTGATATAATTTGATTAATATTGTATGGTAGTCCATTTGATAATAAACTTTACGGTCACAGAAAGCCCCTAATCTTGCAGGGAATTACAAAAATAGTGACGTCACAAGAAACCAGAATGACAATTTGCATTTGATATGTATGTACGTAAAGTTTAAGTAAATAAATTAAATATTACGTATATATAATAATAAATAATGCCAGGAACAGTATGTGCAGTTGCTGTTTGTAAAAATAATTTCGCAACAAACAAAAAGGAGAATTTGAAGGTGTCGTTCCATACATTTCCTAAAAATCCAAAATTAAGAAAATTCTGGATAAAAGCTTGTAATAGAAAGGACTCATTTAATGTGGAAACAAGTCGCATTTGCAGCCAACACTTTGATGAAGAATACGTCGAAAGGGATTTGAGAAGTCAGTTAATGAACATTGTTACAAAATGACGACTAAAACCATAAGGTATGTCTTCAATTTGTTGCTCAAAAAGGAATTTGTTTTCATTATGAATAATCCTTGTTATTTGTAGCTATACCAACAAAATTTTTAAAGGAGTCTGATGGTGAAACTATCTCTAAGATAAGCTCAAGAGAAATTCGATACAGAAAAAAGGAGTCAAAGGAATTAGTAAAAACTTTACTAAGTAATTCGCTTGAAGAATCCCGAAACTTGAAATATGAAGAATTATCAAAGATCCATGCTGATTTATTTAAAAAATATGAAGAACTAGAAAAAGAACGATCTACCAAGCCAATGTGATACTAAAAAAGGATAAATTAATTACAAAATCAAAACGTGAAATTCAAAAACTCAAGCAAATCCTTCATGTAATGTCCTCATGTAGTGTTGGTGTGTAGTATACAAATACGAACAAATCGGTATATATTCTAGTGACGTCAAGATCCCCGCCTGATTTTTATTCTGAGACCGTATAGTTTCTTATCAGTCGGTAGTGTCGGATCATTTTGAGTCAAGTATTTGTGCTTAGGAACGGGTCCAAGTTTGTGGTCGATGCGTGTTTTGATTGCATAATTTATCTTTCTTAAAATAATAGGACACTACCGAAATAACATATGAATTTCTTAATAAATTTAATTATTCTGCCTCATAGTGAGAAATTAAAGTAACTATACAACATATCAACGTGGTCACCTCCTGCTGCGGGTATTCCCACAAAATCAGTAAGTGGACTTTGTGCAATTGTTTTGGAGTATAACTTAAATATGCGCTATAATAACTGAAATTTACACTTATCTTTGTCAAATATTAGTCTTTTAAAGCGTCTCTCGCAGTCTGTGCCTTTTAAGCGAATTTTAGAACGTTAACAATGCTAGTGTACGAAGTAAATTTTTACGGTGAGAAGCGGATTATCCAGCTACCACCATCATCAACATTACGTGAGTAATAACATTTCAAGAGAGAAGAAAGCTAGTAATTGATAATTGCTTATGCAGGCCTACTAAAATTAAAAATTTTTGAAGTATTTCAAATTGTACCCAATATGCAGTTGCTTATTGGTCTTGAACAAGTAAATGATGCTGAGACATTATGTGATATAAATGATATACAATTGGTACTCGTTTTATTGATTACAGAAGATCTAAAAGATTATGCAGGTACATATGAAATTATATATAAAACAATAATGAATAATTGACTCAATTTTCAGAACTGTGTGCCTTATATTCATTTTGTAATACTTTTACTGGCCTTCCAACGAAACTAATGAAGATAAAAGATTTATTGAATGAATCTGAGGTATCTAATTCGGTAATTCTCGATGTAATTATCAATTGATGTATGTACTTTACAGAAACCAGTACTTTTATATTTATATACTGGTCAAACCAATGAGTTTTTAAATGATGTAACAAATTATGAGAATTCATCCAATTGGAAAGATTGTGAATTGGTAATATGGAATGTATCAAGACCAGAATATCATGCTCGTTTGCAGACTATTTTAAATGAAGCAACATGTAACATGGATGATTTGATAACATCTATCATAAAAATAACTGAAGAATCGCAGTTGCTTCTCTTGCTACCAAAATCTCGCAATCCATTCTTTTCAGTAATCAACCAGAAGCAATTAAATTGCTCAAATGTAAAAATGCAGATAATGCTTGCTAGGAATCTTAACAATGAAAATCTAAAGAAAATTCGTTTTATGGATAATGCGTAAGATCGATGATTATTATTTTATTATTGGTAAAACCTTATTTTTGTTAATTAGAGCCAATGCTTTTCATCAAATGATGGCAGTTAATTTGGCTGACAGAGATTATGATTGTTTTGAAGCTGACCAGATTAACTTATTAAAGTATAAAATAGCGTATGCTTTCTTTGGGCCGCCGAACGAAGAAGAAAGTACTGCAACACATTTGACAAGTTTTGATTTCGACGACAAAATAGATATTTATGGCGAAAGGAAAGTCAAGTTTATTGAAAATGCTCTGGATAAAATATTGAAGCACAACAGTAAGAAATTCCATTTATTATCTACACATTACATCTGTTATGTTGTTGTCGTTTTTCAGACATGTTTTCGAAGCATAAGAACAAAGTTGTACTTCGCGTAATATATAATGTTACCGAACCGTTACCTGAAGAGGTGAACGGTACAGTTTCCCAGTCTGACATTGCTGCACATCCTATATTTGTGTTGCGAAAATGTAAAAAATCGGCTAAACCATGCTGCATATACATTGATCACGAGTTAAGAGTGTATCAATCATTTGCAAAGTACATCAAGAATGTGAAACTACCAAAACGTGTCATGGTTTTGCCACGGAATGGAAAATACATGATACAAGCCGATACCGTCGTTTTAGATAGATATTATTCACCTAGTTGCAAATTGGGATCGAAAGTACTCGAAGCGACAGATGTAGGTTCCTCAATTGTGGGAATACTAAGCGGCGGTGCGTTGTTGATTGGCACAATGGCCAGTGTTGCTGTTCCACCTGTTGGAATTGCAGTTGCGGTTACGGCAACTGT
This sequence comes from Hololepta plana, assembly GCA_963695495.1. NCBI lineage: Eukaryota > Metazoa > Arthropoda > Insecta > Coleoptera > Histeridae > Hololepta > Hololepta plana. Next base: position 13,817,200 of record OY968831.1, on the reverse strand, counting down.
TGCTAGCGGCATTTACGGTATGGCGAGGGGCGTGCATTCGTTGGTCGATAGGGCGGAACACGACGAAGTAAGTTCTGCGGCATATGAAGGATAATCTCGATTAATCTTGAGTACTTTAGGATATGTCTTTTGGCAACAGTGAAGCTCGAAATGCTTATTTGAATATAATCGCCGGCACAATGAGTTTCACGAGTGCAGCCGCAGTTCAAGGATTAACGGTGCTCGCCTCTAGAGGAATCCAAGTGCCGAAACTTGTGCAGCATGTAGCCAATGCATTAAATTTAATAACGTTAGCATCGTCAGCCGCGGCTTTAGGATCGAACGTGTTCGATTTGATATATGATTTTATCAATAACCAGAAGACACCAACACCTTTCGCAATTATACAATTGAGTACTTCGATTTTGTTTTTCGGACACTCCGTGTACAGCTTTAGGTTTGCGAGCACAATTATCAGTGAAGCACAATCTAATGTGATTAAGACATACTCCAGTGATTTAAGCAGAAAGCAAAGGTGAGCTGGTTTTATTAAAATCTGGTATTCATAGAAATTCACAACTGTCTTAAACACCGTTTGATACAAAAGATTTTAGTAACAATTAATGATTTAATTCAACAACAAATTCGCAAAAAAAAATTACCAAATCGGCTATTTTGGCAAAAGAAATATTTCACTACAAGGTCATCTAAGCGGCAATTTATTTGTTTTATAAACTGGGTACGAGAATTTTATTAGAAAGCGAGAAAATCGGCATAGGTCAAAATATAAGTTGCTTTCATAAGTTAGCATAATTTGGTGCACAAATTGTCTCATAAACAGCTATTTTCGAAACTAATTATTGAGCTTGAAAAAAATATATGAATGTCGATATTGAATACAAGTAAGATAGAAACTAATTTGAATTTTTGCTCACTACTAAAGAAAATTGATTTAAGAAAATAATTGTTGCAAGAAAACTCTAACGAAACAAACTTTGATCAACTACCTTTTAATTGCACCTTAAAGTTTTTTTGAAGCCACCCTTAAAGTGTTCATTGCGGGAATCTTGAAGTTACGGAGCATTTAAAACGCATTTTATTTATTTTCTATGTATAAAACGGTGTATTATAATGTAATTTCTTATCTTGTTTGTTTTAAGGAAAATGTTGAACAAAGTGCTTAAAGAAACGACGCGTTTGTCACCTAGTGTGGAACATGGTAGAGCGGAAGTAATAAGGGCGATTCGTACGACAAGCACACCGAACGAACTGTTCAAGTTCATGAGCAAACATAACAAGACATTTAACAGGGCGGGAGTAAGATTTTCCCTAAGTGACGGTAAAATTATGCTGAACGGCGTAGCGATTGATATGGATCATTTTAACTCCATGAGTAGCACCGACATGAACAACTTCTTGAGCGAATTACCAACCATTCCTGCTGAGAATATATCAGTGTCAAGCCAACTAACCAGTCAGAACATTTCTAATCACTTTGAACAGCTTAAGAAAGCCTGTTGCATCATAAGTACAACTACAACTGTAGTGGAAAAAGCGGCAAATTTGTTTCGTTTATTCGCGGAAAATGTACAAAGGAAATTGTGCGACTTGACTTTTGATATTGTGATGGAAATCTGCGAATCCGATATGCCCTTTATTCAAACATTGAAATCGTTCGATCGGCATATTGAGACAGTTTTAAAAGTGGCAAAAATTGTTTTGAATTTTTTCCAAGAACAAGCAAGCAACTATGTTGAAGATTACAATAGGAAACGAGAAGAAGCTTCGAGGAGACCCGATTTTGATCAAGAGACATTTGACAACGGCTACTTTTGCTTGCCAGTGAATTGCATAAAGGCGCTTCGATTCGTTGAAATGGCGATTATGTCATTCGAGACGGGTCCCAATGGATTGAAGACGCTAATCAGTTATATTTATACGGTCGTCGCACGTAAATTGGCCGATGCGATCGAACAGAACCTACGCAGAGAAAATCGCGCACCAACGAGCAAGACAAAATCTAAATGCAAGACATGCAACGGTCACTATTATAGTGCCTAAAATAAGTGCCTTCGACATTATGTGACTTTAAAAGTTCATAGTGTATCTTTAAAGCAACAATATTTCTTACACATTCAATCCATTCTCGTTAAACCGGAACTATTTAATCAAATCATTATATTATAAGCACTGCATTTGGTCATTGTCATAATTTATCTTCCAATTTCAATTCGGATTTTGTAGTCGGAACATGAACACAGATTAGTAGGAGACACCGCGTTCTCTATTTTACATAATTGAAACCTGTAATACTTGTGGCCTCAATGAATAAGTGGTCTAGTCAAAATTTAGAAAAGCCGACTCACGTCATTTAGAAAAGTATAGAGGCGCTTACTTTACTTAAGTTTGCTTAATAGTGGTAACAGGTGACAAATTATAAAGCATTATCGACAAATTTTATTTAAGACCGCTGTTTAACCGCTTGTTCACTGCAGTTATATTATTGTCGCTAATTCTTTCAAGTATAATTCTGGCAAACATCAGTTTTCATATTTGCTTGCAATTGGCAAAGGAAGACAAAGTCCCATTTAAATAGATAATTGTATTAAACAATATTAAAATACTTATGTATCTAGGGCGTGAAGTGATGGCTGGATTAATCAGATTATTATACTAAAAATAGAGAACACAAGTTATCGTATTTTTTATATTAATTTTAAATTAAGTTACTCATATAAAAATATTTAGTTGTTTGTTGCTTTTAATTGCATATTTTATTAACCATAAAAGTATTTACAATTTAATAAAGTCATTTACCTTTTACGGCTGATAGTTACTTCTTCAATCCTTGACAGAATTACAAGAATTAATCGTCATCTCATGTGTTCAATATAATTTAAACAAAAATGGTATTCAATAGCTACTGAAAAGGAAAGAAAGCTGTGCTGGCTTGCGTAAAGTTTAACGTGATAAAGCTTTAAGAGAACATAGTCCGGTATTCGTTTGCGCCTTTTCATTCTTCTGGACTACACACTAAAAGATGCGCCGTGCTCCGATCGGCTAACAGAAGTTTCATAGCAGCAAATTGACGAAAGCTTTAGTGGAAGCCAGCCGGCAGATTAACTGTTCTGAAGCTTCGAGAAAGATGGCAGATAGTCTTCGAACAAAAGGGGCAATATATTGCAGACTTCAAACAAATTTAGAATCTAAGTAATGAATGATGAAAAATAGCAACAAAAAGAAAGAAATAACATACTGAACAACCTTAGCAAAACTTATTGTTATCATGATTTCTACAGGGAAACTTCCTATTACTATGAAAATCAAATTCAATAAGGAGATTATACTTATTTTCAGTTAAGTAGCTTTGAATTTGTTACATCTGTAATTATTGAAACAGGTCTAAAATGGAATAACTAATTTTAAAATAAGCCAAAGAAATGCTAATTTCTGAATTATTTTCTTTGCACCTTACGGTAGGTGTATGTAGAGAGGAGGCGATCGATGCGAACTAATGGAACGGGGAGAAGTGTTAGGAGGACGAGGATGGAATACGGAATAGAGAAAAAGAAGGATACCGGCGTGAACTCATAAAACTGGCTCCAAACGCGGACTAGTCCTCATTCTAGTTTCGCGATCCGGTTCCGCTTTATTGAATAAAAACTATTATCGAACATTGTAAGATGCCGTCACCGTGTGATTCTTGCAAAGGTACGCATTTTCATTATTTGAAGTAAATGTATGATGTACCATTATTTTTATTTAATTATCAACAATCGCATTCGATTTGATATTATTTGAATTAATTTTTTTCATAGAAACATGTCAAGATGGGAAAAGTAATTGCGGCAGCGATTGTAAATGTGGCGATGATTGTAAATGTTCAAGCGGAGGTGATGACGGTAATAATTTTTATTAATGAGAATTTATTTTGCGCTAAATTCATCCAATTTAATCGAGTCTTTGATTTTTCAAATAGGCGGTACTTGTGGATGCACCAGCGGAGAAGCAGAGGCAAAGGATTAATTACTCTTCCTACACATTGGTAAAATGAAGTTCCTCCATGATAATAATGTAACTCTTACATGCGTTAATATTGTTTGAAGATTTTCGTTAGATTTAGTTTAATTGGTCCGAATTATGCTTTGGAATTTATTTACCATCACTTACATGTAAAATAAACTATTCACGAGACATATTTTTGCTATTATTTTCCCATTACCTGTGTAACGGATCAATAGTCATTAAGTCAACGTAACGGTGTCGTTCCATTTCGATTCATCAACGAAGAAAAAAAAAAGCGAAGTGTTCTGACCGAAGGACGACATACTATTCATTTAAAGTCAATATTATCTCGTGTAATACACAAATTCATTTAATTCAATGCGATTTGCAACAATTAAATGGATTCAGTTTCAGGAAATAGGAATTATTTTCTATTTGTATACCAACCAGTTTATGCGTTTTGCTTCAAATAAACTGCGAATAAATGTTGTGATAATGCTTGAAAGCAGTTTCTCACGTGTGTTCGTTTGTTTAAATATTTTCGCATAATGGTTATTTTCAGCCCCTGTAAAACTGAAAAGAAACCTTTTTTTAATGGACGATAGAATTTAGTTTGGAATAGAATAAAGTCTAAGAGATACATTTGGTATTTGGACACGAAAATAAATATTTTCTAAACTGGAGCAATTATTTTGTTTTGGATGTTTCTCATTAATGCCGCAACTTTATATTCTTGAAGCAACATTGTTTGATGGTAAGAAATATCTAAAACAATTTCATAATATTCTGTATGTATTTAAAACCTCTATCAACTTTGATTCTTCATTTTTTTATTACATTTTTAAAGAAAAATAAAAATAAGATACATACAACTACTTAATCATAACATTATGTTAAATATCTTAAATATATTAACAATAGTATATATTTATATGTAAAATGTATATACTACTTTATGAAGATCACGATTCCAAAAAAGGAAAGAAAAAACTGCATGCTTAAATTCGAAATGTACATGGAAGAAGAGAGTACTTAAATTAAGGTAATGATCAAAATAATATTATTAATAATACATTAAATTCATTTTCGATCCCCTCGTAGAGAATGCAACGCTTTGAAAATTAGTTAAATGTGTACATGCTAATTAATCATTTTCGTATTTGCATATCATAAAATAATATTAATTGGAAATTAATTTTTCAAAAGAGACAGAATGCTAAAGCATAATTTTTCTCTTTGACCGTCATTTAATCTATAGCAATTAACCAGAATTTAATTCTATTTTATTTCCGTTAAATTTATTTCATTTTCCGCATATTTTCCTCTCACAAATGTATCACTAAAGGCATAAAAACTCGAGGAGGGATATTTTATAGAAGCACATCGACGTTATTTCATTCTCTTTAACAGTTCTTATTTTTTTTTTTAATTTATTTGTATTTCTTTTTTTGCTAACATGTAATCACGGCGATAACATTGTATTTTTGTTAAATTTTTTCCCCAAAATTTCAATTAATGTATTTCTGGCAACTTAATACGAACAAACATACTCTCAGTCATGCTTTAAAACCGGTTCTTCTTCAGTCTCTGGATCGGAATCACCTGGATCAGTCGTTTCTTTTGATTTAATCGAACGCTTCTTGATTTCCCGATTATCGTCTAAGCGACAATGAAACCCTATGAGCTCGTGTAGCGCGCTCTTTAAGCTCGTGAACAATTTCGGAAACAGTATCTCGTGCTGCGCCAATAATTGTCTAGCTCTTTGGCGTTGTTTGGTGATTTCCGGACAAATGGCACTGTTCAACATTGCTGGCAAATTCTGCGACGTCACGAATTGTCTGATCGCTTTCTCCCTCACATAAATAAACGGACGTATTATCCTTAGGTCGTGGTCTCTGGAAATTAGAAAAACCCAATTTACATTAGAAGCAGTCCACTTCAATTCGCATATGACATTGTCAGAACGAATAATATGGAACAGAAAAAAAAATTGGATTTGATTTTTTCAGAGAGCGATTCTCTACAATTATGAAAGCTATGTATTAACGTCTTTTAACAATTTTCCTAAGAATACATTTTGCAGATAACAGAAGTAACAATTGCTGGAAATCATTCTGACAATTTTGAACTTCGAGCAAATTTTTGCAATTCATTAGTTTCGCTAAAAATTAGTTGAATGTTTTGTGGCCGAGTGATTTTTGGGAATCACGCAGCTTGGATGTCTACAATTTTCATGTCTTCGTAATTTTAGTGATTGAAAAATCGAAAATTGACGTTTAAGAAGCAAACGGTTCTTGAGAATGTGAACTATTGGCATTGATTTGTGAACTGATCTGAACTACTTCATCTGTTGGTGGCCAAACTCATAATCTTCACCATCATGTAAATTGAAAATTAGAAATAAATTTCAAACCTAAAGCTTCTATCATTTGTAGGGTTTTGCTAGGGAAACTGTCCCAAATGAGTCAATAACAATTCAGCACATTTCTTTATCAAAATAACTTACTTTATCCTGTAATGCGCCCTTAATGCACGCAGCTTGCCGGTGTGGAATAAGGACAATAAGAAGTTTTCGCACAGATCGTCCAAATGTTGACCGATGGCCAATACGTTGTAATCGGAACTTTTGGCAACTGAGTATAGACGGTGCCTCAATTCGGGCGTACAGAAGCTGTAATAGTTGTCCGCACCATATTTACCATCTGAAATGAATTTATTCAATTCGTAGTTCGATATTAAAATGAATACAATTAATTACCACGTGGCGGTATTTCGTTATGATCCTCGATGATGTAGTCCACGCCGATACTCTTCAGATGCGGCAACAGTATTAACGGGTCGCAACCGGCAATGTCCGGATTAATGGTGACGGCGCCGATCGTGAAGACGATACCTTTGTTTTGCGCCAAACTCTGGTACTGCAGTAACGTGTGCAAGAGGCTCAACGAATCCTTGCCACCCGACAGACACACCATCACCTTGTCGCCGTTCCGTATCATCTCGTACTCTTGTATCGCTTCGACGCACGATTGCCAGATATTCTTCGGCGGGCACATCCACTTACTACCACCACAATTGTTATTATCCTCCGACGAGTTCGACCGGTCCTGTTCGGAATTATCGCTGCTCTCGCTGTGTATCTCCAACGTCGAACGCAACTTGTCGCCGAACTGCTTGTTACCGCAACTGGCAGCGTTCGATTCCGAACCGCTGCCGCTGCTGCGTCGATTTGCGTAATTCTCCTGGTTGCCCTCTTGCTCGTGGAACGACAAATTGATGCCGCTATCTTGCGAACTCAAACTGGTCACCGTCGACGTCAACAGCTTGTTCTTGTAGCACTTGTCGGACGCGTTCGTCTCGTCGTCGCTCAATCGATGCGCGCTATTCGACTTGTCGATCATCTGTATGACCGTCTCGCTACTCGATCCGGGCGTGTACCGGTCGGTACCGTTCACGTCCGGGAACTTGGCGATCGGGCATTTCTCGCTCTCGCCGGTACTCGACGCTCGCGAGTAGGATCGGCGCTCGGGCGTGAAGTAAACGTCCACGGCGCTGACGACGTCGCGAATCTCGCTCTTCACCTCGTTCGCCATCTCTTTCGACACCTTCTCCAGATACTCGGCGATATCGTTGGCCGACACGCTGTCGCTACGTCCGTCGTCGCTGCCGGCGCCGCTGCCGTGTTTCTCGTACGCGTGACTGTTGTGATTGTTGAACGTCGACGCGATGGCGTCGGTGCAATCGTTGCTTTCTAACGCGTCCTCGACTTTCGATATCACCCCGCGTATCTCCGACTTGATGTTCGTCGCCAGCTCCTTCGTCATCTCCGTAACGTACGATTGCAAATTGGGCAGCGGCGACGCGCGCCCGATCTGACTGCAATCGAACTGACTAGTGGAGAGAATGTTCAAACTGTGCGTCGGCGACATGTTCAAGTCGGAATCCAGCGAATGCAGATCCGTCTGACTGCTGCAGCTGCAGTTCCGTTGTCGCGTTTGGGTTTGATTGATGCCCAAACTGACGCGCGTCTGCGGACTGAGGACCGGCGGCGAGACGGTCGGCGCGCCCAAACTGAAACATCTTTCGCGAAAACCCAACGGCGTCGTCGTCGCTCCGACCGCCTGCACGGTCGTCGCGTTCAATATCGTCGCCGGACGAACGGTTTCGCCGACGGCAAAGTTCACCGGACTCTGCGTGAACGGCGTCGTGTAGTACAGACCGTTGTAATCCTGCAGCAGGTACGGCAACGGCGACGAGCAGCCGATCACGCGCGGATCGTCGATGGCCGGCAGACTGTAATGTCGCGGCGAATTGTTGTTCGATTGCGACGTTTTGCTATCGCCGCCCGTCGCGCCCCTATCCTCGCGATTATGATCGGTTCTCTTCGTCACGCTCTTGGTCGGATCGAACGGTACGATCTGCTTGACGCTCTGCGAGTTCTTCGTCAGGATGTCTTGCGCCTCCTGCTGCGTCATGAACCAGCGCAACTTATCGCAACGGCCCTCGAACCGGACGCTCTGGTCGGCGTGCGGATGGCGCAGAGCGGTTTTCCGTGCGCGATTGAACAGATTCCGAGCCGTTTGCAAGCATTCGGAGTAGCTTTGCGGGAACGAGCCGGGCCCGGAGATCCGTCGCTCGTTCATCGTCATCTTGCCGTCGATGTACCGTATCGAGCCCAGCCATTTGCGATCTTTCGTCACGGCGTTCGCGTGGTGCCGCCACTCGCTCGTCTCCAAATCGACGACGTACTGCGGCAGCAATTTCCATCCCTCCGTGGCGACCATCTTCACGGCTTCCATCACGAATGCGAGCTCGCTGTCGCTGATGAAATACGGCAGACTGATCCGCGTGTAACCGGGCCTCAACAATTCCAAATACGATATCTCGCTCGACAAGTTCAGGCTGCTTAAGCGTCTGAAAGGAAAGAAACAAGGATGATATCAAGGAAGAAAAGTCATATGTAATGTGCCACGCAATAAGAAATGCGTTGCAATTGCGAAACTCTACTAATATAATAATCAATTGGTACTTAGACAACGATCGAATTCCTCAAAAAGGATGAAAATTTCTTTTTTCTCATTTCTATAACCGTTTGTAAGTTTAATGTTTCCTTGTGTGCAGAAACATTTCATAAAATTTTTAAATTAGCATTGCGAGTATGTCTCCAGTTAAATGTTTTTTTTTATGTTAATGTTCGTCGTTTTATACCAATAGAAGTTTACACTACCAAAGTTTGCAACTAATTCTCATCGAATGACGTGTCAAACGAAATTGAGTTTACGTGTCGCCGATATGAATCGAATTACCTATCCTCCAGTATCAGGTTCTCGTATTGATCGGCTAAGTTCTGATCGATGCCTAAGAGGTCTTGGGCGTACAAACCGGTACAGGAACATCCGCCTCTGGCCTGTATGCCGAACACGTCGTTCAAGACGGCGCAAATGAAATTGTGATGGAGAAAGGTGCCGCGCGGATGCCGGACCATGAACGAGAACACCGGTATCCTTTTGATCGTCGACGACGGATTGCCCAATAATATTATCTCCGGTATCGTGCGTATATGTTGTAACATTTGCCTAAAACAACAACGTCAATTAATCGATTGGAAGATGATTTCGATTTGCTAACGCTAACTTTTGTAATTAGCAATCACTCACTTTGTGATCCTATCCTGTCGTTGTATGATATTGCTAACCGTGACGGTCTCTTTTAACTGCACCACCAATCCAGCTCTAATCGATTCGACGACTGCGGCCGTTGTGCCTTCTTCTTGTTGCTCGAAACTCTATCAGTGAATGAGAAGGATTAGGAATCGATAAATTCGTACTTTTACGCTTCTGATCACGCGAAAAGCGATTCAGGAAGAGAATTATTTAATTGGATTGAAAACTTTACAAATAGGGAAATAATTATAAAACTCGCAGATTTACGGCAAAACGGTAGTGAAAAGAGTTTTCCTTGGGATAGGACTATAACGAAAACATATGAGGTCGGTGCATAATTATCCGCCGTTTTTGAAAGATACTTTTTAAGTTGTTCGCAACAAAAAAAATAATCGTAAAGACAATCAACTTTTTAATAAAGGTTCAAATTATCAGCCATTTCAATTGCTTGCTAAGTGGTCCATTCCAAGTGTACAAAAGAGCCAAAAATTTGCAGCAAATGATTTATATGGTGATATGTGGGAATATTTTGATTACTTGGTAGCCTATGTAAGGGCATGCAAAGCTGCAAAGTTTTAGCTCTTTTGCACACGTGGAATCGACCATCTAATGGGAGGCTGTAATTGAAATGGGTCATAAAGAGGAAATTTTTTGTGTTGCGAACTGCCTAAAAAAATAGCTTTCAAAAACGGCGGATAATTATGCACCGACCTAATACTTTCCAATGTGGCGCATTTCCGTATGTACCGGAAACTGATATTTGCCCCGTTATTTTATTGCATTTTTGCATTCCTTCTCGAGTTTAAAGAGGAATTTACTAAAAGTACCATATGCTTAAAATGGGCCGTTTCGGAGTTATTTCAGCGTTATCTCGAAAATCATTTGAAATGCCATGGAAAAGCGCTTATATTGTTGGAACTATTTAAGATAGATTTAGTTCTGTTAAACATTAGAATTAGAACATTGAAATAAATACCAACCTTGTTCTGCTCAGCAGTAGTGAAAAATCCATCTGGTTCGCAAGCGTTGACATTTTTGAACAGCGCCTTTTTCGCCACCAATATGCCTTGAAAATTAAAGAGCAAACACAAATCGATAGAGTGTCGTAATAACGAAAAACTTGAAGTTAAATTCTAGCACATGATGCAACATTCTATCCCGGGTACCTTCGCACCCATCGATGATTCATCCTCGTCGTCGTCGTCATCGCGCAATCTACTTCTTTGCAAAACGATTGCTCAGGCACCCGAAAATAGAACGTGCCATCAACGGTTTCGATCGCGACAACGAATTAAACCAATAGCAATTATTAATTCTACCTGGCGTTTGTACGCCGCCGACAAACTTGTGGCCGGAGAAATAGACGGCGTCCTTCGAGACGACGGTGTCCTCGACGCCGGGCACCTTCGGATTGACGTTGACGGCGTAACAGGAGGCGGCCAACGTGTAATCCCAAAACGCCAGCGCGCCGAACTCGTGCAAGAGCGTCGTGCAAGCGATATCGTCCGTGATCACGCCGGTCACGTTCGATACGGCCGAGAAGCAACCGATCATCGGCCGGCCGCCGTTCTGGTAGCATTTCAATCGATCACGCAGATCGTCCAGGTCCAAGTAGTTCTGCCGCGTCTCGCCAATTCGCACGATCTGCGAGCCCATCTCCTCCCACATCTCGTACACGCTCTGGTGCTCGTTCGCGCCGACGAAGACGATCGGTGCGTCGTTCAGGTGCATGCTGCAAATCAGTTTCCGCAACGCGTCCACGCAACCGTGGCCGGCGAAAATCACGGCGTCCTCGTCGGTCGCGTTTACGGCCGTCTTGATTATCTCCCTCGCCTCGTGTCTGCGTAACAAGAAGAAAAGGAAATTATTCGTTAAATTCAGAGGAAAAATCGAATTGCTCTCGCATTATTTTGGATGCACGAAAGCCAAAGATCAATAACGTTGTTTCAAAGTTATGTACAAGCCATCGCAAATTTCGACTCTTCCGAAATTACAAAAAAAAAAAAAAAGAGTACCGTGAAGTTGTTAACGAGGCTCGTCTTCTTAAAAACTTACCAGCAACAATAAAACGCGGTGGATAGTGTTAAGGACTATGCAGGGTTGGCAATTACAAGTTAATTAAAGAAAATGCCGACCAAAATATGTTCTTTAACGATCCAATTGAAAACCAAAAAAAGTTTCAGTTGCGAAATGGAGTGTTAAATATGTTGCCTAATGCATTTCACTTGTACCAAAGACCACTCAAAACATGGTTTTAACGTACGTCTTTGCTTGTTATATATAAAGCCAAAAATGCATTGCGTCTGAGAGCCCAGATATTAATCTAGGTGATTATTCGTTAAATTCAGAGGAAAAATCGAATTGCTCTCGCATTATTTTAGATGCACGAAAGCCAAAGATCAATAACGTTGTTTCAAAGTTATGTACAAGCCATCGCAAATTTCGACTCTTCCGAAATTACAAAAAAAAAAAAGAGTACCGTGAAGTTGTTAACGAGGCTCGTCTTCTTAAAAACTTACCAGCAACAATAAAACGCGGTGGATAGTGTTAAGGACTATGCAGGGTTGGCAATTACAAGTTAATTAAAGAAAATGCCGACCAAAATATGTTCTTTAACGATCCAATTGAAAACCAAAAAAAGTTTCAGTTGCGAAATGGAGTGTTAAATATGTTGCCTAATGCATTTCACTTGTACCAAAGACCACTCAAAACATGGTTTTAACGTACGTCTTTGCTTGTTATATATAAAGCCAAAAATGCATTGCGTCTGAGAGCCCAGATATTAATCTAGGTGATTATTCGTTAAATTCAGAGGAAAAATCGAATTGCTCTCGCATTATTTTAGATGCACGAAAGCCAAAGATCAATAACGTTGTTTCAAAGTTATGTACAAGCCATCGCAAATTTCGACTCTTCCGAAATTACAAAAAAAAAAAAGAGTACCGTGAAGTTGTTAACGAGGCTCGTCTTCTTAAGAACTTGCCAGCAACAATAAAACGCGGTGGATAGTGTTAAGGACTATGCAGGGTTGGCAATTACAGGTTAATTAAAGAAAATGCCGACCAAAATATGTTCTTTAACGATCCAATTGAAAACCAAAAAAAGTTTCAGTTGCGAAATGGGGTGTTAAATATGTTGCCTAATGCATTTCACTTGTACCAAAGACCACTCAAAACATGGTTTTAACGTACGTCTTTGCTTGTTATATATAAAGCCAAAAATGCATTGCGTCTGAGAGCCCAGATATTAATCTAGGTGATTATTCGTTAAATTCAGAGGAAAAATCGAATTGCTCTCGCATTATTTTGGATGCACGAAAGCCAAAGATCAATAACGTTGTTTCAAAGTTATGTACAAGCCATCGCAAATTTCGACTCTTCCGAAATTACAAAAAAAAAAGAGTACCGTGAAGTTGTTAACGAGGCTCGTCTTCATAAAAACTTACCAGCAACAATAAAACGCGGTGGATAGTGTTAAGGACTATGCAGGGTTGGCAATTACAAGTTAATTAAAGAAAATACCGACCAAAATATGTTCTTTAACGATCCAATTGAAAACCAAAAAGTTTCAGTTGCGAAATGGGGTGTTAAATATGTTGCCTAATGCATTTCACTTGTACCAAAGACCACTCAAAACATGGTTTTAACGTACGTCTTTGCTTGTTCTATAAAATGCCAAAAATGCATTGCGTCTGCGAGCCCAGATATGAATCTAGGTGACCACTTGGAAGGACTAATTATAAAAAAGCAAAACCATAATCACTATGGGACAAAATTTCATTCAATGTTACGGAAAACTTAGTAAAATGAATGAAAATCGCGCTTTTATAACAAAAATACAGAGATTTCGTGGTTTGGGAATCTTGGATGTTTGAAGAACGAATAATTATGCGTAAAACAATAAATTTGACAGTAAATCAAACTATTTATTTGCACGAGGGTTTAAAATGCAAGAAAGCGCAAACTTTCCTTTTGCTCAACTCGCTTTATTGCTTAAATGGCTTGGTAAAAAGATGTACTGTTAAAGTACCAGATGATGAACTATCACTTTCTAAGTTGTCAACCAAACTTTAAAGAGAATTCATAAATGCGATCCTGCTGCTGATATACATACAATTCCCGAATTAGGACGATGGGCATGCTGTTGAGGATGAATTTTATCGAAGAAATTATTTTATTCATCTAGCATAACAATAATTTTAATTAAAACGAATTTGCTAATTAAAGTCGCATGAATACTGATTGATACCGTGTTGAATACTTCGCCAGTTCTGAATCACTTTACTGAGTTACAGTGCTATTGAAGATGATGAATACTGATTGTCAATAAGCTGAATGACGATCAATTAATGATCGATTATACGTAAATAACTGCAACTGTTAGATATTATAAATTAGAGAAACTTAAATTTAATGTTCTTGTTGCTGTTGAAACTGAAATCCGGACGCTGACAATTTTTTCTTGTTCTATACGACCTCAACTATATTTAACGTTAGAAATCGTATCGTGAAATGAATGAAACTATTTGCCCATGTCGATTGATTCTTACGAAACAAAAGTACGTAAGTTTCATTGAAAGTCGAAAGATGCCAATAATAAAGGCAAACAAAAGATTAAGGTTTAAGGTAGTCGAACAAATAAATAAATCCTCCTCGTTTTCGTTTTCCTTTTTCAAAACAAAAATAACAATATGATAACCTTCGAACAATAATAATACAACGTACAACCACGTAACGTTAGTATTTCTTGCTTTAAACCTTGGCATTTTAAATTGTTAAAGCGCCTGCATTATTATAATTATTTCCTAACCTTGATTATCGCACAACGAAGATGATGATGATGATGATGGCAGTTATCATCTTCTCTAAATTCGTTCGCTTTTATTATTATCATTAAGATTGTAGCATAATATCCAGTATCATAAGTGGAGTATCTCTTTCACTCATCGCAATTTTAATATGTTTACGATAGCCATATTAAATGGAATACGTTGATAAAACAAGAAACTTTTGTTTTCTTTATAATAAAAATTAAGACGTTAACACTTTTTACTGGAGATCCACTTGGCGGAGAGAAAGATGTAAAAAATAAAGTCGTTACACGTGTCATTATTATGAATCGGTGAGTAATTGAATAATTAAATCATATTTACATTTTACGCATGAACGCTATCAGCAAAGTTTTTTTTTTAAACGATTAATAATCATAATTATTATTATTGCTACGATTGTCGTTAAATATTTCGCTCGTGTTACAATTAAATTCGAATCATTTTGTACGTCAACAACAATAATTGCAAAAATCACCTTTTGTTTAAAAGCAATTAGAGACCCGAATTGTAGACTCGCTTTTCATTTATAATTCTAAAATACGTGGTGGACTGAAACC
Source organism: Hololepta plana (assembly GCA_963695495.1). Taxonomy (NCBI): domain Eukaryota; kingdom Metazoa; phylum Arthropoda; class Insecta; order Coleoptera; family Histeridae; genus Hololepta; species Hololepta plana. The sequence continues at coordinate 13,802,165 of OY968831.1, read as the reverse complement.
ACAAGGAAATTAAATTTTGTGAAGAAAAAAAAAACAATAGCCTCGAAGCTAACTTGTTTTGATATAAGCAATTCCTCTTCTTTCGCAATACATGATGACAAGTTTAGACTTTAAGGCAGTTATATAATAGCAAAATTTTCCCAAAGTAGATTTTGTAAAGTTCAGCAATTGCCATCGAATTGTAGTCGGAAATTCGACTTGCTTCGGTCTTTTTTTCAGGAAATCGTCAATTTTCAGAGCTCATATTATACAAGTTTTTAAGAACCAAAATGTGTGCCAAAATATTTTTGCCATAATCTATATTGATTTTGTTTAGAGATCATATGCGACTTGTCTTTTGTTTTTCATAGTCTTCTAAAATGCTTATGTCTTGGATAAATATGATTGTGTGCTAAAAGCCTCAAGTAAAGAGAAAGTTTAACCACTGTCTAAATATTTTTTTCTTATTTATAATTTGCCCAACGAATTTGAAATAATTGAATAATTTTGCCAAAAAAAAACAACATATATTGGTGAACTTATTACGACAATTTGTGAAGAAATGATGACATCTCGACGGGGAAAATGTTTAATAGCTTTACAAGAATTGGAATATAAGAAAAATGAATGCTCCAATTTATAATTCGAACGACGCCTGTACATTCAAAGGCGCCCGCGTGAGATTAATGTTAGAACGTCGCGGTGGAGGTAGAATTCTCGAAAGTGCTCTTAGACAAGAAGAAAGAAATATAGATTGTTCTCTCCTCAAAAAAAAAAACAAAAAAAAAACGAATCGTATTCCTTTGAGGTCATCATCGTTAGTACAATCTTTTATATTAACGTCCCCGCGGCGATCCAAACAGAAAAGCAATAACAACAATAACGCCTATTATTTACGTATTTTATTTGGCTGGCATTCGATCACTTTCAGCCAATATCTCATTACCAAATTATACATATAGATAGATGGCTCATGTAGCGAATAATAATAACGAGAGGAAAAAAAATGGCAAAGGCAGAACTTATGCCCGAGAAACTGAAAACGTGTCAAGGTAAACGGCGGTCAATGATTTAAAATTGTATTTTGTTAACAACAACGGTCCTCCTACTATCATCTTTTTTTTTTCTTTTTTTTTTAAATTTTAACAACTACAAAATGTGTTTCTCGTCAATAGCGTCGTCAGTTCGGGATCAGAAAAAAACAGATCGTAAAACAAGATTCAGGAAGTGGAGTAAAAATTATAGTAGAGGCAAATCTTACTGTTCATAACATATACCTTCCTTTGTCTTCTAATTAAGTGTCATCCAATTTAAAGCTGGCGAAGTAGACACCACTTCACATCAAAAAAACTTGCAAATAACATAATTTAATCTAGGGAGATTCCTCTCCAATTATGTGATTTTTTATTGTTTTTAGGTGTCAAATCTGTTAGTGAGTAAAGTAAAGTTTGTTGGCATCGTGTACCATTAAGCTTGCCTCGACTGTACATACCTGAACAAAGTAGTTTGTAGCGATGTGATGTTGGTCGTCGAATGCGTATTGCCGAAGCACGGTAGCACTTCGCGCAAGATGTACTCTTCGATAAATTGCAAGGATCGACCGGAAGCGGCATAATCGCAAAAGACAACTGCAAGCAAGAAAAAACGCCATTACAAAAAAAAAGTTATGACGAAGTCCTTATTTTTAAGCTTTGCTCCCTGTTTCTGCGATAATTTAATTAAAACGGCACGTAAACGAGTCGATTTGCGTGCACTGAGGCCACGGTTCGATTTCTAATTCGGTTAATTTGCTTTCGCGTGGAAAACTTTAATAACGCGAACCCTTTCAAGTGACCTTAAGAATTTTAGCAAGTTTCCCGTCAAAACGTGAATATCGCCGAGTGAAACGAATTATTTCCATTCAAGTGGTCTTCCTGTAATGCTCTTCTAGCATTAGGAATTGCGACGATTGCGCGCTGCGAATTAAAAATTCAATTGATCCGTTAGATAAAATGCTAATTATCCGACGCTTTTTTATTATTTATTTTTTTATTAAATAAGGCATTGCATCATTAAAACAGAACAATTACGATGATGGTATTTGTCGTCTCGTATCGTACGTATGCGTGTTAAGCAAACATAATAATAATAGTAATGTGGAGAAAAAATCTGAAACAGAGGAGAGCGACGAATTAAAAAAGCGAGAGGGAGCGAAAACGTTATTATATCATTTCTATAAATAAGCTAGCAATAATTTGCGAATGTAATAATCTCTCTTTCTCTCCACAGAGGCCTACATACACACATAAACGTTTACCCGAAACGAAAACGCGCTTATCGTTTTTGACATCGATTAATCGACGTGTGTGTGACGTGTATCGCGCACTTTTCCTTACACCTTCGTTTCCATCGTTCGGAAATGAACGGAAAATGTTTCTTATTTGGAAAATTCGCGTAGACTTTCGTGGAAAATCGTTGTTGCCCAACAGAACACGTATCCCAAACGTGTAGAGCCACAAACGAGCCAAGCAGCAATCTCACGTGGACCCAGACGTACATATTTCAAATTAAAAATAGGCACAAAGCGTCCGTGAACCTCTCTCCCGTTATTATCGACGTGAAATGATAATTAAAGGATATTATATCTCCATCAGATTTTGATCTTGAGTAAATTTTATTTTTGTTTTTTTTTATTATCCAAAAGACGAGATAATCGACCACTTTTAACGATGCACGATACGATCAGGTATTCGAAAATTGAGATGTCAATCAATAGAGTTTGTCCTAATTGTTTTGCGTTGTCTAATTAAATTTTTCCAATTAGCAAAGCGCCCATTTACTGATTTTGTCTTTTGAAAATCTAAAATAAGAATTGCACGAAAGGCACATACGTATTATACAGGGCGAGCTTTAAAAATTGTTTATACAGCTTATGGCGCCATTGGAATTACAGTAAGAAAAGTTAGATTTTTCTTTGCGGCAAGCTGCTGTCAATATTTATATTTTTCCGTATTGAATCTTGGAGAGATGTTTCAAAAGCTGCACAGAAAGCCTTAATAAACTTTTAGAAGTTTTTGACGCTCAATAGATTTGTTAAAGGGATAAATCTATTGTTAGGATTGTGGCAACTTATAGAATGACATTTCAATGTGAGAAAGGTTAGAAACAAGGGCACCATATGTACAGGGTGAACATTGAAAATTGGTTATGTATCTTGTATCTAATATACGTGTCTATTGAATAGAAGTTTTAGATAATAAATGCCAAAAACAATCAAATAATATGAAGTTTTTGAAAATAAAACAATTGGCAAGCGTTAACATCCTGTGTATCCGGAAGTCTGCGATTTCTTAAAATATATTTTTGTACATTTTCATTTATAGCATTTTTCTTTATGGTCCCTTTCTTTTAAATCCATTCTTCTGTTGGCACGCCCTGAAATAGACTTGGAGGATTACGGGAAAAGGTTTCAGATAAAAAAGCTTTCTTTCGGGAATCCTCAAGAATGGACCCAATAACACCTAAATCATTTTCTGCAACTATTGCCATGATAAAAAATATATGGTTGCATTAAATAAAACGAAGTTATGCACTTTTGAAAATGTCAAAGTTTAACAGGCCACAAATTGCAGTCAGTAATGCTTTCAATTAAACTTAACTAGACCATAATCTTCGTCATTTATTGCTTAAAAGATCGAAGGAAAGTGCAACTTTCTATCTTAAATAGACCCGGAGATATATGCGATTTTCCACGACCTTACAAGTAACACTTTTCGGGAAAACATTGTAGTCCAATGGGAGAGAAAACAATTTTCTCTAAAGCCAATAGTTTGGGCGTAATCCTCCGAGCCGGCGCTTTTGGGACACCCTGTATATACGTGTATATTTGCAAATAAATAAAACCATAAAATTAGCTAGTGCGTCGACTTTTGCAAACTTTTAGTGCACACTACATTGTAAGCAAATTTCGCGTTTTCCATCTCTTTGGTTATTTTTTCTTTTCCAAATTTTCCTCTCCTGCTATTTTTCTAGCAACAGTTTATTATTCCTTCGGTCTTGTAAATTGCTAACGAAAATTAGCGCAATGGCAACAAACAATAAATATCAATAAACAAATGTACGCATATTCGGAGGCAACAAAACAAAACGGAATTGACATTAAATGTATCGTCATTATTATTAAGATGCTATTAATAATAAAGGACATAAAATAAATTATTGCTCGCGCGTTTGTGTTATACACACACGAGTTTGTGTTATAGTTTATAAATTTTAAAATTTGAACAAAAATAACGCACGTGGCTACATAAATTCAAATTTTATGTTGTTTATATACAAAATGTACACGCTCCTAGTCATATCCTCAAACGCTATTAAATCCGATATTGCATACGTGAGTAAGTATACACGTGTGCACTAACGTTTGATATAGAGTTCGCGTCCACCGAAAAGCAAACAACTTTTTTTTTTTTGAAGTGATACTAGTTTACTAACGAAATTTTCCACGACAAATACTTTGTTGCCTATTGCTACAATTTAATCAACAGAAAGCGTCAAATACTAACAAACTCAATGTTGTTCCGCGCAAGATATGATAGAACTAATCATTTTTAATTAAATGCCAAATTGCGAAATAAAATTTGATCGTCTTAACATAACACGATGGGGAAAGCGATTGATTCGATTAGCGTTTCAATTGTTGCTGCTACTGTGCGTTATTTGTGTTTGTCCACGAAGCCGTTGTAGAAGATGCACGATGATACTTAACGATACGTACTTTAAAGTTCATTGAGTAACACACTTTTTTTTTGTCCTCTTGATTACTACTTCCGCAATTTATATTATATCTCGTGTACTTTTTAATCCGCGTCACAAACAAAAGTGAAATTATATGTAGTAATAATATTAAGTGTTGGTGACTGATGCATGTAAGGTCATTATACGTAGGTATTATTCACTTGTGTGCATCGTCAGTGGAGAATAAAGAAAGTCAGTACGCGTCACGTGCATGCAGATTAGGATAAAAAATGCGCTTTGAATAGAAATTTTGTTGAAAAGTTATTTCGATTGATCGTTCGTTTTTTAAGATGATGAACGGAATTCGATTATCAACGTGAAATTATGAAAGCAACAATGTTTTACAATGATAATGAAGTTTGTTACTAAAAACACGAGATTATTATTTACCCGTTAATAATAGATCATCTTGATAACAATCTGTGATTGACAGCTTACTAAAGTATTATAAATCCATTTGGTTATGTAACGCATACCGGGCGTTCAATTAAATTTACGCGATAAAAGCGCGATGTGAAGCAGTTGGTGACACTGAATGATGTCAGAAATTGACGATATTTAAATTATGAGGCGTCAACCGTATATCCTGTTTCTTCGCGTTACCAACTTAATTTCGGACGTTGAAATTCCATCGTTTGCATAGCTTCAAAAGATGTTTGTTTATTGTCGTTAAAAATAATTACAGACGCTATAGATTCTGTACAAAGGTGGCGGCTGTGATTCCGAAATAAAGTTGTCAACGTTGAATAACCGCAATAGCCGGAAACGATTATTTTAGTTGACGTTGTTGACAATTTTAATGTCATCCAATTGTTACTGCATCTCCTCCATAATTCGGCTTAATGTTGCTACTAGTTGGAACTTTCATTCTTGGATGCTCGGTAGTAATCGCAATATAAATAAGTGAGCATTCACGCTAATTAATTGATAGCAATGAGAGCAGACTACTCAAAACGGGTCATGGAACAAAACCGAAATTACCGAAACCGACAAATACGTGTGGAATAATTTTTCATTCCGTTTATTTTTTATTTTTTGCAATTATTTCTTACAAGTTATTTGCAGTTGTTCGTGTCCTAAATTCTTTGTTTCACGCTTTTGATTCTTCTTATTATCTTTTTTTTTTTGTTTGTTGCTTATTTTAACACAAATTCCAATAGCAAATTATTAAGAGAGTACCACGGCAGAGTAGAAGGAACACGAGGCGAGGCTTAAAAAAAATTAGACCCACGCAAATCGTTTGAAGAGGTATTTTGGTGAAGAAGAAAAGAAAGGCGTACGAAAAAATAATCCTTGTTTACGTAAATAGTTCAGTAACGATTTAGTGATGAAGAACAGCATTTTTACTTCATTGACTAAATCAAAACGTTCGAGTAAAAATGAAAATTTGACAAGGATTAACTGCCCATTCGAGATGATCTGCTCTTCAAACAAAACATTTCCACTTGCAATTGTATAACAAAAATCTGGTTTATTTTAAAAAAGTATGCTCGATACATTGTTGGAAAATGATTTTAATGCTTTTTGCACAATTTCATGCATCAGAGTAAATTTCTTTTTATGGAGTCCTAAATAACGAGCACACGTTTTTGCGTCATTTCAAATCGCTGCCATTGTTATTATTGAAAGCAATTAATGTTCTCAAAATCGTTTTCGCGAAATTAGATTCGCCTTGAAAACGTTGTTAATGGAGATGCGTTAAGCGTTGGCTTCATTGAGAAAAGCAGTTTGTGCAATAATGAATTCCATTGTACGATCAGCGAGTGACAAATACGGAAAGAAACGCGAAAGAACAAAACGTTGTCATTTAGCAATTGTTAATGTAATGACGCAAAACGGTTTTAATACGAGCGAAACTCCGGTCGAGTAATATAAAAAGTGAATAAGTCAACGAGTCACTCGTTTGAGTACCGTGTCGCAGCTTTAGAACTTAATTATTCGCTCGATTTAAAATTATCGCAAACAAAATTGCTCGCTCTTTTACTTACGTAAATTAATTGGACGTTTCTAATTCACTCGCCGTCTTCCTCGCGCGCTTTATTGAGCGGTATTTAATTTAAATAGTTTCTTTTAATAAAACTGATGCTGCCAAGTCGATGCCTTCGCTCTTTATATATAAATCGTCTTTTGCACGTCGCTTCAACGCATTTCGCCAAACAACTTTTCCATTCGAAAAAAAAAGTTGTTAGTTCTGGCCACGTTCCAATAGTAATTAAACACGAGTATTTAATGTAATTTGTTTTAATTATCTTGTCAATAGTCGATTTATTGGTGACTTTTTTTTTGCACGAGGAACCATTTTAAGGTCACCATCAGAAAGAAAGACGAGATCGATAGTCGTGCAAGGATATTAATTAATCGACGCAAAAGATAATGTATCGCCGATATTGGACGTACATTCGTTTTATTCGCAATTATTTTATTATGGTACTCTTTGGAATTTACGAGCGATAGAAAAACGATAAGAAGCAAAAAGGCAACACGCACGTTATGACCGTAAAGAGATCAGCGAGTAAAGGAAATAGAAGAAGTCAGTAGACGAGTGCAATAAATTAATTGCCAATCGGATTTGGGTCAGTAATTCGAAAAGTCAAAAGGACAAAAGACGCTTCCTTTAGTTTCTCATCGCGTTACGATTAAATTGTTATTGGTTGCAAATTGAGTCATTCGCAATTTTCACGATAGGGAAACTAGTATTTGTTTATTAAAAGCGTTCAGATTATTCGCGAAATTCAACCAGATTTACATATTCATCGACACATCATAAAATGTTTGAAAATAACTTAAGAATTGTATTTGAAAAGTCTTAAAAAAACTTAAAACCTGTAACGAGAATATTCATAATCTTCTTTCCTCTTTAACTTCATTGATTGCAATGGCAAAGTTAATTATAATGATTCAACTTGAAGCTAAGACCACAATTTAATTAGAGTTTTACTATTTGGTCTATAAAATATAATCAAATTAACATTAAATCAGCTACTTAAGACGTACGTTTTAAAATGTTAACATATATAAAGATAAGATACCATTCAAATTCAATTTTTTTTTGCAAATACATATTCACAAACAGTTGCGGGTTTCGCGTACTGGAAGTTAGAGTTTAGAAAACGTGTCGTTATTAGAATCGCCCTTATTGCCATGCGTTATGAAATTAAATATTTGAACAAACTATAAATATTAATAGATAAAAAATAAACCGACGAAGGTCTCGTTTCGATTCGCATTACACGTTCGAAGTGCAAAAAGTCGAAAATGAGAAATAACATTAGGGCCCAATTAAAGCAAGTCCTGTATTTGTTGTTGTTGCTTTTTACTCAAATTAATAATAGACCGGTGTAATAAACGTTCTAAATTTGTAACCGAAGGAGTTTCCTGTTTTCTCAATGATTCATAAACAACGACAAAGTCGAAAACACACGAAAGTTATTATTCAGCTTTTATTTCTCACGCGGTCGGTCTATTCAAATTTCAAATTTTCTCATTTTCTTGCATCATCTTGCCTAGGGAATTTTGTTTAACTACTTTCTCAATAAATGAGTGCGAAGTTTTCGCAATTAGTTACGAACAATTCCCAATCATTATTTTGGTAATAGTTAACTTGATTTCTTTTTCAAATAAACAGTCACTGATACCAAAGGTAATATTTGCGAGCTTTCACAACTAATGCGAAAATTTGAAATTTGACAGTCATTCAAGCTCTATTTGTCTGAGAGAGCGAACAATGTTTTAAGGTGTTTATTAGAATGACTTAAATTCAGAATAAAAATAATAATAATGATGATGTCAATGCGAATTAACGAAATTCGAAATCGCAAAATTGGCATTGTCGTTTTTTATTTCAGCAATGGGTTAAATAAAAATTTGCCCACGTTGGAATACTTATTATGTTTTAAAATTTATATTGTATAAGATCAGCGGTAAACAAAAAGGATTAATAATTGTTATTTCATATATTATTATGTATGACGATTGTACGAGGTGCGCTTCAAAATTAAATATTTAAGTATTTTAAAAAATAACAAAAGCAAAAAGAATTCCTCGATTATTTCTAGCCTCGGTTATCCTGCTTCTTTGACACTGACGGTTTAATTTTATGAATTACTTTTATTACAAACCGTTTTTGGTAGATCCACGTGTTTGTCACACAATTTACGTCGAATCTTCATCATTATATGATGTCATCTTGAGATTAAATCGCCTCATCATTAATCATGTGGCGGGACATTTAATTCCTGCGCTCGATACGAACAAAAAAAGGAATTACGACACAAATAAAATCGGTATTGCCAATGGGTTATTTTATTTTTTAATCATTTCCCCAACGTGCCACGTACGAATTGTTCCTTTCCTCCCGTTCAAATTTCCGAGAAATTAATTCAAATAAGAATTACCATCTGGTCGTTTGTCAAAAAAAAACACAAAGAAAAAACTATGCTGACGTTAAAATTTGGCAAGGCGAAAGAGAAGAAACGTTGGCAAATTAACGAACCGAATTCGCACATACGTGTATGTAAATAGATTAATCGTTATTAATGATATATTAATTAACCGCTCTCATTAACAGAGTAAACTTAGCAGAAACGCCATCGTCCTTCGATCGAACGAGAATTTGCTTAGAGGTTAAATAAAAGAATATTCGCAAAAATAACCAACGCCTCCACACGCCCTTTTCCACGAAAAACGAACGCTAATGAGTGACGAAAAATATGAAAACGAACTCTCGGTCGTTGGATTTGACGGCAAAAATAAAGGTTAACGACCACGCGAATCGATGCTTGGCAAAAATGAAATTATGATGATCGACAGAGTATAATATAAACACGTGTTGATTTATTGAAGTAAACATAATATATTTCGAATTGATTAAGTGGCGGTTATTAAACGAAAACAGCGTTACTTAATAATTAATTAATTAATCCATTTGGAATGATGTTTTATATATGAGGATGGAGGTTATACAGGGTGTCCCACAGTAGTGCGGGCTCGGAGGATTGCGGCCAAACGGTTGACTTTAGACAAAAATGTTTCAGATGCAAAAAATTTCCTCTAGGAACATAAAAATGTTTACCAATATGACGCACTTCTGGAGATACTTCACACTGATACTTTAAACTACTTATTTTAAATGGAATGAAGTATTTTTTATTGCCTTTTTGGATTCCTTCTTGAATTTCAAGGGGAGTTTATTAAAGCAAACACATGCCTAAGATGCACCGTTTCAGAGTTATTTCAATGTTTTCCCGAAAAATGACATTTGAAAGGTTGCGAAAAATCGCAAATATCTCCGGTGCTGTTTGAAATAGAAGGCTGAACTGAAGGGATGGCGAAAAGTTTCCACTGCTTAAAGTTAATTAAAAATGGAACTGGCTTTGATTTGTGACCTGCTAAACTTTGACATTTTCAAATGTGCATAACTTCATTTTTTTTTTATTGAACCATATATTTTTTATTATGATGATGGATGCAGAAAATGTTTCCCATTCGATCATATTAAGGTATTATTGGGCCTATTGTTGACGCCTTTCGAGTAATTCCCAATTAATTGTTATTTTGTGTGTCATTTATATGCGCTGAATGATGTAATAATAATAGGAAAAACAATTGAAAATCAATTCTATTTAAGTTAGAATTTATTTTTTTCAAATTATTCTTCAGAATATTCATTAAAATGTTAATTAATGCTCAAAAATTATCCAGCTCAAAGTAACTTTTTTCATGTAAATAAATAAAATTTCATTGTCTTCTTCAATTGTCTCATTGTTTCTAATGTAATTTATTAGAAAACGGACAAATCATATATAAATACAAATAATTGCATATAACTCAAAAACTATCAACAATTTACCCCATATTACCTGAATAAGATCGAAAGGGAATGATTTTTTGCATCTAATACGATAATAAAAAATATAGGGTTCCATTAAAAAAAAATTAGTTATGTACATTTGAAAATGTCAAAGTTTAACAGGCCACAAATTGCAGTCAGTAATACTTTCAACTAAACATAAGTAGACAACAGTCTTCGTCATTTCTTGCTTAAGAGAATGAAAAAAAGTTCAAATCTCTACATGAAATAGTTCCGGAGTTATTTGCGATTTTCCACGACCTTCAAAATGACATTTGTCGGAAAAACACTGAAATAACTCTGAAACGGCGCAACTTAGGCAAGTGATTGTTTCAATAAACCCCCCTTAAAATCCGATGCGTGATCCAAAAATGCAATAAAAAATATACCGTTCCATTTAAAATAACGGAGCATTCGTTCCGGGTATATCCGGAAGTGCGCCATCTTGGAAAATCTCTAAAAACTTCTAAAACAGTTTTGTCTACTCTTGGCCTTAATCCTCCGAGCTCACACCATTGGGACACCCTGTATTATGCGCACACGAAACTCGAAATGATAAACAAAACAAACTTTAGTCATCATCCAACATACGATCATCGGTTAATTAATTGGCATGCATTAAAAGTCACGACCGAAAAATAAAATTCTAATAATGTTGTTATTATATTCGAATGTCCAAATACTTTCTAACCAATTAAATAATTCTCTAAGGCAGGATTTTATTTTCTTTCTCGTTTGCGGGCGAATTTGATTTAACTCGTTCGCAAATATTATGTAAGAGTGATTTAAATCGCGCTCGGCTTATTAATCGGATAAAAATTCGACCCATGCAAATTAAGGTAAGATGACGATTTTGTGAATTGAGCCTTTTCAACATGTTGTTCTTCTCCCTCTTGCACGTTTATTATGCGATCTGATTTTTTTGTTTTCTTTCGAGTATTACATTACGTTATTTATGTGTTTGTTTATGAAAACCATTATAAAATTCTTACCTTTGTTTCGCACTGAACAAAGACGATTTAATTTATTACGTTCACCTTGATATTATTACGCTATTAGACACACAACGAATGCTACCAGGAACGAAATTTACGTTTATTTTATTTTTCGCTTGGTTTAAATACATTTCTGAGTCAAAATTAAACGTTCAAATAGAAATTTACAAGCTGTTGATAGGTGCAACTCTAATAAATAAGTGCTCGTACGCATTTTTATTAACTTTTTCGTTTTCTTACGTTTTCAATCTTTGCAAATATGTTTCAGTCCAGTTTCACGAGGAGAAATGGGAACATTTTGCGCATATTAATACGAATGCTTCTGATTTACGAGCAACAATTCTTTCGCTAATTTATATTTTTACCTCCAAAACGGCATAAAAACAAATTGAAAATAAGGAAATGGCCTAATTAAAAAAAATAATGTTTTTAAGAAAGAGGAATTATCGAATGCCCTTATTTCACGTCCTCGATTTTCCGTCATAATAATTATTTGGAACGTTCCATCTTTTTTTTTTTTAATTTGCAAAAAAGCTTTTAATACCCAGCAACATTTGAAAAAAAACGTACAAATACGTTAAAATTGTTGCAAAACATTTTATTTATTTATATAATTGCTATCTATAAGTACAATCAATCATTTTTTCGCCAGAGAACGTAATAGACGCACATGTGTTCGCGTTATTTATTTTTTTTTCTCAATTTAGATTGTTAACTAGACGGCAAGTCGCCTTTCATTGCTCCGAGTCATTTATGTAATCCATATTAATATCTCGAGAAGTTTTGATCTCGTTTTCGTTTACTAAACGTTTGAACCGTATTAATTTTGTCAGTTTGAATTAAACGCTTATTAAAAGCTAATTTAATTGGTAGGTTTCGAATCCAATTTCGCATTATATAAAAAATAAAATACAAATTCGCAAATCCTTGACGAATAATGCGATATTCATTAGATGGAATTTAGGTAATAACTTTCACCTGTCAATCTTCGTTAGCAGTTTTCTTAATTGCATTGTTTCGTTGCGAGCAAGTAGGTGGAATGACCTTTACGGTACATTTGTTTCGTTAATGCAGATTCGTGACCTTAGAAAAGGGAAAGAGCTTGATCAAACGAGGTAATTGTAAAACGGACGATTTGCGAATCGTTTTCTGGGCCGCGCGAACTAATTTAAATAGCTTTTTAAAGGAGAAAAATGATTCAAACTTGGCATAAAGCGGGAGCAATGAAATATTGTGACCACCGAAAACAATAATACAAACGTGCGTTTGTTTAAAAATACATATTTTCTCTTGTCACTCGAATGGAATTTTACAGAAGCGTTTCGTCTTTGTTGGAAAATAAGCAAAAATATCAAATACGAAACTTATTTCGTACGTGGAAACGCCTGAAATCTTTCCTCAAATCTTGTAGACTTTTGATGCTTTTCTCTTTCTCCTTTCAAACTTTTGTAATCGATTAAATTTATACATATAATTTTCCATTTGGAATTATCGTCAAAATATAAATTCCCTAACGATAACAATTTTCTATTTTAAAAATGTGTTGTTTTGCATCGTCGTGTGTTTATATAATACAAAAACAATGCTAAATGATACGAGAAAAAAAAAGTGCGAATGAGCGAAAGAGAGAGAAGAGAGACCTTGGCATTGAGCAAATATAATTCATATTTTATGCGATAATACAATGACGAATAAACTATGGAAAATATGTTCGCTCCACGTGTACGTAGTAAATGAACACCGCACATAAAAAAAACGAGTTTATGTTTCTAACAAAATAAACAAATATTAATTTGCCGATATATTACCGGCTGATTATTAATCGAACGTTAATTCTAGAAAATCGACTGCAATTTTCTTTTGCGGAATAACGTATTATTGCCGCAATTGACAAACATATATAAGACGATTAAAGAGCATTGAAAAAAATAATTCTCTATGTTGGCAGCGGAAAAAATTGGGTTAAAAGCTGATGTTGATCCGAAGAATTAAAGTAGGACAACGGAATCGTCGTAATATTCTTTTTATATTAAATTCCTTTTTTTTGTTTCTCTGTGCGTTATAAATTTCCAACTTGTGGCACTTGACAACGTCCACAAATATTCCATAAATCAGCATAAAAAATCATAAACTCCGATTTTTTTTATTGTTTGTCCTTTTGCGATAATGCGATTTTTATTATTTTGCCTTATTTTTTTTTGTTTTGCTTAGTTATCAGCAAAAAACGTGAGTAAACAAATTTTGAAGCTCAAACTAGTTTCAAGCGGAAACAATGATCACAAGGAAAGATGATATATATAAACGGGCCCGTAATTTATGCTTATTTAATGGAAAGCAGTTTTCTATGCATAACTAATTTCCATACCATCAGTTAGAACAAAAATAAAGATTCGTTTGACCAGATTAAATTTTTCCTGAATTTTATTAACAAGTTTGCTTACGGTTAACTTCACAATAACAACGTTTCAATCTTCAGAAATGTATCGCTCCTGTGGAAATCAATAAAATCCACGGTTTTAACAATTTGATCACTCAGTGCACACGTTTAATAATATACGTTTAATGACAACATAAATATTTACTTTTTTTCGAAAAATAAAGTTAAATAAATAAAAAACTCCTAAACAAGGCCAACGAATATAATTTTACAATCCTGGATTCGTTTACGAGAGGGAAAAGAAGAAAGTGTAAGAATAATATTACAAAAAAAAGAATAGTCTGATAGAAAAACAAATTCCTTTCCTCGCCTTCGCTCTTACATAATAATCATTCTCATTCATATTTATAATCGGAAAACAACTTGGTAAATCGTAGCAACAATAATTATTATCTGGTAAAAGAGCAAATAATTTTTCACGTTAGTTATCAAGTTTTCCCAAATATTACTCTGGTAACACTGACATTAATTTTTCTTTTTATTTGATCGAGCCCGTTTTTGTTGTTTTATTTTGTTAGATTCGAATTTGATCAGGTATTCCAACGTGTGTATTTCTTTTTTCTTACATTCACATATCGGACTTTAATCTTTTGTTCGCACTGTATAAAACGTAAACAACATTAATTCGTTTCCGACACATTCACATGTGATCACCTTCGCGCCATCCTCTAATTTCTTGAACCAAATTCAAAATAATAAATCAATTGAAACGAACATTATGCCATTTTTGTATTTGTACTTGTCATTTTATTTATTTTTTTTTTGCGCCCACAAATAAAAGACAAAAAAAATATGCGAAATACGTGTAGGTATATTTTTTTAAAACTTTTACACGAAATAGATTTATTGCAAAACAAACCGAAAGAAAATTGCCATTCGATATAGCAATTACAATGCGAAAAACAAAGAGAGGGAAATAGCCACGAGGCAATAAAAATATGTTTGAGAAATTTAAAGGTATTTTTCTTTTTCGCTTGTTACTTTCACCGATTTTTTTTAGTTTCAATATGCTTCTACTTTGAAGGGAACAATTTGAACGATCCATCTTTCCCAAAATAACTGATCACGGGGAAAAGAAACTTCGTACAAGAAATTGTTAAAATAAATAGATGTAAATGGTTGGCTGCATGTTCAAATGCAGTGAAATTATTATATAATTAAGTGGATGAAAGCAATTAATAAACATCTGCAAATGCATTTGTTGCTGTAGGAGTTATCATTGATTTATCGTTGGCCTAGAAAGAGATACCTCAATTAATTCGATTATTTATTTCATCTCTCTATAATGCATATTATATGTCACTTTGTTCTTGAAAGTTATTGCGAAAAAAAAAGATACGAATAGTACGTGTCATTAATAAAATTAAAATGGTGCATACGTACAAAGAATAATGCAAAAATAATCCGCAATCACAAAAACTGCTTGCTTAAATTGTGGATGATGGAAAATCTACTACATTATTCGCATTAATAACGCATTATAACCCTTGTTTAAAATCACAATACACGTTATTTAACATCCTTAAATCGTCTTATCATTTTTGTCTTAATTTCATTTCTTGTCCTTGACATTGTAATTGGCTAAAAATATAAGATGTACTTGAAGTAGGTTTTTTGCGAACATTGAATCGAATAAACAATAATAAACAAATGATAAATTAACATTATTACTTCATCAATTATCATTGTTATTAACATTACTAAACAATTATACTGATAACTGTGTTTTTTTGTTGTTGTAATGACAAAAGCACCTTTGCCATAGTTTTAACTTTTTTTTTGTTTAAAATGTAAGCAAACGAAAAATACCTTTTCGACGTCCGAACGGTCCCAAGAAAGCGTTATTCTTGCCAATAACACTGTCGTCGATGTATTTGATTAATTTTGCAACATCCTCAATTTTCTTTGGAGCCGCACTGGCACTAGTTTTTTGCTTCACTAAACGCATATAATCCTCTGGAAAGTACGAGTACAATTTACGATTACCGTACGATTTTCTAATAGTTGTAGTCGATGTCATTGTTTAAGCATCATAGAATTATTGAAACAGTTTAAACCGTACAAATTCTTATTTGGAACGATAACTACCGGACTTCTATTAAAATTAGAATAGAATCGGAAGAAAACTTAAATCGTATTATTAACCAACCCAACGCGTACAAAACTGACTGATTAAAAATCCAATAAGTTCCAGCTGAAATAGTTGTAGTGACTTATCCGAACACTGCAAGCTGATAAAATCGATCGCCTTCGGATACACGAATCCTTAATCGGTCAACTTATATGCAACCAAGTATTCAATATGCGAACAATTAATTTGTTTATAGAAAAGGAAGTAGTAATTATTATGCACAGTATGTAAATAACATAGGAAATTATTCTGCTAAATATTAATTGAAACAATAACCCTAATATTTAGTTAATGAATGCACGATAATCGTATCAAAAATTGTCGACATCTCTTGTACGAAATATTTACCTATGAATTCTAAATACTTAAAGTTTCTTAATTTTGGCAGCATTGATATTTATAATAATTTGAAATTTTTCTCCATTTCCGGCTCTGAAAACGTTAATGGTTGTGATTTGTGGTCCAGTTTGGTTTGTCTTTCAAGATCTGACTTGAATATATTCTGATTAAAATCATCTATAAATGCTAAAATGAGTTTGTCAGGCACTGACAATAGTAAGGTCCTTCCTTCTTAGGAATAAAGAAAGCAATAATAAATTTCTTCTTCAGGTGGCGATATTTTCGAAGAGACGCATTACGATGAAACCGATGTTTCTGAGTTTAGTAATACGGGAAATAGTAAACGTTTTGTAACTAGTTCTAGCAACGAAGATGAGGATTTTAATGCATCAAATATAGAGTCTTCATCAGGTAATCCTACCATTTTCTTTGATATAAAATGTACTTCAGTGCCTTTAAAATGTACTTCAGTGCTCATAAGATTTGTTAAATAAACATAATCATAGTTACAGATGAGAATGAAGACTCCAGCAGAGATGGAAACACAGGAAATAAAAATCTTAAAGATATTAGCCGAGAACCGAAATATCATGAAGCCAATGATTCAGACTTAGTGGTAACTCGTAATAAGAAGGCTGGTAAAAAGTTTCAGATTACATCTGACAGTGAAGATGATGATTTTAATGCACCATGTGCACAGTCTTCACCAGGTAATTATACTTTTTTCATTGTGATAGCATGCAATAAACTGTTTTTACAATTTAATAAGTAAGCTATACATACCACATAATTACAGATAAGATGAAAGAATCTGCAATAACTGGCAATTTTAACAGAAAAGAAAAAACACAAAATGACAGTATGAATAAATATGATACAGGTACTGATGAAGAGGATTCGAATACATCAAGCACAAATTCTTCACCAGGTAATATAAGTCATTTTTCTTGGGATGAAATTGAATTATTAATTTTACTATTTTGCAAAAACCATTAAAAGTTTCAGATAAACAGAAAGAATCTATAATAAGGATCAATTCCACCAATCAAATTGAAAATACAGCTGCAAATTTTAAAGAAAAAATATCATCAAAAGCAACCTCACAGACTGATCAAGATCAGTTAATTGTAGATCCTAGCATCTCACAATATTCACATGGAACTGAAAATTATAATACTGATGGTGAACATGATTTAAGTGATGAGGTTGAAGGTATGCAAGCAAAATTATAATTAGCAATCTCTACATTTACTGCTGCTTGTTGATTATTGTAGAAATCAAGGATACTTCTACTCATGTCTCTATCAGCTCATCCAGTAGTGAAGAATTATTACCAATTGCCAATTACTCAGGGAACAAAAGTCATAAACAGTTTACTGCAAAGGCAATATTGGATCCTCAGATTATTCAGTCATCTAATCAAAATAAATTGCAAGAAGTAAATGAAGATACTAATGTTAAAAGTCCGACAACTAATTCGCCATCGGACTATGAAAAACAGAAATCATTAGTGGATGAGTTAAAGCGAGAATACTTAAGAACAACAAATTTAATTATGACCTTAGATATGGACAAATTACCTGATAAAGGAGTACGTTTGAGAGAAAACCGAACGTTTCTACAGACAAGGCTGGAAGAAGCAGAGGAAGTTTTAAACAATATGGTTGTATCTAAAGGTACTGTAATTTGTTAGCTAGACTCTTTGGATACTTACAATTAGTTTTTTTTTTTCCAGTCGAACAGCATCAGCATATGAAAAGTGTTCCAAATTGGCAGCTACTTCAGGCTGAAGCTGCTGCTGTCCAACCAAAAACCTTTGGAGAAAGAGCATTGGCAACAATTAGTCATCAAAGGGCACTAACTATGGAAAGATTAGAACAATTACATAAGTCTCTAGCAACTTGTCCACAAGAAACAGACAAATTTGATGATCCTCTGGGCTTGAAAGTTGAACTACTACCGCATCAGAAAGAAGCCTTAAATTGGTTGACTTGGCGTGAAAAGCAAAAACCGTCCGGTGGAATACTTGGTAAGTTAAAACTGCAGATAAATTAATGCACAAATAGAGATTTTATAAAGAAAACCATGTTTTGTAGCTGACGACATGGGTTTAGGGAAAACACTGACAATGATCTCGTTGATTTTAAAAAGCATGGAATTACATCAAGAGGAAAATGAGTCGTCAGACGAGGAGTCCGATTCGGAAGATGGTCGTGACGATAAACATCTAGGTGGAACGCTAATTGTGTGTCCAGCTAGTTTAATTAATCACTGGGAGAATGAAATATATGACAAACTTAAAAGGAATAAACTGTCCATCGAAATATTTCATGGTAACAAGCGCGAGGGCAGGGCCAGAAAGTGAGTAATCGCTCTTAATAATTAATTTAAAACTCATTCGTTATTTAATTTGCATCTCTTTTTTTGTAGATTGGCAAAGTTTGATGTAGTTATAACGACTTATAGCGTGGTCAATGTAGAATCGAAAAAAGGCGGGGTAATTTACGGTATCAAATGGAGAAGAATAATTTTAGATGAAGCGCATAACATTCGCAACTACAAATCGTTAACAGCCGTTGCCGTATGTGACCTATCCGCTAAATCACGATGGGCGCTTACAGGAACACCGGTACACAATAAAGAACTGGATTTGTTTTCGTTGCTCAAATTCCTAAGATGTTCACCATTCGACGATTTAGCGGTAAGTTTTTTTCCTACACATAAAAGAATGCTAAATTTATTCATCCACTATTAACTGGTATTCTAAAAACATGCAGGTATGGAAAAGATGGGTGGCAAACAAAACGACAGGCGGACAAGACCGTTTGAACACTGTGATATCCTCGTTGTTATTACGAAGAACCAAGACTCAATTAGTGGCAAAGGGATCGTTGCAAAGTTTACCGCAACGCGAATGGAAATTGATCGAGATCAATTTGGATAAAAGTGAAATGGATGTTTATCAAAGATTATTAATACTGTCGAAGACGTTGTTCGCTCAATATTTACATCAACGCGCTGAAAAGAATGGCCACGATGCGTATACTATCAATAGTAATTAATTAATTTATTTTGCTATTGCAACGCTTCAAGTTACATTAATTTTCTTACAGGTGACCCAAACAGCGAGTACTACAAAATGCATAAGAAATTGGTATTACTCAATAAAGCGAAATCGATTAAACAGCACGAAATTTTGGTGTTGCTGCTGAAATTGCGACAAATGTGTTGCCATCCGCATCTCGTCAAATCGGTATGTTAAGAAAACAATTTGTTTTTCGTATGAATTAATATTATTTCATATTCTAGACTATAAACCTCGACGAAAATCTGGATCCGGGTGATAACGAAGAACTGGATTTACTCGATCAATTGAACAAAATGAATTTGAGCGATAACCAAGAAAACGTGCCCACTAACAATTTGAACGATATCCCAGTCAGTGTAAGCGAAGCTGTCGACAGTGTATTGCCTGACAGTCGTCTATTCAATAAGAATCATATGAGTTCTAAGGTGATAATTACGTTTTCGCTGTAAAAACGCATCATTCTCACGTTTGTTTTTAGATTAAAGCAATTTTGAAGATCATCAAGGAGGATGTCCTATCAAAAGACGACAAGTGTATCGTTGTGTCTCAATGGACGTCGTTACTGGACCTGATTGCGATACACTTGGACCACGAGAGAATCAAATTCACGAAACTGGATGGTCGAGTTCCTATACCAAACCGAATGCCAATCGTCGATGCCATCAACAATGCATCAGATCCAACACGGATTTTATTATTATCGTTGACTGCTGGCGGCGTCGGATTAAATTTGGTGGGCGCTAATCATTTACTATTACTGGATTTGCATTGGAATCCGCAATTGGAGATGCAAGCCCAAGATCGCATTTATCGTTACGGACAGAAGAAGCCAGTGTTCATTTATAAGTAAGAATCAACGTTTGTTTGTTAATGAATTAGTTTCGTTCAATAACTATTTTGCAGATTTATGGCTCTACACACTATAGAACAGCAAGTTCTCGAGTTGCAGAAGAAGAAAGTGGCTTTAGCGGATGCAGTATTATCTGGCGCCAAGATACAACAGACGAAGTTGTCGCTTGATGATTTGAAAATGCTATTTAACATGTGATGAGTTTTTTTTTATAGAGATATACATTTCATTTCAGAAGAGAAATGTTAGTTTTAAAAATGTTTTTGCCATTTTTATGTTTATTGTTGTAGCTCTAAGATGTGAATTAATTTTATTTAAAGAATTATTTGTTTTCTGTGTATATTTTGCAATGCAAATGTGCGCGACGTGCAGTTATACATATTTAGTTTTTTTCATATAATTAAAAAAAAATCATGAATTAATTTCAGAAATAATGATTAAAATATCCAAACTGTTGTAATATTTCAATTTGAAATTGACTAATACAGATTTATATTTGACCTTCACAAATCGTTTAGATGATATTTATATATGTAGACTGACCCTTTAATTACGTATAACAATCAGGCGATTTCTGTTTTTTTTTTTGCTCTACATGATTACTGGTTGAGGATTAATCTAAATATTCATGTCATGGAAAATGCTTATTCAATAGAACTGTATTGGCATTTATGTAGAAATGCTCAATATTCAAGTTATAACCTTAGGTTATCATTGAAGATCAGTTTCAGATTAATCGCAGTTTACAATTTATTACGTTAATTAACAGAATTACTTTCTCGAATTAAGGACATTGATCGATATTTCAAATATTTGCGTTTGCCGCGTATGTAAGTGATTTGCGAAAAGTGATGATAACGCTTCTTTAAAATAGACTTGTTCCAATCAATCATGTTCCAAATAACGCGTACTAGACACGATGAAAAATTATCTTTTTGCGTTTGATTGTGAGACGATGAGCAGTCGTTGGCTCGATTAGTGCTCTTTTACTTATCTGCGCTGGGCGCTCTATCTTTTTTCATTATTATTATTATTATATTTGTCAATTAAATGACGGGCAATAATGATGATTATAAATTAAACATAACACCCTGACAGCGTCATCATTTCATATTTTAATTGCTCGCACGACGGCAGTACGTATTTTTACGCATTTTTATTTGATCGTCAAGCGAAGTTTCGCACAACATGAGCGATAAATTGAACGGCAACAATAAGACGAAGGAGGTTAGAGTTTGGTGCGATGGATGGTAATATATTTTCGATTTTTAAATGAATAACGCTATCAAGAAATTTTGTTTTTAGTTATGACATGGTACATTTCGGTCATGCAAACTCGCTACGCCAAGCCAAAGCATTGGGTGATATATTGATTGTTGGTATACATACGGATGAGGAGATAACAAAGCATAAAGGGCCCCCCGTATTTACGGAGGAAGAACGGTATAAAATGGTTAAAGGCATCAAATGGGTGGACGAAGTTGTCAAAGGTGCTCCATATGTAACTACCATTGAAACATTGGAGAAATATAACTGTGATTTCTGCTGTCACGGAGATGATATTACGATGACAGTTGATGGTGAAGATACTTATCATATGGTTAAAGCTGCTGGAATGTATAAGTAAGATTTACAGATAGAATCGGTTTTAATTGATTAACACTGCAATTTTACGAGGATAATAAATAATGTATTGTTCTCTTAGGGAAGTACAAAGGACAGCAGGCGTTTCGACAACAGATCTTGTAGGTAGAATGTTATTGATGACGCGTCAGCATTTCAGGCAAGGTAAGTTTGAGTATGATGTGGCCAAAGAGCATTCTTCGTACATGGGGCAAGACTGTACAGCCCGGTCCCCATGGACAGGTTGTTCGCAGTTCTTGCCGACGACGCAGAAAATCATACAATTTTCGGACGGTAAACCATCGAAGCCGAACGATAAAGTTGTTTACGTGGCGGGCGCGTTCGATTTGTTCCACGTCGGGCACTTAGATTTCTTAGAGAAAGCCAAAGAGTACGGTGATTATTTGATTGTCGGACTGCACACCGATCCGGTAGTTAATCGTTACAAAGGTTCGAACTATCCGATAATGAACTTGCACGAGCGCGTGCTGAGCGTGTTGGCTTGTAAGTACGTTTCGGAGGTGGTGATCGGTGCTCCGTACACCGTCGCCGAGGATCTACTTAAACATTTCAAAGTCGACGTCGTCGTACACGGACACACGGCCGTGATGGACGACGAGAACGGTCGCGATCCGTTCGAATTACCAAAGAAATTGGGCATTTTCAAGTTGATCGATTCCGGCAACGATATGACCACCGATAAAATCGTGGATAGAATAATTAGAAATAGGATGGATTACGAGCGACGGAATCAGAATAAGGAACAGAAGGAGTTGGACATTTTAAAAGTGATCAATGGTACCAAATAGAAGTTTTATTATTAGTATACACTAATCTAATCATCTTTTTATTCTACTTTCTTCTTACCCTTAATACCTATTTTATCAAAGAGAAAGAAAACAAAAATGGAGAAGCATTTAATAATTTTATATATTTATTTTTAATAGTACAAATTTACTGTAATTTTTACATGTGCAAAGATATTTCGCTTCAGTTTAGTACAAATGCTTGCCATTGCGGTATTAAAATCTAGCTTTAAACCGAAGCTTTAACAGTATACATGTGTTCTATTTTTTTTTAGTATAGAAACATGGATTTTAGATTTATTGCAAAAGAAAAGACGAAAAATAATTTATACGATTGCTCTTATACCGAGTAAATTGATAAAAAATTGCTTTACATAAAACATGCTATTAATTTAAATCAATTCAGAAATATTTTTGTACATGAAATATCATTGAGGAATTGTTGTCAAAATTTGAATAATTTTGTTTTTAAAATATATTGTACATAATTTCTCATGCTAAATTATCACTTCGTTTTTATATATTTTGGCTTGTTTATCTGGTTTGCTAAAAAGCAACGTAAATGTTTAACTCAATAAAGTTAAATGATTAATTAATGCCATTGTAAATGTTTTTAATGTGTTATTTAATGTATAATAAATTTGTGAGATGCAAATACATATATTATTATGCTGTCATAAAGTTTGTGCGTATATTGTAGAATTTTTAATTTTGGAAAACTTTCATTTTTAATAAGGTTGTCTAAGTCGTACAACAAATAAATCAATAATTTGTGGAATTTTTAAATTAATAATTATTGATGTAATTTGAAATACTAATCAACATTGTTGAAAGTCATTATGATCAAGTTCGAAACATCTGGACGTTTTTATATCAAATCAACTATAAGAAGAATTATCTAAAAACTGCTATTTGCAGCCCTTTTATAAATAC
The DNA here is from genome assembly GCA_963695495.1 of Hololepta plana. NCBI lineage: Eukaryota > Metazoa > Arthropoda > Insecta > Coleoptera > Histeridae > Hololepta > Hololepta plana. The sequence continues at coordinate 13,778,360 of OY968831.1, read as the reverse complement.
CGACTTGACCAACCCGCTCCAGCTTTGAATCCGTTCATATTCCATCAGTTAAAAATTGCCATCAAATGCTTGTTGCAATAACAATTTCAACGTTTTACTAATTTAAATGTTACACAAACTACCAGTTTGTTCAGAAAATTATAGAAAAACTGCAATAAAATTAGTTTGTTAGCAGATAATTATTACATGATTTTCATATGACTTTTCAACAGTTTTAATAAAGGACACTATTACTTTAAAAGGTATTAATCATGATCTACTACTCTTCTAACAGAGGATGTATGTATTTTTTTATTAAACCGAAATAAAACGGTTCGAAACCTCGATCGTCTACAATTAATGGAAAATAAGGTCAAAATATAAATAAATTTATTCCTAAGAAGTCCATAATGTACAAAATTTTTATTGCAAACTAATTTTATTTAATTCGGGTGTGATTTCTTTTGACGTCTGCATTGACTCTGGTGTATCGCGGTTCAAGAAACCTTCTCGCGATTTTGTGTGCCGTTTAATTTCTTCCGCCGTCTTCACAGTAACATTTTGCTGCCTCAACGGTTCTTCCAAACTGTTAAATTGCTTATCGACTTCCTTGGTCTTATTTTTAGTTATTTCTTTAATCTACAAAGCAAAAAAAAACGTTACAATTTTAGTCGCTCCACATCATGAACGCGGAATACTTGGTTCAACTGTATTGACACCGGTTTGGCTTTAGATTTCACTTTCAGAGATTTGGAACCGGCGAGTTTGAAATTGGTCTTTTTCAGCTTATTCCGACCCATCGCAATCTGAAAATAATTCGCAAACGTTAATAAGAAAATTCCATAATAATGAAAACAGTTAACAAGCATTTAGCCAGAAATAAACGGACTTCTCTTTCGCGGATAATTTTCCGCTTCGGCAATCTTTCTTTTGAAATTGTCAGCACCAACAAGAATCTCATCATCTAATGTTAATTTTATTCTTAACATGTCTTTAAAAGAACTGACTGTCCTCACTTTAAATATCTCTGTTATCTTACTGTCCAAATTGAAACCCATTCCCCTATTGATTAATTCTCTACCAATCTGCATTGGTTCTTCACCCTTTGCAAAGCAATAAACATATACTGTAGGCCAATTTGACGTTTCCTCATTTAACTCATCTTTCTGATATAATTTATGGAATGCATTGATGAATTCTGTTGCCATTGCAGGCAAATTCATTGTTATGTACACCTTTACATTTTCTTTAATATGTTTCAGAAGGTTACTCTTCACATCTTCTTGTATAAAAGCTCTACCATCCTTATTAAATGTTCTTAAAAATTTCTCATTAATCTTGTTCAACTTGGCATTATGATTGAGCCATTTGAACGATTCTGGATTTAAATCATTTGCATACACCTGACATTTGTTCTTAGCAGCTGGTATGGAAAATGGGCCAACACCAGCAAAGACGTCAAACAAAATGTCCCCAGGCTTTAATAGTTTGATAATTCTCTCATGTTCTGTAGATAAACGGGAATTCCAATAGACTGTTGCAAAGTCAAATTGAAAACTGCAACCACATTCTTTTGCTGTGACAAGCATGTCATCAATGCCAGCTAATACTTCCATCTGGAAATTTCGATATGTATTATCAATATTATTTGTTTTGTTCACAACAGATGTACACCCAGGTACTTTATCTAACAAAACTTGACCAATCAAAGATTTGTAAGGCAACAAATGTTCTCTCAAGTTAACATGTACAACATGACCAACTTTTGTAAAACTCGCCATACCTTCCTTTTCCTTTGGTAAGACAGATTTTAAAATATCTTCAGCAGAGAAGTTTTCATATGACAATTCCTTTGTGCTACACCTTAAGTCCTCTGCAGTTATGTTTAACATTTCTAATTGTCTTCTATCTTCATCTGAGATGTCTGTCCAATTGCCAATTTTTACAGGATTCAAGTAAATCTCTGTTAGTGCAGCATTACATTGAATAGGTTTAAAATTCTCTATTTTGAGTAAATACTTTTTCATCAGAGGCAAAACTGCTGACAATTTTACATCCTTCTTAATAGTCATAACAAATACACGAATGATATTTGTGAACAATGTTTTTTCCAATTTCGTCATTCCTCTCACTATATCTGGTGGCTTTAAACAACTTATTAAATTATTCATTTTCAACGGATAAAAAACTTGAATTGTACGAAAATTACAAGTATCTCATTGCAAATTATAAGCAGAATTAACTAATTCTAAGAAAAGACGAAAGACCACCGAAAAGTAGATAACGGCTAAAGAATATTTACTAACCAAAGTTTAACACGTGATGTGACACTACAAAACTATTAGAGGTTAGAAAATATTATATGTACTTTGACATTTATAGCATATACCGTGCGTTCAATAAAAATTCCAATTTAATTCATGACATTGAGTACAGAAATTATTATCACGGCGATTTCTTATCTAAAAAAAAAAAGAAAAGTTTCTGTCTGTTACTACAGACAAACATTTAGCTATCGGTTTATTATTGAATTCCAAAGCAGCAGCCACGAACATTTACTGAAAGCTAGATATGAAATCTTGACGAATTTATAATTGGGTAATTTCGTATAATTATCGTGATATGTACAACTAACATACTTAAACTTTGTCCTTGATGATATATTAGACTTTTGTACTCTTAATGCTCATTAATGGAAATTAGCAAGTGATTTCTCTTGCAATTAACAACAACGGTTCAAGTTAAGGTGAAGAGTAAAACTACATAAAACTTGGCATTAATAACATGTTTGTTTCAACTTCGGACGCAGTGTATTTACAACTTTTTTAAGATCAAATAATGGAATGTGTAGAAATTACGATTCCCGTGCCATGGGGCATTGTTGCTGGTATGTAAAATATAAAATAAAAGCGTATTTACGCAAAAAACATCTTTTGTGTTTAGGAAAAGCTTATGGTAAAGAGAGCAACCAATTCATATTGGTGGTCCATGGACTCCAAGACAATTGTGGTTCATTTGATAGACTCATTCCACTATTACCACAAACATATTATTATGTTTGTATAGATTTACCTAGTCATGGTAAATCTAGCTACATGCCTGGCAATTTGCTAATACACACCACAGATTTCGTTCTTGTTTATAAACTGATATTAGATTATTTCAAAAGAGAGAAATACATACTAATGGGTCATAGTTATGGGGCACAAATTGCAATGCACTTTGCTCAAATATATCCAGAGTATGTACTAAAGTTGATCCTGCTGGATGGAGCAGTTTTCTTTCCTACAATTATCCAAGCATATAAGAATAATTTGAGGACAGTACATGAAGATTATTACAAAATTTTAAATAATCAGTCTTCACCAAATACTAAACCTACTTATACATATGAGGAAGCTGTAGAAAAGGCTATAACAAGGCGAAAATATGGAGAATTGAGTTTGGAAGCTGGTGAACCAATTGTGAAGAGGAACATGGAACAACTGGCAAATGGAAGATATACATTTATAATTGACCCCAGATTGAATGCTGCAGTTAGACCAGAATTTACAATGGAAACGTATATTCAGCTGTTCAAACAGTATCCAGTAAAGTGTCCAATATTATTGATACTAGCGTCAGAAACGCCACACCGGCACTATTTCAAATCATTGCTGAAACTACTATTAAAAACTAATAGTAAATGTAAAATGCACGTCGTGCAAGGAAACCACGACGTCCACAACAATAATCCAGAAAGAGTTGCACCATTGATTTGTAATTTTTTAACGACGAGTAAATTGTGATATATGATAATAGATTGTTAATGGGTGGCGGATGGTCATCATAAATAAATGCTATTTGTTAATCGGTAACGTTAATATATTTTTAATAAACCTTTGTGCTGTTTCACTCTTATTTCATAAGTTTTCCGTTCAGCAGCGTCCACGTAACCGTCGTCCAATATGAAACACGCACTATTATAATGCAAACTATTGTAAGTGTCCAACATAACATCGTTAATATAATTGATACGGTACCAGTATAAGATACCGGCCGTTTTACCAGAAGCCGTAAGGTTTAAATCGTAATGTTCGATGATTGGTTCACTGTCGTCTCTTATGATATTCGCCGTCGGTTGCGAGTCCGTTAACGATTTGTGCTTCAATTCGTACGGTCTCACCATCCATTGTTCCATTACCTGAACATGAGAAAAGATTAAAACAACTAATAATAAATTTTATAATATATAACAAGAAAAATCCAAAAAACAGTCATGCATAGCGCACCAACAATAAGGTTTAACATGATCAATTTGTGCAGAACTGAACATTTACCACTGCAAAGTTATTGTGTGTTCACTTACCGAAAATTCATTGATTATATCGGAAACTTTGTATCCGTTACCGCAGTTCTCGTCATTCACTTTATTGTACCGTTGCAACAAATCCGATTCGATCAATTTCAACGTGACGCATACATTCTCCGGCAAAAGTTTCCCATTCTCCACCAACAGTCCTCTATATCTAACAATATCGGCCACTTGTTTCTCGTTAACGATACCTTCGTTAGCAACTGGATCGAGAAACACAACGTCGAACTGTTTCACGGGATTCTTCAATAACAATTCGATCTGCGATTCCGACCAGAATCGCATACGCGCGAAACCGTTCATATTGCAAACGGTGCGTACGAATTGCGCGTCGCACTCGTGTCTGATCAAACAGTTACCGTTGACGTCGTGCCGTTCGCCCAATGCCCAGATGAACAACGGCAACGGGTTCATATCCAAAACACTGGCCTCCTCACCGGGACGATCGTCGTCGATTAACAAATATTTCGTACTGTCGCAAATCGCGTTGATCAGATTTGAATCGTTCAAGAACGTGATCACGTCGCGGCTGGCCTTTAAACATTTCGTACACTCGCTCGCGTTCAAGACGTTGATTTCAAACTTATCGTTCGCCATCGACAGTTTCAATTGAACGTCGTTCGCCGTGATCGGATGATCTAAATAAAATATCGCTTGGTCCCAGCAATTATTGGATCCCGCGTCGAACGGATTCGTCGAGACGCGGACGCCGTCGCACAGATTCAAATCGAACCAGACGACAATCGCTTGGACTTGATGGTCCCGTCGATCCGGTCTCAAACATTTCAGCGTGATCGTGTCGAAAGCGTTCGGATCGCTGTGCAACCGTTCGAGACGATCGCTATCGTGAAAGTCGACGAACACTTCCCTCGTTTCCGTCATCATCTTGAACCCGTAGAAATTCAAGTTCTCCGCTTCGTACGGCTCGTCGTCATCTTTCGCGCGCGTCAAACACAGATCGCCGAGTTTCAGTGCGTTGCACGTGTTCGAGTACCGATATCGTTTGTACAACGACGGACACTCTATACCGGCCACGTAGACGGAAGCACTCCGCGGCACAATCCTAGATTTGTTGCTCAACAAGTTACGGTGCGCGTGCACCAGAGTGTGGAGCACGCGTTCGCCGAACAGTGCGGCATCGAAGATTTCCATTATCAGTAAGTCGCAACGGGGTAAACTCTTCAAATCTGTCGAATTTCCATAAACGATTTCGATGCGACCGTCGACGTCGTCGCGATTTCTATTGGCGCGTCGCACAACCTCCCGCGCCACTTTATACAACGCGGTGGACTCTTCAACCGCATAAATCTTGCACTTGTAACCGCTCGATGCCGCATACAAACTTAATAGTCCCGTACCTGTACCTATGTCTAACACGGTGCTGTGTTCGTCGTCGATGTTCTTCAATATTGCCGATCTATAAGCTTCGTTTCGCTTGGCGTCGTTCAACATTCGAAAATGCCATCGCGGTACCAAGTTCAAATTCGCGGTCATGTGATTCTTCTCGGCAGGTAAATAATCAGGATCGATATCGATCGCTCTGCTCAAGTATTCTTTTGCTTCTGCGAATTGATTCATCCTGAAATTGGAAAAAAATTAAAATGAGCCAAAACATTTTATTTTCCAATAGTTTGTTCATAGAACTGATTTAAGAAACTATGTTGAAAAGCGCAAACCATTTTACAACTGAGAATGCTTTTGATAGACGTGCTTTGCAACACTTTTTGCAGGGTCTACAAACAAATGCCTGTATTATGTATTTCATTGTTATACCTTATTAGATGTGCTCCAAAGTTATTAATAATTTCTACATTACGAGGAAAGTAATGGATACCCTGCAGGTAGCACTTGATCAGATCCTCATATTGATCCAACGATTCAAGCAAGTTTGTCCAATTGTGCAAGATGTAAGTGAACTCGTTTACCACGGATTCCCGCTCGTCCGGTGACAATTCCAAGTAAACCAAGAAATGTGCAAATGCTCGACCATAGTGATTCATCGATAAATAAAATCGGCCTTTATCCAACGAATCCACGGCGACGACATTCCTCGCATTGTTCATTTTCAAATTGTACGTGCAATAATTCTACAAAAAGCGGTACTTTTTTATTTAAAAGATGTAAACAAAACCAAACTTGCACGTTTTCGTTAAGTTGTAAATGCGAAACTATCAAAAATATATAATTCGGTAGAATAATTGTTTTTTAATGCTACATATCTTGCTATAATGGCAATGTAACTTGAAAAACCTTCATTTTCACACTATTTCAAACGATCACCAGCCATAAATGTAAACAATTTTTAAAAACAGCTGATGGTTTGTTTACAACCTTTTGTAGGCAACTTCATTGGTATCCATGTCATTATTTAAAAACAAACATATGAGCTTGTCAGTTGCTGACAATTGCTTCTTTTTCTAAAGCATAATATTATGGCAATCGTTACGTTATTTAAATTATCAAATGATTCATCATCAGCTGTTTGTCTGACTTGCCTCAAGCAAATGAATGCAAACGAGGCGCTTTCCATTCATCACAACTTCGAGGGGAAAGATGTTGACGACGTCGTCACGATATTGAAAGCGATAGAAGATATCACGAGAACGAAGGTAAACAGGTAAAAAATATTTAAAATCGACTCATAATCCTTTGATGAAGTGTTTTGTTATTGTTTCTGCTTTACGTATGAAGAAATGAGTGGAAAGTTGTTTAATAATTATTAATTCTTCCAGGTACAGTATGTCAAGAACCATATTGACTCTATCTGCAACGAATGCCTGGTTATAATCGAAAGCATTTCAAACTTTCGTCGACGTTGCAAACTCAGTCAGCGGCAAATTGTCGATAATTATATTCTGAATGGGAATAATTGCAAAGAATTAAACAACGAGCGCGAAATTAAGAAATGCGATCGTACCGACGCAGAATCGACCGTTGATCATCTAAATAATGAAAGCGATCACAATGAAAATTGCGAGGAAAACGAATCCAACGCCCTTGCAAATCACACCGATGACAATGGCGAGATTCCGGAGAGATGCGATTCGAAACGGACGGACGATCGAATTCAAAGCGAGCCCAGACGAATCGCCTGCGAATTGTGCGGAAAAACGTACAAGCATCGGAGCTCGTTGAAATTCCACGCGCGCGTCGCTCACTTAAACGTGCGCCCGTACCTTTGCTCGCGTTGCGGCAAACGATTCCGCAAACGTTCCGATCTCCGGTACCACACGCGTACGCACACCAACGAGAAACCGTACGTGTGCAATTATTGTGGCAAATCGATGTCGATCAGTTCGCAATTGGTGCTGCACACGCGTATCCACACCGGCGAGAAACCGTTCAAGTGCCGGTGGGTACAACATAGAGTTAATACTTGTTATTCAAACGAATTGTACAGGCGAAAGTACTCCATCAACGTATTTTTCTTTTGTAGCTCCTGCCAAAAAGCTTTCATATCTTCCAGTCAACTCAAACGGCACGAGATCGTGCACGGCGATGAGAAGCCGTACGCTTGCAATTTGTGTGATAAGTCGTTCAATCGGCGCAACAATCTGACAGTGCACAAGAGGATTCATACGAACGAACGGCCACACCTCTGTCCGATCTGTAACAAGAGTTTTGCTCAATCACAGAGCCTGAAACGACACCAGCGTAATCACTACGGGTACCATTCGAATGAGAAATCAATTTAAAAGTACAAAGGTAATATAAGCGACATGTTCAAATGTGTGTCAATATGAGACAAATCTCTGTCATATTTGCTTTACCCATATCTGATTCATATGGAGTCTGATTAATTTTTTTAGCTGTGTTGTAAACCATACTTAGGAATTTGGATCTTTAAAGAGTTAGCTAAACAGCTTCACATTCTTAACTGGTTTATGCAAAGAATGGAAATAATGAAACATTTCATTTTGGCAGGCAGTATTACTTGAAACAAAGCACTGATTTGAGAATAGTAACATTCTTGTATAACTAGAAGATCATGTATTGATTACAATAGACTGATCAAGTTGTAATACATACATGAACATATTTCTAAAGAGTATTTGTTATAACATAAAAACAGCAAATTCCTGTGAAAGCTTATGCATGTTATATAACTTACATTAAGGATCATTATTATATCTTCTTTTCATTGTACGATATTTCTTTAGCATGTACAATGCTTCTAATTCCTTCACAATATATTCACCATGTTTTATCATTTTTTCAATATGCTCTGGATCACTGACATTTTTATTTTTCATGAAAGCCTTATGCAGTCTAGGTCGAAAAAAGTCATATCCTTGTGGATAATCTTTGCCCAAATGAAGGAGCTAAAAGAAACAAAATGTAATAATTATTGGATACAACTTATCATCTAGTACTGTTTTATATAATTCTACAACTCTTGCTCTTTGTGACATTTTTCAAATATTCACGTTCTATAATCTACAGCAATTAATCAATAATGATAATTTTGAATTGCATATATAATTTTTATGACTACTTTACCATTAATTATGTTGTATGAGTGAGTTTGTGTACATAAAAGCGCATTATTATTTAAAAATTACCTTTGACCGCAATTGACAGCTGTTTCATGACTTGAAGTGTGCTGCAATTCGTTATGATCACATATTATCTTTGATATTACCTTTGGTTATGACATAGATTTTTTAAGATGCTGTGAGGATGCTCACGTGTTTAGTAAAGGAGTGATAATGATTAATGAATAACGCAGGATAAAAGTATTTAATGCATTTAATTGCGCCACTATTCCACTTTCAGATAAGTGTCAGATTGGGGCTTGACGTTTGTTCAATATGGAATCGAAGACTGAAAAGAAAAATGCGAACTCTCATTTGAAAGCTATATTAAGAAGTCCTGCGATCCAATCGGTACCATCTATACCAGAATGGACTCCTCAAGCTGGAGCTGCTTCAGTAAATGTTTTCGATTATTTAAACTACTTAATTGTGTTAATAGTGGTGTTATTTTAGGTAGCAAAAAATGCACCAGCTGTTGCAATGGTTATTCCCACTGGTTCAGATGATCCCCATGCAAATTTATATATACAGTATTACATTAGAATGCATGCAGTGAATGTATTACAGGCTTGCTAATTGACTATGTGTTTCAGCAATTGTGTGGCAACTATAGACTTGGGTTGTCAATTAGATTTAAGAACAATTCACTTTCGTACAAGAAATTCTGAATATAATCCTGCAAGATTCAATGGTGTTGTAATGAGGATATTTGAACCACGGACAACAGCTCTCATATTCAGTACTGGAAAAATAATTATAACTGGTGCAAAGAATGAATCTGATGCATTACTGTCAGCTAAGAAGTTTGCAAAAATTATACAAAAGCTAAACTTCAAAGTATGCCTCTGCAATAAATTCGTTTTGAATTAAAATTAATATATATTAAATTACAGATAAAATTTGCAAGTTTTAAAATTCACAATATTGTGGCTACTTGTGATTTAAAATTTCCCATTAAATTAGAAAATTTATACCAGTTGCATGGACAATTTAGTAGGTATGTAGTGTTTGTATCATTATGGGATTGTGACATATGTCTACTCTATAATATAGGTATGAACCAGAATTATTTGCTGGTTTGATATATAGAATGATTAAGCCACGTTTAGTCCTATTAATATTTGTTAATGGAAAAGTGGTGATTACTGGAGCCAAGACAAGAGAAGAAATAAAGGAAGCCATGGACAATATTTATCCAATACTAAAAAGTTTCAGAAAGAAATAGATTCTATGTATTTAAAAAGAACATTTTATAATTTGTTGAAAGACATCATGTGTGGTATTTTCTTATTAATCAACAAATTGGATATTGCCAATTTACTGATAAACTGACCTATTTGTATTTATTTATTATTATACTATTTGTTTATCAATTTTATAAAATATATGTAATAATGTTGGAAATCAGAAATGGCGTTTTTATTGCATCAATTGTATTATGAAACCATTATACGCAAGAGCGTTGAATACGCGACTAAAAGTAAGGAAGAGAGAAGAGAGCTTTTCAAATGTCAAAGTTCATCTTGTTACACCCTGGCCAAATACTAGGAATAAGCGAATTTGACCTTGTAAAGTGGCAATTTTGCAGTGGTCGTTTTCAAAATTTTAATAAACATTTAGCAAATCATAGATCTATCCAGACTACTATCGATTTGCTTTTTAACTAAAATTGAACCCAGAACAATTATATTAAATCCATAAGGAATCAAGTCTAGCAATATTTTAATGGTAATCGATAGAATTCAATTCTTTCATCGTCATTACGCGATTATTGTCATTAAATTTCAGTAAGAGCAATTTCTATTTTCGCACGTCGCTGGAGAAAGAGAATAATGATAATTGCGCAACAGTTATAAAAGGCGGCACATTACGTGCTGCTGTTACGACGATTACGATAAAAGGATTTTCGCATAACTATATATAATTTTTTTTCTTATTTGCAGCTCCGTTTATTTATTAATAACAAACCGTTTTCCAATTATAGGAAAACCGTTGAGACGTCTTTTCGCGTTAAATGATAATTCATCTTCCTTCTTCATTCTTTTAAATCGTCATGAAACGAAGTTTATGAATTGCATCGTTATCGAATTGTTATTTTCGTTTACACGATGTTCTACAAGCTAAGTAACAAGTTGTCTTCATCTGTCAGAAACATGTTCCTCCCGTAATACGTATTGAGAATGGTGAACGGAGGAGGTTCTCCAGACGGAAAAGCCACAGGAAGAAGAAGAAGAAGGCAGATGATGATGATGGTGTACTGTTAAGTAGATTGCATTTATTCGACGACCGGATTACATAATTGTTTTCCCTCGACACAAATATTGCCACACTGTCAATAGCAGATCGCTATTACTATTCTCGTGGCAGCAAAATATTATTTGCGATACTTGAAAAAGAAATAAGTACGAGCAGGATTTTAGTTTCGATAAACAATTTCGCACTCTAAGGCGACCTTAAAGTCAATTTAAATTGCTGCTAAACATTTTAAAGTAACTTCTTCTATTCTTGACTTTTTTAACTTCTTTACTTCCACCAGGTTCTTCTGTTCTTTGCCATCACAGTTGCTTCGCTTTTTTGAAGTAACTACAAAATGTCTACAAAAGTTACTTGTGTTAAATAAATAAAAAATTCGTTTTTCATTACAATCTTCTTAGACAACAATATGAGGATTTGCGCGTTTCGGAAGTTCGTCGAATAACTTTCTCAACTGTTTTCAGTATATTACCACTTATGAAAGGTGTGAGCTTTTTGAATTGCTCTTACGTCAACAAAATGTTGTTCTTTCTCTAACTCGCCGTATAAGTTTTAATCAAACATTAAATATCCTTGTAGTACGTCCAAACTTATTCTGATTCGAATTAAGTAATTTTCGATCTTCGTTTCGCGAACTCAACTTGCCTCAATTTCGAAGAAAGTTTGTGTACGACAACGAAACTACTTCGCACGAAAAAAATAAGTGCAAATCACCTCGAAACCTCTCGTACGGGTCCCCTTAAATTTTATTATCTTTCGTCCTTCTTTCATTTAGTCGAGAATTAAATATATTTGCAGACTGTTCTTCTACCAGGTTCTTCTGTTCTTTGCCATCATAGTTGTTTCGCTTTTTTGAAGTAACTACAAAATGTCTACAAAAGTTACTTGTGTTAAATAAAAAGAAGCATTTGTTTTTCAACACAATCTTCTTTGACAACAATAAGAAGATTTGCACGTTTTGAACGTTCATCGTATAACTTTTTCAACTCCTGTTTTCATGAAGGGTGTGAGCTCTTTGAATTGCTCTTACGTCAACAAAATGTTGTTCTTTCATCAGTTTTTGGTCTTTCTCAACGTTAACGATCGTTTCAGTTGTCTATCCATTACAGCACGGCAGATTGATCTCCAACTCGCCGTAGAAGTTTTAATCAAACATCAAAATTCCTTGTAGTACGTCCAAACTTATTTTGATTCGAGTTAAGTCATTTCCGATCTTCGTTTCGCGAACTCAACTTGCCTCAATTTCGAAGAAAGTTTGTGTACGACAACGAAACTACTTCGCACGAAAAAAATAAGTGCAAATCACCTCGAAACCTCTCGTACGGGTCTCCTTAAATTTTATTATCTTTCGTCCTTCTTTCATTTAGCCGAGAACTAAATATATTTGCAGAAGTACAAACACACGCTCCGAACGTGGCGTAGTAGTCTGTAACCAGGACAACGCCTTTATATTGGCGTCAGCACACAATCTTTTGACGTCAAATAAGTTTTACAGCTGAAAATTATAATTTCCTTCAGCCACTCTCGCTCGTACTTACTTACCGCCTCATCTTGCGTCTCCGTCGCGCCCTCTGTTCGGTTAATAGATATTATAATTAATGAAATTATGATGAATTTGCACTAGACTAGACTGGATTCGTGGAGTTGATGAGCTGGGACATTTGCTGGATCAAAGATCCCTCTTGGTACGAAGAACATATGAAATAGTTGCGGTCCGACTGGCCACAAGAATGAGAATGGATCATTAATCGGGCATCAAAGAAATCCCATTTAAATCGTGGGTGGAGCAAGTTATTTTGAATGGGTTCTCGCATCAAGAGAAGCTACAAAATGCTTCGGTTCCATTGGAAATAATAATAATAATGTAAAATGATTAAGAGAAGAAAATTAAACAGATAATCCTCTTAAGTAATAAACCGTTTTCTCGATTGCGCTAGATAATTCTCCAAATAGGTTTTCATTTTGTTTTATTTTTTGCGGATTATTTGTTTCAGAAATTCTCGCCTATTTTCCCTCCGTTATCCGTTTATACGTTGAAATTATTTCGTCGACATTGAAAACGACCTGGATTATTTTTCCTTTTCGGGCGTAAAAGGTCAAAGGTGAAAATCTCTCTAGTCTCTATCCCAGCATCATCATCATCATTGTTATTGATGTTATTGTTAAATTTCGCTCGCTTGCCGTCTTCCTTTTTCTTTCTCCGTTTACTAAATGATATTTTACAAAGTTCCTCCCCATCTACCGGTAATAATAATAATAATGTTAATAGACAAACAGGAGCGAGAATCGATTCCATAATCGAAAGCAAATAAGAAAAGTTTGCATCTCGCAATATGCCGTCCTGCACAAAATTCAATTTAAATAATTATCGCCTTGTTTTCTAATTCTCGTATTTTTTTTTGTATTTGCTCTCCTCGTTTTTTCTTAGAATTTACTTTATATGTTAATGTAATTTTTTAAAGGAATGAGGGGAAAAACATGTTGCTTGCACACTCTAATCGAACAGAAAGCAAAAAACATTCCATCCACCACGTTTTCGTCTTCTCGAAATGGATACACCTATATCGAACTTATAAATATTAATTAACAAATTAATGCGCAAATTGTGCAAATTTTATTCCTTTCATCAAATGATGCGCTCGCCTAGAGTAGGAAATTATTATACCGAGTCCAATCAATGATGAATTAAAATTAAATCATATTATGCATACGTGCACGCCTAAATCCATATTAACTACTGCGGGACTTAATTAAACTTGCATAATTAATTTACAAATTGCATTTGCAACTATTGTCCTGTCGTCGCCGCGTCCATTAAACATCAATTAATTTCAAGTTTATCAATTGTCGAGAAGAGCTTCTATTATTTGATGCATTTCAATGACGAGCAATGGTCAACGTTGCCACAAAAAGCGATTTTATTTGCTTGAATTGTCCAAAAAAAATCTACTTATTGGCTTCAACAATAAAGTAAATACAGTAGGGACAAACTACTTGGCACACAAAATTTCACCAATTCGAAAACAAAAACACCATAAAATAATAGAACCAATAACGCGGCAATTGCGATCGGTTTTAATTTGAATACGAGGACTCCTCGATATTGAGACTGGCATATATCGAAAAAATCTTATCTTTGATATTAAGATACGTTAAGATTTTCCGTGCAACATAACTTTAAAACAAAAGATTAAAAATCGAAATATTGTGATGGCGTGAATCGAAACAAGTTAATTCGAGTTGACTTTGCTTTAGGATTCCCTGTATTTGAAAAAAAATCTCGATGGGGTCGTTGAAACCTACTAATTGAGGCAATTTATAATATCGGATTTGTGGCCGAATAGTGTTTAACATTACAATATCTATACTTAAGAAATTTAAACAGATTTGGAAGAAGATTGTCGCAGAAATAAGCGAAACATATCAGGTAATTTTAAAGGCTTTCTTTTTTCGAAACGTAACTCTACTATATTTTAATGAATTATCAGAGTCCAGAAGTAAGCACGTGGTCGAATCTCTGTTGGTTACTGAGGAAATGTCTATGTCCTATGGATTCATTTTTACATTTAACACATTGCGGCGTTCATATACAAGAATTGATTGGTTTTGTTACTTTGTCGATGGAAAGTTTTAAACTAATCAAAAATGAAAAAAAAAGGAGAGGAATTAACCACAAACGATGTTTGTTCGATCGACGAGGGTCCTCAAGTCGTAAATTATTCGCAATTCTGTTCAATAGCTTTTTTTTGTTACTTTTTATTAAGCAAATAATAGCAAAATTCGGCAATTAATAAAAGCAAAAAAGACGGTGCCGAGGGATTTTTTTTTCGCGATCGCATCAGCGACAGGAATGATTTATGCAGAATTAAGAATAAACTCGACGCCTTATACGGTTTACCGTTTCCCATTCTGTTTTTCTTTCTTCGTCGCAAATTAAATTAATTGCATTGAATCCTATTTGAAAGTTATTGATGATAATGTTTCGGCAAGAAGAAGAAAATAATAAATGCAATTCTTGAAAGCGTAATAAAACGCTATCGGGCTTTAGTAAGGGCAATGCACTTTTCATTGCCGACCATCTTCTATTGCAATGCGAATTGGGGTGGTCGGTGCACACGGAATACGTATAATAAATTTTTCTGGGCGAACGGACGTAACATGAAAATCCGCCATCGGAATCCTGGCGCCGGAATACATTTTCAAATAAACAGCAGCGACCGGACGGGAATAACAGAAGGGAAAAAGTTCGAGGGTTCTCTAGCACGACAAAACAGCATTCGCATGAATCTTTACACTAACCATCCGTTTTATCGTTTACGGCTAAGAGACGGTTCCGAGGAAGACCGAGACCGTAATCTTTATTACGACGACCACTTGCAATTCTATTCTTCCATTGCAATTTATCAACAGCGACGAAGTACGGGGCAATCGGCGAATGAGTAGCCGTCGAAAATGTTCGTTTTCGAAATATCGGCTTATCGCTGGCATCGATCAGTTTCCTCAATCGTTCAGATATATTTTCTTCCGAACGAATTTGATTGGGATCCCCAAAGTCTCAAAGTCGCATTGGAGCGAGTTCGCAACTTCTTGCAGCACTTTGCCGAGGTTATCTAACTAAGGTTGGCCAAAAGCCACGCTCCGAGGACGACTTCATTCAACATTATTCGTCAACACCTTAGGCTTCAAATTTTCATTAGGGGGTACTCCCCAAAGTTCCAGAAACGTATTTAGCATTTAGGGTCACAAGGAACCATGCAGTTCAATAGGACGATAAACTTCATGGGCCTGTGATATCGACTGCGGAGGATCGATCATATTCAGCAGTCTATCTTTCTCGAATCTAAAACCATTTTTCTTAACTCTGCACTTTATTTGACTATCTACTTAGAGGCTCTGCATCAGTCCCATGGGAGTGCAAACTTTATCTTCGCTTGACCTATACATTTAGTTACATTTGGATTCCTTTGGAATAAAAGACTCTTGCCATCGCCATCGGGTTTTTCTTGAAATCGGCACGCTTCTGCTAAAAGTGTGATTGGCGAATAAACTTTTCTGGCGCTAGCAATTAAACAAAGCACGGCTTTTGGGGTCGCAAGTTTTGCACTTTTTCCAAATTCCGCTCGGTGCGTTATCCTTAACGATTCGGTGAAATAGGACTAACCTACTTTTCTATAAATCGATTCGAACCTGTTTGTATATGTATATCATCGGTACCCGGGCCGGCGGTTCGCTTAGTTCAACGACCTCGTGAAATCGCGTTGAAGTGGAGCCCCAACGTTCGCTAACGTCGGTTGTTGTTCGCCTCGCTTCCACTTTTTTTGTTCGCCCCTCTTTTTGCCAGAGCTGCACAAGTTGCATCCTGCGACCTACTTTTCCAAGGCTCGATCGACTAGCAACACGAGCACGGTGGAGTACTTTTATGTATC
The DNA here is from genome assembly GCA_963695495.1 of Hololepta plana. Classification (NCBI taxonomy): domain Eukaryota; kingdom Metazoa; phylum Arthropoda; class Insecta; order Coleoptera; family Histeridae; genus Hololepta; species Hololepta plana. The sequence continues at coordinate 13,761,813 of OY968831.1, read as the reverse complement.
CCACAAGTACATAGAAGCATCCACGCGCTTTTCATACGGTTCGAACCCAAAAACACGCACACGTACACACACGGATAAGGGTGCTTATTTATTTATCCAGGTGTTTTTCAATAGCAAACCGTGTTTACACGTGCCCAGTATTAAATTACCTTTTCAGTCCGTGGAGTAACACAACAATAGCGAAATAAAGGGGTTCGCTTCAGGTTTTAGTCCTCATTTTTTTTTCGTTGTTATATTGTCGCTTTCGCTCGTTTCTTAGGTCTCAATTAATTATTATCGAAACCATAATTATGAGTCGATTTTCGCTTTGTCGACATTTTCCAACGACCCATTCAATTATTGAATTAAATAACATTGAAATGAACGTGGATGGGATTTCTGTGCCCGTTTAATCACCTCTCGGCCAAATCAAAGTTCAACGACTTGGAAGAATGACGAAATTAAAGCGATTGTAATAAATAAAGAATTGCTAAAACGTGCAAAATCGATTTTGTGAATCCGTTTCGTTCGTTCGAACAAATACTGAAAAATAATCGATATTATAGTAATAAATAATTATTATGTATTTATGGCTTAAAAAGGACGAGGGAATTAGTTTTTAATGTACCATCGCATTCACCCATACGATTCCACTTTTTGTTTGTAGATATCGACATACAGGGTTGATTAGTGATGACTAAACATTAAAAATTAATTACGAATTTTCTAACATCGCTGGGGATTCTTGGTGAAAACAATTTATTAACGGTCAAAAATAAATAGAATTGTGGCGCCAATAATCAAGCCACAAAACAAAATGTAAAATAAAGCCGAATCTCAATGAAGCTTGCTAAAAGCACGCGGACTTCGCTGATGGTTTGCCAGTAATCCAACGAATCTCACTTTGCTTCGACTTTTATCTGTGAGGACTCTTGGAACAGGGATTAAGAAGCATCGGTTCCGGTTTTGATTCCGGAACAAATTAAATCTAAATGTTATGGCCATTGAAATAAATTCCTGCTCAAGAGTTCCACGAAAGAAAGAAGGTTTACCAACCTAACACAACTTAGCCAAGTTCAGTCAAGAAAAATTCCATATTTTACCTATAAAAAATCAAACCAAAAAAATTGCGGTGCAACTTTGGTTTTAGTTTTGACAAAGATAACTGTAATTTTCGGCTTTCGGTTCAGTTCTTTTAGTCCATTCTATAGTTAAACATACAATTACTGATACTCTCTTAGACATACGTTAACTAAATAATTTCTTTAGCAAGGCATTATTGAGCAGGAATTTATTTAAAGGCCCGCTGATTGTATTCTTTTTTTTTTCGCTTTAGTTATTTCAACGCTGATGCATTTAAATTGTTTTAGAATCGAATTCGTTTAGTTCTTTTGCGAGTTAATTTTAAACTGTGCGTCGGTGACTACGAATTTCGCCAACTTATGCGAAAAAATTACAATCCAACATAGAACCCAACCATTAAATAGTAAGTAAAATAATATTTGCACATAAGTTGGCAATGTGTAGGAATTATTATTTTGATGGCATTGATGTTTAGTTTATTTTGAATCGAACGTCTTTGAGCATCAATTTGACGAATTACGATTTTTTTGTCGGATATACATTCATTGGCTCACGGTATCCCCGTCCACCCTGTATACGTACACGTATGAAAGAAAAGTAATTTTATTCCGCTATTTTTAGCCTGAAAATGTGATAGATATCGAGTGGATGGGATGGTAATGGGGAAAGAGCGGTTATTGAATTAAGAGTTATATACGACGTAGTTTCGATTTTAATAAATAATCAATGTTTTCTGTCGCTATTTCCGGAAAAGAACCGAATAATTTTATTACCGTCGACTTTTCCACCATTAATTGCCCTTTGCTGTTTTCCGTTCCTAATCGAGACGCGCTCTTAACGAACGACGACAGAAGAAAATGTGTCAGATGCAAAAAGTAAACTGGAAATCGATGGCGCAACAATAAGGCAACGAAGCAATTGAATCATCGATTTTATATAGATTTTTCACGTCCTCCCGCGTTCCTCCAATCGACGAACGTGCGCCATGTAACTAACTGAATTATAAATCAATCTCCTCTTGTAAGAATAATAATGCGATGGGAATCAAAATCGAATTCCGTGCCGTTCGAAATCGAACGATCGCATTATCATGCGTCTAATCATCCAAAGTTTCGCTATGCGACGACGATGAACTGTTCCAGATCCCATTACCGCGTGTGTTATTACGTAACGGTCTGTTCAATTTGTACATCATTATAGAAACATGTAAGATAAAAGGTCATAGGTTAGATCCTGTGCCCTCGTGCGCGTCCCATCACTTTTATCTCCACGTATTATACGGGGAGGCAATTCGGCGTGATGAATTTGATTGGCACATTCGTTTAGTTTTAGAGCGTGCAAATAATGCAAACATACGCGAAACATTTTTACATTATAAGGTCGATTATTTGCCCGGCGAGAAAACCGTTAAAAATAAGCAACGAGGGGCTGCGTTTGGAAAGTGAAGATTATCATCGATTGTCGGTCGTCGAGGGTGGGTGGAGAGCGGAATTTTCCATTACGTTTCGTTAAGCGGATTGACGAGAGAGAAGCAATTCGGCGAGGGGACGAAAACAACGTAAAAACGTCTACTAATAATCACGGCCTCTACTCGAGAACACAAGCCACAATTACTTCTTATTCGTCCCTGCGAATTGTACAGAAGAGGCTGTTAATGCCGTTGGTATTGGTATAACATAAAGTCGTTTTATAAGACGATGAGAGAAACGTATTAAATTATACGAAGGGAGGAGAAAAAGGAAAATTGTCTTGCGTTCTTGATAAAAAGAAAACGCCAAATAAGATGTTTTATTATGTTTCTCTTCAAAGGAACGTATCAATTCTACAAAGTGTTTTGCGCGAGGACGGTGTCAATGTTATCCTTGAGAAGGAGCAAATAATAAGACCGTTTGCACAGGAACTTGTCCCGCCATTCGAGTTTTCTTTTTCGGGCGTACAAGGATGAATGATGATAATAGAGCAGAAGCAGTTTCTTTTACATTCATTTTATTCATTTTCTCCTATTCAGTCAATTTGAAATACAACATTTTCTTTTATAATTTATTATTATTTACACATAAAATATAGCGATAATTTCCTTTTTTAAAATAGTGTTTGTGTTTATAAATTAGTAATGTATTGGATAGTAATGGAATTATCGTATCATCTCCTTATCCCGCTTAATGAGGATCCATAGTTAATAGAGTTATCGTTTAAGTTTTTTTTTTAGATTTTAATGTACTTTCTTTGCCATTTATAGCCTAAGATCTACGATATATATCAAAATATAATTATTTACATTTGGTACAAAAATGCAATCGGGGGGATATGTACAAATAGTTTTTCATTCATTTCATTATGTCTTCTTTCTCCAATAGAACATCGTCCATCAGTACTTAAGTTAAACTTAAATCGGAAACTGTGTGCAGAATGCATTCGGGATACGGTTCGAAACTATGCGTTAAGTTTTTCGCTCGAAATGAGTGGCGACTGCGGATTGTTTAGAAAGAAAATTGACTCCATTTCGACTCGCATTTTGAACTGTTTAATTATTATCGTTCGGCAAGTTTCCTCGTTTCGCCTGCACAACTTTTATTTGACAAAAGTATCATTCTCTCTCGCTCAATGTGTCGTTATGAAAATAGCTCTAGAGGAAAAATAGATTAGCTAAATTCTATTATTATTACGCATTTTCTTTGTCTCGCTATCAAAAATATCGTCAGAAGCAATAATCTCTACGTAACTAATTATTAAATTTTACCTCTCTTTTTTCAATTAATAATTTTTATCTCATTATTAATTTGTAATAATAACAAGGAACGACGGAATATTGTGTTTATCAGCACGTTAAAAGCCTCTTAGTACTAATATTTTGTGTTAACATCATAATAAAAGCAATCTCTTTTTCATCATAAATAATGTTTGTTTCGAAGAAATATATAGTTCTTATATGATTTTTAAATTAGCCGGTTCGATGTGTGTCGCTTTCTTAATGAGGAGTGATGCCATCGAACCAGCGAATCGAAGAATAAAGCTCCATTAACGTCGAAATATATATATTCTATGTACAAGTATTCTTGAATTGTTCTTCATCAAACAACATCGATTGTTTAATTAACTATTTCATATTTCTCTCTCTCTCTCTCTCAAACATTTACTACTTTGTCTTTTTGTTCATTCGTTTCTTATTGTAAATAACGCTCTTCCTCTTTTGTATATCAGTTTATTTTTTGCACTAGATTGGAATGTATAACAAACAATTGTCTTATCGTTCGTCTTAATTATTGTAATACTCTTGCACGAGAAGTTAGTCTCGCGATTTGATGCGAAAGTTATTGCAACAATGTATTATCTCTCAAATCCAAAATTGGTCTTATGGCTATGCTACTACGCTGATAGTAATTACGCATAAGAAGGACCGAATTCAAACTTAAACAAACACGTAATCGACCTTTCCATCAAAAACGAACTAAAATATCGATAAAGAAATTCAAATTGTTGTTGTTAGTGTTGATGCATTTAAACTGAATATTGCAATGCCATAAAAGCTATTTTCAATTTGGCAGATTATAATCGAACGCAAAAAGATTCATTATTCTCGTGTTGGAACGGTTACAATGAATGAACGTATAAAGTGACTACAGAAAGCACAGTCCTTGTTTCTCTGTATCACAGATTCAATGTCTGCAATAGAAATTGTGTTTTATTTATTTATTAGTCAGCGACATATATATATATATTTAATATTTAATAATTATTCATCCATTTCTCTTTCCATTCATTATTATTGTTATTATTTCAGCATCATCATTATCATCGCGTTGAATGAAGAGAATTTTAGCGAAGAGAGTAAACGAAAGCGAAAAATTAATGGCACGAACCCCAACAATCGGCGTTTTTCTATACTCTCCCTTTCGTTTTCATTTTATAACAATGAATCATTAAAACGTTTTGTGCGATTTACATGGGCCACCCATTTAGATTTTATAGATTTAATAATTCTTTCGAACGTTCAAATTTTTACAGTTTAACAAGTGAATTTAAACGATAATTTTGAAATAGCTTAACAGAAAGCGTCGAGAATTTGGGTTGAAATATTTGTCAAGGAGAAATAATTCCGATCCTCTTGATCCAAGCTGATAACAATCGATCGTATTTGAAGCTCCCATCTTATCGATAAAGAATTGCCAACTAATGAATGTTTTTTGTTAAATTTTAATCAAACATTTACGGTTAATTAGTATATCGTACAATCATATTTAATCTTCCATTTGATCATTCTTCCAATTAATCATAAGTAGTATTTACAACGAACAGGCAGCGTGTAGCCATTATTTTAATACAAACGATAATACTTTAATCCCTTCCATTTATTTCGTAATGCGATTGTTGCAGTTTAACATATTGAATCGACAGGCGAAAAACAAAACAAATCTTTCGATCAGTTTTCCACACGTTTCCCTTTAAATAATTTAAATTACAAATTACAGTGACGGTGAACACCGTTCGCCGAATCCTGGATATCCTTTTTTTGTTCTTAATTGATCCTTAATTATTGTTATAGATTTACACACACTTAAATGATCGGCCACGAACGCTCATTGAACAGTGTTCGCGATTAATTCAGATTGAAAAATTGACGACGAAAGTTGCCGAAACTCTCGCCGATTATTAGAGGGTAAATATTGAAGTTTGCAGATCCGCAAGAGATAATTGGAAACTATCACTTAATCGATTGCGTTAATGAACTTTCGTGGCCGGCTCGCCCGCGTCATCTATTCATCTAATCGATTTTGCTTATTTTGCAATACGCGAATATACATAGCGAATAATTCGTACCTGTTATTAATCCGTTCCTCCTCCTTCCTTTTTCCTTCTTCTCCCTTTGCTCTAATTATAATACTACCTTATAGTTTTTGAGTCAGTCTTAATTAAATTAACAAATTAATTCCGTTCCAATTATTTATTATTTGTTGGTCGCCATCTCTCTCGAGATCGCGTTAATGTATCGTTTCTTGTCTCGTCTCATTTTGTTACTTTTTGCTTTTTAATTTTTTGTCTGAGAAAAGATTTAATTCTTCTTCAATAGCGATAGCTGTTGCGTGAGACTGTCTTCGTTGGAGACGATTCTCTTCTTCATTGCCGGCTTTATGTCGTTGTTATTCGACATCAGGTAATGCTGTAACACAAGAAGAAAGCGATGCGTAACGACCACGTGAGAGTGCGAATTTAGATTATGCAAAATAAACGATAAAAAAGAAACAGGAAAAAGGACTGTTTCATAACGAGGGAGCAGGATTCGTTTTCGTTGCCAATTTCGGCAAACGATGAACGGAACACGTTGATGATGGTAATAATAACCGATAGAATGAAACCGTGCCCTACCGCAACGATTTCAGCATTTGTTGCATGGAAACTTTTTGGCCTAGTGCCAACTCATGTATACAGCGTGTTCCAGTTAAGCGGACGAATGATTACGCCAAAACGCTTAGGCAAAAGCTTTTTTTTGCCAAAAGAGAGATATCTGAAACGAATGTGTGGTTGCGCCGTTAAGTGGCGCTTATTAAATAGACTGTCGAAGTTATTCAAAGTTCTCTTTCCGGAAAATTACAATGTCAAATGTCAGAGAGGCGATGGAAAGCTGCTTTCGTGAGGAGGTTGAATTTTGATCTATTAGTATAAGAAGCGTATTTTGCGCTTGATAATTATCGAAATTATTCCGCGATTCAATATTAAACGCGTTAAACCTTATCGAATTAACATAACCTCCTATTTATTACTTCAAAAAGTTCATAAAATAATCGTCCTCCTTCTTGTTTTTGCAAAGTCACGACGCGAAAATGCTTCTTTTGGGAAATACGAACATATGGAAGGTTAATTCTTGTAAGGAAAAAGCAGCGTTTAAGGTGAATCTATCCTGCTACACCCTGTACATTTATTTTCAGTCTATAACACGTTTTGACGCTCTCTATCCCCGTTTCGCGCAATGACACGTCCCCTAATATAATTGCTCTCTTTCTTCGCGTGACGATGATGGCCATAGCGCAGTGCGGTCGTCGTCGTCATGAATGGAGCGCCGCGAACGTGGTGGTGTGAGAAAATCGAAACTCGCCTCGGCGACGAGTTTCATTCAATAATTGGGAATGGAAGAGCAAGAAAAAAAGTGGAAAAGAGAGAAGATAGAATTGTCACGAAATCATCCACGAAGCTTGTGGGCGCCAATGATTGTAAAATTTATGTATCGAATAAATGGCAATCGAACCAACCTTATCGAGATTCTTCTCCATGTCCAGCATATGTTTGATCGTCTCGTAGACCGACGGCGTCCTCTTGCGATTGCCGTCGACGAGCACGTTCAAATCGGAGAACGGATGCCGGACGGGAGTCGCCGGCCGCATCAGGACCTCCTCCTTCTGGCCGCGCGTGTCCACCTTCACCGCGACCGTCGACGTCGTCGTCGACGTCGGTGGCGGCGATTGAGTGGTCGCCGTCGTCGTCGTCGCGGCGTCCGTTCTCTCCTTGCCGTCGACCGACGGCCAATAGAAGTTGCGCTTGTCCGCGTTGTTGTTCCAATAGTACTCGTTCTTGTCGTTCGTCTTCTTGTTCGACTGCTTGCCCTGCTGGAACAGACTGACGCGTTCCTCGTGCGTCGGCAACGACTCCGTCTCCCTGCCGGTCGCGTATCGCGCCTTCGACAGCTGCTTCAGCTCCTTCACGTCCTCGTCCTCCTGGTGGTACTTGCGCGCGTCGCCGCCCGGATACGCTTCCCACTTGCCGTACAACGCGTCGTCGTCCGCGGACAGGTCCAGTTCGGGCGCGTAGCCTTGGTAATAGTTCTGCTTGCTCAGCGCGTTCTTGTACATCTCGGACATGATGAGGTTCTGCAGGAAGGCCGCATTGACGTCGTCGAAGTTCTCCTCCTTCTCCGCGTCGGATTCGTAGTACATCTCGTGCCCGATCGGTTGCGCCTCGTCGCGATCCTCCCGCTCCTCCTCCAGTATTTCCTCCTCCAAGTCGATCATCGGCTCCTTGCCGCCGTTACCGGTACCGCTGTTAGCGCCGTTACCGCTGCCGCCGTAAATGCCGTAGCGCAGACGCGGTATCGTCGGCGTTTCCGTGTAGTAGTACGGCAACACCGCTTGATAGACCTCGTACTTGGACGTGCGAGCCGGATAATATAGCGGGTACGAGAGCGACTCTTGCGGATAATAGTAGTCGTCCGGATAGTTCTGCTGGCCGTACGGATAGAGTTCGTAATAGTTGACCGGGTACCGCTGGTTCCGCGTCAACTGTTGGTAATTGATCGGCATCGGCCATCCCGCGGACGTGATCGCGCGGCTCGGCGACGTGCCGCGGCCGTACCGCTTCGTGCCGTAAATCGGGTACGCGAGGATTTGCGGTAGACCGAGTATGACGATCACTTGCAGGATCGGCAACAGTTTTAATGCCATCTGCAGGGGGGAGATAAGAGAAAATAGATTAAATCGATGATGACGACGATGACGAAGAAGAAACTTCAAAGGGAATCGAGGGGGGTACGATGCGGGATGGCGAAAAAAAAATGCAGGGAGACCGCTTTGATCGTTGAACCGTTACCGTTTTGCATTCTCGCCCGTCCCTCTTCTTCGCCTCGCGCTCTCCTACGTCAATATAGGCTACGACCTCGTTTTCAACAGGTTGCCCCTTCTTATCGATTGCGCTTATTGCCGCCGAAATTCGTTAATGGGAAAGGAGGATGACGAGAGGGAAGAAAAGAAACCCCAAGAGATGTTGGCACACGCTTTCGCTCGGAACTCTCGGCAATCCAAAGCGTAACATATGGCAACGATCGCTTGCAAGCGCGACAAGTTTCTTCGGATCAGAGTGTGGAAATGAGCGTTGGGAAACGTATGGCTTAACAATTAATTTACGTACCATTTTTGCTCTGATCGATTGATCAGTCGTGCACCTCTGAGGAATCGCGGTTTCGCTTTCTACCCTGTTTTGTTTTTCCTTCCGCAATCAATCGCCACTGGACGTTCACAATTGTTTATACGATTATTATCTTGCGAATACAAAAAATATATAATTTATCCCTTTAACTTAACGGTCGCTTCCTTGCACGCGTGTTCGCACCAGGACGTCGATGGCGAGATTGATGTCCGTGCTAACGGCGCGACCCCTATTTATAAAGGCCGCCCGTCGACGGCCCACACGTTATCAATGAAACCGTTTCGCGGCGATGGTGGGGACGGCGAAACTACTACCCCCACGGAATGCGACATCGGCCGGGATTCGTCGGACGCCCAACGGGTCCGGGCCGCCATTGGCCCGGAGTCCGTACTCGTCGGCACTCCGGGTTCCCGTCGTTATTGATCCGCGGCGCTACGTGTGCGCGACACATTTTAAATGTGATAAATCGCATTTCCGTGCCTTTTCCCTGTAAAACTGTGCTATGTGACGTTATACTCATGCCGTCTCGCTCTCGCTCTCTCGCCCTCTCCTTCTTGCTCTCATGGTCTCTCTTTCGCTCACGTGGTCTCTCCCTTTTTCTCATGGTCTCTCCCTTATCGTCTCGCTCGCTCTTTTCGCTCCATTCCCCATCCGCATTCGTTGCCTCCGTCTTCGTTGCGTCCCTTTCTGACTTCAGCGGCCGCCACCGGAGCAGCTGCCCAATTCAAAAACGCGGCGGTGGGAGTTGGACTCCCTAACCCGTATCGTTTATTATTACCATTCCGGCAAGGATTCCAACTCGCATCAATTTTCGATCGCACGGTAACGGAGAACACATCCATTCATAAATTCAACAATGGTGCATTCCTCCTCCTCCCCGACCACGTCCCAAGATTTCTTCTTTTTCCTCCTCCGCTATTTCCTATTTTTCACTCGGCACGTTTCTTCGACTTGTAAAAATAACGCACGTAATAAAGTGTCCTAAATTGGTTCCCGATAACGAAAATAATGAAATTTGCGTTAAATTAATTTACCTGAAAGGATAAAACTCACTTTTTCGTTAATATTATTGTATTATCCTTTAATTCAGCTCCCACAGATAATCCGAGGGAAAATTATATTAACTAGCGCCCACGAAAATGATTTTATGAATTATCGTCGTCGGCCCACAAAGTGGTCCGCAAGATGTAGCATTAAACTCGATCCGGCTCCGACGTATAACTATAAAGGATAATGGATGGATAAACGGAATACGTAATAAAATATTTTTGCAAGTAGATGAAAGATGTGGGGATAGATAGCAGTGTCAGTGGATGTGTAGTTAAAATGGATTTATTAAAAAAAAATTGGATTTTTGGAAAACGACACAAAATGAAACGAGCACAAATTGTGCTTTAGAAAGAGTACATCCTTTTGATAAGAAATCCATTAACTAGCCAGTGGAGGACCTTTAACGTTGTTGAATAAATTCGCTTAGAGTCGTAAAAAAATCAAAGCTTTTCAACAAAACAAAATTTAGAAAAGGAATTCGCTCAATTTCGTACATTCAATATCTGGATTTGCTTCTCATATACAGGATGTTCCAATAGTGCGAGCTCGGCCGGATTACGGCTGACTTTAGATAAACATATTTTTGGTAAGAAAGGTTTCCCTCGTAAAAATACCTTTCAAGATGGCGCACTTCCAGGTATACTGGAAACTGATGATTGCTTCGTTATTTTAAATGGAATGGTATAGTTTGTATTGCATTTTTGGATTCCTTATCGAATTTTAATTGGATTTTATTAAAATATTCACATGCCTAAGATGCACCGTTTCAGAGTTTTTTCACTGTTTTTCCGAAAAATGTCATCTGGAACGTCATGGAAAATCGCATAAATCGCCGGAACTATTCGAGATAGAGAGTTGAACTTTTTTTCCTACTTTTAAGCGAGAAATGACGAAAGCTCTGGTCTGCTTATATTTAAACGAAAGTATTTCTGACTGCAAGTTGTGGCTTGTTAAACTTTGACAACTGCAAATGTGCATAACTTAACTTAAATGGAAGTACATTGTAATGGTCGTGTTGGATAGATCAAGAAATGAAATGAGTAATAGCAATCGTAAAAATGGAGTAAACGATAGAAAAGCGTTATTTGCGGTTTATAAGCAAATCCGCAAACCGGATGTGGTTACGGTATATGGGAGCCATGAGGATTTCTAGCGAATTAATTTCATTACCAAATCAATTATAGCAAAAAAAAAGAAAATTGAATAAAAACCGTATTAGATTTCGCGAATTTCATGAATGAATGCAATAGATTAATCACGTTAGCGTTCACGCAATCGATTTCTATCTTTCATCAACTCTCTCTCTCTCTGTCTTTTCCCTACATTTTGATTAATTAATTACGTGGAAACTAACAGGTGCGTCACTTTGATGTATGTGCAATCTTCATTTACTTTTTTGCTATCCGTTATTGTCTATAATTCTGATAACGACCGTGTGCGTAATAATGTTATCGCTTAATTATGCTAGCTTACAAAGTCATGTTTTTCCGTATTTTTTGCGCATAACTTGTTTGTCCCTTTTTGCCATTTTTCGATTCAAAGGGGCAAAATGCGTCCAAATGGTGCAAATGTCAATAATTTCTTATAAACATTTAAAAAGTCATTGCAAATGATATAAAAGTGATGAGAAACGTTGAATTTAACCTAACGCAGTTCATATCAATCTATAGTAAATTAACTTGTCTTACTTTTTGTTTTTATGTGGATGCTGTTATTATAACTGCAAAAATGAATTGTAATCATGTGAATCTTGAACTGAAAATGTATCGAAACTCTTTTCTGGGACGACAAGGATAAGAAAAACTATTACATGAACAATAAGCAAGCTACTAATGAAGAATCAACAAAAACTTGCGTGATTCAATACGAAGAATGCCTCATTAATAGTTTTGAAAATTTGAATCATAGTCGATTGCTTTCGTCAACATTTAAAACTAGAGAAACATTTGTCAGGATATATGAGACCAGCTAAATTAGGAAACTACAGTTGATGATTACGAACTTATCATTTGATCTAATTACAAATTATGTTTCGAACAATTAATAAATGTTATTATAATGGAAATTACGAGGTGGTTTTGTTCACTCGACTTTCAAAATCCACTTCATTTAACAAACGTGGTACGGGTTATTTTTTTTTTAATAAGGAAAAAACGTAAAATTTGTCAGTTTTTAAAAGAACAGGAGGGCATGTAGTCCACTAATAGATATTTAGTACTAGTTTTCAACCGATTTGAATGCCGTTTTAAACCACTGTTTTCTACTTTATTGTTAGCTATCATTAATACATTATTTATTTAGCACGAGGTTACATAAAATTAGCAACGAAAATCTGCAACTGCATTTTAATTTAAATAAATTACTTTCAAGAGACTTTCTCCAGCATGTGTTTGAGCAATTCTAACGCACTGATAAAACTTTAAGTTTTCTTGTTGTATGCAGATCACCCCAAACACTTTCAATCTTTTTAAATGGAAAATTGCAAATGTGTCGATAAAAAACGTTGAATCAATTGAACACAAATACAATTGGGCAATTTCTTCCCTAAACAAATGTTTCTTTATCGTTTTCTTCTACTTTCGTATCAATTTCCAATCCATTTCAAATATCGTAAAACACGTGGAATTAAATTCTTGAATGACGAAATAAATTTATCAGCTTCTCAAGTTTTGTTAATAAAAAAAACCTAGCAAAAAATTGGCTTTGTTAATTAATTTTTTTAAAGCTTTAATCTATTTCATTTATTTTCTTTTTGGTTGAAAAGTCGGAGCTTAAAGAGGATTGAACTATTACGAAAAAAATGAACGTTCGCAAGCAGTTTACGAAAACATATTTGCAAAGTAAAACGCTTTAAAACAGTTTTTTTTGCAATTTCTGTGCTTTGCCCCATTTTCACGTAAACAAACAATTTATTATTTGCCAATTTGAAATTAATAATAGGGAATTGATTTTTTTTGCTTTCCGAGTTTTACCACTCGTCATCTTTATTGTTTACCTGTTTACTTAACTTGCTGCCTCTCTTTTTCTTTCATTCAAACAGCAAGCTTCATATTATTTAATCGAGTAAGCAAGAGCGACTTTCAGTCGATTTTTCCTCGCGTTAACGTCATTTGATTGTTGCCCAATGGAATTGGGTAAAAATAAGTAGAAAGCAAATCAATATTTTTTATTGTAATGTGCTAAATTATGGTTTTGAAATAAAATGGGAAATACCTCGATTAGAAATGTGATTCAGTTGGATTTCTAAAAACAAATCGGACACAATTTCTCAATGCCTTGCAGTCAAGAAGCGGACGTTTACGAAAAATAATGATGTGGCAAAAATTGAAAACAGGATCCAGACAGAAATTAAGGCGAATGCGGTCCTTACGGTTTATTTTTCAGTCTTACAAGAGATTGTGCTCTGAATCACCGCTGAATGTGCGAAATTGATAATATTTTAATACGCCAATTCCGGATTAAAATCCCCGTTATTGAAGCGTCATTTCTTACTTCCGGTTCGGTTATTTGTTGTTATTCACAAAATTGTACTTTATAATTTATTTCGTTCCATTTGCATTATTGTTAAGCTTATTGATGTGGATAATGCAAAAATATGCAAAACCGTTATTTTCATAAGGAAAAATTGCAATGAAATTCAATTAATTATTAACCAAAAATAATAAACCTGCGGGTAAAATATACAATTTCAATATCCGGCAAATGTTGCTTCTTCACGCTTGCGATCAAATAAATTTCCGTAAACTGGCGCCAGGAAAATGCTTTTTAAACAAAAATCTGATTAGTAAGTTAGAAACGATAATTATTACCGTCGCCAAACTCGGATCCTTGATGAGGTTGAACACCTGAGACTTATAGACTTGTTTTTAATTAAAAGTTTCAGACTAAAAATAAATTTCCATAAAGCTACACACACAAAAAAGTATCTGCAAGAAATTGTCATAACCTATGAGCGCGAATTTAAAGTGCCGAAAGGGAGAAACCGTTGGAAATCGTTAACATTTAAATTCAAACAGCACTTTTGTTTTTCGTCTTAACGTAGCAGTTTTTCTAGGAACGAAACTACAAATTCAAATGAATTCGGCTGTGTAGATAAATTCGGGGAAATCGTTTTGGGAGTAATATGAATTTTGCCAATTTTTCTTTTTCCTCTTGTTCCTTTACATTTTTTATTAGATCTCTGGAAGGGAACAATTCCCAGAAACCTACTGCGGGGATATTAAACTCTAACAACGCTCATCTCACTCATCGTGCGAAAGGTGAGGAGGCCGAAAATTCGCAGAAACCAGGTAATCGTCTTCTCTCCGCAAAATATTACCAACAACAAGTTGCTTCTTTATTTTTTTTTTCAGTTTGCTATATACGACAAAAAATTGCACGATGTTAACTTGGTCTTTTGTTTGCGAGAACTAATTGATTACACTACATAAGATTATCGTTTTTTTTTTAAGAACGAAGGATTGTATGATTTGTTAATTTATGATCATCAGAGCCGATTTATATTGTAATACAAATGAAGAAAAATACTTTTGTAAAACATGACAGAAAACATGAAAACAAAAAAACTCGTTCCTAATAAAAAGCAAACATTAAATTGGTTTCCTTTTTCTTTTCCTTAGCTTTTTGAGAGCGGCATTAAAAGGTCAGTTTGTGAAATTGACAATGACAGTATACTGAGGCTTCACAAATCCACTTATACGAACAGATGCGAGACAATATTTAGAAATTATAATAAAATTAGGGAAACAAACAATAAATATCTATTGCTGAATGGGGAAAATTGTGATAGGTTTAGAATGAAAAAGAAAGGATTAATACATTTTGTGAATACCCTGTATGAATATTGTGAACAGGGACAAAATTTATGGCATCGTGCACCAACAAGTTTGCCCTTACTATATTTCACAAACTAGCGGTGTCGGACGAATGAAAGCTCTCAGTTTGTAATTCGATTTGACCAATAAATATCGCTCCGATAACAGCATGAAACTTTCCACAAAGGTGAACGAAAAGTCAGCAAAACAAAACTAATCAATTAAACTTTAGATCGATCTCGTTATTTTCTCTCCCTTTTTTTTTCGACAGGTTAATAAAAATGATTTGTTTCGCCCACGTCCATTCGCAAACAAGCGAATTAATTATAACGAATCAAATATGGATAATTCTTTTTTTTTTCTTGCGTATGGAGGAAAACAATTTTCTTTCGCATTGTATTATGCTTTATTCTCTTCGGCATGGGCCAGAGGAGCGAAGAAAAAATTGAAGTGCGTATGGGCGAGAAAGATATCCTGTTTGTTCACCACTACAGGTCAGATCCTAGACACAGCTGACGCCCCCGCACTCCCGGGACGCTCAAATGCTCGATATTACGATGGGACCCTAAAGTGATGCGAAATATAAAACCGCCACTGGAATCGGCAGTAACCGCAGAAGAAGAACGCTTATTGCATTGATTTTTATAATTAAACGAACGGTTTAATTAGTAATGATTAATGTCGATGTTGTGAGGAAAAGCCGGCTCCTCGTGTTCATGAGTGCTCGTCTTTCGAATGTTAGCATTGAAAATGTTAATTTACGCACGCAAAAACAGGCGTCTGCGGTTTCTTCTTTAATTGGCCGCCATTTAATTGTGCTCCTAACGATCTCCAATATTAAATGTCCATCGACGGCGGATTTGACCGTTGCGGTTTCAATTAAAGTTTAGTGGATTTTCCGCGAACCAGTCGAGAGGAGCGACACCAGCGTTAATCGGCAAACGGGAGAGAAACGTTGGCTCCTTTCTCTACAATCTACTTAACCAACAAACCATGACCTATAATAATATGAAACATGTTCCATAATTACCTTGCGGTTAACGCAGAAGACCACAAAAAAAATTGAAGTGAGACAGAAATAATGCAATTTACTTTCGATTAATTAATAGCTCACGTTTCGGGCGACGGGCGGTTGCAAAAAAAATTAAACCGCACCCAGATTTCGCGAACGGCATTCGACCAAAGATTCTTTAAAATCTTGTCCTCTCTCTTTCATTTCATATCTCAAGTGTGGCGTGATTTTCCACGTTAGGTGAGAACGTTGAAGATTCCTCCGCTATAACTTTAAACCATCAATAATATACAGGGTGGACGATAAATAAAGTTTAAAAGTTGTTTGTAAAAATTGCAGCAGGACATCCAAGAAGGCAGTGAATAATACAAAATTTCCAAAATCACTAACAGAAATTGTGAAAAAATGGGAGTTGGTATTCGAATCCATGCTTCATACTTCAGAGGGCCAAGACTCAACGATGCAAGAAGCTTTCATAAGTCCAATGAGTTGCATACACTTCGTAGTTCAAATTTTGTTTAAGTTATTGGTTATATGAATCGTATATTACAACCTTAATCGTCATCAATTCTGTTGATTCGCAAGTCAGTTCTGAGGATTTGATCTGGATAATAGGAGATCATAGCGATTTTTACAAATCAAGATTTACTTGAAGAAACTTCGAAAACTTTAGATGTTTATGCTTCTTTGTTTTTATGTCGGGGACAAAAAAGTTGCAGTTCCTTATAAGATGTTCTATTTAAATTTAAAGCTGCAATATCACTCTCTGGTTAGTTTTATTCCATTATCAAAATATTTGCGTATTTAAATAAGCAGAAGTGTGTTTATTGATTCAAAAGAATTTGTTTGTTTGTCCATGTTAAATGTACGACAGAACCACTTTTATGATGGAAACTTCTTCACCGATCGCCATAAAGACCATTGCTATTCTTCTGCGACAACCCTCGCTTCACAACTTCGTTTGTAATCCTAAGGTAGAAGTTTGGTTCTTACCCTCTGTAAGAAATATAACACACTTTACAAGTGTTTTTAAAGTTTGCTCAAGATTCAATCAGCTCTTTTCAAAATCTATTTACTTATAATCCACCCTGTATAAATAGTGTATATACACATACACAGGAAAGTTTTCCCTCTCCGCTGTCTTTGCAAAAGTTTTCCCTCTACGGTTCTATTTTTAGAACGTACCGAAAATTTCATTCACAATTCTCTCGCCTGTTTTCGTCTCTCTCTCTCTCTTTCTCTCTCTCGGTGTGTGTGGGTAGTTGAGAATTGACGCCCTCAAAAAAAAAAATCCCCCGCCGCCGCGACGATTTATACGGTTTCTCCGTCCCTTTTCTTTTCGCTTTTCCATCTTCTTGCTCTTCTGTTTTCCGCACAGTTTTATCGATCAATGACAGACCAACTTATCAAGCAAAAATTAAAAGTCAAGAATGTTCTTCCCTCCGCGTCACACATTATGTAACGGACCTCACTGTCATCTAAGGGTCCCCGTTGTCTCTTTTTTTTTTCGCTTTTGTTGTTACTTTCGTTCTTATTATCTCGACTTCACGATATTATTTCTTCTCCCTTCCTCTCTTTCACTCGCTTAATTTATGCAAATTATCTTTATTATTAATTTGCAAATTGTTTTTGTTTGGGTAGTGAGACCTAAGCAAAGAAAAGACAGGTGAACGACATTTTTATGCGAATATAAATGGGCTGGGAACAATAAGGAGCAATGAGTTTGTGAAAAAAAAAATTATACTGAACTATAGCGAAAGAAGCGAATATAAAATTAGTCAGGGTCATGTAATTAATGGCTAAAACAAAAGAAGCTATTCTTTGGTATTATGAAGGAATGTATCGGGCGCAAAAGAAAACAATTAAAGTTTATTGGGTTGGTACCTAGTTAGTGACATGTTCAGGACAAAATACTGACAGCTGGCTTTTTATTGTTCAAATCCGGATTTTGCTTATTTCTTTTGTAATTTCCAATATATAAGACAACTTAGCGATGGAATTTTATTTTAAACACTCCGTATACGAATGAATTGATTGAATCTATGACAAATTATCCGTGAAATTCGCAAATCCAACGGTTAATTAGCAAACATAAAAGAAGCGCATTCTGTTAAAAATAAAATCTCATAAATTTAATCTTACAACAATAGCCTTCTTTACGCTTATATTCATAATACGCGATTAATTAAATACATTACAAGAGTATCATCAATTAATAAAGGAAATATTAGCCTTCAACTTAATCATTGGTCTCGATTTTAAATAAATTATGAGGTTATTTAACAAATACAAAAGAGCAAACGGAATTCGAATGTCAGACGCTTGTATTCCCAAATATTTACTAAAAACGAGTTTATTGTAATTTGACTTTTAAAAACGACTATTTCCATCAATTTTACATAACCATTTCCAGAACCCCTAGTGAAAATGTATTAATTCCATTTTCTTTTTCTTAATTAGCTTTTTAAACTTTTTAGGTCACGAACGATTTGTTTTATCGGAATCATATGATCATATGGCCCCATTTTATTAATTAAAACAGACTCGTGTTTGTATTTCGTTTAAAAGCAAACGTTAATAAAGAAATAATTAATTTCCATAAGGAATATATTCTCTGTTACTCAGCTGCTTTGGTTTGATCGAAAGCATCTGGTAAACGTCTTCTTCTTTTTGTACAAACAACATAAAAAAACGAAAACTTAATTCGAGGGCGTTTAATCTAAAATAAACCAAAACAGAAGCGTCTGTGTCGAAATGACGTGCAAAAAAAATGTTAAAAAAGTTAAGAATTTGCCAATAATTTCCATTGTAATTTGACTCTGATTCTTGGAAAACTTTAATGAATGGATTGCGAAAAATGTAATGGGAATTAGCTCTCCTTAAATCCGTTTATGGACAATTGCGAAAAATATGTGCAATATAATATTAAAGCTAATCATAAATATATTTGTTGTTAACTATGACCTCCGGTTATTTCAAAGTTATAATAATAAAACATGGAAGAGATGAAGAATTTTTGCAAATTAAATTCGTTTTCTCTGTCTCGTTTTTTTATACAAAGGAATATATGTACATAATTACAAAAAAAAACGATTCTTTTAGTTACAATTTTTTTATTGAACATACTTACAAAGGAGACTAATTAAGATATGTTTTAAATTAAAGACCAGTCAGCATATACGAAAAAAGAAACAACACGAAGTTTTTAATTATTATTATTATTTGAAGAGCGAAATAACAGGTTTTCTCATCAATAAGACACTTACGTAAGTGATCATTACCATTATTATTATTCGTACCAATAAAAAGACAAAAACAACAAAAATATCGGCGATTACGTCTTAATGATCATTATCATCATCACATATTCAATAACTTGACATTTCAACCTTAAACTTTGTTTTTGGTTTGATGCTATTCTGTTTATATTTTCGCTTTTTTTGTGCATAAATTTCACACGCGCTTGCAAATACATCGAGATATCAAAAATTACCTTGGTCAAGGATGGTCATTGCGCATTAAAAATTAAGACAAACGTTTAATGACCGATAGTAGCTCGGTTAATAATTTAAAAATTCATCATTAAGGCTATTATTAATATCTCATAATTACAAGTTTGAAAATTTAAAACAAAAAGCAAATGTAAATTGTTAGTTTCAAAAATCCCTTTTGTAATCCATGGCACGATAATATTTGGTGATTACCAACATTTGAAAATAACAGCACGAAGCCTAAGCTACTCGAAATAATTATTTCGAAATTAATGACTTTTTTTTTGCAAGACACTAATGCATTAAAAGACAATTTTGGAATTGATTGTCAATGTTTTTGATAACTCAGTATGTAACAAATATGTCCACGTTTCTTTTGCAATATTTTTATAAAAAAAGTTTATTCGAATTGAAATAATACAAAGTAAAAGTCGTACAAAATTAATGTATAAAAGTAAAATCACAACTGAATAATTTTAAGCGCACAATCTCATGCCTTTATACACCTAATCTGATATCGATTTGGGGATATTCCGTCGAAGACGTGAACTCTTGTACCGGTGCGGCCGTCGTTGATGGTCGACGCTCAGTTGTCGGTACGTTTACAGTGGTAGGCGGTTGTACGACCGACGGTTCATCAGTTGGTGCCACCATCGGTTTCGTCGGTGGCCGCGTGGGAAACGGTTTCGGTTTCATCGGTTCGCGATCGTCGTTGCAGTCGTTCTCTTCGGAGCTGCTCTCCTCGTTCGAATCGTCGTAATTGTAATGATGATGCCCGTAACCAGGTCGACGTCGATGGCCGTGGTGGTGCCACGGTCGTTGGCCGAACGAATCCTGCTGCTGCCCGAAACCGGACGGTGGACCGTAACCATCCGGCCGGTGGTGATGGCCGAAACCGAAACCGTTTCCTGGCGGCACGCCGTAAAACGGTTTCGACGGGCCGAAATTGTCGCCGTAATTGCTCCGGTAGGGGATGGGATGCTGTTGTCCGTAATGCCCGAAACCTGACGAGCCAAATTCATAAGGATTATATGGTTGTTCATTGCGAAGATGGTATTGCGTTAGTATGTGTCGCAACGTACGCATGTCGATTGGCGCGATGTCGTTCTTTGCTAAATGAAATACATCTGCAAAAAGAAAAATGAAGAAAATGGATGGACGTTTCTTAGCACGTTGTTTCTCTATTTTGCCCAATCGGTTGCTTATTTCTTTATGCGCCTTCGTCTTTTTTTAACGAGACATAAAATAAAGTCCCGGATCTCTTCGATAATAATGAGAGATGCATGCAGTAAATGTTGAAAACAAAAGTTTGATAAAGTTTTTACCTTTTCGCGTGTGTCTATCGTCAATCCGATTGGCACAAACTAATCCCAAGAAGGTTAAAATCTTCAATGATATTAATAACGCACTCATGTCTGAAAACTAGCGAACCAAAACTCGTACTAAATTAAACATGCGGACGTCCAGCGCTATTATATAGATGATTGTCGAATCGGTTTTCGAAATGTGAAGAAAAACGCTTTATTCATTCGCCATACATACACACACACACACACACACATACGAAGGAAATGGGAAGAACAGCGTGCGTGAAATGTAACGGATTTCCCAGTCTTGCAATAATTGCTAATTAAAAATTTACTCCCCATGCTACCGCATTTAAAATAGACTGATAGTAAAAATGAGTGATTTTTTTTTTAGTTGTCCGACTTTTATTTTTTCATTATAGTCGTTACACATTTACTGATTCATCGAGAACGATTCCATCCTATTTAACGTGACTACAGTTTTTCCTATTACAAGGTCGACTGTGGTTTTCTTTCAAACAAATTTTCGATTTAAAGTACATGATTATCCTCATAAATTAACATTTCATCGATTGCGAAACAATGGTCAGCTACTAATTAATGAAAGTAATAATGCTTGTTATTCAAATGTGTAACAATGGGAATGCAATATTCTGGTTTTTCTTTTCCCATCTAATCATTAATTATGACTTTAAATACATAATATGTGGATGCGTTCATGAAAAAACCTATTTAATGTTTGTACAATTCGCTTTAAATGTTAAAAATGATTAATTTACGTACACGAGATTGATAACGTGTTACAGAAATTACAGTCGATGGTTAAAGCAATTAGATGCAAAAGGAAAACGAAAATATGGATTATTGATAAGCCACACATTTTGAAAGTTTTAAATGCTTTATTGTAATAATTGTGTATAATAGAGCAATCTATCAAGTATGTATGAAACTATAGTATTAGGAATTCTATAAATTTAAAAAGCAACCAGGA
Source organism: Hololepta plana (assembly GCA_963695495.1). NCBI lineage: Eukaryota > Metazoa > Arthropoda > Insecta > Coleoptera > Histeridae > Hololepta > Hololepta plana. The sequence continues at coordinate 13,740,175 of OY968831.1, read as the reverse complement.
ATTCGGCTCAAATTGAACGTTCTCAATGTGTTCAAAGAGAAATCGAAGTCAGTTGAAAAAGAACAGAGTAGGATCCAGCAGAAGAAGATTAAGCATGAATTGAAATAAATCTTTTCATAAACTATTTCAACTACCAAAATCAAGGGCTATTATTTAAATTTGGGGCGCTCCTTCATAGCAAACGCAGTTCTTTCATGAACACCATTGGATGAGTTTAGATATTAGTTTTTGTTTAGTTATTTTATAATTGCGTGTAGTTTATCCATCAAATGTGTGCCGAAGGACTCAATTTCAGCTATAATCAGGTACAATTTAGACTTAAGGCTTGTTGTCGAGTTGGTTGCATAAGCAACAAATTTTGCCCCTTTTATTCATATAAACAATAAACTTTCATCTGTTTATAATTTTAGCTACATCATTGGAATCTCTTGATCACATTCTTTGGAATTATTGGGAGAAACTGCCAGACGCATTTCTGTAAGAGTAGAAATTCCAGCATAAACTGTTATACAATTTAAGAGGATCACATATTGAATTAGTTATATTTCATAAGTGCGACAATTTAAATAATCAAAACTTTACTTTAAGTGATTATTTTTAGTGATTAATGGGATTTATGCAATAAATTCTTTGATTATTCTGCCATTAATAACAAGATAAGAAAATTATACGACAAAAAGTATTGCTTCTGTATACAAGAAGAGAAAGATCTAATAATAAGTGGTACATTTTTATATAATGGCAGTTGCACGTAATGAAATAATTGTTTTATACATTAATTTTCTTATATGGATATACAATATAATTTACTATGCGATTTTAAAAAGCGCGCTTCAAACTACTCTGTTATCATTGCTTGTATGTTGTACCATGGGAAGAACCTATTCTACCTTCAGCGAAGAAAAGAATCACTATTAGTTCAAAATACCCATCTAGGTATTATTCAAAACTTGAAGTTTTGTTTATGAGTTAAAAGCAAAATAGGAAGATTTATTGCCCAAATAAGTTCAAATTGAACAGGCATATTGATGAAAGCAACAATAAACATTATATTTTGATACTGATTATTGCACATTAAGGTATAAATTCAAAACACGTGAGAGATGTTTATTATAACCTATTATTATAAAAGCGCTCATATTCTTTAATTCTCATTTTCATTGTAGATTTCGTAACGAAGAATTGATGTTCATGAGAGCAATGACAAGATGCCACCAAAATCAAAATCTGAAACATTATGGTCACAGTGCGAAACTTGTTCATCATACATTCCCACTAAAAGTATAAAGAATCATTCAACAGAATGTTCCTTAAATGTAGAATCTAGAACGTGCAATTTTATCAAAGACAACGTCTTATATGGGACTTTAGATCTAAAAAGCAATGAAGAAATTAAAAATATTGCCACATGCCAGAGAGATATGATGGCTTTTGTCAGTCAATCAGTTTTGCAACTGCTGAATATATCCATTGGAGACTGGATAGTTTTGACTGATTTAGCAAATAATGGAGGCCATGTAGCTCGTATAGTTTGGCCTACAAGTGAAAAGAGTTGTTCATCTATTTTGCTAACAAAGAATGGTAATATTTTTATATATGTTTATTGTTTTGTTTAATTGCGATTTCATTTTTAGGATTGGATTTAAGCCTTTTCAAATTGAATTCGATCCTTTCATTGGAGAAACTTGTTGAAAACCAAGCGGAAGCTCATCAGGTATTTGTAATAATCATAAGTGGTGGCAAAAACATTGACATTTCTTCAGAATTACAAAACAGGTTGCAAAAATTGTTTCTAAACAAGTACATTACAATAGAAAACAGAATATCCATAATGTTTTATGGCAAAACACTTTGCTTTGAGATAAAGAAGATTCAACCTTTTGCAGATGAGGTAGTTGGTGATGTTTCTAAATTAACAGAAAAAATTAATTCCTTATCGACTGGCGATCCCAAACAACTGTTTTACAAAATTACAGATAAAAGTACTTGGAATATATACAGGTAGTTCAACAAATATTATTTATTTACGCCACAATATGATTTTATTCTAGGACTAATAAAGAATATGAAAGAGTTGAAGAGACAATTGATCCATTCAATAAAATAGGTGGCTTGGACGACGAAATTGACGAAATAGAGCAACTAATGAACATGGCGCTAAGTAAAAATGTACATTACAAGAATTCACTTGTGTGTAGATCTTTATTAATATACGGCAGTTCTGGTACGGGCAAATCACTCCTACTCGACGCCTTGAGAAAGTCAACAACCGCCAACGTTTTAAGCCTTACGCCTTCAGAATTATTTGCACAAAAAGAGCCTCTGGAAGAAGTTATAAGCGAAACGTTCAGTAGAGCCATCAAATGCGCTCCAAGTCTAATTATAATTGACGACGTCGATACTCTGTGCCCGAACCGTTCGCAACGATCGAACGATACCGAGAAGAAAATGATTTCGACGTTACTTCAAGGATTCGACAAGTTGAATCGACAGGGTAGTTGTCGTGTGTTCGTTTTAGCAGCTACGAATAAACCGGAGAATTTGGATGCGTCGTTCAGACGATGCGGACGATTTGATAGAGAAATCGAAATACCGACGCCAAATGCTAAAGCAAGGTAAAATTAGAAGAAACTAAGCTATTTGTTAAAACGTTATATGCTTTAACGTTCATTAGAGCTGAATTAATTTCGTTTTATATTTTGTTTTACAAATTTAGATACGCAATACTGAACAAGTTATTGCGTGAAGGTACGCATAACGTGACTGAAGAAGAACTGCGAGACATTGCAAACATCGCCCACGGCTATGTTGGAGCCGATTTAATTGCTTTATGCTCGATGGCCACGTTTGACGCTTACAAAAATCATCAAGAACGTTTGCGCTACACGAACTTATTGTACGCATTGAAACGCGTGAAACCGAGCGCGATGCGCGAGGTACAAATCGAAGTGCCCAACGTTAAGTGGTCGGACGTTGGCGGTTTGGACACTTTGAAACTGGTGCTGCGCCAATGCGTCGAATGGCCATTGAAACACGCCGCCAGTTTCGTAAGATTGGGAATCACGCCGCCGAAAGGCGTTCTAATGTTCGGGCCGCCGGGTTGTTCGAAAACGATGGCCGCCAGAGCGTTGGCCACCGAAAGCGGTTTAAACTTTCTATCCATCAAAGGTAATTTGAACGTTAAAGATGGTTAACAGATTGGATTTACACATCTCTTTCCATAATTTTGTTGAGTGGTTAACTAAAATAAAATTACATTTTAGGTCCGGAATTATTCAGCAAATGGGTCGGCGAATCCGAGAGAGCCGTACGCGAGGTGTTTCGTAAAGCGCGTAACGTCGCTCCATCCATCATATTCTTCGACGAAATCGATGCGTTGGGCGGCGAAAGATCGAGCGGATCGACGACGACTAGTGTGCAAGAACGCGTACTGGCGCAACTGTTAACGGAACTGGACGGTATAACGCCGCTGAATAACGTGACGATATTAGCAGCCACTAATAGACCGGATCGTATTGATAAAGCGCTACTACGGCCGGGACGATTGGATAAGATCATTTATATGCCGTTGCCGGATGAAAAGACGCGCCACGAGATATTCAGGATTAAGTTAGCGAAAATGCCAGTGCGTTTGTTGATATTATACCGGTGTAGACGTGCGAATAATCCGAATGCTAATGCTTAATTCAAAGCGCTACACTTTCGAATCGATTTGTTTGCCATGTGTTTGAAGTATAACGGCGAACGAATTAGTCCGTAAAGCGAGGTTTGACTGCAATTCGAAATTGTAGCACATGCTTATAGAAATGTAAAATAACTTTTAAACAATTCATACAATCTACGGTACAACCGAATATGGAACTTAAATTTCTAAAATCCGTTAAAAATAGATATAAGTCTTCATAATTTGAAAATTTCAGTTATTAAAGTAATGTTTGTAACATTTGTATTGGGATTATTCATACATTATTGCCGCGATAAAGCAACAAGAGCAAGAAACTGAACTTAATTTTTTTCAGACGGATGGTGTAAATTTAAACGAATTGGTCGATCGTACGGAAGGTTATTCAGGTGCCGAAATCAATGCGGTTTGCCACGAAGCGGCATTGAAGGCATTGGAGGAGAATATCGATAGCGAGACCGTTTCGATGAAACATTTCGAGATGAGTTTACAAATTATGAAACCGCGAACACCAGCGAGTCTATTAGAGATTTACGAGAAATATTTGACGAACACGTAACACAAATTATGAAACCACGAACACCCGCGAGTTTGTTACAGATTTACGAACACGTAACAGACACGTCAAACGAAAGGATTTATGATTCGTTTTACCGAAGGTTTAAGTGAAAGGTATACAAATGATATGTAACTGTAATGAATATATTGATTAAATTTAAGAAACGTTTAAAAAATGCGTTTTGCTTTGTATTATAATTTTTAGACATGGGAGTTTTGATTATGTTTCCCGTTCTTTGGAATTATGCTTATATCCTCTGACCAGAAAAGAAACAAACTTTTTAAAACTATGTTAAGTAAAGTAACAAATTTCTATTGTCGAAAGTGACCTGACTTATGATTATGGTGTTTGTACTCTTAGGAGCCGAATTACACTTAATATCGAAAGAGCATTCAATTTAGAATTAGCGAAGCAAACTCCCAAAATGTATGTATGTGATTTTGTGAAGAGTTATGTATTTAGTGTGCAAAATTGTACTTTGGTGATTGAGAATGAAAGTTCATATCGTTCGAAGGTGCCAAAGAAAATTAGTACACGAGCTACTGCATAACAAAAGTTTTTCTATAAACAAAATTTTAGTATTTGCTACTGAAGGGATAAAAAAGAAACAACCCATTCAATCAGAAGATCGTTTAAGAAAATAGCTAATTTTAGTAAGCATACTAATACGTATTATATAAACTTCCTGAGGCAATTTTAATACGTTCAAGCAGTTTCGTTTAATTTCTATGATTACTCAAGTTTTAATAAGAGTTCAAATTACTTATTTTATAGCACTACTTGGTTTGAACCAACAGTTTACATACTACAAATCACGTAATGAGCGAAGTAATTATGCTACAGTCGAACATACGAAGGGGTACCCAAAAGAAACGATAATTATTTTTGGTGGGTAAATGAGTTGATGGTAACTGCCCTCCCCGCTAGATATTTCCTTGACCCTCTCCTTGATCAGATTGTGAAGTAGTTTTCTTAAACCACTTTCTTACGTTCTCAACCATTTTACGATCTTGAATTTTTAGGAGCAACGCGCCAACAGCTTTGAAAATCAAACAGTATTTGGCATAAAATAATATGACCACGGTTCCTCAGAACCCTTACTCGCTTGAGCTAGATCGTTGTGACTTTTTATTCCCGAGAATAAAGGAAAATCTAAAGAGAAATCGTTTACAGGACGTAGAAGAGGCTAAGACAACTTAGTTCAGAAGAGAATAAAAATGTTTGGAACAGTGGAGAAACCGTTGGGACAAATGTAGATTATATTTTGAAGGGGATTAATGTTATAAATATGTTTCTTTGCATTTTAAGACATCAAATACACATTTTCGTTTCTTGTGGATACCCCACTCGTATAATAAATAGGTATTGCGTTAATTAGTTTAAAAAACGAATTAAATATTTTATTAGTTATTTTTACTGCAGTCATTCGGATTTCTCGATGTAACAAACTTATTTAACATTCGGATCGATCCTATAAAACGCTAGATCGAAATTGGTTAAAAATTCGTCAGTTAATATTAATGATATGCAGAGTTATAATCAACCTGTTTTATTGCGCATTAATCAAAGTTCAGTTAGTTTTTGCACGGAGAACATTAAATTGCGGGCCCCAAACTTAATTTGTACCTGAACACGCTTTGTCAGCCGAATTGTTCGTAAACCGAAAGCTTTTCTCCAGCAAAAGTTAATGTTATCTATAAAGCGGCGAGATGCAGCACAACAAACAATCATATTTATTTTCTGAAGCATTTTGCGAAATAATGGACATTTTAAAAAGGCTTAAGTAAATGTAAAAAGTCCTTATGCTGCATCAGGACCGTCAAAGATGTAATTGAAAATGACAGAAAAGAATTCATCACATATTTTACTAATGCTTCCGTTTATATGTTCAGCTGAACGCTTCAAGATGAGTTCGTAATACGAAATTTGGAACGTAAACAGTATTTGTTCGTGATCCAGACGTTCGTGAAACGAGGTTTAACTCTACCATCATTTGCGTACTTAAAGAAATAACACAAACTCAACGTGGACTCAACTCAACTATTCGAAGAAATACTATTTAATGCGCCTAATTTTACGTTTACACAAACACTAGTTCGAATATTCGAAATGCATGAACATCCGAATATGCTTCAAGCAAAAGTTTATTCATTTAGATTAGGGTATAATATCGATTATTGTCACTGCTAGTAATGGCAATATTCGTAAAGAATCTCCGCATTTGTATTTCAAAGACCATTGATCCGCACTTACCAAACTGGTAAAACAAATCTTTCACTTTTTTTCTTCTACATCTTGCTAATTTATTATTATTATTCGTTCGCACCTCTATTTTATAACTCTAAAGTTTACATAGTGGGGACTTATGACCGGGGTAAAAGATAAATAATACGACGGTTGAGCTTGCTTTTACTCACTATCTAAGTCGTTTGCAAATGTCTACGATGAAGAATAAGTTCTAAGAGATTCGGAAAAGTTAAAAGATGATCTCGTCGAAAGCGGTCAAATGTGCTGCGATTCAGAATTTTCGCCGCTACAGTAGCGTAGTGATAACGAATCAGGATATCGAGAAGAATTTTGGGATACCGTACGATGATATTCCGGGGCCGAAACCTCTGCCAATCCTTGGGAATAGCTGGAGATTTCTTCCTTATATCGGTGAGAATTGAAAGCAATTTCGCTCAATTTCTAGTCAGGCAAAAGGTTAACGTATTTTGCGCACTTTTTTTGGGATAATTATAACGAATTAAAATCTAATTATTATATAGAAAGTAATTGCTATTATTATTTTTCGGAGTAATGCAATTGTTGAAGCGACCTACTTTCTTTTCCTGAATAATGTAAGAATAGGAAAAAGAAATTAAAAATTGGAAAAATCTAATACGAAAAAGAAAAAGCGAAACGTATCAAGAGGACATTACAAATTATCATCAAATCACTGGAGAATGAAATTACATGTTTCCTGTTCACTTTCAATTAAAAGACACGAGAAAATTTTTGCTTTTTTCCCTTGATCTTAACGCAAAACGAACATTGTTATAATCGATTGAAACTTTCCTCATTCCACAATCAAAGATTCTATTGCGTTCAGTGAATAGAAAGTTGGTAAAGCAATGCAATTTAATTGCAATAAAATTGCAGCAAAACGACACCTTATATACCTCTCTATGGAGCATGTTACTTTTATGATTTATAGTTTAGTACCGCGAACGGTAGATTAGAAAATGTGAAGAAACTTGTTACCAAAGTTCAATTCAATTGAAGAAATTGCGTGCAATTTTAAATGGAATAAAAAAAGAACACGGCAATTATATTGTACTGCCTTTTTTTGCTTAATCCTTGAAACGTATACAACAATTGCTAACTTCGTTAATTGCAACATAAAAATTGTAATAATGAATGCAGAACGGCGCGTTTTTTTTTTCATCGAGCGAGTGGGAATTGTAACAGTAGATTCTAAAGGTTCTGTTAACAGATTCCCGACTACGACAATATAATATTTTTTTAAATCGCCCATTTAAACTCGTGGCCCGGCCTTACGATGTTGTTTACGTTTTCGTAGATCTCCACGAGAACATTTGGCAATTATTTTCGAGCAAATATTGATTGTGCAATTAAAAAAAAAACACTCTCAAATCTTCTCAAGAGTTTGTCTATACGTCACATAAATTATTACCAGCTGTCTAATTTTTTTTGTAAATTAACACGCCCGTTCGTTTTACCATCGTCTTATTTTCAGGCAGATACAGGATCGAGCATATCGATAAGTTGGCCAAGCAATTGCACGCACAGTACGGCGAAATCGTGAAGATCGGCGGCATTTTGGGCCGTCCCGATATGATATTTCTCTTCGATCCGAACGATATCGAGCAAATATTTCGGCAGGAGGAATTGCTACCCTTGCGGCCGTCGATGCCATCGTTAAACTATTACAAGCACGTCCATCGCAAAGACTTTTTTCAGGACAACAATGCTGGCGTTATAGCAGTGTGAGTGTATGAAATGTAGGATTAATCGATTGCATAAAGTTCGCATAATATTCGCATTTAATCGTGACGACTTATTAGGGCAAAATTGCTGATGGGCAATTGGATGCAGCCACTTTCCGTCGAGTTTTTAATAAAACTGTGCTAATTGTTGTTCTTATAAAAAATAAGGAAATGGACATTTTTCCTACATATTTAAATTGATTCCTTTGATAGTAGTTTTAACTTTTTGTCATTTCTGACTAAGAAAAATTAGGGTGCGTCTTATAGTCGATCGGTAATAATAATAAAAATAATCGTGTGCGATATAATTGGTATTGCATGCAATAAATAAAATCAAATAGAGTTCATATAAACCACTTAATACTAATAACAGTTTAAATAAATGCAAGAAATTACTTTCACTGCTTGATAATGAACTTCGGTATTTGCATATTAAGCAGTTGCGTAACGATTGTTTTGCATATATTCAATGAATAAATGTAAATGGAAAAGAAGTGAAAAATTGGAAAATCATCCGTATTTATTTACGTTTAACCGGTACAATTTTTTTTGCTACGCTAATTAATCTCTCTCTATCTCCCGATTTAAATTAGAATGTTTCAAACTAATTACGCGAAAATAATCACTTTCTTTCACATACTTTGAACTTACTTTTGCTTCTTTTTTATCGGTTCACTTGTAGACACGGTGAAAGTTGGCAAAGTTTCCGTACAAAAGTGAACCAGATTATGATGCAACCGCGAGTAGCGAAAATGTATATGAAGCCGATCGAAAGTACGGCCATCGAATTCGTTAACAGGTAGGTAGACATTCTTTTACCATCCACTTGTCTTCGTGCCGCTACCGTAATGTTAGTGTCGTCGAATTCAATTTCTATTTGACCACTTTCTTCTCGGTTACGTCGAAGGATCGCAACGATTCAAGACGTCGATGGCGAGGTACCGGCCGATTTTTTAAACGAGATACACAAATGGTCGTTGGAATGTATGTCTTTAGTTATTTTATTCAGTTCGACGGCAAATTTTATAAACGTGCTATTTGCTTTTTTTTTCAGCCATATCTCGTGTGGCACTTGACGTACGATTAGGTTGTCTGGATGCGAACAGTCCGATCGAGACGCAAAAATTAATCGATGCCGTCACTACGTTCTTCGTTAGCGTGCCGATGTTGGAATTGAAGATACCCTTTTGGAAATACTTCAATACGCCAACGTTCAAGCGTTACATGAACGCATTGGATACGATAAAGGAGTAAGTTGTGGAAAAGTTTCGGCAATTCACATACACCTTGTCGAGTTATTGGGTAAAAAAGGGCAAGAACTAAAATCGGTTTTAAACCATTAATTTACAATCCCTAACAATTTTAGCTTCGGTCATTTTCTTATCCTTATTTACTATCAATGAATTATCAAGTGATTTCTTTTATTGTTGTTATACATTCATTCTAAAGACTAAAGAAAGGTAATTTGTTGCAATTTCTTTCGATATCTTTAACGGGCTAAGAAGAAAATGAGACAAAACGATATCTTTTAACAATGAATAAATAAATGCGAAGTTTAAACATAAAAACAAGCGCGTTGAACGGATGATGGAAAAAGTATTTAAAAATAATGTGCAAATTATACATAAATAAGAAACTGAAAAATGAAATTGCAAAATATGAAAAACTAGATAAGAGTACAGCAGGGAACAAAAAGATTAATTAACATTTTCGAAGTAAAAGTTCTGATTGGATTAGAGAAGAAATAGTAATTTTTTTAAATGTTCAATTCACAAACAGGTGGAAACCATAAGTGAAAATGAAGGAAAATTGAAAATTCAAAAAAGAAGGAAAGAAATTTCTGATAAATTCATTTATTCCATCTTGCGTGTCTACGTTTAAATGTTAATGTGGCTCGATGTGAACTTCAAAAATTAATAGCTTTCACTTCAATTAATAACTAAATGTCTACTTTTATTCACAATATTTTAAGCAAATGCCTGAAACTATTTTTTATCGGATTAATCCACTTTCATTAAACGCATTCAAACGCCAGCGTTTGATTAATTTTTATTCACAGTGTCCAATAAGGAAAATCAGCAACTGAAATGAAATTCTGTATTAGATTCTGTGCATAATCGTGCAAAAGGTCGAAAACTCTATTAAAAATATACAGAAGCGTAATTAATTTTGTGCTTGCGAGAAAAAAGTAATTATTTTGCTTCGTTTCTATCTACAATTTAGTTTAGTTGCAATTGATGCAAATTTAAGAATGGAAAAATAAAAAGACTATGTTCCATAGAATTTATGAACGAAATTGGTTCATTAAAATTTTAATTAGTAGGAAATTAAAAAAAAAGCTTAATCGAAAGAAACTTTCTCTTCTAAACAAACAGATACAGTGAACGATTCGAAACATATTAAGGACAGCATCTTAATCACATCATTTATACAAAATAATAATCTGATTTTTAGTTGCATGATTTGTGGGCGTTGAACGTGTCGAAAGTCGATTTTTAACTTCTCTTTACATAAATCTCAACGTTTTCTTCGATCATGCAAATTAAATCTTCTCGAACCATCGATCTAACATAAGCGAATTTCTTTCCACAGGATCACGATGAAGCATATTGACGTCGCGCTGAAAAAGAAAACCGACGATCCGACCAAAAGATCCGTATTGCAACGATTGTTATCGGTCGACAACGACATTAAGACGGCTTACGTTCTAGCATTGGACATGTTCCTCGTTGGAATCGATACGGTAAGATGGCGATTGAAAAAAAACAACAATTTTTGCTTAATAATCGAATCTATTCGTTCAGACATCGTACGCGGTCGCATCGATTCTCTATCAGCTCGCCTTGAATCCGGACAAACAGGATTTATTACACGAGGAAATATCGAAGATACTACCGACGCATCAAACGGCATTAAGCACCGACAAATTGGAGGAAATGGCTTATTTGAAGGCGTGCATCAAAGAGACAATGCGGTAATGGTCACGAAACGAACATAATTAAATGTCGAATCGCTAAAACGGAATTATTTCAATCATGCTTAGCATGGTTCCGGTGGTAATCGGCAACGGAAGATGCACGTCGAAGGAGTGCACGATCAGGGGATATCACGTGCCGAAAGGCGTGCAAGTTATATTTCAGCATTACGTTATTAGCAACATGGAAAGATACTTTCCGCGTAGCGACGAATTTCTGCCGGAGCGATGGCTGAAAACGTGTCCGGTCGACAATCCGGATAAAAATATCAATAAGGACCATCATCCGTTCGCATCGCTACCGTTCGGCTTCGGGCGACGTATGTGCTTGGGAAGACGTTTTGCCGATTTGGAAATTCGGACCGTACTGGCTAAGGTTTGCATTTAATTTGACGCCGAAAGCAATTGATGCATGTTCTTAATTGTTTTTTTTTAGATTTTGCAAACGTATCGTGTAGAGTACCATCACGAAACATTAGATTACCACACGCATCCAATTTATAAACCTAATGGACCTCTAAAATTCAGGTTCATAAAGAAGAGTGGCGCATAGTTTGGAAAATGTAATTGTTGTAAATTTGAGATTAGTTTTAGGAATACGAGGGCTTTTCAATAAAGACTGGGGTTGTCTCCAGCAAAACTTTATTCATGAATGAATTACGTTAATACTTTACACAATCATACCTACTGTATTTTAATGTATTTTAGATTTCAATGTCCACATGTTTCTTAACAAAGCAAATATTATACAACTGGATAATAATGTTGCACATTCTTTCGATTACTTCTCTAATATAACTGTATCGTACACGAAACCTGCGAAATGTACGATTTCAGTAGAGGCATTCATTATTTTTAAATCCGATGAATGAATAGGAATTCGCCGAAATTGTCGAGTATTTGGTTATGCAATTTCATTGCAACAGTGAAGTAATGGTTGTTGCCATAAGGAGCAGTATCAAATCAAAATATGTAATAAATTGTCTTCCTTTGCGATTCAGATCATTCATACTTTCCCATTGAAAGTATTTGATTTATAAACAAAATTCAACGTTGCAGTTAGTGAAAACATTGTTTCTAAGTTTTGGTTTGTCTTTTCAGTTCCTCAATTCTTATAAATGCTGAATAAAATCAGTTGTAGTTTCTCAATTATGAATTAATATTAATTGGTTTTATGGGCAATAAAAACACTGAAGTTGGTGTATCTATCCAGTTTATATTCATTTATTGTTCAATATAAAAATAAGGATCAGAAAGCAAAATGTTTTTCTACATTATTTGGCACGATATGGGCTAATTTGCATGTTCATCATCATAGTATTTTTGGTTGTTATCAATTTTTACATTCAGCAGTCCCCAGGTAATGGTAACGTATTCTTAATTAAATGTGAAAATAATAATCTCTCTCATCTATTTTAGTTTTTAAAACACCAATAACTGGAAAGTTCATGCCATCTAGTAATTTGTTACAACTTTCTGAAGTGAAAATTGATGAAAAGGATGATTTCACATATCATTTAACACCAGCAAACAATTCAGAATCAAGTGATATTGTGAAGAAATGCGAAACAATACATATCGGGATAGTATGTACTGGATACAAACCAATGTTATATTTAATGACCATGTTAAAATCTATATATTTTTATCGCAATAATCCCTTACATTTTCATATTATGGTAAACAAGTTATCAGAAAAATCATTGAGAGTTCTTTTTGATTCATGGGCTGTGCCACAAGGTAATTTTTTGCATATAATTTTAGTTAAATAACATTTAAAGTGCTTCTTTCAGTTAATGTTTCCTTTTATGATATTACAAATACAATATTGGATGTTAGATGGGTGCCTAATAGCCATTATTCAGGTGTTTATGGTTTATTGAAGTTAACATTTCCAAAGATTATTAAATTAAGTGTTACAAATAAGATTATAATATTAGATACTGATTTAATATTGGCTGCTGATATTTATGGATTGTGGAAAATATTCGAAAATTTCAATTATTATCAGGTAACTTAGAAAAATTCATAATTTATATTTTAATAACACCAACAATTCACCATTTCAGGCAATTGGTCTAGTCGAAAATCAAAGTGATTATTATTTAAGTAAAAAGCATATTCATTGGCCTGCAATTGCTCGTGGGTTTGTTTAAATTTTTGCATGCACATGAATAGAAACTTTAATTTGACATTTAATATTTTTTAGCTTTAACACAGGTGTTATTTTATATCACTTGGAACATATGAAACACATCGTCTGGGATAAACTATGGAATCAAATTGCTAAGAAGACGGCATCAGTTTATGGTGCTACAAAACTTGCCGATCAAGATATCATTAATGCTGTCATTAGGCAAAACCCTGAAATAGTTTATAAAGTGCCTTGCTTTTGGAATACACAACTGAGTGATCATACACTTAGTTATGATTGTTATAAGAATAATCAAGTTAAAGTGTGTATCAATATTTTCTGTAACAACAGTTTAATTGATATTATTGTTACAGATAGTCCATTGGAACTCTCCAAAGAAAATGAATGTTAAGAATAAGGATAGTGATTATTTTAAGTCGTTGTATCTTTCATTTTTAGAGTTGAACGGTAATTTGTTCAGAAAACGTTTACATAACTGCGTTACTTTTACAAATGATGATGATGTGGTAAAGCGCGAGTATTAGATTTTATAAGGAGAATTCTTAACATGAATTACTTTGCAGCAAGAGACACCTAACATATGTGCTGAATTTGATAGAGCACTAGTGCTCAATTGGAGGACGTTGTTGTTCTTTAGAAAATACGATTATGTGCCACAAGGGAATGATGTAACACTAGCCGTTCAATTATCATATGACCGATTGCAAATGATAGAAGAACTATGCTTGCATTGGAACGGTATTTGCAAAATCTCGTTGTAATCAATATTAATTTAATTCGAAAATGTATTTCTCGTAGGACCCATTAGCATTGTTTTGTACGTTTCTGATGCTGAATTGCAAAACTGTATACATTTCATCGATAATTCCGAAATTTTACAAGACAGACATAATATTGCATTCCATGCAGTGTTCAAAGACGGGGTACGTAATCAATTAATTCAATGTAAACGATTTAATGCAACAACGACGGTTTCAGGATTACTATCCTATAAACATTTTAAGAAACACTGGATTACGCAATATAAATACGCCGTATGTATTTCTAGCCGATATAGATTTCTTGCCAATGTACAATTTATATCAGTCTCTCCAAAATTATATAAATTACTTTAAATCGCTGGAGAAGAGAGCGCTTATAGTGCCAGCGTTCGAGACTCAAAGGTATCGAAGTAAATTTCCAAAGAATAAACGCGAATTGATATACATGCTCGATAACAAATTAATTTTTACATTTCGCTTCGACGTTTGGGCTTCCGGTCACGCGCCGACGAATTATCTCAAGTGGAAGACCGCTAAAGAACCGTACAAAGTAAGTGATTTTTTATGGTCTTTAGTGAGGGAAATAAAAAGCATACTTTTGCTTACTTAGGTCAAATGGGAGCCGGACTTTGAGCCGTACATCGTGGTAAGAAAGGACGTCACGGAATACGATAACAGATTTCTCGGCTTCGGTTGGAACAAAGTCTCGCACATTATGGAATTGGAAGCGCAAGGTTACGATTTTTTCGTATTGCCAAATGCGTTTATAATTCATAAACCGCATGCACCCAGTTACGATATAATGAAATTCCGTCGATCTCCGGAGTACAGAATGTAATCGGAATCGTATTAAATTTCACATGAAAATTATATTCAATCGTCTTTCCTCTTCCGTAGGTGCTTGCAGAATTTAAAGGAGGACTTTGTCGATTCGTTGAAGAAAAAGTATGGACGCGTCTTCGATAATAAGAATAATAGTTATTTACCATAAATTGTTATATTCTTCTGCATATAATTTGAAACTGTTCGTTTTCGTTCTATTAGATTTAGTGTATAAAACATAATTATATTGTATGTTTTTGCGATATGTAAAACAACGATTCGTGGTCGAATAAAGTCTGATTTTAAAATATTCTTTTATAATTCCTTAAATCACCTTCGCTTTGGCATAAAACACCTTTTGGAGCTTCTTTCTTTTAAATTTAATTAAATGATTATTTCGTCGAATCGTTTCTTTTATCATTATTTTCCACCTTGATTATAATTATTATTATTTTGGATATGTCGTCGCGACGCTCCGTTCCGTTTCGTTCGAAATCGTTGCGGCAATCTTCTCCTGATAATGTGCTTCTGGTTGCTGGCAATCGTTTTGCGTACTCGCTGCCGAGTATATGACAAATGTCTCCCTCTTTTCTATAGGTAACTCTTTGCCGGCAAAGTGCGCGATTTCTCTACTCGTATGAATGTAAAGCATAATCGTTTGCGAACATTTTTAATTACAAATTAAAATCGCATCTTTAAAAATCCATTAATTCAAAGACACAAAATAATGTAAATATCAATGAATCATTTTAGTGTAAAGAATCGTTAATTAATCTCCTCTACGTGTGCGATTGTAAATAAATTAGTGAGGAAGCAAATATATTGGAGTAATACGTTCGCAAAACTCTTTTCTTCGAGTATATGGAATATTATTAGTGTGGACATACAAAGGCAAGTTTAGCACTTTACGAATTTCTTTTTAATTAATTTAAAATACAATCATTATCATTGATGTTAATTGACATCGACAAATATAGTAAATAGCGTTTGAATGTTATAATCCCGGAGTTTAACTCGAGCGTCGACTTACATTTTAAACGTGCGTTAATTGTCTCGGAGCATATTGATACCATATACATATACGGTAATAATATTATAATTTGCGACAAATTGCTCGCTATTAGTGTTAGCAAAGCACTCGATCAGAATTCTAAAGGCGTATTGCCGATTTTGCTTGTTCAAGCGGGAAAGGAGTGACATGTGACAATTTAAATCTATAGGATGTGTAATCTAGCAAAGGAAGAGTAAGAGACCGTCATAAAGATCGTGAAGAGGGATTGGATTAAGGATAAAGCTTTGATATAAAATAAACATTTATTATTTTCGATATACACACCAATTTCCATTTTATTAGTTTAGATAATCAAAGGAATATCATTTTACAAACGTGATTCATCCCTTAAATCGATTTAATAAATTATAGTCTACCATCTGTAATTGATGTTTGAAGAATAACTAAATTATTGCTTAAATAATGAAAGTTTAAAAAAGGGAACAGAAAATTGCAAACATACTTAATTGACGTCCAAGACATAATGTAAAATTATGATCAATATAAATTTTTGCGAAGTAACATTAATGTAAGAAAGAAAAAAACAAAGCAAAACGGAAGTTCTTTCGTATAGAATTATCTTTCATATATTAAAAGTTTTTCTTTTTAAGTTTTCTACTTTTATAAAAGTTCTAAACGTCTTTCAGAACAAATATAAACATATACATTTCTCCATTAAACGGAACTTAAGTAACAAGTTTTCCGTTTTAATAAGCCGAACAACCGTTTGACTATTATACTTTCTTATAATATCTCTCATCTGTGTAATTATATCTTTATATCATTTAAAGTAGGGGCAATTTCATTCTTAGCTGTGATATATCGCATTTAGAGAAATGATTTTCATTGCTTTCTCGCTCGAATGGAATTTATACAAACTTAATTAAAAAAAAGAAGAAAAACTATCAAATTGATGCTAAGTTTTATAAAGCTCCTTTCTTCCATCTTTTATTTCTTTCAAATGTTGAAGAAGAATAAAACAAGGATATTAGTAGAGAAACTTTGGAAAAGTAGGTCCTTCTTCAAGTTGCTGATTTATAGATTGTAAAAAGAAATAATACTTTTTTAAAACTTGCAATAGAGTTCCTATTTCTTATTAAAAGTATGCCAACATTATCTCGCCTTTGTAGTATTTAAACAATGATATCCAGTTCATTGTTTTAATACTTCTTTTTGCCATGTGTTGATGTTAAACTGTTACAATTAACATCCACAACATTTTTTTATCACGCGCTGCATTTAACGTGTCGCATTTTATTTATTTTTTGTTCCAAAAGAACATCAAAAGCAGAACCTTTTGTCTTATACGAACGAGACATAAGGTTTTTCCTTTAAAGACTAACACAAGCGTTCTCTTTCTATCTGAGGTCAGTCTTTGTGTGTTTCTAGTTAACGTTCCCCTCCCATTCGTATGGTTAAGAGCACAAAGTTCGGTAAACTACTAGTTCAGGTTTATTTAAAATTAAAGCTTCTTCTTTTTGCTCGTTGGTTACTTTTTCAAAATTTAAATTTTCTATTCAAAACTTGTTAAAAGCTCGGTTGCGCTGGTGGATACGGCAAGCACATAATTGTACTTAACAATCTGGCATTTTACCAAATCACTTTGTTCAATGTCGTCCTTAAAAAAGTATATTTTTTCAACAAATTTTCCCGTGCATATTATGCAAATTTGACGGAACTTTGCTGTTAGCTTGTAAAAAATCGTGGATTATTTATTTTTGGGATTAGTTTCTATATTTTATGAAATAAGTAATTAATTTTCAGGGAATCAATGATACTTGGCAAACGTTTAAATCAAAATTAATAACATTATTGATGTTGGTAATATATCAACGACTCTCTCAACCATTTTTTTTTTATACAAGACACTTCTCACTTTAGGTGAAAATATAAAAAATCGTTTTATATGTGTGATTGCTTGAAAGATTCTCTCATTTATTCGTTATTTTCTTTTGCAATACTTAATGGTACTTGCACGCTAATAAGTATTTTAAATATGCAAATTGCACCAGTCTAAAGTAGATTTTCGTGTACGAAGCTAAATCTAATTAGGATGCAGTTTTCATAATTTCAGATTAAATTTATGCAATTAATGAGTCTTATTAAAAATGGGGAAGAATTTGCAAAAATAAGGGATTTTTTTAAAGAAAATTGCAACAATATTTTGAATAAAGAAATGAGAAAGTAAAGTGTTTCGCTTAAAAAATATTTTGCGGTAGCACAAACTCTTTAATATATATTACATTATATGCGAGATAAGAAAATTAATTAATGACCATCTTGCTTGTAAATTAAGGTAGTGAAATGCATTTTGAAACAGAAAACAATAACATCAACATCAGCAGCAACATTAACATCAACAGCAGCAAAGAGCAGCATCAACGAGAAAGCAAAGAAACTGAGTGAAATAATTAATTAACATTATGATTAGAATAAAACCGCAATTTCTTAATTAATTCTTTTTCCCTTGAAAATTGTGTTCATTAATTATGACTTTTTATTTAGACGTTTTCTGAAAGGAAAAATGTTCACAAACAAATTTATTATTAAACCGGTATCCAGTAGTTAATTAACGGTTTATAAGATTTCAATAAGGTTTGAGGGAATAATATTAGTTAACACTCTGTATACTTCGAATGTTTTAACTGATATGACGATGAGAGAGTGGCGTATATGTTTAAGATGACAGTGATAAAGTGTGCTAAAATGTTATGGTAAATTTGCTCTTGAATTTAATTTATCTATCCACCAATATTGTTAATGTCATCCAAATAACATGTTTATTACGACCTAACGTTTATAGGAAATTACTATTATTATTATGATTGTTATTATTACAATACGTCTAAAGTTACGACGGCATAAATCAAATTTAAGTGTAATTATCGTTTTATCTGTAAAGTGAATGACAATGTTGAGAAAATGTACGAATAAATAACAGTGAAATCAATTAATATTTAATGAGAGATGTACGACTTGATATTGGAGTGTATTAATATAACTCTTCATTTTGATGAATGCACCAGTTAAAAGATTCAACTGGAAGAAGTGGAAAATTGAAAAATAAGGAAACCGTAAAAGAAGAAGAACATAATAATACACATTTCATACAGTTGCTTTCACTATGTAGACTGGTATCTCCACAATTCCTTTTATTCTTCGTTTCTGAAACTAGAAATATTTCATGTACTTATAAAGAATTCCATTTCATACCCTATTTTCTTTTCCCTTATTTATTATTTTCTTCCTCTAGTTTACTTTTCCTTTTGTTACAACTCTCACGGTAAGAATTATATTAAGATATTTATTAGGATAAAGATATTGTAAATGTACAATTAGTAGGAGAACGAAGGCCGACTGGAATTTTAAATAGAGTAAAAAAGGTTCCCATTTTAGAAACTAAAACTAAGTATATTTTCCGATTTTAATATTTCATTCTTATTGTTACATGTTAATTTACTTGTGGTTTCTATTACAAAAGCGAAGTTTACAAAGATAGTTAACGAGAACCAAAAATGATTTTTTTTAAATTTAATTTTGGTGGATACGCCGGGATAAGGATTTTATATCTTTATATCCTAAATTTCTAATGTTTCTCTGATGATAATAATCTTTTTTCACGCAGATGCAAGACCCCTCGAAATATGTTTCAATTAAGTTTGTGAATTGGAACATAAAATTCGAAATCTATTTTTTTCAATTAATTATAGCATTTTGTATGTACATTTGTGCGAGGACATCGATAGCAATAGTTGGAATGGAATTATAACATAATAACATTCCTATTTCAATATTCCAATACGTTCGTTGAAATAGATTTCGTGCAATATTGCAATTTGATTTTATATCTACATTTTTCTTCAATATAAAACAATTCTTTCCTATTTCGAAAGAGTTCATTGGGACAGGTCATGTGCGTGTATCGTATTATGGAGAATTGATAGCTTACGTTTTATTTTTCGGCAATCTATTCCAATGCCAATTCAATATTTCCGAAATTGTTTTTTCTTACTTTAATTTACCAGGGCACATAAATTTGATTAGCTATGAAGGAAGATTTAAATAACTTGAATGATATTTAATTTTTCAACATAAGTTCTTTCGACAAGGTTACATTTGTCAACTGCAGTATGCAGAAAGAAACGAATTTCTCAAAGGTCTGCAAAAGTATTAACAACTCATTTGACTAAACTTTTATTCTAACATTTTGTTGGTAAAACTTGCACTTGTCATGCAGTGGTTAACATTTCTGTTTGCAGGAATTTTAGCACGTGTTATCCAGGTTTAACTCGACTAAAATGCGTTTATTTCGTAAAACTTGCAAAAGTTTATTTCATACCTGGGTATATTTGAGATGATTCGTATTGTTAATTTTTTGTTATTTATTCCGACCACGAATTTAACAATTGTATTTGGTCAGACTTTAATTAGTCCTCAAACAGTAGAAGTAATTAAATTTAAAAAAAATCTGTCTTTTACCAAAAATGATGTTGGACATTTTCTTAGCGAAACATGGATCTCGCTAATCTGTAAATCTGCGTGCCTATTTGTAATCTAACCATTATCAACAAATTACACGTCAGCAAGCGAGTCGTCTGATTACTGATTGTTATCGTTTAAAGAGACGAGCGAGATGGAACGTTGGAAAGAGTGTCATTAAGCTACCAACTCGTTCCATTACCATCATCATCACGATCACCATCATCATCATCATCATCGACCAGCCATTTCCTTCCTGTTTTCGGCTTCAGATCTACGCAAATGCTGTTAACTCACCGTAACCAAGCCCTCGTAATATTTGTAATAGAAATGAAATTCAAGATCGTCTCTTTTTCATTTCGCCATTATTCCTCTTCCCGATTCCTCGTTATTTTATGTGGCATATATTTTTCGCGTAAACGCTAATTACCCATATCTAGGTTTATGCTTTGTTATCGTTTCATCCGCGTACGTAACATAATAATAATTTTAATATATTCATAAAGACTTTATTTAATTACTGCAGTTACCGTTCACCATATGGGAGCTCCACGTTCACATCTTATTGTCCATTGCATGCTCCCTTTTGTCTTAAGAGATTATCTTTCCTTTGTTGTTTAATTGCGAATGAAAAGATAGGGACAAAAAACGTCTTCTTAAATTGTTTGCTTTAAGAAACTCTTTCTCTCTTTGTTGCTCTCTACGCTTAAACTCCAGTTAAGAAAATGTAATAGAGATTTACGATTGTGTTTAAAACGGAGGGACTGGCTAACAATAAAAAGAAAGCGGAGAATCCGGTGCCCGTTGTAAAAGGGAGCGAGAAAAGGAAGAAACGATTGTCAACAGGATGATATTATTAGTAAGTAAGCAAGTGAACCGGATTTATTCTTTTCAAATATATCAATCGAAAATAAATCTATTTGTTGTCACATATGAAGTGGTTGGGGGGCGAAGAAGGGGAGAACAAGAAGAAAGCGAGGCATTTTCTGCCATTAATTTCTTTTCTCAAATGCCCCTCCTTCGATTATTCCTCTTTATTTGTCAGCTTTTAATTCGACGTAGAAAATTGAAAACGTGCTGTTATTTATTTTTCATATAGGTCAACCTCTTAAAGATTCATCACTTGCTTTATAATTTATTTAAAATTCGCCCGTTCGCTTTCGCTTTCTCCCTATTTTTATTATTGGTTTCGTTTGTGGCAATAAACGTATAAATTTTCATGCAGAAAGATTACGTTTAACAGTTGGGCAAGATGGCAAAGCGTGAAGTATTATATATTATAAAACAATAGCAAAACAATTATGATTAACATTTTCCAATTAATGGTCCTTCGGTTATACCAATTGCTGTTAATTAGCGATCTACTTCCTGTTTATTTCTTAAAAAAAGGGGACAAGTTTCTTACCAATTCATATATTTAATGAACTTCGAAAGTTTCTTTCCTTTTCCGGAAAAAAGGCTCCTTCCTTATGGAAAAAGGAGAGGTGAAGCGAAACCCAATTAAATTAGAAAGAGAAGGAGGACGGACGCAAAATTAAGCAAGATTTTAATTTTAAAATATTTTCATCTTTTCGCTCCTTCCACGTTTTACTCCTTCATTTACTTCGCAAATCTAACTTTACTAGCATTACTATTACAAATTTTCTTTCTTCCATCGTTTGCTTTTATTTCTTATTTCTTTAAACGGTAGCAAAGAAAACCGACTTATTATTTTTTTAATTAGCGGTTTTCTTCCGCGTAAAAGAAATTCGCTTTTGAATCGCAGAGGCCACACTCATTTTTATTCAAATTTTAATTGTCTTAATGCCTTTAGTTATAATCGAACTCCTTCTTGGCTTTCTTATTATTTTTTCCAAATTAATTTTTACAAAGGCTTCCTTTTTTCTTGCCCTTTAAGTATGGGATCGATGTCGGTTGTAAAGCAAACGGAAAGGTCATATTTTTTCCCATTGCGGTTTTATTTTAACTTTCTCATTTATCATACTTAAATGAAGTAAATTCATTCAAGTAAATCACCTCAAATACTTTCGCAATAATTTATCGTCAAAATAAAAATCTTTTGGCTATGTTTGTTTCGAATTCCTTACCTTGATTTATTCAATAAATAATCAGATTTAATAATCATTAATTTCCCTTCTTTTATTCCGTATCCTGTTGTTTTCTTTTTGCAAGTATTGCTCTTAATGTATTTCCATTTTTTATGTTGGTTTGATTAATTGCACGATATTATTCATTCGAGAATGTATCGTGATAAGTATATTAAACTACGTTTTATATTGAAAAATTGGTTTGTGTACGTTACCTGTATGTGGATCCTTTTTGTTACCGATGGATAGTGGTAGTAATTTTTCCCTTTCTGTGTATTTCTCTCACTTACTCAAGAAAAATATGAGATTTGGCTTATAGGATTTTTTTATATCATCTTCGCTCATCCTCTACCATTTAACAACATCACATACATAGATATAAACGATACAATACTAAAGTATAGTGATGATGATTTATTTTTTAGATTGGCTTCTTTAGAACTTTTGTATGGGCAAAATTATCTGCCTAAAGCGCTTCTGAAACTTTTTTTCAAATCAAAAAGTTAATAAGAAAAACACCTAATAAAGACATTAAGTGTCCTTCGAGCCGGATTGACGTGTATTTGTCGGAACATTTTAGTTAAACCCGTGATAGCATTTTAAAAATTTGTTCGAG
Source organism: Hololepta plana (assembly GCA_963695495.1). NCBI lineage: Eukaryota > Metazoa > Arthropoda > Insecta > Coleoptera > Histeridae > Hololepta > Hololepta plana. The sequence continues at coordinate 13,717,000 of OY968831.1, read as the reverse complement.
TTTAAAACAGAATTAAATCTTACGTTTTACTTTCAATAATCAAAATTTCACGGAATATTCACACAACGACAATTAAAACTTCTTTCAATATAGAGCGTTAATGGTTTACAATTAAAATTTGTTTGGAAAATTTTTAGTCAAAGCTCAATAAAAAGGTGTATTAATGTCTTTAGTGATAATAATAAATCGTTTTAGTTTCTTATTTTGCTTGTTTAAAACACTTTTGTATAGGCGAAACCTTCGTAATATATTAAAGAGTGCGAGAGAAGTGGAGGAGGGCATCGCCCGTTAAAATTTTGTGTGTATAGAGGAAGGATTAAAATGGACCCTTTTGCTTTCGTCGCCAGTTTGAAAATTATGCGGCAATTAACATGATTGTTGAAATCTTCGAGACGAGTTCGCATACTTTCTCTGTACTCCCACTTTTCGCTATCTCACTCACTCTTTTTTATAAATTTCGCCAAGCACGAATTTATTCAAAGGATATCGTCCTCTAGCGCCTCCCACCCGAAAAAGGAGCTTTTCTTCCTCGCCGCTTTAAAACGTTTCGAACAATTTGAATTGCAAAATAACACTCGAAATCGCCGAGGCATTTCAAAAATCAATTAAATAACAATGAATACACGGCTTTGGCTCGATGAAGTTTCAAAAATTTACAGGAACCACAAACAGTTTCAATTAAATCATTAAATATTTATAGAATCATTTTCATTACGTTCTCTCACTTTGAATTTAATTAAAATTACACCATTATTATGACGATTCCGCAGTCGCTTCTTTTCTTTAATTAATCCCAGCTACAGTTGCGGCACCGTCGAAATTTAAATGAGATATTTCAGGATGGGAGGAACCAAATTCCGTTTTTGGCAGGATAGCGAATTTATTTAATACGAACGAGTCAAGATATAATAAGGAATTTCGACGCAATTTCTTTTAAAATCATTTCAACTCTCTCACGTTCCGAATGAAATAAATTACATAACGATTCTCATGCCACGTAAATTAAATGGCACGAAATCTCCCTCGCACTGTTTTCTAGCCTAATAGACATCGTGCATAAATTTATCTGGAGTAGGCAAGCATACACTTAACGTACAATAACCGCAAGATTCTACGCCATATATAGTGCATAAATCTAATGCAAAGACATCTCTTCGCTCCACGCTATTTAATATAATCGATTAACTAACTAAACGAAAACGTTACGCATGCACACGTCATTCTCTAACGAGCGACGATTAAATTCGAAAATGTTTGCATTTAACTCGAAATCCGTGCATAATGATAACGTGCGAATTCGCAGCCATTCGCCACGATCCGCGTTATTGTGCTCTTCGCCGGATCCCTTCTTCGTTAATCTATCAATTTATAAAGCTACCCAGGCGACGGTTCTTCAATTCTAATCAGATTAAAGCGTTTGTGTGTCAATAATGTTTAAATAATGTCCCTCTTTGCGAGACATTAACAAATGCAAATGATGAAAAGTCGGTCTTTTATAAACGAAAATACGCGTATAAATTTTACAATCATTGCACTACTTCAAAAATTTCCGTACGAAAGTTTTCGTAAGTAGCGTTTTCTTAGTTTCGTCTTTTTCGCTCTCGCATCAATAATAGCGAAAAAGATCAATTGCGTCTGGCGGAAGTCTAGTAGTAAAATGTTTGTGTGGAAAGTTTCGCGACGCCAGGTGAATTTTTTTCTTCTACGAGTGAATAGATTACGTTTAAGTTTATGACTAGTAGTAACGGTACTACTAAATATTTCTTTGAAAAATTCGTCTAACTCAAGAGAGAGAGAGAAAAAAAGGGGAAATCCATGAGCGAAGCATATTTTTCAGCTCGAAACTTTGCCAAAGTGCATCAATTCTCTTTTCTTACACGATTTTATTATCGTTATTACGTCGCCGCTATTCTTTATGATTATTGTTTTAAAATAGTTCTCCGACATTTTTAAATCGTACTCCACTTACTCGACGATTAGTGCGAAGCAAAGCTTGCGAAAGGGATTTGCATTTAGGAAAATATTTCTTCTTAATTCTAGTCTTATGATTTAATTGTAGAATGAAGAAAATCTTAGATTTTATGACAGGTTTTTTGACTAAACGGCTTCGTAATATTTTATATAATACATTCGCAGAAATTAGGTCGATGTGAATCAACTGTCTAACCGATCAGCGATTTTTTTAAAATGTACATTTCATCGATTTCCACGCAAATATGCCGATTTGCCTTTTTTTATTGTGATTTACCGAATTTTTACCGGGAATAGAAATGATTTCCGATGATTTATATCGGTTATATGTCGGATTAAATTTAATAAAATGAAATATTTGTACGTTATGGTGGTACTATACTTTCATTCTTTCGCCCTCCATCCAGATGCATGCTGGAGTTTTTATTTTCAGCACTTAAAACGACTCCGGTATACCGTTTCGTCATATGTACACACACACACACACTTTAAGTTCTTGCATTTATTTTTTTCATAAAGCATTTTATCGGCTTTATTACTTTTCATGCGAAAGATAAATTTTTATGCTTTTCTTACGTATACATGAAAGTATAATATGCAATATATACATGTTCAAAGGAGAAAAAGTGGAAAAAGGCAAACGAAGAGTGTAACGTTAAAATTTAATAACTACCTTATAACGAACTCAATATTCTTTTCATAAAGGGTATATACTACGTCTTATGTCTTCCACGCTATTATAACACACGTATATCGTGTTATTACCACAAACTCATACGTCAACTGTATGGGAATGAGTAATTTAAATATAAATAAAAGTACGTTAGGAAAAAGGAAATTGCAAACTTATTATTGCTGGAAAACGTTCACCCACCTTCTTCCTCGAGGAATAAATCTAAAACAATAAATCCATCAAAGTGGAGGACGATTATTTGGATAGAAAAGAAAATAGTTTTCCGCCGTGAAACCGAATATAGAGGAGAAATAAATGGACGAATCCATAAGTGGTAGCAGGAAATGTCGATTGCTAACAACGGGTTTCCGTACTTTTCCATGTTTTACTTTTTCGTGTTTTCATGACAAAGTTATATGAAATAGTCCATTTGACAAACAGAAACAATAAACTAGTTCTCGATTGTAGTAATTACTATTTAAATAGCGTTCCTGTAAACGTTATCCTTCTTTGCTAACTGCCACAATTACAAAGAGTGCTACACGGATTCCTATTAATTCAACGGGATAGCAGGAAATTTAAATGTTTAATTATTCGACCACGTTTCAGTTACAAGTATGAAATTAATTGAAAAGTTGGCATAGAATAAAGAAGGGGGCAGCCTATAAATATTCAACTCATATTAAAAAGAACGATTTGAACAGAAATATAAATATCCCTTCTTTAACACGGCTCTTCGACAACGTTTTGTGAAGCCACGTTATATGCGATCAGAGCTAATACGAGGATTTCATATGTAATTAGTCAGCCACAGAAGCAATGCAAATTTGGAATTGAAAATATTTTATTAGTATAGAAACTCTTCATTTAAGTCAATGTATTTTTTACAACGGTCCTCTAATGCAATTAAAGCTCTCAAAAATGTTTGTTCTTAGTCTGCAAATCAGTTTGCTTCTTGAAGAAGTACGGCCTTTAAACTTTCTTAGGCTTTGGAAAGAAATAGTGATCAAGGGAAGTCGTAAGGAAGGTGATCCATTATTGGACACCAAAATCGCGAAGTTTCGGACAATTCGGAATCGTTTTTCGGAATCTCTTTCATGTCCAAATCGATTTGTACAATGTGATGGACGCGTTTATATAAAATACCAAGGACTTCGACTTTGGCTCTTAATTAAATTTGACAGTCTAATTAATATCAAGTCATGAACTGCATCGACATTTTATGGGATTGATAATGAAATGATCTAAATCTTTGCTTCGAATAGCAAATTTCCTTTTTGGAAGGAAGTAATCAAAATTTCTTGTTCCAGAATCACTTGAGATAAAAGTTATTTGATCAATTTTCTCATCAGCGGATCACATGTCTTTTTGAAAAATCATGTGTTTGCTGATGCTTTTTGACGTGAAACTTTGCAATTAATATTTCAGTCATAATTTATTCCCGCAGAAATTCAGTTTTGTTGATATCCTTGCATGGTCAATGTAAAATCAACGGTAAATTAATTTTATCAAACATAATTTGGTACCAACATTTCATTTCAGAAAAGTTAATCTTAAAACCACAAAAGACACAAAACTTCTTCTATAGTACATATCCAACAGGAGATGTTCCTTATACATATAATATTTTCATTCAGATCTAACTGTTAAACATTAAACTTAATCTTGTACATACATTTAAATTAATTATTCGTTTTTATAATAACAATGCACGGATATACTTGCACTTCTAGTTTCAAAAGATGGACTTTTTGGTGTTTTCGGTTACGTTTTTTTCGAGGATTATATGAAACATCGCATGAAAACTTTAACAGTTTACTCCCATATAACGATGGTAGTATATGCGGTATACACACTTGAAGTTTTCGCCGTTTTCTTTTTATTCGTTACCCTGCTTTCGTCCCATTTTATTTCATGAAAATTGAAAATATAATTTCAGTACAACGTAGACAACTTTTGCGTTGTATCTTCTTGTAGATTGTTTTACATTTCTATTATCTCCCACACGTTTTGGGAGAAAACGATCAAACTGAAAAATGAATTGGGGGTTCGTTCCGTTTGTTAATCAAAAATTATTATTCAATTTATTGAATTCTTTCGCGAAATTACAAATATGTAGAATACAATTATCGAGATATGTAAATAAGAAACAAAATAGAGGAGAAAAAAAAAAAAAAGAAAAAAAAGCTTCAAAACAAACAACATAATACCCCGAAAATTAACTGCGCTTTCGCTTAGGAATGATTGATGAATTTCAGTAACAAAGTGTTATAACGATTTTTCGCAAAATTATACGTATAACAATAATAATATTAATGTGGTTCACTTTTGTTGGTAAAGTTTCTGTTTAACTTACGCATAGTTTTCTCGCCGACTTCGCCATTACAACGCGATCGATTTCGTACGATTTTCGTTTACCGGCGAAATGAACGTTACAACACTTTATGAAAAAAAAAGAACTCATCTATCATAATTTATTTCCTTTCTCGTATGTGTAAGAATGCATATATTGTTCATGTTTACATTTAATATTAGGGCATTAACGTTATTATTTTGAAATAATTTTCGCACGATCGATAACTTTTTTTCTTATTACTTTGATAATTGACTCAAATTTGAAACACATCGATGATGTTTTGTCATTATCACATCGACTTTCTAAGGGACGAGGCTTCAGAAATAATAAAAAACTTAGCTATACAATTTATTCTTACATTTAAATAAATATTTGTGTTTGCTTCGCGTTAAATTTTCTGTTAGATTCAGTGCACGAATTCTAGTTTGCTGGTTTTGATGATGATTAAAAGCATTAAGAAGATTATTGTTTGTATATATTTTGAGTTAACTTCAAATAATAAACTTCACTATAAATGTATTGTGAAATAAAGCCCATTGAAGCTTCTGCGCTTTTTCACCAAAAACAAGAGGAACTTATTTACGTATTTTAATTAGAAGTGATCGAGGACGTTGAATCTCTTCCAGAGTCGGTATCTTGGTGTTCATCATTCTCTTCTGGATTACTACTGAAAAATGTGTTATTGTTATGATAGATAAATGTATTCTTTCTTACCTGTAATTCAAAAAATTTCTAAGGATGAGAACGAACCGTCGTTCCTCATCGGCAGTATTAAAAAGAAAAATCAGAAGATCCTCTTCACTCAACTAAATTGATTAATATTGAATTTCTAGGATCGTCGTATGTCTTTGCGTCCTCACGTACAATAATGGCCCACCCTTGAACATAAATTGAATCGATGGGAATAATGGAAATACACAGCCCTTGGATGACCATTATGTTTGCTGAAAAAAAAAGGAGTCTGTTCACCCAGTTGAACATTCACACCTGCAAGCGTGTTCATGTTTTTAAAGCTTCGTTGTCGTCGTTCAAGTTGAAACTGACGGAAGTGCTCATCTTATCTAAAATAAAATACTAACTGTTGTTTTCTGATTGTTTTTACGCGTACCAATTTTTTTATCGTTCTGCAAAACAGAACAAGGCCACAGGTAATAACGGAATAAGAGTTGGTGGTGTTTCAGATGCTGCGGAAAGTCAGATTGTCTTGCAGGTTGTAGCTGGATAGTTGCAAATTTTTCACGATGCATGCGTCCTTTGCGAAATGAGAAATTACTATTTGGAATTTCTGAATTTCGAACGGTATAGTTTGGGATGGGAAAAGTTTATTTCTTCTCCGTTATTCTTTCTCCCTCAATTCTGTCTCGCGTTCTAGCATATTCTGTTTCTCTATTTTTTTTTTGTTAACTTCCTTCTCGACATTTTGACTCTATTTCACGTTAGCGAAATACGTTCGGCATTCCAATAAGACACATATTAGCGTGAACGTAAAGAGATGCCTCTTTGTTTCCTGCTCCCCTTTTTTTTGCTCCCGGATAACTTGCTTTCCATCCTATTCTATTATTCTAAACGTATTAAGGTAGGCAAATGGATAATTCGTTTCTTTTTAAAGGAAGGCCGTATAAATGTCGCCGTTTCGTATCGATATTTTTCAACACGTTTCGAATACGTGTACGGTTTACGTGTAAGAGTGGCGTTTTTTTTGCTCCTCTTGCCAATTTCAAAGGGAAATAAACGACAGGAATGTTACGTTGCGGAATGAGTTTCCCATACTTTTATTTATCTATTCGACAACGGAAAAAATGGTCAAAGTTTGTCTTCGCGAATGTTTAGGTTGTAATTACCAGGCGAAAGCTCTTATGCAATCATATCTATGATGTGATGATGAATTATGTTGGTAACAAGGAGTAGTAGCTAAAGAATAGACGACGGGCCAAACACAAAGACGGCTATTTAATATAAAAAGATTTTTTTAGAATCTAAATTTCTCTTTGCAAGTTAAAACAGCAAAAGTTCTTTATTAAAAATTCAGAACGTGTAAATACATTTTCTTTTTTTCCAGCGGGCTTTATGAAAATTTTACTCGTCTCCACTTTCTCTCTCTCTCTCTCTCTCTTTATATGTATATATAATGCTAACATTTCAGAATTATTTTTACTCTCTCTCGCTCTCCTTCCAAAATGAATTTGTTAAAAATCCCCGTGGAAATTATTATGCGTGTGCTATACGCATAATATTTTCTTTCATTATATTTTCACTGACTATTCTTAACGTAAAAGTAACAAAAGAAGCGAGAAGGGCACATCTTTTAAGAAGTATTTCATGTATACCAAACCCCATATACCATTTATAATAACGCGAAAATTGGTAGGAGGCGAGAGAAGGAAAGGAAAAAAAATATGGCAAAAAGAAATTCTTGTTATACATGAATTTGATAGCAAAAGTCAATTGGTCTTTTCATTTCGAACAAATGCGCAAAAGAAAATGTTGATTCGCCGATTTAATGGGGATGAGAATAAACCTCGCCGTTTTCGTTCTAAAAGCGACTACAATAATGGGCGTAATAAAAGGAAAAATCTTTACCTTTTGCATTATTAGAATTATGTATCTTCTCTATTCTATGTTATTGTACACAGACATGGAATTATTACACGTTTAGAAATATAATTTATGGTTCGCTTTATAACGATACGATTTGAAAAAGGGCCAACGAAAAAGAAACGAAGCTAAAAGCAATCAGACTATTAATTTCTCCTTTTGTCAGTGTGTTATAATTTCGTAATTGACTAGCTAATATGATTTGTGCCAATTTAAACGATGCTAAATTTTGAGGTTCTTTAACTAATTGCAATATAATTGGTTTTATTAGATCAAACCAAAAGTTTTATCATAAGTAACTGATAGTATAATATTTTTTGAAATTTGCTGTGCGTAATAAAAGCAATTCAATTGGAAAATGGGTTGCAAAATGATGTTTGAGTTACGGCAGAAAAACAATATGAAGAAAAACTAAAATCATAAACGAATAAAACGATAATAAAGTTTTAATTAATATCCCGAGAACGAAACGATGATAACGAACAAAAAAAAATGATAATCAACTTTTTTTCTGGTTGCTCTTAATTTTTTGGCTTATGTTTTATTGTTGCGAAACATAATTAATTTACTCTGAGGCAACCGACGCGAAAGGGAAAAAAGCGATGTTCATTCTTTTTAATTTTCAACGTAATCTAATTGCATAAAGTGACGGGGAATGAAAACACTCTCAAACGGAAGTACACGTAACTTATTTTTCGCCGCGTTTTTTTTCCATTCATTTCGCCCACCCTCGACATTCCCACCGTTCTGCCGTTCCCTCATTTTTATTCTCTACAAATTTCTCGCTCTCTTTCTCTCGCGGCCATTTCTTTTGTTACCGCATAAAAACTAATTAATTATGATAATAAAAAGTGATTACGTTAAAATTATAATAATGAAATGAGAGCAATTTCGTATTGTTATTGTTTTTGGAAGCGAATTAATTTAAATTTCGCGTTTTTCAATCCCGATTTAACGTAATGAGAGGCAAATGTGAAGTAGAATTTATGCGGAAGCATGGAATTGGGAGTAACTGCTCGCCAGCGTATAATAATGGCAAGTAAGATTACTTTGTAATGTGGAGCAAAGGAACGTTATAATCGGAAACAATGCCGGAGATGAATGGAAGTTGTTATGTTCCTATAATATGTCAATCTATACATGATGGTTCAGTTGTGGATGTAATCGTGGTTGGTGGTAGTAGTTGGAAACGAATTTGTCTTCGCTCATTTCCTTCGTACAGAGGAAGTGACCAACTTTAGCAAATCCTTTGATCGTTATATTTGATTTCCTTAAAACGTTTCGCAATTGTTGATTTCATTCGATCACAAAGAAACGTAATTCAAAAAGTTAATGTCCCATCCATTGCAATAGATTTCATTAAAGTTAATTGGGAAAGAAAATTACCTTCTCCGTCGGAAAAGTAATAGAACACGCTTAATAAATGCGGTTATCGAAAGAATACATAAAAAAGCGCGTGAATTAATGAAGAATAACAAGAAATCTTCGTTGAGTCCCACTGAAATAGATTTAGAATCCTGAAAAATTGAGCTGAAAAAGATATTTGATGAACTTGTAGAAAGATTAACATCGTTTTGTGTGCAATAAGTTCCATTACATTTGTATCTTGTATAATCTTTAAAGAATCTTATCTTAAACAAATGTAGACGGCTAACTTTTTCATGAGGTAGAAACGAAATACGTTCAAAAATACTTATGGAATATAAGCTAAACTTAAGCCCAAAAGGTTAAGCAAGAATGAAGGGGTATACGTCGGCCAAAAATAATATTATTATACCCTTGTAAAGGGAATAAAATTGGATGGAAATTCTACCTTGAACGTTGAATGTTTCATGTGGTCTAAATGTAAGATAAGAGTGGTTTGATGCCCGACATGAATGTTTCAGACGGAAGATGTTATGTATTTAAAATTAATCCTCGAGGAAGGCGTTTTAGGTAGTTGCACTACGAACAGAGAAGGTTTAATCGTACTGCAATAACGTGTTTAATTTTTCATTCAGGAAATTGATTCTGTTATATGCATTTTCAAGATGTGATATTCATTTAAATTTGCAATTAAAAGAGAATAATTGAATCGTTCGCGATAGAATTTCATTTTCAGTTTGTTATGAAATTCGTGCTGAATAAAAGAAAATCTCGTTTTCCTTTTAATTCTTTTCTCATTCTTATCCGGTTTTATGAGGAAGGACATCAAAAGTTTTTTAAAGGTAACAATGTAAAACGGGGCACATGAATATTTATGCTGGCGGTTTATACGAGAGGATATAATATTGAGACATGAAACTTGAATTTCCTGCGTGTCGAAACAATTTCTCTTTTATGAAATAAAGAGGCAGAGAGTATAATAATTTCACTCCTTTTCAAAATTTCTTTTTATTCTCTGGTGAAAATCTGGTTAAAATTCAAATTTATAACCGAATTAATTAGCATTCTAATTTGAGGTGTCATTAATTAATGAACGAATGAAAGTGCCAGATTTTTAATATTTTGTTTACAAAATGTTCACCAACGAAGGAATTCATCACAAAGAATCTTTTAATTGAGTTTTTATTTCATATTTTATTGACAACGTAAATAAATTCCATTTTGCTTTATACGTTTTATCTTGTTTCTCGTGTACCGTCTCTTAAATAAAATGATATATGTTTTTGGTAAATTGTAATTGCGTTTTAAACGACTTATTTTTGTGTTCGAAATTTTGCGTATTCCCACGTTTAATTTTTGCGGTTTGTACTCGATTTATTTCATACTGACGGTTGTAACAGTCGCAGTAAACAATTATGTTCAATTGAAATTTAATTAATTGTTTAAAATGTTCCTCTTTAATCCACAAAAACGGAAGAATTGTAGGGGTTGAAAAAGTTGCATGTATCTATTGACAACTGCCACTCATTCGATGAGATATCTAGCGGAAATAAATCTGGGCGCATTTTCGGTGGTTGCGCCGGGATTATGGAAGTGCAACGCTATGCGATTTTTCTTTTAAATAAATGTTTACTCTTTCATGCAAAATTATTTCCGCCACACAGAAAGAACTTGTTATTTCAGCACCGCGGATGATTCACTCCAGGAAACTAATTTTTGCCCAACCAGGAAAATTTGTGGATTTCTATGAGATCAGAATCTTAACAGATACGAGTAAATTTCAGCAGATAACGTGATATTCCAAAAATAGCCATAAGAAGTTTTTATTGTGAAATAAAACTATTAAAACTAATAAAATATTACATTTTAGATCAATCAGAATTCAGCAATTACTTACTAATTAACAAATCTGTTGATTGGATTGCCAATAAAACAATGATTCCTTCACATTTTGTGTTGCAAAAAGTGCACCTATCAGACAATCATACATTTATCTCCGTTGTATTTGCTGCTAAGTTTATTGCCAGTTTAAATTTGTTTCGGTAAGTTTTTTAATTACTCAAATTGGTAAATGAAAACAAAATTTTCTTTTTCTATGTATCAACAATCTATAATTGGCAGCGACTGATTTTTAGTAATTGGCAAAACAGTAAATTCAATTATTAAGGGAAAGTTGTTCGTGAAAAATAATAAACGCAGCAAAATGATTATTTCTCTCTTTTTTGAAATATGTTCGTACTTGACTGTTGTTTTTATTATTTCGTCCTTTCGTGTTGTTCTCTTGTTAATCTCGTCTATTTATAAGTAACAGCTTTTTGTAATAAACATTTCTATAATGCGACCTCATGAATCACTCAACTTTTTTCATTATCCAAGCGCGGGCAAGGAAATTTTCTAGTGCATTTCATTTCGCAGACTTCTCTACTTACCAACTTCCCGTTTCAAACTTAATTTAATTTCCAAACCGAAATGAAGCAAAAGAGCGAGAGATAGAGAGGGCGCCCTGAAAAAAGTGGAGAGAGACGTAGCGCGATGGTAGTAGGAGACTGAAGAAAAATTGTATTTACGGTTCGAAAGCGACCGTGTTCCTTTCGTTTTGGATCATATTTAAGCATTTAAATGGTCGCTATTGTATAATATATTCGGAAGAAAGGAGTAAATCACGGGCACATAAAATGATTCACGTTGGAATTATTATTAGCGTCGACGTGACGCGAGAAAAGCTGCGACCTAATATTTCCGGTCACAAGAAAAGTGGAAAATGCAAAACGTTGAAATTCCTTTGCGATCGGTTTTAATTAATTGGATTATACTAAATTGAAACGAATGGTTGAATTTTCTTTGCTTTTATTTTCCTTTTTTCATCGTCGCTTCGCTCGTTGTTTCATCTTCTTTTGTGTTATTTCTGTTCCGTGAATCCCGTAGCGTTGTGGCGGTAATAATACGCTTTTCTTCATTTCAATACGTACCAACTATAAAGTAATTCTTTTTTCTTTCGTTTTTTTTTCGCTCTCTGTCTCTCTTTCGTATACTTACGACACCTCCAGGGCGACACAATTTATGAATTTTTATCCCAAATAAATTGCACAACACAACAAATGGTCTACCGAAATTATAGCGCAAAGGAAAATAATAAGAGATGTCATTTACAATAAACCTTTTTTGCGCGTATTCCCTTTTCTCCTCTTTTTTGTTATTCTTCTTCATTCTCTTCTTCTCCGTTCCATTTTTTGTTTAACTATGTGCTGCCGCCTAATTTTATTCTGCAACAGTTGACAGAAACTCATTTTAATGTTCATTATATCGTATCAGTTCTAACGGGAAGCCTAATTTCACTTGAGAATTCATTTTTCCCTTCTATTATAACTTTCAAAATATTTACGTAATATAATGGGAATTTATTTGGTTAATGGATAAAGGAATGGGGATAAGATTTGCCGATAATGGAAGAATACACTTCATATTTGGGTCGTTACCGCGTTAAATAAATTGTCATCGTCAAGTGTTAAACGCAATAAAAGCTACCGGATCACATTCTATTCGACGCAAAAACAATTTAGAGGCCTTCCGCGAAAAATAGCCGCTCATTATTTAAAGCCTCGCATATGGGATTTGTTGGTTAATGTGTGGCAAGGGAAACGCTTAATAAGTGAACTAACATATCTGATGTGTAAGGGATTCTGGGTTTATCTGGTCGATTAATTTAATTTCCAAATTAATATATATTTTTTTGTTAAGCGCAACACTTTTCTTATTCTTAAGAGAATTGGATAATTTTTTCTGTGTGAGAAATTTTCTAAATAAGTAAACGAAGAATTTATACTTCCGATAACAGATTTATTTGCAACAATTTGAAATTGAATAAGTTCGATATTTGAAAAGTATAAAGGTGTGTATTAATCACAATTTTTGACACTTACAAACGAAGTTATTTCGCAACAACGGATTTGAATGAAGCGAAATTGGTGGCGGTTCTAAATAAATTTCAGTGGTAGACAAAATTATTTAAATTTCATTATCATTTCGCCCAGTATAGCTCACGGTAATCTGTTTCAAATCCGAAATCGCTAAAGAAGACTTAAAACAACAATGAGAAGTGTCTTGCACGTTTGATTGCCTTCGAAAAGGTTAACGGATTTGAATGGTCTTTTGTGATATTTTTTTTTTAAATTTCTTTCTCTTTATCATTTGCTTCAATTCAGAATGAAACCCAACTCTGAAACAAAGGTATCGCGGGGCAGACTACGTTTTTCCACTCACTTTTATCCTAGAGCTTTATTATAATTCTTTCTATTATTCCCTTTATCTCTCTCATCCATAATTCTGTTTCTTCTACTTGACTTTTACTCTTTATTCATTTTGTTTTTCATTACGAGACCAGTTCAATTAGTCGAACGTCAAAAGATTAAAATGATATCGTTTATTTTTGTTAAAGCTATCGTAGGGATACAATTTATTTTTCAATTATAAAAGCTGAACGACAAATTGGCATGTACGTTAATTATTTAATCCAAACGGTATACCGATATCAATATATTTTTTTAAATTGGCTGATAGTATTTATTATGTATATTTTAATTAGTGCTTTGAAGCCTTGTTTCAGTAATACCTTTAAATGAAATATATGCTTTACAGTTTGTAATAAAAATAGAAACGTGTGTGAATTACAAATGTTCAATTCGTTACGTTATTTTAATTGTTGTACTATATTTCATTAAAAATTAAACAAAAACCGAAATATGCTTTTTTTTAAATTCTGTTAAGCAAATTGGAGTTAATTTATTATCCAGTATTTTTTTAAATCAAATATTTATAGGAAAAGTTTATATATAATAATTTTTTTGCAAGGGTTTCATTAGCAATTGTAATTTGGAATTCTTATAACAATTCTTATATAAGATGTCGGAGTTTATATTCAGTATACTAAATTGATAGAATGGAAATGCATTAAAATGCAAAACTGCATGTGAGAAACCACTTTGGTTAGATAAGCTTCGATATGGGAATCGATCCTTATCGTTATTCGACTTCAGCCAGCTAATAATACATTGTCACAAGTTCGTGAATTAAATGCACATCGGCTGCTACTACGTTCCAACGAATATTTATGCCTTTCACTATGATTTAAAATCAATTTTATCAGCTTGCTTAGTGCTTCAGTATAGGAGTAAGCAATTTTAATCAAAAATAATTGAAAATTATGCCAAAAATATGGAAATTTCTTACGGGCTTTAGTATAAAGTTTTCCTAATTCTTTTCATTTATACACTACTTGATACGAGGACATTCGTTTGGTTCAACAAAGAGATATTAAGAACAGCATTGAATTTTCGTATTTATTTTAAATTTAGATTAAGCATGACGTACAATTTGGAGTCGAATGTGAGAAGATTGTTTTTTGATTCTCCTTAAATTAAAAGTGCACAATAAAACTCTACTTACGTAATTCATATAGAGGAAGTAGGTACTTGTTATAACAATAATAATAATACCCTAATGTAACAAGAGTTATCGCATAAAAGTCTTTTGTAATCCATGAAACGCTCACAATAAGTAACTTTAACGGTGGCTAATGATAGGATATATAAGTTCGGGACATAAATTTTAGAGCCTTTATTGTTGCAACGCGACGCGGTAAATGAACTTTAAAAAATCAATTAACTCGAATTGGCCCGAAACAAAAAGTGGGTAGCGTATGTGCCGGCTAATAAAGCTTTTATTTTAATGGTCCGCTCACATTATCATATCGATGTAACGCTTTAATGCTTGTGATCGATATTAAAATCGAGACGCATCGAATCCATAACATTAAAAAAAAATTTAATCTCCTCAATCTTTCTCGTCGTTATCGCATCATTAAAAAGTATAGAGAAAAGTCGATGACAATGAATTATTTAACACACTGTGAGCGTTCACGTGTAAAGTGCACATTAATTTCTTTTATCATCGTAATGGTAAAATGTCGCTATATCGATTTCAATATTGATATTGATTACATGTATATGCGCCAAAAGTAATATCTTTATGTATTCCAAAGACAATGTAACAATAATAGCAAACCGCAGCAATAGGAGCAATACAAACAGGTGTTATTGCAAATGTAAATAAGAAATGCACGTTATTACAACATATTGATAGAACGTCGGCTACTTTTCGCACAATATCCAAAAACTTGGCTCTGCTTCATGCCTAAAATTTCATGTTGATTCTTCTGGATTATATTTTGAAGTTTTAAAATTATTCACATCTTACGACTACTTTTATGCCTATAATTTTTATTTATAAACTATAGTAGAGGCAAGCCTCTCGGTGCACGATGCCATAAAATTACATTGCTTTGTGTAAGAGCACTTACAACGGATTGTAAGTACAAATAGAATAAACTAATTGGGAAATGATAGCATGTCTTCACTTAGTAAGCAAATATTAAAAATAATGCAGGCAAATAAGAAGGAATTATATTTATTGTAAGTACATAATTAAAGTATATTAATTATTATTCCTTGTGGAAGTAACACCAAAGTTTTTGTGATATTTATTCACGAATAGTTTTTCGATCAATGTTGGGTAAAGTTTCTTTGATAGTTTTCTTGAATAGTTTTCTCGTGCAATTTTGTAATACTTTGTTCTTTCGAACAATTCCTAACAGTTCTAACTTTGGAAATGATGCAAACGCCTTCGCAGTTTTAGACGCATTAATTGATTGCCACTGAATATTATTTATTTTATGTGCTTGCACAGGGTGTTAAAGCAAAGTGTCACAAACTTTAAAGGGTGATAATATGGCCCAAGATAAGCAGAAAAGTCTTAATGAATATGAATCCGGAAATGGACGGTTTCTGAAATACAAAAAAAAATGCAAACTACGAACAAAAAACAAAGGAAACATAACTCAAGTAAAATGTTCAAAGTGTCCTGCTTAACTTTCACAAGGACCTTCGGAAATCTTCGAAAGACATTGGCAATCAGGCATTATTGCTTATCCTGGCTCCACATTATCACCCCTTAAAGTTTGTGACACTTTTTAACATATTGTATATTATTCTTATGAATAAAATAAAGAAAAGAACCCGAATTCATTTTGTTTGATTTAAAAGGATCTTGGCATTTCGCTTAGTAGCTGCTAAAGTTTGAAGTAAAAATTGATATTTTCGATCGATCTGAAAATCTCTAATAATTATTTTACTCTTGGTTATATAAATTACAATAGATTTCATTTTATGTCCACTCTTTGAGCGCTTTATCGCAACAAAACACACTCATTCTTATTGTAATTGAATGCTTAGTTTTCAGAGGTCACACTATCGTCTAAATAAAGATTAATTGCATCGCGTATATACATTGGAATGGTTTGAGCAACGTTAGAGACTTTAGTATGAAAACTGGACGCTAACATATCGTTTAGTTTCTTTTATATGTTTTTTTTTAATGGCGAACATCAGTGTTCTTCAAAAGGAAAGTTTGAGATCTTATTTTTCACCCATACACTTAATCAAATGTACATCTATGCGGTGCAGTTAACCTAAATAGTTGATGGTAGTCGTATCCGTCGCAAAGGAAAAACTTTAACGTCTTATCTCGAGATGCGAAAGGAAAAATTACGAAAGTATTACTTTAAAAATTGCACAACAGCCATAAAAACCAAAGTAAATTCCGTACCGGAGTAAACAAAAATATCGATCATGTAGAAAACTTGAAAGAGGTTCCACATTTATCCGTTCGTATTCTAAATACGTAGGACGCATACATCGAAATGAAAACATGAGGAAGTATAAAAGAAACTGAAGAAAATTGGAGATGGAACGTATTTTTTTAAAGGCAATAAATTATCTGAAAATAAAAGAAAGTTGTCTGTATGATATTGTTTACTGACGCCACACAATCTGCTTTTCCATTCAGACAGAGAGAGACTGATGGACGCCAAATAGAGTTTGCAATGACCTATCGATAGCAATTTAGCCTCAAATTCGTTTAATAACAAATATAAAATCGCATTTGTTCATTATTTTTTGTTTGTTGGATTTATTTTCAGAATAAAAAGCAGACAAGAATAATTGGAATCATTCTTTTTATAAGCAGGTAACATTTGAAATCCGCATATAAATGTGCACGGAGTTTATTCACTACACGCATTTATTTTATCATAAAGTCATTAACAAAGAACGAAACAATACAATTTTTCAGTTGATTTCACAATGAAACTCGGCATTTGGCTTGTAAGGTAAAAAAACATGAAACAAAACCTTTTAAACGTTTATTGGCAGTTTCACCATTAAAATATTTTAATGAATAACTGCTGAAACAAAGAATTATCAACTTTGATTTGCGACGAATAGCATTTTAGAACAATTTAAAAAAAAGTTGGCTATAGAAGATAAGATCGATTAAACTAAATTAGAAGTATTTATTAAACGTCGCAACATTAAGGAATTCAATATCCTTCCTAAAATTAAAAGCCCTAATCACCGTAATAAATTATTTTAATTGGGACATATCCAATTTTAGATTAAGACCAAGTTGCATAACGAAAAGTATGTGATTAAAAAGACTAAGAGGGAAAAAAGCAACGTGACTAAACGAATTTATCGATTCGGCGGCAAATATATAACAGTCATCTTGTTACGTAACATTTTTTTGATTAATTAGTTAATTTATTTCAGTGAATAAATTTTAATTAATAAATAATTAATTTTTTGTTTGGCTTGAAAAACTTTATCGCTCTCTCGCGTCGCCTGTGTGGATTCGAGTCTGAAAAGAACGCCGAAAAAAAAAATTGTTTGAATACTTGTTTGTAAATAAGCTTGTTGACGTTGATTAATTTTATTTTTGTTTAGTAAAATACTTTCACTTTTAAGTCTCAAGAAATTTCACTAAAGTAACGGTAGATGTAAATAGAAGAGAACGAGCATGGAAGAGACAGCGGGAGAAGGAGAGATGGTAGGATATCAATAATAAAAAGGAGAGATTGAAGTTGTTGTTCTCTATGTTGAGCGCATTAATATTAATTTGGAAAGTTACGCTTGAAATTTTTCAGCGTTTCATTATGATGTTAAAAGAGGTTCGAAACAAAGCGGGAAGAATTGAAGAAAAGAGTTGAAACACATTCATTAAATAAGAAAGGAATTTCGTTCACGTGTACTATATTTTAACGGATAGAGCTTTTTTGCAAAATTGACATTGAGACAGCACGTTCGAAAGGAACGCTAATACAAAACGGTTTTTATTCAATTAAGGTAATTGATGTTAATTAAAATTAAAGCTGATGATGAGCTTGGCCTATAAATTGGATTTGCTTTTTCCTAAAAAAACGTTGCATTAGTTCTTGATGCCTTTCTTTTTTGTTTGTTTAACAATTAGGACGTTCGGAATAAGAGAAATGAAAAGCAATAAACGAAGAAAAGATAAAATATAGAGGGAAAAGAAACCGAGCGACTCACTAAATTTTTATTATGTTTCGCCAAGAATTCTTCTTCATGTTATACGGCTGAAAGTATAAAAGGCTGTAAAAGCGTGTAAGCAAAATAAAGGAGAAAGGAAAGCCCCCAAGTTCGTATTATAACCTTGAATTTTACGAACTAGGATAACTCCTCTTACTGAAGAACCTTTGTCCTGTTCGACCAAAAATTGCAAAAACGAATTGGTATTTCGTATAAATTTTATGCTTTCGTTTTGAAAATAATCCAAATATTTTTTATATCTGCAGATTATTTTTTTATTAATATGCTAAAATGAGAAAGAAAATGTTTGATATTTAATTTACGCAAGCAAAATACGGAGTCCTATACAATTTACAACGTGTTTTTAAATTTATAAATTATAATGTAATAAAAATGCGTAATGACAACGTATTGGAAATTACGTTGTAATTTACATCGAATTTAAAACGATAATTTGACGAAATTAATTGTAATTTATAGCGTGCGAAATTCATACAATTTTTTTTAGCAGTTAAACTATACTGTGAATTATTGTCATTGAACCGTTTCAAATAAAGTCCTAATGAGTGACGATGATAATGAAAATAATGTGAAACGCGAAAAGAATTATGTGCAAATTTAACTGGAAATAAATTCACTTGCTGCAACAATTTTTATTATTTCCTGTGCCATTTTTTTTTCGCTAAAATTTGGCGATCCCTTTGTAAGCTTGTGAAGCCGCAAAATGTTAGTTTTTAAATTATGTAGAGTAAAACGTTCGAAGGTTGCGTTTAAAGAATGGCAATATGATTAACACAATTGCACGAAATATTCTTAACTATTGCAAATTATTAATTGAAATATACATGTGTTATAATAGTAATCTTAATAAGCAACCTTGGATAATTTTTTATTGCATAATAAGTGTTATAAATTTCTTATTATGCCACAGTATTTCTCAACATGCACGTATAGAAATAAATTAGTATTAGATAATGTTAAGATACATATTATTAGCACAAATACGCCATGAAATATTTAAACGAAAAATGGCGTACACTGCTTAAATACAGTGTCTAAACCGAACCTGTCATGTTTATGATTCATTACTGTATTAAGTATTCAATTTATTAATAACAATGTTAAAGGGGGGGTTCCTCGTATTTCCATGAAATATTTATTAAATATAGTAAAGATATGTACACATGAGGGGAACATAACGCGACGAAATTGCATTAATTTTACATCAAGAGCAAAGATTCTGACATCCACGTAAATTTCTAGACAAGGAAAAATGCGATTCCTTATTCATCACTTTTTCGCTTATTTTGCAAACGTGAAAAGTTCATTCTCGGTTTGCTTCAACCGCAAATGAAATCTTATTTGTAACCACCGCCACCAACCATTTACACAATATAATATTATGATATACTTACCATGAAAAGTTTGTAATTTAATTTAAATATGAGAGAATGTTTACATTTGAACCGAATTAGACGACGGAAAACGTGTATTCAATTTGCCATTGCCGCGATTTAGCCGTATACGTAATTGCACAAGCAAAATTGTTAAAAAATATTATTCATTATTCATAATTCCATTTCCTGCAAACGGATTTAATTTATTATTTTGGCGAGATTTAGGCCAAACCTTCCAATAAAAAAGAAACTTCCCCATTTTCCTTTTTAGATAGAGCGCACACATACATGCATATAATACATATACATATATTGTACTTTTATTTTCATCCTTAGTTCCCCATAACGGTATAACAATATTCCTTAAATTGGATTTACAGACTCTCTCACGAGATTATTTTTGAGAGCATATAAAATCTTTTATTACCCTGGAACACTGTTTCTGCACTAACAAGTTTCTTTTTCGCGTTGCAAAAAAGGGGTTTCCTATCGCCCAATTCTAAAGAAGCTACATTCAAAAGAAGAAAAGAGAAACATGCGTATGAGGGAGTTTGATGAAAAGAAATGCCAAATGAACGTACTTAAATTACGTCCTTTGCAATATCTTCGATATTTATTGCGTCTAGTCCCACTAAAATGGTATTATCAAGTCATTTAGGAAATTAACTTTTTGCGAACGTGCTAGAGCGAGAAGGTTGTCGACGTTAAAGCAAGAAATTGGTGTGCTTAATGATGCAAATTATTGTCATAAAATTCGCGAAAGAAAAAGTTCCAAACACCCCCGTGCGTCTAATTCGCGCACATTGAAATATTTATTAATTCTATCTGCATGCTAGTGATACTTTTAAATCATAAAACTTCTACTCCATGTATGTTTTTACCCAAGTCATTTCCACGTTATTTTGTAAGGTAACGAATGATAACAACAAAGCGTAAAAATTTATTTTTATAGTTGCATTTATTCGAGTTTATTGTTAAAATTGTCTATAATAAAAGCTGCAATAAAATATATATCGGAAGAAAGGAGGAAAAAGGAAAAATAGAATAGGAACGTATTACTTTTCCAAGGTATTCATTCGAATTGGTATTATTCGTGCAATCTTAATATACTACGAAAGAAAATCGACGTTGCATTTTCAACATACGCGGGTGGATCAAAACTGAAAACGATTGCTTGTGCCAAAGATGACTGAATGAATATCTTGCGAACTTATTACTCCTGACAGAGAAATGGGTGTGCGAGTGCAAACAGTCCGTTTGCATGGTCCTAACATTCTTAACCATGGTACTATAGCTCTGGGCGAGTAATATAAAATTTTTTGATCCACCCACGTATATATTGATTTTACATTTTCGCAATTACTGAATGACAATACGGGCATGGAAAAAAGAATTTTTTTATGGCTTGTAAAGTACTTAGTCTATCTATAATGCCGCTACTGCTCACTAATGGACCCTATTTTCTTCAACATTTTTTTCCTTTTCTAATAGACGTTTTATTTCGATCGATTTGCAATTCGTAACGTTTCAACTTTATTTCCTGCAAGATGTCATCTTGAGAGATGCGAATAAAGGAATTTTTAGAAAATTGTTTACAGATAAATACGCCATTTAGTATCCTAAACATATTTTCGTTAAGATTAATGTCTATTTGAAAAGTCTCTGCATGATGCATAATCGATTCGATGGGGAAAGACATTTGCGATTTAGTTGCACCGAAAACTGCACCAAATAAGTGAGACTCGCTCTAAAATATTTTCTCATTCTCTTCCTCTATGTACGATTAACACATACATAATACATACGACACCTAAAATAAATAGGTCTACTATTAATCTCAATTTTTCTTTGGGAAAGTAGCGAAAAGTGAGGGCCCGTTTTAACGCCCAGATCCAATTATGTTGCTTTCCACTTTAATTAATATTAATATAGGAAACATTACGCCGCAAATTCTTTATTTTTTCGGCTATAATCGAAATTAATACTACACTTAACTTATTATTACTACACGAAATTTACTTCGTATAAACTTGGACCATAGGTGTTTTTGGTTTTAGGTAGTCAATTTAGATCGACAAACGAAAGTTACTAATTTAAACTTGGTAGACGATGATGGCGCGACTTCGGAAAGAAGTTCGTTTAGGCACGACTGCGGGTTAACCAAATAACAATACAATTTACTATTAATCCCGATATAAAACGGACGAATCGATTTCAAAGTTTATCTAACCGAAATTGAAACGAGGCGACGATTAAAGTGGACCATTTAACCCGTGGATAATAATTGGGCCGTTGTTGAGTTACCCAACTTGCAAGAATTGTTATTAAAATGCAAACAGACGTGCGTGTTCGTGGATGTTAAAACGAATGTTATGTTAGAAAATTGTTTGGCGTTGAATTTTGTCAGGCGTGCAGAAAATTTAACACTAAAACCCACAAAAAGATTTAAACCGTGTCCGAAGAGTTTACACACGAAAGCCGTACCACGAACAAAGAGGACCGTACGAATAGAAACTGATTCTAATACGGGATACAGAAGCGACTACACGAAGAAGGTAGAAAATGGCGAAGGGACAGTGAGAAAAGCGTCATTCAGAAAACCAAAATTAAAAGAATTTTACACTCATACGAGGGCGGTTTGATAAATAATTTGTTTTGATATATTAGACAATTTCGGTTTTAACGACTATCAAATTTTTCGACGTCCAACGATGTTTCGAAGTCCAAATCATTTGTGCGTTCCTCGAGCTTTCTGATTCTTTTACAGAAGTGGATTTTTTGAAGAAGTTCATAACACTCATCCATTACTTTGAGAAAATCTCCTTTGCCCAGTAATGTTTGGAGTTTCCTCAAAAGATTTTTACTGCGATGGAGCTAATTCAGAGTGTTCGAAACTCTACGACATGATACATTTCGAATGCTGCTTGTACCGGTTTGAAACTCGTTTACCCAAAGATAAAAGGTTTCATAAGAAGTACATGAGTCGCCCAATGTGGACAGAATTCGTTCATCGATTTCCTTCGCTGCTTTCCCATTCAAAACGCAGAATTGAATAACATTTCGAATTCTAATTTTATGCACTTTGCTTATCACTCGAAACACTTGCATTTGAATGAACTTTTAAGCTACTTATTATTGCCAGAATTACTTGCAAAATGAACTTTATCATTTAAATAGATGAAAGTTTATGAGTGCATCGAAATCTTTTCTTTCTTTATTATATACGAATTGTTGCGCATTTCGAGACGGAATTTGCTCGTTTCTCAATACATGTAAACTTATTAACACAATCGGCCGTAATACCTTGGAATAAATGGTGACTCATGGCAGATTGATATCTTCCTAGATATCAATCGTGGCGGTATAATCGGCTTACGACTCGCAGACATTCAATTGAATGCAAGTTTTATATTAGAAACGAACGGAGAGACATATTTTTATTCGAAACTTCGAAGGCCATTAGCTTGTTTGAAAAGGAAACGTATGCTTTTCGTTCTTTATGAGAAAATATTTTTCTATAGCCATACATCAAAGATTGATGCAACTGCAAAGAGGCAGTAGTAACGTGTTTTCTTGATGAAGAAATTCCATTTCGTATCGCATGGTAAAGAGTAAAAGGAGACTTATTAAATGCATTTCTTTTGCGAAGGAAGCGAAAAGTTGAAAGATGCTTAAATTGAATGGTATTAATGAAAAACCTAATAAGGATAATCGTTGAGGAATGATAACGCCCTCAATATGAAATGATATCAAGGAGTTTTAATTAATCCCGATCCATTTGCGTTACTTCGAAGAGAATATTATTATCAGCAAAAGAGAAACATAAATAAAAATCAATCTTAGTAATAAGTTAATTTGAATATTGTGTGGCTCGTTCCATTTTAATAAAATATTCCAACTGAAAATTGTATGCAAATTAAAGATGGGGCATAGAGAAGGGTTTTGTTTTCGTGTTTAGCATTTTCGCAGCAAAATTTTGCTTTCTGAAGAAAAACTTTCGCTAGATATTTAGAGAAGGAGGGAAAACAGAGGGACAGAGAGAATAAACGGAAAAGCCTTTTAACGGCAGGTGCTTTATAAGATGTGTTAATTGTAACACGTTCAAAATGAGTAAATTGAAAAGACTGAATTATTGGAAGAATCGCTTTTAAAATTAGCTCCTTATTTTCTCTTTTGCGAATTAAAAACAAATTTAAGCGCCCTCCATTTCCTGGCGTTTTATTTTCGCTTACATTTATTATTTCCCTTCCGTTTGCATTGTATTTCCTTCTTGTTTGTATTTTAAATTTAAAATGCTTTACCTAAAACGTTGAACAGATTATACAAATAAGTTCTAACTTTTCATAGTATTTAAAGGAAAGTTAGTTCCTTAAGAATTTTAATCAGAGCGGAGATAGGGAGGAAAAGAAAAATTTGACCGAAATTTCTTCTACATTTAAATGTAATGCAACTTTTTCAAGTCGAATATTTATAAGTAGCTCGATGTATATAAAGCATTTTTGCGCTCTTCTCGTTTCTTTCTCTCGTACTCTTCCGATTTTTCTTCGTAATTCATCCGTTTGCAAAATCTGCAAGATTTATATTGTTTCTATATTAAAAAGTTTCGTCCTTTCAGCGAGGATATACGCGTCGAAAGGTAAAACGAAAAAGACGAAACCTTTGTTTCCCTAAACGTATTCCCGCGATAAAATTTTGACCCTTGATGTAAAACAAATATGGAATACTTTCAAATAAAGAGATCGTTCCTATTTTTTTCCCTTCCAAATAATATTTTTAAATTGATAGCTCCATTTCGATTTATGATTCTTTTATAACATACCACTAACAGTGGGGCGGAAGAGCAGCAGTCCTTTGAGTAATAAAGTGCGTAACTTTTAAGGAAAATTTGTTGCTCTCCTTTTCTTACATCGTTTTCCTGCGTAGGTAGATGGCATGATAAAAACTTTAACATTTCCGTTACGGTTTTTATTTTAATACAACGAGAACTTTTAAATTTGACAATAAAAAGCAAAATAATAAACAGAAAAGTAGGTACGAACAGGATGAATACAATCGCACCCTCTTCTTATTAAATCGAGCTTAGTATAATACACACATAGATATTTCCTCTATGGACAAAAAAAGAGGAATTTAATCATTCTTCCTGTAATTTAAAGGGATCTGTTACTGATAATAATAAAGAATTTTCGACAGGCTTTCAATTAGTGATGACTAACGATTGTTAATTAGCGATGAACCCTACACTGTTATCGATTTATTGAAATATAATGGGCAGCTTCGACACAATTTCTATACGCAAGCAAAAAATTTGACTCAATTTAAGCAAAGGTACCGGCCAGATTAAACGAAAAAATGTGGATCTATTTTTTTCTTCCTTTTTGCCTCATTTTCAAATGAACAAAAAAGTTAATGTAAATTTTTAGGGAGGATTTCAAATATTTACCTGCGCTTTTTTTACTAACGAAAAATCTCCTATTTCATATATAGGGCAAATAAAGTGGAAGATTTTTCCCGTCGAATGTATAAAATGCTGGATTTCTGCGTGGAATGGAGCAAAAAGAAAATTATATTCGCGTAGCCATTCTTAGAGTTTTCATTGAAGATGAACTATGGTTATCTAAATACATTCGATTGAAAGCCAATACGTATTTTATCCGTTTTTATGTGAAGGATTCCCAGAGTTACAATAAAAAACTGAAAAGCATTTTCTCTTGGTTTTCAGAATAAATTAATTTCATAGTGATTGACACCAAATAGAAACCGTTATTAGCAATAAACTTTTTATCTATCAAGAAAGAAAGTCGATAGTAATTTTGCAGGATTTAATAGATTCAAATATTTATTTCTTTAGAAACAAGTTCCATAATAAAACGTTTCCTTGTCCCCATTTTATTTATGTTTTTCCTTTCTATAGGTTTCGATAAAAATTGAAAAGGAAAACTTATTATTTTCACCCTTTCCATAGTGCTCTCTCCTTCTCTCGCTCGCTCTTGCCATAATTTTTCTTTCGATACTATGTTTATGATGCTTGTGTTATATGGAATAATATCGAAATACAACGCAAAATAAATAAAATGAATTTTCAAGTGAAATTATTTTCAGTAAATAGAAAATTTCGCCGCGTTGTATGGGAAATCTTTTTCCATATATAAAATAAAATTCATTTGATAATATTGTTTGAAGATAATCCCGCACTTTTTTTCATGGTTACACGCTACTTTTATTTTAGTGCATTTTGAATTTTTACCAGAATTCGCTCTTGAGAGAATAGTTTATTTCAACTACTCGAATATGTATGGTAATATATGGCCATAGTAAGCACTTATGTTTCTAGTGGCGGTGACAATGAATTTTGTTATGGATGTTAGTTGCGCTGTACAAACTTCTTAGAGGAGAGAAAAGATGGTAAATCTGAGTACGTTCAAATGCTTAAACTTAAATTTATAATAATTCTTTATCATCACTTTCCTATAAAAATTCATATTCCCAGACATAATTCAATTGAGAAACCAGAATTGAAAACATGGTCCCATTACGTTGGTATTCGTATTCTTCGCAAGATACATAAACAAAAAAGCTTAATTTGTATGCCCCACCATACATTTGCAAAAAGTTCAGCTCCTTGTTTCGCAACTTTTCGTTTAAAAACATTTACCTCGTCATGATATTTTAATTATGCGGTTTAAATAATTACACCAGGTAACGTTCTTAATCTCATTATGAATTCGTTGCAGGAAACTTTTTTATTTTGTACTCACGAAGAATAAGGAGGCAGCGACTATAATCTGGGCGGTCTAATTAATTTGTTAAATGCGTGGTAGTTTTACGGGGGCAAAAGGAAAAAAGTATAAAAGAGAAATATTGTTGCAATTACATTGTCAAATTTAATTCCTCCGCGCAACGACATTTTAAGAGACAATTTCAATTTATAGTACCTTAATCATTTTCATTTTTACTTTAACGACTCAATAAAAAAGAATGAGTGTGAGACGACGTTTTAAAATGTATGACCATAAAGACGTTAAATATGCCTTTTTTTGCGGTTTCTTGTCGAAATTGTCAATACGTGACCCGTATACTCGATCATTATGTTTCGCCTCTTTATGTGTATTCTAATATTGCGCATAATAACGCTTATTTAGATTGACGTGTTATAAAACGTTTCCTTTTTTAAGGACGGAAATTGGCTTTTCTTTAAGGAAAATTTGCAAAAAGGCAACGCTGATTACGTTCCTTTGCTGGTATTAAATTTGATGGCAAACAAATTGGAAAAGAAAGAAAATGGAATTATGTGGGAAATGTGTTCTCCAGAAAATGAATTGGTTAAATAAACTACACGAAAGCAGGATATCGATTAGATTGGGTTAAACAACATTCTAGCAAGTCATCGATATTAATATCGAATTTAAAATTAGTTAATAGACTTAAAAATTAAGGAACGTTAATGCGAAACAATAAAGGGCGAAAGTGCAATGCACACCTCAGCAGCAAACGAAAAAGAATGAAACGGAATTAATTTTATTTTAAGAGCGTAATCTTTATAACTATTGCGGTCTAATGGCAATTTATATAAATGTTTCTACGGTCTAACATTGCGGTATAAAGCGGCTTCAATCTCGCTTTCCTATCTGGTTCTTTCGCTTTTGCGGAAGATGAGCGTGATGGTGGATACATTAAAAAGGATTAGATCTTATTAAATTAATGAAAATAGTTTCGTTTTATGCTGATTCTCTTCTTTGCTCTTCAAAAATAAATAGGATACAAATGAATTTAGCGAAAGAAAATAAAAGTGTGAAATTAAGAGAATGAAACCGCAAACTGAGCAAGCTAGAATTTAGATAGCGCTTAAATTAAATCTAGTAATCGAAATTAATGCGATGAAATTGTTGCAAGTGAATGCGATGCGATTTGCATAAGGAAAATGAAAAGAAGAGTCGGAAAGGTGCAGAAAGATGGCAATTTCAGCGGCGACGTTTAATATGGCAGTAACGACAACAATTAAATGAAAAACTGGGGAAAAGACACACACTCGCATCCATACAGATCTTCCGCCTACCATTCAGCATGGGGAATCGTAATATGAATAACACCGTACTCTATGGCCGTAAAATTTTACCGGCTGTCGCTGACGTTCCAAAAATTTTATTATCTCAATTAAAATGATAACATTTTTTTTATTAATGCCAACTTTATGAAATTATATCGCATACAACCACGCTCTTGCATACACTCACCTAGATCTCCGTTTAAAATTTAATGCAAATTTTCCTTTTGTTGGCTGCCCTTTTTTATTGTTACAATATAATGTAAATTGTTATAATAAAATATAATACTTTTTATTGTACAAGAATTGTCAATTTATTTTCTGCAAAACAAAATGTCGTTAGCAATAAAAGTTGTGTCTCTAATCTATTTACCAGATTACCACCAGATAAAAATTTAAACTCGGTGGGAGTCATCCAAAGTTCTGCGCTAATGGACAATTACTAATTCTCCATTTGGCCGGGATGCGAATGTTTTGTTAATAAATAGCGAATAACAATTACCGATAAATAAATAAATTCGTTATTTAGTTTTCGAAAAAAATTGAGCGGATTAATTTCTTTTTCGTGTTATTGCACGGCGATTTATGCCGATTTATTTTTTTATTTATTATTCCGTTTTAATAAATATTGGCAGTTGTTTATGAAAATTTTGCATATTTATTACAGTCCGTGAATGCGATTACAAAAAATAATCGATTCCATACAAAACGCGAGCTTTTATTATTTTTCTTTTTCGCACCTGCTCGCAATTTCGGCCGTACGACAACAAACGTTTCCATTTTGATATTATTGGCACATATCAACAATCGCGTAACGCACATTATGTTTACTGATTATTAAAACCCCTTTTAATTATTTTTTTTTGATACTGCTGATGAAAATGTTAATGATCATGATGATAACACACAAATGTATCGTGATACTAATAATAATAACGTTTACTGACAACAAACAAATCTTTTTCATGATAAATTGCAGATGAAAGGAATTTACATTATTTGTCTCATTTAATTTGAATGGATTTTTTTTATAGATTAAAATATAATATTACACAGAAAAATTAAAACGGAAAACGTTTTAAATCCCTTTTGCCATTCATTACTTGATATTGTTGAAAATTTACTTTCCTTTCGCTTTTACTTTATTTAGTTTCTTGTTGGACATTTCTCCATTTTACGTTTATCACATACGTGGACGTCTTATTATGACTTCGATTAGGGCCTATTTGTTGCTTAAAAGCTTCTTGCTGCGCTTATTTGATGCGGAGGCGCCGTAGAATTACAAACGCTCGTTTATTATTTGCACATTCATTCGCCCGAGCCCTGAAAAGAAATCTCCCCGTTCTTTGCTCCGAGTTTCTATCTTTTTCTCAAAAAAAAAGCGCTACTTTGCAATTCATATTTTCGAAATCAAGCGCAATATTTTCCATTCTTTATATTCTTCACTGCTTGATTAACATGGGCAATTAAGCGTGGAGTTTTGCATTTTTTTGCTGTCTACCGTTTATATACATACATAAGAAGCGAAATTGCGCTTGTGTTTAAGTATCTCTTTGTAGGCAAGAATTCTCTTTTTTCCCGTAGTGCGAGTGCGTCGAGTTAAAAAGAAATTACCCGACAGACAGACGATTCAACACCTGTCGCTCAACGGCTTTCTTTGTACGGATGCAAATTAAACGCGGCACGTCGTCTCTTCCACTTTCAAATCGATATCAAATTGTTAATTTCGTTTCACTTTCCATTCGGGAAATTAAGTAAATTGATGGCTGTAATCGAACTGACGCCCTTTTCCATTACTCTCCTCTCGTTCGTTTCTTAAAGCAAAATCAATTTGGATTTAAAAAGAAGGGGTTTCTTCAGCAATTTCCATTCTAATCAGGGTTAGACGGATTAGCAAAGATTCTAGTCTCGATAACAATTTGGACTGTTGATTTGTTCTTAGTTTAGCATTTATGACATTTCATCGCAAAATTATGAATTAATCGAATTCCAACCGATATTAGATATTAGTCTTAAGCATATTATTCCATAATGGGATCTAATAATAAAGTGCCAGCTTAACAGCAACGATTGTATTAGATTATGGATGCAGCGTAAGAAGATTATCATCTTAAAGAGAAGAAAAGAAAACTATTAGAAGTGTCATAATTTATAACTATAAAACCCATAAAATCGTGTGCCCATTTTGCGTCCCTCCGATCGTTTTCCATCGAAACGTTTATTATCGTACATTACAGATGTAATGACATGTCTACTGCAATGCAGTTGTGTAAATTGCGTAATTACGACCCTCTTTCTCCGGACCAAAAAAAAAAAAGCGAGTGACTTTAAACGGCAATAAAGTCGAATTACGAGACGTTGTTTTCGCGAGAGCGAGCGAGAAACAATGAGTTTAATTTTAATAAAAAACCATTGAGATAAGAAATGAAGTGGTTGTTGTATATAAGAATATAACGCAAAGAACATCATTTATTTACTCTGCCACTGACAAAGAATAATGAAATATTTTATCAAAAGATTCGTCCTTTTTTACTTCTCCGTTTTTTGAGTCATTATTACTACGTGCGCAATAATAATGGTGTGCAATAAATCGATTAGCGAGAATGAAATAATTTCGTTATCCGTAACGTAAAGAATGGAAAAATGGTCCATAAAGATGTGAGTAACGAGGGAAAAGGAAGAAATGGAAATAATAAGCGCATAAATCGTTTAAGTTAAAAAATATCTCCATCTTTCCTTTTAATGTCATTAAATTGTATTATACGATTTTTTTGCCCCCAAGCGATTCGACGTTTCTTTTCTTTTTTTTGCATCTGCAATTGGTTGAGTGCAGCAGAAAAATTGCGATTACTTTTCGAGCCACGGCATTTACCTGTGGGATTATAATTACTTTCGTCTTCGAAACGAATTGCAATTACTTTCAATAGTTTAATTTAAGAGCTTTTCCATTTAAACAAAACAATTCAAATATGATTAATTAACGATGATTCGTATCCCTCTTTGTTGGAAAAAATGCGAGCGCAGAAAGTGGCCTCGCTTAAGAAATGCTTTATAATAATGTATGTATTTCGTTTGTACGTAATAACGTTACTGGCATAACATATTTTGATGAATAGGGTTTTGTTATATAAATATTTGCAAGTAAAATCCTTTTTGCATGCACGATTTCGTAATATATACGAGATTATACAATTCGTCTATATGTCAAAACTAAATGAGGTATTTTGTTGAAACTAAACACGATTCTCACATTTATCTTAACCCCGTTTCCGGAAAATTGGTTAAATAAAGAAAGAGCGAGATTAGAGTTATTATTATTCAACGAGATACGGTTTCTTTTTTCCCTAATTCTGTTAGATAAACAGAATTTATAAATAATTTTAATTAAAACAATCGCTAATATCTTAGTTATTCACTAACTATGTTCAATAGTTTGTCATTGAAAATCAATCTAATGAAGCATTACAAGAAACCAGTTTTCAAAAAGTTGCCATACTTTTTTCCCCTCTTGATAATATTTGTCACATTTATAGGCACTTCATAAACTTTTATTCAATTACTTTTTCTAATAAAACTTCACTTAATGTTTTCCCATTTAAAATTTTACTCCATCAATTAAATTTATCTAATTTGATAAAAGAAAGTTCGATTCTGTTTGACTGATAGTACTGCTTTGTGCTCGAAGATAAATCGATAGCTTACTATACACACTTAACCCAACGTAACAATGTGATTAGGTTTGATCAATGTACTTAATGGGATTCCTTTTAATCGATGTACTTCTTTAATTGGAATTTTAACGGAAATAAATGGTTTAGAATCGAATCTTTAGCTGTTTAGTCTTTACTTCGTTGTTTTGTGCCCTTTTGTCGTATTCCCTTTTTCTAAAAAGGGCATACAAAGCACGAAATCGTCCATTTTTATGTCCCATTTGTTTGTTTCTTTCCCATACTACGTTTTCCTTCCATTTATTCAATTGAATTGGTTTGTAATGCTGATGCTGATTTTCCATCAAATCTCTTTTAAATATCTTCGTTTTCTCTCTTCGTTTTCCTATCTCTTCTGTATCCACCATATTAAACTTAAAATCATTCATGGTGGTACTGAAATAAGCACATAATTCTGATGTGCTTAATAATGTAAATTCTAATTATAAATTGTAAAGAAGTCGATGATTATTTCATGAATGGTTATTGTTAATGCAATTACAAAATTGCATGTCACACATGAGTGTGCTCTGATTAATAACGAGCATGCTAATAATTTAAAATTGGATAAAGTAATCCACACGGTAATATTAATGATAACGATGGAGCATAATTTAATGCGAGGAATATTTTACAGTCGTATGACAATTTAAGCAAATTATTTACAACCAAAGTGTAATTTGCATAAAATCGCTAATTTCCCATTGAACTGCAACAATGTTAGTAGAAGTCGAAATTTGAGGAAATTTTAATCAAACAATCCGCATAAATTATCTTATAAACAGAAAATATAGGCATCCAAATGATAAACTATTAAACACGCTTAGAATGGTGACTAAATGTTGGGAAATCTTTAAATGAATAAAATTCATTTCTTTTGAGAAAAAGCGTCAATTTGTTATTATACATTTTTAATTTAATCGAAATGCTCATTCTATTAAAAATATTAATTGAAAAGTTATATTTGTGAAATGAAATAAAACGTTTTATGTTTTTTCCTCGCTCTCACTAGTGTACTTCATGAATATATTTTTGCTGAAAGTATTTTAATTAATTCTAAATTCATTATTTCTGAATCAGCGAACTAGATGATTGAGCAAAGTTCAGAATGTGTTATTGACTTGTTTAAAATTATGATTAATTCAGCGAAAAATGTAGAACTACAAAAAATAATTATTTATTGCTAATACGGGAGACAAAAAATATAATAATTAAAATAATTAAATTTAGTCGCAATTTTTTTTTGCTCGATGTTGACACAATTTTCATGTAATATATGAAATGATTACCGCAATTTAAATTTAAAGGCTGTTAATAGAGCATTCGACAACGACGTGAAAGAAAAATGGCAAAATCTTTTTTTAAACACGCTATAATTGCAATTCTGTCCCATTCATTCTTTATTTTCTGATTGCCATTTCTTTCTCATTCTTTCTGTTTGTGTGAATGAGTATTTTATTTCCGTTCTCATCTACCTCACCATATACACTTTTCTCTGCGGTAATTTTTTACATGAGCGCTTCTGAATGAAACTTCAGCCTCCGGGCAAAATTGGGTTTGTCCCGTTGTCGTCTCCCTTTCGCCAATTTTCGTTTCTTCTTTCGACCTATTCCATCCTATCTACACACACAAGTACACGGAGAATTTCGCAACGAATAACACACGTTTAAAATATTCGTAAATTCTCTCCTTTTTCCGCTCACTTTTTTCTAACAGCAGAAGAATCTGCTCTTTGATGATGGCATTAAATATAGAACGAGCTACGTGTTACATTAGCCTTATGCTGTTTGTATTTTTTAAAAATATTTTCCATGTCGGGGTTTTGCTTTTTAATTTTATTAACAAATGTTCCTCTTGCATAATTTGCATTTCGCATTTTATTCTTCTTTTGGCATCCTTGATTTATGCTTACGATAATTCGGAACTATAATTGTAAAACGAGCAATGTTTCATGCGAAATCTGTAAGATTCCGTTAGAAAATTCGGTCCCTTTAGTAGCGTTTAAAATTAAAAACCTCATTTATGCGCACGTAAAATCTTCAGTTTTATTATGCGAAACGTATCATTTTACGAACGTTTAAAACAAAATTATTGTCAAAGATATGCCGTCGCGTTGAAATCTGAAACTAACCAGATTAAAGGGAAATATGCAAATGCACGACGGGCTAGAATAACGACGACGCTTTAGGGTTCGTTGCGAAGTTCCTGACGCTCGAAGTGCATCCGTAGCAGGAAGGCGATTGTATTTGTTAGCTCGTTGTATTTCACTCATTCCGTCTCTCTTTCGCGCGTACGAATTCAGCAGCAACGAGGTCATCTTATGGACCACCACGACCACCCACACTTCCCGTCCGTCCAAGAATGAACCCTTTTACGGACCCCGCTCGAATCGCCCGGGAGAATTCCATTGTTAGTCCCAAGACTAATTATTATGTGAACCTTAATTAGATAACATCGTCGTTTATAATTATAACCGGTGCCATCAGACGACAAATCTACGCTTAATCAATGACGAATCTTTCAATTATTTACGATTATTTCTCTCATTCTTCATTCATATCAATCGGCCGATGAAGACGCAAATTGGGACACACGGTATTTGTAATTTTTAACAATTAGGGTTATAATTAATGCAAAATTCTTTTTGAAAATTAACAGTAGAAAGTTCACAATACAAATAGGGCGTCTAAACACTGGTAGTTTTGCAAACGGGCTAATTTTAGTTCTGCTGCTAAGAGATTGCAGTTGCCCCAGGAGGTCATTTCGAGGAAATGTCGATGCTATGCTGTTTTCGGAACTACGAAGGTTTAGTTCACCATGACTTTGCTCCCCATGGACTTTCACTCACTTGCAAACATTACTGCAAATAACTGAATAAAATGCACGCGAAATTGGCCAGTTTTCGTTTATCGAAAGCAAGTTTTGAACACGGGTAGAGAACGCCCGTCACAAGTTACCATTGATCAGAAAAGTTGGCAATCGGATGTTAATAAAACTCTGCACTATAAGCTGAACGGGGAATAAATTCGGTTGAATTTCTCCTTCGCCATTTGACGTTGTCTAACTGCAGAAGTACGCAGTTTCGATTGACCAATGCGAAGTGCTTCCTCACCAACTACGCATGCATTCTGTTGAGTTGTATATGATAGTTTCTTGTAGCAGCTCTATCAAAATTACAAACAAAAGTAAATGGGAAACTTTACCATGAGATTCCAAATGATGAAGCATGTTTACGGTGATGATCAAGTATCTCATACAAGTAATTTAGCATTGATAAAATCGCTTCAAGAACGGCCGTGAAGGCATTAATGATGATGATCGATCATCAGTGGCCAAAATGATATTGAGAAAGTGCGCGAATTCGTGAGGAACGATAAATAAAACTTCTGTGACATGCTGCACTCGAAATGGCAATACAAAAGATCCAAACCATTTTACTCTTTGTAATTGCTTTTTAAACTTTATCAGAAAAATTGATTCATTTTTGGATAAAGCCCAACATTTTACCATGAGTTTTTGATCGCCACCTACAAATAGAAGGCATTCACATCTCGATGGGAGCGAAGAAATAACATTCTCGCAAAAACTTAATTAAAAAGTTATTCTCGATACGAAACATAAGCAAAATGTGTCTGACTTTGAATGAATCTTAAATCGACAAAACAGATCCGTTGATCCGTTTCCCCACGATCCGTTCAAAAGGTAGATTTGTTCCAAAGGTGACAGACCCAGAATTGAACTGTAATCGAAGTTTAAATTAATTAGAACCCCCGCGACGAATCGATTAATTTTCGTTGCTTCTTTTCCGTCAAACACACATCCTCTTAGACAAAGGGAAAATTAAAAAAAAAAGCGAAGAAAAATGATATAATCGCAATCAGAACGAATTGCAGTTTAAAGCCGATGCGTTGTCCGAATCGAGTCGATACAAAATTAATAATACACGGGACCGTTAACGATGCATAAACCGAAGAGGTTAAGTAAGCGTCGTTTCAATGATACGGCGCTACCCTTTAATACCCGAAGATTAGTGGAGATTGCGAGCGACGATTGTAGCTTTACGCGCGCGTATATTCTAATAGCCCTATTAGTTTAACACGACTCGCCTATTATTCATCCGGTTCAGGAAATGAGAATCACGATTCGCAAACCGCCCTTCGCGTCCCTCGCACGTTGTCCACCCTCTCAAAACGGCGAAATCGTCGTCCCTCTCTCGTCCCCCGGCAACAATGCTCATGACCACACAAATGTACACGTGATATTTTGCCCTCTTTAGCAATCCGCCGCAGACAACGTTTGCTACTGTATGATAAATCAATTAAAAATGAAAATGTGTGGAGCGAAAGCAAAAAGAGCAAAGTGGATTTTTTTTTGAGTACGGTTCTTTTTAGCAATTTTTCCTCCTCCACGTTGATCTGAAGGATAAGGGCGTGTAGCGAATAATTTATCGGTGTAATTCTTTTTTTTTGCGAACATAGATATTCCATTCCAGGTGAAGGGATTGCATAAAAATAATCAGAGGCACTATGTCTAAAGCATAAAATTTCATAAATCAGTCGCATTGTAATGTAACTCTGTTTGAAAGGTAAGAAGAGTGCATTTCCCTGTAATATGTGGCTTATTTTCGGTATGATATTCCTCCATACAACCCATTTGTTGTTTCAAAATCCTCGTCATCTCTTTTTTGATCAATTTCGAAATTTTAATGCACGTGAATTTACAATCGTTTTAACATCAAACGAACTTCGACTTTCTGGGAATGGAGTAAAGAAGAGATATGGGGCGGAGGAATTCATAAGTTCCTATTAAGTTGAATGGCAATTAATTTATTAATTAAACCTTCTACGACTACCATTTACTAAACCATTCCATTTACGAACGTTTCTTGATATAAATTACTATTCAAAAACTTTTATGAACTATAAATTATTTCAAACACCCTCTCGAACAACTTTATGGGAAATCCTTAACGAAAATTTTATAAGTTCTCCGTTCGGTATCGTATTATAATTTCTTATTTCAAATGACACGCAATCGTAAATGCTATAATCAAAGGAAATTAATGATAACACATTAAATTTATTTCATCGTCATTTATTCCATTCGACATGTTAACTAATTGCCACTATCACATTTTTTTTGATTTACAAAGATATAAAGTGATGAGAAATGGAAGACGTTGCTCGTTTCATGGGCGATTTTTGGACAGAAAAAAAATAAGGGAAATTTGGTTAGAGTACGGTGACGTTTGTTAGGGTTCGGTTGATGGATGATGTTATCAATACGGGGTAGAAATTGATAGGAAGCATCATCGTCATCTCTTCTTCGTGTCAGCTAATGTTTTATTTGTTTGAACGGCTAAAACTTTTCTCTGACGCATCCAGCGGTTTCCTGAACATAACACAATAACTCTCTTCCTCACTTCTGTCTATTATTGGCGGTGGACACGACTTTTTGCTTCCATATAATAATCTATTTTCCCCTTTTTATGATTCCCCTTTTAACGCGTCTTCAGCTTTACCAATAAACCAACTCCTAAAATATTTGACACTTTAATAGGAAATGGCAGCTTTTCTCTGCAGTCTTTTCTTTCCTCGTCGCCGATAGAAAAAGAGTGTTGCAATTGTTTGAGGGTAACAGCTCGTTAATGGAATGATAAAACGAACATTTTGCCTTTAATACTTTCCCAGATTCAAGTTTGTTTCAATAAAAAAAACTGTTTATGGTTTAACGGGTAAAGAAATTTTATATGTAATTATCTTTGGAAAGCAAAACAAAAATTCTTGTTGAGGTGGCAAATATTAAAATCGTGAAATAATCTCTCGGATTCGTTTTAATCGACTAAATTAGAACGTAGTGCGTATAATCCTTACAGTTGTTGTGGAAATTTACATTTTCTCCGTAGCGAAACGATTTTCGTTCTTTTCTCCGCTCGCTAAATAAGAGATTTGGTGTGAAAATTTCTTCATTTGGCACGTGTTACGAGAACGGCGTACAAGCGTAATTAGTCACGTTCGAATATTACTGAGACTGATAATGGGGCCGAAAAATAAACTGCTTGAGCCGGTGAAAGTGAATCTTGCCATCGTTAATTGCTTCACGCGGATTAAACGGTTCCTTAAAAAGCGTTTATAAATAATTTATACGCGCGAATAAAACGAGATTTTGCCAAATCAACGATTTCCAACTGTTTTGTCGAACGAACGATTTTGTATGCCGAAGGGCACTTTGCGGAATGGAAATTCACAGTTTTTAATTTTATTTCAATATTAGTTTATTGATTTGATGACGCTAATTTTAAGTTGATCTTGATTCTTTTGCGAATTTTATACTGATTTTTTGGCAGCAATCTTAACTATTGAAAGGAGTTTTTTAGGGGTTTTCCCTTAAACCATTCAACGAATGTTTTAACCCTGCTCGGGACTTCCCTTCGAGTAAGATAATGCCTTACAATAAAACAATCACCATTAAGGAACAATAAAAAATTATACAGCAATAGGGTCGTAAAACGAATGATCATTAACAATACAATTCTAGGTAGTCGATAACAAATACTTATAAAATTATTTGGGTTCAAAGGAAAAGAAAAGCATTAACAATGAATTTTGGTAATACGCCAATAAGGCTGTAACACAAACCTTTTTGATTTTTTTTTCAATTGCTGTATATAGAATGACTTTCTCCATTGTCCCCCAATTGACCACTCGAAATGTATCGAACTATTGGCAATCCCCGGTGTCAAAGACAAAAATAATTTGACTCCTTCATGCATCTGTTGCTACAGAAAATAAATAATTTAAAAGAATTGGCACAAATCGTTAATTTGCTATCGCTTCTATTTGGCAAGGAATGAAGGAAAATATTTTCTGCGTAAAAGCTAAAAGTTTCTTTTGTTCGCAAAACGAAATCCTGTCTACGAGGATAATATATATAGGGAACGATCGCGAGGAATAATTAATGTATTACGCTCTCGAAACATTTTCTCGTATCTGCAAAGCCTTTTCCATCCACTCTATTGTTCTTATTCAAATGGAATCGATTTCTCCTGAACGAGAAGGAACGAGGAAAAGGAAAATAAAGAAGAAGAAACGAGAAAAAAAAGTGGAAGAGGAAGTAGGTTCGGGTATATTCCAACACGCCATCAAGCAGTTTCAATTTGCGATGATTTATTCTCATATAATAATACGTATATATACATCCTATGCGTTTGTGTTTCGGATCAATATTATTAAAGAATGGAAATGTTTCAGGTGTAGATAAGGGAAACAATAAATGTGACGGGTAAAACGTTCACGTATGTAATAATAAAAAAAGGCGAACAAAAAATGTGGGTTCGAAAAAAAGTATGTGTCAATTTTACCCGGAAGAACGACATTTCTATCCCTTATTTCCTACGCTTTCTTTCTTTTTCGTCGAAAAGTGTCAGCCCCGTCCACAGGACACAAACACTAATGTCAAATGTGGATCTTCGTACTAGGAAGGATTCCGCACGTACCATTCAAAACATTTATGCGAGCCAGTGGCGTACGTGTGTGTATGCGCGAGCGTGAGACGGAGAACGGAGACGTACGTATGAAGACAGTAAACGATCGTTTTGCGGTTTATCGACTGCATCTCATTTTCTAACCGGATATGAGGATAAGGCCATGCCGATAAATGGCCCCCACGATTCGACCTGAGAGGTTTTCAACCATAGAACCAATAATCTGTCCCGCGCTGATCTACGTAGATGTTATGGGTCTTATCGTCATTGTGTCGTGCCAACTTTTGCGGTAATGGAATAAAAATGAAAAAAGAAAAAAAAAAGGGGAGGAAAATGGATAAAAGAAAAGAAATGCCCGATATGCTTACTTATCGTCCCGTAATACGCACATCTTTTGCTCCACTGAATATTCATGCAACGTTTAAAGGACAAGACTAACACACACGCCAATGAAAACGTTGCAAAAGGAAAACGCTTTTGTTAGGTTTTCATAGTAAAGCTACATGTTGTTGATACAGCGTCCATTGTTGCCTGTATTATTGTACCTAGGTTCATACAAATGCAAAGATAATACAAAAGGGTAGGATTTATTAATAGAAATATGTCTACAGCGGATAGAACAGACGGAAGCGTTGGCAAAATCTAGTTTCTAATTCCGTTTACTTCCTTCACACATTTATTCGATATTAATATACGAAGACCTCTTTTCGTTTCCATCACTGACTGCTCCTACACGAGACAACTTAAAGCTTGACACTTGGCCGATGTGTTTTAAATTTTAACTGACATTTTAAACAGTCTCAATTAGAAATCAATTCTTAATTAAATGATATTAATTGACCCGATGAACTACTCCACATTGATTATTCATGATTCTCTTTGTCACTGTGAATATTCACAGTAGTAATCCATAATACGTAAGTCATCAGTTCCGGGAGAGTCCGGCAGCTTAATATTCGTTCAAACCTCATTTTACGAACGTCTTGTGTCACGAACAATTCGACTAACAACAAATATCCTGAAAACAAATAGTCTCGCTTTACGTATTTTAATCTCGGCTTGCATGCAGCAAGTATTAGGGTGTATAGATTACAAAATGCCACGCCAATTAATTAATAATTGATGATAAATGTTATGGTTTAAAGATACCATAGAAAAGTGAGAAATTCGCAATCTTTTATGTCATTATTGGCAGCAAGGCTTCAACACAACTGCATAAAGGAGAAAAATATGCGAAATCGACGGTGATAATGTGGCTTTAACTCGTATTGCTCAATTTTGGTTCAAGGAATTCGATAGTGGCAAAACAGACCTCAAAGGTAAGGCACATTCAGGCAGATCTACTGCTGCTGATTCTGAAGAAAATGAGAAGGAGATGTTCCTCAGTAGCCAACCGAAAACGTGTGCTGCTAGACAGAAGAAGGAAAAGCTGCGGGAACTCTTGCAATTGAGAGTCTAAACACAAGGAATGCTATCGAAGTGGAATCGAACAACTTGCAAATGGATGGATCCATCTAATCAAACTGCCTTTACTTCAAGGCGTAAAGGCGTAAAGTTATTTGGTTTGTTGTAAAATTATTGTTTAAAGTTTGAATATAATACGAAAAAGCTTTTGGAACAGCCTAATATGTGGCAATGAATTGTATTCATATTTTTTAAATCCCTTTCGAGAAATGGTTTCGTTTTACGAACAATTCGATTCGCGAACGAATCAAGTTCATAAACCGAGGTTTATATGTAACGTCGTGTTCGAAGTCATGAATTTAAAACGTTTGCACGCCCAAGCGTAACGATTTTCCTCATTTTTTTTGCCCCGTCCGGTCCTTTTCTTAAGAAGATCACGTTTGTAGTCCTCGTAGTTTCAAACGCAACGAGGATATTCATATTGCATTTAAATTATAAGAAAGGAGACGCAGACTCAATTGGTTCCATTTTGAATCGATTTCTGGTATAAACGCATTCGATGATCGATTAGAATCGTATGAGCAACTATCCCCTTAATTTCTTTCAAAAATTTGCGAAAGAGCTATTTTATTTGCGTAAAAGCAATGAAAGTATAACTCTAATTATTGGGCATTTAATTAAGAAATATTTTTCAATACATCATCCGGACATAATTAATAGCGTAATTATTATGATGAAATCTATTATTTTATAAACGGAATTTTTGTGTTGCACGTTATCACGTGATGAAATCTTGTTTGTAATTAATTAATTTCGATAGCGGGGAACGGGGGGCGGTTTTCTGTTGATTTATTATGGTAGGTTGAGACGTCAGTTACGATAATGTTCAATGTACCCTGTTTATGAAGTTAATAGAGATGGCTTTATGAAGATATATCCTTGGCGTACATGCATGTACTATAAGGATAATGTAGAATTTCTGTCAAACGCGACATTATTAAATTTTATCATAAATTAATAAAGTTTTTGTTTCGGCGTTCTTTCTTTCTTTCGAATTAAAGTTTACTACAATTGAATTTGACGGGTAAAGAAATCATTAATGAAACAAAATCGATAGATTAAACCCATGTAGAAACGTTTCAGGTAATTTCAGAATGACTCACGAGCATTTTTTTAAAATTATGTACGTAATAATCACTTAAAACATTGTAACAGGAAACATCGATATTCTTTTTATAAATTTATTCCACGTCTCATTAAAAAGCTAAGTTTATCGATTTAGGAAATGAAACATTTTTACTAAAGCGAAGTTTACAAAACAGTTTCGGATTTGTTGATTAGATAATCCTGATACTTAGTGTACATACACTGTGATATTATTTCTTCTTTC
This sequence comes from Hololepta plana, assembly GCA_963695495.1. Classification (NCBI taxonomy): domain Eukaryota; kingdom Metazoa; phylum Arthropoda; class Insecta; order Coleoptera; family Histeridae; genus Hololepta; species Hololepta plana. Next base: position 13,675,178 of record OY968831.1, on the reverse strand, counting down.
ATTCTCTACAAATACAATCAATAAATCTGATTTGTACTAGCAACAAACAACAATCAGGAATTACACGTGTAACTAATAATAACTTTATCGATAATATACGGGCATTACCGAATACGTCCAAATTCTGAATGATTGATATCGTTCAACCAGAAACATTTATTCAATTTACAATGATGATTTATTATGTACGCATCCGATTGGATCCATTCATAATTACTGTTAGTTAGTGACTTTCAGCTTTGTGCATTGAAAAATAACGCTTTGATCCCTTGGTCTCTTTTGTTACAATTCAGCCGTCAATGTATCGGTCGGAATGTGTGAGCAACAATGTCGCACAAACAAAAGTATACTTTTGTTGGTTGAAGTTAAAGCTTTTTACATAAGAGCTTTCGAACATTAAAACAAGAACCAAACACCTAAAAAAAAAGAAGAGGTCGGATAAAATGCAAGCACGTTGAAAAGTAAAAGAGAGGTTTTAATGTCATCGCATTATGATGGCCATAATGGCAGTAACATTATAGAATGGACATGATAATAGTTTTCCAGTAAATATAGTTCATTACTGAAACGATTCGAAGTAATTATGTATGGGTCAGCTTTCCGGTCAACTATGATAAGGCATGGAACTCGTTAATAACATCACTAATACACCACATAGAACCCGGTTTACTTAATAACTTTACATAAACTACCATAAAGCTTTACCTTCAAATTATGTGAAATACTTAACTAAAGTTCACGACGAAAATAAATACTTACAAATTGATTATCGCTTCTTTATTGTCACTATAATTTTTTCAGGCACATATTGACAACTTTTGTTGCGTTTGGTGCATTTTTATTACAATATAAACAAAGTACGTTTCAAAATTGACCATTTCTACATTTGCTTTCCGTAACTTCACTAATTACTATTTAATTATTAATTTCCCATTTAAAAGTTAGGACGGTGTGTGAGTGTGGGTAGATACGAAATCCGTGTTAGGTGTATCCGAACAACCTAAAGGTTAAAGTTTGACACGTGTACCAATACCAAGTGCTACAACAGTGAACGAAGGAATGCTTGTTCCAATTTCACCCTGAAACGTTCATATAAAATTAATATTTAATTAAAATACAATTACATACAAGAAAATTATTCTTTCCCACTCTTTTATTTTCGATTTAATTTAATTACGAGATTAAAGGATGTGAGGGTGAAAACAAAATTTCATACTTCATCATTAATGAGAATTTTAAAATGTACAATTGCGATTCCATGATGAGGAAGAACCTTTTAAAGCAATTTTACAACGATTGCTCGTGGCGTGGTTTTGTCGTAATTCCAACATTTTGAGTTACAGTTAATATTGTTTAATTTCCTCCTGAACTCCATTCGCCGACCCTCTTTTAATATGTAAAGCTTCATCTAATTGTATTCGTTGTTGTCTCAGCAATTTAAATTTCGACCAAATTCTAAATTTTGTTTTCTAATCTGTGGCTTGTTTCATAACAGTCAGTATTCAAGTAGTAGTTTTCCTATCGTATTACTATATCAAAATTCTTTTAAGTGTTTTTTTTCCTCTATTATTTTGCATCTAATCTTTACGGTATTATTCGTCGCGTTGCCATTTCTTCAATCAGCACATTTCCCTTTGTATAATTTCACGCATTACGTGCTTAATGCTGCGATAATTCACTTAAATTTTGTTCGAAAGTACTTTCTCTGAAAATGGGGTTTCTTCTGAATTACTCATGTCCGCCCCGCACATTATGCGGTTATTTACGATATTATCAAATCATAATTCAGACCCTGAAAATCGATGTGAATTTTGAATGGACCATCTATTCAAATATTTAAATACAACCGCCATAAGACGTTCGTCCCCTCATTTTCAATTAATGCCCATAGTCGTGGATTGACCTTCTTTATTCGCTTGGCTATGAAACTTTCGAATTTTGTGTAGCTTAAATTTTGTCATTCTTTAATCGTATTACAACCTTTCAGACAATCGAATTAAATTATCAAAATTTGCATCATCCTTTAATCAATACTTCGTTTACCAAACATTGTTTACATATGTAATGGCAAAAATCGATTGGATTATTTATAAACAACACGCCAGGAGCCCAACAAAAAATATAAGTACTTATATTAATTTAAATGTTAGAGCAATTTTTTGCTTTGTTTGTTGCTTAATGCTGTTTTCCATTATTTTTTTCTGCCTGCAAATTTTGCGGTTTAATGTAATTTGTTCACTCGATAATCCCAGAGGCAGAGAACAAAACGAGGCGCCTCTTCGCTCGTCTAAATTCATCGTTATTCGTATTATATCCATCGTTCATTCCCATCGTACCGACACAACCGTGGATAATACGCATTCGCACATCGTATCAATTAATAATCAGATTAGGACGGAAACTGCCTACATAGGTGTACATCAGATGATGTTGACGATGACGATGATAATACAGTTTTGAGGGGGGGGGGCTGGCGGATTATGTAATCATTACCATACGATAATCCACAATTTTCATTTAATTTTTACCAGATCAGATAAACATAATGTATCTTTTATTCTCTGCCACAATTCCTCAACATTTATGCATCTCTAACGCATTTCTGATTTGAATTCCAGGTGTTAGTGCGTCGATTGATAAACGCTCGGAAGCTACTGTTTAGGATTGTTCAGTGCGCCTTTTGTTCGAGGTAAGAATTGCCACTTTTACTCTCGAATTATTAATTCGCACGGATTCGTTCGCATATTTCTCGTAGTCCTTTTGAAAGGGAGTGAGTGACGTGGAAACTTGTTAATTGTAAAATTTGCAATGGCGATAATGCCGCGCGACGTACAACAACAGCAACAACGAGAGCGAAGAGTATTAGCAGTGATAATAATCAGAACTTTCTGGGCCGAAAGTACTCTTAGAATACTTGTTGTATGAGAGTGGAGGAGCAAGTCAACGTCTCATTAAATAGCCCGTTTGTAAATGAAGTCGTACTGGATTATAATGGTGGCATCCTCGACTTAAGAGAGAGAGAGAGAGAGAGAGAGAGATGAAGCAATGAAACCGTAACGATACCTTCCTCCCCAACGACGATATAATATTAATCTCTTTAGCACTACAACAATAGAACGTTCGTCATATATTTACGTATTCAGGTTCGAATCTTCTTGCAACGTTAGAGGACCGAGCTAATTAAATGCAACAATCTTTTGTCATTCGAAAGTGCATTTTAAATGTGTACGGGCGTTGAAAAAGAAAATGCGAAGTTTTATTAACTACTACTGAAAAGCTTTGAGATTGTTTTAAAAATTCGTTTAGTTTATATCCTTCATGTTTGATGCAAGTTCACGACAAGATTCATTATATTATTTTTTTTTAATAGCAACTTGTTATATGCTATTGGATAGAATATAACATAATTTGAAATGTTTGAGCAACACGTTCGCCCGAATAAGCGAAATATTTAATATTTAAATATTTGCCAGTTTCCTTAATTATTTGAGCGGTATAAATGTTCGAAAAGCAACACAAAAGATATAAAATGTCCCTTCCCCGGTTTCGGGATCAATTAATTTCGGCCGTAGACGCTGTCGAATAACCAACAACGCACCGGCAACCGTTTTTGAATAATTGATGTTCGAACATGAGAGAAAAGACTTATAGAAGAGGTCCCGAGCTTTTTCTCATTGTCGTCGTCGTTGTTATTGCTGCTGTTCTTATCATTCGATTGGAGCACGCCTATTGAATAATTTAATATTATTAGAACAACACCAGGAATTTATTGCTTCTATTTGCTCGTGTGTTGTACGAGGGCAGCAAGAATAACCACGTATTACATTTTCGGCCAATAGTTTATTTCCTTCCGCTACATGTTTCCTTTCTGTTTTCGATTCGTACTCAATTTATAAGGACGAATGTGGGAAAAAATTAATCTATTGGACTTGAAATGGAATTGCATTAGGAATCTCCATATAAAATGTAAGAATATACGTACACGTAACTAAAGGGCATTTAGTAATTCCATTAATGACTTTTTAATTATCTCTCTCATAAAATGTTAAAGTTTATATCTCGTTTTCCATTCTAATTATCTCGCTCGCTCTCTATCCTTTCCCTTTGGGTTTCTTATTAAAAATGAATTACATTTTCAAAAATAATGCCATTCGAAATTTTTATAAATTAGTCCAGTGTATGTACGCGTGTAATGTTCATCCTCTTAGGGATTAACTTTTTCTTTCGTTCTTCTGGATTATTCACAATAAAACTTAAGCATTCAAAAACAAACTGCGAAGAAAACATTACAATTAGTATAGTTCATGGATAATCCCATACGCTCAAATAATAATATTGATGATGATCGCATGCATCCAATTTGACGGATGATTTAACTTTTATAACAAAATTGATGAATGCTTAAGGTGCAAATTCAAAACGTATGCAATAAAAGAAAAATGTTTTCATTTAACAAAGAATGCCCGAAAAAAGGCTAAATCGAAATGAACGAGACCTATTAAATAGGGCCATTTAAAGGGGAAAGGAAAGCAAAAAAAAGAAGCAACGTGCAATGATTCGTGATGTATATAAATCAAAAAGGAACATGCGAAATGAAAAGACTGATTTTTTGTGCAAGACGTATTGATATGAACTTCGGAGCTGAATGTTCGAATTGAATATAGATTGATAATTGAAAATAGTAAAGATTCGATTTTTGTTTAAATTTCTGCATCCAGTGAAAAAATATTCAAGACGAACTCGTCCCTTAGAAGCGATTATTGATTATTTTACGTAGAAACGTTTTATTCCTTAAACTGATTTATAAACTGATTAACTATGGCAATAAGCATTAAACATCGATTAATTAGTGTTTGAATGTGCTTCGTATTGAGATTCTTTCATTTTTTGAGAATTTTGTTTTCTTAAATTTTTGCTTTTGTATAGAAGATGGGACCCATCTCCAGTTTTGCATTTTTAAACTTATTGCAATAAAGTAATTTTTGAGCTTTCAAACTAATTAACTATGGACATAAGCATTAAACATCGATTAATAAGTATTTCAATGTGAGTTTTTTTGGGAATTTGCTTTTCTTAAATTTTGGCGTTTGTATTATAGTAAATGGGGAAAAATGTTCGTGTGCCAGACAGGACGCACCAAATGTGTTTTATTACTATTAGTTATAAAATTAATGAAGGTATCGAGAGTTCAATAAATGAGAAGTTAATTTGAAGTAAAACAAAAAAGGGAAAAAAAGAATTGCGGTATATGGAGAAAAATAAAAGTTTTTAAACGGTTAGCAAAATAGAGATAAAGGTAAATGTTCCTTTATTTCCATTTTCTATGGTTCGTATGCGAACCAGGAATAAAAGAACATGGTACAAGAATAAATGAGAGACAGGCTGCGAGAAAATGTGGTAGAAGGAGGATTAAAAAGAGGGAAATCGATGGACTTTTTCATATAATATGTGTGCCCTCGATGGGAACCGATTCCAACAAAAACACCACTTATTATTTTTATACTTTTTCAAAAACCGGATTGGGAAACAGAGAGAAGTGCGGCATTGCCCTTTTTTCCTCTGCACAGGAAACCCCATCGAGGTTCCGATACGGAAATAATATTCGTCGTTCCACGTATTACCGCTAATACACGTTGACGAAACACTTTTGATACTTTCCTCTTACCGTTCGCCATTCATTCTCGAATTTTTTTACGTACATCGTTAATCTCACTCGCATATCTACGTCCGTACCTGAAACGTATAACTGAAATACATGCAGAGGGATTAAACTTTAATGCATTCTATGTATAAACTTTTTTCCCGTTCCGTTCTACAACCAGTTTTTTATTCGCGAATATGTATCAACACGATTGCGTGACAATGAAATCCGTCTTGATATTATAATCTTGGCGTATTAGACAACATGAAAACGTGCAAATGCTTTTTTCATATTTTTTTTGTGTTGTTCTCGTTTTCGGTAATTGCATAAAATTTTAAATGTATTCCAAACGCGTATTCGCATTTTATGCTATTAAGTGATATAAAGTTTGTGCCCTTAACGTCATCATTGCACGTACGAATGGTATCATCGTGGTAACGCAGAATTTGCACTGGGTTGTTATAATTGCTCACGATGAAGGTTATTATACTCAATGCCGATATAATTCTAGCTGGTCGGGTCTTTTGGGACGTTTGCGAATCTAATATTCAGCGTTAACGCATTCAATATTAGATACGAAACTCGCAGGTAATTTCACATATTAGCCATCACTATTAGGGGAAAGTGGGAACAATGGCGCCATAAGCGCAATTCCTTTTACATGTTATTATTGAGATGCATACACAAATCCATAAAAGAATATATTTAGGTCAAATATGCCTGCATCGAAACATTAATTTGGCACCATTATCCCACTTTTGCTATTATCACCGTCAGCTAATTAGCGAATATCTACGTTAAATAGTAGTTACGGAATTGCATTTATTTTACGCTTCCGTCCATTACGCCTTAATGTTAATAATAAAACCAATATAAAACTGAAAACGAGAAAGAGTTTCATTTTATTACAATCGAAATATAAGAATCAAATGGTACCTTATAAGATAGATATACGTATGTATACGAAAAGGATAAAGTTTGAAATGGAAAGAGATTCTTCTTAATGCCGAGTCCTTTTAAGTCCTCAAATTACCCTCCGTTATTTACTCACGCTCTTTAAACTAGAACCGAATCGAATTTATGTTACGCTTAAAAAAGGAAAAAAAGTGCGAGTGAAAGAGAATGAAGGATAAAGAAATAAGAGAGACGAATAAGTAAGACGAGCAAAGGGGGGAAGACGAAATTGTCCGCACAACTTTTCCGAATGCCCTAACGTTATTACTTGCGTTACGTTTGGAAAAAGTTTCGCGTGTGGGTAAAGTATAAAGGTGGATATTTTCTTTTCCAATAAATTTATTTATAAATAGGAGAGAGAAAATTGATGGCTCTTCCTGTGTTCTTTCTCCCCCAAGCTTCCTTTTTAAAGGAGATAAATTCGCGATGATTTAATGGACAAATTGCATTCGATTGATAAATCTCTTGTCAAAGCGGGAAGGGATCGTTTTTAAAAAAAATTTAAAACGAATTTGTCATTTGTGATACAGATTCGATAAATGATTTCTGTACGATCGCCAAACTCTTAAAGAATAGATATTGAGGAACAACGCGTAATGATTCTAATGCAGTACTCAATGCAAATACACAAATTGTCGATCACATGATTGGTAACTTTAGTTTTCTTTATTAATTTCAGCATTTCTTTAATGTCATGCATTCCTTAGCTACCCTCAAAGGTTTGAGTTTAGGCAATGCAACTGCAAGGATAGACGTTGATCATTTTTGCTTTCCAATAACAAGCTTTGGATCATTTTGTTGAAGAAATAAACAAAACGAATTGTCTCTTCAGCACGCGGAAAACTTTTGATGCTCTCTCGTAAAACGTTTTGATGTTCATCTTGCCATTAATCAAATAAAACTGCGACGCCTCCTGAGGAGTTCATGGCTTCAATTTATATTTAACATCTATTTTTATACATTTCGACTTTAACTAATGATTGTCCACATTTCGTAACCCAATAATTTTATTTACATATTTAATAATTATTTGGAACGTTTAAGTAAATTGCGAATTATACTTTGCACAATAATAATAATGCGAACAAGGAGTCGAATAATGCTGTTTCGTGCAATGATCCCGTAGCACACTACAACAATCATTCGTAGCAAATGATAGATAGAATTCCCAAGGGCGAAATATGCATTCAATTCAGTTACACGAAATAACCTTCAGGAGTTTTTACTTTTTATTGTTGTACGGTGAACAAGGGACAAAATTGCAACCCAAAAAAGGAAACAAACACATTTCGTCGTATAATAATAGAAACAGCGTGTTGTAAATCGTCAAATATAACCTGCTGATCCTTGAACTGCTTTGATGATCATAAAGAATGACCGATTAGCCCATTTCAATAAATCTTCTACAATCAAAATAAAAACAATTGCGCGAACAAATTGCTATAATTTCCTGTTTCCAGGTGTAAGTACGTTTTTTGCATTATAACATTATGTAATAACGAAACTTTGTTATTGTTGTACGATCACAGAGAGAAGCAACACAACAAATATGTATTATTACAAAGTAGTGTTAATATTATTGTGCGTGTTGTTGTTCCATGAAGTAAGTAAGCATTTATGAATAAAAATACAAAACAAAGTAACATTCTTCATAAAAATAGTCCAGTTTGGAGTTGGTATTAACACGACTAAACTTAACGGACGTCAACAGTGATTACATAAATGTGGAGCATTTAAGTGTTAGCAAGTGTGAAAGTGGAAATAATTGCGTTTATTTAGAATGCAGGCTAATTAAAGGATTGCCATCGAACACCAAGGTCTTGTATTTATTTATTAACGCAATAACAATAATGAAATTGCTTGTGTTATCCAGATTTCCGTTGCTTGTTTTAAGATGACGGGAAAAGTGTACAGGCCATCGCCGATTAAATTTAAAAGGGATTTGGCTGGTTTCATAAATAGCGAATATTTCAATGTTAAAAGTTTATTCAACGAAGGATTTAAGCCAGCCATTCGAAGCATGGAAGATTTAGCTGAACCTGTATGCATATATTTTTTTTAAAATCTCCTTCAGGACGCAAATGCATAGGAATCGGTTCTTAATTGGCATTTTACTCCCTAAGCAATCATAATTTCTTTTCCAGGGGCCAAAAACTATAAATGGTTGGAAAATGAATCATGGTAAATTGCCTGCGTTTATACTGCCAGGTCAATATAAACTTGTCGCAGAATTATTAACACCCGAGAATGATCCTATAAAGGTTTTCACGTTAAATATTTTTATGACTATCTAACAGTACAGTAGGAGGAATCATTAGTTTTGTGAAAAGTTAAACAGACAGAACAATATAAGTCTTAATAAAACGGAATTATTGAAAATATGACTAAAAAAATCTATGAACAAAAACCTTTTTTCTTCTCGCCCACTCTCTCTTTCATTATCCTCAATTGTGATTAATGAAATGTGGAATAACAATAACACGATATAAAAATGAAAAGGAGAAAAAAGTCTTTCGAATGCGAAGAAGCTGAATCGAGAGAAAAAAGGATGAGGCATTATATGATAAATTTTCTTATGTAAAGTCGTTAGAATGAAAAAAAAAACGAATGTTGATACATTTTGATTAATGAATGAACTCTTTCTTTCAGAAAGGCAAAAAATATGGAGCCTCGATCCTATTTAAATAGACCTCTTGACGTTCTTCGCGAAATCTCTTCCACTGACTGTTGTATATATGTATATGAAGAAGAACTTCTCGAATAAATTTTGAATGATGCCTTTAAGACGTATGCAAAATAAGACAAAGCCCTTTCAAATCACTGTATAATGTTGAGAACAGTAGTAATGTATTTTATTTACTTTCCTACGTGTTGTAATACTTTTTTTCGACTTTTTCTACTTGTTTATATTTTTTTTCTCGAAGTAACAAAAAGACTGAAGATTGGAATATATGAGAAATTCTTCAATATTTTGTTGTCAATTAGTTATTAGTAGTATAATTTCTATTGGTGTCATAAAAAACTCAGAAATCAGAGCAAATCTCTATCAACAATTTATAAGTTGTTATTTAAAGGAAATCAAATTTCATGAATTCTCATAAATTTCTTTTTGTCTACAGAATGAATGATAGTAACAGCCAATGAGGTGACGTGAAGAGGATGGAAACGAAGCTCTGAATATATCTGAGGATGGAAAATAAGAGAAATAAATGATAAAGACTTTTTTCTTTCCTGAATTTCCTCCTTATTCATTTTCTTTATCTTTCAGTCAATTTAATTTTTCGCTACATTAAGAAGCATAAATCTTGAAAATAAAATGAGATTATTCTCAAGTCATATCGTGAAATATAAAATTTCTCCCCTCGTAAGAAAAAAGGAAACGATGAACCATACCTACCCATCGGGATCAGTATTCATGTCGAATAGTCGAAAATTTGAGAGATGCATTCCGTCTAATAAATGAATGAAAATATGTATAAGAGAGCAATTTTATTATCCTCCACTTAATCGTTATTAAAATAAATTTATTCATTTAATTATAAGGAAAACTAATACGTATAAATTAACAATTGCAATAAAGCAGAAAAAGTGTCATCGAGGTTACATATAAGAACTTTTTGCTAATGGACATTTAATAAGGGCAATCAATTACCACTACAACTGGAGCAGAGTTTTTCCTACATGAAACAATATTCTGTGGAAATATATAATAATAGTACGGAAAGTGAGAAAAGAAAACTAGCCAATAAAACAGCAAACGTTAATGAGAGGAAAAATAACGTGTATTATGTCGAGAATGATCGACTTTTCTGTATGTATTTGATTTACTCACATTTCAACACCAAATGAAAACGAAAGAAATATCCATTTAACGTTTGTGTTATTTTTCTTCGGCGATTCTCTCATTTTCCCTCTTCTTGCTTCCTCTATAACGTATTTCAATCACGTTTTATTCATTTATTTTTCGAATGATAAAATGTATATTCAATTTGTTGTAGGTCAGTTAGGAAATCAAATTAAAGGGAAAAAATAAGTAAATGAAATATTTCCGCATTGATTCCTATCGGTCACAAAACAGATACAAAAATGTAAACGAGAGAATTATAATAAAAATAGTAAATGAATCGTATGTTTCTTTTTCAATTTTTAATCAAATTGTTTACAATGAAATATGAACCTTACCGTTTATTTGCGAGTTGTTGGTATACGATGTTCTATAAGAAAAACTGGCGATAGAAAGAAAGAGAAAAAATAACAAAGTAATATAAGTTTGTACGTAAACGCGCAATAATAGAAAAATATTCAGACACGAAAATAGGAAATAGAAACTGAAGGAATTACTTTCAGCAAATGCTGAAACGTTTTTCTTCGCTATTACTGCTACTTGTTCTTACTTATTATCTTCAAGAATTTTATTTCAGTCTGTGATTATTTATTAATTTCATTTCTACCTTTTCCGTGCTACATTTTTCTTCTATTTATCACTATTGCTTCAACATTTTGTTGGATAAAAACCTGAACACTTTCAGTAGAAAATAAAACTTTGTACAAAATTGCACGGTATGTATTTGAGCCACGCTTTTTTATTGCAAAAACGTCGCAACAACTACATGAAAAAATTAGAAGGATGGATGTTGAAATGAAATTTTGTTGAATTGCAAAAAATACGATAGCGATATAAATCCACTGTAATTCATTTCTCATCATCGATTTTAATTGATATTAATGAAAACGCGATAATGTTGTTGTTGCCTATGTAATTAATACTGGACAAAAACTACGGCGAAATAAAATAAGGAAATGTTCTTCATTTTCCTTGAATCTCACGTTCATGAAGTCGCACCAACGAGAATCGATAAATATTTCGAATAGGAGCCACATAGTGATTATATGTAATCGTCTGTAAATTTTAATTACTGCTAAATTATCATTACGATTTGTATTTAATTATTTTGTCAATAAAAATACAAACAATACTTTATTTCTTATTTTATTTTTCGATTGCGTTAATTAAAGTTTTTAAATCTAAATTCTGTTACCTCTTTGTATTTATGTTTTCCTAATACGACATCTCCCGATTTCTGACGGAAATTTTACAAGTACGTATCAGGAAAACATAAGTTAAAAAAGGAATTTGACGAAACTCGGTATAGAAGAACTGCTAATTTACCATTGCAACTCGACTAATTAGCTTGGACACAATTCCACTGTAACCTTCTTGCGTTCATGTGTTCCTAATACGAAGTCTTCCGAATTCTGACGAAAATTTTACAATTTCGTATCAGGAAAACATAATTTAAACAAGGTAGGTAAAGAAGAACTCCTAATTTACCATTGCAACTCGACTAATTAGCTTGGACACAATTCCACTGTAACCTTCTTGCGTTCATGTGTTCCTAATACGAAGTCTTCCGAATTCTGACGAAAATTTTACAATTTCGTATCAGGAAAACATAATTTAAACAAGGTAGGTAAAGAAGAACTCCTAATTTACCATTGCAACTCGACTAATTAGCTTGGACACATTTCCACTGTTACCTTCTTGCGTTCATGTGTTCCTAATACGAAGTCTTCCGAATTCTGACGAAAATTTTACAAGTTCGTATCAGGAAAACATAATTTAAACGAGGTAGGTAAAGAAGAACTCCTAATTTACCATTGCAACTCGACTAATTAGCTTGGACACATTTCCACTGTTATCTTCTTGCGTTCATGTGTTCCTAATACGAAGTCTTCCGAATTCTGACGAAAATTTTACAAGTTCGTATCAGGAAAACATAATTTAAACGAGGTAGGTAAAGAAGAACTCCTAATTTACCATTGCAACTCGACTAATTAGCTTGGACACATTTCCACTGTTATCTTCTTGCGTTCATGTGTTCCTAATACGAAGTCTTCCGAATTCTGACGAAAATTTTACAAGTTCGTATCAGGAAAACATAATTTAAACGAGGTAGGTAAAGAAGAACTCCTAATTTACCATTGCAACTCGACTAATTAGCTTGGACACATTTCCACTGTTATCTTCTTGCGTTCATGTGTTCCTAATACGAAGTCTTCCGAATTCTGACGAAAATTTTACAAGTTCGTATCAGGAAAACATAATTTAAACGAGGTAGGTAAAGAAGAACTCCTAATTTACCATTGCAACTCGACTAATTAGCTTGGACACATTTCCACTGTTATCTTCTTGCGTTCATGTGTTCCTAATACGAAGTCTTCCGAATTCTGACGAAAATTTTGCAAGTTCGTATCAGGAAAACATAAACGAGGTAGGTAAAGAAGAACTCCTAATTTACCATTGAAACTCGATTAATTAGCTTGGACACAATTCAAATTCTGTTTACTTTCTTGCATTTATTAATTACTAATACGAAGTCTCCCGATTTCGGACGGAAATTTGATGTTTGAATCAGGAATGCATAAATTAAAAAAGATATGATTTCTATTTAATAATTTAATACAAACCATTATTTCTTACAGTATATTTAGGAAAATAATAATTGGCGAAATAACTAATATGTAATTATAATTTCATATTTAAGTAAATTAATCTTTTGAAAATTTTGGCCATGTTTACAGGGAACCCACTACAATTTTTGTTGCAAAAATGTGGATTTTCTAAGTCTTCAAATCTGCTACTACTTATCGTTCAATTAAATTAATCACATGGAACTTTATAAAATGAATATCTTAAAGTGTTTGTGGATAACGCTTAAAGCAAGTTTAATCCAAAAAGTAAAAAATGTTGATAGTTTCCCAATAGTTGAAGTCTTTATCCTAATCGTGTATTCGGTGCACGATTCATTCCTTCGTCTTTGTCATTATCTTTGTCTTTTTGGTACATTAATCCACGGATTATGTTCACTAAGGAACTTTCTTTACTTTGAGAAGTAGCTTATCAAATTGTTGATTGAATATTGATTCTTAAGAAGCATTATCAAATTGATTAGAGAGTGTTCGCGTATAATAAAAAAATGTTTGATTCAGCATACATTTTTTCTTCTTTCTAAATTCAGATTATCTGCTGCGGATGAATATCTCCATCGAATCTCCGCACGCAAGCCTTCAAAATCCTTCATACATATATGTTAATGTGTTGTAAGCCTATTACCACACAAAGAGCAGCATATTAGTGGAGTTTGTAAGTTTGTCGCTTGGAATTTTATCCATAATCGTCTTTCCTATAAACTACTAGAAAATAATTCAAGTTCTTTTCCTTTTTACTCTATATTAATATACGTTTAATATTCTCGTGCAGTGTCCCAGAAAAGACACAGAAACTCGCGATGAGAGAGAGAGAGAGAGAGAAAGAGAGAAAAAGTGCCATCTCGCTGCATTTATTATTCATTGCATGCAAATGAGTATATTCTCCAACTAATAGCATAACGTTAATTACATGTTGAATGTGTGTCTCTCTAGTGCATGGGCGGTTAGTTTGGAAGTAAAATATACACGTTACGTGTTTGAAGCGAGAGCATGCAGAAGTTGGTAACATACCAACACATTTGCAAAAGTTCTTATAGGAGAAACCGCCTAGTTTTGTAATAACGTACCATCGACGAATCGATCTGCCACTATAATGCGATCAATCATAATTATCTACCTTTCTACTTTATTTCTAATAATTGAATGATCACCGTTTCGCCAACTTTACCAAACTCGACCAGTTTGACGTACGGTTATGGACGTGTTTATTATTTGATTTCTTATTAGGATAGGTTTTATTACTATTAGTCGTATTGGGAATTAGGAATAGTGGAGTATCGTGAAGTAATAATGAATATTGTATGCGCTTAGAAATTGGATGCGGCAGAAATGATGATACCATAACATGCAATCAATTATTTTTTAATCAGTTAAGTATCGTTCATTCAGTCGGACGATTGATAGCCACAAATTAATCGCAGGGAGATAAAAATGCTCACAAGAATAGGAAGGAAATCAATTTGAAGAAAGTTATTTGTTTCCTTAACACGTTCATTTCTGCAAGAATGCTACTACATAGTCTTCTAAATGACTGATATAAGAAGTCACTAATGGCGCTCGGGCGCAGCAATTGGACAAGGGACAAGGAGCGGAAGGATATTTTCCAAAAGGGCGACTGTCTGTTTCCTGCGAAACCTATTGTAAAACGACAAGACATGTTACGTAGTACGAGCAGAACGGTAAATAGACAATAAAATTATTAAACAGAGATGGTGCGGAAAGAAGAGACGAAATGTTGGGAGACCGCAGATGCGGATGGGCTGAAATGTTATTAAACGAACAGCTGGATTCAACTAGTGTACGATGTTAACGGAAAACAGGGAAATGCGAAAAAGTTGTACGATAGAATAGAGTGGGAGAGAAGGAAAAATGACAGGAAGAAAGGCAACAATTTTATCGCACTGGCGTCAACAAATAGAAGAGTTCTAATTAACGTTGGACGCCTGACCGAAACGAGCGTCAAACGATTTATTCGATCGCGATTTCTAATCGCTCCTGTAATAATAATGTAATTATTCGAGGCATTTGCATTGTGTACTAAGTGACTCGTTTCGAAAGAACTAAGTGAATCGATTGATTGATCGCTTCGTGCAAATTTGCATATACTGCGCGGAACTTCATTTATTAAGAGCTCAATGTCATAAAAAACATATTCTTTTAGTGGCGTTATAAAATTGCGAACTCTATGAGTACGGATGCGGCAATAAAATTTCAACTGCAATAAAAATTTACGATCGTTTTGTGGTCGAAAGAAAGGAGGAATACACTTTTTTTTCGCTCGTTTTTTTCGGTTCTCTTACACGTGTATGTTTCAGTCATATTTATAATGGTTGTATACGTACACGGATACGTACGAACAATAATTCTTCCCTACTATTTCTTCGGCTCTCCTCTTTATCGTAGCATAAGTTTAATAAGTAAAAGTTGTTAAGTAGTAAACGGTATTTTAACATTTTCTTTTTCCTTTCCTGTCCTTTGCGCTATTATAATATAGTATTATAATTACGCTAATGAACAAGTTTAGAATCGGAAATAAAACCTTTCCTAGTCGGGGAACAAATAAAAATTTACTGCGGTAAAAGTATTGACGATACGATCTCACGCAATAACATTGCACACTCTCCTCGTTTTTCTCTCTTGTCCTTTCGTTTCTTTCTTCCAAATATGTACCCACCTCCCTTTATTTATTCATTTAGCATAATTATCACGCAAATTTTCTTTGAAGAAGTTTGAAATGGAAGCGTTCTCATTTTATTTCACTAGTTGCCATTAAAGAATTAGAAGCAATTTTCGCACTACAATTCATTCAGTTATTTTTTTAAATCAAATATTACACTGAAAAAATTATATTAACAATAACAATTATAAAACGTACAGTTACAGACGCGCGCATCATACCAGAGAGGTAATCAAATAATTGTTTCATATTACCCAACCGTATGTCATGCATATTAAGCTTGAAATTACCTTTATATAATTATGTTTGTTATTTCCTTTATGGATGCATATGTATATGTACATATACGTGCTTCCGGTAAATTATTCTTGAGCTACATTATAAAGGCGAATGCTATTTTAAGTTACAGAAATACGTTTGTACCAATTGTAGGCACCTGTATTTTCTACGTTCAATACACATAGGTCTAATCAAAATTACGCCAAATACGTTTCGTATATGATTATTACCATCATTATTAGATACGTAACTGGTGGCTGTGTTTGCGGTACTAATTAACTAACGTCGTCATTTTGATTAAATTTTATCTATCGATATGATTTAATTGAATGGCACACATAGGCAATGCTATTATTAGATTTGGCTTTTCAGTGTAAAACTTTTGCCAAAAGTTTGTTGCAGTTTCTTTTTAATAAGGACTATTTGAGTAACTGAAAAATTAACAGCAGACAACTCGTCTTGGAGTTCGTAAAAAAAATATTCGATTGCTTTGAAAAGCTTCAAAAAGCATAACGTCTAGATGCCCAATTCCTAAGAATTAACTCGTGAATCAATAGCTTTCGAAGGTAGCTTAATGGCGTTTAAATGGTATCATCCAACTTCTTTCATAATGATTTCTTCTCAGTTATAGCTTTGTATGCTTGTGATGCAAATTGATGAGATCATGCCTCGTTCAAATGGTAACCCTTCAAAGTTTTGGTTTAATGGTTGTCTTGAGACATTAAATGAGTGATTTTCTCTTCTCTGCAAGTCACTTTAGCATTTGCGATTACATTGTGATCAACTGCAGCCAAACAGTTGGGAGCGTGAAAAAGAAAACCGCAAGTGTGGTATAAAGTTGAATGCATTTAATTGAAATGATTGATACTTGTTTTCGATTGTTATAAAAGAGTTCACCATACATTTTTGCTATGAATTCACGCAATAATAAAATCAATCGAAATTTCAAACGATCTCATCCATTAATATTTATTACTACACTAATACCGTGACAGCAATGTAATTAATTCTACTTCACTCTAATTTTGAAACTAACGAAAAGGGAAAAGTCAAACAGGAAGACGAAGAGCCACATACTTTTAGTTCGAGTCAATTCCCTAACTTTCTACAACAGGTTTTTAAATCTATGGGTTCAATCGGTTCTTTTCTTTCATTTCCTTCCCATATTTAATCCGAGCCTGATTTCGATTGTGAACTTCTATAGTTCCTTATAACAAAAAGTGAAACGAAAACGTCGAGAAGGACTAAGAAAGCACAAAAAGAAGAATAAAGAGGCGGTTTCTTTTATTTCATGACTATACAAGAAAAGAAAGGAAGACGTATAAAATAGAGATCAACGTATATGCGTTCCATTCTTTTATATCGCATAAGAGCGAGGACGCGCTTTTTCTCCTTTAAACTATCCCATTTCGGTAAGAGCATGAATTCCTCGGATATAACATACATACACACACATATTTTATATCATTTTATTTGGCGAAACGAAAGTCGAAGCTTAATAAGAGCCGCAGAGAGAGAAAAAGGTTACGTGCAATGGAATGTTGCCAATAATAAAACTTTTGCAAAGTGTAGTAATAATAGTTGGAGAAATAAAAGGCGAGTAATGATATATGGGAATGTCGGGCAACAATTTCGAAATTATTATATACGTTAAGGGGAATAGGATTTAAGCGCGAAGAAATCTTCATCTACCGGATAACGTAGAGACGATAATCAATAACTGTTAATTTCGAAATAAGACGTGTTAACTTCTGCGAGGGAATCACTATTTTCCCTTGATCGCCGTTTCGTTTAAGGCAGAAAAATACGAGCGAAAGATTGGAATTAAACGAGATTCGAATTGGTAAAATTCCGACCCATTTGTTAAATTGGTCTAGGCAGAATCCATTATGTAATCAGTTATTCATAAAAGTCTGCGGCAACGGGAGGCAATAAAGAATAAGCACACTCGAGTGCAGTTTGGCCGTTCGGCTTCCTTCACGTCTCATAAACGTCATCGCTGCCTTCAATTTTCACCGGATATTGATCATTCGCATAAAATCTGAATAGATATTAAAGTCGAAAGCGATTGTTCGCGCAAAACTGAAAGGTTTACTATGTTTGCGGCAATTGAATGTGTTTCGGATCCGTTGCAGTAACAGAACGGACCGAAAAGTAAAATGAGAGATAACGAAAAAGGAAGAGAATAATAGCGAGAAAAGTTTTACCGCTGACGGTTAAAACGAAAGTGGTCGTGGAAACGAACAAACAAACAAGAAGGGAAAAGAGATAAATATAAGGTAACGTATAGTTGCGTATTGAAACCCATATATTATTATGGTTTATTTTGGACTCTGCACGCAGTAACACCGTGCAATACACATGGATATTGGGCGAAAGGTACGAAGACGCTGGGCAGAAGAGAGACGGGGAACACATCCCGCAACGGTCGTAGGACAATGAATTGCGTACGTGACGTCTAGCGGTTCCCCGGAGTCTTCGAGTTCCTTCCGGATACGAGGAACCAAGAAGAAGAAGGAGGCAGAGAAAAAGAACGTGCTAGTCCACTCACTTACACGGCGCATTAGATTAGCAGAAGCGAACCGAATACGTACGTTAATGTGCGTATCTTCGTTTATTCCTGGACTCTTTTTCCATTCGCATCGGCCATTCTTAGCACACGTACACCGCTCGCTTTACACCCAATCTTTCCCGTGCATAAATCCATCGGGATATGTATACTGAAGACCGTCTTCGCACGTTAATCTCGCGACTCTTGATAACGAATTGCGCAATGTAGTGCTGAATACAAAGTACGTTTCACGCGCGTTACCGCGCCCAACACTTTATCCTGTTCATTTTAGTCGCGGTACTCGTTAATAAATCATTTCGCTTTCATTCGACGTTTAAGATCTATTCATCGTTTACGAACCAAGAAATGTGGATGGTTCGCTTGCCAAATCGATTAACTCAATTTTTTGATTTTTTTAATTTTTTTTATATTGAAGCACTTGATTGGCTCCTAACTGTATATTTTCAAAAGAAATTGCTCTAATAATAAGTATTAACACCCCTAAATGACAATTTCTTTTTGGCCACTGCATAATATATGATTTATTTCAGAAGGCAATCCGATTAACTCCATACTATTAGGTTGATGGATAATTTCGTGCGGCTTTTGGAATAAATTTGTTTTTAATTTTAAACAGTAAATAAGAATTAATCAATGATATATACATTCTCCATCGTTCTTAACGACTTCCTTCCAACGTTCGACAACTTTCTCGATGCCTCAGCGACAAGAATCTCCCGGCTTGAACTCGAAAAATTCCTCTAAGCAAACGTGCTATTCCACGTCATTATTGAATGAAACGTCGCGCGAAGCCTTCGAACGAGATGGAAAAAGGAGAAAAACTGATCAGTTTTCATCGCAGGTGAATATCCGATGAAGAAAACGTTGCTTCTGACCGTGTGTTGAGCGATTACGGGCAAACAGACCGACGGCAATCGTAGAGTGTCGATGTTTCTTGTTGTGGTGCTAAAAATGTCTGCACCTTACCCATTTATTTGATCAAAGAAAATAATGAATCGAATGGATCTTCAATACAAATTATTGGCAGAAAGCTCGGCTCAAGATGATCATTTGATCGTGGCAATGAAAAAAATCGCGACAAATAATTCGCTTGGACGAAAACGAAGCGGTAATCCTGCTAAATGGGACCGAAATGTCCAACAGCATAAAACAGAATGAAGTTTTACCGTGATAAAGAAATAATTCGAAGAGTGAATTTGAATTAATAACTTTCTTTCGCTTGCCAAATCGATTAACTCCAATAGTCACGAAAAAAAAGTGGCAAAAATAACAATTACGCCAAGAATATTCTATCTTATACGTTCTATATGTGGTTACATAAAAGATGCGTCTTCAGCGATACAGTCTAGATCGTATTTTTGAATTTTTGATTTAAAGGAAATTTTAAAAAACAATATATAGTGTTTTATTGTTTTTCTTAGCTTCTACTTTTATGGAGTTAATCGATGTGGCAAGTGAAGCATCCGTGTAATGAAGACGCAACGATATTTCGTAACTTTCTCTGTTAATAACCGCAATGGATTTTGTTGTTGAATAAACAATACGATTTACGGACGAAAATGCTACTTTATGCATAAAATGCATGCAGCTAGTGACAGGGCGATGTATGCGGATGATTTGGTAAAGTATGTGGGGAATTGAACGTGGAAAACTAGTTTAATAGGCGCGCACGATGGAAGAGGACTCCGTAGATTGTTGTACGGTCCCTCGCTGGGAACTAATCACTTCGATAGGACGGGTTGAAGCAGTTTTCTCTATCGAAAAACTCCACTCGTGAAATCCACCTGCAACAACGACGGAGAGACATAAAATATTTACCGGTAATCCGCCGGGGATTCTTGCCGTCTTCTCGATTTACTTCCGAACGTTTTATTATCGCGACAAAAAGTTGAAGGCAGAAGAAAAGGTGCAGCAATGAGGAAAACTTGTGAATGTTATGCGCGTAACTTGGAGGAAAAAGGAGAAGGATCACGCGGTTTTAATTAATTGCCTTCTTTAAGTGGAGAACTGTGTGCGCGTCGCTTGCTAGTTTGGCCCTTTCGTAATTGCCTACAGCGTTACCTATTCATTTTAAAATAATCGTTTCTTCTAGTACATGCGAAAATATTACGATATATTTTGCAAACAACTTGCAGGATACATTGTGTTGTGCTTTAGCAACTCGCGTATTGTAATGGGACATAGAACCGACGTACATAGGGGGAGTTTCGCTTTACGGCAAACAATAGGTTTTCCTTTTTGAACGTTAAACTTATCAAAAAGAACATTAATAATTTCACTAAACTTTATATTAATTTCTATTGTTGCTAACGTCGCATTATGTTGTACATATTTTCATATTCAATTGAAAACTGTAAAAACTTTGTTTTATTCATTAGGGCAGACAATAGGAAAAATGAACTTTTCACTAGAAGTTTGAACGGGACTTTCGGTCGTTTTACCTAAAATATTCGCCAATTCCAACTCGCAATTAGTTAACATTTATTAGGAACATTCTCAATGGAACTTTAGCAGTTGCTTTACAATTACATCCAACTCTTTTTGCATAATACGTAACTAATCAATCAGAAAGAGCTGAACCGAAAAGAACTTAAACTTAATAATTTCTTAATTATAACTTATTATTATTAAATTTACAATCAATAACTAAAAAGAAGATTAAAGATTTCTTGTACTGTGCTACAGATTCATTTAAAACCATGTATAAACGAATTATTACGTTTCGTCTAATGACGTTAAGAATATCATTTAGAATATTTTACCTGTCTCAAGAGACGTGCAAATTTACAACTTCAAACTATGCTAATATTGTAATAAATACAAACATCTCTAGTTGTTGCGTTCAAGAATGAATATCGCTTCGTTTCTTACAACGTATCCAATTTAAATATCGCATCATACATATAAGTTACATATTTGCACAATTATTTACGAAGAGTATTTGTATTTCAACGCTTACGTAAAACCTTATTTTTACGGAATTAATCTACAAGATGTTATCCAGAACATGTATGAAACATTTTCTTATGCGTTATAATTCCATTAAATTAACACGTCATGATGTGTGTTGTACTTTCTGCAGTATTTATAGAAATTAATTCATTTAATGAATGAACGGTGGAAGAAGGAAGAACAACAATTCATGGCACATGGTTGTTCCATTGCTTTAGCGTTATATAGTTTAATGTTGCATGTTAAGGATTCACCAGCACCACTATCTCATGCCATGATACACGTACGTTGTTGTTATTATTATTTCCTTCGTGAAACCGTATGTTAAAAAAGCGTAATTGCTATCCGTTTCTGTAACAAACACGCTAAATCATTGTTTTTTTTTGGATTTGCTCATGTGCACTGTGTTGAACTAAAATGCCCTTATCACTAACAGGAAGTTTTAGAGGGTACTTTTTAAATCCCAAAGACAACAAAATTAAGTGACACTCCACAAAAAATTAATGTGTAATGAATTGATCAATTTTTCTCACTTAATTATTTGCTTTTTAAGGGACGATTAAATCAAACTAATTAAGAGTGTAACAAGTTCTTTGATCTTTAAATTTGGTGAATCTTTTACTATTGCAATAAATTTATTTTTGATGGTAAATGTATTTTAATTCATCGAAAAATATTTTGCCTGCAAAACAAACGAAATTTTCTCCAATCCAGCAAGCAAGCAAGAAATGTTTCCAATATCGAATTTAACAGGTTTAGTATGTAAACTAAGGCCACAAGTAAAATACTGGAAGATCAAAGTTAATCAATAAACCATCGAAACTTTTTTCATTTTGGCAACTGAACGAAACATACGAATGTATTGGGGCCGCTATTGTTAATTTAAAAACTTCCATATATAATTACGAATTTTTAGAGTAGCGCGGAAAAGAAACAAAGAGAAATGTACGGAAAAGCAAAAAACTTCGAAGTACTTCAGCCTCGTTGTTGGGTAATATTTTTTGTTATTATTATTACTCCTTTTTATTGCTGTTATTCCGTTTTCCTCTACATTTTTTTTTACGTTAACATTTTTTAACATATTTATGTCTCCTTTACAAAAATGTTTCTGTTGTTTAATAGGTACTATATATAATAGAATTTATGAAATCTGATAGTGCTTATGGTCTTAGATAATATCTTTTTTGAGGGTGCTTGTATTTAAAATGGAAATTTTAAATCTTACATAACAAATTAAAGTTAATAATATTTAAGACATTTTTATGTTCTGTTAGATAGAGATATGGTTTTATTTATTCCGGTACCACTACGGCCTTGCTTTGATAATACAATTCGTAACGGATGTAAAAAAAATATGAAACAAGGTCGAGGAAATGCAAAACATTTCTTCTTTTATAAATATGGATTTTAAATGATCTTCCTGTACGTGTTAGAATTACGCTTATAAAATGAAGGTTTGGTGTGTATAAACTTCGTGAACAGATACTTTATGGCATTCACCAAGAATTCAACCTAATAAATCTTCTTCTATCAAAATAAGGATAATAATAAATCTACAAGAGACAGCACATTGCCTTCATGTTGTTGTTCTTCTTGCTGCTGTTGCTCCTGCTGCTCTTGTAAAGTTTATTAAAACTGATGTGTGCAAAGTTTTCTCTCAATCACTAAGTCTTAAAATGCCGCAAATTTAAGTGACGTACATGATATTAAATGTGTAAAGATGCATATTGCTTTGATATGAAATAAGTGTCAGGGCATGTCATTTTCAATTACGATCAATTTGTTGATTAATGACGAAAAGGGAACTAATATTAATTAGAAAATTTACGTACATCCACTATCTGCAATATTAAGTTGCGGCAATTATTTTGCTCGACCGCGATGCAATCGATTTTATTTCAATTTCGATTTGATTTAGAACGAAATGCGACTCACAGGGTTAGATTCGGATTAACTTTATCAGAGAGATACCGTCATCTTGCTCTAGGATATCGAATCATTAATTACAAATTGTTGGCAACCTAAATTTAATTCGGCATTATTATTATTGCTGTGCGCACCATCGTAATTCATTTTTGTTTTTAAATCAAACTGATGGAGTAATTTATTGTAATCATAATAGATATTTAATCGAAAGTTTGGTTAAATTCTTAGTTTCGGAATATAACGAAACAAACTTGTGCCCGGCGCATCCACCAAATTCTGTTTGGCGCTTGTTTATAGTGCAACTTTGAAAATATAGTTTTATCGCATTACAATATTGATTATAAGCTAATATTGTAATTAAAAAGAATCAATTTCATGCTACTTGTAAATTTTATTACCCATATAAAGCAATAAAAGTTTTTTTTAGTAAACGAGAGAAAGATTAAATCCTAAACCAATTTCGTACGATAAAATGGATAGGAATAAATTACAAAATTCAATAAAACCACGCGCACATAAACCAATTATCGCCGTACAATATCCATTTAATAGAATTATTGTAATAACCACTAATTAGTATCATTAGGCCGATACAAATTGCGTCGAAACAAAATTAACAAACTCAAACATTAAAAGAAAGTAAAGGAGAATAAATATTTTTATTGGACTTCGATGACTAATTTCGTGGGTTGTTAATTAAGCAATTACGTTCGTTACACTTTTACAATTACAATACAAATATTTTTTATTCCAATTCCTAGCAAAACATTGCCTGCCATATTTCTATTATAAACCATACTTCGTGTTTGAATTTTGAAATGGTAACGTTCGTCGAACAATTCTCAATCATAATTTTTCGTGGTTGTCTAGTAGATGAAGGCAATGTATTTCGGTAATAAACCTAAATACATAGGGAGCATAAAATAAGAGAATTAATCGCCTTGCTTGAAACGTCGTATTTTATAATTCGTCCATTTATTAACACCTTAAGGTATTATGCCATTTATACTTGAAATGTCTGGCATAGAAATGGAAGTCGCTTTAATAAGTTTGATTATCAGTGTAGATGGTACAACCAGAAGGATCTATTGTATAAATTTCTATTAAATGTCGTTATTAATATTACTTCTTTTTCCTTCTTCTTCTCCGAGTCGTTGTTGTTATTGTTATTATTATCATTAGTTCGTTAATAAAAGTCAACCATTTCGAGTATAAATAATTCTCGTAATATATTGGAAAGTATTTCGTTCACGTAGTGACCGGTGACGTTTGGGAATAAGTATCCTAGAACTCTAATGGAAATTGCTGACCTGCTATTTATAGTTCCGAGTCTCTTCTGCCCAGATTCAATATTTCTTTACCTTCTAGTTTATTTTCCCTTTTGGTCACTTCATTGCTTTATCCACATAAGTTTAATGGCACTTGAATTTATTTCCTCCTTTTACTTCTCTCACTTCTTTTTCTGCCCTTACGATAACACTTACTTATTTATTTCTTTAATAATAAAATACGTACCAGACATATACACCCACCGTAAAGCAACAAAGCATTACAAACTGGCGTAATTATGTCATTTTATTATTAGACATAAAGAAAAAAGAAACCTCCCACATAACGTGAACACATAAAGCACGTTTAGAATGTAATAAGATAAAGCAACTATTGCGGTTTAATATTTTATAGCACATTTCGAAATCGAATTATTTGAATTTGCATTAGAAGATAGTTTATAATGCCTTTGACTTTAACGGTAATGTATTTGAACCGAACGTCTACTTGTATACATGTACGAATGGGACGATTGTATTTATTATAGGAGAATTAGGCGAATAATGCGGTTTAAATCCGACTTATATCTCGGATAAACAGAAGTTTACATTGGAATATTATTAAATTCGTATTTGCTCCATATATATTTAGCATTTCCATTGTTTCACAACGAGGGCTCGTTTTAAAAATTCCATTAAAAAATTGTATCAGATCCATTAACTTAAAGTGAATACCTTTTACTATAATTCCGTTTTGTTCCATTATTCACATAATAACACCACGTCATATACTAATGTTGGAAATTAAAATTTTATTTAAAAAAGACAAAACGTTAAATATATCCTCTCGTTATTTGCGTTTGTGTCCGTTTGCGAAAAGAACTTACGACGATTCGTAACATACACGCGCTTAAACAGATAAACGTGCATGGCAGACGTAGACACAGAGGAAATTAAAAGCGACAAAAGTTTTCCAATTAAGCCAATCCCCACAAGAAATTAAACTGATACGTTGCTTCGTCCTGTGGGGTGGGGGCGGTGGTGATAATTTGATTTGGCACTCGTGATGTACATACGAGCAGATTTTGGATTTCCAACTGTAAATATCGTTTAAAGTTACATCTATAAATAATATACGAGTTTATATAATTCAGAGTGAAGCGCGGTAAAATGTTAGGGAAACGGATCTGCGACGACGATTTAATAACAATAATAATGCCGTTTAAGTTGCGTTGTATTGTAATAGCAACTACGTACGTTTAGGGATCTGTCGCAAATTATTATTAATGCGATAAGAGTTGTTAAAGGGCGGTTTATACGATTAGGGAGGTGTCGTTCGAACTGTCTGAAAGATTAAGTATTCTTACGGATTTTAAACGCTTCCTCCGTTTGCACGATGGAAATATTGCTATTAATATTTATGACTAGTTCCAGTTTTGCTTATTCGTTTTTGGTAATTAATAAAACAAACACAAGTATTTGTTAAATTCATTTACGTTTGGCGCCACACCGTATTATTTTATTTCCATCGTTATACGGCACCGATAATAGACTTTCGCGAATGCACGTGCACGTTGGCAGACTTTTAAAATGCAATTAGCATCCGCAACGTTTTGTTTTTAAATTCATTTTAATACGTGATCGTTTTATTTTATGATCTTAAATTAACTACCTACCACGAAACGACGTTTAACAGTTAATATTTGTTTATTATGACGGGATATTTTTAGATTAATTATTAAATTCCGTGATACTTAACAGTTTTATTCGATTTCGATTCGCTAATTGGCAAATTAGCAATGAAGCATTAATGAAATTTATATATTTGTGACGGGAAAATAATTAATATTAGGTTATAAAAGAGAATATTCAACGACCAAAAATATATACGAAATTTCGCGAATTGAAGTTGAAATCTCCATCATTCATGTTCAATACCACTAAAACACATCTCACAGTGCACGTATACGAAATGGTATTAGCACTAGAGCTAGAGTATTTGTATTAAAGCGAAATTGTAGAATAAGAAGTGTAATAGCAATAATATAACGTTATTGCGGAGTTTGCATTTCTTACATTATGTACGAATGTGTGGAGATGTAAACAAACTGTAAGTGTTCCAGTGTAATCACGGAACGTATAAATGAGTGCATAAAGACAATGGTTTCTCCCTCTAACGCAATACCTTCAATAACAATTTTACTGATAATATAAACTTGAATGAAGCAAAGGCACGAGAGTAATTTGCGAAACGCGACGATTTCGTTCTTTCGATGTCGAATTATTGTTAACAAACATGGAAAATTAGTTGTTGTCAACGCATTTGCACATCAACATTGTGATTGTTGTCGAAATTTGATCATCCGTTTCGCGAACAACGAAAACGTGAGACGAAAAAGGTTTCTTAAATAAACCGCAGAATAAATGGGAAACAAAATAATGCGGCGTTGCAAAGGCAATTTCGCATAATAAATTTATTGATTTGATATATAATTCGTGTTGAGAATTGGCACTAATATTTATTGCGGTTACCTTATATTTGTATAATTAAAACAATTAATAAATTTTAAACGATCGTCAGTGCTCAAATTGTATGATACTACAGGGTGCGACAAAAGTTCTATCAATTTTTTTAACAGTGTACACCAGATAAGCAAACGACGGTAACCTACATTGAATGTGCTTAAGATGGTGTTGAGGTTGAGGTTGAGGCAATTTCGATGGAAATGTGCATTAGCATTCTGAATAATTTTCGTTTTAAATGTTTTGAGCCGAATGCATCACTTTATAAAGCATTGATTGCAATATATCGTTATTGATCTATAGAAGGATTTTATTCGTTATCAACGCGGAGTCGTTTGTTTATCTATCAGTTTCACACGGTTAAACATATTGAGAGAGCTTTCGTTGCACCCTGTATGCATTAAATATATCGTATTTGGAAAATATATTTAACGTACATATGCACGTACGTATGTCAATAATACGTGGATGCACGTAGCAGATTCGCTGTGTGTGTGTGTTTAGTTGAATATGACAAATATAATTTAATATTGCTGAAAACATAGAGAAAATTGAATTGAATAATTTTTTCTCTCCTGAAATTGAATTATAAATGTTTACTGCCAAATATTTCATCCAATATTGAAACTCAATGGTAATAATAAAAGTGGAATAAATTTGTTTTCAGATATACAGGAAAATATTTTTTGTCGGTCGTCGTTGTTGTCGCTACTGCTGTTGTTGTTGGTGTGTTGTACGTGTATTACGCAAAAAAGAGGAAACTTTAGTACAGAATTTTTTTTTTTTGAAGATGTAATAATAATAATATTTTGCAACATTTTTTTTGCGCGATACGGAAGAAGAGAAATTTAAATTGAAACATTTTTAACATTTTCTATAAATTTCCTTTTCTCCTCTCTCCATAACACTTTCTTCTCTCTTTAAGGAATTTATTAAATATTTTGTTAGGAAATAAATAAATAAACGAAAAAAGGGACGCAACGTAGAAGGGAAAAGTAACGGTAACGGTATAAAGTTAAATATGGAAAACTTTTTGATTTAGTATAAAAATTTGCACTCTTTTCCCTACACTTTATTTTTTCACTTTCGTATTTTGTTGGTCTTGTTATTTCTTAAAATTTCCATTCGTCTGAGTGAAAAAGCACACGTTATCTAGCTGGAAAAAAATATTTTTGCATGTGTATGAGAGATGCTTTTAAAAAGCTTAATATATATTTAATGGTCGTAGATTTTTCCTCGTCCCCCTTTGCTTTTCGAAAATATTTTTAGGTATGTAAGATATCGACTTTTCTTTTCCGTGCCGTGTAGAATGTTATATTTATATGAAAATTGCCAGTAATGGAATATATTCATTCGATTGTAAAATTCTTTATAGCTGAAACGTACATTCAAACGTATGTGTGTGTGTCTACGAACAGAAATGGAAGAGAGTAAAGTTGAAGGAGAAAAGAACGAGAAATTTATTACAATCTACATATGCAAGGTGACCAGCTAGACATCCTATTTTAAGATGGAACAGTTCCGTTTATGTAGATGAAGCTTTCGATTTTGTATATCGTTCCACTCACTCTTCTTATTTTGTTCTTTCTTTTGTCGTTGTTGTGTTTGATATTCATAACGCTTCTCATACTTTTTTTTATGTTGCAAAATATTTTGAATAACGCGATATATTTTATTAACGTTATAAGCTTTTTCAGGAGTTTCCTTTTTTGTGCAGAAATAATTTTAAACCATCCGCTCGAATAATGTGAATTGACAAATGTCTCAGGCATAAAGGAAATCGTTGAGTTTAATCGATTAGATTTACAACATGGTTTAGTGTATAATTGAAATTCGATAAGTAATCTATTAAACTTTAAGCAATACAAAAGCGATTTGTTATCATACAATCGATTGAAGCTTATATGTGGACTCGTAACAATTATTTGGATATGAAATTGTTTTAGTTAAATTGCAACAAGGAATAAACAATATCGAATCTGGGTTTAGATTAATTTGTGAAATTGCAAATTTTCCATCTATTGTTGCGCTTGTCGTGTATCAATTTACATTTTTTTTCTCACTTCTCTATCTTCTTCCGATTGCTAAATTTTCGTTGAATCAATATTGTAACTGCCTCGTCTGTTGTTTTTTCCTTAGCTATGGAAATAGAAACTTTGTTTGTTCGATTTTCGTTCGGCGCAATCAATCATACATTTTATGTTGATTAAAAATTATAGACGACTTGAATGGATAGAACGTAATTTAAAATAGATTATCTTTTTTTACGTACGGTTGAAAGGCAGACGAATGTATTAACATTAGTACGTAATATTATTTGAAATATGATTTTTAATGAATCATTAGAGCTACGTTATATTGTCAAATTATTTTATATTATATCGAAAAATAATGTTCTAAATTGCTTTAATGCTGTAGTTTGCATTATCTAATGATAATCAAAATAGGTGAAGCATGTTTTTATTGTTGGCTTCAGGAAAACTTCACTATAATAGAACAAAAATGAACTTTCATTTAGCACATGTTAAAAACACATAATTTCCGCTAGAAACTTTTTTATATAAAATTATAAGAAAATTTATTCGTGCGATATTTTATAAGAAATCGGTATAATGCAAATTTCAGTTTTGATAAGGTGAATTATATTTATAGGAAATATAATTTTTGAAAATACGCGTACAAGTAAATAATGATACAATGAAAGAACAATTTAAACTATCCAATTATTGGGGCAATAAATCAACTTGATGTCACGTTTAATTAACCAAAAATGTTTATTGAAATTATAATGTGAACTATGCTCATTTTTGTTTGCCATACATAAAAATTGACAAAAGAAATGGTATCATTATCATATCTACATAGCGAAATGGAAATTAAACGAATTAATTTCATATAAATATACATAGATAAATGAGTTTTTCTAATAACATTCTATAAATTTATTCGTTGAAATTTAACACATTTTCATATCGAAATAGAAATCGTTAATTTAAGTTCACAAACATTTTATCATTGTTACTAGAAGATGTAATATAATTTTATTATCCTGTTGTTTAATGTCTGAAGAGTATCGTCGTCAGAATAAAGCAAAGAAAAAAACAGTCTAAAATATTTGTTTCATTTAGAAACTTTCTAGTAAACGAATTTTAATGAAAAAGCGATTCCCTTCTATTACAAATATTTCGCTCATAATCTGTGTGAACTTCTAACGATCTCAATGAATTATTAGGGTGCTCGTGTAAAATAAATTCTACTTCAAATTTGATAAATTTCACCGTCAATTTTATTTTAACGGTACTATAATTAAATTTTTTTGGGCTGTTTAATTCATGCATTATGCAATATAAAGCGGGACTAGGAATTTATTCGTACCTTTCGGTCCCACCCCTATATTGCCGGTGTGTTCGTGTTACGGCGCCGAGTAAAAATACTAAAATGGAAAGTATAGAACTTGATCTTCAAATTATTTGATGCCACGCGAGCCTTTAATAATTATTCATTTCGAATTTTCTTTTGTAAGTTATATCATTTTATTTTCCGAATTGCTTTCAAATACGTTATCGTAGAGAAACGGTCCTCGTAGTTTTACGTTCGAATTAAAGAATCTTTGATAAACTGCATCGAATTACATTTGACCTCATTCGTTTATTAATTAATTGCACTAATTGATCAATTAATTTTAATTACATTACCAATTAAAGTCGAACAATAACGTTTTGTAATAGGTCATTAATTTGTCTTCAACTGCAGGACGGGAAAATAGATGATCTAATAAAAATGTCGGGCGAGAGATAAAATTCTAGACGGAAAATAGAAAAATAGATGGAAGTAAATCCGTTGACAAGTTAAAGCAATAAAAATTGCAGGCAGGTAAGTAAAATGTGTAAAATAACACACCAACAATAATAATGTCAGATAGTAGATATTTTTTTCTACTTTGCTAACGTGCAATAAATTTCTTCTTTCATATGAAGCCATTTTTACTGAGGAATATAATTGTCGTCTGCCAACGATGTTTATTTCATATAAATTCCTCGTTAAAAATGTTATTTTATTGCCCTTAATTGACATCCAATGTGATTACGCGCTTCTAATAATAACTCGAATCAATTTCAGAACTTTACAGAATGCAAGAATTTGAAGTTTATGTTTCAGCGAACAGATTCGTTTTGAAAGGAGCGAGTAAAGTTACCATTAATAATTGAGAAACTGTTTTGAAAAACCGATGATGTAAGATATTTGGTCTATTCCATGCCTCCTCGCAATATATTTTAGGTCAACAACCAAAAATTTATTTAGGACATTCGACAAACAAACCTTACCGTTCTTTTTTATCTTCGGCTAATACATATAGGACGAGAAATTGAAAAAGAAAAACTTATTTTCCGTTAGCGAACCTTCGAATACTTTTAGTATTAAGTTTAAGCAAACATCAATCTGATTGCGTTCCACCTCAAAAACAAAAACTCGAGCAAACACGCTTTCTTTTATAGGCAATAAATTAAATATAAATAAAGGCATCAAATTTCAGTTAAGCAGGAATTAATATCTTTTGGAGGAATCCTAAAAAGCTTCACGGTTACAGGCATCGTAATTTAGAAAATATCATATTATGCTTGTCTAATGCATAAACATAATTCTAATTAAATAACTTTTCAGAACCAAAATTCATAATTTAAATTTAGATACGAATGCATATTAAAGCATAAGTAATTGAGAGATTTAATTAAAACAACATGCAAAAGCAACGTTGCAAACAAATCGGATAATACTTTAAGGCAGGCATTGAATATGACTAATTTAAATACATTAAAATAATCATAACTAACATAATGAACAACTACTGATGTATATGAAATAATAATGTGCGTTCATATCTAGCGAATTTGCAAATTTATAAATTTATAAATTCTCGTGCAACTGATTGCCATTAAAAATACACTCGCAAAAAGTAACTTTCATTGGATTGTAAAGACGGTTATGGTATTCATAAATCAATTTCTTACTAGGATAATAATAATTCAAGTTTCATCAAGATTAATAAAAAATTATTTAATTTTCGTTGACGTTGAGAAATACCCTATAAAAAATGGAAAGCGTGGGATAGGGGTTGAATGACGTTAAAAAGTAAGTGGGTGGTTCTGCATTAATGAGAAACGAAAAAAAAATACGCTACTGTTATACATTTTCTTATATTACGCCGAGTTATTTATATAATTAAGTAAAATTAATTAGTTCGTCTCAAATTGCAAGAAATTTCCTCGCTAATGTTACAATTTCATCTCCCTCCTCTCCATTATTATTTTCAATTTCAATTTGTTTCTTTTCAGCGCAGTTTATTTTAAAGAAGTAGAAATTGCAAAATGCTTTCGTTAAGACGTACAAAAGAATATTTCTTTCTGTCTGTCTATCTGCCATTCTTTCTTTCCATCGCTTTTTACATTTCAACTATACAACAACAGTTTGCTAATAAGAAAGCTATTTTCTATTTCCGCTTTCTTTTTCGTTTGTGTACAAGACGAAATAACGGGTTCCCACTACAAATTATATACAGTCACTTATTGCCTGTTTTCAATTTTCTACTTTGTTACCTACATAAACCGTTTCCGTCTTTTCTTTTACCTATCGTGATTCACACAAATTGATTGAAACAGAATCAACAGATTTTTGCGGTTTCTTACATGCCATCGACGAAATAAAGTTTTAATGCCGGCGTACGTATGGAAAATGTGAAGTTAGCGGTAATGCCAGAGACCTAATTACATGCATGTAGCGAACGTAAGAGAACATTGCGGTGCATGTTGCACGTTTATTCGGCTATAATTTCGTAGAAGAGCGGCGCGCAACTTAATGGTGCCGGATATAATAATGTGAAATGTTAACGTAAAACCACAATCAAAATAAATTTATACTTTTGCAAAGCGCGTATGTCATGAGCATGCAATTAAAATGTGAACATATAGTCGAATTATAAAACTGCATCGTGCTCCAATATGCATTACATTTAATTTAATTTAAACGAAAATGCTCAAAATAGAAAAAACGATTTTATATTTTTGGTGCAGTGCAGTAATCGTTTGGTTCAAGGGAAATCACGTGTTCGCAATTTCGAGATGTTTCACCACTGAAGCAGATCGTCAACGATTGTCGAACGTTGTTATAGCATTGCCAATAGCAAAAGGAGGTGCAAGAAGAAATATGGCAAAGTACGTCTTTATTCATTTTGATGTCATTTTAAAGGTTATCTGTCGTCCATTGAAACTCGATTATTATTTCTCTCCGTCTCCTTCGTGCAATTTTTTACAATTGGATTCTATGCAATTCGAAGATTTAAATAAAATAGATAGATTCTCGTGCCAATTGATAAATTGCTAATCGTTACGTTTATTCCCGATAAATTTCACTTCGTTTATGAATAATCTCGCATCGTCAATAATCAATGATAGAGAAAAATATCAAAAGCCAATTTTTCTCCACTGAAATGTCGAATAAGTGACGGTTTGACTGTTTTCTTATCG
Source organism: Hololepta plana (assembly GCA_963695495.1). Taxonomy (NCBI): domain Eukaryota; kingdom Metazoa; phylum Arthropoda; class Insecta; order Coleoptera; family Histeridae; genus Hololepta; species Hololepta plana. The sequence continues at coordinate 13,641,376 of OY968831.1, read as the reverse complement.
CTGCCACTGAAACCTCACGAGGACTAAAGAAATTACGTTTTTCACATTAGACACAGCACTCACATTATATTATTACTCAAGTTCTGCTCGTAATTCTTTCAAGTGCAACCTGAGAAATTCAATTCAATTTCCAGTCGCAGTGAACGAATGATTGTGCCTTTTAATTGACGGTATCTGAAGGAGATGAATGTGCATCATGCAGTTATCAATTTACAATTTGAGGATGTTCTTTGGGTTCAATCGAAAATTGATGGTACCTTAGTTCGAAATGCAAATTGCTAGATGGTTATCTTTGGACAAAGGCTATGGTAATGTGCATGTTATAGATTGAATATTAGCGAAACGCTCGTAGATTCGCAGCCTTTGCTAAAGTTAACGGCTTCTTATTGGAGAGAAAGACGTTGTAATTTAAGTTTAACTTGGAGCCAAATGCATTCTCATATTATTATTACTTGTTGCACTTACACGACCAGATATTTTACTCTAAACGTAAGTGCTTCATAATTAATTTCTTCGCATTTTATGATAAGGACAAAATGTTGTGCAAGGAAAAACCTCTTTTTAAGCCCTCGATAAACGAATCCAGCGTCAATTTCGCGTTCGACTTCGCATCTAATGACGCGGTGTGATGTAGTGGAATTAATTTTTAAAGCAAATTATGCAAATAGATACACATTATAAGTAGTAGTAATGGGTAACCCAGTTTGTTGACGTATCATTTGATGTTAGCTAAACGCACACGTATAATAATTTTAAACCGTTCCACAGCTGACGGTTTATATATGTAGTTGATGAATGAACAATTGAGTAATAGCAAACATAAACCACTAATTTCATCCAGCGAACGTGTAACCGCCGGTTGATTTCATAGTTTTCACTTCTAATAAATTGCAAAACCGTTTTAGATATTCAATAATGGGGTACGCGAAATGTTATTTATTAGTCTCTAGCCTATAATAGTTGTTGGTAGCGTGTATCATTATTTCTCTCTTCTCCTTTTTTTTTCTAGTTTAATAATAGTCACATTAATGGCCGGAAAATTAATACTGTGCCCCGAAATGATATGGTATACAAAATTAACCAAGAGGGTATTAAATTTGCAGTATATTTTTTGCTGCAAAAAACGTTGCCATAGCTAGATTTTGATAAAGCAATTTAATTTCTATTGTACGTGGCGTCCTGCTAGAAACGAAATATAATACCGGGGAGAATCGTACGACAAATTTTATCGTGATAATGGGCAAAAATTGTAAATAAAACTCTCTGCCCGTACTGAACAATGCAAGTAGAGGAAACTCGATGTAAAAAGTTATAGAGGAGAAAGACCATTTTAAATGTCTTATAAATTTGAAGTTGATACTGTAATTCTGGTGGGAATAAAAGTATAGCAATAATATTATTCATTAGGATTTAACATTGAGCAATTTAAACTTTTGCAAATTTACATTACCGTTACTTTTTATTTTGCTCTTTATATTGTGTGCTTCCTTTCCGCTCTTCGTGTCCTTACCTTTCAGTCTTGCATTTTATATTTACGTGTAAGTAAATTTTAAAAAGGAAGTAATAACAAAGTGTTGCAGAACCGACTATTTAATTTTTTTAACGGAAAAGCTAATTAAAATTTACGTCCGTATTCTATTCGGAAGCGTATTTAAACGAATTTTATCTCACCTTTCATTCGCAATTTTAACGGAATTTGTATGGCGACATTAAGTGATTTTTATAAACATTTTGTGTCAAATATTTGCTAAACTAATAAACATTCTTTCGCTTTCATATTTTGTTAAAATGAAATTCTGTGACACGTTCTTTATTATTGTTGCAGGTAAATTGATTCCAATATCATTGTTCTGTTAAACGATCGAAGTTTATGTTAATTGAAATAAAATGCAAATAAATTTATCTCACTGGTAGATGTTAGATCCAGTGCAATTATAAATTGTTATCCTCTGATTGTAGCTGAAATATGAGTGATGACACAATCACCGTCATAATCAACATGGCAATTTATCAAAGCAATTTTATTTCAAGTCCAAAAAGAGGATGAAAATTAAATGAAAAACATTTTAGAGAACAATCAAAATTATATTTGTGTCCCTTTATTACCGTTCTCTCTTTGATATCTGTATGTATTTCTCGGGTACTTCTATGTAAAAAAAGTGTACGTTGGAAGAGTAACATTTTGTTGTAATAACAAAAAGAATAACATTAATCTAATTTCTACTTTTCACATTGTTAAAAAGGAGAGCTTTAAAAAAGCGTTTAATGAAAAATTCGAGTTCGTTTTTTGTTTAATTTAAAAGAATTAATAACTGACATAAATTTCTTCTTCCATTCGTTTAATAGAAAAGTATTTTTCATCTTTTACATAGTTTCGGTATTTCATCATCGTGCAGACGACCAAAGCGTCCAGGAGCTTTAAATGAGAAAATACAACATGTATTAGTAAAAAGCCAAAAAACGGATATTAATAGTAAACGATTTCAACGATAATTTATCATGTCTAGTGTTACGTTAGAGGAAATGAGATGATCAATTTTTAATTGTTCTCATGAATATTTATTACATTCGCAATGATAGAGGAAAGCTTTTATGCGATTGTTCTATGGTACATAAATGATTCGTTTTTAATTCCGTATCATCATCCTAAACAACGCAATGCGAAAGAACAGAAAATGTTGCAGAGAAAAGAATTTGATGAAATAAGACCTAGACTCATTATTTTGAATACAAGCACTATTTATTTTTGTCTTGTCTAACATCTATGTTCGGATTAGTACGATTATTAATGCGAATACATTTTCGAATGTACACGTACATTGCAGAGAGAATAACGTATAACGTACATGTAATAGAGTCATTGAATATTTTAGTAATATGTTTAAAACATTCAAACGTCACCAGAGGAATATTTAAACACGAGACACGAATATATAATTAGTTTTGTAGCTGGAGATCCCTATGAGAATTACATAACTGTCAATTATTAAATGGTGTTATCTAATTAAAAGAGGTAGAAAACGATAGGGAAGAAAATAATTCAACCCCATCCGACCCGCGCACGAAAATAACCTCTCGTGGTTACATTTCGAAACTGAATGCAAAAAGAGACGACGAAAGTTATTTGCATTTTTATTGATGAAACTGTGGGAATCTGGGAATTAGCTTTATATGTGTACGGATTTTTCTCCTATCTCTTTTTTCTTTCTTTCAGGAAATGATAATAATAAAATGATTCGCGCGTTATTTAACACTCTATTACATTTGGGTTCGTTAATCTTCTACAATCTGAACAATTTTATAGTCTTCGATTATTTACGGTTGGCTGAATGAAGAAGGAAAAACACTGACGAGTAAAAGCATCGATTTGCGGTTGTTTGTTTTTCAGTAAGTTCCGGTTATTTATTTGTATTATGTTTATTCCTTTTTTCGCAACGAATCGTGTAAGCACTTTTCCTTTTTCGCTCGCATTGCCTTATACAACCGTTTTATCGATGTTTATCAATTAAACAATCAGTGAATAAAAAATAGCGGAAAAAATGTTATGTTTAGTTTGTTAATTATTATTACGTAAATGTATGAAATCAGTTTGTGAATGTATCGTCCTGAAGATGTTTCGGTGACGTTCATTAATCTTGAGTAAACCAAAAGGTGCATTAATTTTTTAAAAATTAAAATTAAATGACTTCATCGCTCTCTCTCTTCGCTTGGTCAGGTGTTTCAACATTCGCGCATTAAATAATTATACATAAGAAAAAAAAAATAGGCAGGTACGAGGGAAGTCATATAAAAAAGGTTTTTTCCTGAATTTTATATGTGCGCTAATACACTTTATTTAATTTAAATTGCACACTTTTTTCTGTCCCACTTTTGGCTACGTAAATTTGATTAATAATTAGTATTTTAAAAAAATATCCACACCAAAGTTTACCATATTGAAATATCTATAGTGGTTTGTGGGATTTTCTGAAAGGGAATTATTAATTGATGTTTCTGGTTTTCTATAGATAAAGGAGAAATATACAAATGATTATTACTATTCTGTAATTGCAAAGGATTAATTTATAATTATTATTGTATAAAGCGAAGCAGTAAACCATTAAGAAGATATTGCAATTGCATTGTTCGCAACTTGAAAATTTCATCGTTATATTAAATTGTTACTGGAAAATCAATAAGATTAATGCTAACAGTCGCAAATTCTTCAGCAATTATACCGAGTGTTTCTTGGAGAGAAATATTTTATCGAGCCAAATTTCAAAAATACAAACACAAATGGCTGGACAAGTTATATGGACGATTATATTATTAAGCACGGTTAATACAAAATTTATGAGAAGGATTCGATAATAAATTAACTAATTTATTTCAACTTTTAATAATAATAATGTAATTAGAACGCGATGGGCCACAGGAAACGAAATTGTTTTTTTTTATTATCTGTTAGAAACTTTTGTCATAAATTATTTTGGAACTAATTACCCACTTCAATAATTTTCAGATAACTTACGAAAACATCCTGTATTTAATAACAAAGTTTGGTGATATCATCGTCGTCCCATTTATAATTATCGTTTTCGATGACGTTATTTTAGCAAGGAACAAACTGTTAATTACCTATCCAAATATCCTTCATTTCATATGGCACGTTTATTAGATAAAATTAATGATTTTATCCCAATAGAATTAAAATTTAACCGATCCGCTCTCCTTAGCGCCAATTTTAATTACACTTCCATCTATTATTACGGTAACGAAGGATTATTTGAAGAATATAACGTAATACATCAATTGCAAAACCAAAATAGCAAGAATTTAAGCAGACGGTTTCGTAAAGTTTAAAGATCAATCTCGATGTTAATATTTTTCCATTTCCAATTTGGTTGCGTCTTTCTGAAGTCTCAAAACTAATCCACAAGTTTTGAAGTTACTTGGCGAAGTATGTATCGGGAAAAAGTTTTTTTATCCATAAATCTAATAATTTATCCATCAGAGTTTTTGTATGATTTACTTCAGCCATAAATAGATTACGATGCATATGCTCATGAATACCATCTGTTATTTTATAAATATTATCTCGAATTGTTTCAAGATTAAGTAAAATTGAGAAAGATAAGCTTGAAATTGTTCCAAAAAGGCGTCACGCATTTTGACAATTAGATTGGATTTTTCAAATCTTCTTCTCCACGTTTTCTTCTTCTCGTTTAAAGTACGAGTTGTCTTGTTTTAACGGTAAAATGAGAAACCGAAGAATAATATTTTATACTTTCCTTAGCAACTTTCGTGTAAGAGGATTTCGTATACAGCTCACTAAAGTCCGTTCTATATCTCGTGCGAATGAAGTAAAAGTGCGTGTAAATAAACCGTCAGCGTCTGCTTGTACTTTTTTCTCATTCGCTATTTTTACGTCGCTCAAACTTTTTCCCCATCTCTGAAACATATTTTCAGAATGAGAAGAATTAAATGGATTGAAGAAAAACAGAAATTAATATCGCGATAAGAATCGGAGGAGCGGTTCGTAATTTTATTACCGGTTCGACGAAAGGTACGGTAAATTCTGGCGAGATATCAGAATCGAATGTAAAGTGTTTGCAAAAAGTTATTTGCACCAATGCCGTACCGTCATTTGCATTTAATGCAATTCGCGCGTATCTCCGAGTAATTCATACGAAAAGAAAGGAATCGGAGAACGTATTGGAGGAAAGCTAAAGAAGCGGAAAATAAAAGAAAATAGAAAACGACAAAACCTGCACACCTATATTTTTGCGGAATCTAAATGAATCGGATCGTATTGAATTTAGATGGACTTTAATTAGAGATGCAAGTGTTTAGTATTCGGTCTATGCAACTATTCGCACGAATAATGGCACCATTCAATTGATATATATTTACAAGCATAAATATCGAGTTTCTCCAAGTTTTCCACTTTAAATTCGTCGACGTCCGTTGCACGTACTCACACGCCTTTTCATTCTGTTTCAATTCATTTCGTTTTAATCAGATCTTTCGTTCAATAGGTATGTACCAATGGCAATATTTCTTTCTAAGGATCAATCAAAGACGTTAAATGAGTTTTATAACCGATATAAAGAGATTGAAAAGACAAACGCCATACGCACACGAATTACGATTAACAATTAAGTACATAATTTCGAATCGTCAAAGCTAATGATGCGATCTCGTACATTTTTTATACCAACCATAATTAAGTCCAAAACATTGCGATAGAGAATGATAAGAGAAAGATGTTTTTCACTTTTTTACTTTTAACCCGCATTTAATTGTGTATAATTTTTGTGCAAGTCATACTAATTAACTCCCGCTAAATATCTGCAAACTTTAGATAAAAAAACAACTCTAAAAAATATACGTATATATTTAAATTAATCCTTTGGAAAAGATAAAGCAAACGAGTCGGAATTCTTCAGGACAAAAGGATTTAGGCTTTTATAGTATAAGGAACGGAGGTTAAATAAAGGGAAATAATTCTTTCGTACGCAAAAAAAAAACGTTTCGTTGTTCGTCCGTTCCTTAAGATAACAATACATTTTAATTGAATTTATTATCCATTACTCATATACACTGGGAAAGTGTATGTAGTGTATAAAAATAATAATGGGCCTATGCGTGTCAAGAGAAGACAATGGGAGTCAACTTCTTTTGCGCTTGACTTTCCTTCTTCCTCTTTTGTCTCTCGTTCCGTATTTACTCTTTCTTCTTTCCCTCATTTTTCTTTTTCTACTCGTTGTTGTAACACGATAGAAAGCATCCTTCACTGAACATGTTGATCCCTCGATAGTGAGATAAAGGGAATTGTATGTTGACAATCTTCCACTAAAATGGAGTGAATTCAAAACATAGTGAAAGATGAAGGAGAGGAAGTGAATACAAAAAAAAAGGGAAAAGATGAAGAAGCACGCCTATCGTCAAACTCCTTTTCACATCATGATTTCACGCTTAACAAATATCATCTAACACCCACACGTTCAATTTATTTTCCCCCTTTTCTGTCCATGTTTTTCGCGAATATTAGCGTCCAAATAGTTTAAATAAATGTCAAACAAGGATGGGAATACTTTGACATATTTTGGTTCGTTTGGTTAAAATTTTATTCTATCATCTACTTGCTTCGTTCAGTTAATTGCTTTTAAATTGATAAATAATAATTTCATTTGCGAACAAACGTTGAAAAAGTTCGATTCCCCAAGAGGTATTATGCGTAAGCTCTTCGGGGTGGAAGAAGAAGAGGAAGATTGCGGTCTTCAAAAGATTGCTGCCACCGTTCCATTTAAAAGTGGATACATAAAGCGTCTATTCGACAGATCTCCCACTGGAATGCAACTCAGTTGATTAAGTCTCCACGTTCCTAAACCAATATTAAAATAATCAATCATTTATTTTTTATCGCCAATGAGGTTATTGCTAATACCGTGAGGGAAAAACTAAAATTAAATTTTCCTTTACAATTGCAATTATTGTTTAACCTTTTTTTTTCACTTTTCCAACCGTTAACCTACAGGAAAAGTTAAATTTTCGAAATTTTCTCGAATAGAACTTTATTTAACAAATTTATACTTCATTTATACGAGGGCAATTTAGAAAGAGATCTAAATAATTAAGAAACAAAAGACAAATAATGTTTGACCAAAACGTACTTGTACTAAATAATCAGTGAAATAAAACTAAATTTTCATTGTTGCATGGTAATTGCACATTTCACTGTACGCATAAAGTCAAAGACGGTCTTTACTAGCTTGCGTCACGCACTAAGAGAAAAATAATAATCCTTGGGAAAGGATTTGAATCAGGATAAAAGAGTTAATGCATATTGTTGAAAATTATTTTGGAGACTTGCCAAAATATGATGGTGAGAAAACAACGTCGGTGGTGAACGATGATGGGTTCAAAAATCCTTTCTGAATTCGTTTCGTATAACTCTTTTTATGTTGTGTATGACTACAATTAATCGTGAAAGATAAGTGAAAATTTAATGTGAAATCATGATTTAATGAGTAAATGCAATGTGAAAAGATAAATGTAATAAGCTAACCCAGAGAATTTGCTTTGGGTTCGTCCGCAAATTCCGCAAAGTACCGCAATGTTTAAATGTACAATAATGGGAGAAGAATCTGATTGAGGACGAATGATAGATAACTATTCATTAGTTCGTGCGGAAATGTCTGTTCAGTTTCGGAAATCCGCTGTTCAAGGTTCAAAGAACATTGAAAAAGAGGTACGTGAAAAAAATTAGCCTCAAGCGCCATTGAAATATTTTGAACAAATAGCGAACCAAAAAAGGAAAACCATCAATGTGCGGATACTGACAAGTCTGTACAGTTGATAATGAAGGAAGACATTTCAACTCTTCTTAATATCGTCCAAAAAGTATCATACTAATGCCTCTCAAATAAGTTTAACAAATATATCTACCAACATACTAAACAATACAAATGTTATCAGTTTTCAGTTTTTTCTTCTTATTCTGTAAAGCAAAAGGGAGTGGAATGGATTTGGCTCTGAAGTAATATTTAAACGGAAAATAATCGATGTCTACGCTTTGTTAAAAGTAAAACGTTTTCCTTTTCCATCAGAAATCGAACGTAGATTGTAAATGTAATCGCGTTTTCGTAGTCATTGTTTATTTGAAAGAACTCTCAGAGGCATTATTGGAAGCGTATTGTTAGTTCACTGATTAAAATTGATCAAAACGATTGATATTATTGAAAAGAAAAGTCAATACACTTCTTCATATTTATTATACCTATTCACTAGAATTTTTTTCATGAAAATCAATCACTATTGGTGTTGTATCACTTGTAAAGAATCATCTTGGTCGTATGGGAATTTGTTTTATTTCATTTTGTCTTCAAAATCGATATTCTTTTGGTCAGTTATAAACCATTCATCGCTATTTGTAAGCTGCCCCTTGTGTATCTTTTTTTTTTAATTCTCAATTTCCCTCGTGCAATTTCTTATTTGTGCGGGGGTGGATAATTCAAACTATTTTTGAGGAAAAAAAAATAGACTAAAAACTACTTTTTCAATACTAAATTCGATTTATGTTAATTCTTAAATTTATTATTGAATTGCATTCGACATGCGATAAATAAAGCGTTCCTGGTGTTACGAAGTTAAATTTTTACCTTTATTATTTCTTTTTTTTTTTACAACAACAAAGGTTAATATATTAGACAATTCCTTTATATATATCTATATATATATATAGTGTCTTTTTTTATTAACGGGCTCGATTGTATCTCTAGCGGTCTCCTCGATTTACACCTGTAAAAGAATAAAAGCACGAATTAGTCGGTTTCCCGACTAAGTAGGTTCTTTGTTAGTATGCCTAATTTTCTTATAATACCACGGGCGCGTAAGGAACGCTCCTGTAAGGATCCTCATTTGATCCTACATGAACAGACGCATCTGCCGCGAGGGTCGCCAGCCCTCGCCGACGTTCCTTCCGTTGCTTCAGCTGGAGTACTCGGAGCTTCCCCCAGCTGAACCAGGACAAAAGCCTGGCACGAGGGTTATGGGGTGTCTATGCACCTTCCCTCGTCGACAACGTTCTACAGGATGCTCCTGAAGGAGATGTATCCCCAAACAGGACCAGGACTTACGATCTGGTTAGCCTAACAAAACAACAAATGGGGATCGTGCTAACCGATCGCCTGGCATGGTGGTTATCAGGTGCCCCTAATCACCCTCCACCATCGACAGCCTTCTGATTGATCATTATATCATATAGAAAACCCGGAAAACGAAGGGACACGTAATTATTGTTAGTGCAAAGCTTGCCACCTACCTTGCCCCAGAAAGTGACGCCGCTCCACGCCGGGACGCTTGGGCACACACAAGCACTCACACACACACACACCTCCACTCATTAAGGCACTAGTCACTTTTATGAAGTGACTCCATCGGATTTGCTTCTTAAATAGCAAATTCGATGGTGGGCCTCTCCCACTCTCATCTCATTCATTCATGGTATCTTTATCAATTTCTTAAGGCAAATAAAATACAGGGCCAGAATAATATAGCGTAACACTGGTGAATTTGGTTAATTCGCTACTGAGTTTATAGCTAAGTTAGAGTTCAAGTTAATTTCCTTTTCCTTTAATTTCTTAAATTAAATTTTATACACTTGAATTATAACAGAATTCTCAATTAGCTTCTATTACGTGACCAACATGAAGTTCTGGCGCAACAAAAATTTATTTGCGCTGATTGTTCACGTTACGTTTCACGTATGCAGTGTCTTAAAAGAGATTGTAATTTTGGAAAATTAATTCCCATTCACTTGCCATTTTTACAAATTGATCGAATTTTAAACCTTTAAGAAGCACAAGAAAATGCGTACAAAATTGTCGGGAAATACAAAGGAAAATCGCAAATTAAACTGTAATTAAATCCAGGTGATTCGCTTGAAATTTAAATAGCATAAATCGCATGGAAAATGTCTCTTTTACCATTTTTTCCAAAATGTTCAAAGATTTACATAAGCTATCTAATCTCCCCTTCACACAAGCTTTAGCACTAACGTTATTGATGATATGTTATCAGAATATCATTAACTTCGATTAAACTGAATAAATAAACGTTGATATTCGATGTGTATGTTCGTGGGTAAAGCTGCAAAATACTTCGCATGCTCACGTCGATTATGCAAAATCAACTAGTGGTATCAAACAAAATTTAATTAAATGTTGCAAAACTAAACACACTTACGAATTATGAGATATTTTTATAATAACACATCCGTCTTAATGGTCGTGAACTTGGCAAAAGCATACATAAATTGTTCCTAACGTATGTTAAAGGTCAGTTGAAATGGACCCTTGGTGGCCAATCCTGAATTTAGAGTATCGATATTACTTTTCTTTTGTTTATTTATTCAACCGGATACGTTCCATTTCATGAAATGTCCGTATAAATATTTCAAAGTAACAAGCAGACATTAAGATGATGTACGTTTCAGAAGCAGTTCTTCGTTTGCTTTCTTTTCTTATTTGAAAATATTATTCGCATTTCATGGCAACAAAATATAGCATCTCTTACATATTTTATTCAGCAGTTAAGAAAAGAACGAACTAAAAGTAAAATATCGCAATGTTATAAATGCAAAAGTAGTGAAATAACATTTGTTTATAATCTACTGTATAAGTTACATAAATCCAAACATTTTCAACTCCCATCATCGATCAATCAAAACGTGAAAATGCTTTGTTGATGTTTGAAATGTTTTCTTTGAGATTTATTAACTTATGTTAAACGAGAAAAATAAGAATTCTAAAGTCTATTAAACACACAATCCTTCAAAAAAAAACTTTTTAAATCGAATTCACCTCCATTCGATTAAAAGTGTTTGCAGTCGTTGTTATTATTTTTTCTAATCTAGAAATTTATCAATCAAAATAACAAACAGACAGGTAATCTAACCGAAATGGATTACTGAGCATTAGATTTGTATTTGTATCATCATATTCATTCATAATTCCTCATACCTGATTACCAAAAAAAAAACATTTAATCGTCGCGTTCCTCTAAATTTCTCTTAAATTAACTTCTTGGTGTACGCTCGCGTCGATTGTTTTCGAGGAAAAAGTTATTTCAAAGAGAAGAATGGCTTAATTTCGAAAGAGTCGGTCTTTTAACCTCTTAAATTTCCCCCCATATTAGAACATATTTTACATTTCACCGTCATTATATGATGTGGAAAAATCTCATTTCCCGATCTGAACGTCACATATTTTTCCTCCTATATTAAGTCCGTCGTGTATTCGAATTTAATTAAAAACTCCTATTTTATGATCATCGCAAATAATTTGTAACAAGTCCTTTTTCCTTAAATTAAAACCAATTCTAATTTATCGACAGCGATTACGTCTTGTTTGCGTATTTAATACCGGACCCTTATAAAAAGAAAATACTGAAATTAATTAATTAATCGACACTTAATAGATATTAAAATATTTAAAATATACATGAAACGTTTACGAAACGAAGACAAAGAAACAACGAAATTACATTCAAATCACATTATTTTCATGAAACGGTTTTATTTTAAAGCCCCGATAACTACTACAAATGTAAATTACGAATTCCTTTTACCGCCTTTTTTCTCCCTCTTGTTTTCGTGTTTCTTTTCCCTTTATGTTAAAGCCGTATGTTATTGCGTCGTTGTGTTTAGGAAAATTAAAAAAGGGAAAATATCGATTTCGTTACATTTAATGGTACGAAAAAGAAACGTGCGTGTGACTTAAACCCTTAATAAAGTAACATGAAAGTAAATCCATTTGTCTCCATCTTTTTATTGTATTTGTTTTGTCAAAGCTACGGTTTTTAAATGTATGTACTTAATTCCGTTATTTTTCTTATTAACGTCGACGATTTGAATTTAAATGAGCTATTCAATTACAAGATTTTCTTTTTCATTAATATTAATTGGTCACATAAAGTAAAGTAAAAATTACCGGGTTTTGCTACGATGATGACATTAATTTGATGTTAATTAAATGTTTAATGAGCGTATATTCTTTGATCTTTGCTGCACGCATTATTATTATTTTAATAACGCAATGTGTACATTTATAAAATAACATCGTTGTCATTCTCATTATGTTTCATCAATATTTCATTTAATTAATGCAGGAAAAATGTTCTTTCCCTTTTATCTCGTGCTCGAATTCAAATAAGCTAATTTAAATAAACCAGGTTCCATCTGTCGGCTACGTACCTGTTTCCTTTTTCCTTTTATTTGACGAAAAATGGTGAGATGTTTATGAAAATCAAATTTATTACGTGAAACAAAACGATTCCACTTAGAACTACTTCATTAATTGCTTGCGTACTAAAATTGTTACCGTTTAAATGGAAATAAATTTAATTTTCGAAAACGATATATCTTCTTTATGGAAACGAAACGAGCAGCCAACGAAAAAAAGGTACACTTCAAATTAAATTAAGAGATAAATTATAAGCAGGTGCAGTTGTAAAGAGAAGCGTTAATTTATTGCCAAGTGTATTTAGATGAAGATGAAAAAAAAACATCCAAATTATGAGAGGAAATCTTCGAATGTTTCCCGGAAAAGGAAAAATTCTATTTCTCGCAAATCGATAGATGAATATATTAAAATCGTTCTCATGTTAATATTGCTCGCATAAAATGGTTTCGTTCCCTCCGTACAGTCAACGGCAGCGATCGAAATGGGAAACGAAATCTAACGTGAGGGTTGTTTTCGTTAGAGTACCGCCCTCTGATTCGTATTAAAAATCCACTTCCGTCTTCTTACATTTTGCACGAGATACGTCTAAATATGCAGAACGTCACTTCCACATTTTACTGGCTCCCCATCGAATGGCATAGAATCCGACCCCTGTGAAACGATCTGTCGATATCGTAATTACAAGTTCTTGTTGACGGTTACGTGGAGCATCGTTGGGGATGATAATAACAGTGAAAAAAATATATGTAGTTCATAATAACAGCGGGAATGGAATAAAAGACATTTCTGTAATTATTTTGGCCGAGGGGAGAAATGGGGAGAGTGTGCAACGTGGGTTTCTAACAATGATCACCGTTTACTATTTATCATTTCGAAGCCCATACGCAATGCGTTGTGCCACACATCCTTTTTGCGATCCAATTAAAATAGATATTTTGCGTGATAAATTTTCCCGGGGGATGCAATTTAATAAGGTGGTACAATAAAATTCGTCGAAGTTATGTCGATTCTCAATTAAATTTGATTTCTTTCTTTCAATTATAATTCCACAGTAACGCATTCCACGTGCAATTTATCTCACTCTATTCTCGTGTTTATTAATGTAAACCCATAAGAATGATAATTCTGGTGAAAATGCTTACTTATAATTAATATCTCCGTTTACGCCGTTACTATTATTATCATTATCAACGCTCGAATATTCGAGTTTCATTTCAAATTGTGCATTTAATTGAAGATAAATAGAATTGAATTTTGCCCACGTGATCCACTTTAATTCTTACAATTCGAGTGGCAGCAAAAATAAAACGAATTAACGCCCTTGCAATAACACAGTTTCGCCCTGACACGAAAAAATTGCAACGATCTTAACACTATCAGAAATGTGTGAGACCACATATGTTTTGAAATATTATTTAAAATTCCGGGACAAGCTTAATTAAACTTGTTCGTGCGTTAACAATTGTAAATTCTAGATTCAATTGTACATAATTTCGTTTAGGATCATCATAAAAAAGTTTAAATTTTATTGAAAAAATTGGCAGAATGGCAGAGGGAATTTCCAAACCCGCAAGCGATGGAAACTTGCACCCCAACAACTGCTTTTAGGAACCAATCAAAAATAACGTTAACCTAAGAATAATGGATAAATTGCCATGTAAGGTGAGAAAAACGAGAATTTTGTCATTGCAATGGTTGTCATAAAGTCACACATCGTGAGTAATAGAACAAGAGTTTGAACCATCATTTGTGTTATTGTCATCAAAACCATGTTAGATGGGGTAAAAGGTTTAATCGAATAAAAACAATAACTGAAACCCAACAACAGAACCTTTTTGTAGCATGTTAAACCGTAACTTTTTTACTTTGGGGTCTAATTTTTGAACATTTTTATTTTAGTCTCAAATGATACATGATTAAATTAAAAAACAAAACAACCAATTTGAAAATACAAATTTTGGGTCGTGCCTGAGAAGATCAAAAGCATCACATGTTGCAAAACCACGGTTCGAATCATATTAAAAATAACAAGACAGGTGCTGCTGCTGGAAGACCTTCAGTATCTGCAAATTAGTTATATTCTCTTGCATTTTAGTTTTTGCCTTACACACATACATATGAATCTTTATTTCAAATTAAAAGAATCCTGAAAATCGTTCTTTTATCTATTTTTCCTTATTGTTTTGAATTTCGAAGAACCTATCTACCATCTTATAGGAGGGTTAACTATTGTTAACTATAAAAATTCCACAAAATCCACAGTTTATAAAATAACAATAAATGTACTTGACCAACCGGTAGAAAATAAATCTAACCCATTCATTCAGTTCACATCTCCATATGGATGATGATGATGGCTGAGAGAGAATTCATCGTTTCATAAAGTAGCACAATGATGATAATACGTCTCTCCCATTGTATTGTGCACGATGCTCTCGGAGGCATGCCGTTCATTCACTGCACTTTTGACAAAGTTAGACATTGCATGTCTAGGGAATATCTGCTATCCGTAGATAAATTTTACACTGAACGATTTCTCCTGCTCGAATTTCAAAATATTGATTAAACTTAGGTGAAATACACATTCATACATATCGGGTTCGAGGTTCGTATGTATCCATCCATTATTGTTCATAAACCGGAACAATTTCGAAACACACAACGTTTACACAAAAATGAAAACAACCATTTTATTTCCTAAATTAAAAAAAAAAGCATACGAAATATTTGCCTTCCAAATTTTACATAACATTTTGTTCTATTGCGATTATATTGGTAGAGCGTTAATAGAGGTGTTAACGATTCTCTATAGAAAAACGACAAAACTAAAACATTATTACTGTTTTAATACTTAAGAACGCCCCTACTAATTTAAAGACTTCCTGTGATAAGTTTCCCTCAAGTAATTTTACCTTTTTCCGAACTTTGTCTTCCTCGACGCATTAAACTGTTTCTGTTCCCATTTCAGTTACAATTAATTACTACTAATGAGTCATCTAAACAACAAAGTTATCGTTATCGTATTAATATTTGTTGTAATAATTAATAACCATTAAAATTAGTAGCTTACTGAAGTATAATTGTGACCTTCAAACTTCGTTCCTTAATTCGAATAGAATAAAGTGTTATTTTCAGCTAAAGAAATCTTCATTACCATTCATTATACATATCGACATTAATAATAGGTATCCCTGCAGCAAAATTTATACTTTACATACGGAAAGTAAATGGTAAAAAAAATAAAGGGAAATGTTTTAAAAGTTTGCAAGTTAAACTGACTTTTTGCTTGAAATAAGTTCAAAGAGACCTCGCGAATTAAGCGTCCAAGTTTAAACACTTTATAGTATCGATGAATAAATAAAACGAGAAAAAAACTTGACATTAAAGTGTTTGTCAAAGTTGCAAGACGACGAAAAAAAATTTGTCTTTTAAAATTTTTTCTCCCGAAATGAAATATATAGCGTCGAGAAAAATTGTAAAGTCACCAAAGATAAAAGCTCTATTTATAAAAGTTACATAAAACCGAGCAATTTAAATTCAAAATCTAACAATAAGTAACACTAGAAAGAGAATTGGTCCCCCTTTAACAACGGCAACAAGAATGAGGGGAGAAAGACGACTTCGAGTTTTCAAAAAAGAAAAAAAAAGAGAAGGAACTGAAGGAATAATATTATAAAAAGTATCAGTTCTATATAGAAGCGAAGCTATTATTAAATTAATTTTACTAAAAGCTCTTTCATAATTCAAACATCACTAAAACTGTTTGGCAAAGGAAAAAATTGCCTTGCCAAAGTGATATTCGATATTTTAAGTGATTATTATGGGCTTATTAAACATAATAAAAAAGCACAAGAATTGGAAAGTGACATTTACAAATTTCTCAAGTAAAGAAAGCACGAACAAAAAGGAAAAGATTGAAATAATATTCCATGAAAATGAAAAACTATTTCCATTAATACGAATACTATTACAAAATCTAATTATTTTCTTTGGTTGTCAAATGAATATTGTGCATAACGTACGTTTTAAATTAAGGCAGAGGACGCGGTAGACGTTTTCTTCATGGAAATATTTTAATTTACCCAAACTTTATTTTACTTTGACGGAATGTGACAATTTCCCTTGAAAAGTATTCAACGGATCATTAATTCAAATAAGAATTTAACATAAATCTGTTGGTTAAGCTGGAAAATGTTGACGACAGTGATAGTGGTAGTAGGTCGTAGTCGTACGGAAGTAAGGGAAGTGATGTTGCCGCTGCTACGACTAGGAAACGATGCCAGATGTTTGTAATTACGGTCCCATTTCACCGGTTTTAGGCTGTGAACGTTGACATGTGATAATTCTACGGTCCATTTGCTTAGTTCCATCATTCTTTACTATTTTTTCTCCAGGGGCTAACGTGCATATGTTATTTATTAAACTAACCGATCAATGTTAAAATTAATTTTATTACACATTTGTTATTGAGCTCAATTCAAATTGATTAAACTATCAATAATGTTAGTAATAAAGTGGAAATTTTAATATTAATAAGCAAAATTTCCCCTTTTATCGCCGAACGGTATATTTAAATTAATAATAACATGTATTTTTGGTGCGGTAAAGTTTTGCAAACGGTCCATAAGAGATAGTAGTCTGTTGATAAGGGATATTCCGTGACTAACTCTTCTACCTTGAGGAAACACGTAAATCTAATAACTTTTTAACCGACAATTCAAGAAGCATTTAATAATCCATAAACCGAAACGCGGGTTTCTGCAAACTGATACGAAATTTAACGAAAATAAAGGAGCGTAATCGCAACTCCAAACGAATAAATTATTTAATTTTATTGTTTAAAAAGGAATATAATTATCTTCACTCTCCAAAACGTCCGCCGACAGCGTGGCTGGCGTTTTACGAAATCTTTTTGTTGCATCGCATTAAAAATTCCTTTCAAATATAAGAAAATAACAATTGTTTCGATAACTGAAGAATTACGAAAAAAAAAATTATCAAAATAAGTAAAGTTAATTATCGTATTTACTCGTATATGAGGACGCACTTTTCTTCACATTTTTGTGTTTGTGATTTCATAGTGCGTCGTATATTCGGTGACTACTTTCTTGGGGAAAATTGCTGATGGGCAATTGCATGCAGCCATTCCCTTGACTTTTAAATAAAACTATGCTAATTGTTGCTCTTGTAGAGAACAAGGAAATGGATGGACATTATTTTTTAAAATTAGGATGCGTCTTATAATCGATGGCGTCTTATTTACGTGTAAGTTAATAACATTTATGGCGGTTCCTTCATTTTTCGGCTGAAAAGAGTGAATAAAATGCAAAGCAAACAAACAAGAAATTCAGAAATAGAAGGGAAGCGACAACAACAATTTTTTTTAATGAAAATTTATGAACCTTCTTTCAAATTTACTCCGTACGTACATCATATTTTTTAACAAACATAACAACAACAACAACAACCGAAATAACAATAATGATGGATAAAAAAAAGGGTAGGAGAATGTAATAATTCATTTGTAAATGCCTCGAATAATGTAACAAAATAAAAACATTTTGCGAGAGAATGAAGAAAATTAAAATAAAAAGCAAAATAAATTATGTTGAAAATCTCGAAAATAAGTAAATGCAAAAAGAGAATGCGGAAAATGGGATTTATTAAATTTCAAGGATACAGCTTTCCTTTAACTCCAAATGGAACTTTCATAGGGACTTCTTTTGTGTAAAATCTTTGCGTATAAAACAATTACAATGCTCCTTTTGCCAAAACGAAATCAATAAATCGACTCTCCAGTGTGAGCACAAATTAATCAGTTTTACGACCTCGTCCTTAATAATGGTCATGGGAAATTTTATTTTATATTTTTCTTCGTCTATTTATGGGAATCATAAATATTAATCATGAGAATTAAGTTAATGAATATCTTGAAACGATTGCCTTTATTGAATATTAGATTGAAAAATCGATAAATATTATTAATGGAGAGAAAAGACCTTATGTGATTATCCCCCACATACATGTGTATATGTATGTGTGTGTATGTGCAAGAGGCTTATTGATCTATTGTTTTAATAATACCTACGTGTCCTCTTTAATTGGTTTCCAACTGCGTTATTACGTGCATTGGATAATACGATACGAAAACAAGTGTTCCCGAGGGCGATATAATTTGAATAATCTGTTATTTAGTAAGGGGAAATTTACGGGTGGTGATTCACGAAAGAAAATGTTGCCGTCGAGAGATGAATTTATTTCTTACAATCACTTTTATGTTAAACATTTGCCGTTATATAATTTCGGATTGCTGACATCAGGTAACACTTTCCAGTATGAGACTTTTTCGCGGTTTTATAAAAGAATGAAATGAACACATTTAGTGCTTTGATTGTGGTTTAATTAATCTGTTTGTTGTTTTTTGTAATACATCATTATCGTAACTGAATTATGTTTCAGCAAAGTATAATAAGAAGTGAAAAAGTCTAAAATGATATCTGCAATTTGTAAAATTTGGCACATCCATTTCTTTGAAAATTAATTTTAAATACAAAAATACGGGACATCTAAACTCTCTCCATATTTGTAACGAACATTGATATCATCTTTAAATTCTTTCATGTATGCAAATAATGTAATTAACATTTCGATCAAATTTAAAACGAAAACATTATTTAATCGACCCTCAACAGACAATTTGAATTCTATCGATCCCTTTCAAAGTCTCATCATTCTTGAGTAAGACCATGAGCTAAATATAGCACAACGTTAGTTATATTGTTATTCCCCCCATTTCGTATCATCTACTGTAGTATTTATTTATAATAATTAACTTTCAATTTATATAAATTAAAATGAAATCTTTTGCATAGCAAAATTAAATTTTAATTAAAACATTATACAAATCGGTCGATTTTGCTTGTACCGTTGCAAAAAGTGAATCGAACCTGCATTTATTTTTCGTTCGAATTAATAATGTTTTTGTTATAATAAACCGTAAGCTTCGTATAAATTTTAATGGTTGCAGTGTATGTAAAATGGATGAAGAGTAAATGACCACAATATGCTTAATAACAATAAAAAATTGTACTCTTACAAATAAAATATTAATAATAATCTATAAGTATAATGGCATTATTCGTTTTGTGTTTTAATTTATTTTAGCGTGGGTGAATAAATTAATTGCCCTCCTCCTCCTCCAACACACGTGTATAAGAATGAATAATTATATACCGTAGTTGACATCGAAAATAGTTCCTCTGTGTATATTATACACGTGAGTTTCTCCTTCTCTCTCTGTTTCTGTGTGTCTATGATATTCAACAATGTGTGTAATATTAACAACAACTAACTAAACAACATATACATACCTATATATAGGTGGAAATATTCAAATTAGTTGCATGTATAACTAAACACGTATACGCTATATTTGAAATAGGAGACAACAAAATACTGAGAGAGAAAAATTATGTTAGCGTTACCCAACGTATAAGTACTTTCAAGTACTTATTTTCTACATTCTCATTAATGTTGCGGATTTTTAGAAAGTTTCGGTAAGTTTATTTGCAACTTTTGTTTGATTATTATTCCCGTACATTTTTCATATGGATAATTATTTAAAAAGAATTATTAATCAAAAGAATAACACACGTGGAATTAATTGCAAATGCAGTAACAATAAATTTACATTCCTTTAGTTTCAAATCCTGCACTATTTTTTTTTCATCACCATCATCATCGTCATAGTCTAAATTACAGTATCTTTTGATATTGTCAATGTAAATATCATTTTCGTTCTTTATTTAGGAAAAAAAATTATGCAAAATTTTTACGCTTATCCGCGCACTAAATAAACCATACCGTTGCTGATATAAATTTAAAGCTGCCTTCGTAAGCAGAAATAGCGAGTTTTTAATACACACGCATACATTTCACATTTTAATGCATATTCACATTTTTATTTAAATTGTAACTGGATTTTTTTTAATGGAAGAATATTCGTATGCGCGAAAGAAAGAGAGAGCAGGAAATGTAAATGGTTACACTTAAAAGATATACTTTCAATTTTCTTCAGCTGTACTGTGCACTTGTATTACCGAATATAGTATTGAAAGCACTGAAACTGAACGTTTTTTTACGATACGTCTGTATCTAAATAAATATTTCACAACATTGGTACTACCTTTATACGATATGATTGAATGACGTTTGTATGAATAATTTGCATGAATCGGTCTCCACTAAGTTGATGTGACGGTTTGCGATTTTATTGAAGCCAAACACCAATACTTGTTATAAATTGCTATTGAAGTACAACTTGCCATTTCTGTTCCATTTGAATTGATAGAAATGGTCATACGGACAAACGCGATTCAACAATAAAACTCCACATTTTTGACGGATTTTTAATTTCTCACAAAACCTTTCAATTTTGCTCATACGTGCGTGAATCCAAAATAAATCAGAACATCAGATGCTTTGGGTATCAACCAAAGCATTTTTTGTTAATTAAATCGTAATAATGAAGTTTCCTAAATGTTCGAAAAATGTATTTAAAATTGGGAGACAAAAATTAACATTCAGTCCTTCTTCCCCTGAATGTGATTAGGCCATTTAAAAAGAATCCCGCTTATATTTCATTTTATTCGTGTAAACCGACAATTGAAATGAAATAAAAGTTAAAATGTCCTTTGATACAGTACATTTCACGATTCGTTGAAAGTATCTTAGGTGTTCTCGCTCTTTGAATTTATCGATTTTGCCGGTTTAATTTTTCGTTTGTTGTTGTTGTTGTTGGCTGTTTCCCTCTATATGTGTGCGAAAAATGGCATAAGGTCGAGATAATCAGATAACATGAGGATTTTGTACAAGTGCCACTTATTTAGCGTCAGTGTTAGTAAAAAGCATCTCTTATTACACCACAGTGTGTGCACGTTTGTTGTTGTTGTTGTTTTTGTTGCAAACGTGTGCCTGAATGTAATCTGGTTGATTGTTTGTTTATGTTAGTTGGTCGCGTAATAGTTTCAAATAAATTTTGCTTCAAATCGTTGAACATTACCAACATTTGAAGAGACGTACATACAAAACGTTTGTATAATTTAAGTTTATCGATTAAAAGTTCCATTAAAAAAAATTAATCAAAAGCAACTTTTCCATTGCTTATCGATTGGATTTAATAATGAATCTGTTCGTTTGATTGAAATTGCGAATATTTCAAATATAGCAAATTCGTTAATATCCTTTGACAAATTATTTAATATTGAATCATTAAACCCCGAACTGGATATAATTAATAAAATCACTTCAGCGTTAACAATATGAAGTTCTAACTTGATTAATTTACAAGTTTCGGTTAACAACTGTTGGTTAATTGGCGTAGGTAACTCGTTTTTTTTTCTTGCCTTTTTTTTTTCAAGTATATTCAATAACTATAAGCAGGATATGAACTAACTGCTACCACCAGCAGCTATTACTGTTACCATTATTTGCTCTTCTATAGTTTATCCCTTTAGGCACAATTATATGTAATCAGAAACAACATACGAAAGGAAATAATTTGGTTTGGCGTTAGAAAATTAATAATACCAATAGTCGCTTCATTACAGTGCCATCATTTAAAATTAATAGTTGTATTAATTATAACAACGAATAAAACTTATTATTAACGTTGATTATTGTGTTGTATAAAATAATAATCAGTATTTATGTTCGTATTGATGCTGCTTTCTCACTCTGATATTTTCCAACAAAATTATGTATTGATTAGCTCGATTCATGTTCATGACATTGCACGAAAACCTTTTACTACTGCTCCGTGGGTTGATTAATTACATAGAATAAACTCCCAACGTTGAAATCATTCTCAAGAACGAATTTCCTATTTCTTTTTAAATCTTTTTTTTTTAATAAACCCCAGGAAATAAGTACGGAATGAAGAGAGGCAACAAAAAATTGCCACGTCGGAAAAACAGCTCCAATTGCAACCAAATTGATTACGATTAAATTCATTTTTTTAATGTTTTGTGGACTGTATTGCAAAATATTTTTTTATTGGAATCTCGAATTGAAACAAATGGAACTGAATATGGGCATCTAATTAATATTGGTTACAACCGAAGGGCAATTATCAATTAAAAGCCTACATTTCAATTACAGTTTTTGATCTATCAATTGACTTGACACTTTGAACAGCCTCAAAATGGAATTAAATCGATCGATTGACGTTTATCTAGAGACCTATAGACGACTAAAAAATTATAATGTTCAACAATGAAACTTGTGTTCTGGAAGTTTAGTGAACCCGTTTTAAAGGGTTCGAGTTTCATTAGATCACATAAAGTTTTTTTTTTATTTTTTTTGATAGGACATATGAGTAATGAATTTCCAATTAAATTCGTCATATAATTTCGCTTAGGACACAATTAATTGATTTAATTATTACTTTATAATTTAATAAGTGTCTTAACGCAATTGCATTCTCATTGTTTAGCAATAATTACTTTATACATCGCCGAAAATATAATAATCATTTCCACACTGATGCCCTAATATAATATAAAAGCATCCCAAATTGCTTTTATGCAATTATCTCGTGGATCGTTAAAGAGCATAGATTACGTTTGCTTTTAGGATGAATGGCAATTTCAGTTTAATTTTCTCCTGTGTCAATAATATTCGGGTGTTCCCATTTTCTTCGACGCTCTAACAATAAATTCGAATTTAAATTATAATGGGCGTTTTAATTGGAAATTCAATTGAACAATCCATATTTTGCGAGTCATATCGATGCGTTAATTTAATTTTTCCACGACGAGCAAAAAAAAAACAACTTATAATAGTAAAATGAAGAGCGTGGTTTTCATTCGTTAATTGAGAGGTTTCATATCATTTGCTTTTTTATTTTAAATTAAATTAAATTCCACTTTTTTGTGGGTGGAAAATTAATCTCTTTTTTGCAAAAGTAGAAGGTTCGGTTCGAAATCGATCGTTTTTTATTCGAGAGTAATCGTCAGTTAAGTTGGACACAGATGAAGACAAATATTCACATAAATTTATGTGAACGTCGCCATTTCATCTTGTATGTGAGTGTATAACGCTATTCGATGGCCAATACTTTGGATTTAGGAAAGCCATTTGTCTTTACCGGTTCCCATTACGTACGACGACCCGTTATTGTAAACATACTTCCTTCGACAGTCCATAAAGTCATTTTCACATTCTGCAACGTAAATTGCGGCACAATATCTGGGAAATATGTTCTATTACGTAATAAAAACATCGTTTTATTTCTTAACCCGAAACCGATATTGGACAACTAAATTTATTATATTACCATTTAAAACCAAATAATAATACTTTTATTTCGTCCTTTCGAATTCCCTTTCACACTTTGCCTATCTCGAATTTAATTAAATTGCGTTGATATTTTGCTCAATTCTTTTTCTTTTCTTTTTAGAAATTTGTTGAACTGTTAAATGAGAAACGTTTGGTGAATTACTGATAAAAGAATGTATATAGAGGAACTTGTTAAATACCGGCTGCATTTTGAAGTTAAACTACTCCAACTCAACTCAATTCTAAAGAAAAGAAAGGAGATTCATCGCTTCCTCCGTTTAACTCAAAGTAGTGTTTTAGTCCTACTCTTATTCCATTTTAAATTAAATTGTATTTTATATATTTACAATGTCGGTTTCAATTAAGTGCGCTTTTCTAGAATTATAATTCAAATATAATAATGTTCGCATTTAATTGAAAATTTTTAATTTATACAATAATTTCTTCCGTTGGCAGAATCGCCTATTTTCAGTGATCGCTTTAAAGTTCAATGTCTTGAGTTTATTCGTCATAGCACATAAAAGATTTATTTCTGACGATTGATTCTTTTATGTTATACGCCGTTTAACGGTGTTATAATTTCTGAAAATTTATTATCGAGAAATTATGTTCGTTTTATTACGACAACGCAATGACATTTTTAATCAGTAAACTATTAATAACTAACCATTTTACGATTAGTAATATTTTCTATATATAAATAAAGGAAGTAATATCAATAAAACAACAATTAAACTTTTATCCACGCCACATATCGCAGTATAAATGAACGAACGGGCGAGAGAACGGGGAAAATTAATATTTGTTTCTTTCTTTTATAGGAACAAACTGACAAAAACGGGATTAATGTAACTAGAATTAAGCATTGAGCCGATCGCAGATGAATTGCGGTCATATTTCCAAATAGGTAAGTTACACTATTTTGTAGGCGACACAGCCAGGGATAATACTTGTTATTTTATAGTACAAGTGGAATAATTTAATGCCGACCAATAATCTTTTAATAAAACCGGGGGTATTAACATTTCGCAAATATTGAAATGGCTTTCGTTACTATTTCTGGTTATTAATAAAAAGGCGAAATTATTAAACACGGATTATAAAACAACACATGAACACGATTATTATATTTAGCATATGTAATATGTTAAATTATTTGAACACAGCGGCGTAGCTGCAAGGGCAACATTTTCTCTTTAAACGCTTTTAAAACAATATTAAAATAACTTGTTTCGGATACTTATTGTAGGGGATAAGAAAATATTTCGATGTAGTCACAAACTTTCATCCTTTTTAATAACAAATTTAATTTTGCAAGCAATTCTAGCAAGAGTAAGTTGCTTAAAAGTTCATTTAAATTTAAGTGCTTCGAGTGATAAACAATGTGGATAAAATTGGAATTCGAAATGTGATTCAATTCTGCGTTTTTGAATGGGCAAACTGCGAATGAAATCCATGATCGAATTCTGCTTACATTGGGTGGACTCATGTTCTTCTTAAGAAACTGTTTATTTTTGGGTACACAAATTTTAAACTGGTACAAGAAGCATTCGAAATGCCTCATATCTCAGAGGTTCAAAAACAGCAGTCACGATTGAAATCAACAATATGCATGGATTTGAATCGTAACACGCAGCAGACAATGCTACAACAGAGTCTCTGTTTTTAGCCTTTGAACTAGCTTCATCGCTGTAAGAATCTGATCACGAAACTCCAAGCATTACTAGCCGAAAGAGATTTGCTCAAAGTAATGGGCGATAGAAAGCGTAATTGGACTGTTGAGGTTCTTAAGGAATCCACTTCTGCAAAGGCATCAGAAAGCTGGAGGAACGCTGCCACAAGTGATTTGGACTTCGAAAGGACCAGGTTGAAAAATTAGATAGTCGTTAAAACCGAAATTGTTGTCTGCAATATAATATGTATAAAAGCAAGTTATTCACCAATCCACCCTCGTATTATTCGATGGTTTACAATCACATTTCAATTGCATTTGAAGAAATATTTGACGTGTATTGTGTTTTTGAAAAATTTGGTTTGAATAAGACACTGTTTAACTACCAACTGAACCTTGAAATTAAGTTTACAACCGTGTCATAGGGTTCGATGTTATACGAGGATCGTTGCGATTGTCTCATCGTGGTAGAGGAAAACTGCGTTACAAGAGGTTGTAATTTCAATAAGGCAAAAATTAGCTTCATTCAGTAATCGTTCAGTATAGCACAACCAGTAAACTAAGTCACTGCTAAAATATATGGATATAAAACGGAATGCATCCGAACTAAGGATTTAAAATTACACCCGAAGCATTGTGTTTTATAAATAGAAAGTAATATAAACTTTACGCACACGTAGTTGCAAATACAGATAAAAAGAAAAGACAAGAGAAAGGGAAAAAGGATCCAAGAGGAACGAACCTGTCTTAACTGTACTGTTTGTTTGGATTAGCATGCGTTAGGGGAACAGTTTTAGCTTATGGCTTATTTGATACGTTGCCGCTTGTTTCTTCTTCTGCCTACAGCTGTTTGTTGTTCTTTTTTCGGGAGGACTGCAGCCTCATAGTTACAGTTACTATATTGCTTAGACCCCAGATGTTGACCTACCGAACAAATGTACTATCGTCGAAAGGATAATATTCTTTATTGGCCATCATGTGTACTCTAAATTTTAACTGGTTCCGCGCGATCGTTTATTGATTATTATTAACTTTCGGCCAAATATTGTTATAGTTTCTATCGAAACCTATTACGAGGATGCTTGTGCCATCGATAAATAAAAAGAATTGGCGCGTTTTCATAGACGTCCTCCTACACACGAGGCTTCCCGTTCGATAGTTCTGTACTCGTTTAACGAATAAAAAGATCAACTGCAACAACAAGCAGACTAATTGCCACTATTTTTTCCCGCACTGACAGCGTCAATAAATAATCGTAAATGACTTTACAATGAAAACAAACGGACGTACGCACGTAGGATAAGTGACAAATGCAACAATTGCAAATTTATATTGTTAGACTTGTACGTATTTTATGAATATATTGCCTACGCGATAATGATATACGCCTTTGTTCATAACATGCCAATGAATTGAATTTGTTAAAGTAACGTTCGAATATAAAGGTGAAAGGATAGATATCAAAAATATACGCTCTGGAAATATAATTAAATTCTAGACATCCGCACATGTCGTATCATTAGGAGCGAATAATTAAATTCTATGCGATACGATACTGTGATGATGATAATAATATCAATTTTAACACAAAGACATTCGTTGCCCTACCACCATGTAGTTGTTAATTAGACAACATCATCAAAGTTGTTAATTATTCTTTACGAAATTAACTAATTTCCAGCTAGTTAATTAATCGTTGGTATTGCCAATCGATACGACGACGGTATTTCTGAGAAATTACCAGTATTGGTTATAGGACTAGTAAATGGAAACCAGTCAGATGTATGTGAAAAGATGTAAACGGAAACCTAAGAAATATTAGCTATGGGAATACGTATCTAATTTTCGATCAAGAGAAGAAATTGCTATCTAGTATTTAACTAGATGAACTTCATAAGGGTTGTTCCATCCACGAAAAAAAAGTTGAGAGTAATTATTATAAATTCCACGTGGATTTTTATTAAGATAATATCTGCCAACATTTATTGTAAACTTTTCAATATCAACTCAAATTAGCAATTAGAGCTGTTTAAATAAATATACGAATTCTAAATAGATTTATAATTAAAAAGATTATACACCAAATGAAAACTAGAGATTATATCAAACAAGGGCGATGTTCTTCCTACAACTATTGGTAACAATTGGTACGATCAGCTGCAATATTCCTTAGAGCTCAACTAAAATTTATATGATTTTATTATTATTTTCAACACCATTTCACGGCACTTGTTTCCGTACTAAAAGAGAAATATCGGAGCGAAATGTGCGCGAAATACTATAAATAAAATGCAAATTTACATTTCCATTTTACAAATGCATTTATAAATACATCGTATACATGTACGTTTTTGCATTCGCCAACAGCTCTCATAAAAGGTACCAATATTTTGCACGAGTTAAAATGTAAGCTAACGTACTTAATTTAGTACGAGGGAAGGTTAAAAAGAAATCTATCTAGCAAAAGAAAAACAATTATATTACCCTTCAAGAGTTACATAACTCCATAAAGAAAGGCAATAACTTGTTTTTAATCCTTTGTCAGAAGAAACTCCATTTTCCCAAGTGTTTATTCGACTTATGACAGAGAAAGAGAGTCAGGCTCTAGTCGAGGTGTAATTAAAAAAAACTCGCAGTTTTTTACTTCCTCCTTAAGTTTGTGAGTTTTGTGAGCTTTACGAACTTCCCTATTGTCGTAAACTTAACAAATTATTTGATTAACGCAAACGGCATTGATTTGTGGATAACTGACAATAAGACATCATGAGAATGCATTTCTTTTACGTTTAGTTAGACTTCATTTTAATCGCCCCTCGTAATTTCTTCTTTCAATGCCATCGTCATCGGTCATGCGACGATGCTAATGGAAGAAACCCGACCGACGAATATCCACGTTTAATCGTTAATCATCTTCAGTTGAAGGAAGCAGTACGTGTCAAGCAACTTCACGCGTTCGCTCACTCACTCATCTACATGGAGAGATGCACGACGATTACTTTAATGCATTATAAAGTGTTAATTGCTCGTTAAGGATATATTTGTCTACAAACGAGGTCTCGTTAACATTCAACGTAACGCGAAAGATGGAGAGAAAACGTTTGCTTTCGCAAATGCCATTTAATTCACTCTCGCGCTCTCTCTCTCTCTCTCTCTCTCTCTCTCGATAGGTGCATCTCCTCTTCATCTGGACTAGATTTCTTCATGTACGGAAAATTTTATAATGAGCAGTGATAGGGTTTACAAAAAATAAATTGCGATAAAAAATAATAGACGACGGTACATCGCTTTGTACTCTTTCAACGCGAATTTCGTAGCACGGCTAATGTAATTGAAAAGCTAGTTTCTGTAATAACACTAACGAGTGCCGCCGCTTCGCCTATAATCAGCAGCAGCAGCAGCATTCACTTTAACATAACACACGAACGTCGTCATACGACAAGAGAAATGGCATATGCCATTTCATTAACTGCAACATCCACTAATTTAACTTAATCCGTTTCTTTCCCAATAAACAACGTTTCTCTTTAATCCCGGCATCGCAGTGAGGTGCATCTGTGCTTCATTTTTTGCCTCCTTTCATCTGGTCGGTATCTTTCAAATTGTACGATACACATCGAATTAGAAAAAGTAAAAACAAGACGGAGTAAAAGCGAAGAAGTAAGAAGGAAAATGAGGGAAAATGAAGCATTATTCGTTCGCGTTCGGTTTATACGTTAAACATGGGTAATCTCGACTGTAAAACGGTAGAGGATAATGTAAATTGTAGCGTTGATAAGCATCCAACAATTATCTCCTACCATCGTAACAGTTTCTCCATTCACATTCAAATTGTAAATCGAGCGCGTTTTCTTAGACTAGCAAAACAAAACGTTTTCTTAAATGCACGAACTATTTTCTAATTATACGTATAATATTTAGAGATTAGCAGATTGCAACGAACAGTAATAATAATACCATCCCTTAGGAAGAAAATTTAATTTGAACCGAGTACGAGTCTGGTGGAATTACAAGAACTTCTTCGTTATTTTTTCTATTGTGTACATTGCTAGAGATAATTAAGAAAATGCAATTTGATTACGGTGCATCAAAATCTAATCTGACCATGTAACGAGGGATCATCCCGCGTTAAAATGTTCGGACGTTTACAAATGATTCCGTTTCATCTCCTGCAAATGCATTATGCTAACATAGTTATCGTAACGATTAAGCGTAAGTAATGATTCAAATTCGTGTTTAATATTAACCGGAACGGTTTAAGCGAGTTCAATAATTATTTACAACCATTTACCATTATTATTACGAACTGGCAGAGTTATAGTAATGGGGACATTGTTGATAATATTAATATGGTAAATGTCCGGGATGCCAGCGAGTGAACGCCATTTAACAACAATATGTATACAGTAAATGACGGATATTAATGTCTCGTTGTCCGACTATAGACGAACTGTCAAGAACAAGTCCCAATTTTGGGACCATAGATCAAGTGTCGCAACCAGTCACGGGTTTTGTAATTAACAGATTGGTATGTCCGTTCATTAACATCGTCCAAGAGACCAAGAATATTGTATAAATGGAAGTATAATGTGTTATAATAATGATG
This sequence comes from Hololepta plana, assembly GCA_963695495.1. NCBI lineage: Eukaryota > Metazoa > Arthropoda > Insecta > Coleoptera > Histeridae > Hololepta > Hololepta plana. The sequence continues at coordinate 13,611,039 of OY968831.1, read as the reverse complement.
ACGATGGTTAATCTGCATCTACATGCACAATTGCAAATCCCTACGGAATTACAATTTACAGTTGGCGGATAACCCGACTGCATTGCATCAATTCTCAATGAACCGTTCCCTCATTCAAAATACAAATCCATTCCTATTGTTTAATGCAACACAAAAAGTTGCTTTTTACTGATATTAGTGCAAGAATTAACGAAAGTAAGAAGTTGTTGGCTGCAGCGCAATTTATATTTAAATAAAGGTCGACGATTTTTTCGCCATTCCCTATCCCGTAGAAAATCATGGAGCCACGAAAAAAAAGACGGTTTGATCAATAATACTTCACCGTTCGCTGGTGTATTCTAGCTTATTTGCACAACAAAAGAATTTGTTAGGGGATAAATAAAATTATAAAATCGTTGTGCCTCTCTGCATGGGAATAAAATCGACTCATAAACTATCCGCTTGTTTCACGAAAAAAAAAAAGGCTTCGGAAACTATAAAAGTATGTTGACGTAATTCTTGGAAGGATGCGAATTATTTAGTTATTGATCTAAAAGTAAATTTTCACTCAAAGGAGCGTGTAAAACGTAAAATAATTCTTTTCGTTGCTAAACGAAATTTGTGTCAAATGCAATGCGTATGAGAGTGCATGGCGGCGTTTGTTATTATTATTATTATATTTTTCATTAAATTATTTAAATACGTGTATAATAACCACTTTATAATGTGTCAAGTACATGCTACGTCGTCGTAATAATAAGAAAATTACCGGGTTCCCCTAATATAAAAACCGTGTTCACTATACAAGCTGATAATAATTCGCACTCGTACACGAGGTTCATTTTATCCCTGCCGTTGCACTTGAAACGACGTGATAATAATTTAATTACGACTTAAATCGCTTTGTAATTCCTGCATAAACAATTTGTGCGATTAATGCGTTGAAAACAATCGATTCTAATTGAATTAATTTCGCTGCGGATCTTTTAAAATTTTAATTGACGTCGTTTTGTATTTTTAACATAATTCATGTGCTAACACACTAATTACCTACTTGTAGTAGTTTTAATTAATTGTATTAATTATTTCGGTCTCTATTTGTTTTAGCAAATTAAACATGCAAACGCGACACAAAATTTGAATTGCACACATGTTGTATTTTTTTTAATATAAAAAGATGAAATTGTAAGAGGGAAGTTTTGCCTTTAAAAGGGAGAGCACTTGATAAAATATTACGGCATAAACCATATTACGAGTCGACAAAAATTACAAATGACGCTCTCGCTTTATCTATAATTTTGTTTATAAAACAGAAAAGAACTTTTAGAAGGTGTTCTTTTGCGTTTCTCAAAGTTAATTTAAAATTTAGAAGATGCGATTAAATTTTAAGATGGGCGTTTAGTTATCATTATTATTATTAATTTATACGCACAAAGGACAGACTGCGATGAAATGCACAAAGGCAAATAATAAATATATATATTTAGATGAAATTAATAATTCCACTTCTCCCATTTTAAACAGGCCGCGTTCGTTTATTTCACGTTAAATAAACGTAAAGACGAAATTCTCTCGATGTTTGTTCGCGTTCTCTCCATCCTCCGTTTCCATTTCCTCCATTATTTTCCTTATTCTTTCCATTCCTCCAGCTCTAAGTCTTAATTAATACTCGCGTTACGCTGATAAAACGTTTTTCATTAAAGAAAATAAATTAAATTTCCGCGAAAACCGATCAAAAGGTCAAAGCTAATAAATCGCAAACGATTTCTGCCACCTTCGACTCGGCTCATATCTACAAACTTTATGATATACTTAATCATTAACGGATTCTTCCGATGCACAAGTATTATCTACGTTCCGGTTCCGAAGCGGTAATGAAGGTTGTTTTCGCTCTCGCTCTACGTCTTTCGTTATCCTTCTCGCACCTTTTCGAAGCTTCGCCGCTGTAGGCAAGAGACTGAAAACGCTAAATTATCCACCATTCCTGGGGGCCACTTCATTTAAATTTATATTAAGGTGGATAAGCCAAGGCGCATTATCCAAGATTTCGCGTTTGTATTTATGCTCTAACTACAGGATTCATGCGAGGCAAAGATCTTCTTCGGCCGTCCTTCTTCGATATGTTCCATGTATAAGTTTTCTGCGACGTTGTTATCGATTATACTTGCGTATACTATGTGTACACGCAAAGGGGGGACCGTATGAAGTAAAAAACAACATAATAAACGAGCAAGAAAAATTGAATAAATAACCAGCAGAAAATCTTCGTCGTCCTCGTTCGTATGCTCTCCAAGCGTATAAAATAGGGTTGATAACTGTCATGAGCAAACACTGACTGATAGATCTTGTTTACAAGCCTATATTGTATTAGACGTCTACGTTACATTAGGAAAATTAGTTTTTATTTTGCTATTTTTCTTCCACTATTATGCAGGAATATTTTACATTTTTTCCTTAGATCATTAGAATCACAATACTACCAGATTTATCTTCTCCGTTTACCTATACTTCCTGCTGCTGGATTTACACAAGATTGGTAACTTTAAGGTTCATAAAACGGTTATAAAAACGAAGTTTAATGGTCCCAAAAATTCGGCTTCGAACACCACTTACATAACACTTACGAATTATACGTCTTCTCAAGCAAGAAAAAACTCTCTATAAATTTTTTATTTCCGATATAAAAATGTTCGCAATTTTGTTTTAATAATGTGAACCACATCGGAACGACAGGAACAGATTGTAATTCGAATTTCGATGAAGGTCGATGCTCGAAATTCGAGCATCGAATAAGTATCATCATCAACATACATGCATAAAATTGCAAAACGATTTGCCCATGATTCAATGACGAAATAAATTGCTCTCTATTTTGTCGCTCTCGGCAAAGAGGCCGAACAATGCTGTTGATGTTGGTAACGTTTTGAATTAACCATTTTTCATCGTCAAGTGTAATTTGGTGCAAACAAAATCCAGCGCACTCCAACTTGGTCGATGGGGCCCATCCATAATAATAATAATGTAGGATAAATCGTCACTTTTCTATTTGCTTTCTGGTGTTGGATTCACCAAGCAAAATACGCTGAAGTATTCCCTTTTTTAGTATAAAATATACTCTCGACATATTCAGATTGCAATAATATCTGAACATTTTAATTTTAAATCGTACCGGATAAACTCTGCACAAATAAACGTAATATTTGTTAATGAACGTGGCGCATCCACCAAAATCGTGCCATTGCAAAACACGGTTTGTATAACTAATTTGCTTTTGAAAATGGAATTTCCGAACATTTTAGGGTAATGATGCGTTCGCTTTTTTAACCTGCTCGTCAATAGCAACCATTTGATTAATTAGTTTTAACAAGAATCTCTCTCTCTCTCTCTCTCTCTCTCTCTTATTCATGCGATAATTGATTGAATATTTCAACAAACCGTTCTGCGTTCGAATTAAAGGCGCATTCACACTATTCGAAAAATTTAAAAACAGTATCTCGTTCCCAGCCATTAACATAATGAAAATAAAAACTGCAGAAATGAAATAAGTTAATTTAAAACAAATCAATTCTCTTATGTAATGTGTGATAGAGTTATAGTTAAATATTAAAGGATTTAAGCTTATTAGATCGTACATACGCCCTCGAACGTGACGCGAAATAGTTATTATCCTTGCGTAATACTTTAAAGGATCAAAATTAATTATTTGTAAATATAATTAAACCTTTTTAAATCTAATACACAATGTAATGTTATGAATTCTTAATTAATAGCGAGCGTATATTGTGAAATAAATCTATTTATTTAATTAAACATACTACATATTAATTATTTATTATAATAGTAAAACGAATTTAACTGTACAAATCTATTTGTAAACTTGTAATTAAATTGGAAAATTTAATTATGTACCAATTTAATTAATAATAATAACCATCGTCATCATCATCCTCGTTCAGAAAGCGGTTTAGTTTTTAAAGGAGATTAATAATCCATTTCATTTTGATTGTATCAGGTGTAATAGACGTTTTTCGAATCGAGGCAACCCCTTCGTAGTTTTATATCAATTTTTTAATAAATTATTATTTACATAAAATTTATTCGCATCCAATGATCGAAGCCTTTAGAGGATCAAAGAGGGGAATTATTAATTTTTATTTAAAATATTTGAAAGGATCGACGTCGAGGTTTAATCGCCAGTTACTATTTAATGCAAATATGCAATTAAAAACTCATTTGAACATGGAATACTCTAAATAATTACCAGATACATCCCTTAAGTACACACTTGCGTCAGTTACGTCTCTTTCAAAGAATAAAAATACTTACATTAAATTTGTTTATGAAAAATGGGTCAGAAAGTAGCTGCAAAATTAAATTATTTCTTTACAATCGTATTTAATTTTATCGATTTAATCATGCGAAAAATATGTGTAGAATGTGACCAATTGAAAAAATTTAAATAAAAGCCGTGCAAATTGAATTGAATGATCATCGTAAGTGTATTAGTTTTTAGCAATATCGTTTTCATCAATTCGCGTGGCAAATTACTGATGAAAACCGAAAGGCTAAAATAAAGTAAAAAAGAGAAACGTTCTCTACCATAAACCCGAACGTTCCTCTCTTAATTTAATGAAAAATAATAAAACAGAAAGCGTTCCACAAAATTTTGCGTAATATTGTATTCCATTTAATTATAGACGCGAAGCGTTTATTGTTGTTCCATAACAATAATAATTTCCTGACCAAAAAATCCGAATAATATAGACGAACGAGAAAATAATTTTAAACGAAATAAAAATTTCAAAACTAGGAAATTATTACGCGCCACTATTATATTCAAATTGTGCTATCATGTACCATATTTTTCATGCGTTCAACAAAAAAAAAGTTAAATAATACACTCAACTTACAATAAAAATTATTCGTGCAACTGCAAATCAATTACGTTTTTAATTTAAATATCCTGGCGCATAAATATCGATTCGCATTGATAAAATATAATTTTTTCTAGCCTGTCCGTTAATTAAATATGCTTCAATTCTCTTGTTAATAACTATATTTTATATTTTCGAAAAATGTTGCGAAACTTTATTATGTTTCATTGTATGGTGATGCTTCAGTAAAGCCTTTTGTTGCATATTAAACTGTCAATCAGCATTTTGCACTATCTGTTGATAAAACTATAATAACACTCTCGCATTGTTCATACCATTTTTTTGCCACTTGTAATCATTGTCAACAAATTCCTAAATATCAATAAAAATAAACAACGTATCTCATTTTATTTATTTGTTGTAAAACATCTCATATTAGATTTCATCGTTTTACCATCTTCGTTAACGAAGGATTAAATCCAGCATTTGAAGTTCAATTATACACCACAAATTTAGTATTTATGTTATACAGGGTGTTAAAAAGTGTGTTACAAACTTTAACTGGTGATATTACGGCCCAAGATAAGCAGAATAGTCGTAATGAATATGGGTCGGGAAATAGTCGGTCTCGAAAGTTTGTGACGCTTTTTTGTAACACCCTGCATGTGTGGATGCTAATACTGAGGTATAATGGAAAATTTCCAAGAATGCAGACATAAATCACAATCTAATAAAAACGCAACGTGAGAAGAAGTGGGTCAGTTATAAAGGAATCCTCCGGAGGCAAAAGAACATTCAAACAGAATTTTCCAGAGAATTAAAATACGCTCGAACGCAAATAGTTTGAAAGTATTTAAAATAAAATGCAAAAATTTATTCATACTACTTTTGTACAATCAAAATCCATAATGTCCCTCCCAGTGTTTTTTTTTTAACAGAAAAAACTGCTAACGTTAATATTTCAATCGATAGTCCGATGCGAGGTTTCGAAGCGATTTCAAATCATTTAAATTTAAAATGCGCGTACGTCAATCGACGAGCTTATGCAAAAATAATCGCTCTAACGAAGGGTCGTAGCGTTGTGTGTAATTAATTAGAATAAAAGTTTGAATTTAACTAGATAATGAATCTGACTCTTGTTCGTAATATTTATTAATATTATTCTCAACCCTGCCACATTTCAAACCTCATAGAAATCGTGAGATACAATGCGGGAAATCAGCAGGGATTTGCATTATACCGGCATACCATAAATGGGGTAACTATTATACTCATATCATTAATTTAAACTGGCCGTCCTATTCTCATTCGAAATTAAATTTCGATTTCTTTCATAAGGAAATCCTATTCGAAATTTTCGCATTATGGCTCAACGATTGTTTACCTAGATCTCACAAGTATAGGAACAAGGGCGGAATAAATATTGAATGTAATTTAAACATTCTACCCCACCGCACGAAGATAGCAGTTTCATATCGAAATAAATACTCAAATGGAATATGTATGCATAGTGTATTACTTATATCTACATCTCCAACTTCTTGAAATGTCATGCCAATTGAATTACTTAATTTACGAAAGGAAGTACATAAAAGAGGTTTTATTAATAACAATATTAAAGTGCATTTTATCAACTCAACTAGCATCGACGGTAGTTTTTCTTATTGCACCAAATAAATTGCTTGTAATCAATTTTCTTGAGCATATTCGAGAAGGAACGTATATACTTCAATATTCTTATTTTTATACTCCTGCACGAGTATAATAATATTGATGAAATGAATTTTTCTTTTGCATCGCAAGAGGTTAAAAATAGTTTATTGTGTGACACATCTCTTTGTTGCTATATTAAACTCGACGCTTTCTTCGTATCGAACGAGAAATTGCAGGGAGATTCATTTATTTTTTTCATTCGCAACTTATTACAAACATGTTAAGTCAATGTGATATCCATCTATTAATAGAACTTGTATAATATCAAAGAACACGTTCGTTTCTTTTCATGATAAATACGCAGAATTTTGACGCGCTTTGCTAAAAATTAATGCAACAACAAAAGGGACTTTCTTCCACTACAGAACATGATGTAGTATGCTAACGTATTAAATAACGGTTCAATTAAGGCCGTGGAAAAGTTTAATGATGAATATTACACGGATAATGAAGGTTTTCTTTTGAAAAAAAGTGGGACAGCTGTTGGGTTAATAATTAATTTGGATTTGTGGGGCAAATTTTTATTCCATCAGTCGGTAGAGATAGTTGTGTTGGCAAATTGTGTGAAAAAGTTAATTGCATAAATTAATGAATCAACAAATCGTTACTCCTCCGAATCGCAATGCGAGTACATAAATAATTTTGTCAGAAATGCAGACATTTCCATCTGGATACATTTTTATTATACAATGTAATCATTTCGAATATGCTGGAAAGTGTGCTGAACATTCTTACTAGGACATCATCCCTAATATATTACATGTTAGGTCTATATTCCTTAGCCACATGCACATATACATCTCTTCTCTTTGCTTCCACCCCTTCAGTGCTTCCTCATTTTTTTTCATATATATAAATATTGTATGCGTCGTAAAAATGGTCTCGTCAGGATGCCACTACACCACGATCTGGCGTCGTCTTTTATTGCCTTCGCTAAAAATTTCAATGTTCTCATAGATGCTGTTATCTAGAATCTGGGATGTTTCCGTCGAAAAGAGAGAAGAACGGAAAAGAAGAAACCTACCGGGTTACGTGTCTGTCGTTCTAGTTTATTGCAAATCTTCTAGCACCTGGAATAACTTTACGCAGGTGTGTATCCAATAACTTTTGTCGTTCACCCCATACGTATACACATAACAGATGTTCTGCGAACAATAAATCATTGATTCTGCCTATACGAGGGAAAATTAAAATCGATCTACAAAGTTAGTCATTTGGAATAAATACGTACGCGTTGGCTTTTCTCTCCCGTATTAGTGCGTTTACTATTCGCATTATTGCAACGACTAATTGCCATAGACTTGTGAATAGTTGAATTGCTTTGGATTTTAATTTCCCCCATCGAACGGCGACCCGATCGTAATTAAAAATTCCTCCTTCACTCTAATTAGTTTTATTCAAGAACCTACTTAAGAGAAAATTAAGATTTGCGAAATAATTAACAAAAGTACTTTGGGTATTTGTTGAATAATGAGATTTCTCGTTCATTGCTAAGATGAAAATAATGTGGGAAGTACATGTGCGTTTACGCTAACCCTTTGAAGTTCATTATTAATTTCTACATCAACAAGGAATTTAAAGCGTTTCTCGTACAAAAAACAATACGCAATTTTGTCGGCAAACAATTTTGTGTTTGTCTATGCATTTTGTGTTTCAGTGCAAACGGGAATAGGGATTATAAATCAATGATTATGTTTAATCTGTTGATTATAAAAATTAAAAAATTTAACAATTCATACAAAGGCTTATGGAAATTGAGCCATTTCTGTCACAAATATATACGTCTACCTGGATTATTTTTATATACAATAATAACAACCAACTACAACCTGTCATTCCATATAATCGTTCTTAACGTAACAAAAAAAAGTTGACAAAAGCCAAAATAAAGAGAGAATTTTTCATATTACTGTTGTGATATTCGAGATCTTTGTGAGAGCGATCAGGATTAATTATTCTGTTGTGTATTCTGGTACAAAAACATTGATTCAAAACTATGCTACATACTGCAACATATTTAATTCAGTTAAGTTAGTCTTCATTCTCTTTACTAATTCCCATTACGTTTCCGTTCTGTTTCATTTTAAACATTTTTCTTCTAAAGATTTTTACGCTGTCTGCTGCTTAACAGTATTGTTCGTTATTATATCATCTTTATTATTTGTCGTAGAACAGCACTCGGTTATAATAGTTGCTTATTGCTTTTACCGGACACTGCAAGCGAAAGAATAATGTAACGTTTCAACTCGTTAAGTCTCTTTGACGATTTTACTTACATCTGAGATGTTTCCTTTAATATAATGAAAAGTTTATTTTTATCAAACAATGTTTGTGACTTTTTAGTACATAGAGAACCGAAGTAACTTTCTAGCGTGTGCCAAATAAGTATTTTGCAGTCATTTTTATATATTCAAGTTTAATCTATTTTCATTGTAACGGGAAACGTCACTTTTATTTTGCAATAAGTTTAAGCCTGTTTACATAATTTGCTTGAAATGTAATTAACACAATCCGATATTATTCAATTTACTCGTCGATAAATTGAAAAATTGCCCTTTTTTGTAAACTTGTTATAATAACTTTAATTCAAAGAAGAACTTTGTTATCGGTGTTTGTATGGAATATTTTTGCCGTAAAATTGATGTCCGAATAAAAGTCTTAAATGGACGTTGTAAAATCCATCAACCGTAAGATAATTTTAACCATGTTCTACGCGTTCTTCTGAAGAGACAACGCATTCGCTGTTATTAATTATTCTTGTACCATTTGAGCATGTTCGAGCATAAAATCTTTTCACTTCATCAATTTTATTGCACGACAATAAAACTATTTAGTTATACGTAATTCAAATTTTAAATGCATTTGATAATAACAGTAACTAGTTCTGAGAAAACTTGCGCCATAAAACATTTAATCCTTTTAATGACCACATTAGCATCAAACATTTTCGAGCGGTATTCAAATTGTTAAGAGGCGAAGGATTTCTTCCGCCTTAAGATTGTTCATCCAACATTATAATTTGTATAATTATATATGTAGGTCCTCCTTGCTAGACCTTTTCTCATCCTGCTATTTATCAATTAATTTTTACAAAAAATCTCTTATTTTAGATTTACTTAACTACGAAATAGACTGAAATTAGAACATTAGGTTAGCTCACTTGAAGGTATTTTTTGTTGTTGAACAATTGGCATTTCTGCATCAGTTACAGCTGCATCTATTGCGAAATAATAAGCTGACTCTAGTGTATTGTGTAGTAACGGTTGAAAGGGCTTTTATGTATTCGATATTCATATATAATACATACACTAGAAAAATATCGACGACTTTGTATTGCGACGCATTTTTTATACAATTTCTTCCCTTTTTTACTTGCTTTCCATTCTTTTCATCCGTCTCTCCTTTTCTACCCATTGTATTTTCACTTTATTTCCAACTCTACGTAACAATTTTCAATCGAACCGTGTCGACGTAACTGTTACCTTTCAAGTATCTCTCTTCTATTCAAATTGAACGTTTGAAATAGAGGCCTAATGCTTATACTTCCTACTATGATACGTTTATGCGATACATGTATTACAGGCGCGTACCCTAGTGTAAGCGGTTTCGAGCGTATAAGGTTTTGCGATATTCTATTTAATTTGTGCGCCACCGGGATGAGAGTAAATGCGAGAGTCTTGGGTAAATAATTTATGTAGATGAGTAAATATTCCATTTCTCATTCGTGCTCTCCTCCTTTCGCACGTTAGATTTCTTTCTTGTTCCTAGCAATTTCGATATTTTCAAACTAAATAATTAGATGTGCGTATTTATTTTACGAGTATTCGTCCATTATCTAGTCTACTTACCGTCGATGACGTCGCAATTGATACAAAACTAAATTGCCGGCACGTACAATGAGCGCCTGATTATTCGAATGGTGCCAATTTACGGCATAAACTCCATCCGAAATAAACGACCTCTCGTTTTACACTCATCAATTTTAATTCCGTTTCATCAGCTAAAGTATGAAATTGTTTAAACACGCACGCTGCGAATGACTGTAACGAGAGGGTGGAAATGAAAGAGTTGCCCATTCATCATTGGGCAAAATGACAAATAACGTAATAATGGCTTTATTTAGATTTATACCCGGTACTTAACGAGCTTTTTTTCTTCTTCGTTTACCTTTCCGGTGCCATTTGAAATTGCACAAGGTTACGCCGCTGGTTTAGGAGAAGCTCGTCAGTTGTGAGGAACATTCGTTTTCTTTTAATTAAAAGCCTATATCGAGGAACAGAAAGTTATCGTGGCGCGGTGAGTTAACGGCATAGTGGAATTGTTGGATAGAAAAAATAGTTCCCGCGAGAATTGTAGTCGGTAACAACAACGCCCGCAAAGAGAAGAACACTGTCTCAACTTTAAGTAGGTCAGAGCAAATCCCAAAACGATTTAAAAAAATGTACGCACATTTACAAACAATTCCCCTTATTGGTCCCATTCAATTTTATTTAAGAGAAAATTAATTGTCTGACATACACAGCCTAAAGAGAAAATTTTCTTGTACGGTTGCTCGTTGTAAATAGTAGGCGTGAAACATGTTTTAACATTTTTATAGAAGCTCGAAATATAAAGGTGAACGTATAAAATGGATAAAGAAGCACTGAAGATAAAAGGAATCGTGTATCAAAAGAGTAAGGAAAAGGTTTAGGTGGCGTAAGACAATTTGTGGTATTTGCAATAAATACGTCAAAGGCTCTTACCTCGTAAGAACCGTGGCGTAATTTAAAGAAAGTATATGAAATTTTGGGCTTAGGAAAATTCAAAATAAAAACATCCGATTTTTTTCTTCTTCCTACCTCTCTACAACCCTATAGCTGTTGTTGCTGTTGTCAACTTCGTACTCCGTTATATTTTAGAGGATGAAAGTTTATGTAAAAGCTGTTAAATAGGATATATGATAGCTTCTTGTTATAATACATTTTTTCATCTTGGTTCTCTTTGTTTGTTTCCCACCTATTCTTATACGATTTATTTTAGTTAGACTTCCATAATCTGTAAGCTATAACAAACGATATAATAAATATATCTGGATATTTTTATTAAGTTTTCCCCTTTTTCTTGCTTGGAAGTTCTCCCACAAAAATAATTGTGTTCCATTTTTCGGCGATGTAGTTCAAGATTTTATTGCAATTTCTTGCCCATAAAAATTATAAAAACGCTAATATAAACTTTAAAAATTAATTATTGAAAACAACGGACGTCTACATAAAACATTCTCTTGGTGGTAGATAAAATTTGTCCCGGCACATCCACCAAATTAATCGCGTTACTTTTGCAATTACATTTTTAATGGTTTCAATTCAACTTTTGCCATGCCGTCGAAATGAAGTACATTAACTCGCGAGAAGAAATGGAAAGTCCGTAGAAGGAGAAAAAGTGATATAATAAATATAAATAATTGTGAACAATACACTTAAAACGTCTTAAAAGTTATATAGCAATTAAACGAATAATTTGCAGAATAACAGTTTAATAGTCTGTAGAAAACAATTATAAAAGCCAACGTTGTAACATTAATTTAAAAGGCCTATTATTACTAACACAAGCAATAAGTAAATTTTTCCCTCAACTCCCTCCTTTCATTCACTTCCACCCTCATAATTAATAAAAATAAATTATAACCCATTGTTACGTTATAAATGAACAAACAGCAATCTTTTAACAATTTGAAATAAAAAAGTAGCAACAAGTTAAAAGGAAATTGTTAAATATTACAAATATTTGTTTAAAATAATAATGTTAGTATCGAAATTTAATAATTAATATCGCCACTTTTTAGCTCGATACCATTACAATAATAATTCATTCGCATAGGATACATAATTAATTTGTTGCTAATAATAAAACATTAATGACGTTAAACTATAATTTATATAATATTAATGTAATCCAAATTAGATGTTAAATTATTAACAGGTGTATGCCCCTCAATTGACAATAGCCAACCAGTTAGAACAATAATTTCCTTTGGCACAATGTATTACCATAATGGCTTTTGAGCACAATCAATTTTGTACTTTGCGTTACATCTATACACATATATTGAAATCTATATTTAACACTAAAGTTAACATGAAATTTAATCACAATGTTGCTTGAACTCGTTGAACATCATACAATTCAGATAGAAAAACCAATTTTCCTTCTAATTACAATCAAAACTACTTGGTGCATAAACGTAAAAAACAAATATTGACCGCAACATTAAGAGAACGTTATTTTAGTCAGGCTGCCTTGTTTAGTTCCAGTTATTTGATGTGGCTTCGTAATTTCAATTTGCCATTTCCATGAGATTGTTATTATGGTTCAGAGAATCATTCATAAGTAGCTACTAATTAATGAAAACCAAGGAGGGAAAACGAAAAACTAATGAAAATAGTACACCGTACAATATAATTATTATGATACGTAACTTTATACGAACGAAAGAGAATACATGCATTTAATATGAAGCTGAATACGATCTAATTAGGATTTGTGTAGGATTTATAATAGCTCATGCTAAAAACTTCGACTTCGACAACACAACCAAATAAAATCATTTCGAAAGTTTCCTTTTTGAGATCGTCAACATTCAGGTGTCATTACTTATCGTTCATTAAAACTTTGGATAATGAACTCGGGTGGGAACGAAGCGATGTTTTTCCATGATAAAACAACAGCAGTTATGCATTAATTCAATGTATTGTTCTTATACGTACCATCACCTTTACCCACGACTAACATTATATCGTGCCATCATAATAAACCTGTTAACTCCCTTGCATAGATAATACATTTAAGTCAAAACTTTAAATCTATTAAGACGCCACAGAAAGTTACACACTATTATGTTTACACTTATCTTAAGCGTGGGCGTTAATATAAATTACGTAATGAAGGTCTTCGGGTTTTATCAAACTAAGACGTTATTTGTTTGACTGGCAAAAAGCTCGAACATTATCTTCAATCATTCGCTTAAGACTTAAACTATCTCCTTTCTCGCATCTTTTTGAGGATTACGCATTATCATTGCACAAATTCGTTTCATTTTGCTTTCAGCGAAGCAACTCTCTCTTTCATTTTCCTTTTTTGAGACTCCAAAGGACAAAAACTAATTGTATTCGTGGATAACCCCTCTGGCCTTAATAATATTTGGATGGATTAAACAAAAAGAAATTGTCCATCGTATTTTTTTCCTGACATTCCTTTTCATGTTTACGTTTATAAGTGAGCTTATATTCTATTACGCCGTTGAAAGGATATCCAATCGATATCGTCATTTTTCCCCCTGACTTTTCCGTCGTACACTCCTCCTTCATCATCGTCGTCTTCTCTTCCTTCTTCCTCCTTCTTTTTTCTTATATAGTTGAATTTGATGCTATAGGAAATCACATGAAGATACAAAATGGAACGTCGGATTAAAAGGGAAATATAACTACATACTCTGAAGATATTTCTCTTCGCCAATCCTACCAGGAATGGTACTCACACACTGACGCGCAATATTTATATACGTATAAAATAAACCTCACAATACATCTTTTCAAAAAAGACACGCTTTTACGCCGCGCTGTAGCACGCAGAAAAAGAACGTTGGTTGTGCGGAAGAGCTTTCGGTTATGCGATACACCGAACCATTCCTGTATCTTCGACGTTTTCTTTTGCGCTTAGATAAATAAATATGACTTTTCCATAAAAATATGTGTGTGCGGTATTATGGTAGGACGCAGGATAGGAAAATTTCAATATGCAGAAAACCGAGGAAGAACGCACGCTTGCTTTCGTACGATGAAAATATTCAATTTTGTATAAACACGAAGACCACTTAGTGCATATTGGATTAAACTTGTATTAAAAACATTTCGAATATTAACAAAAATAAACCTGACGCAAGAGAAGGCAGAAACAGAAAAGCAACTCTGAATAGTAATAAATTTCAATGTGGATGTAAGGAATGTTGCTCTTCTTCCTTGGAGGCCAAACTTATAAAATATTTTCTCGCCGCGTAATAAATCATTATCGTGAGGTAAAAGGAACACGTACGACATATATGTCTACCTAGAGATTATGTTTATACAGTGCAACCCAAATATTTGTTGCCTTTGCGCCTCTACAAACTTATTGTCCTCAAACTCTATGTAGGATTTAATAAAAAAAAGCAACCTTCAGCATATTTCATGATCTGTATTTACGTGGTGGCTAGCGTAATTGAGACATGAAAATATGCAACTCGCATAAAAGAAAGAAACAGAAAAAAATTGCCTTTTCTTTAAATATTTTAGCCGCGCGTGGCATCGTATTCCTTCCAGTTTACCATATGTACAGGTGGACAAATTATACGCGTGGCCCCGACTTAGAGTGTAAAATGCCCGTCGGGGATGACAAATTTCCGAAAGTGTCATCTTACGAAACCCGGGGCGCATTTTTAAGCGTAATTGGCTCGGTATCAAGTCGACCCTTAGAACACATTCCATCATAACGATGTCATTTGTAACTTCCAAGAGGGTGATTTCTACGTTCTGCATATTTTCAATGATGGCTGATGAAACGAAAAGAAAACGTTGACGTGGAGAAAGAGAAAACGTAAAGTGCAAAAAAAGTGGCGTGAAAAGTTGGATGACGATAATAATACTAATGTTATATCGTGATGATGGGTTTCGACAATTGATTCTTTCCTCGCAGTACAGTAAATAACATTCTGTGAATATCTCTTTTAAATTTCCGAAATTGCAAAGTTCTAGTTTATTGTTAAAGGATATTTGCAAGAATGCCTGTGCGTCGAAGATGGATTCTTTTCTTTCTAATATCAACCAGTTCTCCATCTGTTATTGATTTCGTCAGAAAAAGTCATTTCCATTGCGAAAAACACTTCGATTTTCTTCCTTAGTTTCAAGCGAATTGTATAAAATGGTGATAATAAACTCATATCGCAAGCGTCATAAATCAAATCCATGTAAACAGTTACGATTCCGTTTACGATCTACTTGCATATTGTAAATCTTATTTACATTTCCTATTTCCAAATGAATTTTCTTTGATGCCTCTTTAACATTCGCTCGGCTATCACATCTTTATTAGACGTTTTCAATAAAAACTTAAGTTAATAATAATGGAAAACGAAATGAATGGAAAGAAGCCGCGTTAAAGCTCTTTACGCCATATTTCTACGATTATCTTCAACAACTTTATTTTTTATTGAACCAAACGTAATGGAAAATGCGACTAAAGCCATTTCCCGGCTAAAAGCCAATTTTCCGTAATAATCTAACGGGCAAAATGTAAATAGAATATTTCCTCTGTGTAATACATAGGTAACAATTCATTACATTTCCACATTCACTTAATGCAATGAGACCATCGACCGAAGCCCAATCGCTGTTGTTATGTACATAGAATTGCCAGTTTCGCTTCTCGAAGTCTATAATATATAAACGTCAAAATCATTCGCACGAATGTGTCAAGAAGTTGAAGACGAAGAAAATGCTTTTTCATAAGTTATTCATGACACGTCATATAAAAATGAACTATAAGGAACCTCTGACTATATGGAACATCTATTATTCTGTTTAAGCTATACCTATTTATTATTCGATAAGACGATCGAAGGAAATCGATCCTTATTTTATCGGAACTGTATGATAATCCTGTCAACACTTCTTCCTCGACGCAGGTACTTGATAGCATTTCCTTGCAAACTGCAACCTTCCACCTACGTTAAATAATGAATAATGTTTGTTGATGTTCATTATAAAATTGTCAAATACACACATTTTGTTTAAAAATCAATAGGATACGATGAGAAGGTATTCATTCCTATTATTTTACTGTACGATCAGTGTTAGGCCAAGTCCCAATACAAGAGGGAAAGCGAGAGAGAGAACCTTCCGTTTATTTACACATTCCTATCATACGAAAACGATTTCAATAACGGATCGAACTTCGAGAATGAAATATCTTTGAATAAATAATCTACAGTTTACCTTTCCTTTCCACATACACTTATATTCGGATGGTATTTGTCTTTGGCTCATAAAAGGAAACAAGAAAAAGTTATTTAAACTTTTACCTGTGCAAGACTTTGTAACTGTAAGTAGGGTCTATGCGAATGGTTTCTGCGAGCATCTTTACTTCCATTATTAAAGTTTCATCTCTTTATAATATAATAGGAAGGATGAACGAAGCTGGACTGGAATCTTGTTTCGTGTTACTTTAACGCATTCTTAAAAATTTATAAATCTGCAATAACAAACGAGAGAGATTATTTGACTACGATCATCGCTCGTAGTCGTGAAGCGGTGTAATTAATTTGCAAAACTAAATTAATACAACACATCCGTTTGGAGATACACGCATAAATGGTTTCGAGTTAGATTGGTGACGTGCGTTAGACATTTGGTATCGGAATTTTATTTCAAAACAAACATATAAACATGGAAATATAATTGTAACGAGATTCCCTCGGATTTAATTCCGAACAATTCTAATTAAGGAGCGCGGCAAGAAAATAACATCTCTAAAACAAGCAAGTTCATATTATTAAGGGCGTTGTTTGGCGTCGCCCCTACGTCAACTAAATTCCTACCCTCCAGCTAACCTGCGAGACAAGTTTGTAAACAGCAAGTGGAATATCTGGGATTGAATTATGTTCGAAAATTTTAATTAATACCAGAAATTATATTCGTGTCATCCGAAAGTTTCGATATCCGTTGAACGGATCGAAGACCAGCATCATACAGAAATATTATTGCTGTGAAGATAAGTTAATTCGAATTAATTAAAGTTCCTTTTTTGTGTTAAAACTTTTTACTAAATTCATGAATTGGAAGGACAATAAACTTAATTGACACATTGGCATATCGCTCAGTATTTTGGAGCATTTTATATGAGATAACAAGATTTGCATGATAAAAGGGAGAATCGATGTCAATTGTGTGCTAATGAAAAGCGAGCATTTAACGGAATTAGTAATCAGTTATCTTTACATTTTGAACGATACAATTTTTTTATATTCCCAACAATACAAAAATTTACGTCAAAATATTGCAAATGATTATCAAGGGATCATCAGAGAGGGATAAAGAGAAACATTTTGTGAAAAATTTCAAAAAATTTCAGGAGTCCTAACAGATTTTTTCAAATGGCAGCTAGTTTTATTATTCAATTTTAATTTTTTAATATCCTATGCAATTCCAAGCTACTCACGACCAGTTAATGAGGGATAATCTTTAATATTTAAATATATTTAAATATAAAAGTTCCTTTCTTTATTTTCCATAGTTAAGCATGACAATTTTTCCGGATCTCTTTCTTATAAAATAATGAATTTTCGAACAACGCAATCATACTATATAAAGAAAAATAATAACAGAAAATGATGAAAGGCAAAAACTGTTTCAAACTTTTTGCTTCTACTAAATTACATATCCTTTTAATGATCCATCCCCTTACATTTAGTTCTTTTATATTCGAATGCATACAATTTTATAATTTGATAACAAACTCAAATAAATCAGTTTTTGTTTTACTTCTCACCATTTGATTGTTAGGATAACAAAACGGGGTTGAATGAAGTGAGTCCAAGGGCGAGAGGATAACGCGAAAGTTCTATTAGTATCATCGCTTCCATATCTGAAAAACGTTGAACTTTGCAGATTTCCCCATAAAACAAAAACTTCTTATTAATAAATTCGCTTCTCTCTCCATTTCTTTTCTGCAGTTTGTTTTAGTACTAACTTGTTCCAATAAAACTCATATTTTGTTTCTACTTCTTTATGGTACAAAATTTAGAATAGAGTAACACAAAAGATTTCATTCACTCGTTCAACAAAAGTTTGACATTTCTACTTCTAGTTGAATTTACAAATAATTTAATTATTCTAATACGATAATAGACAAAATTAGAAAATCGGAAGTAAAGTTTATTGCTACATTATTTTTAATTTTCCATTCTATTCTTGTTATGTCAGAAGAGAAAAGAAAGCAAAAGGAAGCAATTTTTTTTAAATGTCAAGATGGTTTTTGACTTTCCATTCTTTTTCTTATCTGCCTACAAGAAAAATAAGACGAATCTTACTGCTGGCTGCTGCGACTACTTCTTCTTCTTCCAACCCACCCACTTATAACCAACCTTCCGTACGGGGAGAATTTATCTGAGAACGTGAATAAAGAAAAACTGATCATTCAAGATTGTTCTGTTCTCATCGGATGTGAGCTGAAAATGAGAAAACATGAAAGCAAGAAAGATTTACGTTTATTTGCTTTAAACATTTTGGCGCCTGCGTATTTATCATTTTAATGATTTATTACTTAAGTGCTTTTGCCAATTTTTTGTATTATACAATATGATCGTCACTAAATCAGCAGTATGTTAAAGAAATCAAAGCCACTCTCACGCATATGCAATTTCCATGCCCCAAATTTCGATTATATTCCGTTACTTCCGTAGGAGTTTGTACCACAGGTCAACTTTAGCTCAAATATGTATTAAAAACGTCTATTACTGAATAAAGCGAGAACCTGGACGTTAGCTGTGGGTAAGAGTCGGTATAAAATAGAACCCCGTTGAAATTTGCCCTTTCAGTCGTATAACGTGGAAATCTGTGCAATACGAGAAAAGAGATTATATATATATGTATATATGTGGAGCATAATTCTTTCTGTCCGCTTCCGACATATTAAATTGAAATCACCACGGTATTGCTCCGGTTATGATAGAAAAAATATATATATAAAATTTAATCCGCAGTATCATATAATATTACAGGGACCATCCATCCACTTTCATTCAATTTTTGTTGTTTTCGAATGATAATATTCAAATTCTTCCTATTCGTGAGATTTATTTTTTGCTTTATGGTAAAGAATGAATTAAAATTGACGATATGGGAAGCAATTTCAGTCAAACATCCGTTCGCGAAATTAATTCGTTCGTGAGCATTGTTGGCGAATCGGATTGTTCGTAAAACGAAACCATTTTCTCTCAGAAGCGTTAATATTAAATTAATTAATAGTGAACTGTTTCTCGTAATATAAAAAGTAAAATAGCAAAAATGTCGTGTTATCAGATTTGTTGTTGTGTGCAAATTTCGTAAATTGTTGATTATTTCAAACATTCCATTCGCTGCTCTTCCACAAAAGTTCAGCTCATCATTCAACTTTTGTTAAAGACTATTCGACCAAATATCGGATTCTCACGCTAAATCATTCCCCTTAAAATCACTTGATTTAGCAATGTGCGATTATTTTCAATTTGCAAAACTTGTTTTAGCAATGAAAGAGCCGTTTCAATGAATCAAAAGCAATTCCAAAAGTGATCGAATCTAAAGTTGAAAATAAAAGCTTATTTGATGCACTTTTAGAAGGGGCAAATCATAGTGCAATCGAAAAAGATGATTTTGAAAAGAAAATATTTGAACGCAAACTAAAAAGCGTTTGCTTTTATTTAAAACAACTTTGCGAACATTTTAGGAAACTCTACACTAATATCGTACAAAATATTGTTGGTTTGCGTGTTCGGTAACCGAAATGTTGTACGTAGACCGAGATTTTTTGTGGTCGGAATTGTTGTTCGTAAATCGAATTTGAGACGTGCGTGAATCGTGGTTTGACAGTATTTAGTGGTGGGCGATTGCGTTAAAAATGTCTGCTTATTTGTCACAAGAAAAATCACATGTAAGGAAGATAGTGATAACGATTTAACAAGCGGTACCAAAAGCGTAAGAAAAAATAACTGAAAAGGAAACGAAATACACCGCAATTAGTTACATTTAACGAAACGCCGTAAATGCACTTTAATCACGATAACGTTCACATCGTAATAATAAATTTACTTCTCAGTTCATTCTCTCTCTCTCTCTTGCTGGTATTTCTTCTTTTACATTATCTTTCTGTATACGTATACATTATATAAATATATAAAGCTATATTTTACACTTTGGTGGTGATGGTTTGTATAAATGTGGAGGTCATTTCCTATCTTCCTCCTACCTTCTACTGCTGCCACTAGTTTATATCCAGTCCAAAACAAACTTAACCATGGTACGTGATTCCAAGATTATTATACGTATGTTCCTAGAAGACACTATAAACTTACACATATTATATATGCCGCTGCCACAATGTGTTTTACCACAATCTCTTGACAATAGAACTCGAAAACTTAAATTGATTTCCTATAATCACATTTACATTGGTATTCTTAAAAGTAACTTTTCCGTTTATTGTTATTTCATATTCGACAAAAATAAACCAGAGGCATGAGAATAAGGTTCGTGGAAACTTCATACCTAAACCAAATGAAACGATGAAAGCGACCCTATAACAAACACTTTATAAGTTATTTTGTAAAAAAAAGTGTGAGTGAACGATAATGACGAAGGGAAATTTTAATAATAATAGTAAATGGCATGGCTTCGTGAAATAAATCATGTGTGTATGCGTAAAAGTTACTGAAAGATTTTAAATTAAATGTGACACAAACAAGAAACCGTAGAAAATCGTCGTTCTTTAAAATTAGGTTACCGAGATTGATTTCGCTACAACCCAAAAAGTTTCCTGCCGTAGTGGTTTGGGGAAGTTATTGGCTTTCGTATTCCTATCTATATTAAATGCACGAAGGAGAGGAAAAATATAACTAGCAGGGGAAAAGAGAGACAAAAGATTTCTCATGTTCATATTGGTACCTTTTCCAATACTTTACTATAATAATAATTGACATGCCTAAAGAGAAATGGAAATTACAACAATTCCTGTCGAAATGCCAATGACGGAGAAAACGGATATGAAAAAAAAAACGGGAATAGAATGAATTTGCCTATCGAAAAATTCCTTCGCATTTTGAAATTTTAATGAAAGATGTGAATGTTTTAAAAGGGATCGATTTATTTTCTGCCCTTTTCAAGGAGCTTTTTCATTCTCCCTTCTTTGTCGTTTTCTTTCAACTTTAGACACGTTATTCTTTATCTTGAATTGTATTTTACCAAAGAAAAATAGCATCGTAGGACTTTCTATATGTAACACTTTCAATTGGGACTAGAATATGTATTATGTATGTAATTTGTGGCGTTATACAGAAATCGAAGAGAACAAAGACATAGTGAATAATGGGCGATACGCATCTTTTTCATGTAAATTTCATGTAGAATGAAAGAAGGAGACGAGGGACAAAAGAAAAATTTTAATTACATTTTTTTATCGAACAAACATGTACACTTTGACTAGATTGCATTAACGGAATGTAGAATGAACAATCAAAACAAATTTTTAATTGGATATGCGCTAATACAAACGACTCATTTTAATTTATAGTGAGTAGGATCCGTCAATCGTCGCCCACGAAATAATTTGCATTATGAGGAATCAAGAAAAGTAAAAAATAACCTGCTTTAAAAATTTATTCAGGAAGCCGACGTAGTGTTCTTTTCTGTACGGATAAAAATCTGTAAAAATGAAAAATTAATGATTTAATGAAATGAAATAACAAAAAACTGGGACTAATCAATATATTTAACGCATTTAATCTCCAATTTAATTCTACTAATAACAAATAGAGTTTGTGTTTAATCAAAAATTTAATTTCAAATACATGCTTTATGATTATGCATTTTGGCATGGGGAAATTGCAATATGTACTCGGTAACAAGAGTTATTTCCATAGTTCGCATTTATAAACCAAACGTTTAAACGCCTTTCATAAATTTACACATTATTTTCGTTTTAAACAAATCCAATTGCAACGTTTCATTTCTGTTAAACCGATCTCCATTTTACCATTTACGGCATAAATTAATTTTTGTTTGACTATTAATATTTGTTAACGCTTTCCGTTTCGATCAAATATTAGATAATGAAACATTGTACAATTCACGAGAAAGCACCGCTCCAAAAGAACAAACTTCGATATCAGGTATATATTATGATAAATATGTATTAAGGTCAAACGCTTTAAGCGAATGATTAATCTTTTGTATTTAAACGTCCACCGTATTTTTCCTGCCGTGTTTTATTTTGTAGTCAAGAACTACCATAAATTATTGCATCAAATAAATTTTCTTGCTATATTCAATCAGAATTAATTTCGCCTTCACAAAGAAAAGAAGAACTAGATTTGAAAAATCGATATGATTTTCTGGAAATTGCCGCACTATTTCACGCATTATCGCCAGTGTTAATATAAAAAATATGCTAATAGCTTTCAAAGGGTGTCTTTAATTACACGTTTCCTTTCTTTTCTTCTTTAAGGTGTATAATAAATAGCTTACAATTGAGACATAACTTATTGTAAATCGACCTTTTCTAACGGTCAAAAGGTTATTAACGTGAACAGAAAATTAAATTGAAAAAATAACTAACGAAAATTGGTCGTTTGCTGCTAATAATGTTAGTTCTAGCCCATCTCCATTTGCACATCTTAAATTAAATACATAACATGTTATCTGGTTACTTTTACACTTTATTATTCAGATGGTTTAATTAGCATCACAATTTTTTCGTTGTAACCGAGAATTATTTTAATTAACAGCAAATGAAACAAAATGTAAAAGTATAAATCACAAAGGAATCTTCATGAAATTATAATGATGTAATAAAACCAGTGAAGCAATAATTTGTTTCTCTGTAGAACCGCTAGTGAAGATTGACAATGACGATGATGAATTAATTATCATTAAAAAAATTATAGAAATCTTTATATCTGCAAAATTACTTGCAAAATATTTTTGAATGTTTTACGCAAATTTACAATTTTAAAAACAATTCTGTCAAATCTTTCCAAATAAGATTATTAAATGCTTTCGACGTCGTTATATGCGATCATGCGTTGTCGTAAATGGAAAACCAAAATTAATCAAAAAATTTGGTCGTTATATGAAATCTTTCCTTCTAAACGGTGTCGTTATAAGTAACTTTCACTGTAGGTACAAATTGTTTTTGCCGCATAAAACGTATCTCTTTAAAAAAAAATGATAATCGCCGCTAAAATTTATCGGTAATAACAAAAGTATAATTACAGTAGCGTTTTTAAGATTTATGAGTTATAAAAATTTTAGCTTTACGGTTAGAATAATAATAATAATGGAGTGACGTATGCGGTAGTGTTATTACTATAAAATACATATAATTTAGAATTCTAACTGGTTTAATGAAACTTTGATGTAGGTACAAAGGAATTATGGCGTATCATAAAAACCGTTTCTTACAAGTCGTAGACGTAGGACATCGAAATACAAATATGAAACATGTTAAAAATCGAAATAAAGAAGAAGTAATATATGGGGTTTAGTGCACGGTTCCGTTTATACGCGTATGTGTCGGACTCTAAAGTTGTAAAGGTCGGAACTTTAATAACAATAGGGAATTTCGTTTGTTACACATCTATAGATCATTGTTGCAATTGTGCAATAAGCAAGGTTTCGCACAAAACAAGCGAGACCGTAGCGCCGGCCACCAAAACACCCTCCCGCACAAAAACGCTCTTACCGTTACATATGCAACATATTATTATGTCATATTTCATTTGCGAATTGTACGCGGTTGAATTTCATAACGCCATACATCAACGTTTGATTTAGTGATAAAGGAAATGGGCGAAAATTTCCTCTTTTTTTTACGTCCTCCTTTTCATTCATTACGAAACCACCCTTCGTTCTATTACGCTTTTTTCTTCCTCTTTTATGGATACATTACTTCTATTTTTATTCCACGTTAATAGTGCGTTTCTTTTTCTCTCAATTTATTACACATAGACATTATTACTTACTAAAAAGTCTTTATTCTTTCCCATGCGAACGTTAAACCACGACACTACATAATTAAATGACGTGAATACTAAATAACACGCATTTGCATGTTTCTGGAATATATTTTTTCATTCATCCTTTCCTCCGTACGCTTTTTTCTAAACAAAAGTTCACATTCTGCCTCTTTAGCTTTGCGATATTAATTAAAATTCTACATTTTCTGCGCCTTATAGAAAGAGGTAGCAAACGCTTTCGTCTCTCCATCATCGAATAATCATTTCGTCATTAATTAATCGTCGCGACGTCCTTGCATAACGCGCTCTAGCATTTTAATAACTAAATACCAACTGTCGCGTACCTGAAAAATTTATTAATTCCGCTATTGAGTAAACTTACGCGATGAAGAATACACCATTAATTAGAATGGGAGGTGGGCTGGTGCGCAGCAATAGCTCTCATCCTGTCAAATACATCACAAATGTCTGAAATACTTTTCGCAAATTAAACGTCAATCCTTCCGATAATAGTCGTTCTGGAAATGGGTCAGAGAATAAGTTTTCGCAACGCCATTAAAACCCCGTCCACTTTAATCAAACGGGCCAATTATGCAACCGATTCGGCAACGTTCGAAACGAAACCGTATCGCCTGCATAAACTGGACAAAGGGCCGCCGTCGTCTGGGCAATTGACGAAAAAAGACGCGCTCAAGTACTTCACGGAAATGTACCAAATCAGAAAGATGGAGAGCGACGCGGCCAGCCTGTACAAGGAGAAAGTGATCCGCGGCTTCTGTCACCTGTACACCGGCCAAGAGGCGATAGCCGTGGGCATGAAAGCGGCGATGCGGGAACAGGACACGGTCGTGACGGCATATCGGTCGCACGGTTGGGCATATCTGATGGGCGTTTCGGCGTTAGGCGTGCTGGCCGAACTGGCCGGCAGAAAGAGCGGTTGCTCGCGAGGCAAAGGCGGTTCCATGCACATGTACAGCTCGACGTTCTACGGCGGCAACGGCATCGTCGGATCGCAAGTGCCCTTGGGCGTCGGCATCGGCCTCGCGCACATGTACAAGGGCACGAAAGGCATCTCCTTCACGCTGTACGGCGACGGTGCGGCGAACCAAGGGCAGGTCTTCGAGGCGTTCAACATCGCCAAACTGTGGAACATACCCGTGATCTTCGTGTGCGAGAACAACGGCTACGGACTGGGCACGCGGACCGACAGAGCGTCGGCATCGACCGATTACTACACCCGGGGCGATTACATACCGGGCATGTTAATTGACGGGATGGACGTAGTGACGGTGCGCGAGGCCACCAAGTTCGCCGTCGATTACGTGATGTCCGGCAAGGGGCCGATGGTCTTGGAGATGGTGACCTATCGGTATTTCGGGCATTCCATGTCCGATCCCGGCACGAGTTACCGCACGCGCGAAGAGGTGCAAGAGGTGCGAAACGCGAAGGATCCGCTAACGCATTTCAAGGCGGCGATCGTCGCGAAGAAATTGGCCACCGAGGACGAGTTGAAGAAGATCGAGAAAGCCGAACGCGTGCACATCGAGGCGGACACGAAGAAGGCGACGGCGGACAAGGAGGTCGCCATGGACGAGCTCACCGCCGACGTTTATGCGAAAGCGATCGAGAAAGACGTGCGAGGCGTCACCTACTATCAAAGCATGCCGCACAAGAATGTTGTAACCGCTATTAATATCAAATAGGATTCGATTAAGGAATTACACTTCTTCAGACGCTTCTATGTAATAAGTAAATCAGAATCGGTGCACGCGTTTAGCAAAATGTGAATATTCAATAATGCGAAATTGAACCAAAAAAATGTAACGGTTGTATTATGTAATGTCAATGGCAAAACGTACGCGATGGAAATGAAATGAAATAAAACGGTAATACGAGGGAAATTCATTTTTCTACGTCTGCAGTGAGTAATAACTCAACGATACCAACTTTTAGCCGACTAGTAGCAATATCGTGGTACAATTTTCATCATTCAAACGATTCCTACCTTATCAAGTAATCAGACATGCACCTTGAATTTGTTGCATTTTGTTCTTTTAATCGGAGGTTTATTTTAAGCAGCGAATTTTATAAATAAACCATAAAATTGATAACCGATAGCCGATTTTCAAATTAAACTCGATATTAGTAGCATGTCTATTTCGGTCCTTTTTTTGACATGAACTTTATTAAAATAACATTAAAATGAAAACGATTGATATAATATTGTTTTAAATCGGCGAGTTATTTTAATAAGACGAAAAAATGATGGAAATTAAAATGAATTTCATGCACAATATTCCTAGATATATTTCCGAAGAAGCAATTTCAGGGTTATTTACATAATGATCATGTATCATGTAAAATCGTAATTTCATTCTATAAATGGGAAATAGGCTCTTTTCATACAAGATAACAATGTACTTTAAAGCAGAGCTTCGAGCCGTAATTTTTTTCGTTTCGGTTCGATTAAAAATAATCGGTTCGGTTCCGGTTTTTGTTCCGGAGAAAATAAGTCATTTTTTTCGGTTTTCGGTTACGGTTCAGCTCCGAGTGATTAATTTGTGATAATATAATAGAATAATGATAATTAATTACAGCTGTTGTGCGCCCAAGTAAATTTCTGCTGAAGAGTTTCACGAAAAAAGTGTCTTCAGATGCAATTAACTGCAGTTTATATCAATCACAATTCAATGTGAGACGAACCAAAATAAATTGATCTTCTTTTCGGTTTAGTTCTGGTTCTCGTCCAGGCAACAATAACGGTTTATTTCAGTTTACGGTTTTCAATCCAGTGCCGGCTCGAAGCCCTGCGTTAAAGGGTTTGATTAAAATATCGCAATAGAAATTACTAACAGTTATTAATTGCAATTTTCTTAAAATTATTAAAATGCGAATTCTGATAATGATAAATTATGATAGAACTGAAACAGAAGATGTGCACATACATTTTTAACAAGATTTTTCAAACAACATTTTTAAGATTACAAAGGAAACAAGTGAACGTGAAATTGCATATACAAAGTTTCAATTTGATCACTGAGCAAATCCACGGACAAACTAGCAGAAAATTCATAAATAGCATAAACGTGTGTGTATTAAATAGAAGGAGAAAAGGGCGGCGGAGAGGAAGAGAGAGTGAGAGAGAGAGAAACTTTATGTTATACATTTCGTGTATGGCTCTCGTAACTTGAAAGTTACATTCTTCAAAGCATGTTATTCCATCTTTTCCATTTTTCCATCGTACTTTTACATCCATTTGCCTCTCCTTTCTCGCCCAACTTCTTACAATAGAATCGATAGAAGAAAGTACGCAGAAAAAGGGAAATAAAGAGGAAAATATGATCGACAAAGTGAGGGCAATTGCAAAATGAAAAAATAAAGACTAAACGAGCAAAGGAGAATAGCGTTCGATTTAATCTTTAATCGATTTAAAATTCCATTTAATTTAACTTAAGTAATAAAACGAAATGCGTGCTAAAAGCGATTTGAAAAATAGTGGTTAATGTTCAAATCCAATTTCAATTTTCGCATACGTACCTATAAATGTAGAGATGCAATTTTGAATAATTTTCCCTCTTCATTCTATTCCAATTCTATTTTTCCCATTTTAAATGATCCGTCATATTATCAATATTATCTAATTTAAAACTTTAAATTACAAATCAAAATCTACGAACAAACTACCAACTTTGGGGAGGTTTATAAATTTTCCAACGAATTCGCAATACATACGTTTTAAATTAATTTCCATCGTCGTTCGCCCACTTTTGTTACTATCTATTCTCCAAGTGTGCGTCTGAGTGCGGTGAAAATTTTTAATTAATTTGCACAAATACGCACACGGGAACATATGCAATACATGGTTATATTCTAATAGTTTTAACGTAATTTCGAAATTAAACGTAAACAGAAACGTTCGAGTGCATTATTATATGCATCTACACACGTATTGTACGAGTAGAGATAATGGCACAGTTGGATTGTACTCTTAGTCTAACGAATTTCAATAGTTTGACCACGATATTGATTGATTACTGGCGGTTATCGTTGTCGAGTACTAAGTAATTATGTAAGTTAAACTTGTAACAATAACGCAACGATAGAAAATTTAAATTAAATCTTCAGCAACAGGAGAACAAATTAAAATTTAATCAACTTTAATTGATACGTTTTGATTTAAACGTACTCGTACAGGTGGCCGTTGCCTTGTCGTTATTATTATCATCTTTTCTATTGTCCAACCCTCTTTTTGCGCTTCAAACCGTTTCTTTTTTCTTAACATTTCAATTTATTTTATATTTTGTATGTACCCTTCTCTTTCGTATAATCGAATTTATTACATAAATTGCTTTCTGTTAAAAGAGAAGATGGACTTTCTAATGCAATTGAGTCTGAATTAAGTTGAAATTGCGATGATAATAATAAAAAGTGCATCGATGTGATCCATCTAATTTAAGCCCATTAAATTACCAATTGTAAAATTACATTTCATTAAAATTCCATTTGATCTTTTATGAACTCGTATAACACCGAATTGATGTACTTATCTAATAATTTCTTTTATTATCAGTAATAGCAATGAATTTTGTAAATTAGTGCTTATAATTCGATGCTTTTACGGTCTGTTAAAAGTGAATTGCTTTCTCTCTTAATTAGAAATTTGTAAAGTGATTGTTTAAACGATTTTTTTTGTTATGATTGTAATACAAATATATCTGGATTAGGGAAACCAGTGTAAATTAATTATGGGTTTAATTCATTAGTGAACTGATGTTAAATCCAACATTTTGTTAACGTTGTTTACTGGTCAGTAAAGTGTGTACTTTCACGTAATACATGATTACAATTTTACATTTTTCTATTTGGCATTTTTAATTTCGCAGCAACGTTTAATATGTGCATGATTGCAATTATCTATTTACGTACAACAATCTATATTGCAACGTCAATATAAAATATATTTCTATTAATTATTAAATGTACGTTCTAGCAAAAAAAAATATTTTTTTATCTAATAATAATGCCATTTAAAATCAAACAATCATCATGTTATTATTATTGTTTCGCTTCATAAATATGAATGATTTAATAACGCACGATTTCAAAATTGCGTAGGAGTAAACAATCATATAACTATAAATTTAAACAATTTACATATGTACATACATAATTTTTATGAACATTGTTTTGACAGCTTTTAAACCGTCCATCAAATATATGACGGTTGAATATTATTTATTGATGCATTGAATTTCGGTGCAGTCGATGACCTTTGAGTCTGCATGATTCTGCTAACTCTTATCCATTCTAAATTTGTTTTAAGTCTGCAATTCAATGTTCCTTTTGCTCGATGATCATCTGCCATCTTTCTTGAGAGCTTCAGAACCGTTATGTGTCGCTTTGCATCCATTAAAGCTTTGTCATTAACAACCCCTATTGGCAGACCGGAGCGAGGCGCATGTATTACTCTGCAGTCCTAAAGAACGAAAAGACGCAAACGAAACTGGCACGGGCGTTCTGTTAAAGCTTTCTCACGATAAACTTTAACTAAATTTTCGCAAGGTCGCACGTCGTTCTTTCCTTTTCAGAAGTAATAATACAAAATAAGGCAAAAATTAATGCATGTATAATAGTTCCACCAAAGGATTGCAAAGTATAATTCGTCAGAAACATTTCACATTATCAATTTGTGAATACATTTGGTTATTGAGATACGCAATTAAAGTAACTTAGTGAAAACATACACAATGAACGACTCAATAATTTGTTGTTGTTATAATTGTGTTTTATGCTGAAGAAAACAACTCGATTTAACTAATTTTACAAATAATAAATCCACAGATTTTGTTTAATTTGTTACAAAATATTAGTTTGGGTTGGTAGTTTCGTGGGTGAATGCAATATTACACTAAACGGTACAAAATACGCAATAAGCTTGCATATAAACAGCTTGAATATTGGCTTATGAATATAATATAATAATAGTAAATAATTATTATTGAAACAGATCGCTATGATGTTAAACTTCATCTAGTTAATGTTTATTTAAACTAGAATATCTCATCAACTTGATGCTTCAGTCTTTTGTAATAAATAAATAGAGAACACTTGATTATTATTAACGGTAAGTACACAGAATTATCCTGAATTTAGAAGTGATTTAAGCGCCCCAAAATTAAGCTTCGCGCACTGAAAGAATATCCTGACATTTTTCCCTCGACTTGTCGCCCCTACGCCGTTAAACCTATCCAAACCTATTTTCAACTTGAATATAAAGTCTAGTGTTATGCCGATAAGGTTGAACCGAACGCTTTTTTCCTTTCAGGCGTCATACACGTACGTGTATAGCCATTATAACATCCGATGCAGGGCTCGAATGTATGCCTTATCGTCGCGTTTGATTACGTTAAACGCTTGATATGCGGCAACGTTTATACGAGCGTTGGATGTTGCTGTTGTCGTCATCGTTGTTACTGATGATGATGATGATGATGGGACATGTATAACCGCGAGGCGAGCAAAAATGATACGCGTATATGCACGTATACCTAAATAGAAGGCACATGTGTGTAGCATCCGGTTGAAAAAAAAATCTATAGGATTCGTACGTCCGTAGCGACGTTCCCTATTTAATATATAAATTTTATTTTGTTATATATTTTCGGCACATTTTATTCGCGCACGAAAAATTTAAATTTATTAAATCCATCCGCACGTGATATTAATAGTTCATTTCCGTTTATTACAGAAATATGTAAATTTGGCATGGAAAAATTACGACAAATCTTTCTTGCTCTCCTTTTCGTTTCGCGCTTCCTTTGTAAAATGCCAAGTATGTGCCACAATAATAATTATGATCGTCATAATAATAATAATAATAATACTAGAAGGAAGTATTTCATTCATTAGCTAACTTGAATAATAATCGTTATTATTATAATGGTTTTAATTTAAATTAATTAGTTGGCGTTAGTTGGAAGATGCACGTTTACTTATTGTTAAAAGTCTTCAGCGTAACTCACACACACACACGACGTTCGTTAGAACGCAACAATAACAATACGACACACACATACGTATACGTTCCGTACTTACATAATAATGTACATATAACAATTACTAACTAAAGTAGTTTTTAGAGTAATATTATCATAAAGTTACTCATATAAGAGAAAGTAGTGGAATCGGGTGAGTTTATTATTATAAGAAACGGTCCGTTATTATAATTTATACGTTAAACTACCGTTACATTCGCTTGGAGAATGTGTTCCAAATATCGCAAGACCGTATATGCGTATACATTATTCGCAATACGTATTCCTACAAATATAAATTGTTATTATGTACCACCATTATTCGTCATACAACTTGTTTCCCTATATTACGACACGAAAAATAAAAATTCGCTTCATACTACAATAACGTACATTACATTACTCGATATCATAAATTAAAACGCCTTTTTTCATATACCTCTTTTCTTAATCACAAAACGATAAACTTCGCGTTTCACGTTATTAATTAACTAACTTCGTTTAGACGAACTAAAAGAATAGCTTTCAATTTTAACTGGATATTGGCCGGATGAGCTTATCCACGAAAATCTATCTAAAGTAGATTATAATCCCAAACACCTACGTAATTAATAAATTAAGCCTATTATCGGAAATTAGTTCATAAGTGAAGCCATCGCCGTTTATAATTCCACTTCTTACATAAAAAGCTGGAAAAATTCTAGCCTTGACCTATGTTCGAGTTCAATTATGTACAGTGTCTTTTCAGAAGAAGAAGAAGAAGAATAGGTCATTAAAAAAAACAACGTTAGCAGCCCTCTTTTATGCTCGTATAAAAAATTTTACGACTGGAATTAATTAAATGAAACGTGACTCGTTTCACTGTACACTCGTATGTGCTTTTCGGTGGATGCGCCGGGCAGACTATAATCGATCCGCACTTTAA
Source organism: Hololepta plana (assembly GCA_963695495.1). NCBI lineage: Eukaryota > Metazoa > Arthropoda > Insecta > Coleoptera > Histeridae > Hololepta > Hololepta plana. The sequence goes on along the minus strand of OY968831.1, from coordinate 13,578,741 downwards.
AAAATAAATTTATGCAATTCTCGTTGCAGTTATATTCTTTGCCACATTCTAATAGAACATGCGATAATAATCATAGTCGTGGTGGTAATAATGATACAAATTCAATTACTTTTAACTGGTTTTCCTGTCCTTTTTCACCACTTTGATTTTCTCGTCTTTGTCCCTCCCCTATTATACGTTTATTACAAACGGTGTGTCAAATTAAAATATTCCACGTCACGAACAATTTATTATGAAGCTATCGTATCGAAGAAAACGAACAATAAATTTTTAAGAATATTTATTATTTTCGAAATTGTATCAAATTAATTATATTTTTTCTTGTTGTTTATTCGTTCTAGTCTCGTAAATAATTCCTTTTTGAGAAAAGTATTACTATGCTAATTATATCGTAAAGTTTAAAGAAAATTTCTTGTTTGTCGTCCCTTTGCTTTTTCGGTATTGACAAAGAAAACCCGAGGTATAAGGATGCTATAATTAAATGCTATTCCCTAAATTAGTAAAAAGGGGATTATATTTAACTCCGAATGAAAAAAGAAAAGAATATTTTCATCGTTCTTGAATAAAATTGAATGTCGAGAGCGGGTCGAAATAAAATCAACTCGAAAATGTTGTCTTGTACAATATTAAAGATTCGTTAGGGCCCATAAGGAAGGAGGACAGAAAAATGGAAAGAGAAATTAATAATTTATTCGGGTTCTTTGTGTAATTTCAGTGTCAGTTTGTATAAAGGATTAAAACTTTACAATTATATCCGTACCACCAACCAACAAAGTCTTTTGTAATAAAACATCGTCTCTTATGTTTTGCTTATATAATTCGCCCTCAGAGAGAATAATATAATATTTATCTAATTAAAATACTCGTCATTATAATAATCAAAAAATAATCTCCCCAACGAAATTTGATTTCCAGTTCCTTATCTCGCACCTCTTTTCAATCATTTATTAATCGTTGTTGGTCTACGGGCAAATTTTTCAAAGACGATACCAAAACAGAAATCAATCGATCGTCTCGCAATTATAATAGCATGTAACAATCCAAATTTGCGTTTGGTGTGAGTCGATTGGAAATCTACCATCGTCAAATTAATATTAACACCGAGGGGACCCTTAACCCGTTATTGGGATCTGAGGGTAACTTAATCACGATAACCGCTTTGTTACGACGTGGTAGATACAATAAAGTTTTTTTTAAGCATTAGCCGTGAAATTATGGGATTCAATTTCCAATTACTATTTCATAAAAATATAAATACAACCTTGGACGTCTATAAAATTCGTTTAAGAGCTTTTTTTTATGAAATTTTAAAGCCCAAATAATGTTTGTATGCAAATAAATCAACTATAAATTTGATAATTTAGCGTACATTATTTGCAAAATATATTTTAAAAATTCGTGTAGAAAAAATCCAATTTAATAAAAAAATATCTATAAAATTATTTAAATGGAAATCAGTCAGAACGTTCGTTTACGTGTTCATGTTAAATGTAACGTAACAAATATTGATAATGGATATCACACATGTGCATACACTCTTTATTGATGTGTGTGTGTGTGTGTGTGTGTGTATTTTCGAAAGATTACATCGCTGCGATAATGAAATTGACATTTATAAAATAATACATATAGAGAAAAGGGCTTAACGCGTGTAATGCCGCATTCAATATGTAGAAATACAATATTTTACGCGATGACAACGCATTCAACAGTTTAGTGTACTCGAGAGATAAGAACGAGGTGAAAGTTAATGGCGTTTTTGTATTAGTTTTCTGTCAATAACACACGCATATTCCCCGAACTGAAACAATTTACTGAAAAAGAATTCCTCTAAAAGCCCCATCGCACCGATTACTTTTTTCGCATTCCATAATTTAATGGAAAACATTTAATCAGAAAGAGAATTTGATCATTATTATAATTAAACGTACCACAATCAAATCAAAGTTCACACCTACGAGTACAATTTAGAAAGAAGTCCACAGAAAAAAAATTATTGCCATTCGACATTAGTGACAATTATAATTTGTGACTTGGAATTGCACAACCGAAGAAATGCTTCACATTACATGCAGTTTTCTTTCGTAGGCAGATTTCTTTCTAAACTGTCCTCGTATACAAACTTTGTTTATTAATTTTATTACGATAAACTTTTTTCTCCCTTTTCTTCCATAATCAACATAATTATTATTTAGGTCATTAACGCATACACACGTACATTATATCCAGTTAATTAAAATCTATTCCATGCGGTTATCTTATTAAAAGTTTTTGTCTATCTAACAGTTTGAACTTTTAGCTTCTTTGTTTTGTTATGATTGGGCGATAAGTTTAACCCTTGTGACTTTCTTTTACACTAAGACCCTCAAAAAAGCGGTAAGCTAATTAGCAAGGCACCCAAAGAAATTGACACAAGCAAAAAGAAATTTGTATTTTCATCAATATTAATCATAAACTTACTTTGACAGTGTTCAATGGAAAGGACAGAAAATGAACGTACAAAATTGATTTTGAACTTGATAAATAATCACTTATTCAAATTTTGTTGTTATTTAACATAAATTACTTCTTCTTCTCCCTTTAGTTTTTTTATTCTGTAATTTTCTCGTTAGAACTTTCTATATTAATGAAACTGTTCTTATTTCACGGATCATTTAGCCGTAATTTAAAAAAGAATTAATTAATAAAATCTTCCAATCGGCAAATAGAAATGCGCAGCTAAACAATAAACGAAAAGAGAGAAATCCATTAAATGTTCCAATCCATTATTTCATTTATTATTTAAATTAATGATGAATCATTTCCGTTTTCTTGTTTGGACATTTCAATGTCTGCTCGTTGAAGATTAACGAACTGTTCGAATTCCACCGCTTGCATTTAATAACGTTTAAATTACACTTCAGCTTCTTGAAGATACTAAATGACGGACAAATTACATTGTAATTTCGGAAATTTTTAATAAGAAATTTCGTTTAGTTCCGTATCTATCAGAAACTGATTTGATGGCGAAGCGTTGAAAATGATGTTAAAAAGAACTTTTATCAGATTATTTCTGAGAGGATTATGGTGCCGTCGTGAAAATATATTTACTTGCTAAACCGATAGCAGAGGAGATAGCAAATGAAAAAAAAATCGTGTAAGCTTCAGTTAACGTCAGCTAATGAACACGTTCAAATGAAGGAGGAGGATAAAAGAAAGAGAAAGAACAGCGTAACGTTGATGTTACATCGTGACACAACGGAAACGGCTTTAACAACTTACAACAGGAAATGGCTCTTTGCGGTTCTCTCCGTCCACTCTTCCTCTCCTCCTTTTTCATTGGTGTTTTTCTAAACGTAATTAATTTCAAATCGATCGGGGTTTGGTTTAATCTAATGCTACCATCATCGCATTAATCTCGTATATACAACCTATCTAAATGTCTGTCTATCTGAAACGTGTCAACCGTCTCTATCTGTATTATCTGCGATGGGATGTTTTCTTTTAATTAAATTTTAATTCGCAGCAAATATGTCAGCACGATGAAAATATAACCTTCGTGTTGGAACAGTTCTTGACAATAAAAGGAGTCGTAGTTATGCTTCGAAAAACAAAGCAATAAGACAGAGAGAGAGAGGAGCAAGAAAATTGGTAACAAAGAACTTTCAATTAATCATTGTACCTTATTAAAATTACAATAAAAGGCTTTTCTTCTTATTGTATTCGCTGTAATATGTGTATCATTATGACGACTTTTTCTTCGCTCCTTTCTCCTTTGTAATGCAAATGTCTAGAAATTTTCATTTTGCAGAATAAAACATAACAATAACACCTGTTATTAAAATTGTTTATGTAATTTTGCTTTACTCGCAATTTTATTTCAACTGACGCAATAATTTACATTCGCGTCTAACCGCCATCTAATAACCGTTCTCGTTAATGTGTCATTTTCTCTGTTGCTGCACTAATAAAATACGAGGGTGGTATGTAAAGTTGCCGGCAAGGAAGCAAAAAAGCTATGTACAAGAATAATTTTCTTTATCTACTCAACACATTTTCCCAGTGATATTGAAAACCGCTCCTACAAACCGATTCGTTTAACTTAAATATAAAGGCCATTTCTTATGGGCATGAAATATCTTCAGGTGCCAATAGGGCAGCAATTAAAAATCTATTTTGCAAAAGTTTGCCTTTTCCATGAAAGGGGAAGCTCAAAATTTATGAAATTTTAAGACCGAAGTAGTGAGAAATGACATTTTGTAGGACAATTTTTCATATTACCCTCGTAGCCTGATAAAAATATACTTTTTTCAGCATTCTATGTACATAATTGCACGTTTAATTTAAATAATAAACCGTGGAAAAACTGAACGACGGGATTAATGTATGTATAGTAGAAACGTTAATCCTGATCTACATATTTCGATTCCCTCGAAATTAATTAAATAGCATTTCATTTGGCTCGTTTAGATATTGATATATTCGGGAACGAGTTAACGTTTCTCCCTTTCTTTATCTCGCACCCATTTACACGCTTTTTTTCATCAAGTCCTACTTTTTTTACTCATCAAAACTTGACTTTTGTATCGCGTGCGGGTTTTTTTTTTCACCAGAAATACGTTGCAATTTAATTTAGTAAAACATGCAAAACTGGAACATGGAAATTCTTTTTGCGTTCGCTCTCGTCGTGTATATATTGCCACTGTTTACATTACGACCTAAACTGCCTATATTTCCGTATATACGTACCTACATGGGAAGAAAAATAGGCAACAAAAAATGGAAAATTCTTCCAAATTCAAACGTGTCTCACCTTTTTTGCTTGTGTGCCATTATTTTTATCATAAGAAAATCTCTGCAGATACTAAACCCTGCCGACAAATTAAATATTACTCGCTAGATTTAGAAATCTTTACAAACTCCACTACGAACAATTTAGCAAGTATTAAGACTAAATATCCAAGAGTCATAAAGCAAAAGGTGCATGAAACGTGTTGAAAATGATCGGTCTCTATATACCTATAATTAACCTGACTCTTTGCTGACCTTCCGTCTCCTTCTTTCTTTCTCTTTTTAACATCTTCAGAAAGCAAGGCGCCGAGCAACTCGCAATGGCCATCGCATTCTTTCGTTTATTTTATCCTCTTTCCTTGTTTTTTTTATCTTTAAACTTTCGAAAAGACCGGTTACTTTATCTTAATTGCTCGAAAACTACTTGCGCTACGTTCTTCGGTTCTCCATATGGGCGACTTTTAAAGGTCGCTGCTGCAGGAAATCAATAATATTAACGGCAGCATTCACACTAAATGCATTTTCTTCTGGCTTTCATCTTTATCGGAAACGTAGATAACGAAATATTTCGAATATGTGCGGCGACCGATAGAAAATAGGGTTACATGCTTCTATTTCAGGCATCCTAATTATGATAATGTTGTTATAGATTCCTCTAAAGTTGGTTTACTATTAGACAAGCTTTCCTACGAGATTTGAAGCAATTCAGTTATAATATATTAAATTGTTTTATTTATAAAAGAAAAGGAGTATATGCTGTGATTTAAATTATTATTACTTCAATAACGCGTTGGAAAAGCAAAACCTTCAAATCGAAGAGCTAAAATTGGCACGACGGAAATAGCAACTTTAGAACAATGCTTCGAGTTAAATAGAGGATGTGGACACGAGCGCAATAAATTTTCTAGAAATCCATAACAATTATAAGTATATATATTCGTTCCTAATTTTAATAATGTAAATATACGAAAATGCCAGAACTCGGAGCACTTGCTATTCATCATTAAACTTTATTCAATGCATTGAATGGGCGCCACTTGAAAACTACAATAAAATTTCCGAGACATATTAAAACAATGTATGCAATTACACAAATGCTCTCACTTGGAACTATTAATAAAACTCTGTTTATTATCATCGTTGCACATTCTAAAATTGTATCGTTCGCTCTTAAATGTTCCATGATTTATGAATAGTTTCATGATAAACGGAAGTTTACTTATGAGACTATATTTTATTAAAAAGAGAAAATAAATCCAACATACAAAGGGATTGTTCACATTTCTAAACATTAAATGACTGCAACAATACACATTGAGTTAATTATATTTGAAATTAAATCATAAAATTAGGTAGCAATAATAAAGTTTCGCTAATTTTTGACTTGATGTGGATACGTTACGAATGATAATAGAAATAATATAAATTTAAATGGATAAAACGAGCGTATATACATTACACACACATTTTCCATAAATTTCACGAAACATGATTTGGGTTAAGATTTAAAATAGTAGCGCCATTTGTATGAATATTACATTGTATTAAATAATTTAACATTTCATTTTGGATGTGCCGCAGCCGCAATTTCTATTATGAAGACGAAATTACCCTATTTTAATTAAACCGCATAAACTATTAAATTTAAATAAATAAAATTGTACACAGGGTAAAATGTGTATTTTGTACAAATCCATTTTGATTATTTCCATTTTGTGCCTATCAGCCCCTAAATATTATTATTAATGTCATTTGGTGGCTTATATGTTCTGCGTCAAACTGGCGAGATAACAAACTTAAACCTAAATAGCTTATAAATAGCGAAAGAGTTAATTTTCGCGATGTAATTTAAGGCGCATCGGATAAAACTGCAACCGAAAATGTTGTTGTAGTTGATGAAAGTATTAAATATTCAAGACGCTAATAGGAAAGTGTATACGTACAAGCGATTGTTTTAAACCCCGCGAGGAAATTGTTATAAGCCACAATGAAGACATTCCACGTGTCTAAATAACGCCCAGAATTCTTTTTCTTTGCTTATATTAGGCGTTTCTTAAATTTGTTTATTTATCTTTCAAATTCATTTCTCTTTACAAGTCGAATATAAATCGTTAATTTTGCAGATATTTTTTATATTTTCCCATAGAAAAAAAGACGGTCCATAACTTTTCTCGTAGTATTGTCCAAATTATGGTCAGCACTTAAGCACTTAGCTTCTTATGGCAGTCAAAAGTTTAGCTCCAGCGATGACACCTAAATTTTGTAGAACGTAATTAAATATTTACAATCTATACCAAGAAAAGATCTTTTTGATATTTTGTTTTAAATACAAGATTTGAATACTTCCCGTATAAACTCTTGGAGTTATACGTAGTTAAGTATTAACGAATTCAGACATAAACATCGAATGCATTTTTAAAGATGCGCACGTGGATTTGCATCTACTAGTACCGCATGCTTTTGCATTGACGTAAATGGAACGTAGTTTTAGATATTTTCCTTATGCAGACTCTTTTCAATCAAAAATTAATTTGAAATATTTCTAGTATTAAACAAATAGGAAAGAAACTATAATATATTTACCTATATTTGAATGCATCTTCTAAAGTTTCTTTATGCGCACTTCCTTAATTAAAACTATCCGTTCGAAAGATTACGAATTACAATGATTAAACAAAACGAGGAAGAATAGTTTTTTAATCAATCTCTAACCGTAGATAGACTTAGATATTAGAAAGCAAAGGGAATTATTTATGGATTAATAACGTGCAGCTTTCAGCTTACGCTTTCCTCTAAGCAATCAAATACGTTATAATAATAGTTTTATTGGACGAATATCAAGTGCAGGAAGAAAATGCGGTTTCGATGTGAAAATTATTTGTCGATATTTTCATCTAGGTAGTAGTTGTGCAAAGTTAGCGACGAACATAATGACATTTAATTTTATATTTAACTTAAATTTTAACACTTAAATTTATATATTTCACCACAATACATATATACAGGGCGTTAAGAAAAGTGTCACAAACTTTAAGGGGGGGGGGGGGGGGGCAGAAAAGTCTTAATGAACATGGGTCCGGTTTCGAAGATACGAAGGATTACTCCTTTTTGTAGCATTTCTTCGTCTTTCGTCCTTTTCATTCACAAAACTTGCATTTTCGTGTCGTTATTAACAGGTCATAGATACATAGATATAGAGTTTGTAGTTGATATTAAGTCGATTGTGACAATTTTAAGAATTTTTGCAATGCCTGTTTACTCTAATTCTGAATTAACCCATCATGCATTTCATTTATGGACGTGCTATAAATTTAAGTTGAAGCTTGCCCCAATCGTCAGATTCCTTCAGGTCGTCTTTTTAGAGAACATTTACACATAACTTTTAATGGAAGATTGGATAGGAAGAAACGGATTTGCATCCTGATTTAAAAAATCGCTCGTGATTTCCTTCTTTGCAGAGATTTGAAAATTTTAGACCTACAAGATCTGAAACAGCGAATAGATGAAAGATCCCACCGAATTCAAGCCAATGCTTGATTGCCAATGATTTTCAAAAGAGTTCGAAGGTAAAGAAGCCGTGGCTGCTGTCACATGGAAGAAGGGCACTTTGAACCTATTATTTGACTTGTCTTTCCTTTCATTTTTGTTCATAGTTTATATTTTTTGTGCAGAATTGTAAATAATACATATTGTTGGAATATGTTTCGTATCTCCGAAACCGTCCATTTCCGGATCCATGTTCATTAAAACTTTTTGCTTTTCTCGATCACCCTTTAAAGTTTGTGGGGCATTTTTTTTAACACGCTGTATATGTTACGGCAAATTTGCTATTATTTCAGAGCTTTTTGGCCTTAAAGCTTCCTTCCACGCGTTAGAAAACATAAAGCACATGGCCAGTACATTTAATCCTCGTACAAAAACGATATTGATTAAGCACGGAGCGGTGGTGTTACTACAAACTGGCCAATAATTCACCATCGGTGCAATAAATTTCAAGTAGTTCTCAATTCACAACTAGCCACTATATCTTTCTTCCTTTTTGGAAATAAATAATAAAATTCGATACAATATCATCATCGATCCACTGCATCTGGAACTTTCTGCTTAGTAAATAGAAGCTGTGTTAAAATCTTGTTAACAGCACAGTTGCACGGACAATAATCTCTTCAATTAAATTTTCCTTTAATCATTTACACAATGACTTAAAATAAAAGTAAATCAACGTAGAGAAAATGGTTGTTATTTAACAATATGCCGAGACGGAATTGATTAAGAAATAATTGTTAGATTGTAAGCAGCGTCGTTTTTAGTGTGTTAAAAATAATAATTGTCTCGTATTCATTAGAATTTGTCTCACATTAGAGTCGTACTTCCAGATAATAGAACACAAATTGAAAGAAACTCATTAAATTCCTCCGTTTACTTTTATTTGTTATCATTCACGCTTTTTATTTAGCTTCTTTGCCTTCGGTACTGCTCACTTCTTTTTGAATTATAGGCATAAATGGAATCATAATTTTCAAGTTGCGTGTTATACGGTGTTATTAAAACAAAGAAAGCAAAGAGACAGTAAGAGGATAAAAAATTCGCTTCGCAATACGAATGATGAGGATGTAATTATAAGAATTTTATTATTTTAAAGGGTTTAAGCTAAAGCAAATGTGTTTTAGTTTTTAGCGTAAATTCATTAATTATTCAATGCTTGAAAAATTACTAGCGCGAACAAAGAGTTCGTTTTTCCTAAACTACGAGTTACTTGTTTTTAAAAAAGAAATCGCTTATCAATTATTCATCTTCATAAAGTGTGTTTAATAGATTTTCATTTCCCGAAACATTTTCCACTGCGTTGTTGTTGACGTTGCTGCTGCTGCTGCTGTTGTTGCTTTTTCTAGATTATAATGCAGAAACAGGAGTTAACACAAGTTTGAGAGTCGAACAACAGAAAATTAATTGAAAATCTTCTGATTAAATCAGTATATGCTTCTTTGTATTTAGATTCAATTAAAATTTTCGTTAATCTTAAAACAGTTCCTCTATTTACGTTATTAATATTAACGTAGTATAGTTGTTCTTTTGTTAGTTTCTACTTCACTTCTCGTGCGACGCCATTTTGCCGAAAATTTGCACAATTTGGTAAAATATATAATTTGTTTCCATCAATTGGAAAGCACGGCCACGATGCAATTTTAAAATCAGATCATTTATTTTCTGGATGTGAGGGCCACGAATACGAGAAGCAATGTTTTGGAACATTAGCAGAGAGTGACATTATATTCTTGCATTCGAAGTAGATTCGAATAAAATGTTAATGGAGCATTGTTCGCGAAACGAAATTGATTTATGAAATCAGCAATTTTACATTAATTTTTATCTTCATTTCGTTTTAGAGCACTAAGAGAAATTATTTTGAAATCTTAGTTGCTGCAGGATCCTCAATATTTGCAAAAAAGTATTTTTAGTATCTTCGAGGAATATTATAGGTTGGTTACCTGCGATTAATTAGTTTTCTAATGAAAATGTGGCAATAAAAGAATATTCTGTCACTTACAAAGGACTTGTGAAACATACATAACATTTGCAAGATAAAAGTGATGCAATTCTTATGTCACGTGTTTTTCTGTTCGAAACTTGATTACCGCAGATATTCTTTCAATATCTACGCTCAATATATCTGCGTAGGAAAAATGAAACTTTGCCGACTCTCCATTCGTCTTCGACTGATTACTTCCGACGTTACAATTTGTTCAAATCAACTTTATTTATTTATGTATCTCGCATTGTATGGAAAATATACTTTATTTACATGTAACTGGAATATTCCATTATTATAGACAACACGTGTTATTCAATAAGGAATTATTATTATTATTAAAGAAACTACTACTACGTTTGTTGAAAATTGATGAGATCCCAACAATTCCCTCTTTTAAGCAATATATGGCAATTTTATTCATAATAATAATCGAGCTTGCCATTTCTATTGATTATTATTAGACCAGTCATCCAGACATCATTACATTCCTCCATCATCCAAATTCAATTGGATACGGGTCGTATCTACCCTTGAGCGTTACTCCCTTACTTCGTCCCCAATCTTTTTACCTATCTTTGTTTCGTTTTACCAATCATTGTTGTTGATCGTCTACTTTAACTCTATCGAACTGTCCCTAATTATATAGATAGTACGGCAAAACACAATTATCCTCTTTGGTGGGGAAAATAAATTGGATCTATCACGATTTAATCTATAGATCGATGTGTTTGTCTCCCGATCGAATTTTCGTTAAATAACCGGCAATAATACGGTATCGGCGTGATTATATTTAATAGAGAGAACTTTCTCATTTACTTGATTACTCCTCTCTAAATTCCATATATAATTTTACTGTCCTCATACGTTCTTCTAACGATTTAATGGACTATCAACCTCCACATTTTCCGTTACCTTTCTTTTTGCGGTTCTCGGAAATTGTAATTAGCACTTTATCGTTAACAAATATTTGTTACAAATTGAAATTATTTCTGATTAAAATTAAACAAATTCGTTTAATTGAATATAACTGAAAAATTGATTTTAAAATGTCCTACATTTAGATTAGGCAAAAGGGCGCAGGTGGACCTTTGGGGAGGATGGATGGAACTTTGAATGGGGCCCCTAGAATTCAACTAGTTTATAGAGAGTTAATTAAATGTTCTCAATTTTTAAATTTTATACAATGTTTAAATTAAATACTCGATATAAAACAATTAAATAGTGATATCAATTTGCATTACAAAGTTTAAGAACATTTACGCGTCTTAGATTATAAAGCCATTTGAAAGCGACACAGCCAATGTTAATTTCCCGTTGAAAGATGAGTTGATTAAACTAAAGGATAATTTATAATCTAATAGCTATTAAAATTTTAAATGTATCAGAATGGAATGGATTTAAGATTATTATAAATAATTTTCCACTAAAATTATTATCAAAAAATAATCCCATCTTTAAAATGCCTCCTTACATTTCGATAAAAAAAGGTTTTCCTGCGGTCGATATAGAAAACACCTGTAGGTCATGATATTAGTTAAATTTAATGTTTACTTTCGGAAAATTATCTAATTATCATTAAATTAAAAGATTTTATGGCGGAGCACGCAAAACGAAGTAAATGATCGATAAAGTAACAATTTACCTAATTAACAATGTTTTGCAACGAATGTCTGCAAGAAGAGAAAAATTCGTTCTGTTACTTGCCTGTCAATTAATTAAAGTTAAACAAAAAAGGTTAATCAAATGACTTAAGGCTAATAGAAAAGTCACGTCTGCAGAACAATTGATCGTTTAATTATAAAGAAGCTTATTAAAAGTCTGCGACGGCAAGTACAATATTCTTTTACCCTATTTAATTCTACGGTTTCCTTTATTTGTTACACAATTCGAAGAACTATCTAATTGGTGGATGTTTTCCTCCTTGTTGCTTCTTTTACCGAACGGCGATCGCAAAGAAATAAATGGCGACGCCATTCACGTAGATAAAATACCTAACGAAAAGGACATTCGCAATCATTTCGCTCCCTCGCTCACTTTTAATGCGAAACCGGCTGCGAGATTTATCAACAGAATGTAGATTATAAACGGTTTTATAAATAACGTGAAAAGATATAAGAGAGACAACGGGCGGCCCCGGCATCATCGAGTTAATTGATTGCTTTAGGGCATTTCGGTGCAAAAGAAACTTACGATAATCTGAAAATCTTTGCTTAATAATGTGGCTTACTTAATGTACTCGTACTAAAGAGAATATGAGCGTAGCACGATTTTGTATCTATAATAATTAAAATGAAAAAGCGCTTTCTCGAGAAAAAAGAGACGAGCTTAAGTGACTTTTTTTACTTTAATCAAATTGTGCGAATTACTGTCTAAGTGAAAACGATTGATGATGATGCTTGGGATTTATTTGAATGGCAACAATGTTTGTTAGAGAAAATTCGCACTAATATAAAGTCCCAAAGACCGTCGCTTTATATTTGCCCGTCTGAGTTTCATTAAAAGGCTAACAAAACGTCAATTTTAATTTCGAATGAACATGATGTAACACTAACTGTAATACATTTGAGAGATTTAGTGATGTAGTTTTCGTAAAGAATGGTCCTTTACAAAAAGAAATTGAAATCAAATAGAGAGATAAGGCGTGAACGACATTATGTAATAAAATATGTTAAATTATGATCAATAAAACTCGAGAGATGGTAAATTATTAATAAGCGAATTGATTTATATTTGCTAGTGACACGGAGCAAATTAAGTATCATGTCTGTGATTTTATTTTATTTATTTATTTTATGGATGTGAGAGGGTGTAAAAAAGCATCCACGCAAATTATTATTATTTTTTTATTATAAATATAGAAAAGGCATCGGTACATATACATAAAGGAGATATATTGCTTTGGAAAGTATTAATATTTCAAAATTTCCATACTCCTCTTCAGATACCTTTGAGAAATGTATTTGCAAATAATAAACGATTTTGTGACATTTTTATTGCAACTTTAAATGCAATATTCAGTAATTTAATGTCACCATTCACGATATTTGTATGATTTGCAATGCGACAAATGTTACTTCGTACTAGCTGGAGAACTGGAGTTGGTTATAACGAAAATAATTATATTAGTGTTGGATACTATTGTAACATATGAAAAGGACAATTTCTTAAAGTTAAATAGTTCATATGCCAAAAATTCGCATTTTTTATGAACCTTTCTTTTGTGTTTAACCTCGTTTGACAATTATACGCACTTTTTTGGTCAATTTTGAGAAATAATGCAAAATCGAAGCGCGGTATAATTATGTGTACTAATCTACAGTAAAAATATTAATTTGTTCAAGCTATTGCTCCGTAATTGATTAATTAAGGATGCAAACATTAAACACCGATTAATTAGAGTTTCGGTGTGAATTTTTCATTTCTATAGAAGGGAGGGCCCTTCTCTACTTTTGCATTTCTGCACAAATTGCAATAAACGTATTTTGGAGCTCTTAAAGTGATTTACTATGCAAATAAACATTAAAGATCGATTAATAAGAGTTTAAATGTGAATTTTATACTGGTTCGTGATGCAACCATAATTTTGTGCTATTAATACAGGGTGTTAAATAAAAAGTGTCACAAACTTTAAGGGGTGGTAATATGGCCCAATATAAGCAGAAAAGTCTTAATGAACATGGGGCCTGAAATGGACCGTTTCGAAGATACGGAGGATTGAACTTTTTTGTAGCATATTTTCGTTCGATCCGCCGTTTTTGAAAGCTATTTTTTAGGCAGTTCACAACACAAAAATTTATGGTAAACACACTCAACTTATTAATAAAGGTCCAAATTAGCATCCATTTCAATTGCAGCTTCCTATTTTCTTGCTAAGTTGTCCATTGCACGTGTACAAATAAGCTAAAAATTTGCAACTTTACATGCCCTTAAATCGTCACCAAGTAATCAAAATATTTTATTTACTTGGTAACCGATGTAAGGGGATGCATGGCTGCAGATTTTTAGCTCTTTTGTACACGTGGCATTGGCCATCTAGCAAGCAAATAGGAGGCTGCAATTGAAATGAATGATAATTTGGACCTTTATTTATAAGTTGAATGCCTTTACGATAAATTTTTGTGTTGTGAACTGCCTAAAAAATAGCTTTCAAAAACGACGGATAATTATGCATCGATCTAACGAAGATATTGTTAACGCTTATTTGGCGTCGGAATAAAAATTATTGTTTGATCCTAGTTTGTATGGTTGTAGTAAAAATACTTGAGAACCTTTTACACTATCTTGCTTTATTAAATAACAATTAATTTTTATCACAAGAATAGGCCCAATGATTGGTACACTTTCACTTATGCAACATAAAGAATCTATCTATTTACAATATAGTTTAATGTGCTTCTTTGCACATTCTCCTGTTTTTAATTATCGTAAAGCAGTTTTTAACATATTAACGACACTTGATTTTAATAACTTTATTTTCTCAATGAATATTCTGAACCGTTCTTTTCGAGTACTAAAAGCAATCTGCCCTCTTAACTATTTTTCGCTTTCATTATACAGGATAAGGCTTAACACCTACAATCGTAACTCTATGAAAGAGGAGCACAAAAATGGCACAATAAACGCCAAGTGATATGGCTTATCTGTATTCCTGCTTATGTATTGACAATACCCTTTAACAATCACAACAACACTCTTTAACAGTATTAACAAATAATCTTTACAATATTTTATTTAGAACTAATATACTGGGGAATTTCTGCCATTTGTCAATCTTACGCGAACAGATATGCTACAAAAAAGTTCAATCCTCCGTATCTTCGAAACGGTCCATTTCCGGCCGCATGTTCATTAAGACTTTTTTGCTTATCTTGGGCCATATTACCACCATTTAAAGTTTATGACACATTTTATTTAACACCCTGTATAATTTGAAATACCAAAATACTTTATATATGTATATTAGATTAAAACATTATACATAATTATTTATAAACTTTATGTATGTGATTTTGTGTATTTGTTTATTTTATCAATGCTCAAATCGAAATGAAGCACAATATTATTGTAGATTGAATTGGAAAACTACGCTTGTTACAAACGTAATATGTAGATCATTATCTATCAGGAACTATTATTATTATAATCATCAATAGAATATTCTTGCATTACAATAACAATATTTAAGCCAAATTGTTGGACTATCGATTTAATAATGTTAATGCCAGTTTGATTATTAATATTGTGATCTGTCAACAAAAGAATGAGATAATAACTACATTTTTTATTAAAAAGAAATTGGAGCGTCATAAGGGCACGTAGAGCAGATATTATTGATTAAATCTTTTTGGTCGACTTGTCACTGGCCAGCAGAAACCAAATATATAGGAATACAGATAAATTTCCTGCGAACATAGCAGCTCGTATTTTACCCTTCCCAAATTTTTTTCCGTATCATGCCGCATCCTATTTTCTCACTCTCTCTCTCCTTTTTTTTACTTCAATGACATGTTACTCAAAGTTCGTCTTCTCTTTCTCTGTTCCTTTTCTTATATCTCGCTTTATCAAACAAAAATAAGATATATACGGAAAATGGGATAGATTTCGTTACCAAATGAAACAATATATCCACTTCATTTCCTGTACCAGACTTTTATACTTGCTCCATAAGAATTATTACGCATGAAACAAATTCCGGACCTTTCAGGAATATAACAAATAACGCAAGAGAATGATAATAAAAAGAATGAGAACTGGAACGTTAACTGGAGTGTATACGTTATACTCTTATCGTAATATATCTTCTTAAACATTTATTTATTTTTTGCTCGCAGCTCGCATTTAAGTTTCTCTATTGTTCGCTGCGTGTCTGGGATGATCATTAAATGAAAGGAAAAGAATTAATATTGTTAACACTTCCGGACAACAATAAAATCATGTTGCATTTCCGTTAAGGTTAATTCCATCTTAACGGCGAATCATCGTCCTGTTTGGTGTTTCTGTTTCCTTCTGTTCTTCTATATTTTTTTTTCAAATCAATCCGACTGATTCCAGGGCGGAATCGCAACAAGTGGCCGTAGGGCGCAATCATTCGAGTGTGGAATACTTTAGGTTCATCGAGCACGGCCATAATAATAAATCATACACAATGCGCCCATTGAGTGTGTACCCAAAAATAATATTAATAACTAATAATATCAATATTTGAACCTTTATATGAAAAGTAAACACGAAAAATGAATTATTACCTACCGCGACCATCAACACTGGCAAAAGCAGAGCGGAATGATGACGATCATAAAACAAACTCGTTATTAATCAAAGCAATGAGAATCTGTAAAATTTACGTCGATTATTAAACGTGGAAACGATGTTAATTTTGCAATTTAAAGATTTAACGAGTATTTTATTAAGACCGAGTAATTGTTTACAATTGCAACATGTGCAATCCTTCTATCTATACTCACTGTTTACACATTCATAGTTGTTTTGCAACGTTATACACAATGTTATCTTCGGTTTCGCGATCCATCTATAGATAGATTCCCCTACATGTTTACTAAACCGCACCATTGCGGTTTTTGATTATTTTTATAACTCAATCGATATTAGTTCCATTATATAAATAAAAGTAAATTAAAGATCTATTAGCGTGCATAATTAGTTGAAATTGATTGAAATAAAACTACTTTCTTCATAGACATAACAATTGGCCAATCGCTTTCTACTTTCCATCTTAATAAATTTACATTAAATGTTCGAGGCACGAAACATATTTCACATTTCGCCTATCTCTTTGACATTGCACTAAAATGCATTTTGTAATTGTTAATTATTTCTTAAAACGAATTACAGCAACAGTTGAAGTAGAATAACTAAACTAACATATCATTTAAAACGAACGTTTTAATTAACAATACTTAATTAAGCAACAGGAATTTGCTAATCAGTGCTCACTGTTTAAAGTTCATTTTAATTACATTTATTTGATAAAATACCAAAAAACTATGATTGCAGTTTTAAGGGTTGCTAATTAAATAACACAATTTTAATTAATTCACTCGCTCCCCTCATAGTTTTGTTCAAACGAATTTATCATCTCTCTTGTAGCCTCTTAAAGGAACATTGTATATTCGTGCCAAGTGTTCAATCTCTCGACACCAAAGTGATTTCCTTCACCTTTTTCTACAATTTTTGCCACTTGAACCACTTAAATAAGACGATCACTGTCAGCTACATTAACTTTAAGGATTTTTGAATGAAGTAGTAATAACTTTTACGATAGCTGATTTACGGCATGGCAAATTGCTCGCAGGCTACGAAGGGACGAACAAATAATCCTGGTGGATGTGTACACGTGTTATGTCGGTTTTAATGCCGGTGTTTCACATGAACAGGAAAATATTAGAGACTTAGTAAACTTTCAGGATGACGTTCCAGTCCAATTAATCGCCTTAATTAATTAACTGTTTGGTCGTTAAATGTGTGGATCTGCTTAAGAGTCGGTCTGATGAATTTCATAAAAGGAATTATAGCCTACAGGTGCTATTATTTTCATTTATGTTGCTAGTTTAGCTAATTTGTCAATAATTACAATGCCGGAAGCATTTCAACAAAATCAAATTATATGGTATTTAGCAGTGTGTTTGTATCTTTTACAGACCTGTAATTTTTTTTAATAAACCGCGGCATGCAAGTAAAACTTAATTGACCCATAAAAGCTGGCGTTAAAAGCTGTTATTTTGTAACGACCACATATTTTTTTGCATTATTTGCTCACATTACGTACGTCTTCATTATATTCTCGAAAATTGAAATTAAAATCAAATAATTTTGGTATTTGACTAAACTACAAAAATCCAGGTTAATTATTTTTGTATTAATTAAAAACGAAAAATAAATATTTTCTTTTAATTTACGCATAGAAATGAAGAGGCACATATAAAGTTGATTGCTATCGGAAAAATATTACCAAAAACAAATTAATGAAATCGTTGATATTGAAAAAGCAATTATTTGGTTGGGCTTTGAAATGTTTATCGCGTAATAATACCTATTAAATTCGATCAATAACATATAAACGATTCTTATGGACCAAATTACGTGTAATTCAAATTGTCATCGAGATGATAACGCTATAGCAATTCACTTCACTGCCCCATTCGTAAATTATAGATGTCGATCGTTTCAAAGATGAAGAAAATTTTTTATTCTATTTCTTAATTGCTCTAGAGCTTTTGGTTCTTCGTAAATGCGAAAATTATATTTTCCTTGCTCCATACTCTAAATTTTTTTATAACGTTTTATATTTAGACGAGGGTGGATAATTATATATTTTACGATGTGTCACCTTTTTATGGCTCTCATTAATACACCTTAATAAGTTAATTACATTGAGATGGAAAAAAAATGTGGAGAATAGTGAATGATGAGGACCATGTTTTGAGCGCTGTAAATTGCTTTACACATTACGCTTTCTCGTTTGCCGAAGGAAAAGCGTTTGCTGGAAAAATAATAATATGCGACGATAATTGAATACGTTTCGCAAATGGTTACTTTTTCTAATCGAATTGTAATGTGTAAAAAATGCGCATTTGAAATATGCCAGACTAAAACACTTACCATTCTATAGATTAATCTTATTTACACTCTATTACCATCTTCTCTGCCCATTTTTTTTATAATTGGTACGAACTTCAATATTGAGAGAGTATTTTAAATATTGAAGTGTGAATAAAACGTGTCTATTCTCAAGAGGAGCAACGAAATGAAAGTGTTTGTTAAGAATCAACAAGAAACGCTAAACAGAACTGAACAATATTTTTATTTGCCGTCAAATAAATAAAACATTTACCGGTTCTTTACTATTTTTAAGTCGAAAAACTGTTATAGCTTAAGAACTGAAATAGATCAAATACAAAACATGCATGTAAATTTTATTTTCTCTATTAAAAGTTAATGAACCTTATAAATGCAATCGGTACAGCAACTTTGTGGCCGCAAACTTGGCATTCGCCAAAACTTGCAATTTTTAAACTGCACATGTTGAAATAATTCGTAATTCCAAAATCCGCCGAACCTTTCTCATTGCTTTTCTCACTTGTACTTAATATTATTTGCCATATCCCAAGAAACTGTTTCAAACTTTTAGAAAACGTTTCTTTTTTTTTCTTACAAAACATTTTGGAAACTTTTAAGGAATTTGATTCTTTTATGTGTGTTATTCACGAAACAATACACTTACTGTTATTGATCCTGGTTTTATGACAAAATAATCTTCCATACACAAGTGGAGTAAGCCAGTAAAATTGTTATCGAAAATATGCTCTTGGAAAGTTTCTAAACTCTTTATATGACAATTAAGTTTAATAATCAACCGGCGTTTAGTATTACACGAATTTCTTTCATCGTCATCATTATTATTATGAAAATTCATTCCAACTAAACGAAATATTTTTCATTAATTAATTTAATTAAAAGTTTAACGATTCCCTTTTTGGCGTAAAATTTAATAATATTGAGAAGAATGATTCTTGTTTAATAACATAAAACGACTAATTTGAAAGTGTTTTGACGGAGCTCTGTCAAATTGGTTGAAAAACAGAAGAGTTCTTCCAAACTTGAAAAAGAAACCAGATGTTTTACAATCGTTCTTTATTAAGATCTATTATTATTTGTGTGGCTTCTTAACAAAAATCTATTACATCAAATTGGATGTTGTAAAATAAACTTTTATCCAACAAGAAATTTTATACTTGTCGTTAATTACAAGGCTTCGTTTCTATATTTTACAACTGTTGCAAAGAAAAACTTTATTTCTGAGCGCACTAACAACGTTTACGACTGCAGAAGTTCTTTTACTACAAAGGAAAAAATCTATTTTCCCTATTTCCATTCGCCTCTTTGTTCTTAAATATTGACGTAAATCACTGTCTTTCAAAATATAATTTGTGGTACACAAATAGGGCAACTATATATCTTATAGTCTATAAGATCTATGGTTATATACAACATAGTATAACGCCAAGTGCCAAAAGAAATAACAAGAAGAAGAAAATGTATGGAGCGAAATTGGATAACGTATCTCTTTTCTGGAATCAAGAGTCTGTCAAGAGACCTAATTTAATATAGATTCTTCTGCTATTTATCCTAATTTTTTTATTTTATCTTCGTCCATTAGCTATCAATTCTTTATCTTAAAATGCAGATCTTAAAGAAATTGGCAGCATTGTGACACATATTTATTAGTTAACCATTTAACATAAATGGCAGATGTTCACTAATTCATCCTGATGCATTTGCTGTAACACCTCATTAACGAAACGTATCTTTCTTTTTTCGGCTCTAATTACTCACCATTACTTAGGGTCTACTGACTTATGAAATATAAATACTTTAGGATGTTCTCTGCACTAAATCTTATAAATTAAAATGTTCCACAACATGTGACGTGAGTACGTGTTAATGGCACGTTTTCACGTAACCAAAAATAACTGAAATAGTTTTAAGGAAGCCCAATGTAAACAAATACGAATTTTGAGAGAAGTGTAAATAGCTCGGTACCTCTTATAATAGCATTAGTTTATGCAGGATGATTCTCCTACATAAAGCAGAAACGCTGGTTTCATCAGTTAAAGTCTAATTTTATTATGCAGTTGTAACTATTTACATTTGGTGACGATTAACATCGATTTCGATTCCATTAAAATCAAAATCAAAAAGCTCTTCGTGGATTGACATTTAAAAAAAACCAGCCGCTATCTAATTTATTAATCATCGATCAAAATGTATAAATAACATTATTAGAATATTATCAAATTTAATAATGCACGTACACCACAAATAATTCAATTTAATTAAAATCGATACGTGAATTAACGCACGCACAATATGCATTTATGTGGATATTTCTGATTTTTAATATGAATAAATAAATTTTACATTAAATTAAATTAAAATAACATTAAGTCATTTAATAGGTGAGGTACTTTTAAATCTTTGTAACTGTAATGTATTAACAACATGAAGAATATTATGAAAACAATTTCATTTAGTGGATACGATAGGAGAAAGTGAGAGAGCTGTGGCAAAGGAAGAAGGAGACAGAGATAGACGTAAAATTTCGAGTGAATACGTTTACATTAAAACTCACGAAAAGGGTAACCCCAAATGAATTCATTTGCAAAAACATGCGAAGTAAAGGTCGGCCTTCTGTAAATTTTAAATGATATTTTAATAACACTAGGTATAACACACACACATGCGTGTGTGGACACATAAATTTTCTGCATAAGAGAGATTCAATCCTTTTTTTATCGTACTTTTATGTTCTTCCTTACCAACGCATTTACTTAAGAGTTGAAACTGAAGGAAAGCATTTGATATTTGAATATTACAAATCAACTCTGAATAATTAATGTTTAAATTAAAAGTGTCCTACTAAAAGAGGGAGCGATTTTACTTTTATCTAAAAGCGCACTTTGCTTATTCATTAACACGTGAAATTAAAGAATTATTTTTTTTTTGTGCGTTCGTACGTTAATTATCGCCGTAATTGAAATCTAACATTTTATAGTCTTCTGGTTGTCCTCCAACGAGCAATTCCACGGAAGAAACTGTAATAGAGACGCCAAGTTTAATAAATAATTCGAGTCACGAGTTATGGCAGGTGAAATATATTTCTTTTGCCGAAACAAAAAAAAATAACTTGGAAAAAATGTTAGTCTTCAGCCAAGTACTTATCCTCAAGTTCATACCGTGCACATGTATGTACATCGATCTTTTGATCTTTTCTCTAGTCTCTTCTGGAACGTTCATTCTTATATACAAAGTCCGAAGGCTTTATTTACGAAAAGGACAAATTTAATATATCTTCCTTGCGAAGTAAGTGTAAATACAATTTTTCTTTATAAACGTCCAAATGATGGAATAAAGTTAAATCGATGGAAGCATTCGCTTCTAACGGCAATAAGACGAAAAATCAATTAAAATTTCTTTTACGCGATCCACGCGTAATCTGTCAAAATTGTCGCCCCTGCCAATGAAAATGGGAGGAAAATAAAAAAGGCATAAATCCGAGATCTATCAACGCCTTAAAAAATGGATCGCTCTAAGGTCGAAACGTTCGCGCGACGAGGGTCCGTTGTATTATCACATGTTATCGCATCGAACTTATAAGGTGCTATGGTTAAAAGATGGAATCCGCCCTTTTTCTCGATACACGCCAGGAACCCATAAATTCCTACGGTCCACTCGTTTGTCGGACACGGACGGCAATTTGTCCGAAATGGGCCCACTATCAACGCGATCCGACTTTGTGTTGTCGTTACACAAATCCCACGGAACAAGAGCCCGAACCTTTCGTTCTCCGCCACTTCGAATCGCTGCGGGTAATCGAGGCTACTGAATTTATAAGTGTTAAGCAGGATTATACCGTAATGTGTTACCGAAATAATATCTGCGCTACATTTATAAAATGCTTAAAGCACTCAACTGGAAGGAGTTTAGAAATCAACGCTTTTAAACACTTGAGTCGATTAGGTAACATTTGTAAATCTTTCAAGTAGTTTCAAGTCTCTTACCTATTGAGTCTTAATCAAATTAGTTGTCGAACAAAAGGATGGGGCGAAAGGAAGAAGTAGAGTGACCAAATGATTGCTTGAATTAAAGTAGATTGAAACCGGAAATAACCAGAATCCAATTGGATTTATTATGGCACGTCCTCGCGATTCATTTATCATTTTCACACTCAACAATTTCATATGCATACAAAGATTAATATTTAATGATTAGTAAGTAGCAAAAAATGAACGCTTAACTGCAAGCATTCCATAAGCGAATTATTAAGAGGGACGACTATAGTTAAAAGAGTAGATATAGTTTGTTATGATGGAAATGTTTTTATCCACTCTAGTAAAAGAAAAAATGTTATAAAAGGAAATAAGATGAAAAGGACAAATAAAAGTAAAACGAAATAAAATCATGTCATAATCTAAAACCTTGATTGAACTCTCTTATTTTCTACCGCAGAAATTCAATATCTTTGAAAAAGCTTCAAGATCACATGTACACAAACACACGCATATAGATTCTTACCGATACTATAATATATAACTAAAGAAGCGAACTTAATATAATAAATTAGATATCGTGTTTCTTTTCCTCAGACATTTTTTGCTTCTTCTTCTTCTTTGCGTTATTCTTTTACCCAGTTTCGATCATTTCATTTTCTTCGTCTTCCTTCGTCTTTCATTTATATGGTTTATCTTATACAATTTTCGTTATATATTTATTACGTATACACACACGTTTCTTTCATTTTGTTTCTTCATTTTTAAAATGGGATTGTGTGCAAAAATAAAACCAATTAAATTCGTTTCATTTTATTATTAAAGGTCATATTAAATTTAATACTTTGATGTAAAACAAGTTAGCGAGGGAAAAAAGCAAACATGTTTCTCGTTTCTTTCTTCGCGATGAATGCTGAATGAAATATAAGACTTGCAGTGAATTGCATTTAATGAAAACGTTTTCAGGTATTATTATTACAAGCCCCTATTTATTTTTTTAATTAGAATATCCTTTAATCTTTTAAATTATCTTATCAGTGGGTCTTAGATTTGTTAAATTGTTCGCAGAGAACAATTTACTTTCTGCTTAAGAAGATAGAGAATAATTAAATCTCTTAAGAGGCTTGTAAGTATTTTATAATAATTACTACATACATTAAAATGATACCGCTATTAATACAATACAATAACACTTGTTTAATGAACATTATTAATTATTGTAAAGATAGGAACGTAATGGCTTTTATGATACTTTTTATGGCATAGATTTTTTTATGTGTGTATACAGTTATTATTCATTTTATGTGCGATATAATAAACCATTCTCTCGTTTTGCTTGCCTTTATATTTTTTTTTCTTACACGATATAAATGTACATAAATGTCCTTTTGAACGTCTTTAAGAATTTAACATATCAAAAAAGGAAGCAGCCAGAACAAAAAAATAACGAAATGCTGTAAAGGACTGGGGAGTTGCTTCGAACATTGTGTATGGAAGTAGATATCCGCAGTACCGTATTTAAATTTATGTAAATAATGTGTTTCTTTTTTCGTTCGAGAAGAAGAAACGTCGTTACTCCTGAGAACACACGACTCCAATGGGATTAATAATAACAAAATGAATAAGTTGTACAAAAAGGAGAATCCGACATTTAAAATGACTAAAATGATATGAAAACAATAAATAATGCAATTTTATTTTAAAAGTGACTAATTTAAATGTAATTATCACGATATAAAAATTGTATTCCTCTTACATTAGAGATTAAAAACTAATTTAAATTAATAATACTAAATATTCATTCTTTTAAATAAACTGTTAAATCTTCTTTTGATATAAGTTTAAGCTAAAAAATCGTTTTTCCATTTTCTTCCTCCTTTTAATTTTCCACGTCTCAGTAATCTGATGTTAGTATATCCAGTTACGCAATTGAAAGAGAAAAATCTTAATGAAGCTTTCATCGTGGAATCTACTTAATCGCAACAAAAACGCAGTTTCGTGAAAGAATAGAACGTCAGGTTACAACTATCAAATGCATGACGAATTGAAAACTGTCCATCCAAGAACAACAAAAACGTAAAAGCACTTGAACATTTTATGTCTACTTAACTGTTATTATTTTAAACTGCTTAATTGAAATTGCAATTATACGAAGCTACTTAACTCAAAATGCCTGCCATAATAAGTAGTTAAATAGTTATTATTATGATTTATTGGTGTGCTATTATAATTAAATATCATGTACTTAATCTTGAATTAAATCAATTAAAGCCCTCGTTTAAATGATGGGAGAAATTGCTATGCTAAAATAGAAAAAGGGTACGTAATTTATTAATTACAGTAACACTTCAGAATTAATTACGTACGTTTAATACATGCATCATAATTTTATTACACTTAAATTACATTGAAGCTGCAATTAGTTAAAAATTTGTGCCAGCTTAAAAATCGATAACTTACACTGCAATAAGAACATAAGAGGAAAATTGCAAGTTTTATCGTTGGTTAATGACATAAAATTGGTACCACTTTCTGTAATAAAGCGACGATTATTTATAAAATATCGATTACATTCTGTTCTAGTAAAATCACCCATTTACTTCTCCTTGTTCAGTTTACAATCAGTTTATTTAATGTCCGTAATAAATTTATTTTTAAGTTTAAAAGAAGAAAATTTCAAGACGCACTAAGGAGAAAACTTAAAATTGCATTAATAGATTATTTTATGATAACTATAATCAACTTCAGTCAGAATGACTTTAAACTACATATCAATTTTATAAACGTTTTTGGAAAAATAAGTGCAGTTAGCAAGTAAAACATGTTAGCCTGGCGCATCCACCAGAAAACAAACATTGGCATTTCACTTATAATTATAATTATTCTGCATCGCCGTATAACAAATTAATAAATCCTGAGCTGAAACGCTACCATCTTATAAATTTTTCTTTATATTTGTTATTTATCCAACTAACAAAATAATAATTAATTTGATAGGATCTCGCTAAACCGTAAGGTTATTTTTAATGTGTAACAAAATCCCATCGCGACACGGGATATTTTATGAATTAATAATTAATGTAGTTAATTAGAGATGATAGTGTTACATTTTCAATAAGGGAAAAAGGTAGAAGAGAGAATCTTTTCTAAAAATAATTATGTGATAATTTGACCTAAAGCCGAATAAATTATCTTTTTTATTATTGTAGATTCTATTTTTCTTTAAACTGCCGCATGTCTTATAGTCCACGCTATATCATAATAAAAATTATACATGCCGTAACGTAATTGCATGTTATTCAATTTTTTTTAATGAGCAAAAATAATAATATTGCTGTGTGATAGTTTTATAAATACGGCGTATACTCAAATGATACGTAATAAAAATACCGGCCTTCAAAATTAAAATAAAACTGCAGGTTAATTATTATTGTGGACCGACATAACGCAACTGTAAACAAGTTGTGTAATTACATACACAAACTATTCATTTGGTGTAGGGGAAACGCTCATATTTATTCATAAAACTGGTATAAGTAAATCTGAATTATTACAAACATATCGATTACAAGCGCTTTTTAACGACACTTTTATTACTGTCGCCCATAAATTTGGCGACAATTTAATAGAGGACAATTTCTAATGTATAATTAAACTAATTACGACAATCACTTGCTGCGATGGTCTTTTTTTGAGGAACAACTTAAATCCAACTGGAATAGGTTTGGGTTAGATGTATTTCGCATCAAATTCGTATTAGCGACAGAACTTTAGTTCCACGTTCTAATACTTGTAACTTAAATGTATGTATATGCAGTTATATGTAAAAGTTTTGGAACCTACCTTACCTACCTTTACTACACGTACATTCCCAGTTACTACATACTAAGAAGATGGTTTACAAGTTTCGTTGTGCATACAATTTCAATTAGTTGGGAACTGCTTTACATTGTTAAATTTTAATCAAATATCTGCACAGTTAAGGGTTCTCTTCGCGTTTCTTTCCCATATCAATTACATGTAATTTTATTACACGACAAAATTTATGACCTTAATTGTAGAAATGTGCATCTTTTTTTTGCTCAAACTCCAGGAGAAAATTGCTTATGCGACTAATAAATTTGAAAGTAGTACCGTTTGTTTAAAAGAAACCCAAGCATAAAGTCAAATGCTTTTACTCAATTCGCCAGTTAGAATGATTAAAATTATGAAAATAATAAAATATAAACAATAATTAATACCGATTTATGTTGCGATAGTACGAAATAGCTGTTGAACTTATAAATATAAATGTCGAGCATTTAAATTTTAAACTTTAAAAAATAACGAACTAAGAGCACATTGTATTGTATTCTCTGGTGCATTGCAGAATTTCTCTGTGTAACTTAGACGAAAGGAAGAAGATGCAACTTGCGATTCAAGAATCGATTCTTATTATCGTCGTATCGATACTTTCTATACCGATATTCTACACTACAGAATATTAAACAGTGATTTACTTTTTTCTTCTTCTTCAACTCCTACAATTCTTGTCCTATTGTGCTAGTGATATCGAAGAAATTGTAAAGACACGACTTTTTCGTTCAACTCTCATTCCATTTTTAATACATTTGAATACATCGAAATGTCGAATACGATATCTATATGTAAATATGATTCCTATCATTATCATCGTCAAACATTGTCCGTATTGTATTAATACAAACTTGTTTAATTCAGTTAACATACGCATTGAAATTATAATACATTATAATTAACAACAACATTAATTCGCATGTTCAATATTAATTTAAGCGTGTTTGTAGAAAAATCGTGCGGTTAGAATATCGAATATTGAAACGTTTTTGTATTCCGACATTTCTACAATTTCATTAGTTGCTTAAAAATTTATGGAAATTCGCTAATGAAAATGAATATATCCAATGGAACTCTATTCTTAAGCGCATGGAAAAAGCTTGTTAGTTTTCATTAATCATTACTACAATTAGGAAATAGTAATTTGATTGGGAAACAGAAAAAGTACAAATTATTGAAATGATAAATGTGAATTCGATAATAATCATCAAATGAAAATCGACTTCATAACGTGGCCCCCACAATTGTTAGTGTGCATTGCACGCTGAAACTTTATGAAATTTATTAAGAACTTAAAAGTTTTAAATGAAATTAAAACGGTAGGTATTTAAAACTTATTTTACTTAACATGTTTCATACACTTTATGCAATTGTACAATATCAAATCGCGTTCGTTTATGGTTGATTTTACAACGTGCAGTAATGCGATATAAAAGAGGGCATAAAATTTACCATTTCTTATTATTGTTATATTTTACAATGGAGATTACTTAATATAATTGCGAGTTATTATTTTAATTGGATTTTAAGCGCGAATTAGAAAGCATATCTTAACGGTAAGGCAGCACACGAAGATATAATAAATTACCAACTAGAACGTATCGCCAGTTTTTAGATGGTAATTAATCCTCATTTGAGGTTAGAGGTATAGGTAAACCCGTTGCTTTTTCATTTTCGAAGCTGTTTAGCTATTTCCCTCTATCCGACTGTTTCGCTTTATCTCTCATTTCGCCAGAAATAAAAGTGCCCGTATAACGATCAGATGAATTGTTCGTTTAGCAAAAGCAACCGCAATCGCTTAAAAGTACACAAACTTATTTGGAGCTCAAATTGATTGGCTCCCGCGGAGTATTAATAATACCACCGCGTTTTTTGTTTTCTTTCTAATTTTGCTTGTTCATCGTTCACAACAACAAAAAATAACTAATACGTACTACAACGTTTATATTTCGCTTGGTAATGACTATTGCCTTTGGTTTAATTAAAAAAAAAAGAGTAAACGCAAAATAAAAACAAAATCAACAACAACAAACAGTAATTTTCTACCGAATCCTCTCGCGTAGGAGCAAAGAAAAAGCATATTGCAGGATAACAATAAACGAGTAGACCGTAGAGTAAATTTAGCGTATTTTTGATCATTTACATTCTATAATTGGGAAGAGGAAATAATAAACGAACCCTTGGTACGCAACGTGGTTTGTTGCATTTATGCTCCACGTACGTATGAGGAAAGACCCTTTTAATAATGCTTCTAGCGTTTTGATAATAATTATCACTGGCAGTAGTTTTTAGCGGATACGTAAAAGTGATTATTCAATTCAGTGGTTCGTGAAACGTACACAACTTGAAATAAAATTAAAACAGAAACAATGTCTCTCGCACACACACACACATTGCGTCTGCCTCTCACTTTCTCTCTCTCTAACTCGCTTTGCCTCTTTCGGCGTTACATAATGTTATCCCAAACATTTCTATGTATTATGCGTGAACCTGCTAAATTGCGGCAAGTTCTGGTAATATTTTAAGAATAAATAATAATGTTTTTCATATTTAACAAGTACGAGAACTTGGTAGGTTATTAAATATGTATGTAGGCAGCAGAGAGAGGGTCAAGGTTTTCGTTACATTAGTAGCTGCATTTTGATCATTAAAGCCAACCAACTAATTTGGAGCGAAAGTTTTGGGTTACGGATAAATAGTGACCGACATAATTAATAGAAATACCAAAAGTTTGGTCGGTTAACGTTTCATATAACAGTTTTGCAAATAATACAAAGCACGTGCATATATATTACTTCATATACACAAATATGTATATATTAGTTAATTATTCCCAGGAGGAATAACCATAATTTACCATTCATTAGTGTCGTCTCATCTTGAAGAGTTTCTCTTGAATTAAATGCGCTCGGATAATTATGTATGTTAATGTACGGCTATACCCTTTTTTTTCCGGTTCAAATACCGAATGAATAATAAAAAGGGAATGATGGGTCTTATAAATTTCGCAAAGAACTTGAAACGAATCCGAAAAGAGGGGGCGAAATTTAAATTGCAACGAGATCGTGTATTCGAAAGGAAAAGTCAAAGGTAGAAAAATTTTCCCTTCATGCATAACCACATGAAAAAAGAACGAATTTGTAGCTCTTGCTCTCGAATTCTCGAGAAATGTTAAAAGGAACAAAGCACGTCACTAAATATGCATTAAAAATACATTACCCCTTTTATATGGATGTAAAATATCTTATATTAAAGTTTTACGACATGCAATCTATATTGAAATTAGGCGAGGGGCATAAATAAAAATTACCAACGTTCAACCAGCGCAACGAAAACGAACGAATTTTAATAATATAACAATATTTTTCGTTTGTTTAACATTATTACTTGCTTGCTCCTTTGACTTCTAATGCCGCTGAAATGTGGCAAAACGATCGTTTCCCTTCTTAATCTCTCGTTTTCTTTCGTTTGATTTTTTCTTCAAATCGCCATTAACAACGAATGCATTAACGCCTCAACAAACGAGTTTAATTACAAACAGGAAACGTTCCTTTTGCAATGTAATTAACATCGAAAATAACAATTAGGAAGAAAGTTCGTGTTCAACAAATTAAAGTGCGAAACAACTTTACATTAGCAAATTGCATTTGTGAATCATTCGCTTTTGTGTGTGACGACACAAGTTTTATATTTGAATTTACACAAAACAACTTGGGATTTCCAAATTAATTTTATTGTTTTCGATTGTGCAAACTTTCCAAGTACCCTCGACAAAAATAAATCAACGAATCTACTTTAATTTTAGAAGCAATAATTAAATATTTCGCAATGGAATGCCATATCACCGATAAATAAGGTTTTACAAACCAATTATCCACAATCATAAGCTACTTGTATTGGCACTAATTATAAACTACGAGGAATCACATAAAATGAACTCGTACGATTATATGAAGGGCGATTTAAATAAGGGCTAAGAACGCGGCAATAAGAAGTCATTCAAACGCATATTTGAATAACTAAAGTAGGACATATGTACGTGAATTAATTGCGTCTCACTGTGCGTGTACGTTTGGTTTCTTTCTTTCCTCTTCCTCCATCATTTCTTCTTCTTCGCCAAGCACGCGATCGACGCAATATTCGTTCACGGGTTTCGTTAAAAGAAACCGCTCTCAAACATTTGGCTTACGTACAACACGCGTGTGTATATGTGTAATGCCATAAACCATTGTCTGTAGATTTGTCTTTTAGGGTCATTAATCTATGTTTGCGAATCGCTCGGGACCAGCAAACACAAACGTTCTATAACGATCCATACGAAATGTGTAAGGTCCACACACACACACACACAGACGAAATATACACGCATCCACGCGTTTTGTATCAGCCATGGAAAGTGTGTAAATACGTTACTATTACTACTATTGCAGGAACAACAATAATACAAACGAACGCGAGTGTGGATACGGATTTGAGACTGTGCACACAGCATCTGCACTGGAAAATTGCGGCAACGGAGAGTGAATGCGAGAGGGCGAATAACAGATTAGAAATTCGACTTTATCTGCCCGTACAAATGGATGGTTGTGCCCGTCGAATTTATGTGGGAAACGAAACGCGTACGTTTTCCTGACCCTTACGTATTTGTTATTAGACCGACGTTATATTCTCATAAAATATCGATTAATTATTACGAAATACATTAGGGTTAGACAAAGGAAATGGCAAGAATAATAGTAACAGTTATTCGGAGAGGAAAGAAAGAACGAAAGCAAATATTCCTTTTAAAATTTATGTGGCCCTATTTCGTTCCCCCCGTTTTTGTGATGGCGCACCGCAAAACTTATGTGTATAGTCGCCAATACCGAGAGATAACCCAATATCTTTCAGCGTCCTTTATTATTTATAATAAAATAGATATGGGCGATTCCTCAAACAATTTACTGGCTTTTCCCTCGTCCTTTTACTTTATCCATTTCTTACTTTCATTTAAAGCTTCCACTATTAGTGCACTGCGATGAAATCGTAGTTCGAGCTTTATCATTAAAAGCGCATCAAACAAAGAGAAGCGAAAAGAAATCGCTACGTTAGTATTTTACATAATAACAACACTTTCGTCTGTGCGGAACAGCGAAATTATGACAGTGAAATATGCACGAAATTTGCATAAACCGTATTTAAATTACTATGATTTTAAAATTGCCTGGTACACATAAACTAAATTACATCGAGACAGCAACCACAAAATAAATAACGAAAGAGTGGACGGGAAACGAGCACCAACATATTCTGCACGTAGTAGTTTAAACTGCATAGCGAAAATATTTGTTTTGAATCGGAAAATAAGAGTCATCGTCGTCATTATTATTTGCGGACTTACATTTCGTTTAAAAAGCAATCCGCACCACGTTTCAACCTCCTACTCGCGTGCATGCGAAATAACATGTAGAGAATAAAATTTCATGTTCAATAGGATCTCGCTCGAATAATATC
Organism: Hololepta plana; assembly: GCA_963695495.1. Lineage (NCBI taxonomy): Eukaryota > Metazoa > Arthropoda > Insecta > Coleoptera > Histeridae > Hololepta > Hololepta plana. Next base: position 13,546,524 of record OY968831.1, on the reverse strand, counting down.
AATTAATAACAACAACGGCAACAAGAAATCAACAAAATAAGGGAAAACGTCTTTTTCCCGAATAATAAATAAGCAAGATAATGGAGAAATGCTATCATTTTTATTTACTCTTCCTCTCCTCGGCCCATTCATTATTATAATCATTTCTACATCATTGCCAGTAGTATAACGTAAAATGTCAACTTTGTGAAATTTATAAATGTAAACATGTAAGAACGTGGATGTTCCATAAAAAAAATAATATGAGAAAAGTGATTAATTTACCATCTATAATAAAAATGAAGAAGCAAGCGAAAAGAAAAGAAACGGGCAGAATAGGAAGCGGTTGTACAATCATTTATGCTTCATTAAATGATTGATTGTGTAGCTTTCGAAGTGAAGCATGTACCAGAATATGGATGAAAACAACAATATGAATCGTTGTTGCATTTAAGATACACGTTCTTCACGATTTTAATAATAATAAATTATCTCTTTCTTAACAGGTTTCAATCGTACACAAAAACGCACACAGATTCTCTTCACCAGTTTAAACTTTTTTTGAATAGAATAATTTATTTCAATTAATTCTAACTGTGATTTGGTTATAATTAATTAATGCCAATGAGCATCGTCGTCCTACGCCTGTAATCCTGCTATAACTAAACAATTCATTCATATTACAGATGCCATTGCGCTTATTAAGCGAAGAACGATAATAATAATAATTAGAATCAATTGTAAACAATCTAGTAAAAAATTAACGGTTCATTACACTGTTAAACGATATCCATCGATTCGTTTCGAGTAGTCAAATTTAACAAAGTGGATAAAGATTGTTAGTATGGCCTGCTGCTTACTGTTACTGGTCTCTCTCAAAGTTGAATGTTATTTGCATTTGAAATCAAAGGCGATGAATTACCAAGTAAGAAAAATTTCAAATTTTACTTATTTCTTGGAGAAATTTCACAAAAACCGAAACGTATTTTGTTTGTTCAATGGACAATTCAATTTCTTGTTCAAGATAATGGACAATTTCTTCCCATAAATGAAAAATAAGGATTTATAAAAGTTTCTGCAAAGGCAATAACATCTGTCGTAGTCTTATTTGTAAAAATATGGCATTTGAAGCATTTAACAAACAATAAGAAGATTTTAAATGCCGTACGGTCCTTTTTGTTTGCACACAATTATTTATTTACAAAGCGTTACCTTTCTCCCAATAGCCGCCATAAACTGTTTATTACGACTGTTATAAATTCTAAGAATGGAACACTTCTTTTTAAAAATACTTTTCGCACCTCGACAAACGATGGTTCATTAAGATTTTATAAATCCGTCCACAATTGAATAGTTTATCCTTATCCAATTACTCTTACTTTGCCGGCGGTAATATTCTTAAGGATTAAATCAATTCAAAAAGTTTAAAGTTTAATATGATTAGAAGGGAAAAGATTAAAATTGATGATGGCGATGATGATTATCGTTAAGTTATAATCAATATGCACCCGTTTCTTCTGTTTTTCTTTACTCTACGCGAATAAATAAACTTCGAAATTATTCACGCATATCAATAATCTTTTAGGAGAATCAACGAAGTGTGAGATGGAGAGAATAAGAAAAGGGCAAAAATTGGCATTAAAATCTAAAAGATAGGGATTACAATGAAGACATACCCTGTATTTTCTTTCTCCTTTTTGACCTCCTGTCTATCTCTCGTTCCTTATCTATTTCCTGTTTTCGTCGGGCAAAAAAGGAAGAAGACGAAGAGAAAAATTTACATATAGTATAATCAATGAAATTGAATGGAACGAATCAAGAATAAGACCATCAGAATAAGAAATAAAATGGGAACATGTTCCAATGCGGAGGAGAACCAAAAAAAAAGGGAACAAAGTCAATCGATTCCAAAGAATGGCTCTAAGTATATATTGTTGTAGTCAGCGTTGCTTCAACTAAGCAAGAAGACATTCTGGGCGTTGTATCGCATAGAAAAATTAACCACTTGGTGGATTTGGAATGTCTTAAAATAGGGACGAAGAATTCGTTCTGAATACGAATTCGAACATCATTAAATTGGGTGCATTCGTAAATTATAATGTGTTATTTTTTAAATTAACTATCGTTTAATTAATCATTTGTAAGAGTGGCAATTTTGAAAGTAAACAATAATGAGGGAGAGAATGCATTTGATCGAACAGACACGTGTGTTAGTTTATTTTGGACGCGCCCATTAAAACCACGAGAGGGTAAAATTTTAGAGAAATTCAAATTAACGTATGGGTGAATTATTAAAATGGCATTGTTCCATATCAGCACCGAATCAATTTAATCGCTTTATTAATTACATTTTGCAGTTCCTCTTATTCGATGATGAATACAATTTGTAGCAATTGAACGATATCCAGGTTAAAAGCGATCGATCCTACACGAAACGACGGATTTTCTTTTTTCGTGACATAATTCACAAGCATTTATTAGTAATAATATATTTACACGCACCCACTTTTATTTTATGTTAATGCTAATATAAATTGTATTTTGTAAACCGTAAAATTTATACATTATTCAAAGTTTCGACCGGAGTGAATATATAAAAAAAGGATCCACAAAACCCTTAAATTTAAAACACCCTTACACCTCTATTTCTGGTTGGTCTCGTTTTTTTTATTATTCGTCGTCCCTGGATTTAGTGATCGTCGCCTCGGGATAACGTGTTGGTTAAAGTTGACATTTACGCAATTTACCTAAAAAAAATATATAAATCTTTTCCGAAAGAATATAGGTGGTGCAGTTTACCTGTATACGTAAACCAATGAGTAGTGAAAGCATGAAAAAGAACGCAGCATTATTACTTTGTCGACACATTCGGAAAAATAAGAATTATTTGCGTCGGTTTAATTTATTTTTACAGTTTCTCTCCCGATAAAGCAACGAGCTAGATCCCGAGGAGGATACGGATTTATTATCGCGCCATACACGTGGAATATTGCTGTAGAAGTTGATGTTTTATGCGCTAGTTTAAGTATGTATATTTATACCAATATCAAAGCCATTTTATTCACACGTTGATGCGTTCGAAATATTATGTTATTATTATAATATTTTTGCGGCCTATTAAAAAAAAATCTCTAAAATTTTATTCAATCATATTTTTTTTGCTATCTACTACTGCATAATAACGTCATATAAACATTTCATTTTCAATATTTATGTTCATATTTTATGCGTATTGAATAATGTATTTTATATGTAGGCAATACCAAAAATGTATAATAATAAAATACACACAAACATGCGCTCAACCCTCCGTTTTAATTTTATGCTAAATTTAAATGAAGGGCTCGTGCACTCGGTATCTTACCAAACCATTTGTATATCCATCACATTCGTCCTTTGCTCTTTGTTCGTTTCTTCTACTGTTAAAACTTTTAAAAGCAAACGTTTGTTGGAGAGATTTATACGTGCGGGATTTGTGACGAAATGAAAAAGGCATACGTCTTCCACGGTATTATTTCAGAAATATAATTGCCTGCATTTAAAAGGGAACGTTGCGTGTTTTCTTTTCCGTCGACGGTATTGTGCTTAGTTAATGGCAGCATTTCTTTTCTTTTTCACTCGTGAATAATTTCAATTAATTGTCTGCCCGAAAATATCGTATATCTATTTCAATTCGTTAGCAATAACAATAAATACAAGTTTTATATATTGTAGTTAGCCAATATTCTGAATTACAAAGTGGATAATATTTTATCAAATAATCAATACAGAATTTTATTAATAATAATAAATAAAGTAATAAAGTTAGAAAAGGAGAATTCGTTATTATGTAAGAGAATTCGAATTGTACAATTTATTTATTGGCACAATGATTTATGCGTTGCATGACGTTGTACGATACCAATCGTAAACTTGTTTATTAAATATAACGTTTGTAATTTGATTTTTCCTCATTTCGAACTACTTCAATTTGCCAAGGAATAATCCTGCTTGTTAAAGTGATTTAATCCTGATTAGAGTTTAATTATATTACTTAAATTAAATGGAACTATGATTAAAGATTCGTTGATTAACGTGGAAGCGTATTATGATCATGTGAATTTATTAAATGAAATTTGATCCCTCAGTTTGTTCGAATCTAGTCGAATGAATCACAATTAAATGTATGCTATATGCCTTCAACGTTACGAATACATATAACGGACATTCATCTTCGTGATTTGCATTCTGTTCAGAAATTCTCTCGATCGCAATATCCTTATATTTCTTATTTGATAGCTTTCATCATTCTCGTGACTACAGCTTTTCGATAAATAATAACGTTAGGAATTGCTTTTGTATAATCTACAATTTTCTTTTTGCTTTCTCTCTCCCTCACTTCTTTATCGGGACGTGAAAAAAGAATAAAATAAGTAATGTAGTAGATATAGTGGAAAATTTATTATTTTTCATAAGAAAATCAATAGAGTAATGAGGCATAAAATGTTAATTTAGAAAATGAAAGTTTCCCTTTTTTAGGCGGCCTTCTAAAAATAACATTCACTAACACGAAATTAAGAACTAGCTGTACTGTGTGTGCAAAGGAGGACGCGTGACAGAAAGGGAGAAATAGAAAAGAGAGAGAAACTAATGATAATAATGAAATCGTACAATTTGTTTGTCCTTAATATAAATATCTCTCTCTCTCTCTCTCTGTCTACTTACCATTTTATTATCATTAATAATATTAAAGGGATACTCGAGACGTTGTTACATTAAATAATGATTGCCATAAGTCTGATATCCGAATGAAGAATATTCGTATAACATAACAATTATTTAAAATCAAGGTCCCATTTTCCATCAATTTATATTCCACATGCAAAGAACGCGGCGTTCGTATAAGGGGACAGAAAGACGATGAAGGAAGTAGAATAAAAATTTAAAGAGGAAAGAAAACCCCTTTTTCTTTGTGCATAATACATATTTATGCCACTCAACATTAAATTAAATTGATACGATTAATCTTGTACGATTACTTTTACGTTTAATTTATACCTTTGGTTATTATTATTCATTTTTGGCGTTCACCAAGAAGGTAGAATCAGCGCATAAAAGGGAATCGAAAAAGGTCCAGCACAAGAAGCGACTGTCTGAGTTCCAAAATGAGTTTATTGCAATTTGTGCAAAAATGAAAAAGTAGCGAAGAATCCCCTTTTATAGAAAGGCAAAAAATTAATGAATATCAAAGTAAAACTCACATTTAAGATATTCTTTTCAATGTCAATCGGTTTCTGAGAAGAAATTCTTTCCAATGTCAATGCTAAAGCTTTACCGTTTTCAAGGAATAAATTGTTTTACGTATTGAAAGGTAAAATATTATCTGCGTTGGAATAAATTCATTCCTATTCGGCTTTAGCTATCGCTTACAGATAACGAATTATTTTTGCATTCAATGAGGGAGCGCCGTCAAGTTCGGGGAAAAGATTCTTTCGTATTCGTGGCTAAACCACTATCAGTTGCTACCGAAAAATTCTTTGCAATGTCAATCGGTTTTTGAGAAGAAATTCTTTCCAATGTCAACTGATTTCTAAGAAGAAATTCTTTCCAAAGTCAATTGGCTTTTGGGAAGAAATTCTTCTTTCCTTAAACATCGTTTAAATAACTTTTTACCTCGATCTCTAATGTTTATTTCCATAATTAATTACTTTAGGAGCTCCAAAATGAGTTTATTGGAATTTGTGCAATTAAACACTGAACAGAGATTCATTAAAAATTCGAATTTTTGGCATTTGAACTAGTTTCCGAATTTAATATAACCAAGTGTTGCCATAACTTTAAACTGCTGCTTTTTTAACTAAACTTGCATTTTCCTACAGTTTTCACTATTTTGTTAGAACCAGGTTATCAGAGAAAAAGTACCAATTTTGAATGCAAATGATGTTTCGGTACACCTTCTCAAAAGAAAAGTTTAATACGAAAATAAATGAGTGTTGACGTATCATTTATAGTTATTTTTTTAATAAAATTAACAGACTTATTTCCAATTGAAGAGAATTTTTATTGCAATAATAATAAACAGAAGTGATATGAAAGATGATGAAAAATGATCAAAAACGTTTTCGTACATTCAAAAAATGAAATGAAAAATACATATATAGGTTTGTCAGTATTCAATTGCCAACAAGGGTGTTGTGGGTATACCATTATTACGACTACCTTTTGAAAAGTACGTTTTTTTTTTTTCGTTGCTCTTGCTTTGAAGAAAATTGTATACTCTTTATTTAGATAAAGAGGAAATAGGAAAATGGGTAATCAAAATAGATAAAGGAAATGAGAAAATACATAGGTTTTATGTTGATATCTTCTGCGCTGTTACTGTTCGCTACTAGTTCATCTGCCTCTTTCACGTTCGTCCTCATCAGTTTTTCTGTGCCATTTCTTTTTCTTGTTCAAGTGTAATAAAAAAACCTATATACGCTTTCATTGCCAAATAAAACGTTTCAGCATTGAATGTAGATAGCTAATATTCGTGAGTCATCAAATAGAAAATAGTTTATAGGTAAACATGTTTAGCAATAATGATAGAAAAGAAATACGTTATGCGAACGGCAAATAAATTGGTTCTACGTCGCGTTTCTAAGTGAGCCGATTGCTTATTGGAATATTTTACATCTCATTAAAACCGCGACGTAAAAAGTCTTGAAAAAGAAATTAAAGTAAAAACGAAGAAAAAGAAAGTATTCCACTTTATAAAATACCGCCCATTTTGTAACTTAACGACAGGATTGATTTGTGAATCTGCTGAAATATATATCTCGGCATTATTAAAAGTGAAACCGAACACTTTTTAAACTTGAGCAGACGGAGTGTTATTCCTTCGGGACGTGGTGGTGCAAAAAAAATTAAATAAAATAAAACTTGAAGAGACGGATCATAATCTAGCTGATTTAGTGGAAACAGAAGACGATATTCGTGATCGAAGTTGAGGTCATGGTCACATATATCGTCTTCTTTCCACGATTCATTCACGTAGAACTAATAAAGATTGCCTGGATGTGTTATTATTATATTTGCAAAAAGTATTGATTAAATATTTTTGCAAAAAGATTGTTTTTGTATGTATATTGGTCAAACTAACACCTTTTTAAACGGCATCATTTATAACGTGCATTGTTACTTTATTTCTATTTATTCGCTATTTTATATTGTTGTCTCTCTTATTTGTGCATAGATGGAAAAAGGCCTTTGAACATTTGCTAGAGAAGCGGAATAAATTCGTTGTTGCTTTTGCAATTGTTCAAAATTGGTGAGAGATTGAAAAGAAATGATTGTAACTAAATTAAATGCAGACGAAGAGTCTTCGTCTCTATTCAGGTAGTTTAAAAATATCGTCCCATCTATCAGCATTAATGTTACAAAGTACCTACATTTCAATGAAAATGCCTTCTCCATTTACTTTTAATAACAATATTAAAATTCAATTTATAGGGAAAGAGAAAACTGTTGCGACAGCTTATTTCTGTTGAACGCTTGTTTAATGATTAAGATTCTATTTTTAAATTAATTCTTGGTTGTTTATGACGATTCCCCGTTTAAAATAGAATAGAACTTAATAATGTCACGGATATTAATTAATCTAGGCAAATATTTTCTAATCGGAACAAACATTCGGGAGACATCCTCTCGATAATGGAATGGATATATAGGAATTAAGATACAACAATTTGTCTTTAAATACATTTAATTATTGTTGCTCAATTATTTACAAAGCCAAAATCGATAAAATGTAATTCCTAATTATTGTGTGAAACGAATACTTTACACAATTATCGTGTAATCCATTAACAACATTTACAGACCAACTCCTATTAAACTAATTGAAAGTGATGGATTCATTTCTGCATTTAATGCCTCTATACGCTATTGTTATACGTTAGATTAATTTCTGATGGTTTTGCTCTAATCGTTATTATTATTATTATGTTTAGCAAATTTCTATTCCCGATTGCCATTAATTAATCTTCATCATTAATTATTTACGCTCAACAAGGATAAATACACTTTTTGGATTAGGATTATGTAATATTCTCTTCTCTTTGAGAAGTGCACTTATTTTCGAGAAAGAAAACGGAAATAGAGAATAAGGTTTATCTAAAAGAGAACGTTTCCTCTTACGTGCCCCATTTAATCAATATTCGGTTATTTGCGAAACGTTCAAAGCAAAGTTTTGTCGTAAGAAAAACGTCAATGTATATGTTTATACATTATGCAAAAATATTTGTATATGGTTTAGATGTAGAAAACTATATGAACATTTTCGCTACAAGTTAAAAGTCAATTTGTTCAATTTCCTTTCCACTAGATTACAAAACTGATATTCCGCCCATATGCAGACCTATACGTATGTATTTATGTTTAAAGTTGCAATTTTGCATGAAAATATTCTTTATACGAAACGTAAACAAGTTTCTTAACAAAAATAAATAGAGAAGGAGGAATGGGGAATTTCCAAATGATTGACCATTCTCCAGTTTATTTTCTTAAAATTAAAAACTAAAGTTAAACATCTGTAGAGTAATAATAAATTTTAACGATAAACCGAAGGGATCTCTTAATAACCCAATGTGCGAGAGGGAAAAATGCCCTTATCCTGCACAAAAACCCCATAATTTTATAAGGTTTTGTACCAGGTAAAAGGCGATATTATTATGGTAGGTAGTTTTTGAGTTAGGAATTTTCGCAAGGAATTTTCGCAAGGAAATCTTTTTGTTCTACTAATTAAAACGAATAATAAATCAGGAAACCATATATTTGTTTGGAAAAATAAATTATTAACGCCAAAAAAGAAAGGAATCACTTTGTATAAAGTAATAATACGAACGGAGTTATAGAGGAGAAAAGTTCGTAGTACGAGAGAACCGAGTGGGCTCGATTTGTTACGGTTGTGCATTGAAAACTTGCTCGCTTCTCCAGTCTGTTTTAAGTAGTCGAACGTGATGTACGAAGTTGTTTTGTGCGTGTAAAATTGTACGCGGACTACATTTTTATTAAAAAAAGAACAATTAAATTTTTCTTTTTGACAGTGACATTAACCTATAAAATAAAAAACTAAAATTAAAATCGAACCGGCGTATATTAATATGTTAGTGTTGGAATGTGTGAATTGGTTCATAGAAGATCGATAGGATTACTTTTAATTAAGGAATTTAATGCATTAAACTTAAGGTACATACAATGTTTTATTATTATTATTATTATTTTTAATCAGCTAATTAGTTCCCGTTTGTTGTTGTTTATGTGAAAAGTATGTTAAAAAAATTCTAAAAATAAAAGTGAATTATCGTTCTCGCTTCTTATCTCCGAGAATTTAAAACTGCTGGTAGTAGTGATAAATGTTCTCTACAATGTGATTCGTATGTTATAAGACAACGTAAGAATTGGATGTGGCGCCAAGAGAACATTTATCTTGGATCAGCATACCCTTACATTATCATATATGGTAAAAGAATGAATTTTAAATTAAAATCCAAAAACGGGAACGCATTAATTCGTTATTTTTTTAAATTGTCCTCGACAAGCTGTTCTTTCTTTGCGTTAGTTTTGCGGTTTCTTAATTTTATGGTTGATAACTTCGACTAACAGTCGAGCAAATGGACGTTTTTATACGTGTTTGCTTCTTAAAGATTCGTTCTCTTCAACGTTTTTCCTTTTACCTGTTGTAAAACCAACGTTTTTTTTTTTCTATAAGGGGTGATGTGTTGAAAAAGGGTACTGCATTCTAACAAAAGAGGCCTTATGAATGCCATCGAAGTAAGACGAAAACTTACGAGGATGGTATTCGTTACCTGCTGCCTACTTCTTCTTCGCTTTCCCGAAGATGCCAAACCAGTCGGCTATTATATTAAATAAAACTATTGGTTTTTTGAACTGGACGAAGGAATTCTCTCTTCTCTTTTCTTGTTGTACGCGGTGTTCTTCCTCCATCTTCTTCATCATCTCCTTTGCTTGCTGTTACGCGCGGTGTTCTTTATTGTACGTGTATTTTACACAAGGTAAAAAAGGACTTTCTAAAATAAACCTGCCTCATTCTTTGAAACGATGATGCATCTTACAAAAATTCTTCAACTCCGTCATGTATGCTGGTAAATGGAAAGAGCGAAGCAAACGGTAATTGGACTTGTTTAATTCGTTCTCCTTATTTAAATTAATTAAACGGCCGCCAAATGTAATTCAACGATTACTCATTTTTCGAAACGAACGAATTTTCAATTGGATATTTCCAGATTGATTGTTAAAGAAATTAATTGAATCTGTAGCATGTACATTCTCATTTTAAAACACGTTTAAACGAAATAATTAACTCCAAATAATTATTGAAGGAAAAGAAATAATTAAACAGCCTGTTTTGAAAACCTTGTTCAGCTCCGGTAACTACAATGTATGAAATACTTTTTGCCAGTTTAAAATGAGTTTATTGCTCTTTATATATATTTCTATAAAATTTCCCACATTCTTCTCATGGCTCTCATTTTGCTTATCATTATAACAATATTATATCATTGAATGTGTGCTGTTACGTAATTTAGATAAAGAAATTTAACCTACAAAAATGCTTTAGGTGTGTCTATATATATAAATATAAATATATTTTTTTGTAATCAAATGAAATTCATTTTAACAAAATGGCAATTTTGTTAATAATCGAATGGTAATATGGAAACGAGTTTTCCAAATAAATCGATAATTAAATATTAATTAATAATTATTATGATTCAATATTTGTTTGCTTTAAATGCTCGGTTGAAATATTCAAATATAATAGAGTAGAACAAAGAACATCGAATTCAATTAACGGGAATTATTATTTTTTAATATTTCTAACAAACAATAATTACATCTAAATAAAAAATGTACAAAATTTATAAACTAAATGAGAAATTTCGTAAAAAAAGTTGACTACTGAAGAAAAAATTTGCTAATTAGTTTTCAATAACTGATTTGTGTTGTTATACAGTATTTAATCGAAATGCAGGAAATGCTATTATATTATTTAAACAATTGTAGACATAAGACAAACAATAATATACAAACTGTTTTAAAAATGCTTCGCAATCGTGCTCTTCTAAATTGCAAATTTTATAACATAATATTTACTTGCCTGTCGTACTAATATTACGTTATTTATCAAATTAATTAACTAGCAAATCGTTATTTTTGTCTTCATATCAACAATTTCATTATTTATGCAATCGTATCAGTTCCAAGTGAACTTTAGACATAAAGAAGAATTTAATTCCTAATCGTTATCGAATGTGTATAATGCACTTATAACCTTGTCCCTCTTTCATTTTAATTCTTTTTAATTATAACTTTTAAAATGTGTATGAAATTGCTTCGTTCTTTGGAATTTCTATAATTGGTTTAAATTTGCCAATTTACTGTATTCGATGAGAATTAATTGTCAAAGTTGACAATTTTTGTGATAGAATATTGCTTTCATTTTATTACTTCCTTACCCGAATCTGTCAAATTTATGAAAGATTTCTTCATGTTTTGCTCGAATAATTGTTAATTGGCTTATGATGTAAAGTTTCGGATCTATTTAGGGTTTTCTTATTGGTAAAACTAGCAGAAACTAACTTCCTTAAAGACACATTGCATTAAAGGTTTTAATTAGTTTGAAAGTTACATTTACTTGACTTACTTGATACGAAATTTCTCAATCATAGTTATTGTTTCGTGTCAATTTTATTAATTTGAATAAAGGTAAAAAGGAACTTTCCAAATGTTTTAGATTTAATTATGTTAATAAGAGTACGGCAAAAGATAATTGGATATTTTACGGATTAAAAATTGATTTCTCTTGAAAGCGAAAAAGAGAGAGGCGAAAAGAAGCAAGAGAAGTATCGAAATATAATTAAAAATTTAACAACCTAATAATTACATGATATCGCGTTAGATTCATTGAACCATATCCAATTATAATTGGTTGGATTAACTTGGCTCGGAAAAGTACTCTTTTAATATCGTAGATTTAACACTTACTGGAACCGTTAATGGTCCTTCACTATTTTAATTAGTCGAAATTTTGTTCTTCTATTTTCATTTTCCAATTACTTTTACACTCCGTTTTTGCACGCTTTTTTCCCGGGTGTCATACATTTTGCGTAGTGCACATGTTTTAAATTTTCAATTATTCATTATCGATGCTCCCGACAATTAAATTCCCTCTAGCTTTTGATGAAAAAATGCTTTTTTTATATTATCATAGCCGATCGATTAAATGTGTTACATTTAAATTAGTTTACTTCCAAATATTGTTTTTGCATGGACAATGTTTTATTGACTGTTACTGCAATGTTTTGGTAAAAGGAAATTAAGCTCTCAATCTTTTTGTTCATATACACATCAAAGAATGAAGTTTCATGGGAGAAATTAACATTAATGCTTCTAGTAACAAGTTTTAGAATGTAAATCTTGTTGCTTTTGTATTGACATATTGTTCATAAAAGATCATTAGTATGTATGATACATGATATTTGCATATTGTTATAACGAGATGTTGTAGAGTTCGAATTATTTTTTACTCGCTGTTGTTGGTTAGGAGATAACAATTTTTTAAATTTCTCGAATAAAAAGTTGTAATAATTTCCTATCGCCGTATATGCGTACATAATATCACTGGGAAAATAAATTTTCAAAATGCGGAATTTATTTACCGAATCAAAATCGTGCGGAATACGATATTTGGTGAACGTTTTTATAATCTTTCAGTGAATTTTATTCAACTCCGACGCTGTTTTTAGTTCAATTATGTACAAGATCCGATAAAAAGCGATAGTTTATTGAAAAATCCATTGAGGAAAAAGGTAAAACAAAATTATCAAAAACCCATTAACTTATATGTTTAAAAGAACGTTTATTGTATAAGGAAGCGGATAATCCTTAAACGAAGATATAAGTAATCCTCGAAACAAAAATAAAGTTTTATATAGTCTTTTAATTTTATCGAAACTTTTCCTTTAAAATTTCATTTAACTTACGGAAAGATTTCCCAAACAACTTAATTCTGATTTAACTTACTTGTTGGAATTCGTACGAAGTACGTTACGTATTAGATTTGATTTTATCTATCGGGGGAGACCTTAAGAAACGACGTTCAATTTGCACATTGTTCGCATTTGAAATACGAGCATATTACTCAGAGTTGCTTCGTTTTTCTCTTGTTAGGGATGAATAAGGAGAACATCTCAATTATCTACACGTACATACAGGGAGAAGAGAAACTAGTCTATCGATTTGAGGCAAAAGGAATTGCGATGATTCATTTGCCAGTATGATCCTTTTCCTTTTTGAATAAAAAGCAAAACGAAGGAGATATAAAAACGTGACAAATTGATTTTTTCTCTGCTCTTGTGCTCTTCATACGCAGCGTATGCAACAGCACTAGTAGTAGTTGCTGTCGTTGTTGTCGCATTTCGAATGGAAAATACGTTTTATTTTCTGTTATACAAAATTTTCTTTTAACGTTGGCATCAATTTTTTTTTGTTACAAATGTAAATTCCATTTGACAAACGTATCTTGATGACACGTCCTTGCGAATAGTTTATGCTGCCACATATAGTTTGGTTGGCACTACATGCATACGCTTTAAACTGTCTTGTTCTCTCTAACAATAAATGATAAATCCAATTACATTTATTCTCTATTAAAATAAACTAAAACTCGCAACTTCGTGTTAAGTTTCAGTTGCTCCACTTCTTCTCTTGCTCTGTCTTTGCCAATCAGCTAAGTTTCTAAAACTAAACTTTCCGATTATAATATTAAGAGCTTTAATCTGTTTCTTACTTCGTCTCCTCGTCCTCGTACACTTCGTAAACCGAATTGGTTATAATAGTGTTTGACAAATTTATTTGTTTACACCGCTTTGTGCCTTTTCGTGATCACAAAATTGTGTTATTTCGAACTATTTTTTGTGTGTCTCTCGCATGATTCTGTCTCTACGTATTTTCTATCTTGACTACGATTGATTGTGCTATTGTTGGAATCAACAATCGATGGCAATGCAAAAAGAAAGGGCGGAATAGAGCAAAAAAATTGTAGAAGTTAAAATTCAAATAATTTTCAATAAACTTGAATGAATACAGATTTACTATACACTTGCTCCGGCAATATTCAATTTCCGACTGCTGTTCACAAACTTGGCAGGTCTAGGGAATAACAACAGCTTTTTCTATGTAGGCAGGCACATGTAGAAATCGACTGAAATCTGTTTTTTGTGTGTGTTATATTCTTGAGTATTTTTATTATTATTTCCAGAGGATAAAGCTTGAAATTGTGTTATTTAAGTATGTTTTATGGCAAAGGTTTTTTTTTCTTCAAAAGACCGAATATAATGAAAACAATGTATTGAAGTTAATTTTTCGTCGATTTCAAATTTCCATTAAAATGATTCTTTTTATGGATTGTAATATTTTCTTTTTATGGTTCGAATGGCAGTAAAAGCTGTCGAAAACGAATATAATATTTAAAAAAAGGGGCAATAATAATCGTAAAAAGAACAAGTCCATTATATCTCTAAATCATCGTAACACATACAGAATTCGAAAACACATTCATAACGAATGTGTAAATATAAAAGCGTTTAGATTATATTTGGGATAAATTGCTTAAATTATTTTTTTTATTGTCAAACATAAAGTTAAACATTCTAATGAAAATTAGTTAGGTCACATAAAAAATAAGGCAATAATAAAATTGTATGTCAGTTAAGCCAATGTAGAAACTGACTTGCAACTTTAATTGATTTATTTTCTAAGAGAAAAGCTGTATTGTGCAAGAAGGCGTAAGAATAGATGGAAAAAAAAAATTAAAAATCTAACGTTATTACTCCACTAAATCTCGTATGCGGCTAATTAGAACTAGTATAAAATAGATGTGGAATAGTTTAAAGCTTTTAATAATATCGTGTTACACCAACAAACTAATTTCATCCCAGCACACAATACTAATCTTTACTTGGAAACATACATCTCCTCTATGTCTTGGTATCAAGAGATTTTGTTATAATTTATCTTGACACATAGTTTAAAGAGAAAAATAATGACATTCGAAAGCGTTTTATTTGCGCTACTGTATTATCCAGTGAGATTGCGTACGATATTCATGTGGTTTTGGTGGTTTCCTTTTTTAATTTATTTAAAATATTCCATGTCAAGCAAATAAAATTTCCGAAGCAATCCAAGATTAGTGCATTTATGCTACTTTCGCAAATTCAAGTAAATACGTAGAGGTCATTTTATTTCTCTTTTATGCAGTTAAATCGCATCCTTGAAACCGTTTTTGTCTTCATCGTTTTTTTAATCAATACTTCCATTCATTGTAAATGTTATAATTTTAATTCGAGTTGCAATTAATGTATTTTTGCATACGTTTGAATAAAAATGCAATTCACGAGGTTGCTATAAGAAACTACAAGAAGCCTGTTCCGCATTAATTAATTGTTATTACTTCTGTTGAAAATTCGACCTCTGTTCGCAATTTTGCGTTAATTTCCTAATGAATTATTTATAAATTTTTCTTGAACATTTGTGACAATTTGCAATATAGGCAAAGGAAATATTTATTAAATGCGAAGGATATTTAACGTAATTTTCTTCTTGCTGTAACCGGTAATTTTCTATTAAATAAAATCGAAAGAATTTTTTTCTTGTTATGGAATTAATTTAATAGATAAACATTTATCAAAATAATTTTACATTTAATTATATAAATACGTTGTTGTTTACACTTGAATCTATTAAACTAATTTTAAAATAATTGAAAATCGATAGAATAGTGTAATAATTTCGCAATTGAGTTTTGCAAATAAAATCAATATCATTATTAATTAATGATATCAATTAAATAATTTGCTTTCAATAACAAAATGAATACGTTCGATCATTAATTAAATTGGTGAATTTAAAATAGTAATTAAGACATTTGAAAATATGAATTGAGATTTAATAATATTAATACTGACTAAGCAGCAATTTGCATTTGGGTTGGTTTTACAGCTTTTCCATTTTTTACCATGACACCTTAAACTATGCCAAAGGTCTTACCGTCCATATAAAAAGAAATTCAAATGGCCCATCATAAAAAGAAAGAAAACCAAACGTAAATTTATTATATCCAGGAAGACCAAAGAGTAAAAGACGGAAATAAAAAAGAGGGACGAAACAATGTTTATACATGTGCAGGAGTATGTATACGATTCATCCCTTATTGGAATACATTTCAATTTTTTTTTATTGTTCGTAATAAACTTGAACTAAAATTTCAATAAGGTTCACATGTTCGCGTTATGCATCAATAAAATTATTTCATGTTGTACATTTAAATTTTTTTACGGCGTACTACGTAAAAATTGTACCAAGAAAATGTAAATACTTTTTCCTTTTCTATTTTATGAAGTTTATATGTTTCGAGAACGACAACGGCCCCAGTCAGTTAATAAGAGTAGTCTTGAAGTGGTAACGTCAGTTATAGAAGCCCATTAAAATATTATGAACGAAGTTTCATTAAAACTTTAATAGGAACTTTGCATTATCTTGTATCAGAAACGATAAACGATTTACAGATTTGTAAAGTGCATATTTTTAACGAGAAGGGAAAAATAAATAGAAACTATTTTATAGCAGAAATATAATCAAAATTCTCCAAATGCCCGAAATTCTTCGGCGACTAATTTCCTGCCCGTGTTTGGGGAAATGATGCCTCTAAAATGTTTTAAAGTTAATTTTATCACATTGCACTTATATGATCAAATTCTCTTTTGCATTATTTCAAAACGATCAAACTAAATTGGTTGTGTACAGGTGTGTTGTTTCCAATACACTGGGCGCATTAATTTCAACTTTGCTAGTTTGCGTTCAAGTTCTGTGGTACAGCAAATTGTATTCTTCATTTCGTATGAAAATTCCATCCCTCTGGCCTAAAAGCAAGTTTCATTTTATATGCGATTACGTAAATTTTTTGGGTATTTTTACAAAAAAGCTATTTAATTCTATCAATCGTAGTTTTTTCTATTTCTTTATCTTGCGATTTCTATCGAGTTTAATAAGATTAATGCTACTGCGACTGCTGCATCTGTCTACAATCTTCATTATATCGTGGCAGGAATTTTAACGTCCCTTTTAAAAATAACCTTCGATCCGTTTATAAATAATCGTTTGGATTTATAAAATTCATTGTACTTTATTATCTATCTCGATATATACACATTATTAAAATAAACAAATCCACAAGCATTTCCTTTCTTTTATTATTAGACACTAAACGCGACGACGACCCATATGCCTAAGATAAATTTTTATTATTCTTACACGCATCTCATCGTCTGTACAGGATTTATTTGCTTTAAAGAGCACAGAGCGAAGGCGTTCGCGCAAATTTCCGTACAAAACAACTTTTAATTCTCATCGAGAAATAATATAAGCGTACTCTACTTGTAGGAGATATTAAATGAATATTTTAAACTAAAAGGAAATTACAATATATTTCTGTTAAAAAACATCCAGATATAGCTATCATCCATCTACCTATCTCATTAAATTTCCAAATCTATTAAAGTATAAGAAGGATCTATTTACTGCGATGTCGTCGATGTGACACAACTTTTAATGAGAAATCTAAAAAGTTTCGCAAGAGCTCCATCCACGATCGTTTTGTTGTTACTTTTTTGCTATACACATTTCTCGTTACGTAAATATTTTATACTTCGTACCGTTCTGTTTTCGGATTAGCAATTAATTAACTAACTCACGTTAAAACTTAATTACCTTATTATAAGATTTATTTATTTCTCGTTCGTTCGTTTAACTATTTCTTGCTCCTTTTCTTTTCTAGCTTATACGAGGATTACCAGAGCTTTCGGAAGGAAAGAGAGATCGTTACGGACTATTATTTTTAAACGTTTGACAATGATTGAACCGAAAATAAATATGGTTTTTGGGTGAGTTAAAAATACTTTTACGTTTATTTAATGCTATCTAACAATGATTTACGAAAGAGAGAAATTGAGGAGAAGACATCATATTGGGGGAGAAATGTTTAGGAAACTTATGCAACGAAAATGTTTTTTTAACAACTTTTTCTAGGTTTGAAGTCTTATACATCGGACAATGCATTCGGTTAATTCTTCTTCCAAACGAACCATCATTTAATATTGCAATAAAATTGTTGCAAAATATTTTGCAGGAAACGTAAAAAAATTATATAAAATATTAAACAGGAAAAAACTTAATAACAAAACGCGTCTAGACGTTTATAAATAATATATTTGAAATTTAAGCCTTACAATGATAACCCAAGTTTATATCCAATAATATCTCAAGTTATTACTTTATAACAAAGAGAAATATTGCGGCTGTTCTAGATTATTGCTCCCTATTATTATTATCATCGTCATCATCGCCGTTGTATAGTTATTTAGTCTTAAGTTCTTCATATATTAGTGAAACTCGTTTTTAACAAACTTGCAGTTAATACGATCGGTAATCGTTGTGCAAATATTTAAAGCAATTTTATCCGAAACATTATTTGAATGAAGTCTGATCAGCTTAAAATACCTTCTTTAATAATCTTTACCCTTGTGGCTTGAATACACGTGTTTCGGTTAATAAGAATTTATTGAATCATATAATCGTAACGTATTTGCCGTAATTTTCTTTCAATTCACTCAATTTTATTCGTTCGTTAAGGGTGAAATAAGGGCGTGTGTATTATACATGTTTTTTTCTCTCTCCTCTTTGACTCAAATCGAAATGGAAAAAAATAACCCAATTTGGTTCGAAATTAACTTAATCTACTTAAGCGTAATTGGTTTCCATTCAAACGTAATTTAACGTTGATTATAATGAAAAAAAGAAGAGGGATGGAAGCGAAACGAAGAAAAAGAGGGAATATATTGGCTGTTAACGAGATTTCATTATTATTTATATCCCGAAATAAATTACATTTATTCATTTACCCGTTTGGAAAAAGAAAAAGGGGAATGGGTTATCTTAAATATACGGAAGTAATTGTGCAATATAAGCAGAATTTGCGAGTGAAATTCCGAGCAAAAAAAAAATTGAAAAAGAAGCAGCTGGAATAGAAAGGAGCGAAGAACCAACCCAATTGTAACACGAGGGACAGCAGAAGGACTCGGCTTTCGCCCCTTCTTTTCTTTTTTCATTCAACATCGTTCGAACGAAGAAAATGCGTTTTCCTTCTTTTACCGTCCGGTCGTCGTATTTGAAAAGAGAAAAAGGGGAAACTTCTTTTTTATTAATTTTTTCCCACCTCTGAGTCACTCTCTTATTAAACTAAAATTTAAAAGCGCACAGATAAGAATGTCCTTGATATAACACCGAGGGGACTATTTACAAAATAGTAAATCATTAAAATACACTAATTGCAAATATTCTAATAGGAAGATCCCTTTGTTAAGGAAAAAGTTTTCATCAAGCTCCCTTTCATTCCCTTTCAGTGATAATACTAAATAGTAATTGCAGTTAAATATTCGAGAAATGATCATTTAGTCTAATTTAAACGAATGTATTAAGGCGTTCCAAAAGGTTTTTCACATTTTTTAGAATGTAAAAGCTTTTCCGGATAATTTCTCCGTAAGGAATGTTCCCAAATGAAAAGTTGCACAGGAGCGATGGGTAACGTCACTGGGAGTATAGACAACAACCATGGTATGGTTTAAAGATACCATAGATAAGTGAGCAATTCGCATTCTTTTGTGTCATTATTGGAAGCAAGGCTTCAACACAACTGCAGCAACGAGAAAAATATGCAAAGTCGAAGATGATAATGTGATCTGACATCGTATTGCTCAATTTTGGTTCAAGGAATTCAGTAGTGGCAAAACAGACCTCAAAGGTAAGGCACATTCAGGCAGATCTACCGCTGTTGATTCTGAAAAGAATCCGCGAAGCCGTTGAAAGTAATCCATCAACCAGTAGGTTGTCGCCAAACTCGATATATCTCAGACCTTCGCTTCACGACACTTGAAGCACTTGCCAAGGGCAATAAATGCTGTCGAGAAGTGCCTTACGAATCAACGCAAAACGTGTCGAATCTTGCCAACAACTGTTGAAAAATCTTCGTGATGATCGATCCTTTCGTCGAATTGTTATTTGTGACGAGAAGTGGGTTTACTTCCACAACTCGCGCAAACAAAATCACAGGTTGAACGCCGGACAAGTTGCCAAACAGGTATTAAAACGTGATGGCTTTTTTGAGAAGATTGATGGAATTTTGAGCGTGTAATTCACTTTGAGGTAGTTTCAAATGGATGGCGCTGCTGCAGCAAGACAACGCAAAAAAAAACCGCACACTGCTAGATAGAAGAAGGAAAAGTTGCGGAAACTCGACGCGATTGAGCTTCTTGCTCATCCAGAATACAGTCCGAATCTTTCTGGGTCAATGACACACTTCCTACGCGGACGAAAATTCAATAATTGAGACGATTTTAAAAATGGATGTCGCGAATTTTTTGCCCCTCAAGACAAGGAATGGTACCGAACCGGAATGACTCCAAACAAACAAACGGCCTTTACTGCAAGGCATAAAGTTATTTGGTTTGTTGTAAAATTATTGTTTAAAGTTGAAAAGAAGTAGGAACAAACTTTTGGAACGCCTTAATATTATACACGCAGGTGGGTTTTCTGCGTTGGTTTTCCTCCATATGTGTGGAATGGTTGAAAAAGCCCCCACATTGTTATTGGCCTTGGCCTGATTATTGACCTCAAAAGTAACTATAGCGCGCCGTATTACTGAACCAACTTTAAGCGACACAAGGGATTTCGGCGTTCTGTATGTTAAACCCTTATTTTGTTTAGAACGGCGGCACTACATCTGCCCGAAACCAAATGTAATCCTTAAACTTCATTAATTATATCTATACGTTTTCTTCTCTTAACATTTAAATGATAGCCATCTCATAAGTTATTCTTGTTGTTATTTCTTATTAATAATATAATCATAAGACCAACCACACTTTACTTAATTACGTTTCTCGGCTTAAAAACAAAAACAAAAATTTGCTTAAACAATATGTTTTAAAATTTTTAGTCGATATATGAAGAGTAATTGATATTTAATCAAAAAATTGTGTGAAGTTAATCTAATCAGATACTTTTTCTAAAGAAATAATAAATCTCTCACTGATAAATGAAATCTTACATTTGAAGTGTATTTTCTTGTAATTCAATACTTGGGAAATTGTATTTATAATTACATATCTTTAAATTTAATTGTGGTTCCTTTTTAAAAATTAACTGCTATATTAAAAAGTGTACAAAGCAACGTAATTTTTTGTTATTATTAAACCTTTAAGCGTAGCAATGAAAGTTTTAATTAACAAATGTGCGTTCAAGCGAAATTAATAAAACGTGTGTGTGTTTGTTCTTGATGAATTTTATTCTGAATTTAATAATAATAATTAAACGGAGGAAACGAAAGCAATAAAGGCCACGGAAGAGGTACAACAACAATACTTTACAGACAGGGGATTTTGCTTACAGGTTATTTTTTCATTTTCCTTTATTATATTTTTTTGCCTTCTTTGTGTAGCCTCTTATGAATATAATTAATTAACATTTGAAATGAAGATTTACATTCACGTGGCCCTCATGCGAGAGGAATAATAAGAGGATATCTTGTGAATAATACAAAAAAATATATACTCTTCTCTTTGTTGAATGTAAAAGCATTACATATGCTTCACTTTTCCTCTTTTCCAAAGAATTCCTCTTCTACCTCCCATTAAACAGATGTTAAACGAAACTGATTAATATGAAATATTTAATATTCTCTAGGACTCACTATAAAAGGCATGATGCGTAGGTAGACGTTCGAAAAAACAATTTCATTTCTTCTCATTGTGAAGTAAAGTTAGAAAACGGTTCCGTCTATGATTGTTCGAAAAGGTTAACTCACGGTTATTATTGGAACATTCTGCGGAACATGTAGGTGTAATTATTTCATTTCGAAAAATTATTACTATTCTTAATAAGCAAGCAAGCGAGCGAGCGAGTTTTATTATTTGCTTTTTTTTCTCTTTTCTCGTTAATTTAAGAACTCGTTAAACGTTTTAAACACGTTCTTATTTATTTAATTTTTTCCCTGTTGGTGCAGTTGAGACTGCTTGACATTCCCATTGGTATAATTAAAGAGCCAGCAAGTATCCCGGCGAAGAAAAAGAAATTAAAGAGAAATCGTAACGAACCTTCAATCCAAGCGGAATTAATTTTATCTTCGTTTCGAAATAAAAGAAAAAATGTGTGTGTGTGTTTTTCATTTCGTACCAGCATGTTAAATATTGAGGAATTATAATTATTATTAATTTGTTCCATAATAATAACTACATACTATCGCGTAATTAAAGTAAATGTGCAATAACAGTAATAGTAATAATAATAACATTTTGTAATGGATGGAACAAGTGTTAAGAAATTCCTTCATTATTATTTTTATAGAACAACCAATTAAATTGCTTAATTAATCATTACTGTTATGCTGTTGTTTGTGAAGTAGTTTCAAGAAATGAAAGAGAAAAATGGTTACAGCTCATGAGCATTTGCATTTATCACTACGTACCAATTTAACTGTTATTATTACTTAAACGAGAGTTTGGCATCAAAAGAAACGACGGAAAATAAAAATAAAAGTTGGGCTTGTATGTTTTTTCCCATATTTAATTTAAACCCATATACACCTATTTTCGTACGCGTTTGCTATGTTAATGCAGTATAAAAATACATGAATGTACTCTCTATTATTTTAATTTAATTCTCTCTTGGCTGTAATTATAATATTAAATTGTCCATATGGGACCTTATATAATATAAAATAATGATCATCTTTTTTTCATTTAATATCGCGGTATGAAATGCTATAACATTTTATTAATATCATTTTGCGTAATTGTGTAATTAGGACTAAACGTGAAATATTAGAAAAACCAAATGACGAGTTTTATTTATTTGTATGAATAAGCATAGACTGGCTGCAATATTTTCGATTTTGATAAAATTAATATACTCGCACATCAAGATATACAACAATAATTGCCAACGATTATAAACAATTCAACTTTGCACCTTAATAATCCGTTCATAATTTCGTTTGATGATAACACTAATTCATAGGCAAAGTGCATTAATGCTGGATGTAACAATTATAGATTGAAAATTAGACTTTTAAAATCGAGTTTAATTAATTAACGTTCAATATTATCACTGCAATTTCATATTTTTAAGATTATAGGAAACCACGCGAACAGGTTCTATTAAATCTCTTGATCGAGATGATTGGGCACATGCTTTTATAATTATGAAAAGAGTTTAATTAAATTTTCATCGCGAATTAGGTCGCACTCGTTCTAATGGACTAATGATGGTAATTTTTGCAATTGCACACGTAATTTTTAAATTACGGCAGATAATTTTATAAAATCGTTACCGGACGAAGAAAAATATAATGTAGGACATTCTTACGTTACATAACGAAGCGAAACGTTGTTAATTAAACGAAATAACATCCCACTGGAATTTCATGGCTAGAACAAAAATAATAATAATAATAATCTGAAAATGAAATAATGTTCGCCGTATACGTTTCCTATATCTATACTATCGTTCCCGTTTTTATATTATACTGCATGTATTATTTTCTGAAGGGCCATTATAAGTATACACAAAATAACCGTATTATAATGATGATGATAATAATAGACTGTGTATAATTAATCCTATTGTTGGGAATCCCTGTATAACGTCAAACTTTCACGTCTAAATAAGATGAATAGCTCTTTTATTAATCTCTCTTCTAACTTTAATGCCTGCTAACTAACTATTTGCCAAGGGAAATTGTTATTATTGAACGTATGCGCTGTTTATTACATAGCAAATCGTATGTGCTAATAATGATCCAAAATGTTTGTTCCTCATTATTTTAACACTCACCACAAGAGAGAAATCAGGCATAGAAAATGTTCCTTGCCTCCGTCCGGATTATCGCATTTTGCAGATTATAAACATGTATCGTACACAATTAAAGCAAGAAACGAATTTAAATGATTTTTAATTGGTTACAAAATAATTATAAAACAATTACTGTTTTGCTGCTTTGTATATTTGACTAAATCTCAATCTTCTGAAGAACATACAATCTTTGCCTTGAAACATTATCGAATTGCGTCCAGTGGAGGCATTAAGAAATAACTGAAGATGATCTTTGTGCACAATTTTAATACACGATTCTTGTTCTAAAAATACATTCAAAATCCGAAAACATCTGCATAATCATATGGAGCAAAATCGTCAGTTTTCGAACAGTCATCAACTAAATATTGATCTGTAATAATGTCCGTCCTTTTGTCGGAATATTGCATTAAAGACTTCCGCAAAAATAACTTGAGGATCAATAGCATTTAGCTTTTGCTTGAGGACGCCACTTTCTTGTTTTTTTTGTTCAAGTTGAATCTTGCCATGCTTGATGCAGGTTAATAACAGCATCATCGTGCAGTGATTCTTAAATATTTGTTTTGAGATGTTAAGGAAGGAATTTTTAGATTAACAATTATTATTAAGTACAAGGAAACATATTTTGTAACACGAAATTTCACTATCGTAAATATCGAAAATGGATGTTCTTAAGCGACGATGAAACGTAAGCTGTCTAAATGTGTAATATGATGGTGCACGTGTTAATGCATTAATGGCAATTAAAAAGCATTTACACCTATCAGAATATGATTAATATTTCAAACTGTAATTAGAATTAGAACGACTTATCGTGTTATAACAAAAGTGTAGTTATCTACTTTATTTTTTTGAATGTCTTGACACTTTCGATTATGGATCTTTTAAGTAAAGCATAATTACAATCCCCCTTCTCTCTTTTCTGGTTGACTTCTTTTACTGTTACAGTAATTAATTCCTTTTAGTTTCTCTTTGATAATTTAAATATTAAAAATGTAATAATAATCGATTCTCGTTACTCTTTTCTCTTTCTCCTCTTATTCAAGAATTAAAATAATGTTAATTACTATATCGTGCGTTACTAATTCCTCTTAATAACAAGTTTGTTATTTTTCGATCGAATAAACGAAATGTAATAATTCTTTCTGTTACATACGGTTAATTTTTTTCTCCTGCAGTTTTTTGCTAATGTCACTATAATTTCGCATTCTTGTTTCAAAATATTTTATTACCGGTAATTACGTTTTAAAACAAAATCGTAAACTGCATGAATCCAGATAAGAAGCAATAAAGTGGTCGCGAAAATGGAGTTCGGGCACATAAAAAAACGAGTTTTCGTTATTTACTGCAAGCACATACACACGTATTACCATTGTTATACACGCTTTTCTCTAGTTTTTGTGTAGGTGAATAGCAACAAACGTATACTTATAATTAATAAATATTCCGTTTGTAAAGTATAAATTTTTATTTGTTTGGCTTTTTATTAAATTGTGCGTTTGACTTTAATCTAATAATGTTACAAGAAAAATACGTAGAATGGATCGTTAAAAGGCATTTACTATTATTTAGCACGAACTCATGATAATTTTTAATTGCCCTTGGTTGTTTGTAAACGTCTGCCCATTTGATATTATTTTGCATTCATCGCTTAGACGTCGATTCATTACGTTAAAGCACGCAAATTATCGGTCTTTTGTTTTTGTTTTCTTCCTTTCTGAATCTGACAATCAAACAGATTCCAAAGGAATGAAATGCAAATTGGCAAATGATAACGTGGTACTGACAACCCGCATTTCTAAACCGAGATCTTGCACAAAATTACTGGATTCCAAAATCGCATCTCGTTGATGAGATTGCATATTTTCTTAAAGAATCGTTTGCGTTACTCGTGTAAATAATATTTTATAATTAGTTCGTGAATATAAAAAAAAGCATTTATTACATAATTATTAAGTCCAAACAATAGCACGAAATTTATTTATAATGAGATTAACCTCGACCTTCAAACGCTCAGAATTCTCCAATTTTGTTTATTTTTGTTGTAAATAGCAGCGAATTATAATTTTTATATTATTCAATTTAATTCGCAATAACAAATTTAATAATGCGAATAATTTTGAAAAGTTACCAAAACCATAACGGGTAGAACAGCATCAGCAAAAAGGAAGGAGATTGGTAAAAGATTAAATTTGATTTATGCAGAGTAAATAAAATGTGCATAAATTAAAAATTTGCCCCAGTTAATTTATTGCAATTTTATACAGGATTCAACGTGAGGATATTTAGCAAAAAAAAATGCATTTTTACCGTTGGTAGTTGTTTGGAATTACTATATTTGCATTCTATTATGAGAGTCGTTCAAATTTAAATTATAATTTGTTGAATTGAAATAGAATGAAAGTTTTAGTTTAATTTTTTTGCATAAAACAAACCATCATCTATTTTAATATGAAGTCCACTTGTTACGTGTTTTTTTTTTGTAAAGTTATGAACATCATTAAACTTGCTTGAGAATTAACAAGAGCAAAAATCATACATTTGCCTTTTGCATTTTACTGAAAAGTACATATATTATTTAACATAATACAAAAGCTGTCTTTTCCATGGCCAAGAATGCATATTACAAGCGCAGAGATGTTTCAGTATAAAACATGAGAAGATTGGAAGCTAGAAATACTTAATTTATGCATAACATCTTCTGAAAAGCTCTTAGTTTTGATGTTTTATATTTCGCAGTCTCTGACGTTACCTTATTGCAGGTAACGTCCATTTGCAAGAAGTTAAAAAACGCACCAAGAATTATAAATTGTTCACGCTCGAACGATTCTTCTCCGAGAGGAACAAGTGTTAATAATCTTCGGTGGAAGTAATCCACGTTTTTCTTACATCAGACAACAGTTTTGATATCTTTTATATCTCAAGGCAATATAATTATATTGGATGTGAAGTCATCGGCTTCTTTTACAAAAAAAGGGAATTTATCTTATAGATATCTCTTTATAGATTTGAATATATTTTGAAGGTAACTTTCAAAAGAAGAACCGGTATTAATGGATTAAATTTTATTGTTCCTATTTATTTGAAAGGTAGATGACTGTGTGAAAAAAGATGGCTCGAATCATTCTCTTTCATCATACGCTTTTAATAATGATGAGCCTTGTAACTTGTATTTAAAAGAATGCGCTGTTATTGTTATTAATTTTATTATTATGCAACCCAATGAAAAATGAAATTAAATGCACTTTTTCGAAGAAAACATAGTGGCACTTTTAATGATATTATTATATTTTTGCAGCGTACTATTTTAAAAGCATTTCGAATGCAAAAACTGCACAAAGGACTTTTAATTAACTGAATTAAAAAATATATATATATTGCCTTCAGGCCAAACCATCTTTCATTTTTGTACAAAAGTTCTAAAGTAACTAGCTAATTTCTGATTGTAGAGTATTCAAAATAGGAAATATTTACGTTACTTTAATTAGTCCTCGTTATTTTATTATACGTGTTCGTGTATTTCGACTGATGTTGATTTAAATCATAACGACAATATTAGTTTATAACGTTCAATATTTGCGCATAAGATATTTGAAAGTTGCCTTGAAGGATTGTGCTTGGGGAAGAAAAGAAAATAACGAGAAATGTTCAATTACAAGCAACGTTAATGAAGACTGCTACATTTTAAACTAGTATTTTATTTCTTAATTTAACTACGGTAATACCTTTCGTATAATTAACTAGTAGAACGGTGATGGATAATAGTGGTACTAAGATCCAAGTAACTAATAGTAGCTTTTTATTTAAGGAAGAGCTTCACAAAAAAGCCAGTGAGATCCTTAATCTCGTCCCTTGTTTTACATGTACCTTTCTTTTTCTCTCTTCACTTCTTTAACGCTTGTTTGGCATATAAAAACACATTAATTCAAGTATATTATTATTAGTCGACAGAGAAGATATTAAAACAGCTTTACAACGTTATAAGAATAATGAGTTTAAGTTTTGTGTGTTCTTAAGAAGAAAAAGACGTTATTAATTTGAAGTTAATTGTTACAGCGAGTACCACAGAAAAAATGTATGTATGATGAAGGGGAGAAAGAAGTCAAAGAAGCAAAAAGAGAAATGTACGATATTATTATTATTGCAAAAGAGGTCAGTCAGGTCACTAACACCGTGTTATTTATATAATTACGCAATTTATTATTATTTACCTTCTAATAAAATACCATTATTGTTGTTATGTTTGTTACACTGTAGTGTTATGGGGCTTTTGTTCCATCTAAAAATAGCCTCGAAGAAGATGAGAGAATGAAAAGAAAACCTGTTTACTTCTTATTCTTTCGGTTTTTTGTTGAAGGGAATTACATGTACACTCGGCTTCATCAATTTTCTCCTTCGTTTTTGCTCCCTCGAGAAAGTTAATTTCCGGATTGATATAATGATACTAATAATAGTTAATATCACGACGGTCGTATCTCATCTTATAAATGTGAGAGCATTCTTGCCGACCTTGACCTCCCAGTTTCATGTTAAAGTCCGTATTTTCGAAGATTTAGAATTTTCCTATAATCGAGAGGAAGTTCTCTACATTGAAAAACTTTTAAGTTTGGTTTCAATATCATTTGTTCTTATTGCAATAATTTTTCGTGAGTATTCTTCTGCATTTCAACTTGTGTTATTGTAGGACCAAGATATGGTTTAAAATTTAATTTTCCTCATCTATTATCTAACTAGCCCTTGGATAAATGGTCTCCTTCGTATCGAAAACATGATGTACAAAGGGCGAACCAGCTTAAAGTTCTAACTTACTCGAAAAGATCTGTTTGGTATATATATTATTATTATTATTGCTGTTGTGTTGGATATTAAACAAAAATGTGAATATGGATTAATATTTATGAGATTCACTACGTAGTTATAATTTTAAAATTTAGTTCAAGCTAAATTACAACTTTATTGAGGAGTTCCTATACGCTCAGTTTAACTGCACAGTTAACTGAACACACAAGTTTTTCCATGAATATGCTACTACTTTGCATACTAATATTTTTTATTGATTATATAGATAACAAAATCAATAATTTTTTTTTAAATTAATTAAACGTGTACGTAAAATCTAATTTCTATTTATTATTAATATATTTGAGGCAAACGCTCATAATTCGTATAACTGTGAAATCTCACATTTATACCTGAAATCTGGCTTCTCTACCTCTGCTATTGCAAATGAGTAAAATTTTGCCAAAATCTGCAGACATGACGTCATAAATGCTAAACTGCACAGTTAAACTGAGAGTGTAAGACTCCCTTTAAATGTCAAGTGTATATCTACAATGTACGTGTCTATAAAGCATAAGGTAATAATATTAATATCTGGTTGACAGTTTTGATGTTAGACCTATTATTATAATCTAACTCTGAAGATGTAAACGAAAGACATCACAGAGACACAAATGTTAGTGACTTAACGTAGAGGAAAAAACCGACAAGTTAACGTTAATTAACTAACGTTTATGCTAAATTTAATGAGCCCAAAGCTTCTTTCTACGTACGGAAATTTATGCGTGTGATGGTCGCTTTTGTTGTAGTTCTTGTTGTTGCTTTGTTGTGGATGAGGTTTACTTGTTAAAATGAGGGTGGACAACCATTTAATTTAAAGTTACTTAATTATCTTTATTAACAAGTCTTCCAAAACTGTTCCTATTCCATATTCTTCACACACGCACACATCTGCACCTTGTTTTTACTAGAAGCTGTGTTAAAACGTTAAATTTCTCACTATAAATCTTCCACTTTTACGCAACCAACCCAGTACATTAAAGGTCAAATCTCACGAGTAAATATTGTTATCATTTTAGCAGTGTCCCGTTTTGAAATCTTTACAACAAACAAGACTGTAACGTATGTAGAAATTTATGTAAGCCTTACAGCAATATCTAGATCATCCTGTTTACAATTACGAAAAGGATTTTTCCCCGGAGAAAAACAAAAAAAAAGATAAACAAAAGGTACGTGGTTTATTTTTGCAAGAAGAAAGGACGTATGAAAAAATCCGTATCCCGCCATTTATTGTTATTACCCTTTTTATCAACATTCCTTGTTACAGTCCATAAAATTTATAACGCTCCTTTCATTAATGCTACTTCGTCTACTACTTGGACTACTGCGACTACCGCCACTAAACAAGTCCAAGAAATTTTATTTCCACTTAAACTTCGTTAAATGGAAATCTTATTTTCAAGTCTTGCAGATCTAAATTATTTCGCAATTTTGTATTATTTTAATAGACGACCTCGAAGGCGAACGGATGCGATGGAAATATGAAGGAGATAAAAAGAAGAAACGCTGAATTGTTGTTGGAATGTATCGAGTATGAATAAATTAAAGGTAGATTCATGATGCTGATAGATCTCACGGTAATTGTGATGATGTTACGGTACGTTTATAAGGTTATCTAAGGTCTTAGATCCCCTATAGAAAATTATACGTACGTTTCGCGCAGACTTTTCGAAATAAATTTTAATTATATTGATGCACTTTTGTATGTTGTTACGGTATTAAACGAGAACTTCGTGATGTTACCTCATCATATCGAGAGACTGCCAACATTTATATTGCTCGTTACGTTATAATATTGCAGTATCCATTATAATAATAAAAATAATAACAACTGGATGATGGAGTATAATAAAAGAGAGACTTTTTTCGGCAAGAAGTTTTAATTATTATATGCCTTAAGTTTTAAAAAGAATATAATTTCTGTAAACAAAAAAATGAGAAAAAGTAGAATAACGTAATTCAAAGTTTACTGCAACACTGTTTCGTCATTAAGGCAAAGTCTTAACGAAGAGTGGAGGATTTCTTCAGCACAAAGATTCCATTCTTTACGTTACACTAATTTTTTTTCTTTATTTTTCTTCTTCTCCATACGTTCTCTATAACACCAAACGAAATGAACTCGTTTCCTCTTCAACGAAACAAAGCTCTCGGAAGAGACAGGAATAGTTGTATGTGTATTACCACTCCAGACATTAAAATAGCAAGAAACAGAAATGTACTAAGCAAAAAATTGAAGAAGGAAAACAAGTCAAATACGTTACAATGCAGTCAAGAGTCGGATGTGGAAAAACTAAAACACCCCTCATCCCTTATGCGTACACGTATACGCGTATTATTCTTATTCTTGCCATTGGGAAAAACTATGTTTACACTGTACGACATTGAATGGCCTCTTGCTACAATTCGCGTCGTATGAGAAGCACTTCTCGAAAGCGGAAAAAATGATAAGAAAACTACTCCAAGATGATCCGGCCAACGTGGAAATTCATACGTATGCGTATAACGCGAAATCGTGGCATATTTACTTCGTTGATTTCCTTTTCGCCAGAGAACGATGTTGATGACGACGATAAAAGGAAGCACGAGTGGAAAATGGTGGATTGTTATATCGGGAGAACGCCATGATACATTTCATTTATAAAATAAGAGAAGCAAAAGAAAATTATAACAAATCTCTTTTACACTTTTGACACGAACGTAATAGGATATACACGTTATAAGATGGAAGAGCGTTATTTTACCGTCGCGCACACCATTATCCCGATATTTTCCAGACTTATTATTATCGTTATGTATATTTTTCTGCATTTTCTAAGCAAACTCATCAGAAATCTAATGATTACAATACGTTTCTTTATAATTAAAGGCGAAGGCGTATAGTTTTACCGGAATAACAATAACGTTCAGAGGTCAAAACGGAGTAAACGTATCGTATTTTTATTCGTTTTATGTGACAGGAATGACAGGTTCAGCATTTTTATTAATAGAATCTCTTCGTAAATCAGAAGAAATTACTTTTTCGCTTTCAAAGAAATAAATTTTCAAGTTCCAATAATTGACCCATTTCCAAGGAATATTTTCTCAATGCGCTGCTCCATGTTGTAAACAAGGAAAATTGTGATAATAATCAATTTTTAATACTAATTATAGCACGTGCTTCTTTCTGACCTACTTCTACCTCTTTCTCTCCGATATTAGCCAATTTTGTATAAACTTATTATATTATAATCACTATAATTAACCAATTAAATTGGAGCAAATAACCGTTATAAATTCAATTTATTTTCTAATTTGATTATTATAATCTTTTTTAGAATTAATAAACAGCAGTTAAGTAGATAAAACGGTAGTCGATCTATTGTTTGGATTGGAAATTACCGATCTTAACGTCAATCGACCGGGCACGTAGATTTTATTATATTGTGGCCTCAATTAATATGTGCTCATTTAATGTTATTAGTATTAATAATAATTATTATTATCAGCTATTTCGTATGCAAATAGCCAACATTAAATCTTTATTATTATTACTTTGTACTATTTTCAAGAAATTAATCTATTGCCGTTTGAATTTCTTTAAGTACTAATTATTTTATCGTTTTAATTAATAATAAGATATAAGGCAAGTTATAATTGTCATAATAATTTTTGGTAATTACTTCACTGCTCTAGATTAAATCGCAAATGGGAAGTGAGGTATTACTCTAGGTGAAATTTTGTGAACATTTATGCAGGTAAAATCCCAAACAACCCCTAACATCCAACCGTCTATATATCCCCATGAACATATTACCAAGTAATACCACCATCGTACATTACCGATCTGCAAAACTTCACAGAGAACGTTGATTTCGTTACGTTCTAACGAGATCCGCTTTCAACACGTTTCCACATTTAAACAATTTCAAACTATCCGATATCATCATTATCATCATCATCATCAATAACGCGCCCTATTTTATACGAACATCTCGTACCACATGTGCAAAATGCACAAATGCGATATTTCGCGAATTCATTACCGAACTAGCATCATTACTATTATCATTATCATCGCTGCAAATTTGAAATAACGATATTAACATATGTATACGCATATATCAAATTATGAATAAAAGTTTGAAAACTCGCGACGGTGCCTACGATTTTATGACGCCATTCAAAAGAAGGATCACGATGACGATCATCATCATCAATTTTATTTTTTGACAGTGGAATAAAATTATCTCTAATATAATACGAGATTGAACATGATGCCACGATGTGTTACGAAGATTTAAAGCAGAGAGCAGCGAAAAAATGGATTTTTTTGTATGGAGCACATGTTAAAGTTTCGTTCCAGATTTAAAGAAAATAACGTTTAGTCAAAAAAAAAAAGAAGCAAACCCCTCATCTTTCCGATTTTTTAAAATCTGAATATACATATAAATTTTTTTAAACTGCTTTTTTCCCTGTTGTTTTAGGCCCATTTAATGACTTCGAGGGCTCTCTTTAAAAAGATAATAATAAAAACCGAACACTTGAGCGAAAATATATGCGTGCACGCCCTAATCTCCTGAGTTTGTTAAAGCCGAATTTATAATGACTACGGTTCTTTTTTGCCCACTTCATTCTTTAAACTTTATTTTTATGTCTTTTGCTTAAATCGCGGAACCAAATGCCATTAATTTTTTGCCACTATAATTATTGCCATGTATAACCGTATAAATTTATATTTTTAATCGCGTGAAATAGAACCGAAACAGCGTTTGTTCGTAAAGTCGAAATGTTAGTCGAAGGGATTATAAACATTTCGTTAAATATTTAGCCTTGAGGGGGTTATAATATGCATAAGAAGAACATTCGAGATGGATGGAGATAGATAATTTTAACAACTATGTGACACCGATGCAAAGACCGTCTCGTAAATTATGTCAGTCATCTCCGGCTGCTTTTCCCCAGCCCCCTGGTCCCGTTCCATTCCTTTAGAACGACACCGGGATTGATTACGATAGTTGACGGAAAATGTCCCTACCTAAACAGGAATGCAAGTTTGACGACCAGAATTATTATACACCAAATTTGAGACCAAAACTGTCCTTTAAGCGTAAATCAATTATGTCAGGCCGTTGGTTTGGCAATGGAGCTGCTGCCTTTTGCCTATCAAGATTAAGATAGGATTTCGTTCTGCCCCGTTTTACATGGAATTTTACCGCATTCAATTTATTTTAAGGAAGACACTGTCAAGCGTGTAAAATTGTTTTCCTCCTCCGTTTCATTCTCATTGTTTTCGTACAAATAACAGTTAAGAAAATAGTGCTAATTTTAGCGTTTAACACTAGGACCACGATTCATCGGACGACTTCAATGAAGATCAAATATTAATTTACTTTCGGCTATAATATCATCTAATATCAAAGAATAATTGGCGGACATGACATAAATTCTCGATTCAATCAATGTAAATCTAATTATTTTCCGTTCGACCAGAAATAATCTTTATCTATACTAAATCCAAGAAGGTTCCAATAGCCGACCGTAGAAATAATTTATTATTTATCGGACCGTTAACTTACACACTCGGTTCCCTATAGTAGGAAGTTAATTACAACAATAAGGTTATGATTAATTAATTTACGGACGAATTTTAGTTGTTAGTGCACGTGAGGGAGAAACATGAATTGATTTAATCGTGGGCAGAACTATTAATTTTCAATATTATCCGCAGGAACATTCTTTCCTTAACCGCACTTTTGTTACAGCAACATTGATTGCAGCATTTGCATTTACTTTCGTAAATAGCAAGTCATTCTAATGACTAGAGAAAATAACACGGTTCGTAAACTTTATATTATTTCCCATCCACATAAATCCTTTATTCATCCTACAGCGATTCCTTTCAAACTGAAGCAAAAAACACAAACTTTAAGCCATCGAAGCTATTCTTTTGGTCAGTTGCTTTCCGATTTCTACATTTATTCTATCGCATCATTCATGATTTATGAGTATTGTAATGTTTGATAAATCAATAAACCGAAACCATTGGAAATTTTGCGATATTGAAAATTACAATCAAAGATTCCATTACGTATTGACATTTGTTAAATTGTTTTTCAGTCTTTATTTGCTAGCAATCAATTAAAAAGCAAAAAAGGAAGTTGAAACTCTGGCAAAATTGTAATAATGCGATTGAGGGATACAACGTTGGTTGGAATGGAATATTTAACCGAAACAAAGAACATTTTATTCCCGTTTTATGACAGATTCGTGTCAATATTTATTCTAGATATAATCATTATCATCTAAATTCTCTTTATGTTACACATAAGTATTGATTTTTCAGTGTTTAATCACGTACACATATTGTTATATCAGCGCCTGTATACTTTTTTTTTAATGTCGGTATTTTTTCCCAACACATATAGAGCATGTAGTTTAGTGTTAAAAAAAGAAAGAATAGATGCTTACCGCCACAACTATTCTATATACCTATATAGAGCATCTGACCTATTTGCGTGCGAACGATAATAATTGGATGTGAAAAAAAAAAACGAGAACTCCTAACGAATCGCATTCAAATAATAAATTCTTAAAATGTTACTTTTTTCCTTACTTCAAAATGCTTAGAATGATGGAACAGGAAAAATAGACAAGAATCTTTTAATGTCTGTCTCTCGCTTAACTCCAAATCTAGAACTAAACATATTATCTTTTTAGTGTGTTGGATCAAATTAAGTTGTGACACTTGAAAGATGTTCTCTCTGAATGATTAAAAAAGTTTTTATCTTACGTTACTCTCCATTTTTTTTGCGTGTGGAACAACAGCTCCAACCCGAAAAAAGAGAGAAGGAAAAGAATCGCTAGAAAGAAGAAAGAATTCTTTAATTTACTTTTAATTAAAAACTTTTTGACTTTAAGTAATAATTATCTTTTCTCTTGCTTTCACCCGTTCATTTACTTCTGTTCCATTCCGGGTTACCCAAAATAATAATAATAATTAAATAAATTCAATGAGAGGGAACAATTTCAAATATTTGCAATAAATTATTTTTTATCTAACAAATGATAATAATGAAACGCAGTAGAGATCGATATTAATAGTATTTTATTATTGGCGCGTTTTTATTTAATAAAAACGGCTAGAACAATAACGCGGATGTTATTATTGCAAATAAATTGTTTGCAATTTTATTGTAGATTATAGATGGATCGCCTGCGAGATGATCGCTCGCCTGCCATTTTCTTTATCCTAGAGGAACAACAACACACAATATAAATAATAATGATACCGGGGTCATTGATACTTAATCTCTTATAATAAATTTTAAATTAATTGATTACAAGGAATCAACGGAATTTATTTGATGCAACAAGGAAAGAAAATTAAAAACGCCTCAGGTTAAGAATATTTAATTAAAATCGATGAATAAACGAGGTTATCGGGTATTTAACTAATTAGTTTGCAGTCAGATTTTTATTCGTTTTGTTTCATATCTTTTGCTCTTTTTCGATCGATATTATTACATGGCACATATTACAAAAGATGGAGAATACCATTAAGCAATGTCATTTCAAATATATATCACTGATATATCGAAGACTCCGAGAAATCATTACGGGCAAAGACACGTCTCATCTATTTAATAAGATATAAGATTCGAGAGATATTTAATCACGGTGGAAGAATAAAAAAGAATGCTCCGTTCGATGTTCGTTCGTTATTGATCTTGAATTAGAGCGAGAGAAAGAGGAAACTGAAGTAGGAAGATGAGAAAAAATGGAAGATTGGACCGAACCTTTTAATTTACAGGTGCGCCCGATTATTAATTTCAACTATTATTATTATTAAACTCGTCATAAAATTACCGCAAAATTTAAATTAATTAACATACCCTTCAGATAATAATAATGATGATAAGTATGGGCGTAATTATTAATTTTAATGCGGATCTTCGCTCGTATCTCTTCTCTTATTAAAATGTTATTATTATGAACTTCACGGTAATATTATTCCATGTTATCGGATGTACATAACTTTTATTATTTCATGTTTAATAGTGCATGAATTTACTTACTAACATCATGCATTGTCATTAACAAGTTAAGAACGAACGATCGATTTGAACTTCGTTACAAAAACGGCTCTCCTTAACTTTCACGTCGGATTTATGATATGAGTTCAGAATGAAATTGGTTTGATGTAACCAATTCTATCTATTTAAATTTGAACTTTCTATAAGTTGTCTAATTATAAAAGAATCTTCCCCTTTTCCTAACGAAAAATATTTTTCTTTCTAGAAGGTAAATTAAACTTGATAATCAACATTAAACATGCTAAACTCGAGTAAATTATCTCTTTAATGTAGTTTACAGATTACTTTAATCTCTTAAAACGTAGAACTTCATTAATATTTTAATTTTACAAAGACACTGGGCTCCACTCTTTCTGGTTGTTCATCTCGTTTTAAGTACGTTACGTAGAAGATTTGAAAATTATAATATTAAAACTTTTGTAATGTACAATAATTACTTTTACCTGTATAATTATTTGCTTTGCTTATATATTTTAACATTTATTGTTTAATATATAGTTTCGCACTGTTTACTTACTACACTCCATCACTCACCTTGGAAAGTCAGGTCGAATGTGGATGCAAAAACGAAGCTGTTGCATTTATAATTTTCGAATCTCTATTAATTGTGGTTGTGCCGTCGAATATGGTTAACATCAATCAAATTTGAATTTATCTTCTCAGTGTGCTCGTATTACGCGGTAATATTTACCAAATTGATACGCTTTTCCTTTCTGAAATTTCATCTTTCGATTTTTCCTTCCGCTTCGTTTGCGAAAATGTAAACGTTATTTTGATATTGCCCAACATTCGTGTGATGGCACATTTGAAATCTTGCATAACATGGATTGTTTGGATGATGCAAGATTTTTTTTTCTTGGTTAACATAACTTCCTCTACATTTTACCCCCAATCTTCATTATTGCGTGTAAATCAAGGAAAAATCCTTTAACAAATTTAAAATTCAAATTCTTACAAATAATCGGTTTATCTAATTTGCTCGAGATAATTGAGTAAAGTAAATAAAATTCTCTTGTGCAACCTATTTGGAAAATTGGTATTTACGAATCACATGTACAAAGGGGAATCAATAAAAGCGAGTCTAAATATTGTATGGTATGAAATAATCGTTTAAATTCAAACAACGTTCTCTCTATAAATATATTATGAGGAAAGAAAAGAAGACGCAAGGCAAAAAGTTGTCTACCATAAGTACATATGATTTTTGTGACCTAAATATTCTTTTGCTAGAAATATCCTCATTATTTTACCGTTTTTTTTTTCTTCTTCTCTTGCTGTTTTATCCTCTTCCCTTGCTTCATTGTTATTCCTTATCTTCCCCCTAAATTGGTACAATTTTACTTTTAACACAATTTATTTTCTCTATGCTTCTTAATGTTAAGTAAACGAACACACGAGCTATTTCCTGTAGCAAAGAAAGATACTTTTTCCTTTCATAATAAAGGATGCTACTTGTTGTAATTTTGTGTAAACTTGTATAAATTAATATAAATCAAAATGCAAACAACCAGTATTTCATTAATTTTCTATGTTCATCCATATAATTCTAATAATAAACTCGAGCTTTAATTACATATGTGAGGGTTCCTTTTGGTTGATTGATTTAATGCGACTTTAATGATTTTGGTATTTTCCAAAATAATTAATTCTTTTTGAATTCGTCCATGCATTAATGAACTTGTACGTCCGTATAAAATCATGTTACCTACGAAGATAATGTATGTAATTTTCATTTCAAATGCGGAAAGAAACAGGAAACCATTACAAATGCACGCTTAATTTACAGCCATTAAATTCCCGCTGTTCGATAATACTTGTACCGTTATTAGGGAATAATTGATTAACATGTTAGGTAATTAATTATTCGTTTTTTTTTTAGAAAAATACCCAATTTTGATTTCTGGTTTAAATCAAGTTTTTTCTTATGTTGCACGTGTACGCAGATTTCCATTTTATAAAAATCCGTTCATTTTAACAGTCGATTGGGAAATTTTGTATTTCCGTTTGTAAAATAAACATTTTTGGATACCAACATAAAATTTTATTGTACTGTTATCTTTTGCGTTAATGTTAAAATGATAAACTTAATTTAACATGTCTACATACGTACCTCAAGATAATAAACCATTATCATTTTGAATGAGAATTACGTGAGCAGTTTGTGTAAAATGTATTCGAATTACTGGGAATATTAATGCGGCCGTAACTTTTACAACAATTTCAATCATTTTGAAAAACTTTTGATGCTTGCCTCCGTTTAGTGTATGAGGATAGCATAAATATTTTGAAAGATGCCAAGGATGGTTTAAAATTAATCGTAGTGCTTTAATCTAAATATTAATATTTCAGTCATTTTACACGGATAGAAACCCCGAGCTCGTTGGACTTTAATACTTTCATGAAATATTGTTCCATTGATAATCCTCAATTTAATTCAATTACCGCCAAAAAATATTTGCGAACGATAATAATAAATTTTATTTAATTTATGCATAAATTAAAACGTTAATTGTATTTACGCAGATTATTTACTGTTTGTTTGCGGACCATTAGTAAACAATTCGAAAGTTAACATTGCACTTTTCAAATTAATTTTTAACCATAAACCAAAAATGCGTGCAGTTTAATGCTCGTTACGGACATTTATTATTTAATGAACAAATATTAAATCAATTATATATTGCATATAAATTAATCTCAATCTAAACGAACTTTACACAATTTATCCTATCACGAAATGATTTATTTCTTTAATGAACTACCATGTAAAATTCGTACGTACGACAAAAGCCTATTGGCCACTTGAACAAATGTTAGATTTGTTGTTGGACATGTTTACTTAATATAAGTCTCGTTGGGCAGGATTTGCCGTGTGTAGTCATTTAACATTTTGCTAAAATAGCTTTTTCCTTTCATTATTATTCATTTGAATGATTTTTATTATGGTATTATTATTTTACCAGCCAGTTCCATGCAGCAAAAATTCGTCCTTCGCCATTTCGTGTGGGCTATCAGAATTTCGTCGTCTTTATATAGAGGATTATCGATATTGAATATTATTAAATCTATAAGTAGGTTACTTAATTTATATTAATAATACAGTAAATTCGTAATCTGGCGATTTATTTATGGATTTAGTACACAAGGTTTTATTCTAAATGTTTATCATTCGAAATAAAATAAAAATGCAGGGGGTGGAATAAAGTAATTGCTCAAATATAGAAAAGTTGTTTCCATCATCTTTTAAGTTAGACAAAACGGAAAGCACTTTCTGCGACAAGAAAGATTTACAACCGCAAAAGTGTCGTAAAACAAGCAGCTTTTCTAATTCCTTTTTTTCCGCCCCTTCATACGTATTTGTTTATGCAGTATGTATAATCTTCCCCACGTATATACGATCGTTTGCCATTACAATTTGCATTTTCTTCGAGAAAAACCTAACGACATCACGATGTCGTGCTAGAATCGTACACGTTTATATTCTTTCAAATACCTTTTTTATTGGTTTTTAATTAACATATTCACGCTAATAGTCTAGAATACGTTTCGTTGCTTTGCTTTTCTTCATTTCAAAATACGTGTACTTGATTTATTATAAAGAGTCATTTAAATTTCTTTAACGTTATTTTCTTTTGCAGCACTTTTCATTTTCTTTTTTCGACCTTTTGCAAACGTTTTAATCAGTTCACTTTTTCCCCTCTTCGCGTTCACTCGCAAATTTCATTTGAATAATGAATTGCAAAACCTTCACTATAATTTTAATTATTCAATTGGAGAATTTTGCACCAGCTACAATTAGAAGAACGTTCGGTTTTTTCCTGCTCTTCGTCCCTGACAATTTAAACGTCTGGGAACATGCTAAATAAAGGGTGTTGACAATTCCACCTTAATGTCTATCGCACTACACCCTTGTTGATTGTTAACCATTCCGCTTTGTTAAACGTTATTTCAGCCCTTAATGTACATATATACACCATTTTCTCTGATACGTACGAAATTAAGTTGCAAGTTACATAAGATGGAGGAGTAATAGAGTTTTCTATTCTTACGAAAACCGATTCAATTGCTCCCCTATCATCACATTCACTTGATGGGATATTCTTCGGCTTCTTTTGGGTCTTCTTTCTTTTACCTAATAAAACTACACGTTTCCAATTAATTTTATGCTCCAACGGCAAACGTATACCATCACGATCTAAACCGTATCATCATCATCATTTCTATTACTTAAACTAGTGCACCATATATTAATGCTATATTAAGGGTGAAATTTAACTGTACTTTACATAATAAAATTGTAAACATGTACAATTCCATGTACTTTATAGAACGTTATCGTAATGTTTGGCGCAATAAATATCCTTTAAGTGAAATAC
The DNA here is from genome assembly GCA_963695495.1 of Hololepta plana. Classification (NCBI taxonomy): domain Eukaryota; kingdom Metazoa; phylum Arthropoda; class Insecta; order Coleoptera; family Histeridae; genus Hololepta; species Hololepta plana. The sequence continues at coordinate 13,505,255 of OY968831.1, read as the reverse complement.
CATGAGAGAGCATGAGCGAGATATATATATGTATATATAGAGAGAGTTTTCCTCTCCGTTTTCCTGAAATTTATATCGTGCACTTGTGCATTCGATAAATATAACATGTTTACTATGAGGGCGAAGGATTATCGTTAAAGTGAGAGATCGAAATTTAAAAGTGGGGTTACTTATCGACTGGAAAATTTATTTTTAACTAGGTCGGAAAAAAGGAGAACCATCCTAATAATGAGACACAGACGAATTTGATTTGATGTGTGTGGGTGTTTTATAAGTTTAACGCATTGCGGAAATATAAATTATCACGAACGGGAAAAAGAAATCGGGAATGGGAATGAGGTGGTGGTTTTATAGGGAATTTTACGAGACGTTAATTTAACACGAATCTTTATCATTCGAAGCAATTGCAATTCATAAATCTACCACGATTTCGATTGATGCGTTGACGTTTTTTCGTCCTTTTCGTATGGCTGCGTGGATAATAATTTTTAATTAAAAGAATGTCGTAATACTAATTAATCATTAACCCGTTCTAAGAGAGGAGTACTTTACGAACATTTTTAGTGCTTACATTTATTAGACTTGCTTTTATTAATGTCTTATTTCGGTATCTATCTTCAACCACCGTGACGATTATAAATTATATTATGAGCGTTTCATCGAGTAAGTACTATCACGACTTTAAATGTGAAATTTTAATGATTTCACTTAATCATTGAAATAAATTTTAATCGTCGAGGAGGGCGAGTAATACGGCAAAAGGATAAATCATTTTTAAAGAAAATGGATTGACTAGAATAAAATATGAGGGCGGTCGATACGATTCGAATATCATAAAGATATCTGAAGCTACATCCTACGCATTGTGATTCATTAACTTTCACTTTATGTACAACTACTACTGCCGCCACTATATTATTACCACTCGACCGTTCCCATAATTTAATTATTAAAGCCTTTCCGGCGCTTACAATTATTATACGTTCAATTTAAATGTTAATACACGCATAAATTTCATTAAAAATTTCGGGAACGGGCCCGTTACATCCATCTTCCTTACTCGCTATTAATACGTAACTTGATCGTGTTACAGATTAACAGCATTTCTTTTGCGTACCATTTTTTATTTCATTCGCGAATGAATGTCGGTGTTATACTATAATAAAAATAGCGCCAGAAACTCATTTTCATACATTTTCAAGTCGAAGCAGGCGTCTTGAGAGAGTGCCTGAAAAAAGAAACGATTTTAGTTCTCCAAACTTTTCCATTAAACGTTTCGATTTTTTCCTCTCATTCTCCGTTATTTTCTTTTAGGTTTCATCCTGATGTGTGGCGCTTCACATTGTGTTAACATCGAACTCGCATTAGCAATAGAAATTTTGTAGCCTTTTCTATATTCAATTTTCCTATAGGTTTACCTTTAAATTTACAGCCCCAACTTTTTTCCCTTGCCTTCAGCTATCCCATTTCTTCCCTCTTAAATAGCCTTCTCGTAAAATGATTTTCGAGTTTGACGTTGATTAAAAACTACGGATCAAATCGTTTCACGCCCCTCGTGCGCTTTAATTCGGCACTATCTTATAATGACGGAAAGTTTTACAAATGTTTGCATTCGCAAACCAGTGAGACGGAATTGTTGCACTTTCCTCTTATTTTTAAATTTAAATAAATTAAAACGGGGAAAACGTATCGTGTATAAAATTGCGAAATGCCAGTGCTTTAAAATTATTGCTACAGCTATCTGGAAAGTAATTACTATTTTACTCATGGAAATAGAAGAGAGATGGGTTAGATGATAAGTGAATTTCGAAAAATAAATTCGTCTCGTTAAATTACAATAATAAATTAATATCAACTGCAACTTGCCAAGAAAAAACAGCAATTATAAAATTTTATCGTGCTGTAATTTATAATCGTTCATATATTTTTGCACAATTATCGTTCTCAACTTTTCTAAACATAAAATATTGATAAAGATACGTGTAGAAAGTAACGAAAAAAGTCTATGGATCATAATTGCTTATGTGCAAATCTCTAGAAACAATTAATATCAATGAGAAACTTTTCAGCGTTACCGTGTAAAATAAAGGATCTCCGGTTACAATAGGGCTCTAAAAGTTCGAATCGCACGAGAACGTACATAATTCCGTACACAGCTCTGTAGGATTTACACTATCTCTTATAATATATTGAAAGGATATGCAGGCAAATATTTTTACCAAAACTCAGTACGAGGACATTTATAATAAAAGAGCTATTTCGATGATATACGACGACAGTGGAGCTTCACTAATCCGGATGGATAAGATTTTTTCCTTCAATCGAATTACGGAATTATTTGTTTACAGAATTACTTGTAAGGTTTGTCTGTTTTGAATCTGTAAAAATTCTTTTCTTTCCATCTTTTTAACAACAGAACATTTTATACCGATACATTATTTTCCTGTGCCAAGTACCAATTGAAAGCATTGACAAAATGACTCAACAGCATCTTTGTAGATGATTTTAATTCCTATTCCAAATTTTAAAACGCCATTTCGAAGTGTTATTAGATCATTGTCTCGCGTTAAATGAGTCCATAATTCTTCTTTAATATTTGCGGATTAAATTTCGAGCAATTGGCTATAGTATTGCCCTACGATTTGGATGGTAAACAATTCAATCGAAAGTATGAATCAAAATAAACTGCACAAACCTCTTCGACCTGTGCTAGTCTTCAAATTATACATCGGTGTTCGAATTAGCAGAGATTCGCATATTCGTAACAGAATAGAATACATTTATTAAACAGCGAGATTTGTTTAGGAACTCTCCGAGCAATTTTTCTTTAGCTTCCTTATTTGAGAGAAATTGAGAGGTTCAATAAACTCAAAATCCTTTTTGACTTGTTTTCTCTCCAATTTAGTCTTCTGTTTATGGACTGTTCCTTATCTTAAATATCGTTTCTTCCATTATATTAATATTGTTTAATATTAAACGTTGTTTTAATGAAACTTATTCTGTTCGTATCGAAATGGTTCGTTAATTAAGTTTAATACGAAGAAAAGTTGTGCCACTTCATTATTAATACCCAATATTCGCATATTCGTCTAATTACTATTGACATTTATTTCAATCCGTCTCCGAAATAGCGGCAAACGATATTCCATTTACGTGTGAGTGGAGCAATATAATGATTAAGGCAAACAATTATTCGCAACATAGAATAACGTTCATTTGAATGAGTATTAATGATGACGATGATAAGGAGTTAGATTATTATCGTTTAACGTTTAATTCAATGCGATAGCTTCTCACGTGACGAATAAAATTCTTTAAACGCAATTAATTTAAAGTGGTAAAAAAGGAGATAAAATGTTTTTCCTTTACATAAAGTGTATATATAAAATATTCCTAAAGTGCCGTCGTTTATGATGGAAGCGTTGACATGAAATTAAAGAATTTTAAACTGAAAATTTTGTTTTTGTGTAACCACTTGAGATAATATTTTTTTGCTTGCTTGCCTCCGAAGTCCTCTTTTGATATTCCTCTTTATGAATTTAATGAAGCTTTTTCTTATACGAAAATATATGTATTCATTTCACTTGGTGATCTTATTCACGTTATTTTTAGTGGTTTGGAACGAATTGAATGGGAAAGGTGTTGGATTTTATATTTAGTTGTTCCTCATAACAATAACATTCTTTCAAAGGTTTCTTCGGGGCATTACTTTAAATAGAATGGATTTTTTTTTCTATTTTTAGAATATTAATACTAACAATGGTTTTTAATACTGAATGTTAAGCGATTCAAATTACGTTAAATAATAAATTGAATTTGACGTGCGCTTTATTTATTTGTTCGAATGCCTTCCTGTTTAAACTACGTAAAATATTTTCATTTCAAATATAATATGTAAATACCTTAATTTACATGTAAATGAAAACATGTTTATTGATTTTTCGTTTTTCGTACACGTTAGAGATGCTTTCACAACGATGACGATGATGATATGATGGAATTCCAAAAGTTCAATATATTAATGTCATAATGATAATAATACTTATGTGAGCACCCTCGGCTGTGAAATAAAAATTTCATTACAAACTTAAAAAGTTGAGAGTTAAAATCTGTTAGAATTTTTTTCCCTGTGAGGCTTGACTTTATGCGAGGTTATTAAAAACATTCCAAAATTTATACTGACGATAATGATGTTGATACTCTTAGCTCTAGCTGGCGAGATTTCTTTTGAGTATTGTTTGAAATTGTTTTGGAAAGCTACAAAGTTCGCTCTCATCGTTCCTCTTCATTCTGTTTATCCTCTTATTATAATTTACATATGTAAGAGACACTTGAAATTTTCTCTAACGATACTTTAGAAAGTTTTCTTAATGATATAACCGGTACCTATTTTGTTTCGATTAACACTCGAAAAGAATTATTATTACTTCTTATAAAAGTCAGTTTAGAGGACTGTTAATTAGAAGAAATTACTTCGGAGACACGCTGTCGGTCTTTTGATGTTAACTTCCCGTTAGTATAGTTTTATCATTTAGAACTACTCATGTTACATGATCAAATTTCGCGTAATCATTCATTAGCGGAGATTATTACAATCTCATAATCCAAGAATTGTTACAGATCATTTTCTTTTGAAATATTACGATACATTCTTCCGGTTATAAAAGGAAAGAATTTTGCAGCGATAAAAGTGAGAAATTATTTTTCAACAGGAAGAAATTCGTTTATGATTTTTTCTAATAAATAATGCAAAGTTTTTGAAAATTGTTGTTGTAGCAAATCTAATTATTATTTATGACGAATGTAATTGTAAACTAGGATTAAATTAAGTAAAGTGTTCATTTCTTTCACAAACATTTGTCAAACATCCTTCACTTCCTAATTTATCAAACTTTATATAAATTAGGTATTATTGAAGCAATTTAATGAATCTTCAGTGCGACCCTTTTCTTCCTTTAACACAAACAACAACTATAAAGAAGAAAAAGCAGATCGGATTAACAAAATGGGAATAAACAATTTGTGAATAAATCTGCAAACCCTTCTTCCACGTCTTCCGTGCTTTAAATTTCCCGTCGTGTTTTTGGTTGGATTAGTATTTTTTATTGTTGCCCTTGTTGTATGCCGTAAACGTATTTTAATGCAAAGAACAAGGAACAAAGCGAGCAACAACGTACGATGCTTAACATAATCCACGTGCTTCACGTGACCTCAAGGGACAGGAGAAACGTTTATATTAAATTAAAGCTTCTTCTACAATCACGGAAATTAACGATGAAATTACTTTAGAATTTATTTGTTGGATAAAGCTAATTACCTTAAAATCTGTAGTAATTAAATTTTTTAATTGATGCCCTTATTGAAAGGCTTCTTTCTTTGACTTTACGTATTCAATGAAAAAAATTAAATTCTAATCGACGAAAATACGACAATATAATTTTGAAATTCGGAAATAAATCATAAACCTTTCATATTATTATTATTAAGAGTGTATGGTACATTAAAAATTATTGCCCTATTGTGATTGATGGATACGCGTTCGTTCAATATATAAACATTTCGGCTTCATATGCATGCCGTAAAAAAGAAAATAATAGGAGTAAATCAAATTTTCGAAAATAATAGCGCCACGCAATAAAAAAAATACGACGCTATCATTGTATTGAGCGGAAGTTAAAATGAATGAAATAAAAAGTGGAAGGAACGGGGAATAATGATACATCATCAGCATGTACGAGGAACACACACACGCATGCAAACGGAATGAAATTGAATTTCTTAAAGCTTTCTTCTTGCGTCCCCTTTTTAACAACACTTTTTTTTGCTGTTGTAACGGATACGTCTACAAGCAATGATCGGGTAAAGTACAAAGAGACGACGCCATAAAACTTATTAAATTCGTATACATTTGCTCGTTTCCTTGTTTCTTCTAAAATATATGTACTCTTTTTTTAAAATGATTCTACATAAACATCGAAAGAAATGAAAGTGAAAATAAGCAACATTCGAATAACAAGTTGAGAAACTGAAATGGAAATTTCTTCTAATTGACGGCAAAAGTGATTAAGAAGTTCAACGACTTCGTCGTTTAATACTAATTACATAATGTTGTTGGTTTTTGCGTTTAGGAAACGTTGCGTTAATTAATTAATAGTTCATCACCTCCTGACATAAAAATGTGAACTACCCAGTATTGTCATTTTCTTAACAGCCGAGTGCAGTTTTTCCCCCGCTTCGCCAAGTAATTTTTTTAATGTTTGCAAAATAATTGTCAACAGTAAACATTAACTACCCCATCTGATATAAATCTTTTTCGACGCAGATGTTCTTTCATGAATAGTAATAAAACAATTAATCACTTTAAGAACTCCAAAATGAGTTTATTACAATTTGTACTAAAATGCAAAAGTAGATATATAGATATAGAAATGCAAAAATTGAAGAAAAATTAATTCTCAAAAAATGAGTAAATTTCAATATAAAACTCACATTTAAACACTTATCAATCGATCTTTAATGTTTATTTCCATAATTAATCGCTTTATGAGTTCCAAAATTAGTTTATTGCAATTACTGCAAAAATGCAAAAGTAGATATATAGATATAGAAATGCAAAAATCGAAGAAAAATTAATTCTCAAAAAATGAGTAAATTTCAATATAAAACTCACATTTAAACAATTTTTAATCGACTTTAAAGTTTATTTGTCTAGTTATTTAAATAAAACGTGGTCGCTGAAGTCCTATACTGGAGCTAAAGAGTGGATGGCGTAATTCAGTAGTCTTACGCAATGGCTTCAACATTACGCGCTTTGTGAAGCTTGAAATTGTGCTACAATAATTTTTATTCCACGTATTTTCTCAGCAAATAATTGTTTATTAAATGTTAAATAGTAACAAATAGTATAGGCCGACAGATTTTTTTTTTCTCTATCTTCCATTCTCAAGAGAATCCCGCTATAATTTGATTGTGTTACACGTATTTTGTTAATAATCGTACGTTTTGTGCAAAATTCGCATCGAGTCCTTTGTGTAATTTCCTATATATTTGCACGTTTATCTACGTCTAGGTGCGCATTATCAAATAATAAACACCTTTAGCGTAGATAAAGTTATATTGTTGTACAATCTAAAACCATTTATTATTTGTTCAACTATAAATTGAATGTTTAAATTGATATCTAACGAAATTTTGCCGCATTTTGTATCATTTTACCTCGCACATGGTATTAATATTGAAAATATTCTACCTATATTGTTATAATTCTTCTGCCATATCATTTTCTCATTTCCGATTTGTACTTTATATTCGTACATCGGCAGTAGTGCGATGGTCGTTTTATTGTTATATAAATTAAAACAAACTACGCTTTCACTTTACGTTTTCATCCCCTAAATCAGATTAAACGTTTTCTCTTTGCCCCTCTCACATCTCGGCCCTTTATATCATGTCTGTTTGTGTGTGTGTGTAATGTTTATTGCCGCAACGTTTAGCGAGTCGGAATAAATTTATTCACTAACTGATGATGATGATGTTGGCGCGATGTTGTCTTTACCACTCTTACCTTTTCCATTATATATTTTGTTAAGACGCTTAGATATGAGATGTTAACGTTCTCGGTCATCTTTATCAACATCATCATGAAATTATGTTTGCAATTTAGTCTTATAAAAATTTAATTTGGATTAAATTACATCTCCGCTTAAGACATTAGCTTTAACTAACGTTTGCACGTCCTTTAAAATGTCACCGTAATTTCAAACATCTTCATCTGACTGAACTTCTGTACTAAATCTGGAGAATTTTCTAAAACGGCCAGAGAATTTTCTAAAACGGCCAGAGAATTTTCTTTTTGTCTCTTTTTATCACTTCTTTTTTTTCCATCCAGAATCCTTTACTCATGCAAACAAACATTTCATATAATTTTAGAACACGTCTTCTTGCTCAACACTTTTACGTCCGCACTTACTCGACTAGGATTTACTTTAATTAATTTTGTTCTTTTTTGAAAATTAAATTGAAATCAATGTGCAATATGCGCGAATAAAAACTACTTAATTGAAAACTTGGCTGCTTCGCTAACATTTCAATTTCGCTTTGATAACATCCAATTATTACGCAAGCTTTTCTTATAAGAGCGAATAAAAAAAATTCTTTTTCTTTTCCATTTTTTGGCTCCTTTTAAAATACGATTTATTTTCCATTAAAAAAAGCTTTTTCATTCCTATTTACTTAAAATCCCCCACATGGTCTAGATATCACTTTTACATTTTTTCCTTCAATCTTCCAGTATTATTGCTTTCTTCTTTCAACTCTTTTCGTCGACAAGTCCCTCTCATTTTTTAAATAAATGCTTGAAAATTGGATTTTAACCACTTTCTGAAGGAAAATGACATAACGAGATGTAATATCGCCCCACTTTAGTTCTGATTTTGGCTCGATTTGAATTATGCATTATCTAGAACAAAAACGAGCTTTAGGGCTTTACAAAGTGGAACCTTTGATATGAAATTAAAATTAGTAATTGTACACATTCTAAACAATTTTGCTCTGGTAAATCGTCATCGAATATAAGACGCATCATTAATTCAGAGACCAAAATATGAAAAAAACGTGCGTTTCATATGCGAGTATATACGGCAATTAAAATGCAAAAAGCGTTTTTTTTTTCTTTATGCTTTCATTCTATGTAATTTACTTTCCAAATGAAATTCTTTAATTAATTCTCGTTCTATTTCAGATAGGAGTCGTTGTTTTTCCGTTTGAGGGATCACAAAGATTTTACTGTTAACAAAGCACAGGTAAGAATATTTATTTCGTGTAAATAATTATGATTACTCGTTTAACAATGTGTTTTTTTTCTTTGGTCATAAAATTCATTTATTTAGTCTTCCACTCGAATAGAGTAAATTAGTTTGATAATTATTTTTAATTGAAAGTACATTGACTTCTTAAACAGAAGAGAAACTCTCTCTTTCTGTAACTTGCTCCATGTTCATGGTGAATATTGTCTAGACACTAAGGTTTACATTTGAATAAATCTATTAATATTTTAAATAATCATTTCAATTACATACGCATGTAAAGCTTTAATATTTGATGCAGTTTATTATTTCACAAAGGGAACATCTGTCCGAGCTTTTATTTTTAAATCGACAATACAATCAAGTGCATCATCATCATCAAATCTATTCAATTCGATTCAATTCATCATTTTATACGTAAATGTATGTTAGTAAATTATGGATCTATTCATGCCTTATGTTAAAGTTCATAAAAAGCCTTACAGTTCTATCTAATCTATTACAATATTCACGTCCTCGTATTTAAAATTGATTAGAATTGATCACTTGCAATTATTATTATTTAAATAACACAAAAAGGAATGATCGTAAAAGACATAAATTAATAATCGATATACATATAATTGTTATTGTTTAATTTAAAATAATAACAATTAACGAGGTCGTTTTGTAATTAATATTTATAACGACATTAACGATTCCGCGTGTGTACTTATAAAGGCTAGTAAATGGTGGAGAATAGAAAATAACACAACTTATTAATGTTCTGTTATGTTTGTTCTAAATTGTCGTCACGTATTATATAGCTTCGTGTCTTCTGACGGGCTAATGATCTTCTTAACGGACCAACCGACCAACCAGCACATATACACACGGAAATCCAAGATAGTAAAACAAGAAGGGGAGAAGAGAGACCTCTTTCAATACACTTATAATGAGTAAAATGCCTCTCAATGTAGTCTGGCCCCATTTTATGCGGACCCTTCGATTGTACTTATTTTCTCTTCGCCCCCTCACGTTCTTACACCAAATCTACTTTAATTTACCATCAAGTCCATCGAATATACTTCCAGGCTACATTATCGATTCCGTTCACATACGAAAAAAAAAAAAAGACTTACGTATACGAGGATTTATTTAAACTGCATTTAATCTGTTTGTTTTGTGCAATATTCTGCATACGTACGTATATTTTTTTAACCTCTTCGAAATAAGTAAATATTTGCACAATTATTAGCAACGATGTTGACACACGTTTATGCACATAAAAAGTAACTTGTTTCTGCAGTGATTAACAAATTACATCTTTATATAAAACGTGCTCGTAACTAATCGAAAAAAAAATCAATAGAAGTGAATAATATTTACAATTAGAAAAATCTACATTAGAACCGCGAGAATTGTACAATCATAATTTTGTGATAAGGAATAGAATCCAAATTAATTACATGCACTTATTTGTGTATTACAAATAAATTATGAGGAAGTAACTTTTTTTGAGTGTGTCATCGATAACGAAGTGGGGAAGGAGATCTATGACGAATAATAGTCAAAATGAATCATATTTGTATAATAATACGTATAAAACACGAATCTTAAATTACTTCTACAATAACACCCGATGTGTGAAACTAGTCGATAAAATTTTAATAAGAACCGAGAAGAACGCGAGTTCACGAGCGGTGTTATTATTGCGATATCGTTTCGTAAATTGAAATAAACGCAAAAAGAAAGAGGAAGCTAACAAGGAAACGTAATAATTGTAAAAATAAGTGCGACATGTTTTTGCAACGCTTCAATTTGTATTGTTCCGAGTGCAATATTGGATTACTCGCGCAAATTGGATATCCAAATAAGCAGTTGTGCGGGGGTACGTAAATTAAAGAATAATCTTGTTGCAATTTCGCATAGAAAACGAAAAACTCATGTGTGGGTTCGTTTTTAATTTATGAATAATTTAATTTAAATAAAATGCTTTACTTGAGGAAAACGCATACGTTTTTTGTTATTTTTTTATAAAAGAATTTTAATTCAATTACGAACGCGCCAGTTTTATAAATTGATTATAATCGTTATTAATTAATTAATATCCATGCTATTTAAATGTCTTCTTCCATCATTTTAATAAGCAAAGTGTGTTGTGCTGTATTTAACATGGAAATCCATTTGGTATGAATTAAATTAATATCAATCATCTTTGAAAAGAAAAAGTTTCCTGATTGACATGTAACTAGTTGAATGCAATTTAATTAAAAATATTACGTTTTGCATTTTTCTCGTAACAAACGTATCTAATACATGCATCATATTAAAATTGCGTAATGCATTAAGTGTGCTGAAAAAGAACATAATTTTTTGTTTGCAGGTTTTACAAGTCCATTGTTGTGTGAGCGATATGACCTAAATGCAATTGTGTACTAATACAACATAACACTAATAATGTTATTATTCTTATGATTCATAGTAATAAGCGCATATAATTAATATCGTTTCTGAAAGGCTTTTGTAATTGTTAAGAACGTTATCCCATTAATCTATTTTTGCAAAATAGCGACTGCATTCAATGTATAATTTTATGGCGAATTTATTATCCGTAACGTTTAATACCAACTTGCGAGACTTTTAACGTGATAAACATTAACACTCGCGCAAAATATTATAAATTAAATTTTGGCCCCGGACATGTCTTTGTTTGTTAAGATTGTCGTTCTGTGCTAATCCTCGTAATTCCCAGCATGTTTTATGTCCATTCGAAAAAGATGCTCTTTTGCATTTCACCTATCTACCAACAGAATTGATTACTGTGGTTTTATTGAAACGAATTCTTTCAACATTCCACACTTTTTTAAAAACTCGATTAACATTAATGCTCATCGGTATAACTCATGTTAACATTTTTGAATCCTGAATTCGATTTTATAAAACAGAGTCCATTCGTGACATTATTCGTTTATTTATGTGAAGAGACGATGATGAAAATTGATAAAGATGTCCTTAAGGTTCAAACATTTTGTTATTACCGTTAGCATTGTTGCTGCCGAAGTTATTGTTAATGATTTCCTGCGACTTTTTGATGTAGGTTGACTATTAATTGATTTTGACACATGTTTAAATGATTTTGGTTCGCAATAATAATAATGATAGTATTGAAATCAAAATGGCCCTTTGTGGAAGAAGCATGAATGTGAGAGAGAATCAGCTAGAAAATGGGGCGTTTGGATGATTCTGTGTGTGTGTGTGTTCGTGTTTCCCGGTGTTAGTACGAAGTGATAACATTAAATGAGACCGCGTCACATCTGTTGCAACCCTTAAACGAATCGTTCTGTTATCCCGTGAAGCGTATGAAACAATAACCCTAACGATAATATATCGAAAAGAAATATGTTGTTGTTGTTCAGTCTGCTTTTATACGTCGGCATCCGTAGATGGAAGGTTTAATGTTGAGAGAAAAATAAAATGTTAATAAAATGGCATTTTATCTTTTGTACCGTTCGGTTGAACCTTATGAGAATTTGAATTGATACGACATAAAGATCGGTGTAGATGGCAGTTTACGTAACCGAACAGAAATATTTTCGTTCGTTAAAAAGAAATTAATTATTATTAAAGGACCATCCGTTTGAATCAAAATTTTACGTTTGTTTGTACATGAGTTATGCAACGTACTTAATAATGCGGTTTTGTGATATAACCGGGAAGATTTTGTGTAGAATCGTTCGTGCACAGTTGAACATTTTACACATCTACACACGAAGTTGAAGAGACGAAGTATTATTATACATATAGTAGCAGTATATTTTCTAAACGTGTATGTGTGTGTGTGTACGTATGGAAGTAAGCGCCTTTATTATGGAAATAAAACGAGAAAATGTTCGGTCGGTAATGGAAAACGTGCTCAGACACTAATAAAAAATAATCGATTATGACATCTACTCCTGTTGTTGTTAGTTTTGTCAGTGAAACACGTTTAAAGCATACCAAACCTCCGCCACTGACAGCCGGAGTTTTAACTCATTTCTTCTTTTCGCATTTTTTTTGCTACGTCTTTAGTTAGCCCAACATAATTATTGCAAATGAGGAGGTCTGTATTATACCAATGCGAAAGAATTTTTTTTTCAAGTTTATTACCCGCCTTTTTTTGCATGACTGTGACGATTATTTATTGCGGTGGAAGAAGGCAATAAATAAGAATAAAATTACGGCATTTTTACAGACAAATTTTCAATGCTAAAAAAGGTATTTGCACAAGGTTAACTAGTGACCAACCCGACTAGTAATTACAATCTATGTGCGAGAGAAGCACTTGCCGATTTTAATGTTAAAAGTTTTTCGTACAAGGGTTTTGTTTTCTATTAGTGACCTTTCGTCCGTTCTTGCGAACTTACGTATAAGGGAGAAAAAGCCAATTCTCAAACCTTTTGGTTCTTAATCGATATCCCATATACGTTTAAGGGAATTCGAATCACTCCGATAGCTGCTAAATTGTCTATGACCGACGACTTGTTTTCTTTTACTGCTGCTGTACATTCGAGATGATAAAATTCGTATTCGTTACTTATTTTAGTTCAACACCTTCAATGGATTTTTAATGAATAAGATAATTTGATCGCCTTTAAAATCATCTTCCATCATCTGAAACTAAAACGTGTTACGTTAGATATCTCGAAACTAAAGCGATTGAATGATTTTCAATTAAGAATTCCACGATAAACCTTCCGTGTTTTATGTTGTTTTTGTATACTTTCAATAATTTCTCATTACTCTTCCATTGTTTATTTCCCATTTTAATTAAATTTATTGCTTTCATCATTAATTCTACCCTCAGTTACTCTTTTTCCCTTTCATTGTTCCTCTACAATTGTTTCAACAACCTTCAACGTCTCAATAACGTTCAATTATTTCCCTTTCATTTTAATTTATTGCGTCAAACTTTTCCTTTACCGTTAAATAGTATATTTTTTGCACATGCGAAGGATGAATTTTTACAAAATAAAAGATTGCTGCTTGATGATCTGATATCGTAAATGTTAAGATGAAATGTTTTATAAATTCTCGTAGAAAATTATACCTTCACTTTAATACACACATAAGAAAATTTTATTGAAACAGAAGAAACTTTTGTGCAAAAAAGTTGAAAAGCAACAGGCAGTTCTTCTCATGAGGGAAGAAAAAAATTGGCAATCGTATTCCTCTTTTTATGCTATGTTGTCGGTAAAATAAATGTTGGAAGTAATAATAATATGTATCTCCATCGACCTTCTAGATAGTATTCTTTTCATTCAGATGATTTGCAATTCTCACGTTTCGTTTTAATTTATTGGAACTATTTTTTTGCTAATTACAATAACAATTTAACTACGTCGTATTTTAATTTAAACTTTAATTGTTTAGTCCTTCGCCGGTATTATTAATCAATAATGAGCTGCAAGTGTTGTAATATAATGAATAAAGTTTTCGATTGAACAGAGTATGTCTTTTCCCCCTTTTCCTATATAATTTTTTTCTCGATATTGCTAAGGGAAACTTATTTTAAAATTTATATATTTATTCATCTCTTTTCATTTTTCAATCTAAAAGGTTCTTTGCTTAAAGATGTGTGCGAGCGAATGAAAAAGAATGGAAGGGAATAAGGGGAGTTTTTATTAATACATCGACTCATTCCGTTGTTTGTTTGTTGGGTATGTGTGTGTATGTTCAAAAAGCGACAGATGTTTTGTGGAAACTTTACCGTTTCAGGTAAAACTTTATTATTATTATCGAGCAGAATGGTAGACGAGAGAATATTTTTTAATTATAAATAAATAACTTTGATCCGTCTTTTTTCCATTTAATTTTGCTGTGGGCTGCACAAAGCAATGGATTTGATGGAAACGTAAAAGCGTACGGAATATGCATAGCGGAATTAAATTACGAAAAGCGAAAATTACGTCCGTAATTTATTTCGATTTTTTAATCAATTATCCTACATCATGTATATAACGCTATAATTAGCAGCTTCATTAAGAATTAATGCGGTTTTCTTGTCAATTAATTATTACGTTTAATTCGTTATAACTAATAGATAGATGAATGTAAATACACGAATTATTTCCATTAATTTTGCGAATTATTTGAAATAGATTCAACTCATTCGTGCCTAATTAATCGTGCTTGTTGTCTAACAAGTTTACGAACGAAAGCTTTTGTCGAGTGTTAGATGCAAATTGTAAAATATTTAAACAATATTGTACAACGTATAATCCCTACGAAGATTATCGTGTTCTACAGTGATTAATCTTGAAGTTTTACGGTAGAGAAATGCTGCAGTGTGGATGAGAAGCAGCATCTTCTTGTTGTTTTCATATCGATTTCCTAGAAGAATCGTTCTCCATTTTATTAACAAACACGTAAAATAAGATATGACTACAAATGACGAAGCGAAATGAATACTCTACTTCAATATAACGAAAGGTTGTTTATACAATTTCAAGTTCATCATTTACAACTTGCACGAATGGAAATGATAATAAGTTTCTGTCACGCGTTAAATTGTTTGTCTTGTAATAATAACTTACATCTCTATTATGTAATTATTTTTCCAGTTTCTCTATTATTTTAATTAATTTAAACTTTTGAATATTACCTACTAATTAGGAAGCAAACATAATATTATTTATTCGTTCACTTTCAACATGTTGATGCCATTATATTAGCAACTTTTAAGTTCGTCATTCGAAAGCAAAATTATAATTGCTTTAATCTTCATTAACTTTTCAATAAAGAGCACGTTTAAATTGCTCATTCATATTAAAATTCAATACTACTATTTTTCTTGTATGAAATTGAATTTTTTTATTGCGAAAAGAGAAAGTCCATCAAATAGTTTCGAGTTGAAAAAGTCAAATTGTAAACAGGAAGGCGTTAGGTGTACCACCACGCAAACAAACTACCTACTTTTGCAAACACAAATATTCAAGTTTCAGCTTGAAAAAAAAAGAGAACGGCTCCTCAAACTTCCTGGCAAATTAACACTTTTTCGTTCTTGCTCTATGCTTTTTTATTGCTTTTGGTACGACTTCAAATTGCCAATCTTACTGATTTATTAACTTTACGTAATCAATAGTCCAATTGTTTTAAATAAACACCTTCATTGTAATTTAACACAAATGTAAACAAAATTTGAATTAATCGATTATTCCGTGGTCTTACTACATTTGATTCCCAATTACTTGCCAGTTAATTCTATTAACTAAACATCATAGTTAACATACATTTAGCGTTACCATTAATTCGACTCGACCTCAAGTTGCAAACTGTCTTAATTGATTACTTTCATTTGACGTCATGTTTATATTAGCACAATACTTTATTGATAACATCTGTTCATGTGAAGATATACGTCGGTCCGTGGCAATTATAACGTTTAAAGACAATCTTTCATTAAGATAATGTCTATCACTTTCAGATTTTAAAAGAATTTCTTTAATGAAAATTACAGATAACAGTGGGAATGTTGGGAAATTAATTTCCTCTCTTTTTTTTATTGGATGTTCGTAGAAATTCCTTCCGTGATATTATTGATTCTCTCTTATAATAACCAACCAATTTCTATTGATTGCCTCCCATCATTAATATTCGAGCATTTTGTTTACCGCCACTGTATATTTCCAGTTAGATTTATTGACAGTATATTTAATTAGAGCACGACATTTTATATTTACGACATTTTCCTCTTTGATTAACTTCTTTTATTCAATTACGCAATCGGTAAACATTCACGGCGATTCCCTTAAATTCGATTTCTCATCGGCGCCGTAATTAATTAAAAATTTACTTGCGCTTTGTTACCAACGTTTTTAGCTCATAAGAAACTTTCCAGCAACTACCGGCACGTGTGAAATATTAAATGCCATCTCTTATAGGAGGACGTGCAAGTAATTATTAAGGTATTCGGCAACTCGTAATAAATCCCTTACAAAAGTAAACAAAACCGTTTTAGTTAATATTTCATCTTGACGCTATACTATGCATGAGAAATTTTCCTATAAAATGCGGCGTTGTAATACGGTCTCAAATATTCATTTGACTTTGATTTTTTTATTTTCCTTTTCACCGCGCTAACTAATTTCCTTCTATTACAAGTTTATTATTAAATCTGAACGACGAAAGGCGGCGGAGAGTGTGTCTGTAATAGTAATACGAATGACTCGAAATAAAATAAATTATTATTACAATTTCATTCGCGCGCACAAAATGTGTCCCACATTCCCTACATTTATTTTATGGTACATAATATTTTGATGAGACCGGTGGCATGGCGATGTGATAAATTCGTTGTTGGACATTTTTCTTTCCTTTTCATCTTTTAACAATGCGCAAACCAAATAAAGATGGTCCATCGTTCTGTGACAAAAAAAAGTTTCCCGTTTCAAAAGCAGTTACGTAAAACCGTTTCTTCTTCTCTCCACCTCCACAAATGATTTCACCCCATTGTTAAAAAGATAAGAAATAAAATCCCATTCAAAAGACGTTTAAGAAAAAAATGTATATGAAAGAGAACAGATGTTCAAGCATTTATTATTTGCTTTCAGAAATTGGATAAAGCTTATAAATTTATTCCTACGTGCATCTTCTATTAGTAATACGCTCGTTTGTATTTTTTTACTATTTAATACACGAATAATTTTTTCCTTTAATTTATAGTTGATATCTCATGATTTATGTCTCAATTTAATACGCCGTTTTAACAATTAAATTCCAATTATTTATTTGTTATTAACAAATTAATGCACGATATTTTATAGAGATATACATGTGTATGTAGAGAGAAAAAAGTTTAATTTAATTCATTACATTTAATTAAAGTCATTAAAATTCTAGTCTCTTACGAATGTAAGTAATTTAATGTTTGTCTACTGAATTAATAATATATTAAATATAAACGTTTCCCCCTGTCCCCTTTATCGTCCGTAACTAATTAATTGTTAAAATAAAAAATTTTGCTCCTCCACCTTCGTTTTATGCGTTAATAATGCTAATAAAGTTTAATTTCTTTTGCCTGCTTTTTCTAACAACTTTTAATGAACGTTATTTGTTAATAAAAAAACTTTTTTATGACGAATCTTAAATGAAAAAGAAACTGTAATATCTCTTCATCTTCGTCAGTTAAAAGGACGTTCTTGTTGCTGTTCTTGTTGTCTCCTTGTTTATATAGACAAATTAATTATAATTTGTTTGCTTTCTCTGTACTCTTTGTCTCTTCGACATTAATAAAACTTGCAAAGTTTGATGGCAAATTTCGTTCGTATTCTTTTGATTAATCAACAATTAAAAGAAAGCGATTTAGTTTGATTTGGAAAATTAAAAAAAGCGAATGAACGACGTCTGTCTATACTTTAAATGAATTTCATATTCATTTAGAAAGCAAACGGTAATCTTTAGCCTTACATGAAGATTAAATGTAGACCCTGACTTCATTGTACATACGGTTCATTAAGATGAAAAAGCTTATAATTTTTGCCGTATTAATTATTATTATTAAAAAAAAATAACGTAGGATTTGTTAGCAACTTTCGTTAATTAATAATCCGCTGCTTATTAATAGTGGTAGCGGTAGTTGTAGTACAAAGATGTGATAATAGTTGGGTAGCAGTAGTGGCGTAGTTAATTGAAAACTTTTGCGGTAATTGAAAATGAAGTGGAATGTAATTAAGCAAGTAAGAGCCACAAATGGCGTATGACGTGGCTCTTTTTTATTTAAGGAGAACTTAATCGAATTAAATAGGCGAGCGAAGAATGAAATCTTCTAATAATTATTTCTAAGAAAAATATCTACTAAATAGTATCCTGAAGACGCGGTGGATTTAAAGCTTTTGCACTTCATTTTCAACATGTAATTTCAACGTTATTAAAAATTTATTCCCTAAACAAAATCAAGCCCGGCGTTCGTCGTGTTTCTTTTGTGGTTAAATTATTCACTTTTCGTCTTTTCATTTTACCTAAAGTCGAGCGGATGTGCACCGTATCCTAAGATTTCTTTTTAACAATAATGAAAATACGGCGCAAGTTTAAGTCAGATTAAACTGCGAGCAGATTATTATTTTTACGTGGAGTAAAAGGAGGAGCCCGGCTCCAGATTCTTAACAAAATGTTCTGCTCGCAATTTTTTTTTCTCTCTACTATTTAACGTTAAGGATGAACAAACGATTCTCCTCTTTTTCTCTCCTTCGGCGAGAACGGACGTTAATTTAATTAGATGTTACAGTTGACACGAAACCGTTACAAAAGGAAACGTGATGGGAACTTTGCCTTTTGTTGGAAAACTTTAGTTTTTATTTAATGAAAGAAAGCAAAGGAAATCTCTTTTGATGCTGCTCAAACGTAGCTCGCAAATCATCAATGACAACGATACCCTATAACGTTTATACTGCTTGTCGTTGTTGTCGTCGCCGCCGCAATTTTATAAATAAACGGCCCCGAAGGCACTTAACAAATTTATACAAAACCATTACAATTTTATGAACCACAACGACAATTACGGCCGACCGTAACGTAATTAGTTAGTGTAGATTATTGGAAGTCATTGGCAATAAACTATTATAACAACTACAATTAACTAACCGATATATAACGCCGTCGCGTAATTGATTTAAAATATCACCTGCCTCGAATCGAATTAATACGGCTCTCCGAATGATGAACCCCTTTCTATTAAACGACGAAAGCAGAAATCTTCAAAGACACGTCTCGCCATAAAGTGGATTAATTTTATTACAATTATATTGAATAAACCGTCCGACAGGAAGTGCATGATTAAAAAACCGGATATTACAGATCAAATAGCTGGAAACCATCCAAAACTGACCGTTGTTGCACCGTGGTAAATAGTACTACGTTAGTTTATTCGTAAAAGTTATCGCTTTAATGAATATTACGACTAATTGTAAACGAATGTTTACAAACGTATTGTTCTAAATGTATGCATGCAATTTGTGATAAACATAATTCGTTCGAGTGTGTTTTCCCTTCCAATGTAGTACTTGCTACTGCTTGTAAGTTTATTTTGCTTTACACCATAAAATTTAATGCCCAAAAGGAAAATTCATATTTATTCGAACATAAACATTGTATTGCTCTTTGCTGTAGTTGAATCTACGTACATATAAGGATGTATAACGTATTCATGTCTAAGAATCGTTTAAAATTTCACTGAAATTTATGTTCAGAAAAGGAAATATTATAAAAAAGAATTTTAACAACAAAATATAAATTTTACTGGCACTTTGAAATGAAACCTTGAACTCCGTTAATAAATTAACCGACGCCCATTGTAATTAGAGATTTTCCAAGTTGGGAAATTTGATAATTTTTACTAAACCCAATGTAATTCAAGACCGAAACATTATTATGACTAAGACGTAATTGCAACAGTCCCTTCGCCATATTTAAATAATACATATTCTTGTAATTCTATAAACTGGCTTTTATCGATTTTTAACGTTTAATTCGTTTTTCAGTAACGTTGTAAATTGAGTATTAGATATAATGATGCTGACTACTACTACATAATTTATTATATTATTTACTCAAAATTACAGTTCGTTTGAACAGCCGGAGTATATGACGATTTAGAAAGACATGTTTTATATAATTTGATTACCATTCAAACATATTCGACCGTTTTAAGGAAATGGAAAATGAAAAGCCACGAATACCTGCAATGTAAAATACAACGGATGGAAACTGAAAATGTTGTAGACATTTCTTTATTCAAATATATACCTTTCAATGCGTTCATTTTTCTAGCTGAAGAAAGAATAAAATGACTTTTTTATTATTTAAATAGGGTCAAAAACAACGAAGACAGGGAATTTTTAAATGGAAGCATAAACAAGGGAAGAAAATAATTAAATCCAACGTGTTTATAGTTTTACGCTGCTAAAAGGTAGATTTGCTCTAAATAACAAGAAGTCTGAGTTAAAACTGCCGACATATTAAAAATTTAAATGCGTTCATTTCTAAATAATAAAATAGTAAAACGTGCAAATTCGCAACAATGTGATCACTTTAGTGGAACAGGAAAAATTTTAACTCGGCATTTCCACTTAAGAAACGTATTGATTTTCTTTGGCCTTGGCGATTTTTCCTCGGCTACGATTTCAAAATAAGAAAAATGTATTACTCAGGATCATTAAGTCTGTGATAAATTCGTTTCACTTCTTGCAGAATATTTTCAATCTTTCCTACTATTTCGTTAAATTTGATTTCGGGAAGTAAGTTTCTATTAATTAATTGGCTGTTTGCGATTCAATGTTTTAGGCCTCAACACAATTACACTAGCAGCCTTCGCATATCAATATTTCAATCATTTTACATAAAATGCTGCAAGTTCATTTAGTAGTATTTAAACGTTATTTGCTCCATGTATGCACTTATGTCTAAAATAATAAGACTGGATATCTGTTTCTGTGAATTAACATAATTCTTTCCACATAAGATTATTGTTACATTTGATAATTTACATTTCTTCCAGTTTGTCCTTGTACCACGACCACCAAAGACAAAAACATTGAATTCAGAAATTTACTTATTTTAACGCCTTTTTTTAATCACACATCAACATTTCCAACCGTTTACCATCGTTTTTTTATGAATTTTCTTTTAAAGAAACGTTCTTTTAACACATTAACACTCTTAGCATTTTAATGGCTATTTAAGAGACAATGATAAATAGGATGTGTTATAAATTATTCATTCATTTATGAAATGGAAAACAAACTAAATTTCCATTTAGACTAAAAAAAAAAGTGTTTGTTTCAGACAAGCATCGAGTGGAAGTCCTACTATATTATTTAACAAGTTCAAAGGAAACAAAATCAGATTATGTGAAAATCGTGTCTGCAACATTCTATTGATTTCATCCATACATTTTTCCAGAAAAAGAAATTTAATTTTTTAAATTTTATTTGTGTGTGTCGTACAATACAATCCTGTAACGCACACGTTTTCCACTCGTTTGCATGATAAGACCTAATAAATATTGTACCGTGGAAATTTCATTTTCTTTTATTTTTCTGCCATCGAAAAAGTATTACGATATGAATTAATAATAAAATACAACAAAAAAATCGTAAAAATAAGACTTCCTAATACTTATTATTTATAATGTCCCTTCCACGTCGACTTTATTCAAATTGTGAACGAGAGAGCGAGGGAAGGAAGAATTTTAATCAAATCCTCTCTTGCATGCATTAACAACATATTAAAATTTATTTAATAAACACTTTCTTAGATTTTTTCCTTATTAAACGTATCTTTTACATTACTCATTATTATTCTCCTTTTGTTTTATATTCGATATCATTAAATGACGAGATTAATTTTTCTTTTCTCCTTCACTTCTTCTCTCATATACATGATAATTTCCATTATTTCATTTAATAATAACATTAACGATCTTTATCGTTTTATATTTAAATGCAAGTTATATTAATTCCATATTGTATTTGTTCAGACGTCTACTTCAATATTTGTCTTTATCGAGTTTTGTATATACTATACAATTAAATTATACTCGTAGAAGTTTAAATTATAATTGCATCAAACAGTAGCTAAACAAAACTTCTTCATTGATTTCAGATGACTATTAAGGACTATTGGGAAAACTTCGGAAGCCGTTGAAGGAATCGGGAAAGGCGTAATCGGCAATCTTATCGTTTTAGAAGTATTCAAACGACCCAAATCACAACATGAGCGCCGGACGTACGAAGAGACCACCTACATCGATCGTAGTGACATTAATAATATTGTATAGTGTCAAGTTGGTATCTTCGGAAAACGATTGGACTGCACAGTGCGGTGGCTGCAAGTGCGTGTGGGCGAACGGGAAAAAGTCGGCCGACTGCAAAAACTTGACGTTAAACGATATACCAAACAATTTAAGCTCGGAACTGCGAGAGATCGATTTCTCGCAGAACGCGCTCTACGGTCTGCCGGCGAAAGTGTTCGAAACGGCGAATTTGTGCGACGTGCACAAGCTGCGATTGCAGAATTGCAGAATAAAAGACGTGCATCCGACCGCGTTCAAATGTCTCGTGTTGCTCATCGAATTGGACCTATCCGAGAATCAGATTGTGACGCTAGATAAGAACATTTTCCACGATAACATCAAGTTACGCATCTTGGATTTGCGCTACAACAAGATCAAAACGTTGCACGACGGCCTGTTCTCGAATCAAACGCACTTGCAGAACGTCTATTTCAGTTACAACGAATTGGAGGACGTCAGCGTCGACATTTTCGCGGTGACGCCGGTACTGCGAGGCATCGCCGTCGCTTACAACAAGCTGAAGAACATGAGCTACGACTTCACGGAGAACTTTCCCAAATTGAACAGCTTAATACTGGACGGCAATCCGTGGGTGTGCGACTGTCATTTGAAGAAGTTCCGCGACGCGGCCGTACAGAAGAACCTGATCACGCAGGCGACGTGCAACGAGCCGGAATGGGTGAGGAGCAAAAGTTGGAAGGACGACACGGTGATATTCGCGTGTCCGCCAATTATAGCCGATTCGGACGAGCATCGACGTTACGACGTGCTCACGCCGAACTTCACGATGAGCTGCACGGTGAACGGCGAACCGAAACCGGCTGTGCATTGGTGGTTCAACGGTCGCATCTTGGATCCGCATACGGCGAAGCAAAAGTACGCGAAGCACGAGAGCAAGATCGATTCGTATTACGTGCACAATTTGACGATATACAACGTCAGTTTGCGCGACAAGGGCGATTACAAGTGCGTCGCGACGAATCCGGCGGGTAGCCAAGAGAAAAATTACTCGTTGATCGTAATGGGCTTGGATTATGCGGGCGGCAACGCTAATTCCGGCGCATACGGACGTGATATGCCGTTGATTATCGGTCTAATTGTCGGCGCTATTCTTCTATTAATATTGATCATGATATTGATATTTTGCTGTTGCAAGAGGACCGGTCGGGAAAATCACATCGGAAAAAATCGCAGCATAAACCAGTCGAGCGAGATGTATTGTATGGAAGGTACGGAAATGGAGAAGGCTTTAATCACGAATGTAAATCCTTTAGTTAAGCCACCCAGGCAATATTCGATTCCACCGTCCGAGACCAGCAGGGGCACCGAAGTTAGTGAGACGAAGAAAATGTTGGACAGCGATTCCATATTCGGTAAGTTATATGAAACACTTTCTCTATGTCATTTTGTTTATTATTTCGATCGCATTGCGGAAATCCCTTGAATTATTTATATTCATTATACGGTTTATTAGTTTTATCTATTGTTCGGCCAAAACGGTAAAATCATTACTGAAATGGAATCCAATTTATATTATTGGCTATTGTATACTTTACCATGTTTTTCTTTTACTTTTCCATTTTTCAATAAATATTTAATACCCTTGAATTTTTAAACGATATTCATCACTCTCAAAGTGATAAATTGTTTATGCGATTGAAGCTACACTTCCTCTGCGATATCATTCAATTTTTCAACAACAAAAATGATCAACTTATGCATTAGAGAGGCTTCATAAATTTCACAAGAACCTATGAGAACATAGTGGTCAAAATATATATAGAGAAAAATTTAATCATGCACATCTTTACTCGAGGAATAGATGTGTATACAGCGTGTTAAACAAAGAGTCACAAACTTTAAGGAATGATAATATGGCCCAAGATAAGCAGAAAAGTCTTAATGAACATGAGACCGGAAATGTTTCGAAGATACGGAGGATTGAACTTTTTTGTAGCATATCTGTTTTCGCTTTATTCATTCACAAAACTTGCATTTCATATTGTAATTAACAGCTGTTTTGTTATACGTAGAGTTTGCAGTTGATATTAAGTAGTTTGTGAGAATTTTGCGAATTTTCGCTGTGCCTTTTTACACTATTTCTCAATTTGCCCATCATGCATTTCATTTATGGTCGTGCTAATGCTAAATGGCAGAGAGGCAAAATGCATTTATGTTAAAGCTTATCCCATTCGTCAGATTCCTTCAGGTCGGCTTCTTAGAGAACATTTCGGCGGAATTTTTAAAGCAAGATGCTTGGGAAGAAGTGGTTCTGCATCGTAATTTGCAAAATCGCCAGATTTATACCCTCCAGATTTCCTTCTTTCGGGAGATTTGAAAAGTTCAGTTTATGCTACGCTTGCAAATGACCTCCAAGAATTGTAGCAACGAATAGATCAAAGATGCCACTGAATTTCAGCCAAAGCTTGATTGCCAATTGTTTTCGAAAGAGGTCCTTGCGGCAAAGATGTCGTGGTGGCCGCGAAACGGAAGCAGGGCACTTTAATCACCTTCTTTGAGATACTTTTCATTCGTGTACATAAATTGTAAAAAATAGAAAAGTTGCCAAATCCTCCTTAACCCCTAAATCGTCCATTTCCGGCCCCATGTTCATTAAGACTTTTTTGCTTATCTTGGGCCATATACCACCCCTTAAAGTTTGTGACACTTTTTTTAACACCCCGTATATCATTTTATTAATAGTTAACTGTTCGTAATTTAATTGAAAAACTTTAATTAAAATCGAAATCTTTTAACCGATGTGATAACTATAATACTTTTACAATACGTAATTGTGTCGTTTCGTGACCTCATTCGATTAAAAAAAAAATAATTAAATGCTAGATATCAAAGACAATGTGAAATAAAATTATTATCGACTATTACGTAATTTTGAGTAGGTTATTTACAGAAAGATGTTATCTAATATACACGGAGACAGTTTCAATGGTATTTTCAAGAGGAAACTTTTTCGATTCGATAATATTCCCAATAGCAACAAATACATTTTCGTTAAATCCGCTGGTATTATTGCGTTTAAAAAAAAACACACAGATGAATAGAGGGAAGATAATAAAAATTGAACTGGCGATATTAAAAGCGTATGCTCAAATCGTGAATTTACTTCGTAGTTACAAGCATTTCGAATAAAATTTGCTTCATTCCACTAGCTTTCCTTAAGAAATGATCGTTTTAACTAGCAATCACCGAAATCAACGCAATTGACATTGATTACTACTTCGCTCTTTTCCAGCTTGTGACGACGACACGCATTCGTACGACTACGACAATCGAGCGCCGTCGAAACCGCCGAACTTGGAAGATTACAACGCCAAGACCGACCATCACCCGTATCCGCCGGACCTGTTATCGTTTCCGCCGCGCGGCATTTCGCAGGTGTCGCCCGCCGGCAGTTCGGCGTCAACGGTAGCCGATACGTCGCGACTGCCCGCGCATCACGGACCGCAATCGCCGCTTCACAGTCCGCTCTACGAGACGGCCGCATTGTACGGAACGCTGCCGTATTCGCGGTCGCAGTCGCCGTTCACGTCGCCGCTCGGACAACCGATACGCGCGCAACGACAAGGGTACATCACGATCCCGCGACGGCCGCGACAGAGCTGGAGCAGCGAGCCGCCGTCGACGAACGACGTCGGCGAGCCGTTGTACGACAATTTGGGACTGAGAACGACCGCGTCCGGCAACTCGGTGCTCTCGTTGAACAAAATCGGCGAGCCGTCGACGCCGCGCGGACCCCGAGCGATGTACCCGCTGAGTCCGACGATACCGGACCCCATTGCCGAGCACGAATCGATGCCGATGCCGCCGGCGACGTTGCCGCGAAGCGCGTCCGCTCACAAGGCGAATTTGGACGCGATCCGGCATTGGGCGCGCAGTCCGGAACAGATCGATTCGCGACGGGAGTCGACGGCGTCGTTGATACCCAGTTCGGATGGGAAAACGCCGAAGGTGCCGCCGCGACCGCCGCCGAAACCGAAGAAACGCACGTCGACCGGACCACTGTTCGAGGACGAAGGCGAGGACGGTACGGAAGTGTGAGAATGGCTGAACCTGGTGCTGGACCAACGGCACTGGCGTAATATTAATATGGTGCTAGTAGGATGATGATGATGGTGATGATGATGAACGCGGTGGACGTATAGTGAAGTAAACGAAGTATGATTAAAACGAAGATATATTATTATAGCCGTCACAGGGTTCTTTTCTTAACGCGAAATCCTTTCTTATAATTACTGGTAGCTAGTGAACAAATATGAAATATGTATATGCAGTGCCTTAAAATAAATTAAATCAATGGAAATTGAAGATACTTTATGATAAATAGTTATGGTGATGTTGAGGAGAGTGATGAAAAAGATTACGTAAAGCCATAGTTCAATCATATGATGCAAATTATGATAATAAACTGAAACGAAAATGGAAAAGAGTTTTATAATTATAATCAAATGAGTGTAATATGCAGTACCTCGGGCTTCCATAGTGGAATGTGAATCACATAATGGAAAGAATAACCAAAATAAAAGTTTTATCTCTCGGTGATTTATGTATATCGACATTTTCTTTATATACAGACACGCACGTATATATCGTTTTTTCTTTAATTATCAATTTTCCTTCTCTGCAAAAGTGACTAATAATAATAATAAATTTTGGTGACTCTAATTCGTAATCATAAATAATGCGGAGCAAACAATCGCGGTGGATTTTAATTTATTATCTAAAAATTATTTTGTATGTGTGAAAGTGTACATTATGTTATAAACATATTGGAAATTATTATTAGGGGCAGTTATGAAAATGGAACGAGCGAAAACCTAATAGACTCCCGTGATTGATTGATTAATACCGCGACAGTATTACTAATTTAATAAAATGGACACACAAGTATAAAATATTATTAGAAACGTTTGATTGGCGAAGGAACGAACCAAAATGAACTTAAACGAAATGATTTACAGATTGTTTGTAGTGTGTAAGCTGTGATCTTTTAACATAAATTACGATTAGGTTCTACGATTTGTGTAAATTTCTAACAAGAAAAAGAAAGATGTGTAATTGAAAGCTCTCACAAAATGTTAATATAATAGCAAATTTTTGTTGATTATTATAACTGTGCATTAAGACTGCAAGGAAATGGTTTTATGAAAGTGATTTATATCCTATTTACTGCATACAAAAACGATTGTTCCAAGACCGGAGAACGTATCATGATGAAATCGAAATGTTTGAATCCGATCACATGACCAGACTTATCCGATTTTCTTTTCCGTATATGACAATAACGATTGCTTTCAAAAGTTAGTAATTTGCGTATGATACAAGTTGTCATTAATATAATACTAAAATTCCATGAATTAATAACATTCTTCCCTAATTAAACATTTAGTTTAGTCTTGGAAAAGGCCAATTACAGATTCGTGGGGAAAATGTACAATAGCACAAAAAATTGTTCTTCCCTGTCAAGTGCAAGTTACAATTTACATTGTTTCGCAATGTATGTAGTTAATTTTTTTGCTATTGTGTGATTATCACAGAAATCAAGAAAAGCTCTAATATGCTTTCCAAATTCAGTTCCTTAGAATTTCTTAAGCGAAAACTAATTAAGGTTCTGTGAGAGCTTTAAAGTTGTAAAAAGAAGTACAGAAATGAACAATTATAGTAAAAATGCTTTTCGGTGTTTTTGGATAATAAAAGTTAAGATATCAAAATTTATCTTAAAACTACCCTTCATTACGCGCGAAAAAGACAACCAACAGTTATTTGTATATGAAATTATTAAAAATTTGTTGAGACAGATGAGAAAACGAGTGACAGAACATGTTTTATTGTATTTCCATCCTTCGTAATTATTCCTTTCATCCATTTTATTCCACTACAGGCTAATTACTTACCTGAAAATAAAACAAAGCTTGATGAAATATGTTTTGTGGATATATATTATATATGCATATATTTTATTTCAGAAAATATATTTAAGAAGAAAAATATATATAATGTATCCTATTTCTATTAATGAATAATAATATTAATGCCATTTATAAATATACAAATATATAACACATTATATCATCATGTTGTAAATATTCCATATTTTCTAAAAATGCAAATGAAAAATTATTTGAAATATAAATTAAGAAATAAACTGACTGTATAACTATTATAAATATATATAATTTTAATTATAGATTAATTAAATGTATATGTAAAATTACAAATTACGAGAAAATATATATATGATTTCCAATTTATTGATTCTCCATTTTCTTTTACAAAATACTTTTAACGATACATTTGACTATAACGTGCAATCGACTAGAAAGCAATAATGCAAGGAGAAAAATACGTTTAATAGAAAAAGCGAAAAGTAAAAGAAAACATCGAACAGACATAAACGTGACCTATCTCGACATTTTAAAAGGCATCCCCTCGTCTCTCCATAATAATATTTTGTATTGTTTATTTTCCTTTTTCAGTCTATTCTCATTCTGATGTGTCTTTTCTTTTTAGTAGTAACTACATGGAAATGTCACGAAGTGAATCTTTTACAATCACTTTTTTGTGTCAGTCTTTTTTTTTTAAGAAAAGCCCTTCTTGTTCTTTGCATAACAGTCATAAACATAATTCGTTATTTTTGAAGCCCAAAATTAAAAAAAGACATTTTTGCCAATAGACATGTCCATCAAATCGAATATTTTCGCTACATATCATATCACAAGATGTTTGAAGTCGATGAAGATTTTGTCGATGCAAAATTTACTGATACCGTGCATACATTTTTAAGGAAACACAACTGAAAAATGGAATGAAATAATCCATTAATTAGTAAACTAAACCGAATCTTTAAAGTATTATAATAAAATAATTCTCAATGCTTGCGATAACGCAACAATAATGAATATTTGAAATTGATTCTCCTCGAATGTAAAGTTATCAAATCCTAAAGTGTGCAATAAGATTTATTCGTAGTAATCGATTTCCAAGTCTCATCAATCTTAATTTTAACGTAGTTTTCAACGTATACACCGTGATATTAGAAAGTTTATATAAAGCGATAGAAAAGACGTTTGGCTTGAGATATTAATTAAAATGTTTTCGGCAGCTTTGATAAGAATGGTGCATATTGAATAATTTATCTAGTAGCACCTGATTATTTTGGCAAGAATTTATTATTTGATTCGTAAAGTTTAATCGATAATGCTTTTAAAATGCCGACCACTCTTTTTTTAAGGTTCTGGCATAAAAAAATCGTTATATAATAAATTAATCATTAACATTCAAGGCATATCTAAACAATTAACCCTTTTTAGTTAAATTCAAGTAAACCAATTTGCCTGTAAAGAAATTTCAGATAATAAAAAAGACGAAATAGAGGAAGCGGAAAAGGAAATAATTTCTGTAGGGACTGGTTTTTTTTTCAACCTTACTTTTTTTTACTTTAAGTTAATTGTGTCGGATAAAATGTAATTTGCATAGCGTGATCTTTCGCAACTTATCTTCAATACAGAAAAAGAATTTTGCTTGACAACTAAGCACATTCTACGTGCATAGTCGTTAAAGATATTAGCCAGGAAAACGCCACTATCCATTCGTAAATGTTAAATTTACACCGAAACCATTTAATAAGACTGTATTGTAAAAAAATAATGTATGAATGCATTCAACCAACATTTAATATTCATTTTCCGTGGAAATTGAACGCTAATTGCATTCAGCATTTGTAAATTGGGGTGCAATCTGTTATTAAATGATAATGAGTAATCAATATTACTTTAGCAGCAAACAATGGTTGTAATGTGAAATAATTTTTCCGAACATTTCGACATTGAAGCTATACATTTTATTTTATAAATTACATGACGTACATTTTCAAAAATCCGTGCATACTTGCGTCGAGACAATTTATATGAACATGGGGAAAAGTTATTTCCTGAATGAAATCCAGTCACGTCTCAAAGTATAAACATATTGCTTTCTAGAATATGACCCGACGCCCGAGCTTCTCTTTTAGCAAACCATTATTCTTCTTTACAGTAAAACAAAATAAAGTAGCAGAGTGTAAATTTTATATTAAGAAAAAATATTTCGTATTCTTCAGATAAACGCTTTAAAAAAATTGATTCATTTCTTTCACAAAATGCATTTATTTCTTAATAATAAATAAATCATAATAAATAGGTAATCGTTGTGCCACAATAATAAGACTGGCCCTTACTGAAAACGAACACCTCTTTATTTTCAACGTTAACTTTAAACGTAGAATCTTTCGGTATTAAAATTTTATCTTTAGTCGGTTCGTTAAATTGCGGTATTTTTAAGTTCCCCATCTTTGGATCCTTTAATCTCCATAATTGAATTGCCATGGGATCTGGAATAGATTCAAATGGGATATGTTGGTTGGATAAATGAAAGAAGAAAATTTAAAGTATACTTGCCTTTTATAGTTTTGTAAGTCTTTGCAAGTTTTCCAATAATTTTTTCATACGATTCACCGTCTGTTATAGTGATATATTGATTGAATAATCCACTTTGTGGAACAGGGTTAATGAATTCTACTTTGACGCCTGGTTTTGTAGAGAAGATTATGTGCGGTTGGCCAGGACAACATTCTTTCATCTTATCTGTGGCACCTTCTTCGTCCGTGAAACGCACATGTACTTCCTCCACCTTTATGAAAACAATTATGTGATTAACACTAAAGGAAATTAAAGTCGTACCGAATACATTACATCTAACGTATTACACAAGTAAACGCTATTATTCTTAAGTACTTCTGCTTCGTTAAATTCCAAAGTTATCGCCAGAGCTTTCTCTCCAAATTGCTGGAGTTTTTCCCTTGTTGCTTGAACAAAAGGCATAACACGTTTCATATATTTTTGTAGTTCTGGTTTCTTTGATAGTTCTGCTGATAATGTTTTGTTATCAGGCAGAGATTTGTTTTTCTAAAACGATCAAAGTTAATGTATGGCATTTCATGTTAATTTAATGCTTACATTATAAGCATTCTTTAATGTTTCCAATATACAACTCTGCCAAGTCGGAAATGTTTTTGCCACCCATAAAGTGACGACATTCGGTTTTTCAACAATCGTCTTAATATTCCCTTTTCCTACTTTTTGTTGTCCTTGCATATACTGTTTCAAGTAAAGCCTAAATGAATGAGCGACTTCCATTAAATATTCTGAAGATTTAATTAAAATATGATTAATTTCACCAACTTTTGGCCAGATTGATTTGAAAATAGACGATTTCTACAAAGAAAAAAAAAACATACAATTTCTATAAAATAATTACTTTACAATTTACCTTTCCTAGAAGCGACCAAATGTATTCTGTTACATGTGGACAAATAGGAGCAAGAATCTGAGCTTGAACTTCAATAAAATGTAATATCAATTCTTTATTAATACCATCCAATTGACTTAATTCTCTGTATTTATCTCTTGCCGTTTGCATTTCAAAGAAGCCTGTCCTAAGTGCTTCCTTAAACAGCAATTTTTTGTAATAGTCATCTGTTTCTTTAATCTTCAAGTTGATTTCGCTTAAGAATACTTTATCGTTGAACGTATTTGGTGGACCATTCCTCAAGCTGTCTTTATTTGCAAATACTTCTTTAACCCATTCAATGAATGTGTATAATCGTAATATACCCGCGTCAGCAGTACTCACGACAAAATTTGCATCTTCAATAGAATCTCCGGCATCGGCCAAGCATAAACGAGTACCATCAGCACTGAATTTTTGTATAGCTTCCGACAAAGTCAAGAAGTTACCTTCAGATTTAGACATTTTCGCCGAATTAAGCAATAAGTGTCCATTGGCACGGATTCCTTTTGGCCATTTAGATTTGTCGTTGGGCCACATAGCGCAATGATTGTAAATATAATACGTTAAATGATTGGGGATTAAGTCCTTGCCAGAGACTCTAAGATTTACAGGATACCAAAATTCAAATTCGCGTCTCATTATGTCTAATGATTCTTGCTTGATGCCGCATTTCGCCGGATATTTGGCGGTTTTGAAGAATATGTAATCCCATACATCTGGCGTCATCTGCTCTGCTTTGATATTCAGCCTATTAGGTTTGTCACCTTTAAAAGAATTGCCTTGTATTAGATGTGCTACTGTGTAGTAAGCATTGTATATGGTAGAATCTGATAAGGATTCAATAAGCCACTGCTCATCCCAAGGTAACTTTGTTCCAAGACCATATGTACGAGAACAAGCGTGATCTTGCAACCAATCTAAGGATGCTTGAAAATTTTTCCTAACTTCCTCATGATAAGTGTTAATATCTCCTAGCGCGCTCTTTGCTTGATTTTTCCACTTTTCCTCACCATAATCTAAAAACCATTGGTCACACAAAGCGACAACACATTCATCGGCCGATCTTGATATAATAGTCTTTTCCGGTTCATAGTAAATGACGGCCTCTTTCTTATCAATCAAATACTTTTGTATAGTTTTCTTAATATCCTGAACCTTCTTTCCTTTATATTCTCCTACCATTAAAATGCCGTCATAAAAACCTTTAAGGTAGACCATTTCCTTTGCTTCCAATAATTTTTCTTTGTCATTTTGACTCTGTATCTTTAATTTATTATACATTGTTACAGCTGATAGGTTTCCTAATTCAGGAACTTCTATTATTGGAACAGGCTCAAATGGAAGTACCTAATTGCAAACCAAAATTCAATAAAAGTAATTTATATATGCTAAAAGTAGTAGTTACCATTTCATCTGCAATTCCATATTTTGCTCTAAATGGCTGTTTCTTTTGCAAATCAAGTAAAGCTGCATAATCGTCTGGAGAATCCGAGGGGACGCTAGTAACAACGCCAGTGCCTTTATCTTCCTTTATAGATAACATTGGCAATGCGAAAATTTTCTTGTAACTAGTCAATGGTGCTTCCAATGCCACACCAAGTATATCCTGCCCAATTAAATGCTGACTGATTTCATACTTTCCTTCAACTTTTGTAAAACCTTGATAGCACATATTTCTTGCAGCACGGTCTGTCGATATAAATATTTCGCCTGTTTTTATTTCAAATGCGATATATTTCATATCAGGTCTTATCCAACAGTTTGTTTGGCCATACATTGTTTCAGGTCTTAATGTAGCAGCCACCAAGAAAACTGATTTTTCATTAAATTTACTGTAAATTTGTTACATAGAATTATGGAAAATTTGCATGATACTGAAAATTACCTCAATTTAGGTGGATATGGTTGAACAACCTTCATTTTGATTAAAGTGTATTCCTGAGGTCCTACTCCTTCACCTGTGGACCTATCATGATCCATACAAGGTTGTCCATCTTTGGGGCTAAATATTGTATATCTTTTACCATACTGCACTTTATTATACTCTTTCAGTTTTAAGAATTGCCATCTCACAAAAGAATCAAAGAATGGATTAGCATCTGTTGTAATGAATGATCTTCTCCAGTCAACCTAATGATTATTAGTGTAATTTATATCAGTCATCAAGCATGCATTTATACATACAAAAATGCCAATATCTTTCAAATCCTTCACAGTCAATGGTGGAAAATATTCCAACCAATAATTGGCATCAGCAAATTTAGCAATTTCTGCATCTTTCAAGCCAAGAGACTGCATTATTTGCCATTGATATTTAGCTGAACCGCTTTTTGCAACAGCTTTGCTCTAAAAATAATTAATCAAAGTATTGTTTATCAGCAAAATTAAATTAAATTACCTTTTTCCCCTTAGATTTGTCTTTTACTACTACATCATCAATAATTTCTACTTTCTTAACTTCTTCTTCTTTGGGAAAAACTGGCGGACATCCAAACAACTCAATTTCCCGTTTCAATTTATCAGCACAAGCTTTAATAGGCATTCCAGTACAATGAAAGGCAAATGGAAACAGTACATGTTTGCCTTGCAACTTTTGATAACGTGCAGCAAATTCACATTTTGACAAGGAAAATGTGTGACCCAAGTGTAAACGACCATTCATATATGGAAAAGGAAACGTGCAAAGAAACTTTTCGTCAGCACTGTTGCCTGACGGAATTGGTGCCTCCACTTCACATATTTTCTCATTTTCCCATCGAGATTGAATTTCCTTTTCAATCTTTTGTAGGTATTCAACTTTGAACGTACCCTTGCGATCTGTTGTTGCCTAAAATAATTAGTTTAATTTGAAATTAAGAGATATTAATTAAATGATGCAATTTACCATGATGCACAATTGAAATGTGTCTATGCGGCTGGCAGTTTCTCCATAAGGTTTCGTAAAGACTATAACCTAAAAGTTATTATTGAGCACGTGTCGCAACATCCATTTGCCAGCGAAGGGTTGATTGCCTATAATTATATTATTTTGCAAATAAATTTACCGGAAAGGCGTAGTTATAAAAAATTATTGTTTCACGAAAAGAATAAAGCGTTTTATTATTATTCTTTTTATTAAATTAACAGTATCAATTAAATTATTAATTTATGGCTGAATGCACCTGCATTATTGTTAATTTATCAAACACAGAAATAAATTATCATGTTGTTTATTGAAAGTTGCAAAAGGGCGACTGTTTTGTGTAGGACCCATTTTCAATGCTGAACGCTCAAAATATCGAAATGTTATTAATTAATAAATTTAAGGAATTATTTATTACGAATTGCGACGCATCTGTCCCTCTTCAGTTTCTGTATTATTACAAAATTATTAATTATACTTAGCGCAGTTAAACCAGGTGTTTCTTCTTTAATTCTTGGTCCGAAAGTTAATGTACCTAAGTTGTAGCAAATCAAAAAACAATCCAGCTGTACGATCCATAAAAATGAATTTTCGGACAAAGTTTAACACTGACCAAAATACTAATATTTTACCCCAACAAAGAAATAATAATGATGATGATCCCGTGTAAGAAGACAGCTGAAAGGTAAAAAGTATTTCTGAATGATGATAGGTATGCCCCGCCTAATTTCCAGGTGTATGCGGGTGAATAACAAGGCTGATAGACAATAAATGATAATATCTTTTAATTTGCAGTCAAATTGTGAGGAAGGCACGCGTTAAGGGTTAGTCTAGTGTTTTAGTTTCGATATGAAAGATCGCCGAACGGCGACGACACACGCGTAAGAAAGTGCCCGTTTCAACTTTCAAAAAGACGGAGAAAAAATCACTTGGAATCAGAAGACGAAACAGAAAAAAAGAAAGGCCGTAGAGAGAAAAATGCATTAAAATAACGAAATGTCTTTGAGGAATACGACACCGACGACGTCCTGCATTCATTCTAACATGTGGATCGAAAGAGATTTCGAAAATGTGTCGTGGTTGATTCAAGACGATTTTTATTTATCTCAAATTACGGCGCCAGATAAAGCAGATGCTAAAAATGATAGAGCGAGGACCTATAGCGAGTACAATGACGAAGACGAATATCTGTTAAAAGAATCGTCCTCGCCGTCATCGTCAATAATAGATTCGGGTAAACCATTGAGAGAGAAGAATACGCGTAAGTGTACGACTAAATACGTTCACGTGCCTCATAGAGATAAACCGCCGCAAGTTGTTGCTAAAAGGAACGCTCGTGAAAGGAAGCGAGTACAAGCGGTCAATAGTGCCTTCGTCAGATTGAGAAAAGTTGTTCCAATTGACAACACGAGGTAAGAATGAACGGGGAACACGATACTTCTTCTTTTCCGCGTCTTCTTTTCATAATAATAAACGAAATATAAAAAGCGGCTAAAGACTCTGTCAATAACAAGTCTGTTCGAGCAATAAAATGAGAAATATCTTTCTGTAAATGGAAGAGCATCATCGAAAGTTGTATAATAGGAAAATGCGTAAACAAAAAAAAAATGGACGTGTGTCTAGGTAAATTCTTCGAGTTTTGAACAATTAAGTGTAATCTTGCGATAATTAAATAAGTAATATCGCTTCTTGTCCAATAGAAGTTAAGGCAATTACTGTGGTGAATTTGAAAAGGAACAGTGGAGTTAATAATATAATTAAATTTTACAGAGGCAAGAGAATAAGTAAAGTAAAAACGTTACAATACGCCATCGAGTACATCCATCAATTAGAGGAGATATTGCGGGAACATGGGTCTTACGAGCAATTCGATTTAATGGTAAGTAGAGTTAGAAGGATAACGAGATAAATTGTTTCTCTTCTTCTTTCTGTTCCGTCACATTTTCGCTCATTTTCTAGCCGGTCTACTATTACAAGGACTACGATGGATCTAATAGCATGGAATTTGGCGAGGAAGAATGCTGAGTTAATTTTCCTGACGAAAGTAGGATCGATTAATTTCATGCAAAATTTGTAATCATTCCTTAAATCCTAGTCAGAAATAAATCTTATTTGCTTGTAAATCATATCATTCAATATTTATTTATTTTAATTTATGCTGTATTTATTAGGAAGTGAATCCCATAAATTTATACAAATAAACTAAACTATATGAGCATACATGTAATTACGTAAACAATAAATTTTCTGAAACAAATAAACTGTTCATTAAATTTGGATGATTTATTATTTAACAGGTAAGATGATTCATTTTTTCCTCTCTTTTTGTTCATCCGTTTGTTGTTGTTGTTGTTATTGGCATTGGATTATGCAAAATAAGTTGTTCGTTGTCGCCGTAAAAAGTTTACAAAAAGTCAAAAATCGTTCGAAATGACTCACAAATGAGGAAAATTATAGATCCGGAAATACGGAATCGATTACGCTAAACGTTCACTATAAATAGTTTATGTCGTAATCAAATATGATTGTAGAAAATGGTATGATTGCTAAATAATTAGCCATCGAAAGTATAATTGAAGACAAGCAAAATTTAACCGTTCAAAACAAGAATAAAGTAAAGAGTACGTTTTCAAATAGATAATACTTATTATCGAATTTTTCAATTACAATTTTTGTTAGTATGATTATTATCAATTATAAATACGTTTACTAGACTTGCAAACAACAATTCGATCTAAACTATTATTATAATTATAACTGAATGGAAAGTTGTGTAAATTTATTAGGTGTAGTCTAAAGAGGATTACTTATACGTTGTTGTTTTCTACATAGTAGAGTACCTACATTGCGGCAAGTCGGAAATTTAAAAGATTTATCCTCTCTTATTATATTTAAAGGCAGTTTTACTTTTTCCGTGGGCACAAACTTCCTGTACTGCATACACAACAGTTAACCGTTAATTATCATTTTAAAGTTTTTGCCCTTCCTTCTTTCCACTCATTTCAACTCATTTATAATGACAATGAAGAATTATAATAAGGAATATTTGCAGTCTCAGTTTCAATAGAAGTAGAAATTAAATGTTGATGATGTGCATAAAGTTACGAACAAATAATACATATGCATTTGAAGCTATTAATTTAAAACAAAATCAATCAATTGCACTTCCTTTTTCCCACAACTTTCTTGTATTTAGCAAAAGCTACTTTCAAAATAATATACGATTTATTTTACGAACTTTAAAATCAATTTAAAGCGTTTTCTGTAAATGAATCTGCTATTATTTTAATTAGTGTTAATTGAACTATTTATACCTGTTACTCACCTTTTCTCCATCTCAAAACTTGTTAAGTGAATAAACCAAGTTTTAGACTGAACACGATGCTGATCATTGTAACCAGTTATTATTGTTTAACACACGTGTCTGATATTGTAAATTACGTTTATTATTGCTATTATTATTTATTTATTTATTCGTGTACTTTATTTGTGAGGGCACCCACATAATAGTTTACCATGTTTACTCCTTTAATTTAGTAGGAATCCTTGTGTTTCAGTTTAATTATTTTACAGCAACAACAATATTTTATTTAATTTTTTGATAATTCCGATACAAAATCATTTTACACTAATTAATGTGTATTTTCGTTCCACGTGCCAGTAATTAAAATATATTGTGGTGGTAATCGTTTGATTTGAGAACGTTAACAGTACGAAAAAGCGATTTTAAAAATAATTATCAACATTGCAAGGTGTGGTGTTTTGTACAATTTCAAACGCATAATGCGTGCAGCACTTAAAAAACATTTTTCTGCTTTGTTGTTTCCTTCGTGTGCATGCACATAGGTATAAGCATATGTTCGTAAATATTTTCACGTACTTAAGGACATTACACGACGTTATACAAGGACGTGTGCGCAATTAAATATTACGGTTTAATATTTTGTAAGTACATTATTATTATCATTATATTATTATACACATGCAGACACATTGGGCAGATATAATGTGCACATATTCCATGTACGATACGAGGCACAACAATGAATTATCGAATAGTTTTATAACAATGACGATGATAATAATATTGTTATTATTATTGTTGGTTTGTAACATGTACGAGGAAATATGACCATCTCTTACATAAATTATTTCTGAGAACGTTCATTTCTTGTAATAAATAACAACATATATTTCGGTATTTCCTGCACATTGAAAATCATTTTCCTTGTATCACCGACCACAAAAAAAATTAATAAATGAAGCATAAAAATACCAGTCAATTAATCTGTTCCAGATTACCTATCGTTAAGATTGCAAGAACTTTAAAGGCATCGTGTTTAAAATTAGTTGGGTGCGCACGAGAAAAATGCCATAAACTTTGGAAGCAATTTAATTATTCGCGCCAAAATGTTAAAAATCAGCCTTGGGGCTGAAGAGTGTGATTTTTTTGTTTTAAAAAGATTCTCTCGTCTTATCAATTGATGTCAG
Organism: Hololepta plana; assembly: GCA_963695495.1. Taxonomy (NCBI): domain Eukaryota; kingdom Metazoa; phylum Arthropoda; class Insecta; order Coleoptera; family Histeridae; genus Hololepta; species Hololepta plana. The sequence continues at coordinate 13,465,906 of OY968831.1, read as the reverse complement.
TTTTAATTGGGAGTGTTCACCGCTCGTCTCGTAGTTTACGCGTACCTATTAGCATTTTCTCTAATGGAATTACGTACAACTGCTTATTAAATCAAAATTAAATTCCCATACCAGTCGGAAAGACACTTTCTTTACGTCAACTAAAGTTTCTTAGAATTGAATATCTCACACAATCGTCTCTGTATTTTATATATACGATCATTTCTATAAAATGAATGCTTACACATGTCAAGTATAAATTGTGCATACGTACATTACATACGTATTGAATATTTCCTGTTTGCGATACGAATCAAGTTCCTAGCGCACAAAACGAAACTAAATGTACGAATAAAATTGGCATTATTATATCATTAATTCGAACCGATTTCACATTTATTTTTTACACATTCTTCACTTGCAAAAAGGTCTAATAGAATCATATCGAATATGGTCTTTATAAATACATTAAATGAAAACATGTACAATTTATAATAAAATACATCCCATGTACACGTTAGATGCATATGTGTAAATTGAAAATTGTAAAATATATGATGCAAATATGAAATTATGAACGTGTTCTTTTACTTATTCATTATTATTACTGTTGCTAGTGCACTAATATATTCATTTAAACGTGAAATACTTGCATGACAAATCATTAAAAATCGATTATTCCTACGGTCTTTTATTACGTCTCATTATTAATAATCCGTTTCTCCTTTTCCACGTTTCCACATAATAATAGGAAACTGCTGTTACAGCAACATCTAGCGTATATTATGCGGATACAATGTTCTACGACTTCAAAATAATTCGAAAAATGATATTGAAAAGGAGGAAAAGAGAAACGGATAAAACGATAATTGTCAACGTAACTTTACATATACATGTAAGAGAATAAATAAAACGTAGAAGTAAATGTTATACGAGTGCGTACATTGCATTCAAATCACTTAATTACTTTTGTTGTCTCTCAACAATAAATAATGGAATTCGAAAATTCATGCTTTTCAATACGAATCTCTTACATTTCATACGTTTTCGAATTGATAAATTACGATAAGGGGCCGATATCCCATAATAATTAGATGCTAATGATACTTGGGTAATTCACAGTGAATCACACTTTGAAGCAATCGGGTGATAAGAGGACTGCGCAAAATGATTTCCCGAAAGACGTAATCGCCAAATGGACGGAATATTTTTCGTATAGTGGACATTCTAAAAGATCCAATCTACCACGTATCATCAGCACCAGCTCTAGTGGACCAAGATGTACCGTTATCTAAGTGAAGACTTTGAAGCGTGTCCACGTAGAGTTTCCCAAAAAATAAATTCAAACATCTTCTAACGCAGACTGTTTTAGTGTAAGAACGATCGTGTGGCTGCAATAATCGTGAAGGAGTGTCAAAATTATGACAAAAATTTCTTCGAAACGAAATCGGACGGTATGATGTTATCATGACACATACGTACACATAAGTACACATCTTCGAAACAGGAAGCGACATTTTATGCATTTCTAACAGGTCAACATTATAAAATGTGACGTCATTTTTACTTTGCTCTCCGCGGTTTTCTTACGACGTGAGAGAAAATGCTTCTTAGAGACACAACGTATGTAGGTAGGCGTATGATCCATCAGTTAATTAAAAGCTGATTTTTATTTAACAGTGTTAATTATCGATTACAAACTTTACAACCTTCAAAAGATTCGTCTTATTTGAAAGTGTTGTGCGAAAATGTACAGGTGAATCAGAAAGCGCAGTTTCTGTTCTATTGTACATGCATAATAAGCCTAGGCAAACTTCTAGATGTATGCATATAAATACATATATTTTGCATATGAATAATCCCGACGCTGTATACGAATTATACTGGGTCTATCGTTGAACATCTTACTAGAGCGATGAAGAAGTCAAAATAAATGAAAACGTTTCAATCAGGAAACAGGATCTTGTCGGAAATCGATGGAACTTGCAATGCAATTTTTATTCGCTTATTTGCGAAGTATTAACAATAATCATGATAATGGACTTATTTTTTGCTCTTTAGTACCCTAAAATTAAAAGATAACTAGTTTCAGAGTTAGGAGTCGATAGTTTAACTTCGTTTTTATAAGTTATTTTCCAAAAAAACAGCAACCACAATTATTGCCTCATTTTTTTTCGCAAAACTGTGACGGTCGATTGAAAAACGAAATTGTTGTCAAAGTGGCCGTTGTAGAAAAGACATGCGGATTCCTCGAGTTAAATACCTTTCGTTTCCATAGCAAACATAATTGTGTTTGTACATATTCGAAATTCTGTCACGCAGATAGTTTAACGTTTTGAGCAGTTCCGTTTTCTTCAAATTCACCCTGTATACATATGTACACATCTCTCTCCTTTTTTTTGTTCTTCGGTACATGTGAGCTACGTGGGTGAACGTAGTCATTCGCAAGAATACTAATCACCTGAGGAATAATAATTCCGCTTTATTAACCTCGCTAATAAAAACAGGGACTAATTAGAATTCACGTTTTACATTTTCGTATATTGTACCTGTTTATTGCTAAACGTAAATATTTGCATACACGAACAATATCGGAATTATTACTTTCTTTTCTTCGTTATTATTATTAATCGCTTATTATCGAGCGACCTTTTCCTTCCACTAATTGCAAATACATTTTTAATTATTTTTAATTTATTTCGTGTTCGAAGTCATGTACGAAACGAAAGAAACATAATATGATGCCCGAAAGCGAATGTTCGACCGTCTGGAAATTACTACACCACCTCATCAACATATATACGCCATTATCGGTAATTCGGTGAAGATGATTAAATAAAACCGAAGGTTTCCTTTTTTATTTATCAGTTCCCCGCCGAAATGTGAATGCAAACAAAAAAATCATTTCCCGGTTCGAAATTCCCGAATCAGCATTAATTTAGACTAGGGCGCCGGTGAAAGGACAAATTTGTATTTATCCTTTGCGCTTCCTGTTAATTGTTTATAATGTTTGCTAACTGCAAATGCAAACAACAGTTCGATATGTAAATTTCGTGTTCCACTTAGTTTTTTTTTTCTATCTAGTTCTTTCTTCGACTTATAACCGAAATTTTAATTAGATGGTATCCGTTTCGGAACGATTGGTAGACATGAAAGCAAAAAAGAAGGAGACCGCGGGTCAAGCAAAACGTTTAGGTTACGCACGTAATGACATATTAAAAATTTCAAAAGGGTTCGCCTACCCGTTGTTCGCCTTTTTTTTGTTCTCGTTTAATCTCAACTCCTACTAAAACATGCAAATTACCCTTTTGCGTAAAAATCTAATTAAAACTACATGGGGGCAAAAAGCGCGAGAGATGTCGTTGTAATTTCTTCTCTTCGGGGCTTTGTTTATTTTTTTCTCAGTATTCTGCCGGCAAAACAATAAAATAAAATTAAATGTACGTAACGTACGTACGATCGCTCCTCTCCTCGTTAACTTTTTCTCTTCAATTCTGTTTAATGTGCATTATTCGTGTATGTATGAACGTATATATATATAAAAAAGGAACGGTTTCAGTTCCGTTTGCGAAAAGATTTAAAATTCATGACAATACGTACGAGTTTACATTACACAACAGAACCAAAGAGGGTCCATGAGTTGAATACATCGCACTCATTAATTTTATTATTATTATTTAATTCTTTTTCTTACAAAACAACATAACTCGAATATTAATTCGATACAGTGGACCGTACGGTATTCCCACACATTAGCTTCTTGGAAACTGATTGAACGGAAAATAACTTCTTCGTCTTGTAACGCACCATTTGTATTTCTAATATCCGCGTAAATTGATAATATAAAATAGTAATTATGGTTATTCCTATTTCGTTTATAAAAACAGATTTTCCAGTTCGAAAACGAGAGGAATAAATTTGTATAGCATTAATTGGTCAATTAATTATTGTGCCATTAAACAAACATGCAAACGACTGAAATATAATTGCGTAATAAATTGTTACTCTTACAATAACCGCATTAAATACAAGCGAGAAAATGAGCGAGGAACGAAATACTACGAACGGAAACTATTAGCTTTTGATAGTATTATTTGATACGAAGAGACTCTTAATATTTTCTTGTAACATTTAATTATCGTGTACACAATAAGACTTCTTATTCCATCCACTCAGTAACCGATTAGAGGAATACAGAACCTCGTTTCTTAATAGAAGAACCAAGACGATGATGATGTTGTGCTATTGCAACATCGAAGTGTACGGTAAGCAGCCAGTATGTAACACAGTTCCCATCTGTATAACGTATTCACTATATGGGAGTTATTTAATAATATTTGTGTAATTGAGTGCATGAATTGCGATGTGCTGGTGATGTAGTAACACCTACGACCTTTCGAGACGATGATTCGGGACAATTATATAATATCAGAAAGAACGAAATGAAGAGAGAAAAAAAGGCACCATTCGTTTATAAGATTCCATATTCTCTCATCTTTGCCTCCACTTCATCATAATTTTGCCTTTTTTGTTTCTTGCGGTAACTATAACATTTATAACGATGTAAAAGTAGGCGCATCACCACTTGAACATGTAACCATTATTATTGCATAAAAATGTTCGTCTTCAGCTTTTTTTTGCGACTACGAAATGCGTTGCATAACGTTTTATAGGTGATGAGTTTTCTTTTACCAAATAATTTCTTTCGATTAAAGTGAAATATCAAGTGATTTCGTCAAATGGCTGATGAAAGAAATTTAGAGAGAAAAATGTTCGCCGCTGAATCACAAGTTGCACAACGAACAACTTTCCGGATATTTTGTACTTTGCAAAACGTGTCAAGTTCAGTATTGTTATTAGCACAATTATTATCTGCACTTTATACTTTTTATGAAAAAATATTTATCATACAGGGTGCGGCAGAACTTTCTCATCAGCTTCATTCAAACAGAAACCTGCGCCCTGTATATTAAAGACGTTCTTTCAAATGGATGATTAAAGTTTTAAAGCATTATTAGATAAAATTAATGGCACAGTTTATTATCTATTATCGATATAAACTTTAATAAATTTTTGTGCACAAATAAGAAATGGTTATGCAATAACGGAAAGGAAAAGACGTTTAACGAGCATTTATTATTATTATGATATGCGCACATGTAGGGGACTTGGCACATAAATTATTGAATTAATGCACAATAATTATGGTTAAATAATTATCGACGTTTACTTAAAGAAATTAATAATCGACGAAAATGAAAACGACGTTTTGTTTGCGTTGTAATCAATACAACTAACGTGCAAATTAAAGGCAGAGGTAAAAGGAAAGCAATTAAATTTATCTGTATGTACGTTTGTGATTCGTGTGCAATAAGCTTTAATTAGCGTACAATTGGATAGTAATTATAAATGGACACGTAACGAGTGAGTAAGTCTCTAACTTCATCTAATGTAAGACGATAAAAATAATAAAGAATCGAAAGCATTTCTATTTCGTATGTCACCAACTTTAAAATATCACGTTCAAATTTATCGTTTCTGGTGAAAATAGGAAGGAAAAAGAAAAAGGATGAGCAGCAGCAGCAGAAGAAAAAAGTATAATAATAATAACACAATTTAACTTTTCGTTAAACTCATTTCGAAAGACATTTATTGAACGTGCCTACAATTCTTTCTCCTATATGCGTATGTATATCTTTCTTTTAATTAATAAATAGTATCGGTGGGGAATTTTAATTAGTCAACTGTGAACAGTTCTTATTACAAGTCAGATTTATTTACACGATCATTTCTTTTTCCTTTGTTCCTACGGCTTGATTATTTCTCTTGTCTTGCAATAAATATTATGTACTCCAATAAGAAAGTTACCAGTTACTTTTCGATAACGATTCTTAATTTTTTCCTCACCCGGATTCTTTGTATGTATCTTCTTTTTTTGTTTGCCGGACGAATTATAAAATAATTCGACATTTAAATTGTGATTACTAAACTAGAAGGTCTTCTTTAATTACTACAGCTAATGAACCGATAGAAAGATAATTTGAGGAACCAGGAAAGGATAATGATGATGATATCATTTTTTTTATATATTTCGTTTAAATAAAAGCCTAACGTTATTTACTGATTATAAATATTTCGTTTTTGCTAAATACTTGCGATTTCCGCGTTTTATATAATTGCGGTTTGCGGTAGTAGTCGTGCTATTTCTTTATATACACGTAGATACGAAGTAACGTTTTTTTGCGAAATTTTATTTCTTTATTGTCTTTTCTTTTCCTCTTGTAGATTACTATTGAGGAAAATGCAAGGTCTTCCACTTTTTCTAACGCTAATCCATTCGTAAATCGTTCGTAGCCTTTTTTTATTATCGCATTCTACAATACGAACTAATGGCAAATGACAATCGATTCGACTTCCTGAAAATGTAATCTCTAGCGAAATGTACGACTGTTACTAAATTATAGATCGTTCCAAATTCGCTCCTAGATCGTTTAATTGTTTGCCCCTTCTTTAGAAAATTAACAATTAATCTCTCCGCTTCTTTCTTCTTATCGCAATAATTTAAAATAAACTATGTGCAAACGTTTATTATCCACATTGCAATTTCTTATTTTTGCGCTTTAAAAAGAAATTCATAAGTGCATAAGTTGCCCCGGAAGAAGTTGGCAGGGATTCGAATGCGGGACACGGTCTACTTTCCCTTTCCTTTACGTAATATTACATAATCATTATTGAAAAGGAAAAGAAACTCTTATTCCGTCTCCGTTCGGTTTTACCTACTTTAATGATATATCATTTTAAGATTGCTTTTAAATGGTTTTCTTTTCGAGATTATAAAACGTTATCATTAATTTTATTGCACCTTACCACCATTTTCGAAATCGTTTATTATATCATATCAGACACTCTTATCAATGACGATTAATCAATGAAACGTAATTAATTATTATTAATCTGTTTCACTTACTTACTTCCCCCCATTTTCATTGCCTACCCATTCTTCATGTTAAATTAAATAAATACAACGGAAACGGTTTTTCGTATAAAATAATAAGATTCATAAACGAACGACGTTGACGTATACGCTCCGTTTCAATTTGATTTATATTTCTAGTAGAAACGTTTCTGAAATAAGTTATAGTTTACTTTTAGTGGTAATAAAATTCGAACGAAGAAATACTATCCCATTAAATTGATTGGACTGTAATCGTAGACTGTTGCAGATTCAAATTTCACTTGCGCTGCCGGATCCTTTAAAATATGATAAACCAAAAAATTACAAGAACATTGTAATAATTAATAACGGTAGAGCGGAGATTATTTCCTGTTGAAGCCAAAGTGATATAATACATTTTGAGATATCGTAAATCAAAATTGGAAGCGAATTTATTATCAATAGGGCGGTGTTAAAGAATAACACTTTGCAACTTTATTCAATAAACAATTTATGATCCGTCTCTTCTTACGTGTCAAATGTTTTAGCATATCGCTTTTTATCATATAGGAAGTGCGTAAATTTGCAACCATCTTTTTATTATTATTTGCGTCGTGACTATTGAAGCGTATCATTAACTTTATGTGCAAACTAAAAGTGAGCACTAACTCACTTATAAACTACTCCCATGTGAACACGTAATAGGTATACCTCTGTGTATGTTTGTAGATGATATCGTATGGAATGAATATAAACCATGTAACAAATTGAAATATATAAGTGTTATTATAACGCAGCGTGAACATGTTCGATTCTTGTCAAATATATGTATTAATTAAAAAAAGTTTATTTATTCACGTGCACACGTACAATTTGCAATGGAACAGTAATAAAATGATAATCATATCGACAGGAAATTTCATTTGTTGCACGATGGAAAAAAGTAGTAAAGTTAAAGGAATTAAGAGAGTTACAAGAGAACGATGGTAAAAAAATTAATGGATATTACACGAGTAACAAAAAAATAAAAAATAAACGATGGTATCCGCTATAACAACAGGTTATCATACTCTCTTTTCGCTCTTTCCTCATCATCATCATCATCTTCATCTTATTATTATTTTTTGCTCTTAACCTAACGTATTCCTCTTTGTTCGATTTAACGGATGTATGAAGAATTTTCTTTTAAAAATCAATCTGTTATTTCCGTTCACCTGTTTCGTGCTAAGAGAAGAGTTACGAAAAAAAAAGCGAGCTGAAGATGAAGCAGAAGAATAGAGATAAACAAAACAACAAGGTTTTCTCGAATCCGTCTTCTTTTGCGGCCAAATAAACTAACAAACCGACAGACCAACGACGATTTTAATTATTACCGCTCTTTTATTTTTGTTTTCGTAAACGGAATGGAAAATATTCGTCTTTAATTAAAAAGCAAAGATAATTTACGTCATTCGGCTTAAGAAGAGAAATAACAAGATGATTATAAGTAATTGTAATGGAGGCAAAAAAAACACACACATATTTTTCTACTTTATATTAAAGGATATCCTTCGTGAAACAGAAAGAAAATAAAGTGAACGTACGTACTTACTTAAAAGCATCAATCTTTCTTGTTTATCAAAATAAGGTAGAATCGGCTATTATTTTTTCCTTTTCGATATTATTTAATCATACTTACCTGTATTTTATTTTATTGTTATTGCTACTTTAACAAAATTTTATTATTAATGGTTTTCCTTCAATCGCTTTTACTCACTCTGGTACTATTTAAGATTAATTAATTATAATGAAGTTGTTTCAAATTTATATCATTATCGAGAGGAAATAATAATTTTTTCGTTTCTTCTAATCGGTACTTAATGTGCCCACATTCTTAAATCGGACTAAGCTAAAAAGTGGGATTTAAAGAAAACTAGGTTTTAGTGGAGCGTTTTTGTCTATTACCGTACAGATTATAATTAATCACGTTGGATGAACTTAATTAAACCACCGCTTAAGATTGGTGTAAATAAAAACGAAAGAGTCAGGGGGAAAACGTTACATAATTGGCCTTCAGTGACAAATTGGTGGATGAGAATAAACTGATTAGAAGACTAACTGAAGATAATGAAACAGGTGCAAAACATTACCTATACAGTACATAGATGGAGCTAACATTGAATACAGCAACATTATAATATTCAGGATGATTCGAAGCAATTCCCAGCAGGAAACATTTCGTCCGATATCTTTGCCAATATCAAATTGACCATTATTAATTTGTGGGAAGTTACGCCGGTCTCAGGAAACGATTAATTACATCTGAGACCTTGAAAATCAAATTAATGTCGATTAATTAACCGAAATAAATCAAATCATTTCCTCTATTATTTCTACGAAGACAAGTTTCCTAACAATTAATTATATCGATTTCTTCCTTTTATTAGGTAACGTTCTAATTTTATTTATCTAACACGTACGGCCCCATCAGCGCAGCGAAAGGTAAAGGAACACGAGAAAAGCCAAAAGTAAATCAAGTCAGAAGGGAAGAACTGTACCTCCCACGTTCTACCTGCGACTCAAGATCCGTTGTTCCTAACAGTCTAAATTTTTTCCTGGAACCAAAAAAAAAAAAGCACGAAGGATGCTACAAGAAGTGAAAAAGTGAAAAGGAAGGTGGAGTTCGCGCCAAAATAAAAATCGTTTCTCTTCTCCGTGCACGCAAGAATGGCGAAAATTTATACATATCTGGTTCCCACACTTCCACTGCAATGATATTTATTGTGACACGTTACGTAGGAATAATATCGTAATGTGTGCCACTTGTGTCACCCTACATATACTTATATGGGGGGCTACAAGTTGAAAAGTTTCTGTTTCATTTTTCTTTTCCATTTCGATACGCGTCTATTATATAATAACAGGGGAAAAAGATGCGAAGAAAGAGGAGAAGAATGGCAACCACCTGTTTTGGAGGAACGCAAAAGAAATGTTAATGCCGCCTCGAAGTAGGAAAGAAATTTCTCCTCACAATGCAAACGTTTAATATATCATAGGGAATTTCTATGGTAAACGCTCAATAATAGAAAGATTATTTTCGGACAGCGCAGTTTCGAATTTATCTTGTGAAATAATGCACCACATAAATATTTATTGCCGTCCAAATGCATTCCGTTTGTTCCGAAAAAGAAAAATCCGTAAAAAAAAAGAAGAAACGAACAGAAATTGATTGAATTCTCGAGTAAGGAATCGAAAATTGTGCGGTAATAAATTTAGGCAAATGTTATTTTTACATTCAAATTTATAAATGACCGAAAACGTTTTAAATAACACAGACACGGCATGCGCTCATTTAACATACATACACGACTGTCTTACGTTTTAATTATAATTCAGCAAATAACTAATAATTTTTTTATGTCCCTCCACTGGAGTCATCTTGGTTTCCCTCAAAACAAAATTATTTCCTCAATTAAATCTTTAATTATGTCCAGAGATATAAATAGCCAAATTATATTTTTCAACTTTAATAGTTTTGTTCTAGATACGCGAACAAAAATTATATTTTCGAACACGAACAAATTGGACACAATAACGATTAACGAATCGTTAATTATACTTTTTTGGTTAATTAAATAATTGGCCCAATTCAAAACTTTAGCACGAGTTGGAAATAATGAGCATCGACACAGGAAGGATTTCTACTCCTTTTAATCAAATCCAGCATTAAATTATGCTACTTTAATAAAACTGCAACTCCTACCCAAGGATTCTAAAACAAAATAATTCGCTTAGATAAAATGTAATTTTATGCTATTGATCCAACGCATTCCAATAAACAGATAAACGATGGATTATAAATTAATGTTTAGCAATATAGAAAAGGTTTGCTAATTAATTAATTAACGTTACGTAATAAAGCGTCAACATTTTTGCAATTATTTTATCGAAGTAATTTGTAATGAAATAAATAAGTAATTAATTGAATTTACAACTTGTACTTATGCTACATATAAATTGCGTAATAACGTTAACAGTGATTTAATAAAAGGATATTACTTAAGGAGATTCGATACGGATAGGCGCAGCGAGACGCTGTTTTTTTTTTAAGATTGGAAAAAAATCACTCGATCAAATTGGAACGATAAACTAATTAATTACTTCTTCCGACTATCTTCGAATGTTTGTTAAAACTCAAACATTAACAACTATAGTCAATGTCAGGTTATTCTCTTTCCTCCGACCATATTATACTCTCGAGTGGTTATTTCCTTCGATATCTGTCATCGTGTTTCTTAAAAGCCGGTAAACCATTGACTCACTTATTCAAACAGTTCCAAGGATTGTATTTAGACGCCGCAGTGAATGTTTACAAAAACTCCCGTCAAATAGTGCGTGGAAAAAAGTTGTAGAGAAAAATTGGTTGTAGAGGAGGAAAGAGACTCTACTGGTGTATCATCGGTGATTTAATAACATTGTAATTTTACACATGTGGTTTTAAATTTTTTCTTTTTGAAGGAGATATACGTCGAAATAAACACGTTTAAAAGTGAAATTAAACATTAACTGAAACGTGAGAAACTGCCTCTTTTTTCGTTTAATTAAGATTTAAAAGTTCTTATCTTTGAAAGTTTCTTAACAAAAAATTTGTTAATTTTATAAATCTCTTTCGTATTAGTCTACTGGTTATTTCTGATTCCAATGGATGGAAGCGACACCTTAAGATTCCACGTACGAGAGAAACCTTACAATCGACAGCAGCATCGACCGACCGGTCAACAATTGATATTATTACAAGAGCACCGGCTTAAACGTGTCCACTGACAAATGTATAGGTTTGTTTGTGGCAACAATAGCGTATAAATCCTCAATTTTCCCATGGCAGTATCAAATCATCCATAACGTGCATAAGTCGTAAACAGTGTTTCCTCTTTTTATTTCATTTTTTTTAACTTCTCTTTCAGTATTACTCCTTACAAGAAATAACAACAATAATAATAATGACGATGCTGCTGACGATGATGAAGAAAAAAAAGAACATCTCGGTAATAATGATATAGCCGAAGAGAACGGTCATCGTAAGGTATGATTATAATCTCTTCGTAAACTTATACCTGTGGCCACATCGAATAGTAGTAGTTTGTAGTAGTGATGATGATGGTGGTAGTAGTAGTGCATATAGCCGCTAAAAGCGGAAGTCATAACTGGTTCCAGCAATCAGCGTGACTGTTGAAGCCCGAAGGACGATAAATAATGAGCCTTCAGAGGAAATATGTCGTTCTTCGTCTTCGAGATTACGGACGGCAAAAACACCCGTTCCGTTTCATCGCATAGGTTCCCCAGGTTCATTAGCTCTTCTAAGTGTTGGTGTTCAACGGATGTCGATGTTACATCGCAACTACTTCTTCCAGAGACGCAGAAAGAGAGAGGGTGTAATTATTTTATTCATTTTTTCAGGTTCAATTTTTCTTTATTTCTTAATGTCGTTCCTTTTATTATTTATAAAGAACGACCACTTACTTCAGCTACCACTTACTACTACTACTACAAGTACCTTTAAATGGCGCATTCCATAATTTCATCTTCCTTTTTTTTTCCTGTTCTTCTGCTACGTCGACCACTTGCACTTAAAGGAAATGATTTGTACACATCTCGATTGACGTATCAACATAATAACGCACGAGTAACAAAACCTACCGCTCGATGTACACTCGCTTTATTAATTTTCATACTTTTATGCAAATTAACGTTTTGTCATCATCAATAAATATCATTATCTCATCGTCTACCGATTGAATTAAGTTAGACGCCAATAATGGAAATTTCACGCCGGATGTTTCGCTGCGTACGAGGGTGGGATGAAAAATTGCCAGATTAAAGGAAACAAAGCACTATCATGTCGAGGATTGCTTTTATTCTTCGATATATTCGCCTTTTAATTCAACACAGCCATAATCCCGTTTCTATAAACCGATTCCTCTAACTGAAGGAATCCTAACGGATCCACGTGGATCCCTAGGAGGTCGATGAAACATGGAATGTGGCCATTTGACCCATTTGAAAGCAACACAGCCGATGCTGATTTCTCATGTTGCAATGAAAAATTGATTGAACTTAATATGGATTTGGAATCTTATATTGGTATAAGAAGATACTTTATTGATTTTTTTAAAGAACAATTGAAGGGGTCGCTTGAAAGATAACAGTTAATAAAACAATCGAAAATCTGTTGGTTAGGGCGTTTCTTTTTCATCCCACCCTCGTATGTAGGCAATAAATTGCATCGTTTTGTTGAAACTTTTAGTTTTATTTAAACTTCCTTTATCTGCATACACGCAATTGAAGACAGTACGAGATAAAAGTGAATTATTCCGGTATAAGCGTGTATTTTTTCATATACGCACACACATATTTCTTATAATATGTCTTGTAGTTGGATTGTTTATTATAGAGAGGAATCGTAGAAAATAATTTGCGCGAATTATGTAATTTTCAGTTCCTTTTTCACTTTAATAGGAATATATTGCTGCGGCGGTAACAACGACAAGAAAGCAAAAGGAATGAAATAAGACGTTAAACAATGAGGAAGTTATGAAACGTGAAATATTAATAGACGAAATAGCAACTGACAAAAGAATTTTGCTCAGAGGCTTGCCAAGTGATACGGAAACAGATTGCTCGTTATATGTAGAAGGTAGACGGGAGATAAAGGTATGATGAAGAGTGCAAAAATTGAAAGGCGTTGCACAAGTCTAAAAAATTGGTGGTCCGACTAAGTTGAACCGCAAAAAGTGTTTTGTGTTAAGAGAGGAAAGCACTGACTTCATCTCAAGAAAGTAAATAAATTTTGGAAGAGGACCTAAAGCAACGTCAACCCTACAAAACAATAATATATTTCACAAGGTCTTAACCCAAATACATGACTTAAATCGAATAGAAAGAGCAACAGATTATGTTTGAAATAAAACTTACAACCACACGAAATATTTAATTATTATCAAAATGATCGCTAGTTAAATGGACAAGAAAATGTTATCTAAATTTCACGTCAATTACGAAGATTTTGCCATCCGTGCCAATATATTAAAGAAATACAAGTAGCATTTAGTGACAAGTATTACAATTAGCAAGAGTAAATTATGTTATCTGCTAAATCTAAAATTTTAATTTAATTAAGCTCACTCACATTCCCCACTTAGAATTGATTGCATCATTGGCGCAACTTTTATACTAAATTAATTCGATTCGAATTAAGAGTTGAAATAACGTTCTAATTTATAGATCTTATAATTTGCTAATTATTTAAAGGAAATACAGACTATTAGAGCGATTAGAAAATTGTGCTCAAACATTATAAGAGTTAATAAAATATATTTCCAAAAAATTCATCAAATCACATTCAGATTAGACGCTCGACTTCGATGCTAGAAACTGGTTTATTTATGAAGAGGCAAACGGAAGAGAAAGATGGTCGAAAAAGAATTTTAATGATGTGGTTTCTTTTTCTAGAGATAACACCATCACTTAAGCATTTCTTCTTTTCCTTCTTCTCTTTCATTCGCTTTTTTGCTCTCAAATTTAATTAAATTTCAATGTTCTTTTTTCGTCTCTCGTCCGTCTCCTAAGAGTATTTCCAGATTTTAATTTTTCTCCTCTTAATTTTTCCATGTATCTATCGTTAAATCCTTCAAATATAATCGTCCACTTCTAAAGACAAGTTATTGGTTAATCCGTACACATTTTGCCGTTGTTATATAACACGAATGTATTTATGCAATTTCCAATAAGAGAAAGAAAAACCCGCTAATTTCTTGAAACGTTTCGTTTAATTATAAATTTCATCACAAAATTAAACTCCAGGAGTTTAAATGGAGTTTGTTAGATGAGAGTTTGATATTCTCCACTTGAACAACATTCCTAAAACTACAACATGTGACTGTAAATGAAAATTTAACGAGCAATTAACGTGCAAACTATACCGAGAACGGTATTATTTCTTGTGAAATAAGTCCTATGTTAAAAGTTATGAAAACGCCTTTCCAATTGGCTAATCGTTAGAAAAAAAAACATTGATATTATTCGCGTGAGGTAAAGAAGCCAACCGTTTTTGAAGTTAATAACGGGATGATTAATGAATCGGAGATTTATTAAAAGGATTAATTTTGGTCTATATGTTTATTTTGGGTATCGAGAAATTGCCAAATTTAATCCAATTTTTATTGCAGGATACGCTACTGCAAATTACTGAAGGAAAATGAAAAAGACCAAAGGCAAAATAATAATAGGAAGAAAAGCGGACCTAAAAGTGGAAAGAAAGATAAATAATGTTTATGTAGTAGTACATCTACCTCTATACAAATAAAATGAACTGAATTCTTTTACGGTTGACGTACTCTAAAACTAACTTGGACCTTAACAAATTCGAGTATCCTGCACACAAATACAGGTAGAAATTGTTGAACAGGTATATGTTCATTCGTTCCTATTCTTAATGCAATATAACAGCGACAACATCACGTCAACAATGAAGGACTGAGTGTGGTTAGAAGAGGACGAAGAAAATTGGAAGTGGTCGCAGTTATTTTCTCCCAGTTTCCTAGTTAAAAGAATCCACGTTGAAAAATACATCAGTCATCTTATAAGTGTTAAAGGAAGGTATAACAAATAAAGAGAGGCGATATAGACTTTTTAAAGTTCTTTTCTATTTTTCCTTTTGGTTATTTATTGGGCAAAAGGAAGGAAAAGTGGCGGTGAAGGGAATGCAATCGGTGCGGATGATAAATGAAATGCCGGATTTACACGCCGATAAGTTCTTATAATAAATTCGTTGATGGTGCTCACTTTTTTGCTTATTTTTGAAAATTAAATCTTACCATAAACGCAACGATTATTATCGTCAGTGAAAAAAATAATTTCCAATCCGCGCCAAACCTTTTCCAATCTCTTGCAAAACGTGTAATTGCGATTATTAAACGAAAAAAAAATACATGAATACGATGGGCAATTATGCAAATGAAGATGCGAATTTCGTCATCACCTTCCTTCACGATTCGCATTTATTATTGCCGCTCTCTCGCAAAATGAGACCCTCTTTAACGTTTGATTATTTTTTTCTTGTCCGACTCTTTCTTAATTTACCTTTCTGTCTCCTCTTATCTCCTTCAGCATCGCCATCACCTTCTTCCTCAAAATTCCAATTTAAATCGAAGGCTACGAATGAGCTGGATTATATGTAATTTAGCGGTCGATGTGTAATAGTAATAATATGAAAGAACTGGAGAGTAAAGTAAAAACAGTTTCCAGAGAATTGTAGAGAAAGAGAGCAGAAAAAAAAACGTTCCAATTGGTCATTTTTCTCGTTGGTACATCCGGTTGTGGTGGCGTAGTGGTTGTTGTTGTTTCTTGTTTCAGGATGGGAGCGCCTCAGTCAGTTGATTCTTCTTCTCCTTGCAAGGTCAGCGACTGATCCATCCAGCATCGTTCTCTCCATCTCTCCCCGCTCCACTTCTTCTTCCTTCCTTCCTCCGGGCCGCATTCCACCGAGTCTCGGCGTTGCCGCATCGTTTCGTTTTAAATATACGTACGAATAATAAATTTTAATATCTGGAACAACATCTTCATTTCAACCACTTTCAGTATTTCACTAATTATAACAAAGTAAATATTAATTATTATTAATTAAATGGCTTAATTAATTCCTCCTTGTTCGTTTCGCTGGTGCCCATTGTGCTGCGCTTCTTGGTGCTGCCTTATTTTTAACCATTCGTTTTTATTTTTGGTAAAACGAAACGACGCCATTCTGGCTTATTATTTAAACTTATTCCACAATAACCTCTTGATCTTTCAGCAATTGCTTTTATTAAGCCTTATTGCTGTTAATATTTTTAAATCGTTTCATATGCGGCAAGGTGCTACTTATACTCACTCGCTAACTCTTCATTATTAAATAAATTTGTTTAATTGTTATGCTCCAATTCCCGTTTCGAACAATTACACTTTATAACACATTCTTTGATCATGCTTTAAGCTATATTTAGAACAATCAAAACGGTTTTAATTGTTATTTAAGTACCTCCAAAAATTAAAAAGGAAGATAGAATGAAGAACAAGATGCGAAGGAGTTAATGAATAAATTCGTTGACCAATTCATTTAATAAGTTCACTTTTTTGGCTACCTAATTAAAACCTACTCTTTTATCAACTTTGTCGTAACTTTTTCTGATAAATTCTTTATAGATTCGAAAATAATTGTAATGTTATGTGAAATTGACTTTTTTTTGTTAGATGATTATTCAAACGAGTCTCTTTTTTAATTGGCAACATTTAATCAAATTTTTAATATACATTTCAGTGCTATTAAAATACAGCCTAATTAGAAAGAAAAAAATAATTTTGGTTTGCTTTCTTTCAATGAAATTTTTCCGTTTGGAATTTTCCTCCTTAATTATATTAACATGTTGTTTTCAACATTGCATTGTTTTATATTTCCTAATTGATAAACATTTAGTTTAATCATTAGTGTGTGACATTGCGAAAACGTAACATGTACTAAATACAGGCAAATATTGAAATTTATTATTAGTGTTGGAATATGCTAACTTGAAAATCCTGAGGAACATTTCGTCCAATTATAACAAAATAGGAGAAAAATTCAGAAACAAATATTCCTTCGTTAAAAGTTAACCAAACAATTATTTGCTGAAAATTAAACTGAAATTTTCTGTTACACAATAAATGCAAAATTAACAAAACGCGTAAACTTCCATCGCTGTGACTAACTAATTTGCAGGCCATTAAAAATGTTGTGTTTCAAAATTAGAATATTCTTCATATTGTATCTTTCATAGTTGGATAGATTTATTTGTTAATTGTTTTCATATTCTTTCAGTTTACTTATCGAAATTTTGGCATTTTCCTTTATATTTGTGCAAATGATCAGATACAGTTCCCCGTTTGTCGACAAATAACGTGCTTGTTTTAGTAGTTTCTACGATGGATGCAATTTTGATTTTGATCTTTTTTTTTGAGAAGCCAAATTAACCACAGATCGCATATGTAGTATCCGACTACCTGAACTTATTTAATTAATATCGAACGAAAATCAAACTCTTCGATTTCCTATACCTATATGGAGAAAAACCTTTACTTTAACATAAACAAGAGCGAGGTAGCAAAGCCGCAACGCTAATTAAACAAGTTATACAAACAACAATTAAATTTGGAATTTGATTTGATTTGTTTTTTTCTTTTTAGGTTTCCTTCGTTTGGTGCAGGAAATAATCGTAAAAATCGTTTAATTAAAATTATTATTTGCCAATTGAAAACAAATGCCATGTGATCCTTTGGTAATAGCCAAAAATATTTCCTTACGTAATTTAAACTTCTTTTTTTACCGATGTGGGTGAGTCAGAATAAAATTCAATAGTTAAATGCTTACGAATTCAAACGCGCAAGCTACATAGGGACGCTTTTTTCAGCAATTGGTGTGGCGATCTTAAAGGAAATTGCGAAAATAATATTTTAAATAAATTGGGATTAACACACGAATTGAGGATTGATTAATAAAGCTGAAATTATCGATCCAATAATAAATTGTAAACAAATATTTGTGTTACTTTTGGGCAATATTTACCGATTATTTATTTACATTAACACTCGTAGATAATACTTATGCCGCCACTGTGAAGCCATTTCTCTATTTTCTTTTCACTTGGAATGATTCGGGGATTTATGAAAATGAATCGCATAATGGCAAATTAAAAACGTTAGGTTTCTTAATAAATTGCTTTATTATAGATCATTAAACGCATTATAATAAATGAATAAATGCATGAAAACAATGTAATAATACGTCCATACATTGGCGAACTCGCCATACAAATTAAACGTGCATATTTAATTAGTTATCGGAAAGCGTTTTCATAATATTTTTCCATCGTGAAATTAATTAAGCGGCCTTTAGACGTAAGAAACGGGAAAACTTGCAAAGAGAAAAAGGACACAAGTGAACGAAATGGATGTACGCAGTAATATATAATGGGGAGAATGTGTGTATGAATAATCATTATAATAGCTTTATTTCCTATACCGAACGTCAAGAGAGCCTTTTATGCATCTTATAAAATTTTAATATAGTAATAGCACACACACACATACGTATAACCACTATATACGTATAATGTAAAACGAGTTTACCAATCTTCGTAAACCGAAACTAGATAGACAGGTAAAGAGAATAGATATATAGTGGAGAGAAAGACCTCAAGGCGGAGAGAGAGAGAGAGAAGCTATTTTGAAAGGTTGGGAATGAAATAAAAATAATAAAAATAAAACTAATCACGAACGACAACAACAGTATATTCTTCCATCCGTACGTTTGTATAATAAACGTTGGTAAAGGAATCCGGACATGGATAATTCAAAGAGAACGACTGCTTCTTCTACACGCCGGTGTTTGCGCTCGTTTGACTACTTAACTCACTCGCACACAACCACACTCAAATTCACGTGGAAGAAAAGGGACGTGTGTGTGTGTATATCTTGTGACACGTTCACGTGATTCCGAGAGATACCTTACGAAAGAGTGAATAATAATAATAGTAATTCCCAAGAACGAGATGCTATTGTTCTAACGTGTCCGTTATTAAAATATTTGCATAAATTTAGAGAAAATAAAAGAAAAAGGCCGAGAAGGAGAGACAGATTTACTCATTCCGTGGTAACGTATAATATTTTGTCACCTAATATCGTATGCATATTCTACAAGGGGCAATCTGCAAAGAAACCAGCGACGAAACGTAAGACGACCGATGACAACTTCTTGCTGTCAAAGTTTCGTCATTTTCTTCTTGAATTAAAAACTATTTGCAAATGTTTTATCGTAAAAAGATTCAATCACTCGCGTTAGAAAGAAAACGAAGCCGAAAAAATATCGTAAAGCTGCATTTTTTGGTGCTATTTGCTATTTTCTCGAATCCTGCAAATTTTCACCTTTCATGGGGGAACATTCATCTTCGTACATCGATGTCAATTTTAAAATTATCATTATAAATTTGCATTTTTTGTTTGCATTAATGTATTTTCCATTTAAATATATTATTCCAAATAAAATATCTTATTAAGATTATATCTTTAAAAAACGTTAGTAAAAGTGCATCAGAGTGTTGATGGAAGTTTGCTGAAAAATAAAATATAATCGTGCAAGAATACGTTGATTTATGTATGAACTGCCCCCGTAGCCCCTAATTATTATTTAACTGCAGAAACTAATTGAAATTAAGAAATTTTAAAGCAATTTAAAACTGTATGAATCTTTTGTCGTAGTTCTAAGTCTTTCTAAATCACTCTCGCATTACTTGGAATCTTGTAATCGTGATAATTCCATTCCTATAGCGAACTATCGATTTGCAATTAGTGGCATATTTCTATCAAGAGGTATTAATTTACACGATTAGCGTAAAGTAGTAAAATTCCCAATAAAACAATTAAGCGTTGCACAACAACAATGGAAATTCTACTGAACGATCAAGGTTCATTAATGCGGAGTGAGAGAAAGAACGGCATTCGTCTGGTTCAGGTTACTGTTTCAGGAAATTAAATTGATTTTTACGGCACGTTTTATCTTAAACAAATATAAATATCGCATAGTCAGCGTTATAGATCAGATTACGGAAATTAATCAAAACTTTTCTGCTCCTCCATTATACGAACGACGATCGATCTTTATTCGCTTCTTCTATAATTTAAATGGACAAATGAAACCCATGCAAAGGGCAAAAGAAGTTATAAATTAATTGAAGAGTAGACGAAATCTGGGCTCCTTAACGATTTTATAATTAGAATCGTTGTAATCGTAAATAATGGTGGACTGGTAGGGGTTAACTTATAAAAAATGCATCTATCATTTAAGCCAATTCGTGAGCATTTCTCATGATCTCTCTCGGCCCAACTCTTAATATAATATCGTTATTTATGTTACGTACACTCGAAATGTGATTGGATTGAATTTAAATAATACGGGTGCCACGTAATATAATCTCAACTTTGTACAAATAAACGTTTCGTTTGTCTTCAATCTTCCAACTTGGTGCCACCATCGAAAATATAAATTACATACAAATAACAGGCACGTGATTGTATTTGAAATTTAAAATAATAATGGGAATAGAAAATTTCGAGAGAGTAATTGTCATCCCATTCGATTTCCATAATTTCCTCGAACCAACGTTCAACATCTCACGGCGTGTCGTATGTATTTATATACGAATCGATCATTGAAATTAGAAATTTTGCCTTGTGGGTGTCGATCTGATCTAAAATCGAAATCTGAAAATGTTTCAATCGAAATGAATTTATAATGTTCATTGAATATCTTGAAAGAATGAATAATACATTTCAATAAGCTCCTATGCTCAAACTTTCAAAATTGGTGCTTATTCTAGTTTCCAATTGGATGGTACATAAATCAAGCAAAGTTGCTAAATTCTATTTCGGTTTCTTTTTTTTTAACGCTTAATTATTTTCATCGGATATTAATGCTTGCTCATCATGAGCAATGAAATAAATGCGTTATCTAATCTAGCATATTTAAATGTACGTGCGTTATCAGAAAAATCGATGTACGATCGCGATAAATGTTTTTGGCTGCAAGAGGAAAGTGCGATTTACGTCAATTAAGTGTATATTTTAATTTATAAAGCAGTTAATTTAAGGAAATTTTATTAGCTAGTATAAATAATTGTAAAAATCTTCTTCTACAGTTTTTCTTTTAATAAGACGCAAGGCCATTAAAATATTTTCATCATAATTAAAATGAAAAAGGCATCATTTAATTGGAAAGAATTTCTCATGGCATTAAAATAATAATCTTTACTGAATATTGTCACTAACTCCTACATGGGTTTTACTATTATTATTCTACACGTACGTATCTACTACTGTTGCTATTGCTTGCTTGCTCGCAACCTACTGAATTCAATGACCTTCTGAAGGAAGGCGTATCGGTGAAATATGAAATTATTTATACATACATTTATACCCTACAATTGATTGAAATTTTAATGAGATAGGAGAGGAACATGATAATAAGATACATTTCGTACGTGTAAGTTTACTTTCGTTGTTTGTCGTTAGAACAAGTTTCAATCATTTGAAATCTAAGCATAATATTATCGATGAGAAGTAATCTAATTATGCGAAACAAGAACCTAGTTCCGGCACAAGAATGACGATAGTTCTGCAGCAATTTCCGGCTGAACGAAGTCAAAGTGACTGACGTCAATATTGCAAACCAGTTCTTCGGCAATAAAAAGAAATTGTTTTCGAATTAAAATTGATACTTTTGTAAAGAAAATGGATTGTTATGTGCATATCCTATTAATTAATTGAATGCATTTAACGAATAGGAGGAACCGTAGAAGAAGAAGCAAAAAAAAAAGAAATCTTAAGGAATTGTTGTTTGTACGTGCAGAACCCGGAACTCACGACTACCTATTATTATTTCCACTGTACATTTTATATTATAGAGCAAGAGGTCAGAATTGTTCATTCCATATAAATAAATATATTTCATGTCTATTGCATAATTGTATTTTAACAAATAAAATTACTTCCTACCTGAAACTAATAATAACGACATAAAATGTATTTGTTCCAACGGTCATAAATACGATTCGCAGCTATTATCAAACGACAAGCAAAAACCGAGATCGATAAAACAGTCCAAGATTGTTAGGCATTTCCTAATCGAAATTTGGACAGGTTCTTAAAAAAAACATTTTTTCTTTTCGTCCTTTGTAATTAACAAGAAAAAAGTATTAATTTACTAGAATGTTAGGCTTTTGGTATGAAATTGAGAGAAAGAAAAAAAAACGAAATGTTACGGCGACGACGACGAATCTCGAATGTCAGTTAACGGAAAAGGATGCCTTGGGCAACGACGTATCGCTTCCTATTTTACTTCACAAGTTTTATTATACACCACATGTAAGCAAAGCCGTTGTGTACGTATCAAGAAAAAGAAGGAAATAAAAATGGCAATGGACGAACATTAAATGTCGTTCTCTCGCTCTCTCTTTCTTCCATTATTGCTGGATGACAGCAATAATACTAATAACGGAATTCAATCCGTTTCTTTCTCCCAATCATCATTTAATGTCATCGGCTAAAATCTAAAAATGTCGAACCGACGGGAACCTCGGATGTATGTAAGCATTAAATAAACGTTAATAAGAGTACGTATCGTTGCATAATTAATTTGGAATCGTTCAGATCGTATCGGCGAATCGATTTACAACGGCTAACTTATATTTTCCTCTCGTTCCGTATTATGGAATAAATACGGTAGCCCCTAAAAATAAATCATTTCGATCGCTAACGAGCAATTCTAACAGCAAAAAGCAGCATCGGCGGCGATTCGCGTTAGTTTGTAGTCGAAAAGACGTTTTTTAATCATAAAAAAGGCTTTAGTAATCATTAAGTATATGAAAATAAACAGAAACAATTTCCTTTAACTTGGTAACTGTTTCGCAATTAAAGGAAAAACTAGTTTTTCCGTGGAAAATAAGGAAAAAAGAAAGACGCATAATTTTTTAGTCAATAATTAATAATTACGTTTAATTAATACAACACTAGCATTAGAGAAAAAATCGTGCATAAAGTAGAAGAAGCAAATTGATGTTTTAATCATGTGATTATTATTTCGTAATAATTACTAAACAGATATTATATTAACGGTATAGTTATGGTATATTTATGCATCTAATGAATATATTTATTAAATTCTGATATTATATAAAGCCTATTATATCCTGGAAAAGGAAGTTGTAGGAAAAAGGAAAGAGAAAAATATAATAATCAGATTTATGGTTAAAATAATAGAACATTATAATAGAAAATGATATTCGTTGAATGAGAAATAAGTCATTCTAATAATAACAAACAGCAACAACAACAAAATGTTATTTAGGTTTAATTTAATTCACCTTCAGGTGAAATAGGGTTTTCTTCTTTTTTTAATTTTTTTCCGTTTGGTCATTCTATTTCCTCATTAAATTATCTACTGAAATCAGTTAGCCAATCATGATTGAAAGTTACCATAGAAAATAAGAAGAAAACGTACACTTAATTAAGGTATAAGAGAACGAGAAGAAGCAAAAGAAAGAAAAGTTTTAATATTGAAAAAGAAACGGGAAACGACGTGTAATTAATACAAAAATGATAAAGAAAAAGAAGTTGAGCAAGAAGAAGTAGAAGAACGAATAAACATGCGACACGTTGATACTCTCCGTTTATACAATAAACTTTAATCAGAAGAAGAAGAAGATGGAAACTACACACAGCATCTAAAGAAGTATGTGTGGTGACCCGGAGTAGCATGTGGTATTTAACCTTGAACGCTAACTTCCGGAAAGGAGCTGTTACATACATCTTTAATACATTTTTTCTCTTTCGCTCTGTCTCAATGTTTGTATCTTTCGGTCCCTCCAGTTACTTCACTTATAGAAGCCGCACGCACATCTAGATAGATTCCAATTTATATTTACATGTAAATCTTAATTTATCCCTCATTTTCCTTTTCCCATCATCTTCACATCTACAGGATCGATTCATGTTTATTTAAGTCAATCGATGGGAGGAAAAGAAGATGATGATGATGAAGAAACGTTTGAACATAAATATTAATGGAATATTTAGGAATAACTAGATGTGATGTTTTAATAAAATTCCTTAAAAAAATTGTTTCATGGAAGTCGCGGCATTAATCAATCCGCTTTGAAATCGTTTTCTTTGCCAATTTGAAAACACTTTCTTGATGGTGTTTTGTATTCCTTTCTTTTTGCAGCTCGTTAATTTGCCATGGTAAGAGTCAAATCGTTTTCTTCCCATGGATCCCCCCACATCTTGCGTTTTGCTGGCGCCCTACTTTTAAGTAGGAACATTCCTGCAACCTTTTTTTTTAGTATGCATAAGACGACGGGTTAAAATGTCCTTGTTAATTAATTACTGCCGGATATTTTATTTTTTCTTAATGTTTTCACACATCATAATCCCATGACTTATTATGAGATTCTTTTTTAATCATTGACGTTTTCCCAAGCGCTTTTGTCAAGGGTAAGTGACTATTTATTCCCTCATATAAACATTATCAGAAATTTCCTGAACACCTCACGAATAATACGTTTGTATTGCTATCACCTCTAAAATGCACTGATTGTTTCAAACTTCCTCAAAAAAATTGCTTTTTTATTTCTGGTTCCAACTCTGGGAAATTAAATTTTAGTCACAAAATTATCTGGCTCATGAACTAAAATGTTTAAAAGAAAAATTATTTCTCTGGATGTAAAAAACAAATCTTGGAGCGTCTCATGAGGAATATTTGACATTAGATCAATAATAAATGAATCCAAGTTCTCTAGACAAGCCGAAATAAACGGATATTTTCTTCTTGGTTCAGCCTCGACTTCCGTCCGACCAAAAGAGCGATTTCTTTCGGTTTCCGGTTATTGCAATCAGTTCCGGTCTTATGTCGATACAAAAGGAAGTGAATGCTGAATAGCCGTTTTAGATTGTTTAAAAAAATCTTGATTATTCTAATTCTCCTTTTTGTATTGACACTGTGTCACATACAAAACGGTTTCACAGCATGTCTCTAGTTAAATATCTACTGCAGAGGAGAATTGCATTAGCAAACATTTTCCTTCAAGAATCCTTTCAATATGTCTGATAAATCGAGAAAACGTTACGGATTTTACGGGGTGCAACAGCGCCAAGTAGCTAATCTATCAATTCAAGATTACCTCAAGCATGACATTAATAATATTGTCCTCTTTCGATTGTGATTAATTCCTCAACATTTGCTCGCAATTAAACTGCACCTCGTGAATAGCAATCATAATGATCGTGATAGATTTCCGAATCATTTCAAAAATGTTATGTTAATCTCTTGGCGGAATACCGAGCAGCGTCGAGATAAGATTAATAACGTTGCAGGCACTAAAAATAACTGATTGATAATTAATTCTTCCACCTTTTTTGTCCGCATCGAGAACGATCAGAATTTGCACTCTACACTGACCGTGTGTGTTGTCAATGTGGCGAAACGACGTTAAGAAATGTGACGTGGTTGTTTTAATCGAATAGGAAATATGCGAAAATGGCAATCGATTCCAAACAGTTCCGCCTTTTTGGCGTGCCATTAATATTCAGATCACGTTATATTAAACATGGCGAAATGTGTATGAAGTCAAAGAAAGAAGCAAACGAACGAAGAGAAAAAAATTAATGCACGCGGATAATTCTAAATTATATCCGTAACCTACGCTCTAATGCCATATAAGAGATAGGTATTAATAGAATAATAATAATAGTAATATAAATATAGTCATTACTATTATTTATTTAATTAATATAACAAATAAATTTTCATATTACAAATCCGGAAGCGTTAATAAAGCAGCTTTTTTTCCTCTCTCTCTCTCTCTCTCTCGCCATCATAAACTATTGATTATCATTACTCTGACGTAATATAATGGTTCAAAGATATGTAATAATATTATCGAATTAATGGCCAGTAACGTATTTGCGTAGGTAATCTGTTATAACAAATGGCACGAATTGCACCTAAATCATTCTAATTCGCATTTGGTGCTTTATGAGTGATAACAACTGCTTAATTAATTTTTTCCTAGTTTCGATTAATTATTTATAATTACGGTCTAATAACAATAACCAATTGAATAGAAAATACGGTAAGGTTCATTGTACCTGACGGTGTTATATTTTGAGACACGTTCGGTAGACTTGTTTGTATGAATATAGTGATGCAGTCAGCAGTAGCAGCAGCAGGATGTATTTAATGTGCATTAAACTCTTTCAGGATGATTATTTTAGGTTTGACCTGCATTTATAACCGAAATTCCACAGTTTTAAATAAAGTGCACGGCAGTAATTCGGATGAAAAATTACGCGGCCGTTCCTACGAAATTATCACACTTAACTTCTTTCTTTTTTCGCTCGCAACGTTTTTAATTGAAAAATTAATGGTAGCATCATCAAACAGTAGCCGAAGCTATGTATGTGATAATTATTTTAAATTATAACGAACAATTGCACAATAAACGGCGTTTTAAAAGCTTTCAGCGAGTACGAAAAAGAGAGTAAGAAATTATGCGACAGAACCGTATGGATGGAAACGTGGTACGAAATGCCAAGAATTTTAGTGTGTTACTTAAATGTAACTTCCTTGTTCCTTGTCCAAAAAAGCGAGCGACCAAAAAAATGGAGACTAAGATTTTTAATTATTCCGCTCGTGTTTCGAAACAGAATTCATCTAAAATTAAATGCTCGCATGTAACATCTCCTGCATTGTGCTGCATCATTTTTGAAATAAACGATGGCAAACAAGTCAGTCTTCTGCTCTCTTCCGCTTTCATCATACCGTTTTTTTTTGTCTTATGTATGTATTTAAGTACTCGTCGATATAAATTTTAGTGGAACGGATAAACGTTTCCGGGTACGAAACCATAATAATTATTTATACAAAACAAGAACGAAAACTTCGGAATCTTTCCGTTATTATTTAAAGTCCAACTTGACGCACGATCATCTGTTTAATGTCATTAGAATTACGATTTATATTTACGCAATCGAAAATAGCATTAATTTTAAACAAAATATAGTTGTCGATTATAAATATTCATGTAGGAATAAACAATTATTTGCATTTAATTGAATTTTCCATTAAAGCAATAACAAAATATGTATATGAACCGGATGTTTCTTTAATCCGGAAACGTTACAATACTAGTTGTAATGGCAAAGGTTAAAATGTCAAGTTATTATTGTTAAATAATTTATAAGCTGGCAAAATCAAAGGAAAATAAACAAATAAATGGGGGAAACAGACAAAAAAATAAGTCTGTGACCTCGAGGTCTCTCTACTTAAAGATATTATTACTATTATGAAGAATATCCAAATTAGCATAATTTAAAACCGAATTCAACAAACACACTCGCCTATTACAAACGTTTAAAATGAATCCGAAATAATAACAAGAGAAGTAATGGAATGTAAATTATCACATTCGTATTAATTCAATTTGAATGTAGGCAAATAGACAACAATAGTCGTGTGATAACATCGTAATGCGAAACCAATGTTTGATCCTATTTAAAACGCAAAGTTTCCAATTTTGATTTGCTTATACTTAAATGAGAATTGTCCAAATCTATTAACAAGATCGTTATTTTCTTCCACTTTGCGCAAATCAGGTTTTATTTGGATAGTAGCTGGTTATCTACAATACGGAATCGAAATTGTTTCGATGTGAATCTTCATCAATGTATATAATATCGAAAATTGATGATTTTTTAAAATGATAAAACAGATACTTGTTTCGAAAAAGTGGCGTTATTAGTCATATATACGAGATAAGAACAATCATCACTACCAATTACTTCGTAGATCATTATCAAAATATCGATTTGCGTCACAAATTGACTGCTACTTAAAAAATAAGTGAGTATTAATTAATACGACGCTTAATTAGTGTTGGTAAATAATCAGGAAATAATAATTAATTTTTAATAACAGTTGATTAAATACGTCTGCGTGTTAGCTAATGTTAAAAGTTAATTTACAATTACGGATTTCCCATTAACGTGTTCATTTCATTTTTAGGAAAACAGATTAAACGAAATGATAATGTAAATCACTAAACTATTTCTTGTCGTTCCTTTTTCGAAATACAATTCTATTCAGAGAATAAATTTGTTTGTCTCAAATAAAGTTATCTGTGCTAAAATTACATGAGAAAACAAGAAATTAAATTATGATACCAATCTTTCCTTTTTCTTTACTTAAGCTTAATTCGGGTTTTGTTTACGATATTATTCGAAATCATAATCTTCTTGTCGTTTAAGATATTTTCTTCTACGTGTGATTGTTCCATTATTTTTTCCAGTAAAGACATTAATTTAAATAATTTTATAATTCATGCAACATGCTAACATATGTTACTGCTATAAAAACAGCATTAAACATGTTTATATTGATTTATCATTAAATCCTACGTATGTACAGGTGGCTTTTTCAGTTTTTAAGCGTTCGATAAACAAGGAGTAGATTTTTTTTTAACTTTTGATAAGTATTACGCACATCCAAAGTTTCCAAATCTTGTAATTTCATATTATCATTCAGTCATCTAAGCATTAATATAATTCAGATAAAGCATTATCATGTTTGGTCACGCTTTCATTGAATGGTACCAATTTAAAGCATAAATATTTACCTCGAGTTCCTTTAAATTAGCTCACCAATAAAAAAATACCTTTTCTATAGAAGAATACTATTATATATTGCATATGCGATGAATACTTGTTTGATTCAATTTTTGTATCTTTTCCATATGAAACAAATATTCGCACAATAAAATAAATTTGATAGTAAAAAAAATGCTACTTTATTAATTAATAAATCAGTTAAAATATTAGCTTAACGATACGCTTTATTTAAAAAGCATATAAAATAACTGACTTTTGCGTAAGAAAATGATAATAATCCAGCCAAAATAACAAACAAAACAATTTCAAACTTTATGGATCCTTTATTAATCTTCTGTAAAAAATATTTAATTTTATTAAGTTATAATAGTAAAAAGATAATAAATTGCCATGTCACCTGCCTGATAGTGTCTCAATTAATTATTATGGGTAATTATGTATCGCGAATTGTGTAACAATATTAATAGTTGCGTTAGTGGGATTCGGATGATTAAGTGGAACATTCAGAAAAAGACAATGTCGAATTTGTTTAAAAATTAACGTAATTAAATTGTGTTAATACATAATTAATTTAAAAAAATATTATTATCGTATTTATTGCTTTAATTTATTACAGAAAAATGAATACAATTATTACTGCCACTTGCTTGCTCCACTTTAATGTAACTATAGTTTTTGCTCTCATGGTAAACCTTAAAGATTATATAACTTTATTATGGAATTAATGAACAGCAGTTTCCAGCAAATAATAAAGAATGCTTAAGTTTTTGCCATACATTTTTTGTAGTAGTATGGACAGAAAAAACTTCGATCGTTCATATAATGCCACTTTCATTGTATTAACATTATATTTTATTATTATTAGATAATTTAAATATGTATTATCAACTAGTTAATTTAATAATTAATTAACACTTATCAACATACATAATAATAATAATACAAGAATGTGTATTTAGATGTTAATTTGTACAATTTTAAAAAGTCTCGTTCATTATGTAACGTTATCTTTTGTGTAACGAAACGAAACGAACAAAATGAAAATAAGTTTGTATTTAATTACAATATCGAGCCAGGTTAATTGTATTTATAATTGTAATTGTTATTTGGTCAAATGACCAATGAAACTTGTCTTTTTGCTTCAGTTGTCTGGATGCAAATTAGCGTGCGATTGTAAAATAAAGTTTATATAACAATTTATTTTTATTCAATTTTTCTCCCATTATAAAACAACATATACCATTTGATGGCAATCAAATCAAATGTGGCAACATTTACTTACATTTTATTGATTCTTCGGATCGCCTACAGACTCATACGAGTGATCAAAATTAATTAAAATTAATCCATCAATAAATCCCAATATTATTATTAATTAATTATGGATATAATCGCATCATTATATAATTAGCTTCTTTCTATTTGGCCTAATTAACGAATTCATTGAGAAACATTTATTTCTGCTGCTAATCCATTAGTAAAAAGTCGCTAAAAGCACATTTAGTTAAATTTGTACTAATTAGGTTGATTTTCTTTTTCAAAAATAATGAACTTCAATAACGTTAAGCAAAAAATTTCCACGTATTACACGGTCTCTTACGGACGTCTCTAGTAGTTAAATAATAATATTTGTTAAAAAACTTATTGCACATTTATTTAGATTAACAATCATATCAAATCAAGGTTATTTACTTAAGCGAATGCCTTTACACTTCAGAAGGAGTGAAATGAAATAAAAGAGTTATTTTTAAGTCCATTATTATTAGCAAATCTTGAGTGCGCTTTTATTATAAGTTATAAATAACGAAATTTATGTTTGTTATCGCTATTACGTAAAGTTACAACGCTAAACGATGCAAGCAATAGCAAATATTTTAATTAATTTTTTTGCGGTATCGATAAACGAGAAAGGACACTAATGCCAATTAATGGCCTTCTTTAGGCAGAGAATTAAAGATCATTGGAATCTTAACGGAAGTTAATGGGAAAATAGAAGAATAAACGAAACGACGTGACTAAATGAGATAAGAAATCGTCCTGGCTGTGGTTCCCCCAACGGAGCCAGGAGAGCAAAAAAAAACACTTTTTTACCCTTAGTGCTGGTGGTATTATTATAATTTTTTTTCTGTGAAATCGTACCATGTGCATTCGAGAGTGTCATATTTTGAAAAGGGTGTCATGAATAAGGTTTGATTTATATTTATTATTTTTAATGGTCCTTTATTTTTCTTTGCAGGAAAGAACTTGGTAACTTTACCATTCCAATTCTCATATCCAATTAGTCAGTTGGCGAAGTAAATAAAATATCGATCCTAGTAATTTCATGAACAGTTGACAGAGAGAAAATTGTTTACCGAATTCTAGGGGGCGAGTAAAAGGAAAGACGCCGTTTACATTTGGAACATTGAACAAGTT
This sequence comes from Hololepta plana, assembly GCA_963695495.1. Classification (NCBI taxonomy): domain Eukaryota; kingdom Metazoa; phylum Arthropoda; class Insecta; order Coleoptera; family Histeridae; genus Hololepta; species Hololepta plana. The sequence continues at coordinate 13,434,318 of OY968831.1, read as the reverse complement.
GTTGTTATTCTTCATATTTGAGTCTGTTAGCTTCCTTTAACAAATTGGCTAATCCAGGAACTGTGAACCTGTTACCTTCATTAATAATTCTCTTCCTGATATTTGCCTTAATTTACATAAAAACTCAGAGTTCGTCAACAAACACATTGGATACGTGCACATTACACAAAAATGATTTCAAAACAATCATTTATTAAACGTTGAAGAATGTTATTTAAATGGATATCATATGATGTTATAAATAAATAAATTAAATAGTAAACGTTGATTATTATTGTTAAACATATTTTATTTGTTCGTTGTACGTTTTAAATCACAATAATAATAATAATTTAGTATCTAAACTTATTTTTTAATGCGTCGTGGAATTTATTAAAGACAATAGCCTCATCAAAGCGAAGTTTATATTTTCTTCCTGGTTTTCAATATAATCGAACAATGACAGTGTCTGTTTTATTTCCTAATGCAAATAACGTTGGACCATTTCGAATCGATCGTATTCTATTAAATGATCAATTTCATGTGCATTCGTCATGGCCGATTGTAATGTAAAGTAAGTAACGATCGAGTCGGACTCTTGTATAAATAATATTATTGACTTGCCAGCCTCTCTCTTAAGTGTGTTCGTTGTCTATTCCACAACGAACATTGATTTCGTTCCAACACTAACGAGCAAGATTTGCATCATCGCCAAACAAAATCTCCGGCACGTTTTAGTCTTTTGGCTTTGATGTTTCTTTTCCCATCCTTTCGATTTCGAATTGCATTCAAATTGATTAGATTCAATTATTTACTCCTATTTAAATAAATTAACAAGCGTTCGCATTATGTTAATTTCGAATTTAATTCAACATAATTAATATACTTTACGACTTGGACGTTCTGGAAGGATGAAAGAAAAAAGTCGGCTTACGGTATTCTAGGAAGACAGAATCAAATCTATTTTCTTATGAAACGGAGGTAGGCGTACATTGTGGAACTCCGGAGGAAAAATAAAAACCAGTTCTTTTCCGTTCGGACAATTTATGTGTGTGTACGTGTGACTTGTTCCATTGTTAGATGTTAGAGAGTAAATATGGCTTATCTTTATAATGAAAGAGGATCCCTTTTACACCTACAATAACAGGTAAAGTATCCTGTTCAAAATTCGGAAATATTAAGTATTACCTCGGAAAAGAACGCTAGGACCAAAGGAAAAAAGGAGGCTACAACAACAAGGTGAATGATGAGGAAGAAGAAGGGAATAAATAATGTTTTATGGTCGAGGTACCACTTGGAAGATCAATAAAGGAACTATATATTTCAAAACAACAATCAGGCATTAAAATCATTGTCTTTTGATTCGAACGATGATACGTCATTTCTTTTGCATTTTCCTCTTCTGCTTGACTATTTTCAACATTTTATTGTATGGGACATGGCAAGCTTTTGAGTTGTATAAGTTCCGCTTTTACAACAATTGTAAAGCCGATCCACTTGAAGTTAAGATTAACCATTTCGTCCGCTAACAATAATGGCAATTGTAAAGCTGTTGTTCGCCTTAAACTTTATGGTATTATCAACAACAACTCGAGTGGTAAAAATGAGGAAATTACTTTAGTTTCAATAGGTATCCCAAAAAAGGACTTTGAAGAAATGGAGTTTTATGCTAATATTTTACCTGCAAAAGAAAGTTGAACGCAACTGTTGATCAGACGAAGAAGTGCAATGAAACGCTTTTTGTATTTTCTTTTCTAAAGCTATCCTCATCATCATCGTCATTTAAGTAATGAAGAATCATAAACCAGATAAGAATAAAAAATTATCATATTTATTCTTAACGTTATTTGTTTATTTACTGTTTGGTCTTTGATAATAGTATTGATAATGTTAAGAAATACCATCAATTATTATTGTTGAATAATACATAAATAAACAATTAAACATTATTAATAATGAAATAAATATAAGTTTACAGAACACTTGACACAGATGGAAACTGCGCAATCTTTCTAGTCGAAACAATTTATTTGCTATAAGTTTTGTTAAAATAAAAGCTCTTTGCCATTTTTCTATAAAAGACAAAACTAAAGGTCTTTAACCTTTTCTCCACTCTTATTACGGGTAAAAAGAAGCGAGCAACATAATATTTTTTGCTGCATAAAAAAGAATCACCGAGAACTTCCGACTGGGAGTATTTTCCTGATCTTTATAGTACACACATCCATCGGATATCCGCTTTCAATTTTTTTTTCGCTCTTCCTTCCGTCTTCAAACCGTTCGCATAGCCGACAGGAAGTCGTCATGTTTACGAGAGTATGAGAAGCAACGTTATTATTATTATTATGCTATAAAATTTATAGATAGAATATCTTGCCTTAAATGTTGATCAAAAAATAAATTTCAGCTGAGAATTTTGGTATGTTAATATTAATGGCACGAATATATAAAAAAATGCAATAAACTGTTCCTTCTTTCTTTTTGCTCCTTTTTAACGAAGAGGAGACATCAGTTTTCTTTATTATTTTTAGTAGGAAATAAAAAGTTAATTTAAATACTTGTCCTATTAATAATTTACATAACACCTGACAATGTTATTATTATTTTGATTCCGAAATATATGCTTTTGCGTCAATTGATTGAAGAAAAATAATGAAAAAATTCCATTCCTATTCATTCCATTTTATTCATGACGACCGCGCGAAAATGTTCCAAGGATTATTAAATACAATTAAAGTTAAAAGTAAGTATAGCTGAATATTGAAAAAGAAAATCACTTACAAAACGTACATGTAGGTGTTTCTTTTTGCCTGACTATTAACGAGTAGGTCTCCAATTAAAGCAATAACATATGAGAACGAGAAGAAATCCAAGGATTAAGAATGAAATTGTAATTATAGGAACGGATGTGCTTTGCAACAGTAAAATATCGTTATGATTAATGTTAAATCTTACACTTGTTGTATAACGAGTTTGAAATTCTTATTTCTCAAGTCTTTGATGATGATAGTAATAAGAACAGACTGTGATGATAATATATATGTTGTATTCCTTCCTATTATGAATAATCACGTTCAACTTAGATATTTATTGATTCAAATTGATTTTCTACATCGCATTCAATATGATAATAGTCATACCACATGCATATGCATTTTTCAAATAGTGGAGTTAGTATTAGAAACGAGAAGGGAAAAATTGTATGTGGAAATAAAGAAAGAAAAAAATAAACCTGCGTTATAATAAATTTTAATTAATGCAACTTGTTTACACTTAATTTTCGTATACGGTGTGAGGTTTTACTTCGTTCGGACGCAGATACGTGTTCATTTATTTTTAAAAATCAGTATCAACGATAAGTAATCGAAGCACCACCCGGTATGTTATAATTAATAATTTATTATTATTACCAATCCTATTAATATGAATGCTTTCAAATTAAGTGCGCTTTTCTGCGTGTTACCAATATAATAATGAGATACTACGTGTACAAAAAAATGCCCTCGTTATTATAATTTATTAATTATATAAATAATTCTATTTAGCAGAATCAAAAATATTAAATAGATGCAGAGGTCTTTATTGCAAAGAGTCTCTGATGTTGACCACAAGCAGAATTATGATTTTCTATCAACTATTAATTTTTTGTCAACTGAGACTTCTCACACGAATATTTGAGGAAGTTTCCCACACATTTTTTTTGGAAATTGGGATCAGCGTCTCGATTGGTAATTTATTATTTACTAAATTAATAATTATCGATATTTTTTTTTCGCTCTCTAACAATCTTGCCAACCTAGTTGCCTCATAACAAATATTTGCTTAATAAGCAAGTTATCAGCGTCTGGTAGAAAAAATAGTAAATAAACTGTGTGAAAAGTTGTAGGAAAAATAGAACAAGAAATGATTTACTTTCGCATTATAGGAAAGCCCATGTGTATATGACGAATAGATTCGAAGCGAATCACCCTCTAATATTTTCACCCATACATTTATAGAAGGGATGAATGATTTATTATTGTTCGCATTTAAACATGTGTGATATTATTATTGGAATCTTTTCTAGCATCGGACGAATAAAAAATAAATAAATGGAGACAAGTATTAGGAGGAATGAAAAAACGAAAATAATAATAATAAAGGGAGCGAACTGGATTTTTATGATATTTTATTCAGTCGACACCTGTTATATACTCGTCACACAAAAATTGGTACAGTTAGGAGACGACATTGGGACAGTTAATCACCGCTATAGTCTACTTATGTTCTTTTTTAATGTGTAGCAAAAAAGCTTTTCGGGTTGTTGTTTCTGTTGTGTTTACTAGGTCAACATTTTATTTGCTTCCATCGTCTTTCCTCTTTTACTTTAATCTGATGCACATTCTTTTGCAAATGGAGATACATAAATAAATGTACGATCGCGATACGATACTTCCTTCCTCTTATTAAAAAGTAGCCATCGAGCATGTGTTGGCAATTTTCCGATTCTTGCTCTTTTTAATTACACATTACGATTCATGCTTCTTACTACTTAACTGCTGCTATTATGAAATTTATGTGACCCACATTGTTGCTATAATAATAATCGCATTTTAACATCGTACTATTAATCTTATCTTATCTCTATTGTACACATAAATTTATAATTGTACCATTTAATGAAATTAAAATTTATTTGTTTAATTCAGGATTGCGTAAATCGAGAATGAAGAAAAGCGTTTCACTCTCATTTATAATTATTGCTGTCGTTGTGATTTCTTTTTATGAATGTAAGTTGCATCAAAATGTTTGTCTATCCCGCTTGTCTCCGTCTTCTGTTTGCTTTTTATAAAGTCATTAGGCAAATCAAACGAAATATTTCCATTATACTGTCATAATTTTTAAACAATTTACGATACTATCATCAACATCAAAAAATCTGTTTGCTTATTTTTTAAATTATTATTGCGTTAACAAAAAATCTGTAACACAATTTCGTTTCGAGACTTTTTTTTAACAAAGTATAAATTAATGAACATAATTAATTCAATTGATGCATTGATTTCCTTATTTTTCTTTTCTTTGTGTTATTATTGTATTATATTTTATGAATTATAATTAAGTATCGATTGTATAATTCAACGCCCATAACCTATATAAACTAATGGAAATTTTGAAATTCTTATTTAGAAAAACAAAATCGTTTTTATTGGTCTTGCATAATTATAATATTATTTTTGATCAACAGGATTTTTATAATAATGGATCAATAACTCGAAAGCAGACTGAGGAATGTAATTTTCTTACAAATTTAATTTTATAACTATTCGCCATCAGCAGCTTAGTTTCCTTTGCAAAATGAAACGTTCTTATTTATAAAACAAGTTAGAGAATATAAAAATTTTCTTATAAAAATGAGTGTGCGTTAATTATGATCATCGTCCTGCCCATATATTATAATATAATCATATCCCTCCACTAATTGATACCGGAAATTAATTATATTTAATAATATATAAATTTTAACGTGTATAAGATATTATTGAGCAAAATGTTATGGCATTTTCTAAGTGTTGTATTGCAATGATTACGATTTAATACATACTTCCGGTTTATGGATAGATTCAGATTAAAGTGATAGTGCCCGTTTAATATACAATTCGGAATATTATTGACATTATTATTTCGCAAAATGTTACTTATGACTCTTTGCCCAAATTGACAACAATAGCAAACAAATTAAAACAGAATAAGGGATTGCTATTATAACGTTTTCTAATACAACCAATCCTGACTTTGTGTTGCAAACTTTCCTAACAATAAATCAACTATGTCAGTAAGTTATTTTAATGTTCCTGATATTCTGAAACGAAAAGAAATTGTTTCTTCTTTTGGCTAAAGATTAAAAGTATACGGAACTATGAGAAACAGGATAAACTAATTTCAAGGTACCCGTTTTTCTTGTTAGGTGATAATAATAACATACCCGTAATTTAACAGGTTTACTGCCACTTCGGACTTTTGGTACGACAATAATAAAGATTATTATCGTCACTAATCTCTATTCTCTTTCTCACTATTTTTTTTTTCTCTCGTGGCTTATAAACCTAAGCCTTTCTGTAAAATGTTTTGTAATCCTCTTCAATTCGGTTTTTTTTTTGAAACATAAAAGTGGCAATACTCCAAAACCTATTTGTCTTTAAGTTGTAAAACTCGAGAAGATGTTTATAATCGTTTGGTATTTGCGAATTTCGAGAATCTTGATGAAGAGGAGCGTGAACAAAAGAAGGCGTGAACAAAAATTGTGTAAAACTTTTATTTTTTAATTTAATTTAATTTTCTTTAGACAATCACGTTAAGGATTGGCTTTTTTGTAATAAAAAGGGCATTACAAAAAGGGAACGAAAGACAACAAGCTAAATGCAGCTGGTGTCAGGAAGTCTCCGATTACACACATGCACCATCCAGTCTTTATTTATTTTACTTACTTAACATCGACGTGGTTGTTGTTGTTGTTGCTCTACGTATACGAATGGATGTATGTTCATCTTTAAACTGTTGGTTATATGGAAGAAGAATATTATTTAAACTCACTCTTCTACGATTCTCATTCGCCTCTTTATGTTATTTTCTATTTATACGTAATTAATCTACGTTTTTCATTTAATAACAACAAATAAATTTTATGGTATATTACGCTGTACGTAGAGTAAATTATAAAAGAAAAAGTGATTTGGAAATAACACGTATAAAACGTCTTCATACCATTCGGACTTTTTTAACTAACGTACAAATCTAAAAGGACGGGAAATAAAAAAAGAGTCAAAGGAGGAACATTTTAAAATTGGTGCTACGTGCGAGCAGCGAGTAAAATATCTATTTTCAAAATTAATATCCTACAAATGTTCTCATTAATATTATCTCGAAATATATGTATGTATGACAAGGTCCAACTGACTTTCAATTCCGTACAACGACGTACTACTTACACATACCGCCGCTGAAGTCTTTCTAAATATTCTTTTTTCTAAGATTGATATTTTACTAACGTTATAAGTATAAATAGATATACAACGAGTGTGCTTTAATTTAATAGGAACTTTAATATTCGATATATACAAATGACCGTGTTTATTATTAGTTTGGTAGTAAGTATGAGAATAGATAAATAAATAAGGAAATGAGCGGTTCATAAAGAAAAAGAAGCGACAATTAATTATCAATCAGTAAGAAATTAAGGCCAATGAAAAATTGTCGACGATACTCATTCACTTAGACATTAATATCCGTTCATTTCTACCTGTTCCGTGAAATTCTAATCTACCCAATGGTATTAACCTGTGCGCCTCTCGAGATCTTTTACTTTCAAGCCATTAGCCGGTTAAAAGTAAACCTTTACCTTGTAAAGAATCCTAAAGTTTTCTTTTTTCGTTTCGGAGCCTACGTGAGACTTGTTTTGTATGAAACGCAAATGGTTCCGAGACAAATATTTTTAAGGGTAAAATTAGGGATCGAGGACAACGTCACATAGGGGTGGGTATAGCGTTAAGGAACTAAAAAAAAGTGAGGGTTCCTTTAAAAATAATAATAGTAATAATCAAAATAGGACCGAGGGTGACACGTACGATTAATAACAATCATTACACGGATTTGGCCGTGATGGCGAAATAACTTTTTGGTCTGATTAAACGTTATTCGATTTCGTTTTCCTTTATAAGGAAAAGAAATTCATTTTCCATCAATAGTTTCCTATAAAAATGTAAAGAAATCCAAAAAACCAATCTCGTTTTATTTATAATGTACAAAGAGTCTGTGTGCGTGTGGATGGTAAAAGAGATGAGTAGAGGAAGATGGGTGAATAGGGGAGCTCGAAATTGTAACTTGTATATCAAATCTGTACGTGGTCTGTAACTGACACATTTTGGGGGTTGTTACCCCTCGTTTATGTGTGTTAAAAGCAGGGGTCAAAAAGCTGCGTTGCCATCCCATTTTATTTTCAATGTTAAACTGTGTTAAATTGAGGTAGATAAAGTTTGCTGCTCTAAAAGAAATAATAAACGGTTCATAAATCTGTAAGTAAAAACAAAATTACGAGGAAAAGAGAATAATTTTTCTCTATATTTGTAATAATCTTGACACTAATTGGTAAACAAAGAATAAACTCATTCATTCCGTCCATTGGGTATTATAAACAAATCAAGAAACGGTCAAACAAAAATGATCGTCATTATTATTAGATTACAACTCTCGTTAATTAAAATTTAACAATTTGTCAAGTAATTATCATTCTTTCACTTTCTAAATCTCATAAATTCCTTCGTTTCCCTTTTCTTTTTTTTACAATTTAAACCGAAGTACGAACTTTAATAGGCGTTTAAGTTCTACCATTACGAAGTGAAAATAATTATATTTAATAATTTTTCTGTTTCAAACTGGATATACAATTAATGAAACAGTTCATTGGTCTTTGAGGTCAATAACAAAACCGTACAACAAGGTCGTCATTTTAATGTATTTAGAATGTGGAGTAATTATTTATTTAATTCAAAATCAGTCTATTATTATAATTCTCAATTATAATTATTAACGAGCATCTTTTTATTAAGTATTTTAAATATGTTTCTTTTTCCTGAAGGTGTTACTTCTTTTTCAATAATTTGTGACTCCGGGAAAAAATAATAAATTTCTTCATTAATTAAATTAAACAATTATGGATACAGGTTTATTTCATTTGCAAATTCTCATATCAGGTTTTTATTCGTAACTTTTCACATCATTTAAATAAATAAGAAAATAATAAATAATAAGAATTTCTTATAGTTTAATTATAAAAGAAGATTGGTTGTATAAGACGTGGTTTTATGTATTTATTTTATTATGGCTATAATTTATGTTAATTATTATATAACATTTATTGTAATATTCTTCTCTTTTTCCTCTTCTTCCTCCGCCTTCATTTGGATGCAACAACTATTCAAGTTACACAAACCGAAAATTCTGCAATCTTCTTCTCTTTAAGTTTTATATATTTTTGCGTAAACCATTACTGTTTGGCGTGGAAACAGTTATTACCTAATATTGTGGTAATAAAACCGTTTCTGTTTCTTCCACTTGTGAAAACTTCAAATTACCTCACGAACCATTTTAATCGACAAACAAAGAACATAAATCTATTAATAGATTCATCAACTTACTTTTACCCTTTTCCCAATGATGATGTCCAATCTTAAGAATTTAATTTTGGAATTTTTGGTATAATTCTCTGTCTCCGTTTATGACTTAAAAGAATTAACTCCTCCAATATAATTCTTCTGTTTGCTTGCTAAAGATTCTTTTAAAAATGTAATAAAGTTCTCCCACGATTTACGTTATTTGTTGACTGGTCACATTCCGACGTTTTTCAACAAACGTTTTTCGCCCTCTCTTTCTTTTCTTCCTTCTAAAGCTTCCCCTTCAGAAATACTTATGTGAAATGATTTGATTGCATGAAATTTAAGAACCTCCTCTCTTCATCTTAGTTTTCCCTTTTTGAGCATGTAACTTTATGTTATATAATACAATATATGGGACCTGTTACTTTGTAGTGATTCCCTTTAATAATTTCTATTTAACAACAAGTATTTCATTGATTTTTTAAACAGAATTTCCCTTTTCCCAGCATTTTTTTTAAATTTTTTTTATTTGCCACTAGATGATGATAATAAACGATTGCAATCTTTACATAATAAAGATGTGGTGAATAGCAAAAATATTTGCGCTTCGTCTTGGCTATTAAATAATCAACGGAATGCCTCTGCTGTAAATTGTCCAGTATTGCCAATAAATTATTATAAGAAAAACGAAAAAGAAGACACGAATTAACCACGATTTTTAAGCGTTGATATCAAATTATTATGGCGAAGGATTCGAATGTCAGAAATTCCATTTGATTTTTTCCTTTCCTAAACACATAAAGCTTTTAATTAATGTGAAAGAAGCATTCACGGTACGCGCATCGAGGAAGAACAACTAACAGCAGACAATGAATGATACGCTCGTAAAGAAAAATCATATGGCATAAATGGAGTGTAAAAATTCAAATTTCAGATGCATGCACGCACAATAGAACCAAGATGAACAACGACAACAACATCAGCAGCAACAACACCTTCCTCATACCGCTTATGCAATGCGTTATGGAAGACCGAGCGAAAGAAAGGAAGAAAGGCGAAGGGGAAAAAAGGGTTAATGGTCTGTATGTTCTATTTACTGGCATCGTTGTTGTTATGTGTACGATGCATTTGCAGCCTCAGCTGAGTCACTTACACTGATGAGATTCTCGTCTACTACTACTTAAAAGAGCACCCCGGTTCACGTTATTATTAAAAAAAAAAACTGCATCCACATGTGGTTTTAATAACAGACCTTGTCGAGACGAGACGAGATTATGTTACAGGGCTCATTTCGGATTCTTGAATGCTCATATACATACACAGACAAGTAGGGATTTTTAGAAAAAAAAAGAACATACTTTCTTAATGGTTCCGCAAGCTACGGTTTACATTTACGATGATTAGAAGAAACACGTTGTATTAGACAGAAGTTTGTACGTTAACTCAACGAAATATAGGTAATTTTCTCCTTATAACACGATAGATAGGTTGCTAGAAAACGCCGCGTTGTCTGATACTGTATTTGACGAGACCTGCAGTTGATACAACACTGTTAAGTTAGATAATTCTTAAGATTTTTTTTACATCCCAAAAGATTGTTTTGTATTTATACAAAGGTTATCGGTGTATTGCAAAAAGTCTAATGAAATAAACTAATTAAAATAAGCTTCTTCCATAAAAGCAAACACTAGAATTTGCTTGAATAATATTCTTTTATAAGATAAATATGCAATGATCATTTAATGCATTTTACGAGTCTAAACCAAACCGTAGAAAAGTTACATAATAAAAATTTCTAATTTTCATTATATCAAAAAAGAATCGATTGTTATGCAATAATTCCTGATAGTTCCGGCAGGAAAATTTCTATCAAGTTCGATGAGTGACCGTGTAAGTGACGTTTGATTATTTACAAAATAAATCTATCTCGCTTACTATACAAACGTGCAATAACGAGGGTAGTTGAGGGAGGAAAACCGAGAGGGAAGTCTTTGAAGTTTCATCATCATCGTCATCATTTTTCTTTGCTCTTTGTTACTCTGCACGACTGGGAAACAAGCGGGGTTAACTCGCAGTTACAGTTCGTATAAGGGAGGGTCGGTATTATAAGTCTTTTACTATACATAAAGCGTCAGTAAAAGTATAATAATAAATACTCTGGCAAGTGTGTTATATCCTTTTTTACAGGTTGCACATCTGTCCTCAAAATGTCACTCCGGGGGGGCCAGAAACATCGCGTTGTTCCCAGTTTAATTTTATATATACTTTAGGATGAAAGGAGAAGAAGAACAGGAAAAAGCCCACCGAAAAAAAGAATGCGTACTCTGCGTATGTTTGTCTGAATTAAAAAAAAACTAGTGATATTAAAAAATAAAAATAAAGTGAGAGAAAGGGACATTTTTAACATAATAAAAAACGAAGATGAAATGTGTTTTTACAGCCGCATAAGCGATGCTATTTACGAGTATTTTTCTTTAGAAATCCCTATTTATATAATATTTCTTTAAAAGCAAATTTATACCTATAATCTTTCATCATATCTCCCAGTATTTTCTTCATCGAAACACGTTTCATCTTTTCCTTTAAAAAAATTAAATTAATTATTATGAAATTAATAGCGCACATTTATTATCTATCTGTCCAACGAATTGGTAATTACTTGGATAGCTTCTTCTAATAATTAAAAAAAGAACGGATTTCTGGATAGAGAATAATCGTACATCCTCAATTTTTCGCATTATTAATAGTTTTTTATTAATTTCCCGTTTTGCAAATACTGACATCCGTTATAATCGATTACCAACAAATATACAAACAAACAAGAAGCACAAGAATTCTTGGAAGATAGCGTTACGTGTTAATTTAAAATTAAAAAAAAATGTTAATTTTAATACATCCATAAGGAAGTTGCTCTTTCCCAAATAGGAAATTATCAAACAAAAGTTGTTTTGCTGATGATTAATTCTCGAAAGAAGAAAAAATTATGGTTTTCAAACAAAGAAGTCGTGGATCCCGTTTTGATTGAAATATAATAACCATTTGGATTTATTATTCTCATCTTCGCTTTGATGATACGATTCTTTTCGAGATCGCAATCGATAATTATTTCCTCTAGTAGCTTAAACAAGCAAACCAATTGGTATTTATGGATTCCTTTTATAACCAACGCCGAAAACTCAATGTTTCGAAAGACAAACAAAAAATATTTTAAAAGAAATGTCATTCAGCAGATGATTACTCACGCTCTTAAGATTTTAGACAACGTCAAATATAGAATAACTTCTTCGCGTACATTATAGATGATTAATAACGAGTGTCTGGGATGTATGAGGATGGTTTTAAGTTGTAAAAACACGCTCGTAGCCATCAGATGTACAAGGAATAAGCTTGTTCAGAGTGAGGGAGATGCTACTTGTAATTAGAAGTTCATCTTAGTGATAAAATGAAGCCGTTCGAAATCTGTATGAAGAATTGAACTATCCAAGTGACACATTGTTTTACGTCGTGTTTTAATAATTAGCAAATAAATTCTTACGTAAATATTTGCGGATATTAAATATGTAAAAATTATTTAAAGCGTCTATGTGGACCTTATGGAACATCCAATACGTCAGACTAAAGCTTGTTTCTTAAATTCCAATAATCTCACGCGAAATAATTTGCTTTCCATAATGGATAAACAAATATTTGTGGTATTAAATTAATTTAACATCCGCTTTCAAACGTGATGTTATTAAACAAATATGAAAATTCATTAAATATTAAGGGAAAATTTTCATAAAAGCGACAACTTTTTTTGCCATTCAGTTTGACATTCTGGTTTATTCCCAATACGATTTTATTTACGAACAACACTTACCTCGGATTCCTTCCAAAAACTTTCCGTCCAAAAAATTTGATTAATCTCGACGGTGGCAACACAAAAAAAACCGAGTTTTTATTTTCCTAAAGTGAAAAATGTTTAGTAAATATATCTCTCGAAAAAGAAAAAGAATCGCTCCAGAAATATATTACGTGTCCTTAATAAGAATGATTTCCTCTTTAAACTTATGATTTTGATATATTCTTTGTTTAAACAAGTGACAAGAGGCTGGCTCATAGTCCGTAGATAATTCAATTGTATTAAACGTTGTTCTTCTCTAATAATAATGGGTACACATATCTCTACACGTACACAAAGATTGATTAGCCATAACAAGTAATATACATCTTTGTGTCAGTCGTGAAAAGATTAAAAGATATTATTAATGCCTCGTGGAATAATAATGGGAAAGCAGAGGCGAAAAAACTGTATTACTTTCATTTTTAATAGACCACATCTTGCTCGCTTTCAGTGTTCTCTCCGTTTCTCTCTGTCTAACTTTGATTCTCTTATTTTTAGCGGTACTCATTTTTCTTATTACGAAAATAAGTTGGAAAATCAGAAACGAATATAATATATGTGTGTGCGTAGTGGCAGGAGGGAAAAGAAAAATTCCGAGGAAAATAAAATAAATTTCAAAACGGACAGAAGACACGTTTTTCTTTTTTTTTTTTCTTTTTTCGCTCGAGCCGGAGGAAAAAGAAAATTTATTTTGAAACCACACACGCAAACGATTTATGTTAATTATGTAATTATTATAGCATCGCTCTAATAAAGGTGGATATAATAACATTATAGAAGTTCTTCTTCTCCTCCTTCGCGTGTATCCATTCCTTTTCCATTTCGTTTTCTCCAAATTCTTTCTCCAATGATTTTCTTTAAAAATAGAACGTTATTTCTATAACGTAATATTTTCATCGTGGAGCGCTACGAGAAATGCTGGTGTACTTCCGGCATGGACGACGGGACGAACCGACTTTTAGAGTCGACTGGTAAAGTTTTAACTTGCTGTTGAAAAATCTGTATCATCTCTTTTCTTCGTCCTCATCTTAATATATTGTCTCTATTATTACAAACACATTACACGCCATACACTCATACGGTTATATATCTATTTTTAAAGCGAATACACTCATCGAGAACGATTTTTAAGTTTATTAATCTTTTTATATTTTATTCTACCGTAGTATTATTATTGCACATGTGATGTCATTGCATCTGTTCGCGTTTCAGTCTTATTATTATTCGTTTTGTGGCAACAATTCGGATGTAAAACGTTACAAAGTTTCACAAGATGAAATTGGAAAGATTATAGCAGACGAAAAAAAAGGAACAACTACCAAACGCAAAAGAAATCATTTAAAATTAATTACTTTGTTTTCGATTCTATAAATATAACGGATATTAATAAGAATTTCCTTTTATTTTTTAGGGAAAACTGAAGAGAAATAGGTGTTTTTTTTAAATTTTGTTCTCTCGCTCTCGCTCTCGCTCTCTCTCTCTCTCTCTCTCTCTCTCTCTCTCTCTCTCTAGGCCAGAGTGTTTTATTTGTTTATTTATTGTTTGTTATCTCCTTGTTATTAATAATAAATTATATTATTTAAAAGACTTTTTTTTTCGAAAGATTTTGATTAACTGCTTAAAGTAAATGTAACAGCTGGATGGGTTTCGTATTTAGAACGTATTTAAATATATCATAATTTGTTCAGTATTACAATATGATAATCTAGTTTAGAGATTTCAGAAAAAAATATTGGCAGTCTCCCTGAAATCTCATCTGAATAAACAATATTATCAAATGATGAACGCTGTACTACTACTTAAAATTCACTGATATTTTTATTGGCTTATTGTCATATTTATTCCTGAAAATGCATATTCATTCAAATTAGAATATTGCATTCTTTCAATTACGAACAAATTAAAATTCATTTGAAATCGTCTATAAAAAAACGTTTAAAAATTAATTTATTAGTATAACTCAATATGGATCTAGTTTTTAAGAATCGCGTATTTCTTTTTTTATTATTTGCTAACAATAATGCACTATTAACGTCTGAGCATTAATTCAGTTTTTATTAAAAACACTTTTAAAGAAATTCGCTTTGTAATTTTTGTTGTAGTGAAAGTCAAATGTGATTCCATTTTAAACAGCTTAACGTAAATATGGTTTAAGGTTAAACCGGAAACGTCGTTAATAAACGATCGTCTGGTTTCTTATTCTATTGTAAAATATTTGTTATGCAAAACAGAAGACTTTTCGTCATTATCATTTACTTTCAATTTTAATACAAATCCACTAAAATTGGTACGTTTATTATAATCGCATTGTTTCCTGTTCCGGTTTTCTTGCGTTAATTTCCATAATTTATAGACAATGCTTTTGAAATAAGATTCTTCTCGTTCGTTCCCTATGTCTTTAGTTTGTTCATTCAGACATCTTTAATTTAAATGCGTTTTCCTCGAATATATCTCATCTTCTTAACTAAAAGGCAATCATAAATTATGGTCGAAACACCAGAAATTATTAATAATAATAGTAACTGTTGGAAAAGAGAAACAATTTTTATAACTGGCTTTCAGACAAATAAAGGAGCAAAACCGGAAGATTAACGATTCCTTCTTTTCCAGGTCACAATTAATATTTATCTTGACTAAAAGATTCCGAGAAATTCTTAATTGATTGTCGTCGTCTTCTGCGTTTTAATTACGAAATTAACTTTATATTTAACGCTAGTGGAAAATCCATGTTACATATAATCATTATTATTGTCAGTTTTTGTTAACGTTCAGATCTAAATAAATCTCTATTGTCTTTCTTACCGTTGCTGTCATCCACAGTAATAATAACGAGAGGTACAGGTAGCAGATGTTGAAGATGTTTATTATTAGAGCTACACCTCAAAAGAGCATTCAATAATAACTTTTTATTGTTAAGTGGAACTTGTTTGTACCGCAGCAGATAATAAATTCTCTTTGTGCGCCGCAGATAAACATAATTATAATAATTGAGATAATTATTAATTGACATTCAAATGGGGATTTTTAGGAAGAGCGGAATGTCCTTTCCTTTAAAAATAAAGATGATACATTGCCGGTTTTCGAACGCCTATAATTGACAAGATGATCTGCTTGTTGATAATAATGGCCAGGTTTCGATGTTTACGGAAATTTTTCGGTATTTCGAAAACGAGCCGATAAATGTTGGTATATACACTAATGCGGAGATTAAATTTGACAAATAAGATAAAAAGAAGACTGATAAATACTTAAGTAAGGTATTTTTGTCCATAATCGTTGAGAGGCATTCAAGTAGGTACGGAAGAGAGGACACGTAATTACTTTTAGTAAAATATCAGGTGTCATTTGTGGCAATCTTCAAAGATTTGTATTTCTTCTTTTGATCTACGTTGATCGTCGTTCAAATTAAAAATTGATGTTGGAATTAAATCAATTAATTTGGAGAAACCAATTTGAGAAAATGAAAAACGTCAAACAAATTTTCCACTGGAAAAACAAAACTGTATTTTTCTCTACTTACACTGAAACGTATAAAACTGGTGTCTATTAAACGGACAGTTATATGGGAATGTTTAATATGATTATTTATTAGCTTCGCGCGATGGCAATAAAATTTTATTCTTAACGAAAAGCCTTGCATTCCAATCTCAAAGCAAACCGATCGTTTGCGATAATGAATTTCGTTTTCCTTCTTTCTCTCTCTCTCTCTCTCTCTCTCTGTCCAATAACGGTATCAAAGACATAAAAAATGATTATAAATATATAAAAATGAAAGGATATCCTTTTTGGTGGATTTCACGCGAAAAGCGGAAGTTTAGACAGACGATTTCATATTTCTTGTTGCGCAAACAAACCGCTGGAAAAAACCGTGGATGTTGATGTTAATAATATACCTCAAAACACAGTTTATGGAATAAAGACGGTGTTGTCGCATTTACTCGATGATTGTCGAGGAATCTATTGAAGACCGCACAGGTACAATAAATTTGAAGGAAACGATTGGTAATCATTAATAATAATAAACGCCCGCTTCACAATTTCACGACAAAATACGAAAGAATAAAGTGAAAAAAGAACAAACAAAAAACCGGTTTCACTTTGTTACCTATCTTACACAACGAATTCCTTCTTGTTAAACGTTGAAGATGCAATGTGCAATTTCTTAAGACGTCCCTCCGAAAACGTACCCATTGTTGTGCGTGTACCGTGAGAAACTCGGTTCGTCTTCCGTCTTGTAAGACGTTCCATACGAACTTCCTATAAGTAAAATCCGGTCAACCGTATATCTTAAGTTATAGACACCGCGCATACACATATATCCACGATTAGATTTATTTTCTATAACGTTTGCTTCTGTATTATGCGATTGTATGTGTGTGAGTGGAAGAAACCTTTATAATCTAGGAATAGGTATTATTTCGTTCTTTTCAACAACAATAATAACAGCAACGTCTTAAGAATTGTTAAAGACGGTTAGGTCTTCACCTGGCGCCTTCGCCTCTCTGATTATTATTATTATTATTGAGCGTGGGATCGCACGTTAAGTTCATAAACGTTGATGCACACACGTCGAAGATGATCTCCATACAAAAGCTTGAACTGTGCTTGAAATTAAAGAAATAAAACCTAAAATAAGCACGAGTACATTAATTATGACGTAATAACGATATTTCAACGTCGAAAAAGGAACGTGCATATTTTCTCAAACCGATATCCGGTATTTTGTTGGCTTTATTATTAGTCGAATAGGAGTAAGATTGAGAGAGAGACAAGGATTGTAAAAAAGAAATGATCGGTAAGAGGTTATAAATGGGTATAAGAAAAAAGATAAAATCCGTTAAATGCGATGCTTTTTGTAATCGTCAAAGCAATAGTGGTAATAGTGGATTACCGTTAATACCATGTCCGGCAAACTTCCTGGAAGAGAATGGAGGTTATCTAATAAACGTATTGAAATAAGAGTACGAAGAGCGAGCTAGGAGAAAATGCCGCAACCGTTTCCTTCGCCATTCGAAACCGTTCTCTCCAAAATAGGGCCAAACGAAGAAGAAGAAAAAGTCCAAATTAGTCGGACGAAGTGGAGACCTCGATTTAGGCTAAACAGTAACCGGTTAAGAAAAAGGAAAGAATTAACAGCTCTTGGTGGCATTACGCAATACTAGTTGGTTTACTTGAAATTGCAAGGAATTTAAAGGTTTTTTTTTGTTATGAAGACGTTAACAGTAATATAAATTTTATTCTTGTTTTAAAGTCCTTACTCCAGTGGCACCTGCTCCCAACCTGAAATTGTTATTACCTGCATAAACTATAAGAAGAAGAAGGTCTGAAGGACTTTTTCATTTTTTTGTGTGTTAATTTAATCACTTTTTGTCGGCTCATTTTCTGTCAATTATCTAGTAGGAGTTAACGATAAGAAACTAAAACCGTAAAAAGAAATAAAGAGGCCGAAGCGTTTATTTGAAAATTGTATTGGCATGAACACGCTAGTAAATTACATAATTGTTTATGAGATTGTACGAAGAGGGAAAAAATCGTCTATTACAATAACATTCTCCTTTTCTTTCGTGTCGAAAACGTGCCTTCTTTAAAATTCCGGTTATAAGCGACATCATTTGTAAATCGTCCCACATGTTCCATACATGTATGTTTATTTTGATTACAAATAATTATAAAAATAGAATTTGAAAATATTTTCACATCACATTTATGATGGAGGAGAAAAATAATATTTTTTAAAGTTGAGCGACGACGATCCAATGCACACGACTGAAAAAATTACGTCTGGGACATATTGTACATTACAATCGTTTTGAAAAAAGAAAGAGCGGCTAAAATAAACAGATCTTTTTTAACAATAACAATTATTCAACCTTGTAAATTGTTGCCGCAGTTTCCTTCGTTAATTAGATGTTAAAACCAAACCTTTTCACAACAATCTATATGGATTTTGGTCGTGGGACAACCTTGTTAATCCTTTATAAATAAACTAATCTAACTTTCCTCTCAAAGAAAGCCGGATGAAACGAATCTGATTCTAAGATCATTTCTAAAAAGTCGGAACGTTTCACGTGAGAAGGAAGTACAGTTAAGTCATGAGCAAAGTAAAAGAGACTTTCTGATCAAAGTGATTCAAGAAATGAACGAACGGAAGTAGTATCGCATATTTTGCAAAATGCGTCACGATTTATTAAAGCCAATAAAGCGAGCGATTTCATTTAACAATATCTGGTTTTTTTTTGCACAATTTCTTTCACTTTAATCATCCACAGTCGCGAAAAGAGAGAGAAAGAGAGAGAGAGAGAAAAGAGCATTTGTATGTGTATATGTGTGGTGTAAAAAGTATTTATTTAATATAATGCAGTCGACTAAAATCATTATTATACATGCAATACCCGGATATTAATAATATTAACTTATTACATCATCGCTTATCTAACAAGAAATAATAATTACTTTCAAACTTTAAACTTCTCGGTTTATTATTAAATTTTTTTCTCGTTTTTGTTGTTCTAGTCTTCCTCTTAACTCATTCTAAATGAAGCTGCTCTCTTTCATTAGCATCGCGATCGTCCATATACATCGTCATGCCAAAATTAAAGTTTTTATTAATTAATTAAGTAAAACTACTAGAATTGCTTAAACAACAATGTACACACATATACACGTGACCTAATTCTTGTGTTAACCGTTTTTAACTCATCAGCGTACGAACGATGTTTCCTTTTATAATTTTTAATTCTAAATTAATTTCGAGCACCTTATATGGACCAATCTAATCACAACAAACATATCGGTTTAGAATGGCCTAATACTAATAGCAAGTGAAAAAAATAATTATGATTTAAATTGTTAAGAAGGAACAAAGCTAAATGATGATGAGGAAGAAAAAAGCGTCATCGACATTTAATTTAACCTTCACCGGGGAGTTATTACAGAAGAGAAAGTGTGCGGTAACATAATAATCCATCTCTTATTGTGAAAATTTCGTAATAATCGTTTAGTTATTTGCTTATAATGGGACCAAGTGTGTCGCTTGGTTAACTTAATCCCATCATTAATTAATGGCAGTCGGTTACTTTGATACGTAACTGATATGGCTGATGTGATGGAATCCGCCCGATAACACGTCTCCTTCTGGCTTTATTATTGTTTCCTGTTCGGCAAAGGAACATCAACATTTCGCTTTAATTAAGTCATTTCGTTCTTTCGTGCGTCATAATAAAATAATGCAATTTATTTATTCGCCTCTCTCACAAAAAGAACATTACTTAAACTAATAATTATTAAATATATTTGCAATATTATCGAAAGGCAAATACATTTAATTACATCCGCGAGCGAATTATTAAAAGGCTCTTTTTCACTTCTCGCTCACTCTCCTTCTCGCTTCAATATTAAAATGCAATGTACTTAGTTAGGATTCATGACCGTCATTGGCCTTGGATATCCGCTGTTTTTGATGAGTTATACGTATGTATTATCCTTTCTTTTCCCCGTACGTACGCGTTTCATTACAGATTCGTTTTTTCTTTTGCTGTTACTTTTGAAGAAACACTATTTCGAAAAATAAAAAAAAAAGGTTACAGCAAGTTAATGAGAATTTAATTAACATAATCAATTTTTCTTTCGCAAGCAATGAACAGTAATATTAATTTAATAATTTTATGTGTTCCTTATTACCATCACCATCAACAACAGGCACCAAAATACAAAAAAGAAACGTTCCATTTCGAAGATGCCAAGAACAAGCAAATAATTGTATTCAACATACAATCAAAGATTAATTCATGATTACAATGTCGAATTTTATTGTAAGGACCAGGTTATTTTCAGTTTAAGAAAAGGAAGCAATTATTCATTTAGCCTCTCAATATCATGTGTGAATTTATTTCACAAATTGCTTCCTCATAGATGAACTTCAGACCATTTCAAGCGGCATAAAATGCGACAAAATATTTTTGCTTTATCTGTTCCTATCGATTCTTGAATTGGAAAACTGTTTTCGCAGTGCGGATAATTTCTTGTGGAAAAAAAAACAACAAATAAACCTTTAAATGTTATGTTTGGGATCCTTTAAGTCAATTACTCCAGTTTATTTTTAGATCTAATTAAATGGAAGCACTTAACATCTGTTACGTAAACTTTGCACATGTCTTCGTTTTGCAAAGAACAATTCTTAACGCAAAATTTTGTGATTGCCGTTTATTAATAATAATGTAATTTTAATTGGCATTGTATTTATAAATGAATGTCACTTTTTTTACGTAAAAGAGTTTCTATGAAATCGAAAATATCCCAATTAATCACAAGAATAATAAAGCTTAATGTTGTCGCATTTTACTTAGAAGCAAAGCGAAATATATAAATAAATAAGCTAGATTTCCACATTTATTATAATTTTTTGGTTAGTCTTCGCGGTCGTCATCGTAGCTCTTGATAAATGCGGTGTTACTACAATACGAGTTCGTTTTTTGTGTGTCTTGGCCTAAAAATATAATTTTCTGTATATTATTATTGTTGTTCGGAAAGACTTCTTCTTTAATAAACATTTTTGTTTATAAACTTGACATTGGCACTACGCTACGGTTTTATGTGTGTTATTATTCTATGTAGAACAACGTTCTCGTTTTATAACAATAAACACGTTTCGTGTAAAAAGGAAGAAAAACAGGGGAAAAGAATAATCTATGCATATTGGCTCTTATGTAAATTTTACAATTATTTTGTTTTCAGTTGAAGGAATTAATTAATCCTAAATCAATTCCAGGTAATAACAATAATTTCGCAAGATTTGCAACTTTTTTCTTTAACCTAAAGCGTTAAGTAATTTATTATTCTACGGTGCCTGTTTCCTGTATTTCAATAACAATAACGATACAATTGGTATTAAACGGAGTTACGTTATTATATGAAAATCGTAAGGAATATAGAACAACGATTATGAAAGTTGAAACATCCTCTTAGAAG
This sequence comes from Hololepta plana, assembly GCA_963695495.1. Classification (NCBI taxonomy): domain Eukaryota; kingdom Metazoa; phylum Arthropoda; class Insecta; order Coleoptera; family Histeridae; genus Hololepta; species Hololepta plana. Next base: position 13,412,358 of record OY968831.1, on the reverse strand, counting down.
GCAGCAAAAGGAGAAAGAAATAAATGTCTCTGTATTTGTGTGTGTGTGTGTGTGTGTGTGTATACGATTTATATACAACAAGTCACTTCCGTTCTCAACGGGATGTTAAAACGAAATAACATCGTTTCCTTTCCCAAGAACTTCCGCTTGTTGTTTGCGTCATCGTCGGCGAAATGAAATCGATATTACGAAATATTATCATTTTTATTATTAATAAGGAAAAGGAGCCTCGACATAATAATGAGCGTAATAAGTTGTTGTTCTCCTTAAAGGAAATATGCATAATGGTGATGCAATAAATTATGTTTCTCTCGCTGATTTCCCCCTACGTAAAAATATGTTTCACCTTTAACGGAATTTACAACATTTTGCTTCGTACGAGAAATGCGAAATTGCTAAAGCGTCCCAAACAAATCGCAACAAATTTGCAATTTAGTCAAATATTTCGACCAAAGATTTTTACTACCCATTAATCGTATCGCACTATTTACAGAAATAATCTGTGTACTAAAAGACAGTCGAAAAACAAATCGTTGGAAGCTGGATTCGAAAGAGAACCAAAGAATGTTGTAAAACTTTTATTTGCTTATAGAATTGAGAGCGAGAAAAAGGTACCAAGAGAAACAAAAATGCTTTCGGTACAATATTGGTTTACTTAACAATGACATAATATCGAAGAAATTAAGTAAGAGAGATAAAGGCGTTCACTTAAACACTATGCGTAACCGTTTTCTTTTACGAAATCGCCAACCTCTTACTTTTACGAATTCACCCGTAATCACAACCATAATGATAATGACTAAATCAACCGCAACGTCTAGAAATGCGAAAATGATTTTTATAATTTCGCATCGGTAGGTCTCTAAACGACTGTTTTGCAACAGAGCAAAATAATAGATTGGCAACTATCAAGCGTTCGAGAATTTCTAAACGGAAATAGAAATAAATGCTATTGCAGCTAATATTATTAATTTGAAACATTTTAATTACTCATCATCAGGAAACCGAACGCTTTAAATTTAAACAATAAGGTTAAAGTAAATCTATAAACGTGTGCGGTTTTTGTAGGAAGCAAACAACAATGGAACTTCCTAAAGGTTTTATGATTCATTAATTTATTTTTAAGTTGGTAGTCACTTTTGTTTCTCATTTATTTTGATTAATTTTGCCTTGTTTTTTAAAGGAATCAATGAGTAAGGTCTGAAAGTTAACAGACACTAATGTGGAGGTTATTCTGCAATTTTTCGTGAGGATCGTTGTATTATTTCCAGTGAATAATGACGCTTGACGTAACCCGTGCACACACACACTTACTACGTACATGCTTCGAGAGAATCGAGGACGACGACGCAAATAGAAAGGAACGGAAATGAAAGAAATATTCTGCAAGAAAAGACGAACAATCAAGCTATAAGGAAATGAAAGAATTCCTTGTTATACAACGTAACAACAAGAAATTCACTAAATAAAACACTAGTTCTTTGGGAAGTTATTCAATAATTCAATTCACAAACTTTTACCATTCATTGGTTTGAAAATTGCAAAACAGTAGGCGATTCAAATACGGAATCCTATTAATGGTGAAATAACCGAAATCCGGCGCGATCAAGGAATTGCGAAAAGTTCGCAATCTGCGAGGGATGAATTCGAAAACAGTTACAAAAATTTAATAAACCAAAATCAAGCCACGATACCGTTTACGAAGACGTTCATTAGTTGAGGAGGAATAAGTGAGAAGAAGTCAAAAGAAAAGTAAGGAACGTTTCGCAATAAGGAAGTGGAATGTAAGTCGGTATTACAGTTTCATGGCAAAATCACGATTAAGACCAAATTTCTGACATCCACTTCTCGTTTCGTATTTCTCCACACAATTTTTTTTCTCTCTCTTACATTTGAGGATCGTGATACATTCCAAGTAATTTCACAAATTGTATTATGAAATGTTTACCGACTTCTTCGCACCTTCAACAAAATCGTAATTATATTCTTGAATAAGAGTCGTGAATCTTGCAAATAAATTGCTCGCTTTTATTATCTCCCCATCGTCATTTACCTTCTTCTTATAACTTTTATTTTTTCAATTAATATAATTTGGATTCACGTGCAATTCAGTTCTTTTCACTCTCTTCTCATGCTTTGGCCGTTAACAAATTGACTCGAACGGTAAGAGAATAATTTACGGCAAACAGCGTGGTTGTGAAGCGACTCGGAATCGGTTTTAGCTTTCAATGTGGTGGGAATTAAAACGGGTCGAGATTATTTAAAATTTATAATCGTGTAAAAAGATTCACCAGGAATCAACAAGTGTTATGAGTCTGTGTATCTACGTATTTAAATTTATCTCTTAAACACGAATACGACTAATCGTGGCGTTACGCTCGTACATAAACCGGCGTAAATCGAACAGACCGAATTCACTGTTTATAAAGAAGAACATCCAAACAATAATACATAGTTCCCCCTTTCTTCCCCCTTAGACGCCTTCAAGTGTACATTGTCAATCAACATTTAACGCTCTACACTGGTCGATTGTTCCGGGTTTATGGTATCCTATTTAACTTCTTCTTGCTTATTCTAAACAGACTTCTTGTCATAATTGTTATTACAACGTCTTTTTATTATAATTCGTACATTTAGGTAACGTACGTTGAAATTTTAAGCTTCTTCGTCGATGGAAAAAGGAAAACGAAAGAACGCCAACCGATTCTTTAATGGCACACAACAACAATAATAGCATTAGACACTGGTATACGAATGCGTAACAAAGTAAATGAAGAGGAAACATGTAATTGCCATTATTAAAACTACTTATTGACGGGAAGTAGTGCCACGGTAGCTGGAGTGAAGTACAACGGATATACTTCCTAAAAAAATCATCAGATTGAAACGAAGGTGCATGAATGTGGCCTCTTTCCAACGTGCGTCCTCTTTTATTTTATTTTTTCGTTATTGTATTGTATTTTCACTTGAGAAACAACAAAAACGAATGGAGGAAATTACTTACGCAATAGAAGCAATAAATGTAAATTGGTTTCGAAAAAAAGATAGGAAATTAAATTACTTATATTAATTACTTAACGCTTTTGAATAAATTAAGCTTGACTTTGCGGACATGTGATGGTAAATGTATCGGAAGTAGGAAGTGAGTTCGGTCTCGTCCATTTGGCAAATTGTCAAAAGGGACCGTTTGTTAAGTTATATAAAGATCCATGGCAGACCAAGAGAACGATGTTCGACGATCTTTTTTTTTTTGGCTTACTTTTTGAGATATAGCCAGCAGATGGAAGTTACTTCCGGTACGAAACTTATTTATAAACGGTTGTTGTCGAGTTTCGAATTGTTATTTCGACGAATTGATATGCAATTAGTTTCGTTTTACAATAAACAATATTATACATATTACGTGTAATATTAACTTAAAAGCTCTCTTTTTCGAGTTTGCAAATAAACATAATTTGATATTCAACATAAATTGCAAAAATATGTATGTATACATCGTTCCGTATTAAATGGATGTACAGCGATTATATGCTATATGATTTCGTTATTTCTTTTGCAACGTTTCATTTAATTTCCTATTAATTAAAAAATTGTAATCTTGTAAAATGTCACGGTCTTTTATGTAGGAATACACACACGTATATAGATTTATAAAGGAAGTTTAATTTTAAACCAGTTCTTCGTGTCGTATGAAAGGAAACAAAGAAAGAGGTTGAATTTATTTAATTTTATACGTAACATCTCGTAGAGCCTGATTTGCTAGTTGGAAAACTATGAGAAATATTTAATTAGAGAAAACGTATTGAACTTGAAAACTAGTATAATTATACGTGAGTTTGTACGGATACGAGAGTTGTTAAAAATTGACACGATTCAAATTCAAAATTTCTGTGACTTAGCTTTTACCAAAGCTCATTTCCTCCTAAAACTTCCGTTTTCTGCGATATTAACTTTAATTATTAGGTCTAAGACTCTGAACGTGCCAACTTTTCCTCCAACGATCCGAACTTTAATCTTCTGCTTTCAAATAAAATCATTGCGTTTTATATACGAGAGCACTCATCTATTGAAGTTATTTCTCCTCAATAATTTTTAATATTTTTATTTGGGATAATTGCGATATTAAGCGAAAATGATAACGTTTTACGTAATTCAAAGTGTATACGTGCAGATGTTTGACGTAAATTAAATTTTCTATTCTGTTTTTTCTTCTGCAACTCAAAGATTAATTGCCGAATAACAAATATGATTTGATTCCGATATCGCGTTATCTATTGTCGTTGGTGCGACTTGCGAATATGAAATTGAAACGATAACCTTCTCTAAGACTAAACGCGCTAGGATATCCGGGCTTTCGGAAAAAATTAATAATCACATCAATTGACGATAACCTAAACTGTATAACGAGAGATCAGAGTTCATTGCTTCATGTGATGGGTGTAGGGGGACATCGTGTTATCAATAATAATCAAAATTTCCATTACATTGAGCATGTGTGAAAAATAAAAAGTTTGATGCAATTCGTTTAATAATTACATGTAGTTTGTAAAGTACATACACACATCATTTTCGATGAAGCACTCTACATCATAAAAAAAATTATCAATTTATCAATGTCTGGCGTTTAGTAATTTCCTTTAAATTGTTTTTCTCTTGTTAGAGACACTTTGATGATGCACTTTTATACGACGTTACGAAATTGCAGATATCGTCAATGTTACATAATGCCGAAGACAACGAAACAAAAAAAGTTTATTCTTTCGTTCTTCCTCTCTCGCTCTCTCGAAGAGAAAAGGATGTGAATTTTATGGCACAGTCATGTCACGTTTTCGTTAAGTCTCGCTGTTGTTTCTGCCTTTTGCTGCTGTTGTATAAGGCATATTGGGCAACGCGTTTTTTCGAAAATCAGGTTACCACCAATAATAATATACCATACATGCTTACGTACGATTGAAAATATCCCATAAATATCATTTATACGTGGTAGTGGTAAAGCAGTGAGGTGTACATGTATTCAGAGAAAGTTAACAATTTTATTATTATTAATACTTTTTCCCAATCGGTTCCAGTAATACTAAACGATAACGATTAAGAACGAAATTGAATTGTACGAAACGAAATATTAATAATATTTTTTATTAAGAAAATACTGCGTACGTATCGTTGATGTTAATTAATAATTTCAGCGTGTAGGCTTTTAATTACGACTATCTTTGAGTTTCATTAAGGAAATAATAAGAATCATTATCATCAACGACGACCAAACAAACCGTTTTCTAGCTGGAATAATAGCTTTCATTTGACGTCGATTAATTCCTTAATCACTTTTCGTTTGCGTCGATAATACATCAATAAATATTTTCTTTAAAAAAAATTAATATTAATAGCTAATCGAAACATTAATTCGGAGAATTATTCTATGCCGAATATAATTGTTTCCTTAACGTAAAACTTTCAACTAACAAAATATTAATTGAAAAGTAGTTGGGTGTATAATTGTTTGGGATTGCAATTTTTCATGTTACGTAACATCTTACTGCCGTGTGTTTATAACCAATATAATTATGCATGAAGATTTAGTTATCAAACATTATGAGAAACCAAAACCGAATTTTATCCACAGGCATAATTGTTTGCTTTTCAAATTGATTTTTTAAAATGCCATTCTCAAAATGCAAAACCACTCGTGAAGATTTTTCCATTGAAGAGAAGAAAAAATCGATTATTTCCTAATAATTATTTAAATTCTTCTGACTTAACGTCGCTTATTGTTTCGAGTGTTTGATATTTACAACCGAAGAAAAATCACACTTAATTTCTATTCGCCATTCCACTCAACGTATTTGGAAGTTGTTGTAATTTAAATACTTACATCATTCTGCACATTTATTTAGCATTAATTAAGATGAATTATTAGATTTCATAAATCAACTCGTATATCACGATGACATCTTGATATTTAAACAAACAAAATATTAGTTATTCCTACATAAAATCTAAACTGTTAATATCTTAGATAATTGTAAAAGGTATATCATAAAAGTAATCAGGACAACGTTTCTCCTCTGTAGTATTTTGTAATAATCCCTAAATGAATGCACTTGCAATTAACATTACACGCAAGGCCAATTAACACTCCATATTTTGCGACTGAGTCCCTGTTATTTTTGGGGGAACATCGATGACTCCTTTAACAACCTCCTCAACAAATGGGACAGTTGTTGGAACAAGAATTCACCGAACATGTGAAAATAAGTAGGTCTAAATAAAAATTAAAAGGCTAATTAGGATTCAGTATAAATATAAATATCGCTTGGTACAATTTTGTTAAAAAGAACTAATCCCTGAAGTTTTGCAAATAAACTTGTTACGTCTAATTGAGCAAATATGAAGAGCGCACTTTGTACGTATTATTAATATTAACCAGTCTAACAAATTAATATAGACAAAGATAAAATGGATCTTTGATATATTTTTTGTTGTCATCAATTTCCCAGCTATTTCTGCGTACCACAAATTTGCCGCAATCATTTAACTTCGTTCCGAAATAAATCACAAATATTTGAAATTCTTTTTTATTTTGCACGGTTTCATCTATTCTTTTCTCTCGTTTTACTTTTACTTTTTCTTCTCCTTCCAACCCACTTAACTAGTAAATCTTGGTGGTCCAATTTACGTCTTCTTCTCGAGCCGTGTGTGTCTCTGCGTAAATTAAAGATTTTTTTTGTAATTTTAGTAGGTTTCACAGTAATTTGGCATGATATATTATTTTACACATCATCTTCTACCGGCAAAAAAAAATTGAGTAAGTTGAACGTTTAAAATTTTTTAAAGCAAAAACGTGTAAAGTCAGAGGAAACCTTTTCAAATAGCGAACATGTGCGCTGCTCTTTTAGCATACTTTTTAACATACTTTCACGGGATTATATTTTTCAAGCATTTAATTAAGGGTTTCTCATTTCCTCCATTAAATTATTAAAGCAAATAAATCTTTGTCAAAGAACGAAGAAATAAGAAAGTAAACTAGAGAAAAATGTTGGTGCCTTTAAAAAGAAACGTTTCGAAAATTTGTACGACCAAATTTATAAAACGGATATTTCCGTTCGTATAAAAAGGAGAATGAATTTAAAAGAACCGGACGTAAGAAATTTTGCACAATTAAAATTAATTCCTTATTTATTGCGACGAGTTGAAGAAAGTAAATTTAATAAATAAGTACAAGTGAACCGTATTTTTTATACAATACAATTTGTACAACAAGAACCGGAAGTAACCCGTATACTCCACTTGAAAGACTTATTAAAATACAAAATGCACGTCACATACGGCCACATTCAAAAGGAATTGCGTTTTTATACGTTTATTCCGCAAGGTCTTTTACGAAACTTTAAAAAATGAAATGAAATAAATAAGAAGAACCTTTTTGCCGGCGACGTTGTATTATTAATCACGAAAATCGTTCGTTTCAATTTAATTAACTTTGTTAGACGTCTTTATTACTAAAGAATCCTTTTTGTGTGTTGAATGTAGGACGTTATTAATTTAAATCTAAAGAATAATCCAATTAAAGAATCCGAACGAGATGAAAAATACATTTTACGTAATTGATTATTATGGCGGAAATAATTTCGCAACATCCTGTAAATAAGTAAATTGTAATTTCTCACGATTTTGTATAATAATATTATTATAACGAAGAACGTTGAAAAAAAAGCGAAGATCGTTATGTTAAAGAACATAAAAAAATCGACACAATTCTCTTTTTATTGCAGATTGCGAAATTCAATTTGCAAAACTAATTATTGCGAAAATAAAAATTATATTCAAATTGAAATTTGAAGAGAAGAATGAGAAAAGAAACGGAAGAAATGAAATAAACAATAACAACAACCTAATTCTTGTTAATTCTTCGCGTTTGTACGATTCCATCATTATGACGATGATCTTCATCATCCTTGTAACAGGTAGGTACGAATAAATGGTTTAGAATAAATTTAATATAATTACCGTGTGTGGGAAGTTAGCAATATAATTGCGGCATGATTATTACTAAACTGGTTAGAAAATAAGGAAACGGATATAAAGTTTATAACGATATTGCACGTTATTTATAAGGAGAAGAATGACTATGAACTACGAACGTAGTACATGTGTATACGTTCACGCGATTTTTTATTTTATTTGCACACGCAAATTATTTCCTTGGCAATAATATCCGAAAACTATGTAAAACGTATACATATTATTATTAATAATAGTAATAATACTAGACAAAGTTATAGTAGGTGCATTCTTACGTAATTAAACCCATATTAAAACTCCTTTAATTCCAAACAAACAGACATATTTATGAAAAAAATATTTTGCGTATGTTCTCGTTTTCGCATTGTTGCATTTAGCAATCATTGTTATTCTTGTTTGTTGCTACGTTGTTCCTTTTATTTTGCGATCGTTTAAATCCGGTCATACGTAAACGAACATGAATACCAAATTTTTTTTAGTGCTAACAATCGTTACATAATTCATGTTTAATCTTAAATTTCACAAAAGCAATGAACGCAACAATGGAAAATAACTTTGACATTGCTTACTTTCAGATCGTTTATGAGAAACGGAATTTTCGTGTGACGAATAAATCATATTTTGTTCGCTGCTCAATCAAATTATGCGGTCTATAATAAAACTCGTGTAAACATTTGCTAACGCAATTATCAATTATCTTTAAATTATATAATATTTATAATTCGTGTATCTACCTGTGTATGATGAGATTACAGTTGCATGCGGTGCGATAATTTGTAAAACGTAGTGCATTATTATTGTGCACATTGTAATCAATAATAACAGTAAACCATCATTATTCATTAGATCGTATTCTATTCTTTTCCAAATTTTTATGCGAATCCTAAGATGATACATGAAAACGTGCCATCGGTAAACCAACCAGTTAAGGAAATTGTTTTTAAAGAGAAAATTATATGAAAAAAAAAACGTCGAACACGAAATTAATTGCAAGATGACGTTGATGAAATTATAAAACGGTGTTACGTAAAAACGATGTGGTACAACAATTAGACGCAACGGGTTTATTATTATTTGAAGCGTACTTTGCGTTTGATTGCCTGCTTCGGGTTGAGCGAGAGAAGGAAATTATTTGAAGCAATAATAACTCTCATTAAAGTCATTCGTTAGAACACGTGCCTCCTTTCATTTAATAATATGAAGTAAATAACGAGACTGTCCATTCGATTTAATATGTATCGCAGAAAGGCACACACAAAAATTTGTTTTGGTCCTCAAAGTAGACGTTTCAATCGAGCATTGAACAATTAAAGTCTTAAAGGGACTTGCTACAATTGAAACATAAAAATTGCAAATAGCCTTATTAAACTCCCATTAAGCTATTACTACCAATTATTTTGTAATTGCGATTGACACGTGTTTGATCGTAATGAAGAAAAAAAAATTTATTATGATTTAATTAATTTATTCTGCACTTTTTTATCGTGCTTAATGATGTGAACCTGTGGCATATAAAAATCGCTTTTTTTTCTATCGGTGTATATTTGAAGTGTGTACATGTAAATAATTCTATAATTTTTAATTTGCAAAAATTTTCTGTTCCTATCTCGAATCTCACCTACATCGTAAAATAAGATTTTCCGCAGAGTGCGATTTATTTACGACTTGAAATTATTATTTGCTCTCTCCAATTTATTTTAACATTTTCTTAATCTCTCGCATTACTAAGGTTTATTGCGATTATGTTAAATAATTGAAAGGACCATTACGTTTGTATTATTATAAATAATTGTTACGATTAAAATATAAATGTGGCAAGATAAAATTCGTCAAGTCAACAATGATTTTTTTTTCGTTTTATCCTACATGGCCATGATGAAACAATGGAAAATAACTTTAACGTGTGCGGTATATGGTTGATTAAAGGAAACTTTAATGATAATCTCCATTTGTTTGCTTTGGAATTATACGGAAATTCCATTAAACGTTTCTGGTTCCTATTGGCTTTTATTCGAATAATACAAAAGATTACGATTTTTGGTAGCACGTTACGTAGGAGTAAATTCCCAACAGTAATTGCAAAAGGGAAAATAGCAACAGTGCATTTTGCCAAAAATAAGTTCCCCTTGCTTTTATTTATTATGCAAAAGCATTAAAACGTACTAAACTATAACTCTGGCTTAATAGTTTCTCATTTCGTGGAAGTGGCCACGTTTGATTGACAAATTTATACTGTACCGACAAAAAATGTAGGAAGCCTACGGATATTTATAATACGAATATCGTATATAAATTACGTGGTATGTAAACATCTCAATTATCGTTAACGAATGTTCGAGAAATTTATGAGAATTCACAAATTAATTTGATTATGACCCAGAATTCGGATGAATCACGCGACGTGCTTTGGCCAGATCATTTTTCTCATATTTGGACAGGAAGGAGATGTTACACAAGATTTCCTTACAAAATACGAAACCAAAACGAAATATTAATAAAATCACCAACACGTTTCGTTTTTTATTTCTTAATGAACCAAATATTTCATGTTAACTCCCAAGTCTCTCATAACACTTTTGTATTTTAATAAACTAATTTCTCTTAAGCTATAAACCAGTCAAAATATTGCATAATACACTTCTATCTCACATAAAGCCTATGGCTTGAGACGTTTTATTTCAGTGAAATTTTCTACTTTTTCCCTTCTACTCTTCGTGAATTGAATCATGCCATTGATCAGTTTTCATGATAGGACTTTGAAACAATATTGTTTGTTGTATGTTTAAATAAAATCGGTTACATAATAAATAAATATATTTAGTTATGCTGAAATTTGCATTAATACCAGATTTGCCAATTTGAATATTCTGCCTACAAATAAAAATTATGACATACTACATATACATATACCATTTCTAGAGCAAAGTGTTTCAAAATGTTTGAAATTAAATTTCTATTAAGTATGTGTAGAAATTGATTAGGTAACAGAAGGAATTCAAACTGTTTCCTATTGGAAAGAAAAACTCATAATTTTTCTTTACAAACCATTATTTTAAGTGTCTAATTTTAGAATCTTTGTTCTTTGTTAAATCCACTTCCGCTTCTATCCAAAATTACGATGATTTATTGTAAACTGCTTCTTTCACATCGTACCCTGTTATCTAATGAGAACTTTTAATAGATTTCATCTCTAGAATGAGTTACGACTCTTTCAATGTTAATCCCAAGTAACCATTTACTCATCGATTAAAATAGAAATAAATTATATAGATCCATCGCATGATCGATAAAAAATCATAGCCGGTCGCAATTAATTTAGATTCAAATAGAAAAAGCAACTAGCATACACGTTTTATATAACCAATTTGGTAGCATTAATTTTTCATATTCTAAGTGTATCTCATTTACCATTATTTCATATTTAATAAATAATTAATTAGTTTGATAAAAGATAGAAGCTAAAAAATTAACATTTACTTATCAGATATGTGAGTGTGCGTTCGTTAGTTAGTTAGGATCATTTTCCAAATGGCAAAAGGCAAAAACATTTGATTGCTTCCTGCAGAAAATCTTCAGCGTTAATTAGAGATAGTGTAGGCTAACTTTGAAAAATCACTTTTATTTATAATAATTAATTTTAAACACTAATCAATGCAGCAACTTTTCGAATTCTTTTATTCGATTTGCCTTTTCTTCGTTTTCTTCGCGGATGTTAATCAAAGCTGTTGCAGGTTAAAATCGACTTAACTAAGGAAAGCATTATTATAACGTAATAGGTCAATTATTAACGAACATGTGTATGTAAGTTTGAACCCAACGCATGTGTACTTAATATTCACATAAAACACACACATACACGTGTATTGCAAAACGTAACACTTTTTTTTTCTAATTCTTACTTAATGGTGTTTCCTACGCAGCACATTTAATTACGTACGAATAAAAAATTGCATTAGGTGTTGTTATTATTCAGAGTGCTCATTAAAACTAATCAAATTCCAGTTTATCGGTTACATAAAATGAAAAGGAATACAATCGAACTTGGTTTGGATTAGATTTCTGTAGAAAAATGAAACCAAACGGGACTCTTCTAGTGGAAAAAAATTGATGTGACTTTATCTATTAGTTACCTAAAATTTGTGTTTGATTTGTTTGATTGTAAAAAAGAAAAATGGTCTTATCAGATTCAAATGCAACCTACAGTTTTATTGCGAAGCAATAAATAATTTAATTTTCCTGATAATACAACAGATTGTATATATTATTAATAAACTTTATACTTTAAGGAAACGACCGTTTCCGCCATAAAATTATTATTGCGTTGTAGCAATAAATTTATTATGATTGTTTGGATTTCGGTTTTAATGCATATTTAGTTGGAATTAATTTTACCTAAACTATTGTCTCCTTTCAAAAAGAAAGACAAAATAGACTTTTTTCAAAAAGGTAAAAGAGGTACCTAAATTTATTGTTGACGTCCAAATAATAAAATTGGTTACCTAACACTTTCGGTTGCTTGTTCCTTATGCCAAGTATAATAATCGTAATAATAATTGTCCATTTCAAGTATAATATTTACAAAGTGGTGGCTCGCTACTTTTACTGAACGTGGGTTTTTTTGAAGAAAAAGCGTTTCCTAAAATAAATGAAAACGATATTTTATGAGGATATTTTAACGATGTTTCCGGTTTATAATAATCTACTTATTCAGTTTATTATAATTTATTATAATACTTTTACCAAAAAGTAAAAAAGGAATTTGTAGGGTAATTAAGAGTATGGTTCTGTGCAACAGGAATAAAAGGAACATAATTAAGTGACTGGCGATTGAGTTGGTGATTAATTAATATTATTTTTGCATTACCGCTTCCACACTTCCACATTGCGCCATACACTTTGCAAACTTATTATTATTATTACACGTACAATTTTTTTTTTCAGGAAGCATTTCTGACCTACTTCACGACGAATACATATTTTACTTTCATCTCATTTGCATATTACGTGTGCAAATAATGTTGAATTACCTTTTTCTTACTCAAATAATAATAATAATAATATTTTTTTCTGAAATAGTCCTACTTCCTGTAATTTATACTACCGAGTGTTTACAAATGATCATCCAATAAAGATGACACTTTTCCTTTTGTTTGCATTAAGTTTGTCGAAATGCTCACAATAAAACTCCATCAATTATTTAATTGTGACGATTGTTTGGAAAATTCATCACGCACGGTTTAGAGTCGACTTTACGAAATGAATTATTCGTTATTATGTTAACACTCGATAATTAGTGTACATATTTACTCCTTGTAATCGTCACATCATCATAATTTTTCCTTTACAATTGCACTTTTATTAATAATAATGAATCATGTAAATGTAAATGCTATTTTTATAAACTAAAAATAGTACAAAGAAATGCAAACTGAAGCGAATTCTAAATGTAGAAAATGTGAAAAGGAAGTTGTGACTTGGAATTAAAATAGCCAAAAAGAATGGTAACTTATAAAAAATCGTAATTTACAAAAATCAAATCGATTCGTTCGCATTTATAATGTATTTCCACATAACTTCATTTCTAATGCATATATTTAAAAAAAGGAAAGGTATAAAGAGACGGAAAGAAGGAAAAAGAGCGATTTGACGTCAAATCATTTTAAAATCGTTTGGTATGTGGTATTAAAAAGACCGGACGTTCCGACTACGACCCGACTGCCTTGTTTGCCTGCCTTTGCCTTCCGAGACATTTTTGTTTTTGCTTTTCGTTCGCCTGTTTATTATAATCGTTGAATTGAACTAAATTAAGTTTAAAAATAAATAATGGTGAGGTGTAGACGTAGAGAGAGACACTACGCACACGTACGGACAAACGCTTACGCCAATTCGAATATGCCAAATATTTGCAACGTTTGTTTTTCTTTCGGGTTTCTTTTGAAAATTTTATTTTCGAATTACGTACGTTAAATTATTATTATTATTATTTGCATACGTATTTTGGATATTCGTGTACGAGGAACGTGTCTGTTAAAAGACGAAAACGTTATTTTGGCAATGTTCCTTAATGACTTCCTTCCTTTAAATACTGAAAAAGTTTTTTTGTTCAAAGAGCACATCTCTCGATTTCATTCCTTTTGGCAACGTTTCAACATTTATTATGAACAGTGATGTCTAGCAGTTTGGTATTTTAATATTGTTCGAGTACAACAACAATTCGTGCCAATAATTTCTTTCTTTACTTTTCTTTTTACTCGCTTTATTATTTATGTGCAAGGAAAATCGTCGAAGAAGTGATTAACAAAAAATCAGTCTTCCTTCCGCCAGAATGTGATCACTGCTATCGATATTTATTTTTTCATAGTCATGTTGAAATTTGATATGATTGAACCACTCGAAACATATCACGAAAGTAAATACATATTGATAAAATCAATTCGATTTAATGATTTACCAGTAAAAAAAAAAGTAAATTAATCACGTGCCAAGTAAGTGAGAGTACGAATATTTCGGAATATCGTCATAAAATACGTATTCTTGGCATGTAATTTTATTATTCTAAATAATGGTTAATCGCCATAAACACACAAAATATTTGAAATTCCAGACGAACTTTTTTTTTCAGTCTCTCTTCGCATTTTCGTTTTGATTTCTAGAAAGAAAAAACTTTTACGAGGTTTCTTATTTGTCGCGGAAATTTCTTTGAATATTCAAAACTATAAAATTGTCAACACAACTTTCCGTTCGACTTTGTATAAGTTAATGATGATTTGTTTTAGATCTATAATACCATTCTATCGGTTATTGCTGTTGTATTTGCCATTTCGAACAAAAGCATAAAAGCGTCCAATAATAGAACGTTTTATTATGCGAGAGGAACAACTTTATACCAAATGCCAATAAATTATGTTACGTAAGCAATCTAACCAGAAATCGCAATATTTCATTGACACCAGGTAGAACTTGTCGCAGACACAATTTGTTTTATCGAAGACAAGACGTCTCGTTTATTATTATTATTTTTTATTTTGTTGTTCTTGCCAAATTCTATATATCCGCTTCTAGGATGGATGACGCAAATTTTCCCATATTCACAAATATGTTGCTCAATTATTTCAAACGTGTAGACGAAGAAAAAAATTGACACATTCTCTTCGTATAAGTGCTAGAATAACAAAAAGTAATAGAAAAACTAGTTTGCAAATTATAAATAGCAAACTTGTAATAGTTATTATTACATCATTCAATTTACAATAGGATTAATTCCGTTTAAGAGATAGTTCTTCTATTATTCTGCTATTAGGTTGCTTCCTCTACGAAAGAAAAGAACGATCTGCGAATCATTTTATTAAATTAAATACGTAGTTCGCAAGCAAGCACCTGCAACAAAAGCATCAAACACGCGTTAAATGATCTTCCTACTTCTCTCAACCAAAAGTTCTTGATTAATTAATTCGTCTTTCGAATAATTTTCATTATTTATTCAAAATTAAAAACAATAAAAATGTTAACACAATAATATATTAAAGAATAGAAAACAAAAGTTATCAAGTTGTCGATATCAAGACCATTAAACGAATTCCATTGTATCCTACTTTCTCTATAATTAAATTTAAGTTAGTAAAAGGTATAATAGTAATAATAATGCTAATAATAATTTTGCTATTGTATAAAATGTCGCAGTGTCTCTTTTATTTTTTGCTTTCCTTTCCACGTTAATTAATTTTGTGGTCGCCGTTGTTCGTTTCTTCATAAAGAGAAAAATAGTCGCAAATCTTTATACGTCGATTACATAAAATTTTCGTTAAATATTGCATAATGTTTCCCGCATAACATACAGAGAGAAAAAAAACACGCTTTTCAAAATATTTGTGACAAGCGCTGGTGATTATATTTTTGCTCATTTCTGTGTGTGCGTGTACTGCTAAGTGCAAAATCTTTATTATATAATAATGCGAAAAGAATATTTAGGTTCCTCGTGTTAATTGACAGATAAAGAGAGAGAGCGAGAGAGAAGGAGCGAGAGAGCGAGATTGTAGGTTGAATAATTAAAGTAGCACGTTTATTCCATTTTTATAGGTTTGCAAAATCAACCGAATCCTTATATAACTTCATAATCGTTTTGAAATTATTTACGTTGTCTACCAAAAATCGCTGCTCACATTAAATTAAAAGCAAAATGATCGAAATTATGCGGGTCCGTAATTACGAACGAAATGCGAAGAAGAATCAAAGAATGATGATGATTGCAATAAAAAAGAGCGTCGAGATGAGGAAATATTTACAAAAATGGTAGACATTCCCTGCAATATTTAACCAAAGTTACCCACCTGTCTATATAATAATACAACATAAAGTCCCTCGTAATTTACTTTTTTCTTTTGTGACCGTTCGCCCTCTCTCGCTCGCGCTCTTTTGCGTTTCCTCCTGCACCTCGTCGTGGGTCCTAAACAACGTCGACGTACAGATTTAGCAAGAGGAAGTCTGGCGATCGTCGTCCCCACTCGCACGAGAAAAAAAGCATTAAATAGACGTTCTACAAGTGTAGATCCGGTCGTCGAAAAAGTGGCAACGTAGGAGAGGAAAAAGAAATAAAGAGAGGAACCCACAAGTTTTCCCCTACCAAATAATTCTCTCGTCGCTCTCTCTCTCTCTCTCTCTCTCTCTCGCTTTTCTCTTGGTTCTCGTGGTACGGAATATTTTACGGAACGACAATCAACGGCACTTAGTTATTAATTCCTCCTTTTCTAAGAGCGAGAGAACTAGTGATAGCACTACCTCGCTACCCGGAGAGGATTGTCTTTCTCGCTCCGGTTGAAAATCAACGAAAAAACTCCGGAGGAAGAAGGATTAACCAGACAGAGATGGCATGAAGGAGGCGCGCGCGCTCCTACTACTACTCTCCTCGCTTTTTTACTCCCGCATACACGACGGCCAACAACAACAACACCAGCGGACGTACGGACCTCCGGAGTTTTCGACGCGACGCCAGTCAGATATCAAACGGTTAGTGGTAAGGTGACAGTCGTATCGACAAGTCACAGTTACTGCTTAATCCATTTTGTTGTGCATTTTATTTGTGATATTTTGATTTGGAGATTGCGTTCGAAAAGTTTAAAGAGTCGGATTGCATTACACAGCGAAACAAAAATAAATTGATTTTTTTATCGTTTTGGAAATTGATTTCGAAAAAAATTAATTGTGCAATCCTAATCGAAAAAACGTCGCCAACATTGTACTTGTTTTTTTTGCGATAACTTTTAAGTGGATTATTAAGTGCGAATCAGTGTTTGTAACAAGGAAAACCAAAAAGAACCTGCCATCGACTGAGGATTGACGGAGAATTTGTTGTTCTTCGCAGAAATTAGTGGATTAAATTAATTACCCGTAGCTGGACAATTCGAAGGTAAACTGATTGATTAATATTCATTACATATTGGAATTTTTTACGTAAATTACATTTGACGTACATTAACTACCTGTTGCTTTTTCTGCGACTTTTTCGCCACCCACGCCTCATCTTTCGCATACACGTCTCGCATTCGAAATAGGTAAATTAATAACAATGTCGAAGGCAAATGGGAGAATTAGAATTGAGTGAACGAAAATAGTTATGATCAAGCCAAAGTACTTGCACGAGAAAAATAACGCGTACGTCATTGGAAAGCAAGCAGAAATGTGTCGCAATATTTGTTGTAATGGAATTATGCGATAATATAAGCGGATTTAATGTCTTGTTTCCGGTTCGTAAATGGAGCGATAGCGAATAAAATTAATGAATTTAATCAAATATTGAATGGAAAATATTCCCAGTGAGAATCTGTTTATAAGTTGAAATTCGCTGGGAATGCACGAGCAACGTTGATGATTGCCTATTGAACAGGAAATGTCGCACGAACGAAAGAAAGATCCTGTTCTTTAACGTTAATTAACAACCTTGGAACGGCCAATCACCCACAACCAAGTTTTTCTTTATTCTTTTCGTTTTGAATATTTCAAGAGAAGAATTATCTTTTCGTTTCGTCCGTCACTCGGTCTTTCTCTCTGTTGCCGTAGAAGAATTTATTCAAATAAAATGTCGATATCCTTTTATTTTATTAAACATTTACAGCGTGTCTATATACGTATACGAGGGTACAGATTAGATAAGAAGCGGGAGAGAGAGGCAAATTACCTTTTTTGCAGTTTTAATTATAGTAAGAGTCAGTTTTCTCAGTTAACTATCATTATTTCTCTCTCAATAACGATATTATTGTATAATATGCACGTGCGTGTGCCATTAAAATTTATCATTATCAGGTATATGCGAAAAAGTGTAGAAAATCTACCTTATTTACTTATTATATACAATAAATGAGAATGAGTAGAAAAGACTTTTATATACGGTTGTTGTGAAATATTTGAGGCGGTTTTGCGAACGCGGAAACACATTTATTTCTATTTAGTAGTGGTATCAGTATCTTTTCTCGTGTCGTGAAATGGCTAAATGACATTGACATATTTCTTCCTGGTTTCATAGCTCGGATAATCGTTACAAAAGGGAAAAGCAAAAATTAACTAATTCTTCCTAGTTATAGTAAAGAGGGTTTGTCGATGTATCAAAAACTCAAAAAGTAGCTTATTAAATTGTCGTCACAATTTGTTCGATAAGATTCGACTAATATTCCTTTCATGTGGAACCAGTTTTCTTATTTTTCTTTGGTCATACTAAATAATAGCAGTAGGAACAAAAAAAAGGTTAAAGAAGGAAATCCTTTTAAAAGTTTCGCAATCAAATTAAAGCTAATTACAATGTCCAAGGAATCACGCAAATCTTCCTGCCGGATTACCTTTTTTTTTAAGTTCTTTATATTAAACTTTAATTGTTTCTTTTTTGCGCTTTTTATCTTCCTCGTTCGTCATTTTCTTATAAACAAAATAACCTGTTGCACATTTATTGGAAGTGGGAAAATCCGTATGTAACATATACGACACACGTTCAAAGATATATAACTTAATGATTCTAATTAGGAAGAACCTTGAGACCATTGTAAAACGATAATCGTTTAAGTGTTATGGCGAGTAGCACATATAATTTAAAACAGTTTTTTTTTTCGAAGCCGTTTTCGCTAACCAAATATTACTCGATTACTATTATTGTTTCGTTTCATAGGAAAACAATTACGATTTCATGCGATAAGAATAAATTAATGTTAATTAGCGGAAATATTTGTTAATAAGAAAATTGTATAGCGTTATTAAATCATTGTTTCCATTCATATCGTTGTGATAATCGTCAATGGTACGATTAAATATGAGCATTCCTTAACGCACCATTATTCGATTGAGATATTGACTTTTCCCAAGATCTCTTCAATTTACTTTGAGTATTACGCGAGAAACCCATTTTCGGTATAAAATAACACATATTGCAAAGTGAATAACTATTTCGAAAATACCGGAAAAAGATTATATGTAAATAGGTTCGTACATAAAAGAACCCGCGTAGCCTTGAGTTCACTTCCGCAGTCGTCAGAAATAATGCTAGCAACTGAAAGTCGATTCGTCGTCACGCGTTTTTGAACGTTTCCTTTTACTTATCGTGAACATTTTGGTTTTCAATTATAAGCAGTGTGTTATTTTTTCTGTTTCCGTTTACAGAATCAAGTAAAAATTATGAAATTAGTACCCGGATCTTTGCCGCCGATACCGACCGGACCGACGATGGACAGATTACCTTTACCGTTGCCATTCAGCCCCGAAATGCTCTGGCGATATCCGCTATCGTTTCCGACAATGGCGCAGCAGCCGCCGTCGTCGCCTTTGTTAGACTACAAAAGTCAATTGCCGACATCGTTGGCGACCGATCCGCGATTGTGGAGTCGCGAGGACGTCGTCATTTTCTTAAGATGGGCCGAACGCGAATTCGACTTGCAACCGATCGACATGGAGATGTTCCAGATGAACGGTCAGTGTGCATTGACATTTCGAGTTTCACGTTTCCAGCCTAATGTTCATGCTTTCGTATAGGAAAAGCAATGTGCCTGCTCACACGTTCGGATCTATCGGAACGCGCTCCCGGATCCGGTGACGTTCTGCACAACGTCCTCCAATTACTCGTACGCGACGCCAACACCATTCAACGTTGCCTTCCGTCCAGCCCGGTCACGCCAACGTCGCGTCACGCGTATCCATTGTCGCCGCACTCGCATCCGCCCACGCCGAATTGGAACATTTTAACGCAAACGGCCGGCGACGTGTTCCATCCGAATCACGCGGCAACGTTGGCCGCCCATTTCATGGCGCAGAACAATTCGGTCACGCTGAGTCCGGCACCGTCCGTCGACAGTCAAGCGGGTAGTCCGCAACACGCGGAAAACAATCAGCACACGTTCAATCATTCCGTATTGGGCAGCAGTTCCGGCGGCAGTAACGGAACGGCGAGCAATCAGAGCGATTCGGACGAGGAGAATTACGCGGAGAAACAAGGGCAGAACAACAGTCCGCCGAACACGCCGAGCGCGTACAGTCTGATACCGCCGTTGCATTATCCGCCGCCGAGGAGTCCGAAGGAGGCGGCCTCTAGTCCCGCATTCAAGTCGATGGGTAGGGAGTTCTTCCCCAGCGAGACTGCCGAACCCAATACGAGTAAGTGAATTGTTCGCACGTTTCGGACCGTGACGAATGCTAACATTTCGATTTCTTCTTGTAGACGGTCGCTTGCTCTGGGATTTCCTGCAACAATTGCTCAACGACCCCAATCAGAGATACACGAATTACATTGCCTGGAAGAACAGAGATACTGGCGTGTTCAAAATAGTCGATCCGGCTGGTTTGGCTAAGCTGTGGGGAATCCAAAAGAATCACCTGTCGATGAACTACGACAAAATGTCGAGGGCGCTAAGATACTACTACAGAGTGAACATTTTAAGGAAAGTGCAAGGGGAACGCCATTGTTACCAGTAAGTAACTTTAAATTAAACGTTTAAATAGAACCAATCGTCAATTCGGTATTAACATTTAAATCCTTGTCTTTGCAGATTTTTGAGAAATCCAACGGAATTGAAAAACATCAAGAACATCTCGCTATTGAGACAGCAAATGTCGCCGACGAGGCCAAATCCGCCGACGACGACGACCGCGATTACGCAACAGCCGTCTCAGCAGTCGGTCCCGCAGCAACAATCGGTCACGATACAACCGGTGATAATTAAGTCCGAGCCGATAGATTGTAGTGAACAGGAGATGAAGATGGACGATGATAAACCCACGGATTTAAGTATGGACGTTCCGACAGATTTAAGTAGCAGTAGTAGTAGGCACGTGAATATCGTATGTTCGCCGGACACGAGTAGTTTACGTGAAGCTTCTCAACATTATTTTGTAAAGGAAGAAGAGAAAAAGTGATAATCGTTTTTAATTGAATGAAACTGTACTTTTCCAATGAACAAAACAGTTTTGTGCATTAATTAGTGAACTTGATCAGTGCCAATTAGTTAGATTTTTGAACTTGTGCAAAAGTTTATATTAAATAGAGAAGAAAATTTAATTAGTAATTAGTTAATAATAATTTTATATATTTACAAAATATAAATTATTATATATGTATACTATTTTAAAATAATGTGATGATTAGAAATGAAAATGTATAAAGTGCAATATCACATTATTTTAGAAAAGCAAAAAGGGATGATGATTTGTATTGCATGTGCCAAAATAATAACGTTTAATTGATATAAATTAATCTTATTTTGTCACGAATGTTAGAAAACGAAAAAAGAGGAAAATATTGGTAGTTGGGATGAAACTGCCATCGGCAGCTTTAATTATAAATAATATTATTATAACATTTCCAAATTGGAAATTCTATCACTATTGTGATAATATTTTACATAATTTCAAAATGACAATAATATTTGAATAATATTGTTATTATATATATAAATAATAGATGAATATATTTTATAAATGGAAATTCTGAACATATTGTACAAAGAGATGGACTGGAATTTGTTCAAATACGACGTCAATTGGGGGGCCATAACATTTTTTGAAATAAAAGAGAGATTAATGAAAATTTGAACAGTGTACTTTTTACTACATTCCAATTACATGAAGTGGCATTTTCTTCAAAACTATACGCGAATGTTGTTAATGAAATCTTAAAGAAATTTATATAAAGTTTTTGATCAATATAAAATTATGATGCTAAAATTAAAAACTTTTCCAGCTCTGTTTCTGTGATCTCTAAATGACTCAACTTTGTGTGATTTAAATGAAAATATTTTTCTTGTATATTGCAATATGTAAATATTTAATTAATTAGAATTAAAACCATAGATCAAAAGGGTAGAGAATTAAAATTACCTGATAGATTGACATTAATTTTTGTTCTTTTTTGGTAATTTGTTCCATTAATTATAGAATTTGTAAATAAATAACAAATTAATTTTCATTTTACATACAGAATTTATTCTGTTTTAAAGAATTGCAAAAAAATTATTTACTGTTAACATGATAACATGTTTGAAATATACAAATAAAAGATCCATTTTGTTTTTTCTTACTTCTTAAAACAATACATTATTATCATTAAGATTCAGCTGCAGCTGGTGCTGCAAAAAATATTACATCATCTGCTGCTATTGATGTGCTGACTCTTGATTTTCCATCTTCACCTTTCAATTCTCCATAAGTTATTCTTCCTGTCACATGTACTCTTTGGCCTTTTTTTAAATAATTGAGCACTGTTTCACGCAAACCAGGTTTAAAGCATATAATTCTATGCCATTCAGTCCTTTGCAAAAATTCTCCAGTTTCATAGCGATAATTTGTATGTGTGGCTAATGAGAACACTGCCACAGGATGTTCATCAGTACCTTTTCTCTGTGGATCTGCACCAACGCGTCCCAATAATTGTACACTATTTATTGCTTAAAGAATATCAACATTAATTTTTCTTTTAAATTGTTCTTACCATACTTTTTTCCATCCGTGCTGGTTCTTGGGTGATTGTAGTAGCATATAAACGTGCTGATCTTATTAAACAAGAAGCCTACAAAAAAGCACTGTAAAATAATATGTAGCCTATAAAATCATCAACGTACCTTCTTTAGAAACATTTTGTTATCTTTGTTGTTCACTTAACATATATAAAGATAATATATTTAATACTAACAAAAACTCTTCGAGGAGGTAAAGTTTAGGTTATGATGCGGTTTTCAGTAAAATACAACCAAGAATACATGCGAATTTCCACAAGAACCATTGAAATATATTCACATGAAATTGTTGAGAAGGAAATCTCTGTTTTCTCTCATACGCTCAAATTTGCTTTTTCGCTTTCATAAATTAGAAATTCTAAAACATAGTAAGAAAAGAATACCGATTTCGTTTGAAAAATGAAGATACGAAAAACAAATATAAATGTTCCATACAATAGCAACAATGATAATCAACTATTAATTAATTATTAATATAAAAATATAATTAGAACCATTTTGATAAGTTAATTGTTGTAAATTATCATTTTTAAAAACTTTGTCTTAAATTTAAATATTCATGGAAGGCTATTGTGTTGTCAATAATTCATGTTTCCCTCCAAAATGAGTAGCATTCTGTTGCAGCTTATTTATTATATGTCAGGGAAATAACCTACGATTTTGATTGAAATATGTAAAATCTTTCAAAAGCGAATTAATTCAATTAATTTTTGGGAATGTCCTTAAAGCATGGCCAGCGTATTTCATAAGTTACTAAGCACGGTAGCTTACGTAACGAAATATGCTTGCATTATGCACTGTACTTTTGAATTTGTAGGAGATGTCGTAATTGTAAGATTGATTATTATTTTGCAGTTAATTTAGATTGATAAGATAGTAAAACGAATCTAATTTTAGTGTTCTGGTCCGTCAATGGAGCCCACCATTTATACAAATGATGTTTTACTTACAGATCATATGTCACCCAGATTGAGGAACATTAGATATGGTGATATAGTAGTAGCTAAATGTCCAACAAATCCAAAAGAAAATATCTGCAAGAGAGTTGTGGGATTGCCAGGTGATAAAATCAGAACTGGTTTCACAAGCACAGTAATACCTAAAGGACATGTATGGTTGGAAGGGGATAATAGAAATAATTCCACAGATTCCAGATCTTATGGTGCTATTCCAATGGGATTGATTAAAAGTAAAGCTGTATGCAAAATATGGCCACTAAGAGATGTGACTGTTTTCAGTACAAAATGAGACAAAAGTAGGAATGAAATACAATTCCTATATTGAAACTTGAATATGAAACAACTTGAATTCTATAATAATATTAATTGAATTGATTACATCATTAATAAATTTTATGTTTATGTAAGAATGAATAGGACTTCAAGTAAATAATCACTGTTTCTCATATTTATTCTTATGTAGCTTTGGTATTTCAGTAAAAAGGCCTGAATTTATTATGGTCCTGTGCCATGGACTTGACTTATCTATCACACAACACTTATAAACAAATTTACAAAGGTGTGATTCAAATTCAATGAACTTTTGCGACTTCTATATTATAATGAAAGTTTTTCAGTTATTTCATTGCCTCGTTTACAATAATCCTTTTTTTTTAATTTTAAAATATCTGTTTTCTCATTTTGTCTTCCAACAAACGGAACAATAAATTATGTACTAAAAGTAATTTAGAACTTTGAAAATGAATAATAAAAATATAAAGAAAAGGCAATGTGTAAAACAACTAAATATTTTATAGTGGCAGGATCAAAATTTCAGGCATTCGATGCTACCACGCATTACAAACCATTCGCGCTCTTTTGAAGAATCTTGCGATTTAAATGTTTATATACTGATATAGTGTATTATAAGATCTATCTAATTCAGTAAATCAAATTCTTGCTATTGATCGTATGAACAAGTTGTGCAACAATTTCAGCGTCTTGAATTTTCCAGTGAATTTGTCTCTGGGCAAGATACCGATAAAGTTATCGTGTAAATCTAATAAATTGTGATTGATTAATTTTACGGAACGATTTAAAAATTGAAAGAAAAAACTTGTTTTTGTTATTCAAATACATTTCTAACTCATCATTATCTAATAGCATTTTAAAACATGGCGCCGTTATACTTTGCTATTTATATTGTACTACATACGCGCGAAAAACATTTCGCGGAAAGATGCTACTAGCAGTGCATTACATATCATGAAAAAATGTATGATTACATTATTATAAATAAATATTCAAATTTTCAGAAAGAAAACTAACACCGCATTTTGCTTAATTTTAAAATTCCATTTTTTTATTTGTTAGAAGAATAAGTCATTACGTACTTCAATTAACAGAATTTATTTGTAATATGTAACGAATCGTTTAATATCGTTATTAGTAAGTCTTTTTCAGAATTCCGAATTTCTTTTTGTCACTATCAAATTTTAAATTTGAGTTTGTTTTGTTTTACAAAAAGTGTACATGACGAACTGAAAAAAAAAAGTTTCTTTTAATTCAATGGCAAATATTTTAAATTTTGGCTTCCTAATAAATAGAACAATAATTTTATTAGCAGTAAAGGGAAGATCATTGTATTACGTTCGTTTATTAGTGTATCTCTTTTATGTGCAAAATATACATTCTGTAAAACTCCATTGTTCAACAAGGGTAAAATTACCATATTCTTAAGTTAAGTTCTTAAGGCATTTTTAAGCTAATTATGTTATTTTCGAATTTATTCAATTTTTATATCCTTTATATGTGTTTTTATTGTACTGGAAATCCTGGCGTTTGGAATTTCCAACTTTCCAAATTACAAGTCCATTATGATCAGGACCAATGAAACGCCACCATTTACCATCCGAGAGTTTCGTTATAGACTTCAAACGAGTCACTAGAAGTTTGAAAAGGAATAAGCTTCAATAAGAAACAGTTCATCCTCGACGAATACAGTAAATACCGTGTAAATAAAGTAGTTAAGGAAAACAATTAGAGTTTTCTTTAAAAGCACAATCCACATATCTTTTTAATAGATATTAATTTCAATGCCTTATAACATCAATTTAAGTCATAAGACATAAGTAATATGATTTTATATTTCTTATCTAATCCAGAAAAAGAACCATACCAGGTGTACAACACTAATAAAATACCCTTTATTTTTCCAATATTCTTTAACTAAATATTTTTCACAGAATGGTAATTAACTTGAAATCCAAATTGACTTGGAAGTTTGAAGAAACTCTTTTTTTCATTTTAGCATATCGATTATTGACTATATGATTAATAAATGAGGAAAAAATAATACATTTTGTTTGTATGAATAATAAAATTATATATGAATGGATGATAATAATATCGAAATAAGAACATTCTTTGTTTATATTTTAATTGCAGATAATTAAGAAAGTACTTGTAGTAATTATCTTCGCAAATCCGTTCAAAGTTAGCATTAAGAGGCGCTTATAATTATAACTTAATTACTATCAGGTAATTAGTGATTAATGTTGATCAAAACTTTTTGAAAAATTATTGCGAATGGGAATGAACGATTACGTAGAACAAAAACAAAGTAAACGCTTGTTGTTATTTTCTTGGTACTGTTATTTGTGATATTGAGCAATTGAACATTTGTGATTGGGCATTAAATGAATATGAAGTGATTGAGAAATACTTCGAAGTATTAAATATACGTCTTAAGGAGATTAAGAGCTATTGTTTTATTAAGATGTAAGGTTTAATGAAACCTCATTATTAATATTGTTTTCATGTAAATAAGGTGGATAAAGTAGAATATGAAAAATATGATACAAAATACACATAAATTCGTAGTAAAGAGAAGAACGAAGCGATTTTATGATAAAAGAGAAACTCGCATTAGAAAAATAAACTAATTAAAAACGTATCGTAAATTACTAAAAATTAAATATGTGTAAGATTTTTAAAAAATCTGCAAATTAATTTGTAAATGTTTTCACCCTGCTAAAGCAGCAAATATCACTATTTCAATTTTAACAATTCCCAAACAATTTACGCAAATGTTTCAAACAAACATTACATACAGGTACTTTAGTTTATTAATTTGCTTATCTTATTCCAACTACTGTGATATTTTTCTCATATTGTGGTTTTAATATATTTTCACTTATCATCGTTTTTAGAACAATAGTTTTCCGACTATTGTATAAATCTTGTTTATTTTAATATAAATTATGATTTATATAATTTAAGACACATTGTGTTTAAAATGTATTAAAAAATGGTAAAAGTTACTGTTTGTACTAGGATTAAGATTAAGAGAATTTCTAACTACATGACGAAGGGAAAAATATTTTTAATTGCCTTTTTTTTCTTATCTGGACCTTCATTTAAAGACATATTTTTAATCTTAGTGAACTACGTAAACAGATTCTATATCAGCCTGTATCAGCTTGTATCCAAAATCAATACAAAATTAAATCAAAATTCGTCTCTTTCTCTCTCTTTGTAAATTATCAGCTTTTGAACTGATTTATATGGGACTGATAAAATGCGTGAAATTGGTCTATCAACATATTTAATAAAATACTTTTCATACCGCTGCGTTCACTTTCAGCCCCACTTCCATATCACCGTTTTATTATTAAAAGTTAAATACAAATATAAACAGTCTTCGTGTCGATCTATTGCTGCGAAGATCACCCATTAGGCTTTCTCAGTTCTTAAACAAATTGCACACTTTTTTGACAATGACCGGTGTCAAGATACAGGCAAATTCATTAATTAGCAATTAAATAATTAAATTCAAGTTTATACATTAACATGAACGAAATTAACGCAATGATCACCACCGATTATGCTGATCTTATCACAAACGTCGAAGTTACAAGAACAATTAACAATGATGCGGAAAATAATATCACGTGTCCATCGGAAATACCATCGATTACTTCCTATGTTAATGGTAAGTGGGACTTAAAATTTCACTTTCGTTTAATTTTAAATTTACAAATGACGCCTTTTAACCATACAAGAAACGCTATTAAATAATTATAACTAACAATGGTTTATCTTTTTATTATGTTCCGTAACTTATTTTTATTTAAAAACTTTCACTCTTAACGCAAAGAAGAAATGTATTTTTGATGAACACAAAAAAGAACAATTTTTGAGAAAGTTAAATATAAATGTATATCAAAAAAATATGCAAGTGAAAAAATTGCTTTGATTAATTAATTCTTGAGTAATTTCAAAATTGGGAACAGCAAATTTCGTAATTTAATTTTTGCTTGACAAAGATGCTAATTACGAATTTGAATAATATAGGTGTACGTCCTGTAATTTTATTTAAAGGCTGAATGACAATTTGAGATTGCAATGAGACAACATTACGACAATATAATAATTCAAGTGGCCATTCTTCTTACCCCTTGTACTATTCATTATTAATCATCAGTAATCTATTATAGTACCATTTCTAATAAGATAAATTCCACGAAACAATTTCATCTCTCAATGAAACCTTTTAACGTCAAATGTTGCTCATAGCTTTCCACTTAAAAACTGGATTATATAAACATGTAAATATTTAATTTTAATTCGTTCATATTGTGTCAAGGTGCACTAATTATTGGGATATTTTCACGATTTTTTTCGTGCACAAATACTTCTCCAAATTAAAGATCATTGTAACGAGGCCAATTAAAAATTATGCCGAAGAATCAGATAAGTTTTATTTGGTCTCATGGTTCTTTAAAGTTTAAATGAGTTATTTAAGTTTTGAATATTATTCTTATTTTATTCATATAGGACAAGTTCTTATATAACCAAAGGAAATTACCATTATAAAATGCTCTTTGTGAAAATGTAAAATCATTACATATAATTAATTGTGAAAGCGAATGAGCGGAATTTATCGTGACATTATGCTTGACATATGAGCAAATGAAAATTAAGGGTACCCCAGTATATATTGCAAAAATTTAATTCGAGATGAATTCCATTAATCGTCACTTTCCACGCACTTAATTTATTGTAATATGATTGTAATAAGTAAATAAGATATTACGGAAACGTTTTCTGTTTCTTTTTTTGCTAGCCTTGATTATGTACAGCAATAATTAACATTTCAGTATAAATGTTGCAATTTGCGATAAACTTTCGTTATTTAATTTATAACTCTTTTATTGCGTAAATTAAAGAAAACTTTTTAACTATTCGACAGCAAAACATTAATTAATAGGCAAAAGTATTCGGCAAAAGAAGACATTTAACTAGTTATTGGCAAATTGTTGTCCAATTTCAAGCAATTAAACTTTATTAATGAATTAATAAGAAAAATAGCAAACTAGTAGAGCAATATGGCCAATTTGTCAATAAACTCGCAATTTCTTAATATTGCGTTGCTATTTACAGGCAAATTGAATTTTACAATTTGAAATGCAAACACAATAGTTGTTGCATAGTGTTTTGCAAGAAGTATTAGTACACAGGTTTGAATTAAATGCATTTAATATAAAGCACATTTGAATATATTAAATTAAACACAAAAAAGCAAAACTGGTGATATTTAGAAAGCGAATGTATTATATTTGTACACATATATTCGAAAAATATTCTATTACTATATTTTTTTAAGCGAAAGTCTAATATTTACTTATTTTAATAAGTTTAAGAGGAAATGACAACAACTCACACATCGGCCACGTGAGGATATGAAGAAGTTAACGTTGATGAACAAAGCAGAAATTTTCGGCGGTCGGTCCTTTATTTACCCATCGTGAATCGATATTCCCGAATGTTTACAAATTAACAAATCCATTTTTTTAAATTTTGAACATTGAAAAAAATAAATCCCTTCTTTTAAGGCGTGTAAATACTTCTTTCGTGACATCACTATCAAACAATACTTTTTTTGCAATCGATTAAACATGGTGCGAAGGAAAATATGTATCAGTGGAGATATGAGATTGTATTAAGAAGTAGTTTGTCCTCGATTCTAAACTAAAAGAAAGGAAAGAGGGAGAATTATCAATAACGGAATTGTTCCAGTTTTAGTTATCTAATAATGTAGTATTGTTCCAAGTGTTTAATTTACACTCTTCTTCTACCGCAATTAGCATGCAATAATCTACTGACTTGTGATAACGTATTAATTTCTAAAAGACTTGATTATAACGCAAACGCTTCATTAATTGGATTCAAGCTAAAATTGCCTTTATTTATTTATTCACTTAAAACATGTTTAAAAAGCTCCTTCTTAATAAATAAATTATAAACATTGTTCTGTAGCAATAAACGGATACGGAATCGTACTATTCACCTCCAGTTCGATAGCGGTCGTGGTGATCTTCTTAGTGTTCTTCGACACCGTAAGACACATCATGAGGAAATCGCCGCCCCGAACGAAAGCCCATTCGGCGTTTGTTGTTGGTGTATATCCAGTAAAGAAACAAAAAGAATCACAATTATTGCAATTAAATCCAACTAACAATGTCAACAATTTCAGGCGGTTGCATTGGCATCCTTCTGCTCGATCATAGTGCCGCGAGCGAATCTCTTATCGGAAGCGGCGACGCAGGGCGTCTTCATGGTAGGCCTCTATCAATTGTTCTGCCTGTTCGTGCAGTATTGCGGCGGCGAGGCCGAAATGATTAGGAAAACCAAATCGGACTCTTTATGCTTGAAAGTGGGTCCGTGCTGCTGCTGGCCTTGCTGCTGTCTACCGCAATTTACTATTACCAAGTGAGTTACGTTTATTGAGAATCAAATCTGCTCCATATTTATATTTTTATTGTTATTTCAAACAACTAATGTTTAATGGATTTGTTTGCTAATCCACAATTTCTTGCAGAAATCGTTTAACGTACTTAAGGATGCTTGTCTTGCAACTGCCAGTTGTTCAAGGATTGATATACAGTACGTTACTGGTAATGTGGGCAGAAAGAGATGTATGTTAATAGCATTGCAATTGTAACTTTCATTTTTATCGACTACAATCTATGTTTCTAGAGTTTGTACCAGGTCAATTACATGTACTTCCAACCGTTGGTCATAATATCCATATTATTAGGCGTTTGGGGTATGGTTATCACCATAAACTTGTTAAAGAACATATTGACCGATTATGGCTTACAAGGGAAATTTATCGTTATGCAACTGGTTTTGTTATTTGCCAAACTACAAGGACTTATAATGCGCGTCTTGATACAAGTCGACGTTTTCCCATGTAATCCGCCG
Source organism: Hololepta plana (assembly GCA_963695495.1). Taxonomy (NCBI): domain Eukaryota; kingdom Metazoa; phylum Arthropoda; class Insecta; order Coleoptera; family Histeridae; genus Hololepta; species Hololepta plana. The sequence continues at coordinate 13,381,151 of OY968831.1, read as the reverse complement.
ATTACGCCAATCGTTTATGCGAATAGTAAGTATTTCATAATAATCAATACAAATTTCAACTTTTATTTCTTGCTGTTTGTATTGTCGTTTTGCACAAATTTGGCAGGGACAAACTAAAAACGAATAAGAGAGAGAGAGAGAGAGAGAGAGAGAATTGAAAAGGTTGCTGCAAATTTTGTAATAAAAAAATAATTTAATTATTCAAAGTAGGTAAATTCTAATTGTAATTTATGGCACGATAATTGCCGTCGGTCTTTTTGCCCCTCGTTCACGTTAACCCAAACAAACTCGGTCAAATTGTTTTGGTATGCGAAACTCGGCGACTGGACCACAGTCATTTCCTTTCCAGTCTTATTTCTTCCAATTAACATTGCATAAGTGGGCGCGTAGCTTTTATTATAACACATTGAACACGATCAATTGCATAACTGCACAACCTGTTAAAATTCAATCGTCTCGATATTGTCGTATTCGAAAATTGATGTTGATTACATGGCGAAAGTAGAGACAATCAGTTTGACCGAAATGAAAGACAGCCGAGGAAAAAAACTTTCACATAATAACGCAAAGTTGACCATCTCTTCTTGTTTAACATTACCTCGACCGTTAAATGAGACAGGAAAGAAGTTACATAAGCTCCTTTTTTTAAGTATGAGAAAACAGTTGATTTATTAAATACCACGGGATTTCTGTTAAGTAATCGTTACATCGATCACATTTATTTTTCATTTCAGTCATTTATAACGCATTAATGTTATGCGAAATACTGTTGTTGGGAATTTTCGCGAGGAAATTATATAAAATGGAACTACCCGATCTGAATATCAATAAGCAACCGATTGTAACTACTCACATCACAACGATCAGTTCGTTGGTACAGCACAACGAAGAAAATAATAACTTTCAACAATATGATAAGAAGAAGAGTGATACTGATTTAGATGAGAATAATTCAATAATCGAAAGGCTTTAATTACTTTTTTTATAATTAGAACATAAGATTTTTCTTTGTATTGTGATTTTCTACTAGTACTATTATTTTTGTAATATTAATCAATTTGTAATTTAATTGAATTTTAAATAAATTAAATCGTAACAAAGAGTGATTTCGGTTTGATCTTGTTATGCAAGAACTTGAACCTATGAATGCATAGTATAAAAGAAAAGATTTCAATGCATTTCTCTTCAACAATGATCTGATAGAAATCTAGAAAAAGTCGTTTTCTTTGTCAGTCGATTACGTCCTTGTCTCTATTACGCACAAAATAATATGTAATCCAAACATCCTGAAACAACGATTGAAGAAGATACGCCACTTTCACAAACCTTTTATGCAATGTTTACAGCAAACATGGTTTCCTACCAGGATTCCCAGATACGTAATTTAATTTGCTAAGAAATAACTTCCTTTGATCGTTTAAAAACTAAACGTGCATCTAACATCTTCCTTGAAAGTTAATCGACGAAACAATGAATATTAAATTTTGAAACGATACAATCATTTTCAGCGTATAATTAGTAAATAATGGTCACATTCTCGTAAGGAATCGTTAAGAAGTAATAATTGTGGTCGTGCAATTTCTTTATTATACCTCGTTCGCTTCCACTTTCCCTTTTAGTTTTGATGCAGGTACAACATGTGAAACTTTGCTGCTATAATAACAGAGTCACTTTGACGGAAGTTTCTTTCCACTGCTTATAAGTGAATAAGGAAACTCGTTTTGTTCGTACTCTATTTTCATACTGATGATGAAATAGTTGAAAATTTTCTTTAACATCGACGTAACAGAAACAAAAGTCACTTTGTAATCGTTTTATCTTTTCAGTGGAACACGATATGTAGATTTACAACATCGATTAACTTTTATAATTGATTTTAGTTAAATATATGTGCGTGCTTAAGTATATATGCATTTAAAAAGAACAAACAACTTTCTATAGCTTAAATGGACATACAGTGCAAATTAATTACAATATACGTAAATAATTTTTCGCACTAAAAATTAAGCAATATTTTTCGCTTAATAATAATAAAAAGGTTAAATAACACTTCTTTTTCAAATTAATTTGAAATATGACTGATTTATGGTTTCAATTTAAATATTGACCCTATTTCGTAACATCAATTTCACTTTCATTTTTTTTATTTCTGCATACGAAAAAACATTTTATTCAAAGATAACTATTTCTAAGGTATTCTCATTATTGTATCGATTGTTATTATGTAGGAATATGGTAATTAGAACACAAATTAATTAAATACTCTTTTAATAATTGCTGTATTATATTTATACTGTAAAATTAAATATATGTAGGTATGTTTAAAGTTATGTATGAGCGCATTCCGCTAGGTGGCGGATACAGATAACTGCAAATTGAAAATTTCATTTTATTATATGCAACCATCATAATTTCATTGAAATAAGGAAATTCAATAATGATAACTAGCAAATATGTACAACGAATAAAACAGTATAATCGGTAATAATCATTTTATTACAGAGTAAATCTTTGATAAAAAATTTAAATATACAGTAAAGTTCTGAAGTTTTATTCTCAAAAACATAAAACGTACCTTCAGAAAAATCAAGTGGAGTTTTGGTAAAAACTGTTGAAGCAATATGGTATTTTATAATTTTCCTTTGCTACCGATGTTTCACCGATTTAGTTTCCCAATTCACTTTACAAAAATGTTAGTATGACAAATTAAAACAAGTCACCAAGAAAATTTTCAGTTTCCATGTAATCTTGCACGATTATTTTTACAATAGTCAAAAAGAAGATATTGGTGTTGTCGATGCGTAGATCTATAATAGATCTATTTTTTACTTAATAGTAAAAAGCATTTTAAAATTTGATAACTGGATTGGATAGATGATAAAATAATAAACCCAAAGAATGTGTGTAGTTGGAGAGCGACGCTGCAACCAATATTAAGGACAATAACCGAAAGTCATTATGAAACTTCAAATAAAACAACATGAAATCTAATATTATTTTACTGAATACACTAACAATAAGACATAAACTAACGTATAAATTAAAAATTAACATTTAATGTTAATATACAATCAGAGAGTTCCATTAATTAATAACCTATAACTTATCCTTAAACTTTACAAAGGTTTCATTCATGTTTATAATTATTATGCCATGCAGTAACAAAAACAAAAATATGAGACTGTTGAGAAGTTCATTTCTCCATCTCTTTGTACGACGTTTCTTTCAATTTGTTGCTTAACGTTTATCCTTTTATAATCGAGTATTTTTTATTAAATATTTCAAGAAGTATGTAATTGTCAAAATCAACATTAAAAGAAATGTACACCAAAAGTATTATTCACTTTTCAGTAAAGGACTGATAGCTTTTCAGTTTTTTTAAGACACGCATTCTTTTTAATAAAAAAAATCGACATCAAATGCTTTACGTTTCCTTTTTCGGAAAGCGTATACTTTAACACGTCGTCGTCTTCATTTCATAAGAAACTTCGACTTTTTCGTATCTCCGTACTTTGAACAAAACCAACATCAAAACGATACCAACCAAAACGAGGATCGATATGACGCTAACTGCCACTACTATCGTGTAATTAATCGAATTACAAAAGAAACCGTCGCATCTGTTCTGATAAAACTCCGGCGTGGCTTCACCATTTCCGTTCGCATTTTCAACTGTGGCATTCGTTCGAGGATCGCACGTTTCGTTCGAATAAATTGGACCGTTTGCATTGTAAATGTCAATGTAATCGTGTTGAACGGCTTTACATTGAACGGTATCGATTGTCGTTAGATTTTGCTGTAATAAACTATCGAATAATTTTATGGTGGCACAATCACAATTCCACACGTTCGACGCTAACTCGACGTAAAGAAGATTCGTACTTTTTAAAAAAATCTCCGGCGAGACGCGATTCAAATTGTTATGATACAAATGTAAGATTCGCAAATTTGGCAAATGCAAAATGTTTTCCTCTGCGAACGTCGATATTCTCGTATAAGATAAATCTAGCGCGACCAACGAATCGGATTCAATGATTGGCGTCGATCTTGTGAACAAGTTATGTGACAAATCCAACGTCTTCAACTTTCTATTGTACTTAACAATGTCCATCGGCAAGCTGCCGATTAAGTTATCGTGTAAATCTAATAATTCGAGATCGATTAACTTTACGAAGCAATTTGGCTCGATGTCCGTGATGCTGTTCTCGTTAATTCTCAATTGTTTGATTTGCGCGACGCCCGAAAAGGTGAACGCGTCCTCGCTTATGGTATCGATGTCGTTCCTCGACAAGTCCATGTCGATGATTTTCGGTCGTAAATTGTCAAATGTTGGTATGTCTACGAGTTCCCTTTCGGCACATGATACGGTCGTCGCGTTACAACGACAAGGGCTTGGGCAACGACTTGATCCTGTGGCAGCTACTACTAAATAAACCGCCAATAAAATCAAGGACAATTTATAGTTTCTTGTGAATTTCATCACAACTTATTCTGAAAGAAAATGCAAGAGACGTTCTTAGTAGATTTTGGCATCCAGCAAAATGAAACGCAATAACTTCATAAATAATCTAATAATAATAAAGTATTTACATTAATGCAATAAATTGATGTCGATAGATAAGAAATGGAATATAAACTTTTAAGTGGTCTTAATTATTCGCTTTTAATTATTTCTTTTTATCTAAATAGTTTTCTTTTTCGAAAATCTTGATGGCGTACGAACGTAATTGGAAATAATAAAAATTGGTCGCGTTCCCTTTGAATGAATCGATGATACTCATCCTGAATAATAAACAGGAGCTACGAAATGGTTTATTTTTAATATTATAATAATTCAAAATTAAAGGATCCGTTAAAACTTGTTTATAACTTACGTAAAAATAATTACGCCTTATCATTTAAAGTGATTGTTTACAGAAAAACAACTTAATTATCCTGTTTCTATACACCAAATTACGGATATTAGGTCTCGATAACTTTCTTATAAAACGTATTTCATCGAAAAGCTTTATTTTCAAGTTAAATAAAAGGATTAACCTGCAAAATTAAAAACTATGAAAGCTTAAAATGACGTTAATTTGAAATGCTTAATAAGCTTTGATTTAACAGTAGTGGTCATACCAGACATTAAAAAATGATTGTGTGAATTGGATGAACGTGATGTATGTCACGGAGTCAATCTCAAATGCTATAATTTATAAAAGCTTTTACTTAATTAGATCATTTAAACTAATTTAGCTCATTAATCATAAAAGGATTATAAAATCAATTGAGATAATTACATAAGACTAATTAACTGAAGCACTTTTAATATTTCTGAAAATTTTTCATCGTTAAAAGTCTGCATAAAATGGATTAATCAATAATAAGAAATAACAAATATTTTAATTAATTTGCAAAACTTGAAGGAAAATTTACTAAGTTCTGTTATTTAAAGATTTATATTTTTCATCATTATCTGATGGCGCCTTTTAAAACCGTGGCGCCGTTATATATTTTTATTTACATTGTGTCGCACACATGGAAAAAACGTTTTCCGGTAAGATGTTTAAAAGCAATGAATAAAAAATCAATTTCTATCGTTTATATGCCATCCAAAATGAATGAAAATCTTTTTTTTTTTTTCAAAGAGATCTACATTTAATTAATTAATGGAAACTTCAGGGAATGTAACTAAATAATTTTATACATTCAATTTAGCGTAATGAATAATTGAACCTTGCTACATTCAGAAAAAATCGATTTTATTATTACGATTTACAAAAGGAAAAGTAATTAATTGCATCAATTAAAATAATTTATTATTACTCCGAGAAAGATATCATTTACCATAATTCATAATGAATCGTTTAATAGCACTTTTCAGTTCTAATTTCTCTTTGTCACTATTAGATTCTTAATTTATATCATAAATTATATAACAGTTAAATTTAAAACGTACCTCTGTAATGTAGCGTATGAATCCACTTAACTTTTAAGGCCGAGCTCTTAATAATTTTACGAAAAAGCATAATAAATGCTTTAACTTCTTAATTTTAACAACACTAATGGTAGCATAAGAAAAATGTCCCTTTTTCCTCTTCTTCCTCTTTCTCATGCAAGTTAACGTTTAGTTAATACTCTTGTTCTTACAAAATCTAGCAATAATAGCCACAGCCATTTCCAGTACATTTATTTTATTAAATATACCTACAATTTTTTTTTCAACCAGTACAACCTTACTCTCTAATAAAACGTTATAAAATCAATTTATGTAATAAGACGATATATTCTTATATATCTTATCTAATCTAGAAAAAGAACCATACATATTTTTAAAATATAAATGTATCCATATTTATACAGGGTGTATAACACAGCCTGTTAATAATCGATCGTTTATCTCAATTGACCCCACGTGTATACAGCTGCAAATATGTTTCCATTGCACATTGGTTAAATCTTATTTTCACAGAGTAGTAATTATTTCTATCTGAAAAAAATATAATCGAGGGCATATTATACCAAATTTATGTGGTATCGAAACTTGAATCCATATTTTTAGTTTAATTAAACACGCCGGCGACAGGAAATACTCAAAGAAAATATACTTGTTTGTTATAATATTGTGGGAAGAAAATATTTTTTAAGTGTTGTTAATGAAAAAGAAAATCATCATCATCGACATGTAACGATACCTTACATAGAAATACATCTGAAAATAGTTGGGGTAATGAGCGCTTACCTTGGATTTATTTGGTTTATATACTGCAGACAAGAGGATGATTTTTGTCTCTATAAGTAAGAAAAATTTATGTAATTGATACTCCAATAATATCTAAATACGATAAAAAAATCCTCTTATCGTGTCGTGTTTATTTACTGTTAATTAAAAAAAAGTATTTTTTTCTCTCCTTAATCCTTCAAGAGCCATCCATATAAGAGGCGTATATATAGTAATTATAATTTAATCACACCCACAGGTAGTTGATTGATGCTCAAAGTTTATTATTACATTAATTGAAAGTTTCAGGAGAGTAATTTCGAATGTGAATTATATGTAAAAATCCAAGTCCCTGTTACTTATGGCACTGAGCAATTGAATCTCGTCATTGAAAAAATCCGAACGCATTGAGAAATATTTCCAGAAATATATACTGCGTATCACAGATAATCAGAGCTATTGTTTTATGTAAAAAAATAAAATATCCGAGCTTTAATATTGCGGAATGTAAATAAAACAGAAAAACTAGGATGAAAATTTCATGGAATGCATGACTAGAGCAAGACGCAAATAAGAAGAGATACAAAAGTTATTCGTAATGGGAATGAAAATAATACTTTTCATATAAAAAAGCAGATTCCTGTGCAAATATTATTTACAAGTAACTTTATTCAGTGTGCAGAACTAATTCCTTTCGAGAAAAAGTAAAATTAATTTTGTTATTCCTCTGCTATTCCTTTATTCTTGAAGGATAGTAAAGACAGAAGGCTAATTGAAACATGAAAAAAATAAACGTTAATTAGGCTATTATTTTTATGTATGCATTTTTGAAACATGTTGTCAATCATTTGCAGTATCAGCAGTTAGTACTTGAACGATGCTCTATATTCGTACATTCTAATTTATCACAATTTTAGGTTCCAAATAATAATAATTGTGGTAGTGATACTAGCGATATTTCGATGGTGGTTCTCATGAAATTGATTAATACATTATAAATGCAATTCTCTTTATTTCAGTAGTCAATCTTATAATCTGTAATAAGTGCGATTTATGCTCTATGTCGAATGTTTTATTGCAAATGTGTTAACTTATTGAATTTGGACCTTTATGTCAGGTGGGAAATTCACCATAACACTTAAATTCTCAGCTGCATTTTCATAATTTACCTTTTACTGGTAAAGTACATATGTTTTTCCATAATTGCTTTAATGAATTTATTGTTCCTGATCAAGTTATTGAGAAAAGCAGTTCTTGTTTTGCATTTCTACACATGATAAGCCTTATTAATTTCAAATTATCATAATTTCTAAGTTGATCTTAACGCATTCCGATAGATGACGGAAATGATGGAGAGTAAATTAAAAATTCATAGTTATAGCTCCATCCAAATCCGTAAAAAAGATATTTAATGGTCAAATAATGAAATATCGTATTAACAACAAGTCTTTTTATTATTGATTAAAAATAAATCTTTTCGTAACATTTTATTAAAAAAATATGATTTTTCGATTACAATTACAAATATTAGAATCTAATTTTATATCACACACTTGGTTGTTTCTCGAGGACACAATTAATTTTCTTTTTACTTTTCTTTTTTTCATTAATAATCAACAAACTATGAAACAATCACTTGATTTACAAAAATAACTTTCTTTTATTGTCTGTAAACTAAAGCATTTGTAAAAAAATTAATTTGTACTAAAACAAGAATTGAAATTATTGTTATTTACACCTCTAAGAACTTATACATTACGAATAATGTTTGTATGTACATTCTGGATCCTTGCACACGCCAAATATCTCGTACGGGCAGAATGTACCTAATGGATCGGCAATAACGTTCCTGAAAACATAGACAACATTTAATTAAACATATTCACCCGTATATGAAACAAACCTGGTAGTTGGACCTAATGGAGAAATATATTCAGGGAAATTTTCCCCTTTCTCTTCATTGTTGTTGTTCACTTGATCGTGGTTAGTTTGAGTTTCTACAGATTTTACTTCTTCGACGACTTCTGCTTTTTCTTCAACTTTTTTCTGTGTAACAATTTCACCTTTCGTTTCCTTCAACGGCGTAGACGATGGTAGTAACAATTGTTGTTTCTTAACCACGACATGTTTAAATTTGTTGTTGATTCTGAAGTTAATTAATCGACAATTACATCCACATACAATCGACGTATTTCAAACTAACCGTTTATCAATTGCGTCCTTTCTCAAAATCAATTCTTTGACCAGTCTCGAAAAATGATTTTGCGAATCTTCTAGTAATTTTCTAGACTGTTTCAATTCACCTAATAGACGTTTGATTTGCTGTTCAATTTTTTTCTTCTGTGTACTTGCTTCGTTTACTCTTTCTATCAAGGGACCCAGTTCCTGATACTTACCTTTCATCTGCAATCTGTCAGCTACTTGAGCAGGAGCATTTCTTTACATCACAAGAAAAATACTTAATTAAAACACTTACATCATTCAAACAATCATTTGCTTTAATGAAATGACAGTGAATGATGACAGTCTTTTATTTAAGAATAAAGTTAATATACCTTTCTGGGTTCAGCCTTGGCAATTCTTCTAATGACTTCTTTTGTTGTTGAGTATGATTATGAGATTCTATGATATTTTTATTAGTATTGCTTGTTTGCTTTAAGGAAGGCTTTCTTGCTCTCTTCCTTTTGGCATTAAGCAATTTTTGTTTTAAGATGCGATATTCTTGTTGCTGAGATTTCGGCAATAATTTCACTACAGATTTTTCAGTCAAAATGCTATCGGAAGTGTCACTAACTGAAGCGTTTACTTTTGAGTTTGGCGTTGATTTATTTGCTTCTGCTTCTGCACGAGTTTTCTTTAAAAATTCTGTTACTTTCAGAGCAATTGCATCTTCATTATTGGGCTTGCTAACTTCAGCCATTTCAATGTCTGAGTCTGAATCAGATTCATCGTTGATATTTATCACAAGTGGTTTTACATTAGCAGTTGGAATTTTCACTATGGTGTTGGATTGAACATAATTCACTATTTTTTTATTCATTTTAATTGATGACTTGTAAATGTTTGTGTTTATAATTTTTTGTGAATTTATGATGGGTTTCTTTATCAAATCATTATTGATAGATGTGAATTTCTTTGCCATTGATGCTAATAATTTAGCTCTCATAATATCCTCATCTTCTTCAGTAATATTCAAATTGTCTGAAGTTGAATTAACATTATTTATTATTTTATCAGTGTCTTCTTCATTATCCTGCTTATCTGCAATTTCTTTATCAACTGTCTGTGGTATGTTTGCCTCAGCAAGTTTTATCTCACAGTGGGCATTCTCTTTGTTTGTCTCATCAATGCTTTTCACATTGCAAACTTTTGAATCATGTTGTTCTTCTTCTTTCCTCTTCTTCCGCTGTATATGTTTTTGAATTACAGCAGACTTTAAGGCAGCCAATCTAAGCTCCACAAGTTCATTATCATTCATGGTATCATCCAAAGATAATTGGCCATTTATTTCTTCAGCAGTTTTACCATTTATCTTGTTCTTTGTCAAGTTATCATTTTTTCGAGTCTTTGTACTTAAGGCATCAGATCTTAATTTCTCAAGTTCAGCATCATCATCGCTTTCTTCACTATAGTTGTCATTTGCATATCCTTTACTGCTTACATTCAGCATCTGCTTTAACCTACACTCTAAATTATTATTTTGTGGTTGTGAATTTATTCGAACAGCTTCCCTCAGTTGCTTTAAAACTGTCCTATTCAGTCTGTCCTCTTCATCAGTTGTACTGTGAACTTCTTTCTTCGAGTATTTGTGACATTTAATTTCGTGACCTCGTCTCTTCCTACTGTGTTTATACTTTCTTTTTCGTCTATGTGAAGAATTTCTGCTTCGTTTACGACTTGAGATTGCCTCATCATTGGCACTAATGCTGCTTAAAGAAACGATAGATATATTATCCTGATAAGTGGGAGACTTACCAGAATCAAATGCAGATGATATTGAACAATCAGACACTGCTTCAAACATATCATCATCATCCACAATTTCCCCATCTTCACGTTCAGATTCGTCGTTCATTTTCAAGTGAAATTTAACAATGGGAGGAAACAATGGTTGAAATAAAGGAAAGGAATTTTTTCGATGAACAATAGAGGTAATGCGTGTCACTAATAAACACTTTTAGTTTCGCTATTTTAATCAAATAATTTGAAAAAATTGCAAACCTTACCAGTCTTCGTATAAGATGTCATTAAAACTGTTTTAACTGTCATTTAACAGGAAACATGCAACGTCCACGTACAAAAGCAAGCAATTGGCGCCAATTTCAAAAATATATTACATATATCTGTTGTTGTTAGGAAATAATTAGAACATATAATTGCAATGATGAGAAATCGCTAATTTCCATCAATATTATACATTAAATAATTGATAAATAATTATAAGCAAAAGAAATAAACTGCTTGACAAATATGACAAGAAGATTGTTTATATTATAAAGAATCGTGCGCTAAATGTGTGCAATAAGTAAATATCTTTTTTTTTTATTAACGTACACAATAATAGCTTTTCATGTATTTGCTAAAGTTCCGGTTCAAATGTGTGATTAATTATTTCTTCTGCATTATTGCAGAAATTATCCTTGACCAACTCGCCGAACGGGTCAGTATACGTGATTTTTAAATTTCATTTCCATCATTCAAATAATATCTGATCAAACAAATGATATTTTTCGCTTTGCAGCTTTTACCATCATTTTATAGAAATGGATATTTTTGTTGTTACATCAGTACCTAATTTAAATAGAATAGAATTGTAAGTAACCACTTTCGATCTATATTTTGCAAAATACAATGTGTTTTTTGTAAAGTTATAATTTTATGCCTTTGAACTAGAAATGATTTCCTTTATAACAAGATGCAGAGTCTCAGGCTAAAATGATATGATGCGATTGTAATCTTCACATATTACCGCATTTGAATAAGTTAAAGAAAAACTAATTTGCAATTAATTTGGCTTACAAGATTTTATATCAGTAGGATTAAAAGGGCACTTGGGAGACATGCAGCGTATGTAATAAAGCCTTGTTCTTGATTAAAATAATTGCAATGGAATATTGTACAATAATTTCTTTATACCGTCAATTAAAGCGGCTTCCAGTACGTTCAATTTAAAGGCATTCATTAATGAACGTTTCTCTAGCAATTATTAGAATGTTAAATGGAAAATTAATTACACAATACCATTTGTATCCGGAACATAATGGCCGATTAGTAAACGAACGTTTATTCCATATTAAAATTGTGTTGTGTTTAACAATATTCTACTGTTCCGATAACTTAATAGGCCGTTATTCCTTTAAAATGCAGCCCCCGTGCCATTATCATTATTAATAGTTATGATCAATTGCAAAAGATACGTTTTCTCAACCGCATAAGTTGGCATTGATGTAACTTTTTGTCGTGGATGAAATCAGAAGTGAACTTCTTTGCATAATATCATTCACGCAATTTCATCATCGTTAATTACAAAACACTTTTATCATCATGACAAACGTCGCGGATCGCATAGTATTTCCATATGTAGAGAAATTAAAGTGGAACGGATTTTAAAAAGCAAATTCCAAATAATCACAATAAAATCACAAGGTTAATTAACCATTGGATATATGGTTGTAAATTTTAATGGTAAATCATTTATCCTTTAATACTTTTCGCTTAGTAATATGTTGTTGAGAGATGATTGCAAATGTTGCTGAATTCCCAGGTATACGTTGTTGCGTTAGTGTTGCATCGGAAAACTTTGTTCCTTCCCAAATTTGGAGCAATGATGTTTTGCTTTCTTCGAAATTATCCTAAAGCTACGGCGTCATTTTCAATAAAGGAAATCACAATTTTTGCATATGCATAATTTTGTTTCGCTGCTCGTTCATTTCATTCACCTTTCTCGCTCTCTCTCATTGTAGTCTTATATGGTTATTGTTGTATTGAATTCGATATTTGTTTTCATCTGCGTACGTTCTTTTTAATTTTTTGATTAATTTCCATTATTTTCTATAAAATCAGCTAGAATGTCGCGGTGTAGAAAAGAAATTCCGACTAAATAAGAGCAATGCCATTGGGAATTAAAACCGTCAGCATTTACTGTATATGCCGTGCCATTTGAGTTGTGAATGATTTATTTTTAATCTTCTTATTTCTATTTTAATTAGATTTAACGTGTAGTAAGTACAAATCAAACGCTCAGTTATATTCATTGTGATGCAGCTAATTAGGAGACGACGTGCGAATAACAAGAAAATTAAGGTACACCAGATTTATTTAACGCTATAACTTATTAATTAAATTCCTCATCCGATTGATGTCTCGTAGATAATCAATTTGAAACGATTTAATTCGTTTTTGACCAATTTAATGGGTCGCGTAATGAAATTGAATTAAATATTGATATTGTTGGATAGTTAAACGAGAGGAACGCACAAATTCTCGGCGAATATTAATTAATTAATTAATTAACGGGGTTGCTTCAGAAAATAAATTTATCGTAAAGGGGAAATCCTATTTGAAGTCGATGTTCTAATCGCCACGATTCTTAATAAAGAACTTAGAGATTGAATCCAGTTTGACAATGAACTTAGAAAACTTTAATGCGGGAAGTAAGAATAAAATTGCGTTTACATACGATTTTTTATTTCTTTCTGTATGATGAAGGTCAATTATTTTAAACGATAAATGATGAATGATATTCATTAAAGTAATTTTTTTTGTTCACGCGAACAACATTATCAAATTCGATTCTGTTTTGTGTGTATGTAATTTTTGTGTTCGGTGGAGCTTAGTTTAGTTATGTGCTGCGGTGTCGATGATAATAAAATCGTTCTAGTAAGTAATAAACGTGGTAGGTACCTTCACACTTTTTCTTTCGATTCGAAAGTGCATTCGAAAACAAAAATTTGTATGTTATTCAATAAAAATTAATTAATTTTCAACACGTAACACTTTTCGTACAAATATGTAACGAACAAATGCTATTCTTGTGCTCTGTTTTCGTTTTTTTTTAGTGCTAATATATGTGATTTTTATGCAATATTATTAGTTTTTTTTTTAATGAAAAGAAAGGCATGCATATTTGGCGGCGATAACTTTCATTCAATACTTATGGACGTTTATCAGATACCTGTTGAGAATAATTTTGCGATTAATTAATTTTCTTTATTTATAATCTGCTATTTTCATTCCACATTGCAAACTATTAGAATTGAATTTAATGTGCCCCATCCAATCAGAAAATCCTTTTAATTTGAAAAACTATCATTTACGAATTTAGGAAATGGGTCAATTTGCTCGTTCGTTTTCGTGATTTTATTATTTAAATTAATTTGTATAATTTGACGCCTCTCTTCTTTCATTATAATCATGTCAAAATAAATGTCCCAAATAATCAGCAACATTTTTTACAAAAAAATTATGTATGTAAAAAAAAATTAATATCGAGCATCAATACATCAAGACTCGCTCATCACAAGAAAAATAATTCTTTAAATATAAAAACAGTTTTAATTTATTAAAATTAAAATAGCACTCGGTACGTTATTTCATACTCGACATCTCTCTTATTTTTTTTTTCGAATGGATCAAAGTGCATCTCTCCAATCTCGATTGCACATAAAAGAGAACAACAATTCGATTTTTTTTTAATTTGCCTATAAACAATTAACAATAACGATTTTTAGAAGCATGACTAAAGCTATTTCTGTGAAAAATTTTAATCATTAACCAAGACCTGACGAGCTAAAATGATACGAATGGCAACCGGTTTAATTAATTCAAATGTGGCACCTAAGCAAATTGTACAAACTTTTGGCAAGGAAACGGCAAATTTAACAGCATTTCATTATTACACGAATTTTGTACTTGTTTAATTTAATTGAAGCCAGTTTTGCAAGGAAAAGTAGCTTGATCGAGGAAATTGTTTTTTTCGCCAAGAAGGATTCCACGGAAGTTGACTTGAAACTCTTTGTCAAACGTGGCCAGCAGTTTCAAGACGCAGCGTCGGTGCCGATGATCAATTTTGTGGAAGTAGTATTTACTCTTCCTCAAAGCCGTCGTATTTATATAACAATATTTGTCTCTGCGTTTTTATGATTTAACAAGTCAAATAAGTAACTAATGATTAGTGAAAGTGTTAAATTTGTTCGATAAGGAATTGGTTTTCATTCTTGTTTTTATTAGGGAATCACTCAGTATGTACTTCCTGTTAAATTTTCGTATTATCGGTTTATTAAATAGACAAGTTTTACTCTTTTAGTTACAGCATTCGGTACGAATTTCAAGAATGTCTTGTTACAACGATTATCCCAAGCCGCACAATTTACCTTGATTTGAAAGTGCAATCACTTGGAAAGGAAAATTTATTGATAAGTTCCAAATGATTGAAAATATATTAATCGTGAGAGTTGGAATTAATTAACTCTGAGCAAAGACTAGTGGGACTGCAGCATAAAAACAAACGGTAAAACCGTAATTGAAATTGGCCCATACTTTTATTCTCTCGCTGATTTAAGGATACATAACAGTAAAAAATACACATAATAAATTATGTAATTAATACCATTCTATGATAATAGTAACGTAATTAAGAGGAACGAGCGTAAAATACGTTTTCCTCCACATTACACGGTTAATTTGTAATATCTTGCGTTACGCGCAAACTTTCTACAAGACGGTCGATTTTGCTATTAAAAGAAATGCGAATAAAAATTAACATAAATGGCATTTGTCCTTATGATTAATTAATTAATTCTAATGGTCGTTAATTTCGATTAATTTGGATTTAACAAGTACGCGAACGGGGAAATGTTACGTAACACGAGTAAGAAAAGTTTGAACCAAATCTAAATCGTAATAATGAAACGTTTACTTGCATTCCTCATGAAATCATTCTGTAACGTTTTTCTTTCTTTATAGTTTACGCCTTCGGTTTAACAATATTTATTTACGTCGATAAGAGTAATCGAATATGAAATTCAACGATTTAATTTATCGATCGATTTTGTGGCATCGTTGCTCGAAACTGTAAACAAAAGTATTACAGAAATAATAATAACCAGATAGTAGTGATTCTACCAGAAAAATGTATTTCACACAGATTCCCAGCGAGTGACTCAATGAGATTTTCTTCGAAATCAATAAACGCCATTTACTAGAAAATCCATATGAAGATGAGGGTAAATGAGGGAAACCGTTGGCGTTAGGAAACTGTTGCCGTACACACCATAAAACTTTAAGACTTTAGGAAAACCTCTTTGCTTGACTTTATCGAAATAAGTAAAACAAGGACAATGAAATACCAACAAGAGAAAGTACTATTTTGTTATTCGTTTCGTTTTTTTAATTTAACACTTATTTCATTCGTTACATGCATAAGGTGAGATTTTTAGTTTTTTTCGTTAACATCATGTTTAAATTGGTGACATTAAAAGTTAAAATTGCTAGTTAAATTGATTATCACTGTATTCTGAAAACGTTTGAAAAGTAAAAACGTTATTAAATTTGTGTCAAGTCAAGGGCGATAGAGCGATTATCTATTGTAATAGCGTTACAAAAACGTTTCATTGCAAATATTTAGCAACAATGACTTTTTCTTCAATGTTTGCTAATGCCATTGTTATTAATAATTCCGATACAGGGCGAAAACGAATTTTATTGATACAAATCGTTAATCAATAACACCGAAAAGTAGGATTGAATTGTTTACAGTTAAATTAATTATTTGCAACTTGTAAAGGGCGTGATTTGCGAAACAGAGAACATCGTCCCTGTTGCCGATTAGGTTGACGTTAATCGACTCCGCATTTAATTAAATTGAAAAGATCCGTTTTCCTTTCAAAATAATATAGGCGCGTTCTAACTTAATTAAGTTTTGCGTAACACGATAACATTTCTTTTGCTTCCTAATTTTTAACGTTAAACAATATTATTTATTGCAATTAATTCGCACGCATAACTTGATATAGAATGTGACACAGTTTTAAGGCAAAATGAAAGAAAAAGGACAATTATAAAATTTATATAAACCAGCAATTAGAAATTCGGTTAATTTGGCAATGATGTTGCAATCATCAATTTTTCTTTCGCTTTTAAGTAATTATTGAAACGTTTTTCAAATATTTATTTTGGAAATTCAAGTCCCATTTCTTTTTCCATACACCAAAGAACGGACTTCGTTGAAAATACGATTAAATGAAAACAGCTACTCCACAAATCGATATTATTTAATGTGGAACCCAATAATGGCATAACGTATAAAGGAGATATACATAAAAATTATTATTATTTTTTTTCTTCAGCGGTTGTACAATGTGAAAGTGAACGTTCATTCTCTTAAAGTCGATTTTGGCCCCCTTCTCTCTACTACGCTTACTTCTACTTCTACCAGAGGTTCACTTTATACCAGCACACGGCTCATATATACAGGACACCTGCTCAACTCAAGGGGAGCAAGCAACCTGAGTCAATATTATACCCAGTCTAAATTAGCGGTCGAATGTTCAACTCGTGTTCTATCTCATACACAAACGCACACGTTCACTCGATTCTTCTAGTGTTACATCGCGATGTTCCATCAAAGAGACGATTGAAAAGGAGATTGAATCGGAAATATATTTCGATCCATGCAAATTGGCAGAAGAGAACGCTGGTTCCCGTAAACGAAATGGTTTAATTTATTTCTTGTCTTTTCGAGCAATGTGCTACAATTACTGTGTTCGGTACTCGTTTCATAGTCTCAAATTTTTGATGCGATAATGAACAATAGTGGGTTTGGCAATTTACGTTTCAACAACAATGCAGCGTACATCGTCCATCAGGTTCATCGTGAAATTTATTTCGCAACGTTACGGTCGTTATTGATGCAATTAAAACATCAAAAGGAATACATTAAGTGTAAGATTAAGTGTGCACGGGTTTGCCATTTTAATATGACCATGAAACGCTTTTCCAATCCCCCAATACTTGCAGCATTCGTTTAGATAAATTTATTTATTATTTATCCACGTTTATTTCTTAATTGTTTATTGAAAATTTTCCAAAAACAATATTAATTAATTACCTACGTTGTCGCCCGTTGTCTTGTCGTTCGAAAATATTTGTTTCTCATTAAAAACTCGTTAATGATTAGTAGGTACCGAAAAGAATAGGAATTAAGATCAAACAAAGTAAAGAATTTATTTCAGATAATTACAATAGTACACATCCATCCATAACAGAAAACCAGTTTAAAATATCGTACCGTTTGTTATTATTGTTTTAGTTGCGGTTAAATGGTAGTAAATCACGTTTGACGTTACTGAATTTGATCAAAAGAGTATTTCGTTGTTTTGATTTATTCCACATATTGATTCGCACTGTATAAACGTAATACGACAACAAGCACAAAAGTTATTCGCTATTTTTTTATTTCGTCGATGAAGCGTATTATATTTGCAAACACAAACTTTTCTCAAAAAAAAAAGGCAAAATTGTATCATAGACAATTTACTTTCCTGTGTTTGCTGATAATAGTAATGAAAGTAAGAATTTTAATTCATTTACATAAATCATAATCCAATTTGGAAATTTTAATTTCACCCGAAAAATTAATAAATTTTGCCTCTTTTGCAATAAGTTTTTTTTTTTCGCAGTTTTACGTAATCAAGAAACAGAAAATTGAAGTTCAAGTGGAGGAAATCTGATTAGATGTTGTTTGGTAAAAAGTTTCGTTTAAATAAAGTTCGTTAATATTCCTTTGGATTATATAAACTTCGTTTATTATCATGAAAACTTCATTTTATTGGATTTATTAATAATATCTGCGAAACCTTCCGATAAAAATCACGTGCATTAAACCAAAATAAATTTCACGTCTAATGCACAAACGTAGTCGAGTCATTTGCAGGAACGTGCTCCAATTAACGCAAAAATCCGCAACCACTGTCATTTCCAGTGATACAAATCGGAAAGAGTTCCTAATTGGATTTTAACGAGAACTTTTAGCGTCTTTACCATTAATCCGCACGAATATATATATTAATTTGTAAACGAGTACGTATTATTTCTTTTTCTATAAACTCTTGCCAAATTCGCGTAGCATTGACTTTACGGTCTTTTTTCTTAATTAATGCAATTGAAGGACGTTTTCATAGTTTGATGATTTTTTTCATGGATTTCGTCGGCGGACGACCTTTGTTATGAAATTCAATGATACTGAACAACTTTCCCAAAAGTATACACACATACAACATGTATGTTTTAAATCTATTTTTAACGAAATTAACTTGATATTTGCCTCTACATTTTTTGGAATAATAACGATTTTGCGGAATTGAAAAGATGATTGATTTCGAAGCCAATCCTATTACTATTATAGAAATTGTGGTAATCATCATCATCATCGTATTTGAGGATTGATATCATGTAACAATAATGTTCGAAGCATTATTCAATGCAGATAATTACTGTTTTTCTTTTTTAGTATGCGTACAATCCTGTCGTTGAATTAATTGAATAAATTATATTTTATAAATACAAAGATTATCTTTTCTTCATTTTACTTTGACATTTTTATATTTTATTAAATTATACATACATTAAAAAACGCAATTTCCACTAGTCACGGCCAATAGTTTGATTCCATCCACAAAATTCAACAGAAATCAGTTGAATAGAAACTTTTTTTCATCCGTACGTTACACATTTATGTAAATGAATGACATTTTGTAGCCTTTTCATTTTTTCGCAATAAATTATAATATAGTATACATCCAAATGATTAATATTTTTCTGTATGAATTAAATGAGTAAACCAAGGAGCAATCTTTAAAAAAATACAAATAAATTAATTCATATCGCCGATATCTTTCCCATTCATTTAATGCGGATACTTTTTCTCTTTAAACAAATAATTTGTGCTAATATTTACTACACGAGTGTCGTTACATAATAATTTATATGATGACAGAGAGAGAAAGGAAACGAAAATGAACATTTTAAATAATCCAATCTACTGAAACTTGTACGTTTTGAGGCGAAAAGGAAAGAAAACACGGTTAATATTTAATTTAATAAATAAATATCTATAACTGCAATATCTCTATGTTTTCACATGTATTCTGAAACGCGTGACGAAATATATATTGTTGTGCGGCTTCTGTATGGCAATGAAAGAATTTGTGCATAATTAAAAGAAAAAATAGTTTTTTTAATGAACAAAATTTGGGCTTTCCAGTTGTGGGTCAGAAAAAAATTGAAGACACGAAAAATTTTCGATCGAAACTTTCACTCATCATTTGTTTTAATTGGCAACGCGAATTTTCCGTACAAAATCAATCAATTCGTTTCAATTAGTCGACGAATCGAAGAAACTATAAGAAAAACTATGGGAATTTCCCGTTACCCGAGTTAATCTTGACTTTTTTTCTGATCACCATGAGATATTTCTGTAAACTATGAGGGCGACAACAAGAGGAATCTCTTCATAATAATTCGATATGAAAACGAGAGAAAGAGAGCGCGCGCAACCATCCAAGGTTTTTTCACTTTTCGTACAAATACACACAATTTCTGTACATTTTTTCAGGTGCCAGTCGTGGCGAGGATGTGGAGACGAGCGATTTTGCTCGTTCTAGTGTCGATCATGACGATGACCGACGGCGGCGACATCCAAGACACGTACGACCCGCAATTGCAAGTCGGCCGCTCCATCGACGTGTTCCCGCGTTACGGTTATCTGAGCATATCGATGAAAGTCGTGCCGACGAACAACAGCGATTTCAACACGATTTTCCGTGAGCCGACCGTCGACGTCTTCACCAACGCGATCAAGTCCTACATCGTCGTGCAGCCGCGCAACAATAAGACCGTCTTCGACGGCGAATTTCACATGGAGTTTTGCGACAACATACGACAATTGTTGCAAGCGTATTTTCGCGAGTTCAACATCGAGAGATTGGACAAGTCGTGGCGCGCGTTCACCGGCAGCTGGTCGAAGGAGGTGATCGCGAAACACATGGGCATCAATTCGTCGTTCGTGCAAAACGACAACTATTGCTACGTGCTGGTCAGATTGTCGCGGTTCAGGGAGAACGTCACGCTCTCCCGATTGCCGAACAACATCAATTTGACGGAGATGGTCGCGCAAGAAGTGGCGAACGTGAAGCCCGGCAACTACGAGAGCGTGCTCACGTTCATCAAAAAATTCGGGTCCCACTACATTTACAGCTACGTTACCGGAAACTCCCTTTATCAGGTAATTAAACTCGTTTTGGATTAGTTTCGCAATTGAGTCGTAAGCAGCGAATTAAACAAACACAATTATTTCGAGATATTAAAGTTTATTTACAATATATTCTTTGTTATTGCCATTGCTTGCAAGAACGCAATTTTTCAACAGTTATTTTTGAAGGTAATCAGCGATACAGTGTGTCGTAGTTCAATGTAAAACGTTTTCATAATCTTTTCCAAACCATTTCGTTCAGTCAGCAATCAATATCAACACGATCATTAATTATTCAGGAAAGAATACGTTCCTCGATCGCTGTGCTTCGTTTTTTCCAACGTTTTCTTTTTTAAGAAATAATTGATGCGTCCTTTTAAATTTTGATGGATTATTTATTAACACGTATCCGATATGCATAATATTTCCGTCCGGCAAATCACGATAGAGCGCACAGACTTTTTTCTTCTTCCTGCATTAAAGTGATGTAACCAACAATCATAATTTGCGTTTTTATATGAATAACCTTTAGTAACGTGCAATTAAACGTTTACTTCTTTTTACATCGGCATTGTTACGCAATCAGTCTGTCTTCTCGTTATGCGTCTAATTAACTTCAAATGATTGACCTCCGCAAAAAAAAAACAATAACAATGAGAAGCGTATATCTTATTATCTTTATGTTAATAATATGCAATTTGTTTCAGGTATTTGTGTTTAACAAAAACGAGTACGCAAAAATACGAAGGCGATTAAAATCGCAGGACATATCGAAGATTAGTTCGACCGAGCTAACGCATTATTTTAGTCCGTGGTACGCGTTGCACACCGGAAAAATAAAAGTGGCGAGCGGTAATCGTACGGTCGAGTCGTGGGTCGCATCGAAATTGAAATTTAACTCGTACATCTTCCAATTTCCGAGCTTATTGAAGATCTACAACGAGCCGAAACTGTTGAGTGATCTAAATGAAAAGTTACAAAACGAGGCGCTAATCAAGTTCGATGCTAGGACAATCGTGCCGGCCATTAAAAATCCGGCTAAACGCGTATGGTTCGAAGAAGTGCTATATAATACGTTAAACTTATGGGAATCCAATGTTTGAAACGACAGAACAATATTCTTCGAGCGAACAAACAAATAATATTAGTAATAATAAACGTTAATTGATAGTGATGACATTGTGACTTCCTTCCTATTATGTACATATAGAGAGATGTGATAGTGTGATAAACGCCTACAATTTTTATAATTAAAGTTTATTTTTAAACCAGTGCAATCTTGGGGCAATGCCTTCATCCATTTAAATATAGAATAAAAATTATTCTTTATTAAATGCATATGTATAAAAAAATTAGAGAAAATATTGCAACAGGCGTTATGAATTCCATTAGAAATAAATTAGTTTCCTAAATGTATAAATTAAGATATCATTGGTCCGCTAAACGCTAAAAGAAATCGTTAATCATGATTAATTAATTGAGAAAGATGAGTATTCTTATATTCGCGTTAATTCCGGCTAATTATCAATCGTACTTTTTAAATATCGACAATTGGACACCAGCTTGAAGATCACGGTTTACTTTTCTACCATTTATTACTAATACTAACGGCGTCTCGATGCGTACCAGACGAAAATGGAATTCCTGAAAGATAACAGAAATAATTTTCCTTTCAATTGTAAAACTTATTGGGACGAAAAACTAGTCAACAAAAATAACTCTATAACTAAATTATATTAGAGGGGTTGACTCGTTTTCTTTTTGTTGGCCTACCGTGTTAGACGCGTTAGATTGACAGTTAATACTAAACATTTAAATAAAGTATTAAATTATTAGCAAATGAAAACTACTTACGTTATCCTTATACTTAAAGTTAACATCTGTGATATATGGTTCTGGTATAGCAACTGAATCACCTATGATCACACCTTTGCCATCAGCTAAATTGTAAACTGTGACTACTACACAAGTTCCTAATTTGTCAACCATGCAGAATGTACTGAAAATGAACGTGAATATTATGAATTGAAATAAATTATAGTGAGAGAATGTGCAACATTTAAAAGAAAAGCTATGAACCTGTATGTAATTTTATATGAGTATTTTGTACACAGGAAAAGAAAATATGAATATAAAACTTACAATGGCACTGTGTCTTCATTATATACAGAACAAACAACTTTTCCTAATACAACTTTTTCCTCATTCAATCCAGTCTTCAGTTCATTTAATGTTACCTCATCAAGTTTTACAGTTTCACCTCCTGAAGATGTATAGTGTCCACTGCCATATGGACCCAATTGCTTAGAATGTATAGACTTAAATACAACAAAATTAATTACTGATGTTCCTAAACAGATCCTAATTATACCTGCAATATTTGTTGTAACTTCTTAATTTTCACTTTCCCACTTGTTTTCACCAAATCATTAATATTTGTTAAATACTTCAATAGTTGTTTCTCTCTGATTTTGGGTGGATCCCAACTTGGATCATATTGTATTGCCTTGTTAAAAGATTCTAAAGCTAATTCAAACTCTTCCTCATATTTAAGGGTCTGGAATATAATTTTTTAAAACCATATTTACATTGCTTTTTAACAATACTCACTATTCCTTTATTATAATGCAAATCAGGATTACATCTGGCAATAACATCCTTTTCCTAAAACAGCAATGTATTTTTTTCTCTGGTTTTCTAATCACCACATATATTTGCTACTTACTGCCTGTGCATATGCACTTAAACCTTGTTTTAAAGTCTTTGGATGTTGTGATATACCAAAGAAAGATGACAAATAAGCATTGCCAAGGACAGTCCATGACAAACCATCATCTGTATCTAATTGGACAGCCTCTTTTGCTAAACTTAACCCTTCCTCAATGTTCCTTGTCCTTTCTTCATTATTCTTTGCAACTTCCTGCCTTACAATCATTGACAGATTCCTTAATGACAGTTTGTTCTTTTCCTACAATTACTCTAATAATTGCAATACTAGCTCATTTTGTTTGATATAATACATTGCTTAATGCACGTTTAAAACAAGTAGTTGCCTCAATGACATCATCTTTCTTCCAATAAGATTCACCAAGTTCATTCCAGGCCTCAACATATTTAGGATTATGTTTTACAGCATGTGATAAAGACTCTTCAGCTTTTTGATTGTACTTAGATAAGATATTTAAAGCATATCCTTTCAAATACCAATATTTGGCTCTATTTACATCTTCAATGCAGTCTGCAATTAAAGTATATTAATACAGGAAAAATCAAGATCATTCATAAAGACTACAAGATTTTAAATAAATTCCACACCTTCATATCTATCAAATAATTCAATAACATTTGTTAATTCTGCTTCAATAACTTTTGTCTTATTTTTAGCTTCTTCTATTGGATGATTTTCAAAGTAATAGTCTCTTAATTTATAAAGATGAGTAACATGGTCCTATAACAAATAATATAAGTTAAAAATAATCTATTTATAATAATTAACACCTGTTTTTTAAATGTTAAATAATATACTTACTTCCAAGATTTTTATAGCTTCACATGGCACAGAAGAAGAAGAGTCGCTTAATTCATCACTTATCTCACAAGACATTGTTACAAAATTATTTTCTAAAATGTTTTCTAAAATTCATTATTTTATAAAGTATCATTTTTTGGCAATGAATATTAGGTTAACTGGGCGAATATTTGTTGTTACTTTGGTTTATGCATTCTAGTGTAGATGGTGCTCATTATTTTTGACAATTCTTACTAATTATAGCATTTTGAAAACAGTTTTCTGAAAAATTTATTATACAAAATTCAGAATTCTAAAATTTGTCAGTGATGTTTATGCAACCAACTATAAGAGATTACAATTATTCAATTTTCCTATACATTTCGGAATTCCTTCGTTCTTTGAACATTACTTTTGTTGAAAAATATTTCGCTTTCTACGAAGGCGTCAGGATTCTATTAAAAGAAGTTCTTCCAAACACGTCAGTTATGTGGTTAACATACTATAATTTATCAATAATTTGTTTGTTGAATATATTTTAAGCATTATTATTCGACAGCAATAGATGTCAGATGGATAGTTGGGGTGACTGCAAAAAATTGATAAGGAACACTTCAGCTGCTGGGATATCCTACGCAGACGGTGGGCGCAGGTTGGCTCTCTCTGCTATGGTGCATTGCATTGTTGTATTCCTCCTTGTTGTCAGTAGTTTTTGAAAGGAGCCCGATTTTAAGTGTGGTGTTTGTGTATGTCGTTGGAATTAATTGATAATAACCTACATGTAAAATGAAATTAACGCAGCATTGTTAAATGATAGGAGCTTCGGTGGCACTCACGAATGTTTTAAGTTAAAAGATTGATGAAGAATATCGTGTATTTTTAATATATTATATGATAATGGAGTAGTGAGTAGTGACCTGTTATAACTTTCTCGTTTCATTCGTGCCAGTTTCACGGATCATTTTTTTATATCTTAAGTTGTATGCAATATATTCGTACAATGGCAACAAGACACATTCCTGCTGATAAGGTGAGTTCGATATTATGTTTTTTTCTTGTGTTTTTAACGAAATTAAAACCGCGCCCTTCCTGTTTTATTATAGTTATACGAAGACGCGACCTACTTATACTTTTATAAACGTACAGACATTTTATTTGTTTATTTATAAATACAAATAGTGGACTAGTGAATACGTAAATTGTTATTTTGCGTTTTTGAGAATGCGTGCTTCTTATTATTCAGCCAAAAGTTTACTCTTTACACCTTTTTTTTTATTCTTTTCGCTCTCACAACAAAACACTCCCCCGCAAACTTGCATTCCACATACAAATATTTATATAACTGTGAAAAAGAATTAACGAATGACATTTCTTCGCAGTTTTACTAATGTCATTGATTGACTGTAAAGGATTGTGTTGGTTTCGGGAAGGATGAGTAGCCTTTTGTTTATCATAAATAATACAAATTTTATCACCTGTTATCAATGAAAACATAAATTTATAAACAGAAAGGATATTACTAATAATAACAATGATGACGTATGAAATAGTAACATGAAAATGGGGGAACCATTACGGACTTTCTCCTAGGAAAATGACTCACGTAACAACTTTTGAAACTTTTTCTTACCTTCGCCGCATTATTATTATGTGTATATATAATATATCATATGGAGCCAAAAATTATACATACGTTACCGTTGTAAATTAAACGGAAACGAAATTTTAAGTTATTGCCAAATTTAATGCGTTTGATTTTATTGTAAACAAATGCATTTATTAACGAACCCTCTTTGTCAAACAATAATAACATTATTTTCTTTCCATTATTATTATTAACGTAAACAATATCCATATCGCTATAATTGATTGATTATTATTTCTATGATGCACGTGCGGGCTTGTATCCTTAAGATAAGGTCTGCATAAAATTGTGTACCTACCATTATTAATGGTATAATGTATAATAATAGCTTATGATATGCACATAGAATACTCCACCTGTATTTGCCAATAACAAGGAATTTACTAAATAATGCAAGCTGAAAAGGATAACATTAGCGATTTCCTATTATTGCACTTAAAATAACAGAAATCGTTTATTTTCCATGTGGGTATTTTTATTTTCCTTTTAAACGCATTCTTTAATGTTTAACATTAAACTCTGTCATGAGTCACATATTTTGCATTGTAATTGTAACTAATACGATTCTTAAATCGTTTCCATAAACATTTTTGCATTTTGAACTTTAACATTTCCTCAACTCGAACAATTCCCCGAGCGGTATTCATTATGTCTTGATTAGAGGATGGTGTTTTTTTTTTAAATACCCAAATACGAAAATAGAACCCGATGTAGGAAGTTTCCTGTGCCATTCAACGTAATAAAAGTCAACGGCGAGTCGAAATTCTTTATATCCCATTACAAATTTTCATTTAATTCTCTTTTAATTGCAGACTGTTAAATGGCATCAATTTCTTTACTAGCAGCCTGCCGTGTAGAACGTTTCTCGTTTAATAGAAGCTTTCAGTATAAATGCGTTCTTCTTTTTCAGCGCGAGTAACTCGAAATTACAGTTATTGTGACACAGTTCCTCTTTTCTCATTCGCCTAAATACGATATTCCGACATGGCATTATCGATTCGTTAATTAATAGAATCGTTTAAATGAAGAGAAAAAACGAAGACTTTAACGCTTTACCGAAGCCATAACAATAAAATACATAATTATAGAATCTTCTCTTCATTCTGGCGTCTCGTTGTGTAGCTATTTTCGAATTTCCCGTAAGAGAAAAAGAAGCTTGACTTTTAAAAGCATCAAGACAATAAAAATGGAATTGAAACGTTGATCAATAATTTATTAAATCTTATTCAATTCACCTTGACAATCCCATAACTTTTATATCAATGCCAACGACTTGACAATGGTGAATTTTTCGAATAAACTTTACTATATAAAATGGAAAATTGCATCACTACTACTACTACCTATCTCTAGTACTACTCTACAACAACAACAGCCACAATTACCTGTAGTGCATACCTGTGTTACTACTACTACCTTCTACCATTTGCAACAAACAGAATGCATGCATACTTTATTTGCAGACAACGTACAATAATAATAACAATTATCTGGCTTCTGGCTCTCTCGAAGCGCTTTGGGTTTTGCGCTTTGATTCCGATCGAAATTGTAACATCTCTTTAAATACAAATTTTATGATCGACCTACGTGTAAATTGGGTACGTTCGGAATACAATAATTCTTTAATCGTTTCACGTTGATTAGGTGAACGGATTCCTGAAGGATAACGATTAACGAAAAACAAATAAAAAGTTAAATGGCAGATAGACAGGGAGGGAGAGAGATAAAGGAAGAAAACCTGTTATGTACACATACACATTATAATAACGAGATCATAAATTTTATGTTAATTTCTCGAGATAATCAAATTAAGTTTTTTCCTTCACTTCGTCCATTTAATTCTTACCGTTTTTTTTTCTCCTTCCACTTGAATTTATTTCTGGAAACTGTTAAACTAAATGAAAATCGTCTTTTTCCCCCAGCGGCAATTTATTAGTAATTACGATATTTATGTTTACACTCTTACACCTATAAGAAAAATATAAATTAAGTATTTAAAAGGTTTTTCCCCTCTTTTTATTGTACACAAGTGCCGGGACGCTGCTCTTGTAAACTTGTAAATCCTAGGCAGTTTAAATTATTAAAATCCGTTTTATTAGGTAATACGAAGCGATCTTTTATGATGATGATGATGTTAAAAGTCCTTTTTTTCTAACGAAACATCCTGCATTTTCATTAACAATTATTACCGGTTATTTTAATCTACGTACGAGTGTGCAACGTATATTCAAAATTTTAAATCCGTTTTAATTATGCACGTTTACGCTATTTATAAAAATTACTGTTTCTCCTCGTCCATGGAAAAAAGTCTCATTTTCGAAAATCTCTTTTAATTACTTTAGATGTACGATGTACGTTTAGGAGATTATAATCTTAAAAAATAAAAGGGTTTAAAACGTGAGACTCCGGCTCTTCTTCTTTAGGTGCGCTGCTTTTTTCCGTCTTTTCTTCTCGTCCTTCTTGAAATGTCTATTATTGATTTTCGATTATGAGTCTCATTCATAAAGCGTACGAAACGACCGACTACAAAAGATATGTCGCCAGGAGGAATTTCTTTGTTTCTTTCTTTGCCTCAACGTAGAAGGAAAGTGTTCAAATTTTATTCGTAAATTTGTGGATCAATTAATTTTTATTGCTTCACCTCTCGGTATAATCGTTCCTTTGTGGGACGAAGAAAAAAGAAACGCTATTGTTAAATTTTCACCTGAAATTTTAACTATTTTCGTTATTCTATTTGTGTACATTGTTATTGCAGCAACAGAAAACCTTCTTCTTATGAAATTTCCGAAAAAAAAGAGCCCATTAACATTTCATTTTGCCTTCAGACAGTGAACAATCTATTTAAGAAGTTCAGGTAAATTTTTACACAAATTTAAGAGAAATTCTCTCGCCAACAACAATAACTTAAGTAAATTGCACGTGTGCAGAAAATGAGAAACCAGAAGTACGCGATTTATCTGGTTTCTGCAGGTTTTTACAAGTAATGAAATTGGTAATAATGATAGCAATTCATTTTTTGCCTAATTAGATGGATTAACATTTTTTTTTCATTTATGGCTATCACGTTAACAAGGAAAACGAAATGTTGTAAAACATCCTTCAATTTTGCGTTTAAATTAAAAGCAATTTGGCGGCTTTGCGTTGTTAATTATGTCTTATTGCAACTTCTACAATTAGCAATATTTCTAATTAAGAAATAGTGTTTCGCGTATAGGATTGGGCAATATAGAAGAAAAAGCATGAAAGAAACTCTCTCCAATGCTTTGTTATTTTTATTCTTTGCTTTTGTTCGCAATTAATCAAATTCAGGTCCAATTAGCGCATTAAATAGGTCGAATCCTTTGTTTTAATTATCTAAATTTTGTTTCTTATCATTTATCGCAACCAGACAGATGAAACAAATCGTTTTAATGATTGATATTTATATCACGATTAATGTAAAAGAGAAAGTCAACCTATTGTTTCTTATTGGATTCTTACAGGAAGTCATATGTACATAGACACAAATTGCCTTGTTCACATTTATAACTTTAACATTATTGTCTATTTAAATAACGTTATAATTTTTCTCTTGTATGAATCACTTTTATATGAAATAAGCAACTCTTATTTTGATTTCGCAAAATGTTGATAAAAATATTATTAGTTCTTTATACGACACACGTGTGCGATTAAATAAAATTTATTAGTATAAAAGTTCAATATGCAATCAAAAATTTGGCCTTTTACGCGTTGTTTATATGTATTTTTAAATATAAATCAATATCAGCATAAAAACAATTTATTTCTTGTCGGGAAAACGGTCTAATTTGGAAAGATTTAATGCTACGCCTCTGTCTAGTTGATCCCTTCTTAGGTGCGTCACCATATTTCTTTGCCTAAAAGATATCGAGGGAACCTTCTTCTCCCTTTGAAAGCTAGAAAAAATAAACCAAAACCATCCTTTTTGTTCGCAGTCACTTCAGGTCAACTGTATATTTATAAAATACGGTTTTCTACCCTGATGCAGGTATTATATATGTACCTTCTTCTTACGTGATTTCTACCTCACATCTTCTATCTTATTCCTCCTCGGCCTTTTGGTAAAATTTCTTATTCTCGGGGCACTTCCAATAAACTATAAGAGAAAAAAAAAAAAGAAGCTATTGGATAGAATCGTCCAGTGAAGAAAGGAATGCAAAGATTTTAAGGACTAAGAAGCAGCAGGTAGTTTTTAATATTCCATGTGAAATTCGAGAAACAATCATCAACTTGTTTCTCAGGAATTTTGTAATGATGCTTCTCTCCTTTTTTTTCTTTTCTCGATGCTTTTCTTTCTCATCTCTCGTGCATATTTGCACGATAGCCAGCTATCGTTTGCATTGTGAGACAAACCCGTCAATAGCGAGTCAAATCTTTTAAAATTCAAATTTCAATCGTTTACTTATCAACTAATTTGACCTGTCGACCGATAATTTTTATACGTTTATTCGGATTTACTTGAAATATAATAATATCTAAGTACCTGCTTAATTGGATAAGAAGCTAAATATTTATCCGGATGTAGTAGCTAATCCAGATAAAAATGATCCAGATGTGATTTATCGGGTAACCACTCTGGATTATAACGGTTTTACGAGGAATATGTTTACTTAAGTAGAAATTAACATATTTAATATTTAATAAAATCATATGTAAAATACGTATTGATACTATTAATGGATTAGATAGAATGTTGAAATTCCTAAGTCAATGCGTCAATATAAAGCATAATCAATCAACTAATTGTGGATAGTATCAATTAGGAATATTTACTCTTGAATTAAATTGTTAAGTAAAAAAAGCAACTTGTTAAATAAGGATAAAAATCCGTTCTTGAGTCGGTTGAAAAAAAACTTATTCGACTTCTAATGAATTGGATAATCCTGTTCAAGAACTCGCAAACTATCGGCGCCATGTATTAATACCGCGTGGTATAAAATTTATGTAGAATTTCGATTGTTGCAAAAAAAGTTTTGGCGCACAAAGTAATATAATCTTTATAGTGCAATACATATTAATAAGGAAGCAATATTAAATTCTGTTTTAATCTCAGCAAAAACGTTTACCATGTTTATTGTGTTGATTTTGTCTCGTACAAGTAATTTACGAATGAAACAATCGCCACAAGAGTAACGGTAAAGAAATGATTATCATCGATCCGAATGACCAAAAGCATCAGTTACCAAACGTAAAATTGAAAAAGTGCGCCAATTAATCGAGAACACCAAAAACTCTTCAATGATTCATGATTTGTGAATGTTGGCAGATTCAATTCACACTTTTTAACCAACGTTTTGGACATTAATATTGAATTCGAATTGGCGTTTAGCACATTCAACTATTTGGCCAAAAATTGTACTTAACATTCAATTATTCGACTTATTCACGGGATTTAGCAAGGTTCAATTAATTTATATTGCCTAAACTTCATTTAGAAAAGCTTGCACCACCGTCATTAGTGATAATATATTTGCATATTTATATTCGAGGCAAAAGATTATTTTGAACGATGGAAAAATGTTTGGGCTCAAATAAACTAACCTGTATTGTTATTTGAAACAAGTTTCCGAACTTTAGGTTGTATTTCTGGATTGACGGTCCAAAATATTATAAATTTTGAAAACGTTTGAATTGCTTTGATCAACCTTCGATGAGCGTTTATTTCCCGTCGTTATTGAAACTTCACCAAGAGAAATTGTCGTCTAACTGAGTGAATTCTAATTAATTTGCGTCGTCCTTAATTCAATTTATCAATCGATTGCTTGTTATTAATATAATTTTTCAATAAGCACGTGTATAACATGTGTAATGTTACCCATAACAAACGATTTTCCTCTTACGTAATTCAAGAAAGAAATAAATGAATTGTATCGTTTAACTGTTATTATTAATATATTATTGTGACCAGCACCAAGTGATATCCAAGGATTTCGGATCAGTCGAATGCAATCAACCTTGGATTTTGGAATACCATTAAATTATCTATACGTAATGAAATACAGGTATAGGCAAATGTAACGTTGCTAATTATCAGCATCTAAATAATTATTTAGAGGTGAAATGATTATAAAAACCAGGTGGAGATTCGATCGATGCACAACAAAGTATAGATTGATTTGAAAGTGCTTACGTATTCCATGAATAAAACAGCTTAAACGATATCAGTCAAGGAAAACGTTACAATTTATTTTTATAATAATAACAACAATGTACATACAATTAAAAGAATGGTATTTACAAAAAAAGAAGAAAGAAAATATTACAAGGGAATCACTATTGACGGCTCCGAGGGTAAAACGCGAGCGTTAAACTTCTTCAGATGCCCTTGACTACTCGTTAATTGAAAACAGAAAGAATCCGAATAAATCATCATTTGCTCGTAGCATTTTGAAGGGAATTTTGTAATTGCCTGTTTTTTCCCCAAAACTCTCAAGGTTATTTCATGGCGAAGAATATATCTTCAAGGATTGTCAAAGACGCATAGCGAGAAGAAAAGTATTAAAATTTTTCCTATATTATTTCGAAGACTGTCTGAAGAGAATATAAAATATATCATTTCGTGCTATTTCATTCTCCCTTTTCCTTGCTTGATTTAATAAAAATACGTTGATGTATGTTGCCATTTGGAAAAGAATAATGATGCACATCCGGTTCTAGTTTTTCAGCAAAGAATTGAAACGGTTTCTTCGCCTGCACGTCAAAGGAAAAAATCGTCTCGACAAATCTCCCTTTTAAGAAAGTCAATAACAAGATTGATAGATATTGGGTAGCGAATTTATTCATCTTTCTCTTTGCACAATTCTTGTTCTCTACCTCGTGAGAAGAACACTTAATAATTAAGAAACGCTACAAGGAAACCTTTCGCAACTGACGAGAGAGGGTAATAAAAAACCGGACAACAAAAGTCTGTTTATTGGATCTCGTTGCACGCAATCTTAAACTTGATACGCCTAGAGAGAATTTTTATTTCCAAGTGGAACTTGGAAACGAACCTTGTCTCGTTTTTCCGTCTTCTCTCTTTTAGACATCATTAAAAACAATTTAAATGTTAAATTTGAGATAAAAGCAAACATTTTTTTTTTAAACGCTGAAAATTATTTTATACCAATTTCTGTTTTCTTTTCGTTTTGTGCACTTGACACACATCCTTAATGTTCCAGGCATCATTAAAATGTCGTTAATGATTAAATAATAATAAAGGAGAGAGAGAGAGAAATAAATTTGTACTTTGAAGTTTAGAGAAAAGCATGATTTTTCCAACGCGAAATAAATAATCTTCAAACTAAATCTTTTCCTTTTAGAAATTTGTGACGAAATAAAATGGCGAGAAAAGAGTGAACGTTAAATGTTATTATTATTCAATTACTAACAGTAATCGTGCCTTTTTTATGTAATAATTTTCTTCGCAACGTCTCGTTTAATAATTGTCAGGGAATAAGAGATAGAGAAAAGAATAACGAAGAAAATACATGACGATGATAGTTGCGGGGACTAAAACGAAATCGATTTTCTGTGCTGCGTACAAAACCACACCTTGGCGTATAATAATAACAACAACAATGAATTTCAGCATTATTTCAGCTATAAACCCGCTCTTTTAATAACGGCGTACGAAATTTTTAATAATAAAGCTTCTGCTTTAAATAATACCACCTAAAAACTAACTTTAATGCTATTTATTTGCATTCGAATAAATTTTACAATACGTTCCGCAGTGAATGTAACAATGCTAATGATAATAAGCGAAGTACTACATTTTAGAAACCAGATAGAATGAAAAAAATATTTGTCATAAACAAAAAGGCTAGACTAGACTATATGTTTTTTAATTTCACACTTTATCATTATCCTTTTGTTTACATTAACATATTATTATTATATTTGCACATGTATTATTATTGTTGTTGTTATTGTTATACAAGTGATACTGTTAATAACTATTTATATTTGTCAATTAGTAATTAGTTTTTATTCAGATAACGAGCGACAAAAAAGGACGCTAGAAGCATTTACTTGATAATTATTTAGAAGTTATTAACAATAATATATCTTTTAAAAGGCTTTCAAATGTACGAAAAGAAGTGAAAGTGGGACCCGTTCAAGAAGTTATCAAACACACATTTTTTGGGTAGAAATTCGCATCGAAACAATGTCTCCCATTCTCGTTAACAATGTAACAATTAATTCAATTAATTATAAATAAGACAATAACGAATAATAGAATTTACGTTCGAATAAATATTCCGCCATCGTACAATTAATTAAAATGCGAAAGCCATTTAATAATTATAAATACTAATAATAAAAAAGTATCTCGTCTCTCCTCTTGCATCTCTTTCCATCACATCGTTGTTCGATGGATTAATATTACAGTCATTCTCAATACATTTTTAATTGAAACATTATCGATCGTATAATTTACGCAATTATTATTACAAAAGTAATTGCATGTAATACGATTATTAAAAAAAAATGTATCTGCGTGACGAACTATTGTTATTATTATCATTATTAATGCAATTTTAATATTGCAACAATACCAAAATTTTATAATGAGGTATACAACAATGGAAAGACACAATTCTAATGATTAGTATATAATGAAAGTACAAATAGCTGAAAAACGTGAATTTCCAGTTATGTAGAGTTGAGAAATGTAGGCAAAATTATTGTTATTGTCTGCCAAATAAATGTGCCGTAATAGTAATAATTTAGTGTTGATAATTTTCGA
Source organism: Hololepta plana (assembly GCA_963695495.1). Classification (NCBI taxonomy): domain Eukaryota; kingdom Metazoa; phylum Arthropoda; class Insecta; order Coleoptera; family Histeridae; genus Hololepta; species Hololepta plana. The sequence continues at coordinate 13,346,295 of OY968831.1, read as the reverse complement.
ATTTTGACTAAGGAAGCCATAATTATGTAATAGAAGATGCGAAGAGATGTATGGTTAAGGTTCAACAGTAGCGAAAAATATTGATAAATTACATTCATGCAGTCTATTTTTGGTTTAAGAGTCACAATAATCGCTTGTTTGTCGTAAATATTCTGATTAGAAATTAACGTTGTAATTATTACAAAATGCATTAGTTTTTTTATATATTAACATTTTCTATTTACATCGAAGTGGTTGCTATTTGAAGACCGTTTATTAGAAATTTCCCGTTTAAAAGTTCATTTAACAACTAGTTAAAGTGCAAGTCTCTTTACAAATAATTTAATTCATTTTTTTGAAGAAAAAATAATTATAAAAGTTTACTACAATTAGAAATTGAGGACAACATTAATAAAAATTAATTTCTTAATGATGTAATTTTTTTTAAACTTTAATCTCGCGAGGAATTTCAACTTGTCAGTTGCGACGAGTAAAAATATTCGCTTAAGGCACTTAACAGAAGATGAAAGCAAATTCAATCCTCATTTCATCATCGCCGCAACAAAAAGAATCACAGGAGCAAAAGCGTATCGTTTTACAATTACATTTAAAAATATTATTCTCGTAATGTAAATTTTTCTTTACTTTTGCACACATCATTCATCATTGAAAAAAGTCGAAAATTAAAAAGATCTTGGCGCTAAAATTGGCAATTAATATAAAAATGTATGGTGTCGCGTACAGAAATAAAGAGAAAAAAAAAGACAAAGTTTTCTCATTAAACTTTTCTTCATTAAATTTTTTTCCAACGTTCATCAACAAACCGTTCAACTTTTAATTGTATTTGGTACCTTTCTAATACTACACATAGGTTCCATATACACGAGAAAATACCCAAACGTGGATGAATTGGTGGACATAAAAACTATTTCTAGAAAGTAATAAAGGCGGAATATATTTGCACTAGGCAAATCATTGCTTAATTTGATCTTCCATAAGAAAGCGACGATTTTTTTCGCAATCAAGTTTCCATTTAATATTCACACAATATACAGCTAACACCTACTATCTCTTGCTAAATAAAGTGTTTGTTGTTGTTGACTCACATGTTTAACTTAATAACCACTTTATAAGATAATATAATATGCGGGGGTGATTCATTTAATAACAGTAATAACATAAAACTCGTTCTTAATAAAAATTCAATAACAAATGGTACTTACGTGTTTGTCAATTCTTCTATATCAAAGCTTTTTAATGACAAGATAAGAACACCGCTTTCTTTCGACAACGTACAACTGTTCTTTCATAAGAGCATAACGTTAGCATAAACAAAATAATCTTGATTGCAATAATTATGATCGTACCAAAAGAGGTTAAAGTACCAAGAATTTTTATACATGTACGAGTTTAATTTAATTGCTCGCCAAAAGAATGAAACTGAAACAAAGAGAACTTCCAGTTAAAAAGACTTTTTACTCATATTATTATTGTTCTTATACACCATCAAACAATAAACAATGAAATTATTTTAACATTAGTCTTCATTGCATTCTTAAAAAGAAATAAGACAGGATAAGATATCATACATGATGGAATTAATGTAACGTTTTTATAATGTGAAATAATTTGCGTAAATTAACCGTGAATGGCGATGGACTTTTATTATTATTGTTATTATTGCCGCTGTTAGGTCAAAAAATCGTAAAATACTACATACACGTACAATACGAATAACTGTAATTCGCGTACAATAAAAATGAAAATCATAAACCTCAACGTTTCTCTATTTATGGCATATAAATCACTTGTACGAAAGACAATGAACCTGACGATTTTATTAAAACCTTACTTTTAACGTTTAACGTTGTGTAATGTACAGGAGGTTCTCCATTCGTGCAAGTTTGGAAGCCTTAAAGTGTCCGCCAAAGAAATAAATTTTGGTCATATGAATTACACATATAACCTTCGCTGATCCGTTTATTTGGACTTTGTCACTGTTCAAACGAAGTTTATAATCTGCACATATTTGAAAACAGAATAAATCATTTGCATTAAATTGTGATCGAAACTTTCTCACTCACTAATATATCGCAACACATAAAGAAATCCTGTGAAAACTTATAATACGAAGTATGCTGACATTAATTTGTATAGGAAGGCATTAACAGGAAAATGAAGGACAAGACCAAGCTGGAGGCTAATATGGCAAACAAAAAATGAGATGAGGATTCCTTTTAAACAATTGAATCGTTATTTTCTCAATGCTCTCAATTGGCAAAAGAAAGTAACGCTTTAATACAAGATGATTTGCTGTTGCGAATAATGAAAGAAAATACCAAATACACGTTTGATTGAAAATACAAAGGAGCAGAAGGAATTGGCTCGTTGTAAGTTTGGAGAGAAGGAAATATTATATTCCACCACAATATTAAAAACTTAAATTGGAATTTGATAAAGCAACGATGGAATTAAGCACGAATTCGTAAAATACATAGCGCACTTGAGGAACATGGAAATTCGTACAAATAAAATGTTATCGAGCAGGATTTCCCTTATGCTTCATAATAGCTGCGAGCCTTGTAAATCATTGAAACAACTTTTTCGCAGTTGAATTAAATTTCATCCCATTCGTTAGACATAAGTGTTTCAAGTGCCTTTTTGTTTTTTACGCTTTTACTGTTTCTAATTTGTCGATATCCAAGTGGTCAATTGATTTTATATCTGGACTCTGAGACATCGTTTCAATGCATTTTAGGCAGTAATATTATAACCAAACACATATTTTGAAGTTTTATATTTTGGGCGAAATTTGTGTTTAATATCCAATTTCTTAGCTAAGGTTTGAAAACTTTTCTTGAAGAATATTAAGCCCCATATTTTTTAATTGTATTGTGGGTGTATACTTGTAGGTGCTTGTAAATAATGAAAAATCAGTTCGAAATGTTTCTTGTTTCGACAATCAGTACAGAAGGAAAATTTCGTATGTATATTAGCCATTGAATTACTAAATTTTTTTTTACAATTTTATTTCAAAATTATTCGCACGCTAATGGAAAATAATTTGCCTGTCTTTGTTGCACATAATTCTAGGAAAAAGCACCCTGTAAAGTAAGAAATTAATTATCCAGCTACGGATTGGCATTTAATTACGCACACTCTACGAAGAAAGAATTTGGTACAAATTGTTAATGCATAAAGGACAAGAAAAAGTTATGCCAAGGCATTAACTTTACGAAAACCATCAACCTTAACTTAATTACATAATAAATGTACGCGTAATTAGCGGTAGAAACAATGGAGAGAGAGTGAGTGAATTAGAAAGAAGTGAACAGTAAGAAAATAATGATAATAATGCTGTTATTTTTAATTTTGCCTCGTTACTTGTACACTAGTACTACAACAACAACAGCAGCAGCAGTAGGAAAACAGCAGCAGCCATAACAACATATAAAATTACAATTTTACTTAGCATTAATTAATATTACACGCCGCTAACCCTTTTTTAAATTTAATATATTTCTCCCTCTATCTTACGCTCTCTGTACATTTTAACGTCGTTAGAATGCTCCTTACCCCCTTGAAACAATTTACCATTAGACTTACTATGGGTACCGTAGATGGGTCTGACGTATAAAGTAGATGAAATAAATTTTCCCCGAGTCATCATAACTGTATGGAAATGGATTATATTCCACTTACTATACATTCGTATCTGTCCCTTGTGTACGTTAAGATTCAAATCGTTATACCGAAATGGGGAGATTGTATTCTATGCTATTACTATTATTATTATCATCATCATCATCACAAAAGAATAAGATTCAATAAGCATAATGTGCCTCTGTGTGGGGATGTTCGGGGTGTTTGTTTTGTAACCATCCCCCACGAATGCTAGTCGCTCCTTCATAAATGGATTTACATCGATTTCTTTTTGGACTTATCTAAAAGGGGGGCGAACATGATTGCGTTTTGTGCAAATGTCGCACACGTGTTGTATAGTTGCAAATGTAATTGCACCACGTCATAATTGCCATAATCGAATTAAGCTAATGCGAAGTGAATGCCGGAGAATTGTTAATTTGCATTTTCCACGGCTATTAGGATACTTAAGCTTTTTGCGAATAGTTGCTGATTAGGAACGAATAGATTCTTTTTATGGCTCAGAGAAAACAAAAGAATAGCGTTGTAAATTAGTAATCAAATTGCATGACCTAGACAGAACAATAAAGTTTTCTTGCGGAATAGAGTTGATAAACTTGCAAAAGTATCGCGATAATGCGTCGGCAATAAATTTGCGCTGTTTATCAAGCTCCTCTGTGGCGAATATCCAGAAAACGAAAGGCGCTCGATTTGCTTTTAGAATTGTTGCGAAGGTTTCGTGGGCGAGAAAGAAAAATGGTTCGCCTTCATGCACGATTAATACTTACTTTAATTAAATCTGGCTAAATGTTGCTCCTTTTTGTATTAGACGAAATTATTATTGGATCCCTTTTCTCATATTATTATAAAAATCGACCCTCGTAATTTCAACTTATTACTTTTCGTTCCAGCAATATTGCAACACGTGATCGCTTAATCCAAGGAGCTCTTTCTCACTTTATTCGTTTTCATCTTAATTTGCCCCTATTGTCGTCAACCCTAATATTCCTTCTTTCCTCGCCCAACTACGTCATAACGTAATATTAAATTACTAGTTTGTGTCATCCAATCGGGTTTTCTTCATGGTTTATCGCACCTGGGCACTTCACACAGGTCTCACATACGGTTAATCAACTCTCTTAAATAGTAAATTTCTCTTCGTTCAACTAAAATTCTTTTTGATTAGTTTCTCATATCACATTATTAAACGAATAATGCGGGAAATATAAAATTTTACGAGATGTCTCATTAATAGAACTCTTAAAAGACATTGTGTTGGCCGTCCCGAAAGAGTTATGTAATATTATCGAAGATTTCTAAAACGTTATCGAATAGAGCGAGTTAATTGCTTATTTGGACGGCGAAATGAAAATATTTCCATGTCACAATTTAACGATAACGATCGCAATAAAAGTGTTATTAACATCAAATCTTGACAAATATTCCTCCACCAAACGTATTATGATGTTTCTCATTAAATTGGTGGGCCATTTAACGGTACCATTATGAATTTCCCTTTCGCTGGTGGTATATGTATACGTATTGATTTTTCGTAGGAATTTAATCATTGTTAGCCGTAAATATTAATCCAGAAACGCATAAAATTGAACGCTTCATAATTTATTAAAGCGATTTAAGAAAATTCACTAATAAAATTTAATTTTATTACCCGAAACGCAAACTTAATTATTAATTACATGCCAATAATGTTATTCTGACCTTTAATTGTACTTCGATCGAAAAGAAAAAACCTTAAAGGCATTTTTTTCTTATATGTCTGCCTGTCATTTAACCCATCTAGCATTTCGAGCAGAACTACAAAGAGAAAGATTAATATTGGAAATAAAAAAAAAAAAAAACGGCTTTAAAGGTACTAGACGAAAAGAAGTAACTAAAGGAGAGAACACAATAATAACGACACTCTTACATGTAGTGTTCAATTCCTGAGACATTTCGATGAGATAAAAGAAATGTACCGTTCTTCTACTTGTGAAAAGAATGCCGGGAAGAAAAAGCGATTGGTGATGAGGACGAACGTGAATCGAAATTCTATGCGTAAGAGAAGTTCAGAAGTAGTTCATCCGTACGTATTATTAAGAAGATACAATGTAGTATTTATTAACAGGTAACGAAATTGATCGAACGGATAGAATTAGTTCTTGTTGTAAGTGTATCTTATAGCTAAGAATATTATATCCGGCTGACACAGATACTAGTGGCTGGTGGAAGCAGTTGGAATAAGTAGTTTATCGATTAAGTTAAAACGGTTTATTTGTTTGTTTGTTGCGTCTCTCGCATTATATTCTTTCCCACTTTTATATCCTCTTAAGCACTTTTTTATTCTTCTTAACCACAACAATAACTTGCGGTCTTGTCAAAAAGGAATGTTATGACGCGGTGAAAGTTTTTTTTTAACGAACAAATATAAATTTTCACTTTCTATCCACATAAACGCTTGCATAATGCAATTCAAATTGCAATAGATCTTTTTGAAATGAAGAATCAATACTCTTTATTTCTTGTTCTCCACTGAATAGGCAGCCAGAATAATCGCTCAATGTCATTTGTCACCAAAAATCCTGAATTGGAAGCAACATATTTGCTGTGTGATTTGCAAAATTTAATTTTTTATTTGATTGCGAAATTTTCATTTTGTATACGTTTTTCATGAAGTTGCTACAATTAAAATATGGATTCGCTGGCAATTTAGGTCGTTAAAGAAAGGTTGGATTCATTTCGGTATTACCTATGGCACGACCCTCGTATAAAATGTGATATTATCAATGTGAAAATGACCTTTTTTTTTGTTAAAAAAGGGAAGCAATCCAAGTAAATTTAATCGATTTTTACGACGAATAATAATAGTAAAATAATTAAAGGTTAAATCCATACACGCGTGTGAAATAGTAGAGGGACATTATAAGCGAAAGAGGGAACTAATATTTGTAAAAATAATTTCAAATTCAACTCGAGTTAAATTTAGAAACTTACGCTTGTGGGATGCAAATCGATCATAATGAAAGTAATAATAATATCTGATTTTATTATTGTTAAGTCTCTCCGTTCAGTTATTCTTTTCAACGCGAGGATTTACGTATATAAACACCTCGCTATTTTGAATGGATTGCATTGCGATCGATTGCAAACACATTTTAATTATTTTTGTTTTTCACAAAGTGATTAAAAGGTTTTTCGATTTCAAATGCATATAACCATCCAGCATGTTTAATAATGATAGATAAACATTTAATTAATTTTCATGCAGTAACATAACGAATTGTTCATAAACACATACGATGATAAATTATATCAAATAGTTTGCATTAAATTGGCAAATAATTTACCAAACGGAATCAATTGATGACGTTCTATTTTGAAAGAATTGAACGGGCAACAACAATTGTGAAAGAGAATATTTATAATCAGCTAGAAATTAGAATAAGACGAAAAATATGTTTATAATTATTTTTTTCTTCGTGGAGAAAATAACGAAAGAAAACACTCATTAAATTTGTATTCTGTTTGTATAATGGTATTAATGTCTTTTGGTTGGTTTTGTTTTTGACGTACAAAAATAATTTTCTTAGAGACTTTGTTAAAAAAGAAACATGACTTCTAAATGTACTAAGAATTCGTTTATTGAAAACCAGAATTTGGAAAAGTTAATAGCACGAATCCTCTATTTAATTTAAATATATAAGTTGCTTTCTATTTAATTAACGTTCATTATATGGATATCGCCAGGTAAAGTTTACATTGACTTTTTATGCCTATCAACAAGAAGCCACTATTTTAATTCTTCTTCGAAGGTTTCATAATCCACTTATCTCTCCTAGATGAATGCATTAAATTAATTAATTGCAAAACATTTATTAAACATGACGATCATAAGCCTTCAATGTTCCTTTTTTTAAATATAAATCTTGATTAATCTTTTAACAATGATTAAAGTTAAAAACGCAGAACGTACTTTATTTTTTAGTTGAATGTGTTTCAAATTAGAAACAAGGATCGATCCGATGGTGACCTTCTTCAACATCAGTAACACTTGTACATTTTTTTGGTGTCTTTCATTTCTTTTCTTTTTCTTTCGCTGAAGTTTCTAATTTCATATTTGGCTTCTAAAATATCGTAATAAAATGAAAGAAGTTTTGCATGTTGAATTGTAAAATGCTCATTCCTACGTGATTGATTCTATTAGAATTGTAACATATTTTCGATGTTTATTCGAGTTAAAATACCTTATATTGAATTATTTAGATGTAATATTCAAAAATCAATCAATTTTAATAATTATTTATTAAATTGATTGGTTTCTATTTATAGCAAGCACAACAACACATTTTTTATGTTCAGGCGAAGGGAATACCATAAAAAATTCATTAAAAAAAAAATAATAGTTTAATTTTTAGTATTCAATCAATAATATTAAAAACATGAAGAAAGAAAAAAAGTTTTTAACATGTTAATGCGTTTGCATAAAACACTGACAATGAGGATGAAAGATGAATTAGAATCGATATTTTAAGAAATGTTCTAATAAATAGACTATGATCATCTTTATTCGCATATATTTCTTCGTACATTGAATGCAGAATATTAGCAGGATTGTATAGATTACAACCTTGGAACTATTGCCAAATCGCTGATTTTTTTGCTCGTTTATTACGTTGCCCTTCATTTAAATTAAAATAATGTTCGCCGTTTTTCACTGCATTAGTATTGCAAAGAAACTAAATTTAAAACAATAAATAATCTCAGCAAGATGTTCGTTGTATTATTATAAATGTTTTCAATAAAATGAGGAACGGAGCGGAAAATGCTGTTTTAGATCGAAAAATAATTCATTCGTTCATTGAGAAATATTTCACTCTTTCACGTACTACTACTTTATGCATATATATGACCATTTCCGGTTATTATTAATAACAATAAATGATACCTGCGTATAACTGTAGCAGTAGATCACGGAAGAGAACGTTTACAAAATTCTAATTATTTTCTTTTCCTTCTTCTGTTATATTACTTGGTTAATGAAAAGTTTTAATAATTTTCTAATTATAATAATAATAAGTGGCTACATTTGAAATTATGTTAATTAATTGAATTTCATTAAAACGAAAAAGTAAAAACCAACGGTTTACTGCTAGTTACTCATAGCACCTCTTTCTCTAACAATTGCTTAACTTTGAAGCAATATTATTATTTTTACTTCACGTGGCCGTTTTCCTTTAATGCGAGGTTTTAATATCAAATGCTTAATACCGTGTTGGTTGCCATACTTTTTTGGAAAAGTAAATCGATAGAAACTGAAGCCTATACTAAATTCTGTTTTTCGTTTGAAATCGGAATAAAATATTTGAAATACACTTATTTTACGTGTTAAGTTTTCATTATAATAAATATAATATGTGCATATCATTAAACTTTGAAATGCCAAGAGAAAGAATTATGGTAGAAGAAAAGGAGGAAGAAACCTTCCAACACGCTTAGTTAAGTCTCATTCTACGCTATTATACTTTTTCTAGATAATGTTTAATAAGAATTCAACAGTTTCGTTTATTTTTAATAATTATTTCTCAACGTGTCTTTCGTCATTTCCATGCTTATCTTCTCTTATAAATATTTCGTTGTAATACATCAACAATACGCGGCGTTCGTTTATAATGGAAAATGAAATATTCATTTACACGGAAAACATATATTGGAGCGACTTAGAAAAAAAGTAAGTTGGAAGGAAAACAACCAGCCTCAAGACTAAGAATAATATTTATGTTTATTGTTATTGTAAATGTGCAGAACGAAATAGGTGGAAATGAAAATGGCATTACAATTATATTCCAACAATTTCCGAGGGTTGTGCTCGTTTCGAGTTGTTGCCGCTGCCGATTGTTGCTCCTTTTTCTTGGCCTGATGAATGCAAAACAGTGTTGCAATTTAATGTCACTTCTCGCCATTTCATCCAACTTCTACGTATATACACAACCACTCCAATTCTGACGCATTATAATAATAATCAACTTAATAATAATCATTTCTAACCCCTTCAACTTTATTACGTTATATTTATCTACACTTGTTATGCAAACAATGGCGCAGTCTATCTTATTAACTACACGAGAGACTTGTATTTATCATTCTAATGTGACTTAATAATGTAAGAATTATAAATTACGCTCTACCGTTGATAAATCTTCGAGAAATGATTACATCCATAACTGTTAACAGTTGCAACAATGGATGCAATCTCGCTTTTATGCTCATTTCTTTCGTTTATTGTTTTGCTTTACTCTTGCAGATTTCGCTATCTATCTAGAACATGTTGCATAATCGCTATTAGATAATAATTAATCAAACCGTAAGCGGAAAAGTGTAATTTCCCGTTTAGATCAAACGAGTTTTACGATATACAGGAACAAGTGATAATTTTCATCGTGCGCCGAGCGGAGGAAATTGCATCAAGTTGCTGAAATACGGATGGAAATTTTGCAAACAGCCGTTACAAAATTCGAAATTTTTTCGCACGATAAATGAAGACGATTTAATGTACTCGACGTATGGAAAAATAATTTCTTCTATAAATTTCAACAACAAATTTTTATGAGTTGCAATTTTATCAAGAAAAATGCAATAAACGACGTTTTTTTTTTCGTGCTAATAATAAACTTTTTTGACCTCTTTATTAAGAAGGCTTGGATTTCTAATTAAATTTTTATCGTCTTTATAAAATTTTTCCACAAATTTTTAGCGTTTCCAAAAAATCCAGACGCGCCAACGATTCACGAGAAACGTTATCGTTAATTATTTATTAATAAGTCCCGCAAGGAGATATACACAAACACTAATTAGCAATTAATGTAAAGTTCATTCTTACACATTGCTAAATTACCAACGTTTTAACAGTCTTTGTCTCAAACTAACTATAAATATAATCTAGAGGAAAATGAATTAGTTGAGAATAGCTTTCAAAATAAATAAATATGCGCACACAGCAAGAAAAAGAGAAAGATCCCTAAGAGGATGTTGTTTACAACTTAACAAGAAGACTTTTCGATTGATCCGAAACGATGAAATGTTACAGATGTTGCTGCGGTTGTCGGTGCTTTTAATATGAAATTCTTGAGTTAATAAGATTCGTCTAATAATCAATTTCGATGTAAGATATCCAGTTGCGATTATTTTTGGAACATCCTCTAAATTCTTTGCGGTTTTTTTAATAATAAACAACCTCGATTCCTAAAATCGTTTGTTTAGAAATCGATTCAGATGAAAATTTTTCACTAAACCGTTGTTTTAATCAATTTTCCTTTGTACAGGAACCGTATGTCTTATTAATTGTAAAAAGAATTTTGTACGGAATAACAATTTGCTATTGTTCTTTTTGGCCTTCCTTAATTCAAGGATTTGGCGTTTATTTAATTTATTTTAAGCCAATTTTTTTTTTCAATACTGAAGTGAAACGAAGAAAGGAAAAAATTAAATAATTTAAATACGTGACGTAATAATGCAAAATCTGCGTGTTTTAACGAATATTACGTACCAATTTATTAAATCTGTTTAACTTAATATTAATTATTTCTCTTTCTCCTACATTAAGTGCTTGGCTTAATGCATCTGATTGACGCAAACTGAATTTTGGAGTTTTGATGTTTTTTTCCTCATTCTATTTTCATCTTTCCCACTCCTTTCTTCTCTGCTCTTTTTCTTTTATTCCTTCAAAAACGTACGTTTTCTGACAGATGCGTCCTCGCTGGTGGTTATAGACATCCTGGAAAACAAATATCATCGCCTATGAACCAAACTTTAAACGTTTGATAAGTAGAAGCATTTTCCCCGGCTATCGATCCACCGACTCCGCACACAAATACTCGCACAGATACATGTAGAGCGACGCTTTCCAGACCCAGGTCCCTTTTAAATCCCCCGTTTTTTTCCTTCCTTCCTTTTCCACCGCTTTATATTCCATCTACTTCGTTGGCGGTTCCCTTTCGTCTCTCGCACTCTGCCTCTCTATCTTTATCCTATCGCCCTTTTACACGTATAACGTTTATAGCGAAACACACACACATACACAAATTTCTTTTTCTACTCACTCTCTCGTTTGACCCAAAACTTCTACAAGAAAAGTTTATGTCACATCTCTGCCATTCAACTTAATTTTTTCCAACGACGGCGCTTCTTTTTTATTAGTGAAAGAAAAGTAAAAAAAGGCGACTGGTAGAGAGACAAGTTAACGGAATTTCTTATATTAAAAGCAAATTTATCTTACCTATATATGTTCTTGTTCGCGTTATGAATCATTTATATCAATATCATAATTGTTATAAAGCCTGTGTTGTCATGCGACATGGAAAACGGAAAGAAATTCGTTTTTCTTCGTCTTGCCAATTGGCAAGGTTTCGTTATTAAAGAAAACCGCGCGGATCTACGATGGAAGAACACGTGTATGTACGCCGGTACCTTATTTCGGTTCATCTTTTGCTTTTTTTTCGTCTGGTATCATCCCGTTCTTCCACTTCGGAATTGGCCATTAAAGCCCGAGATGAAAGTAGGAAATGGGGGTCAAGAAATTGACGTTGGAAAGATGGAAAGGAAATCCATTCTCATTTTCCTCCTTTCTCATTTGTTGTTGTTCACCGTTTCTTTTCTCTGCGCTTATTATTTCTCTGTGTGTGCGCCTCTCTGTTGCTTTTTGTTATGTGATACGCGTATGATATAAATTGATACCTATCAACTGGACAGGAAAGTAATGTAATTCTCCCGGAAACAAGAAAAAAATAAAATAAACGAACCTTTTACTCATTTTAAGTCTTTTGTAATAAAGATTCACGTTTAACTCCATAACGTAAAGGGAAACGTGGATATTTTTTTCACATCTCTCAAAATGGTTTTCCTCTTGTTGTTGTTGATGATGCTGTTTTCACCGAATGATTTGCTAAAGGAAAACTCGCGCTTTATAATTAAAATATAAATATGAAGCGATTAATTTTAGTCGAATAATTCGATGCGAATTTTTCGATTCCACATAACTCCTACTAATAATTAGAAAATTTCATGAAACGTGAATTAGCCACTTTCACTCAAGTTGATTGAACCTGAAAATAATGTGTATAAGTAAAACTATAAATGAATGTAACGCAAAAGAGATTTCTAATAAATAAAAGTATTGCATTTATAACGACGATTTATATTCAAATCGTGGCAATTAAGCGATATAGTTACAGTTATTAATATATTATTAAACCCTCATTTATATTCCATCATTTTTCTTTAAATACTTCCACGGGATTACGATAAGAAAGGAAAGGTAAAAGTATGAAATTTAATTGCAGATATAAGCCGAACGAAAGACAAAAAAACCGATGCAAAATATAGTATAGAAAATGAGAAATTATAGCGAAATAACCGTAGCACATTAAACTCCATCTCACTTTTCCTCACTCTTATTTTCTCTTCGTCTAAAGGTGTTTGTATTGGGAACATACTAATACCAAAATCAAATTAATCCCTCTTCAGCTTTTCAAGAATAATGTATCCTGGGTGTCGAGGACAAAGAAAACATTGTGCGGAATAGCAGCAGGGGAGAGAAGAAAATGAGTGTGCTTCCGAGGAAGGCGACGTAAACGCTTTAATAATGTAAAGTTGTATTACGACGAAACAGAAGGAGACTTAATCCTTAAGCTGTCGGAAAATTGAACGAAAACCTTTTCCCGATGTTAATAATTATAATTAAAATCACGAGATTTTAGGTTGGGCAATTAAATGAGCAATTACGCCATGTTCTTTCCTCCGCGAGCTTCAAAAGAAAATTTACCTACAACAATTAAGTTAATCATTTTGACAGCAATTATTGAGAGATATCTATGGGATTTTGTCTTCTATTTAGCTAAAACATCATCCAAACACGATGAGGGCCGACGACCCTGTTACGCTTTCAAACTTTTCAATCCCTCGTTATGTTAGGATGTCCTTTTTTTTTAATACCGAAAACGTGAAGTTTCGAGTTTCAATTATAAAGTACGAAAATGGGAATAGGAAGCCACAAATTTATGATTTTGTATGGGAAAAGGGACACAGGTGTTTTTAATTTTTGTATACGGACGGGATGGGCGTCCGTTTCTAATTTTTGCTTCGACCCCAACGAAATATTCGTTTTTAATTGATTATCCCTGCAAATGTGTGTCATATGGAGAAAAATAAAAATTCAATTATTGGCACAAAAGTTTCGTTCTTTTTGCATTATTACATTAATTACATGCGTAAATCAGTAAATGTTGCGGTTAATTATAATTCGAAATGTAATTATTATACGTATTTAAAGAAATAAATGAGCGACGTTTATGTTTAATAGAAAGTACGCAAGAAATCTAGTTAGATCAGTTTTTATTGTACATTTTTTTGCTCGACCGAATCAAGTTATAAATAATTTTCAAAAATAAAGTTTAAAAAGTAAGCGTTAAATGAATGGAAAATTCGTTGACTAATAAACTAACAGGAGAGAAAAAAAGTTACTAAAAATAGCGTTGCGTATGGGAATTATGTCTCTTATTAAAAAATACCGGTTTTCCATTTACTTTATACGAGAATAAAACATGTGATGCCACTGTTAGCCCGTTACCTCTTTCTTCTACTCCTTCGACCTACGTTTCTTTGGTTTCCTTACGAACCAGATTTTCTTACCAAACTTTTTTATATTGGGAATTTATTTAGTCAGGTGCGCTGTTACAGGACGAATGCGCTGTTCCTTTTTAATGAATGTAACGAAGATGGTGATTGAAAAGAAGAATATAAAAACGTTTATTACCTCTATTCTAAAAATAAATCCGAAGGAAGAATGAGAACCCATCATATGTAATGTTTGTTTTTGTATCGAGGAAATACCAGTAATATAGATTAGAACCTGATTTGCAACTTTCTTTCGATACTTTTTTTTTTCGTTCGCCTCTCTTTCGTAGTTACAAATTACATCCTCAATTAAAATCTACACGACTTGATTTTATAATAATAGTTCGTGATACGAAGTTCTTCATTTGGTAAAGAAAGTTGTTTGAATACGAACAGATTTAGGGCCAATGAACTAATTATTAACGACGACGATGGATCTCAAATAGACGTCGCTGCACCTTAGATTTGATTTTAAATTTACTTACGTTTGCGACAATTGTTTTGGCAAAACTCGTACTTATCGATTCATTGCTTGTAATCAAATTTCCTTTAGGATACATTTTATTTTTAATTTATTCCGTATTGCATTCTTTCGCAAGCGATAATTAAATGCAAAATCTTGTTTGGAATAAAGAAAAACGTTAATTTTTTTGTCAGCAATAAATTAAAGCGAAAATATATAATTTCCTGCACGAGACACGGACAGCCAAACGGACGCAATTGCAACGAGATTAAAATGATAGTAATGTCTTTTAAATAACTTCTGTTTGTATTTAGTGTTTTAATATTTATGGATGTGGTTCTTCCATTCGTTATTTAAAAAAGGAATCGTTTCAGCGCCGAGTGTGGTACCGCCATTGCTCGTACTTTTTTACTCTTGTTCATCTTCTTCCCGTGCTATCGAATCGGGTTTACTAAAGAGTCGAACGAAATTATAAACTGTTTAATTAAAATGTACCAATCAAAAAAGGAAACGTTGAGATTGTGATATTGGGACCGCTTGTAGCTGGGTCTGTTTTTTTTTTCTGGCTTTCAGTTTAATCAAGCTCTGCCCTTTTGTGATTTTTTTATTCGGAAACCGTATCGTAAATTATCCCGCGTCAAATCCCGATGTGGCTTTTAATTCAATCATAATATTGTTATATGTTCGTGTGGTGGATTAAATTTCTTCGATTTTTAAACGTGCGATTTTATCGAATCACTCGCCAAATTACTGTGTTTGTTAATGGCGAAAAGGTAAATTTCTATTGAATAATTGCAATTATGTTGCTTACTTTACCATTCTTGCAACGAGAGAAATACCATACAGAAATAGAATTGTTGTTCCGCATCGTTCGGTGCATTTAATTGCGTAAATTAGTTAAATGTCTGTGTACACTCAATTCAGATCGAAATGCCACTATTCTTAGAAATAATAGAGAAGCTATTTTTTGAAAATTCCTCCATCAGTTGTACCATTACTTAAGAAAACAAAGAGCGTCGACTAAATGGGGAAGGAAGGAATGTCAAAAAAGAGAAACTTTTTTTTGCAAAGGACTACAATATTTTATGAACCTTTTAAACGAAAGAATAACAAATCTTTGTCAAAGTTAAATCAACAACGTCGTCGCCGGCGAAATTTCGGTTTACTTAAGATTGCGTATCAGACAAGTGAAAATACATGGAAAAAGGCATCTTTCATTGGAACATAATATCCGAAGAATGCAGAGGAACATAATAGGCAAAAAATGTGCTTCTATTTAAACAAATCTGTTGCTAATCGAAAGAGATTTTCGTGCAAATATGCCTTTTTTTCCATAGTAGGCAAAGAGGGAGAAACAGATCGGGGTTAGCCTCAATCGAGGGCGAAAAATGTGGCGCATCATTAAATTCAATTCGCGATGGAATCGTTACTGATTTCTTTCGAACGATTTACGCCGATTCTATAAATGGCAGTAATTTATTTCAATATTAAGTCATCAATTTCCTTTTTAAATTTTTATTCCTTCGTCGTTTCATTTTTGCAATAATCGCAACAGAATGCGTACAAAAGATTAAACAAATAATAGAAATTAATTCAAATTTGTTTGTATAGTAGTGGGGCGGCATTTAAGTGATGGACCATTAAATTAAATGAGTTTAATTTAAATTCAAATCTGAGTAAATAAATGTTCGGCCTACAGTTAAACCAACAGGACGAGAAACAAAAACAAAAATTAGAAGAGAAAAGAATGGAAAAAGGGACACGTTTTTGGTTTTAACTGGAAAATAAACGTAGAATTTTGTATAAATTTCCTCGCTCTCGCCGCCCATTTGTTTGATAATAGTCAATAAGAAACGGAAGACATGAAGAACCCTTCAATAAAATAACATATTTTTTTAAATTTAATATTCATTCATTCACTTGTAAATCCCATTTAATATATTAATTAAAATAATTTAATGTTTCTATTTTTATAACGAGAGCGGGCACGTAGGTCTAACATTACATTTCATTAGTTTTATTTTAACAAGAGGCATTAATTTAATTGACACGTTAATTATAAAATTGAACTCTGATGGGTGTTGTTAAAAGGCAGAGAGTTTCAACTGATATTACTTAAATTATAATGCATAAAATAATGGCAGGCTCGTCGTCGAAAAGGGGGGGAATAGGAACCAGTTATAATCGAAATAATAATAAATTAAACTTTCTCTCTCCTCTTCACACCACTTTATTCTTCATGTGGGCACACATGAACGTGTCCAAAATGTATTCAAAAGATTAATTTCGAAGGTGTTAACTTTTTATGTCTTCCAATTTAAAGGTAATGTAACGTAATTCTTTTTTGCCTCTATCTCATTTTCCATCTTCTCTTTTCGTACCCAGCAAATGTATTTCATCTTAATTTTTAAGTGTTCAGTAAATGAAAAAAAAAAGGGCAGAAAGATAGAAACGTAACGAGGTAATAATTTTCAATTTATTTCTATTACGTTACATATAAAAGATAACTTCATTAGAAATTTATGTGAAATGATGTTTTCACTTGGGCATTGTAATTTGATGATGTTGCTTTATCTCTCTCTTGCTCTTTATCTATCCCATTCTCATTTTCGAGCTCCCAATAGAATTAAAAGGGAAAGGTGATACTTTTAGATATGTTATTACAGTTCACGAAATATTACCTTAATAAATTACTTGTCTAACTGAAGAAGGAGCAAAAAGAAGAGCAAGACATAAAAAAACAACGGATTATTGTCTATACAAGTAGCAAAATAAATAGCTATATAGAGCTTCTTTGTGAGATAATACAAAATCAGCAACTTTATGGTATTAATTAACAATAAGCTAGTACTTGAACTCATTTTCTTTATAGTTAAACTACGAAAACGAGTAAAAATAAATGTGCAGTGAAACAAATCCATTGTGTTTTAAGTGGGATTATTATTGAATAATTTCCAATTATTATGATGAATAACTTAGTGGTTTTTCTTATAAGTTACCATTATGATTATTAAATACACGCAATTAACAAACTAACATAACCATGAGAAGAAACATGAACAATTATCAATTGTCTGTTATTGCATCGAAAAGTTTACTATTATATTATTTTCCAGTGTAATTAATTAATTCCCACGCCTTAAATATATATGCTAAAAAAAATTACAGTCAATTAAATTGAACAACAATATTAAAGACTTCCATTTAATCTTAAACTTTCATAATTAAAACTACTCACGAGACACACACACACACACACACACAAAGAGCACAATTAGTCATAAGAAGCCGATTGATTCTCTAATAATGAGACAGATTATAAAATAATTGAATTAATTAATCAATATCGGTAATCTTATTATAAATTCTTCACGTTGTTTTTCTCTTGTTACAGATTAATCTACGACTAATCCTCGTTAGTGGTAAAACGAAAGAATTTCTATTCAGTCCTAGTGAATCGGCTGGCGATATTGCACAGCATGTTTTCGATAATTGGCCTGCAGGTATGTTAAATATTGCTCAAGAGATGCACGGAGGGTGGCGGTGGGCGTGTAAAGAACAGGGAAATACCTTTAAAAATAAGAAAGAATTTCAATTAAATAGGAATCCAAAGGAAGGCTCCAAAAACAAGCTGTTCAAATAACATAAATAAATTTTCATGAAAGAGCTAAAATTAGACGAGCGTTCCATCTTTTCTTCTTCCCCCCTTTTTTTCGAAACCGATACAACAACAATTTGCGCAATTTCTTTATTACCTTTTTTCCCTTTGAATTAATTACTTTCAAATTGAATGGAATCCGTTTAATTGTTATTAAATTGGATTTTACCAGTGGCACATTATCCGTGTGTATGTGCGTGCATAACGAATATATGAGGAGTATGTGCGTAACACGATGACCTACTTTATGATAGAATATAGACTAATTTAATTTGCACCTGTTCTTAGCTATATTGATATTTCGACGGAACATGAAGTATGTAATAATTTGAAAAATGAAAAATGGGGTTTTCTTGTCGTTAATAAGTTTTAATTTCGCCTTTTTTTTTGGTTTAGATTGGAGCCAGGAAGCAGTATCGAAAGCAGAAATATTAAGACTTATATACCAAGGACGATTTCTTCATAGTAACGTTACGTTAGGGGCGCTCGGTTTACCATACGGGAAGACAACTGTAATGCACCTCGTTCCTAGGGAAAACTTACCCGAGCCTAATTCACAAGGTACATTATTTACGTATTTGTTATAACTGTTCGACTTGCATTTATCTTCACTAAATCATGACACTTACGCCTTGTCCATTTTGAGGATGTTTCAGATAACCCACGAACTTTTTATTTTCAATTAAAATATGCGTCCTGCATAGAATAATTACTGTTTTGGGATTCATAAATGACGTAGTTTTTCATGCGGAGCAGAATTCCCTCGATGAATGTTATACTGTCGTTTTACGTCCTTAGTCTTTCATGTATGAAGAAAATAAGAATAAAAAAAGACATGAAACCTTGCCGAAATACACGTCTCCTCGGGTTTTATGCTTACATAATAATATACAAGTAGATGCACAAAAAGGACGAAGAAAAGTATGAAAATGAATTGAAGGCAAATAATAAAAATTACTTTTTAGATAGAAAAATTGGAATTTTTATTTTACATAATATTTTGCAATTCAAAATAAAATTTTATTACTTTGCCGCTCTTCCTTGTTCGTTTTGTCCAACTTTTTCGTTTACTATTTATACCATTTATAACGAGACATTAGGAATTCATCGAAAGAAGGTACGTTTTTAACGTACAATTTTTCTCTAATAACTTTCTTCCTACCAAATACTACCCGTCCGATGCGAAATTACTTTTAAAGAAAGAAAGGAAAAAAGGGAACAACCCCGAAGAAACTTTTAATGTCTAATTTATTCTTTTCCAAATGTCGAGGCGTTTCGTCGCATTCCATTCTATTAGAATTGATGTCTTCGAGTGGATTTACAATATTCCATTTCATTGGATCACCTTCAGTTTTAAACAGGCTAAGTAGTGTGTATCAGTTTCCACTGTTGTTAAGTTTTTCTTAATTGAATTTGTAATTGATGAACATTATTTAAAATGAGGACATTCAAAATCCAATCATATTGTGCAAGAATATCATTATTAAAGCTTCAAGCAAATATTTTCTAATTTAAAACACTTCATATAACATACAGAGCTCGCTCACCAAAACTAATGCACTGCACTTTTATTAATTAAAGTTATACTTTCGTTAAAACCTACTTGTACATTTTGTTCGTATAGGTTTTCTTTATAGTGCAAAGAAGAGTGAAAAGGAAAAAAAACTTATGGCTTCTGTATCGTTTGTCAATTCCATTAGCTATCTTAATAATTATTTCTCTTCGTTTTGTTTAAACGACGTTTAAATCGATAAGCTAATTTCGCTATTAACGAGATAATTCCAAATTTAAACTAATTCTTTATGGACACAGAGAAAGACGAACAAAGATTTTTTAGATATCGGCGATCTTCACATTGACCTTAAAGAATTATCTCCAACAACACGACGACGTATTAGGTTCCCCTATTACGATTTGCGGATTTATTTATTTCCAGTGAGATAAGTTGTTCGAAGATTAAGATGAAATTACCACTTATCGACAAAAGAAATTCAAACAATTTTACCGTCTCTGCTGGTTCCTCCTGCCATTTAATTTATTAGGGTAAAAAAAAAGATGGAAGATTGTCTCCAATGTTGGCTTTTGAAACTTATCTATATGTGCCCGATAATCTTCTGTGCTGTGAGTTTTCCACACAAAAAATAACAAATCATATAATGGCTATTACTGAACCTGATGGTTTTTCTTTATATCTCACAGTGGTGGGTTTCTATTGTAAAAGCAGCGGGTTTTTTTTCCATTCATTTTCTCCTGCTCATAAATTATATCGCATTTATTGATTAGGTTGCCCTAATTTCTCTTCCTGCCTCATTTCAAACGAGTTTTTTTTACAACATAATGGCAATGTTGTGTGCAAATGCTAAAGAAGTTGTTTTAATTTGATCAGATTTAGGATTATTTAGCAGATTCTTTGTTTTTACCAATGAAAAGCAAGAATCGGTGGATGCGCCGGTTACCTTTCCTATGTATAACTCGCCCTGCTTTTACAAATATCAATTTGAAATATTTGTCCAAAGAGAAACTAATATTACTTATTTTATTTTTTTGTAGATCAACGACAGAAGAGTAAAGGTGGTAACAGTAGTTGCTGTTCAGCAGCGTGTTGTATTTTGTAAAAGAGGAAGAATTCTTCATTTTTTTAAATTACTTTGACTATTATTGCACTTGTTTATTTTATGTAATGAAACCAACAAATTGATGTATGAAATTAAATTGATTATCGCTGCCAGTTACGTTATCGTTGTTGTCGATTAGAACAAATTCAAATATAAGGCAAACGAGAGAAGAACAAGTAGGAAATTAGAAACGAGAAGAAGAAGAAATGGATAATGAGGATTCGTTTTGTTCGTTTAGACAATTTTTGTGACGGATTAACTACAAGATCAACCTTAAACATATTGTTTTTCTTTGAGAAAAGTTTTTCTTGACAGAAAACATGTTTATTTTCTTGGTGGCATCGCTGCTACTACTACTACTAATAATTAATAATAATATTACATAATACTATAACTACTATTACAAAATATTTACACACCAACCTATATAAAATTAAACGTAAATTCAGTGTAAATTAATGGATATAAATCAGACGTAAATAATGAACTGAGAGAAAGGAATATGGATCAGAAGAGACGGACGAGGGATAATTATCTTTAATAAAGAAAACAGAGAGATTATTATATGATTAAAAGAAGAGTATAAAAAAAAATGAACGAAAGTTTCCGTAATGTTGTGATAATATCAGTTAGTGTATAAAATATTATATATATATACATACATTATATACTCATGTGCCAGACAGACTAGAGTGTATTATTTTTTAATTGGAGAAGAACAGAAGACAAGGAAATTATTTGAGACCGCATCTTTTTCTCATTTTCTGTTCGGATAAACGCGAATCGCAAAGAAAAATTTTTTATTAAATTGGTAATTTAAGAAGAGTTTTAATATGAAAAATTTTAAAAGAAACAAACAACTTACATTCTCATTGTATTTAATATGATAAAATAAATATCATCAAATTTGCCCACTAGTGTATTTATATATATATAAAACTGTATAAGAGTAGAATATTGTATATTATGTTTTATATATTTCGTAAAGAAAAGGAAAAATAGTTGTATAATATTGACAAGTAACGATAATCTTTTCAAGAGGATTAATTTGGAACAATAGTATAATAAGTGAAATTCATTTTAAGAAATCGACATAAGGAAAGTGTAATGAAATTAACGTAAATGTAAAGAAAAAAGGGAATACGAGTTGCGAATAATTATTAAATTGAATCTATTGATTTACATTATATTATATGAAATAATTATAATCAAATGATGTTTTTTGAAAGCTTTAAATTGAATTGCATGCTATTTTAAGATAATAAATGAATTAATTGAAAACAAGATGAAAGTACTAATGAAGGAGAGTGTAATGATATTTATATTATGATATGTACGATATAGTTCACATTTGGCTAAACACGTATTGCGAATCAGACATTTAATTAAGATCGATATTTTATTGGTACGAATTGTGGCATTGAAAATAAAATGGAAAAGAAAACCAATAATGAACATCAATTGATAAATAACAAAATGATTTAAATCGTATTTCATGTTTAACGCAAAATATTCTTCTCACTCGAAATTGTGATATTTCAACAAAACTAAGTTATTAAATTTCGTATTTTTAATACCGTATTTCCTCGCGTTCGATTATAAGACGCACCCTCATTTTTCTTAGTTAAAAATGAGAAAAAGTAAAGAAAGAAAGAAGTAAATAAAAAAATTACTATCAAAAAAACAATTTGAAATATATGGAAATATAGATTTCCTTGTTCTTTACAAGAGCAACAATTAGCCTAGTTTTATTAAAAAGTTAAGCAAAAGTCCAATTGCCCATCAGCAATTTTGTTATAGTAAGTTGTCACCGAATATAAGACACACCATGAATTTAAGGACACCAAAATATGAAAAAAATAAAAAATGCATCATACGCGAGTAAATACGGTATATCAATCAATAATATTTAAAGACAATATTCAAACCTGAATATAGGAAAATGAAATTTGTCTAAAACCTTAAACAAAGGATTTCAGTGCCACAATTCTTTAAAACAAAAACGAACAACTTCCTAAATTTCAAATCAAAATAAAATATTAATTCTTAATCGTTTTCAATAAAACGAAACAATTTAGGCTGGCAATTCTCGCCACTATGTATGTATATTTATTTGGAGAAAACGTTTTATTGATTATTTAAAATGCAATAAGAATGCAATTATACGTTATACTGAAGTTGTTAATTTCATTCGCTAATCTTATATTGTATTTAATTACTTTGACTGAACATAGAATGGAATTAAAAGAAAAAAATAATTAACATTACGTAAATTTTAAAGAAAGCGTCTATGACGAATTTAAATAACGTTATTATATTATACATGTGTTTATATATAATATAGTATTAATATAATTATTACGATGCAGAATATTTCATTAGTTCTTTTTCACGATGAATTAAATATTAACAAAAGGAACAAACGGCCAATGAAACATTCTGCAAGAAGCAAGTTACCTTTTGTAACTAACTATTCGATGTACATTTTTAATTGTAAATTATTTCGAACGTGAAATAGAAACAATGAGCTGTAGTACGCATATATATTAAAAATGAGGAGAACAAAGTAAACTTTTACGATCAGTTTCATTAGATTCTGGTACACGCAGCTCGACGACCAACAAGCGTTAAAGCTTTTAGATACGGAGATTTTCATTTTTAACGTAATTATTCAGGATATCCTCTTTAAGGAAACGATAATGGTTCTTTATCACTTTAAGTGGTGCAATAAATATATTTTCATTTCTAAAGGGTATCCTACGAAATGCAAATAAGTCAAACGATATACAAGGAATCTTATTTCAATGTTTTTAATAGACATATTTTATTTTGTACATAAATAAATTAATTTAAAATATAATTTGTAAATTTACAACGACATTTCATTATTATTTATTTTCAAGCAAAAAGACATTAAGTTTCATCTAGATACTTCCCTCTTTTAAATTACATTAAATTGCTTGGAGCATTCAGTAAAGAACAATAATAATTTCATTACACTTAATTTCATCAAAACGTTGATGTGTTTCAGCTCAATAAAATAATTAAAACAAAGATGTTTCTAAGAATGGGCTCTAACCATAAGACAAATTTGGGCCAAACCTTCATTTCTTCTTCTGTTCATTCATCATCATATTTACTTGTATTTGTTTAGAGAAATACAGTTTAACATCTTCATAATTGCATCAACAGTATGTGTGCGTGCATGATTAATAGAGAAACGTAAAAGTATGGGTATGCTTCCAGTGGATGTATGTAAAATAAAAATTATAAATAAAATGACGAAACAAAATAGATTTCAAAACAAATTTTTATTTCACTTTTAAATCTATTTTGATAATATTAATACTAGTATGGATTTTAATATAATATTTACTGTTACAAACTCATAATGATATTTAAAGACTTATTTATGTTCAAATCTGATTAAATTTAAAATTATTAATAAATTTAAATATGAAACAAAGCAGATTTATTGTAAATATATATAAGTAGTATTGAAATATACTGAAATGTATTTTTGTTCCCTAAGCATTGTTCAATAATTTGCAAAATAATATTAGAATAAAACTTGATTATAAGATATAAAAAAAGTCTTTATTTTTCAAATTACTTATTCTTAGGAATCAATTACAAACAACAATTATTTATCACTTGTTTCTAAATTTAGTATAAATAATTCATACTTAAAATCATCTTTCATTTGTGTAGTAACATCTTCCTTTGTATTTTCTGCTGGTAATATATTATTCTTCTTAATAAATTTCAATGTGTGAAATGCCGCAGAATTCTCGGCAATTTTCTGCGATGGTCCTTGTCCCAGGCATATCTAAAATAAATGCTATGTAGTTAAGCGACTTTTTTCGTTAGATGGTTTCAAATTAAATACATATGAAGGCCTGGTGTTTAATGAAACGAAAGAATATTGTGTATCTTGCGATTTATAAGAACTGAATTTCGTAACGATTCCAATGCGTAATAAGTTATCCTTAAAATTTGTATTGTGATCCTCCTTTTGCGACTTACTTTCTTTATTCTTTTCATCGTAATTCTAAAAAAAATATTTTTATTAATTTGCATCAAAAGTAGATTCATTCTAACATTAAAACTTCCTTCAATTGTATTGTACAATGATTGAACCATAGAAGCAAATGATTCTTTGGCATTCACAACAAGCCTTTGTACATTATCCATCATTGTTCTTCTCTTTACTTTTTGCTTTTCTAGAATGTTATTAATGGCAGTGGCTGGTTTAATGTCTTTTAACCTTTGAAGTAGATGCAACATGCTGTAAGCAGCATTCTTCTTAGCTTCTTTTTTTGATGAACCTTCACCTTGTGATGTGTACACATCAAACTTACACTGAATAGTGAATTGCTTTTTATGATCCAGTCCAGCTTCAGAAGTTACATCAAATTCCAGTATAACACCTAATTTTGTAGCAACTTCATGAATAAGTGATACTGGTGATTTTATTAAATCTTTGTCACATTGCAAATCTTAAATTAATTTTCTTAATATGTAATACTTTATGAAAATGAAGAAGCTTACGAGTACAGATGTCATCACTATTTTCAAATTGCTCTTTTAAACTTCTCAAGGCATTTGCAGCAGCATCATGCCTTGCTGACTGCTTACTGTGTCCAAATCCAATGAATTTCTGATTGCCCACAGATACAATTACTTTGAATGGTCCTTGTGAATTTGAGTTGTCTTCTATGGATATACCATCATTCTCATGAAAAATTGACTTATTTAACTGCTGCAAATAACTATCATCCACTTCAATGCTATAATGAGCATCCTTTTCTAATCTCTAAAAATAAAAAATATACAACTGATTTTCTAAACATCAAAAGTAACATACAAGTTCATTTTTTCCTTGAGCAAAATATTCAATTTGAATGCCCAATTTCTGTGATATATTATTTAAAGCTGCAGTGGGTGTGCTGCTATCACTTTTCTTAGATTTGCTTTTTGGTGGCAAATAGTGGGTATTTTCAATTGCTGCAATTGCTGCCATTTTCTTAGCATCTTTCTTATTCTTTCCTACACCTGTATATTCTTCATCACCTAATGTTAACTTCATATGAAAGGTAGGCTTATGTGATGGTCCCTAAAGATCCACTATGTTATGTATGAAATCAGAAAATCTAATATTTTTACCTCTTTGTTAATAACATCAAATGCATAGTCAAGTTTATTAAAACTGGCCAATCTATTCACATAGCTCACTGGATGGTCCTTCAAATCTGGTTTCTTCAACAATGATTCTCCTTCCTTTTGTGCTGTATCTACATAACATAGAAAGTAAAATACATAATGCAAAAATGAAAATATTTGGGTGCATACTTAAAACTATTTGTACATCATCTTTTAAAATTGATTGCGTCAGTGTTTGCAATTGTAGCTTTCCATCATTTTGTGTTATGTCGCCTGCAAAGTCGATTGAATAAAGCTATTCCTCAAATTATTTTACATATTATTAGATAGTTTCACACCTGGTATGCAGTCCTCATCCGTAAACTTTAAAAGTATTTTTGATAACTGATCAGCAGATATTAAACAGAAAAACGCAAATTGAAACACTATCATACACTTAATACTATTCATTTTAACTCCTTTTTTCCGCAAGAAGTGCCCATAAATGTAACTCAATTACCAAAATATAAACGTGCTGTATTCGATTTCGGGGATTTCCACTACCCATAATCCATTTATTTTAAAATGTGTACTATACACAACCTCAATATGATACTCATATTACATTATCAAAGTTTCGTCTGAATTTTTTAACGTGGAATGTACACATCTTTTATATATTATCTTTGTGCAAATGCGAAGAAATGTTTTGTACTGGCGTATCTTTGGTTTGTATTTCCAAATTTTTAAATAGAATACACAAGGCAGACCGTTTAAAAATGTACTCAGAATAAGTGCGTAACAAATGCAAATAAGCAAAGATCAAATGCAGACAAGGCACATGTGGAACAAATTGACCTTGTTGTTGTTTTAGGTGTAATGCAAGCATTGCACGTATAATAGGGTATATAATCTTATCAAACTTTTGAAATGTGGATAATTACGTAGCGTAATTACGTATATACACCATTGAAGATTATGAAATAGCGATAACCTTATTTCTACATTCGAAAGAAGGATGAAATACAATAACCAAATAACACATCTTATTTTCTTTTTAACTTCACATAGTTTGGAAATCAAACATGTGATTGCGAAACTTATCATTTTGACGACGCCGTCATTTTATTAATCTTCAAAAGATCCATCAAATACAGCACTAATTATTAAGTTTCTTAATGTAAGCATAAAATCATGGAAATTACAGACAATCATTTGAAAGATGGACTCATTGATTTCACTGCAGGGACTCTTGGTAACAAATGTGTTTTAATTAATTAAAAGTCATTTTAACACAATACCATTTTAGGTGGAATTGCATTGGTATATGTTGGACAACCATTGGATACAATTAAAGTGAAGATGCAAACATTTCCAGCATTATATCAGAATATGTTTTATTGCCTTGCTAACACATACAGAAAAGAAGGCATTTACAAAGGTTTATATGCAGGAACCGTGCCAGCATTAGCTGCAAATGTTGCAGAAAATTCAGTATTGTTTTTGGGCTATGGTTTTTGCCAAAAACTTATGATGCATTTAACAAATTCCAAAAATGTTAGTGATTTAAGTGTACTCAGCAATGCAACAGCAGGGTTTTTGGCATCTTCACTCTCATCATTTGCCTTATGTCCAACAGAATTAGTTAAATGTAAATTGCAAGCAATGCATGAAATTCAAAAGAAGCAAGCATCAGATGGTGTTAAAATTAAACATATAGGTCCAGGTACATTGACAGCACAAATTATCAGAAATGATGGCATCTTAGCATTATTTAATGGTTTAGGAGCTACTTTGTTAAGAGAAATGCCAGGCTATTTTTTCTTCTTTGGTGGCTATGAAGGTATTTAATTTCAAAAATTGTGAAACCAAAAATATCAATTAAATTGCCCCTCTTTTTAGCTACCAGAAGTTTTTTTACAAAACCAGGCCAAACTAAAGATGATATTGGTTTAGTTAAAACTATGGTAGCTGGTGGTGTTGGTGGCATGATATTCTGGATTATCACTTATCCAATTGATGTGATTAAATCAAGGATTCAAGTTAATAATGAAGGTAGTATATATTCACTTTTCAAACATATTGTGAAGCAAGAAGGTGTATTGGTATTGTATAATGGTTTACTACCTACATTAATTAGAACATTACCAGCCACAGCTACCTTATTTGTTACTTATGAATATTGTAAAAAATTTCTACATTTTGCCTCAAATTAAATTGATTGTTACCTTTTTATGCAGATATTTTTAATTTAAAATTTTATATGTTGTTTTTAATAAATGGATATAAAAGCATATAGTCATAATCTTTATATTTACAGCTGCAATTTCAAAGTAAAAAATAAACCCAAAATCTTACAATTAATAGCAAAATCTTTTCATTCAGAAACAAAAAAATGTATATGTATAAGTTAGAGAATAAAAAAATAAAATTATTTATAATTTTTAAAACGCGGCCGATAGAAAAGATCTACAAGCAAAGATCATCTTCTTTTTTCCATTAATTTAGATGGTACTGTTGGTGATGTTTTTGTTGCTGTGTTTAAAATACCATTTGACAGAGCAATCACAGGTGAAAATAAATGTAGAGGATAATCACTGAAAACATATTTACCATTAAGTAGAATGTTTTATGTAGTGATGTATTAATTCTTACCAAACATCTGTTACTGGACTTGCTTCATTTGCACTTATGATAAAGAGAGGAAATAGTATGGAGAAAATGCAACCACTAACTATCCAAGATTCTGATAATTGTGTTAATACAGCTAATGGAAGACCAAATCCAATGAAATATGGCCAATTAGTTTCAATGTATGTTAGTCTTTTGTGCAATTCCCAACCCATGTTAAACCACTTATATTCAAATGCATACAATGAATATAATAAACACATATGAATCATGGATAAGATGTAGCCCAATAAGTATATAGGTATCATGTTAACCAGTAGAGCTTGAATCAAGAATAAAATTTGTACAACTATGCTGAATACAGTGTCAGCCATCAAAATGCTAATGCTTTTCATAAATAATGGTCTGCCTCTACTGTATTTATATGCTGAATCAGCTATATCCTAAAAAATAAGTGTTTCATATCTCATATATAGTCCAATTTGTGATATACATACTTGAAACCACAAACTGTTAACAATTTTAGTAAGTAGAAATAATGGTGCAACCCATATAGTTTGAAAAACTAATGAGAGTAATGGTCTCACCCAAGACCAAACATGTTGTCTCATGAAAGATTCTTGACCAAATATTAAACTTAAAATTGTGTTTATTGCTGGTAATATTCCATATTCAAAGAACCAAATACTAAGTAAAAATATCACACCATTTAAGAGACAACATTGTAATGTCCTTTTTAAAACTTTTGATTCCCTGCAACAAAGTATATTATATATTCTAAAAATAACTGTGATGAATTAAAAAATCTAACTCATGTTGCTTTAAAGTTCGAACTGGAGTGTTCTCTTTAACATCTGATTGTTTCCTCCTGATGGGCACATTTGTTCTTGATGGTGATAATCTTGCTAACATCCTATTATTCATTTCTTTATCCAAGTACAATAATGTCACCATTCCTCTGAAGCTATCATAAAATCCACGAAAGACTGCAAATACAGTACCCTAAAAAATATTTCACA
Organism: Hololepta plana; assembly: GCA_963695495.1. Lineage (NCBI taxonomy): Eukaryota > Metazoa > Arthropoda > Insecta > Coleoptera > Histeridae > Hololepta > Hololepta plana. The sequence goes on along the minus strand of OY968831.1, from coordinate 13,316,481 downwards.
TATTAAATGATAAAACATTTATTTTAAGAATTAAGTATTTCAATTAAGCAGGGGTTACTTGAAAATGCAATACCTTTATATCCATTGTTGATTTGTTGCTTTTTCAAATTAAGTAATATTACATTAATTAATTTAACAAATTATTTTAACCAAAATTGAGAAAAATATTTCATCATTGATTTCATATGAATCAGATCAAAATAACTAAACATTACATTTGACAACTAACAATAAGTATATTATCTTTGGTGTCAGTACAACAGTAAAATTATTTGTACTGTGGTGTCAGTATGACAACTAAGAATATTTTACAATTACGTAATGCAAATACGTAAGCGCGTTATTAATAAATTTCAAATGGATTTAATTTATTCGTGCAATTAATAGGTACATATATTCAAAAACTATGTAATTTTCAATTTTGTCGAATGATTCATTAAGTCTGAAATTGCTTGTCACAAGCTTTTGTGTTCAAATATTTTATTTATATTTTTTCGAACGATGTTATCTTCTGAAATATATAGTTTTTCAGCATGGACAAATTATTTTTATAACTAACTGTTTATATTCATATATTGTAAGATCCGTAATCAATTCAGTTTTATATTTGAATCATCCCCTAATCCTTTTACCAGTCAGGACAAACGGAAACACATTACAACCCTAGAAAAAATTTCAGTTCCTATAACCTGATACAAACCACTGAATTATATAGAACGTATTTGAAAGAATCGAGGATACAAATTTGGATTATGAATTCCAATACATTTATTGTCAGATAATATTATCGTAAATAACCTACAGATAACAATAAAAATAACTAACCATAGAACAATAATTTACAAACCCGCATTAAATTAAATCTAATCCATAAAAGCGTAACATATTGTGATAAAAAAAGGAAATGAACGGAAAATGTTCATTTAATGACTAATAAGCGTTATATGTGAAAATTTTATTCAGAAAATGCGATTGTCAAGTCTTTTGATAGTAAGTGCAATTGCAGTTTTAGGCATAAACATTTATTCTTATACATGTTTTTCAATAACATATTTCTGCTTTACAAAAGTACTTGTAATTATATTTGGAATATTTGTCGCTCTTCTTATTCACATTATACTATCATCAACATACAAAACTGGAATTAAAATTGAGTCTACATATAAGGAATTGGAAGCTTTCAGAAATAAAATATTGGTGAGTATTTTGACAAAATGTGAATTTGCATTTGTTATCATATAAAACATTCTAGAATGAACATCAACAGAATCATAACGATGGAGATGATCACTTACCTATTGTACTTGGAAGGACCCTTGATGGTATAATCCAACAATTGTTGGATTATGTTCTAAGGGACTTTGTAAATTGCTATTTACAGCAGTATTCTTACCAGTCACATCTACTTATCAGTAATATGAAGTAAGAATGAATATATTTAGTCTAGATAGTTTTATAATTATTTTCATCTTTCAGGCAAGACATTTGGGGAGCTATTCAAATTATGCAAGAACGTTTGCTTCGTATTGATCATGCAAAGTTAATTGCTTGTGATTTAGTATCAGAAATAACGAGTCATTTTGAAGTGATCAGAGAATCTCAAACATCAAGGTTTGTACATTATAAAAAAACTGCTAGATAACTAAAAGCTTAGTTTTACAGTAATTCACAAAACAAATTAATATTTAAAACATTCCCACATCTGAAGACAACAGAAGAAGAACTAAACTATTTAAGACATCTAAGTGAATTACTAATTATGTTTTTACTGCCACGTAGCTATAGTCTTTCACCTGGAAAATATTTCTTGAGAGAAATTTTAGCATGCAAAGGTAATTCATAAATAACAGTAATTGTTAATATCTAATAGTGATTGTTTCAGTTTTATTTCCAGCTATAAATATTTTAACTGACCCAGATTGTTTTAACAGACATGTGATTGAATATATTGAATCGCAAAAGGCACTTGCTAATATGCAAGGTATTACATTTAAAAGTGCCAACAGTTTTGAAGAATACTTAAAGAATATACAAAAAACTGATAACATTGAAATTTTAAAACAATATAGGTTTAGAATATATTCTTTCCTCAAGGTATTTGTTAATACAGTTATGTTTCAGATATGAAATAGTTACCAAAATTATGCAAGCTACAACATTACAAAATATAAAGAGATCCAAAGGTGTTGATGCTGATATCAATAAATTAACAAATTCAAGTGGTATCAGTAAATCAGAAATCAATGCTGCAAAAAAGTTGAAGAAATACATAGAACAGTTAATGTTTGCTAAAAAAGAATGTGAAAAGAGAATGACTGATCTAGGATGGAATACAGATTATAATGTGAAAAATGTACAGCCACAACATATATGCTTGTGTGTTTTTTAAAATATGTTTATTTCTTTTAGATCCTACCCATACTTTCAATATTAGACAATGTTACTGGCCGTAAATATTTGACAAAATATTTGGAAACAGTCTCAAGTCAAGGTTTAGTGGGCTATTGGACTGCAGCAGAAGAATTAAGAGTTGCACATCGAAAGAATTGGCATCAGTTGGGCGCTGAAATATTTTACACTTACATTAGAAATCCGTCTGCCGAAATCAAAGTAGATAAAAATACTAGGAAACGGGTTGAATCATTTTTATTAGGTATAATTTGTAAATGCGTTTAAAATGTTAATACTTACATGTCTAATATTGTAATAGGTGACAAGGGACCAGAAGTATTTTATGAGATACAACAACAAGTCGTTCAAACTATTGAAGATAAATATTATCAATCATTTGTAAACAGCGAATATTATAATCAAATGCTTAAAATAATGAATAGAATGGATTCTGATGAGGTAGATCATGTTCAAGGAAATGAGGATAAAACGAATGGCGAAGGTACAGCCATTGCATTGGATTCTTCCTTAAATGTTGACGATCATTCGAATTATGCAAAAAGGAAGTTGGACCAACTCCAAGAAAAATTGAACAATAAAAATCAAGTAAAATTGAAGCATTCGCACGCGAAGGGACGAATATTATACGTTATTTTATAGGCTCTTCAAGCTCTGAGGTCGTCGTTAAAACCAGATTCCATAGTGTTAGGAATACTCGAAAAAGAAGTGGAGTGGCTACAAGGAGAACAAAGACAGCTCGAAGCGCATTTAACAAGAACCGAAGTTTGGGGAGAGAATTTGGGAAGATGGCGAGCAGTTGTGCAATCGGCCGATGTATTAGATGAGAAAGAACCACCGCAATTCGTCATTGTTGTTGATATGATTGAAGATAGTAATGCAGAAATAGAAGAAGAAATTAGTTCCGGTTGGGTTGTATCAAGAACACTATCTCAATTTTATGAATTGCACCGAAAATTGCGCCCTTTATCAACTGAGATTCGTAATTTAGAGTTGCCGTCGCAATCGTTTAAATTTTTGTTTGGAAAGTCCGATAAAAATTCGCTGGAGAAAGCGAAACAGCAAATTCAAAAATATTTGGAAGTAAGCTAATTTTCATCAATAAGATATTTGCTTGTCTGATTTTGAATCTAGTTTGTTTTAGAAGACGAGAAATTGAATCAAAGCGAAGCGATCTATTCGTTTTTGAGTCCGAGTTCTGATCATCTAAAGCAAACATTTCAGTCTCCAAAGAAGTCGAAGTTTTCTTTATCAACGTTGTTTAAAAGGTAAACTTTGTTATTTTGCAACTCCTTTTTTCACATAATTCTGATCATTGTAGTGGCAGTGAGAGTTCCAAAGATTCTGTAGCATTAAGAGAAAATGAAGATGACGATATATCACAATGTTTAGATGCACCCGGAGTGGAAACCATTGATTTTCTGAAAACGAATGGGCAATTTGCAAAAGTTTATGAGGATACCAAAGATGCAATTGCCGAGCCGCTTTACAGTTTAATGAGCGAAATATTTGATATGAGAGGTCTATTTAAGTATTTAAGAAAAACGCTAATCGCATTTGTACAAATTACATATGGACGAACTATCAATAGGCAAATATATGATACGATTTCGTGGTATTTTTCTGAACAAATGTTATATTATTACATAAATGTGATTATCAAGAGCTGGTGGCCCGGTGGTGAATTTGAAAACTCTTCTGTAGAAAGATCGTTAAAGGAAAAAGCCAGAACAGAGTTGATTGCGAGAGAGTTATTTATATCAAATGTACCTGAAGTCTTAACAACGTTAGTGGGCGCAACGGCTGCAAGAAATGGTGCAAGAAAAGTATTTAATACGTTACAAAATAGGCAGATGAATAAACAATTATTTTATGTAAGTCTATTAAAGCAAATGTTTCCTTTCAAATTTAATTCTGAATATTATTTTGCAGCAATTGCTTGAGGTCGTCGTGAAAGAGGTATTTCCGGAATTAGAATTTAAGGATTATTATTAAGTGACCATTTAACGGATTTTAATTGTAATTAACTGATACATGTGATAAGATTTTCCTTACATTGAACTATTGCTTTGTTGTTTTTGAAACACTGTTCTATATATTTTAGGAGAAACTTTACAAATCGTTATTCTACGTTAATTTCCCGGAGTTTCTGCCTATTAAGTTTTTAAAGAATATTATTTATTGCTGGATAGTATTAGATAATCATTCCTCACACTAATATGTAATTCTTCCAGTTAGGCCTATGTGTTAATAGATATCTGTAAAATAAGAATAAGTTTATTAGATCATAGAACAAATATGCTTTTAATATAAAATTTTTTACATACCCAACTTTTGTCCGCAAAATGATTTATTGATTTCAAAGTGTTTCGATTTATATTTTATGATTATTGCCAAGAAATAACTATAGAGGCGAACGTGATATGTTGATCAAAAAGTTGGAAATTGGTCAGATAAGGATTTGATTACGATGGATTTTCTTAATTTCACAATGGAATTTTTCAGGTGTAAAACATTAAAAATATAAATCGATGTGAAAGAAACGACAATATGCTTTGTTTTTAAATGAAAAGTCCTTTATGTATGGAAATTAAGAATCTTTTTTATCAAATATTGAAAGAAAATTGTAATAATATAGACATATCCGTGGTTGTGTATGACAAACAAGCATAATTAAAAATAAAAGTATGTAAATATGCAGAATTACTTTTGTTCAGTGTTTCCTTATGTTCCTTTTTTCGCCAGCATTTATTTGGTATGGGTCATTGAAGTCGGCAAAGAAAAATGCAAATAATTAACATTTAAAATACATTGTTTATTTTATCATGCATCCTGCGGAGGCATAGCAAGATTCATGAATCTATAATACATGTCCGTTTTTTTAATTTTCGTAATCTTTTTCAGTTAAATTACCATTTTGTATGAACATAAATTATATTTATATATTTATGTTATTAATATACTATAAATAGATCTTACAATTGGTTTCTCATTTTTAAACATTTATTAGAACATTCTATATGATTTATTGAATTTTTCTTATTCGAAAAAAGATTGGTTATTTCTTAAAAAAACAGATGAATCTTTAACAATCAATTTAATTTTCTTTCATTTCTTTTCATCAATATATTATATATGTATATAAAAATGGGATTAAAACTTAATAAAGAAAATAAAGGAGATTTAATATTATTATTGAGCCAGTTGTTCTTTTATTTTTAATTAATTATATTGAGCTAAATTGAGTTACTCATCATAATCATATAGTACATACACACATTTTCGATCGTATTATGTATATTTTTAAAGAATGGACATTAAGGGATGATTCGAAAACAATTTTTAAGTTTTTAAAAAATTTGTTCCTCGGGGCGCAAAAGTAGAATCTTAAAAACACGTGCAATCGTGTGAAAATTGTTCTTAATTTTTTTTCTAATAAGTTTTTCGATTAATCAAGTCTTTGCATTATTCTTCTTCTTAAATTGTAATAATGTTGTTAAAAATGACATTGGTAGAATTCAAATGTACTCGTTATAATTTATTATTTGCTTAATAAATAAAAAGGAATTGAAATAAGCAAATAGTAAATTATTTTCTGAGCATCTTATTATTTCTCTTTTTTTTTTGGATCTCTTTTAATATATCGAATATTTTTTTGTTAATAATCATTTTTTACACATCTAACAATGTTACATTTATATCGAGATTCTTTTCATTTTGTTTGGTTACTTAATTTAAGCACATAATCTTTCTAAAATCAAGTATATATTATAATATTTTATAAAATATTATTTTCACTTTTGGAATTGTTTCTCTTCCTCATTTTATTACCGTACATGTACAATATATAATTCTTTTGATTTTATGACGTAAGATTTTCTATTAGATAAATTGCATGAGCCGTTGCAATTTAACTAAAATAATCTTATTTTCATTCCTATTTTCTATTAATAAAAGTTTTTTTTTCACATATAAAAATTCATTCCAAAAACTCATTTGCCGAAGGAAATCTAAATAATGTCGTATTCGCATAAATTGAATACACTTTTCGCTTCCGTTCCTTCAACAATTATGTCTCCTCTCTTCTTCGTTTTCATGTTTCCCGTCCAATTTATTTTATTTTATGCAATTTTATTCTTGTGGATGTGTATGTTTGTGTGTGTGGCTTTCATTATTTATATAAACATTTTTTCTGTATGTATTTCATTTTAAGTAACAAATCCTAACGATCAGTCTTATTTTAAAAAACTCTATCATCCAGTTTTATTTTATTTAATTTATTTTTTATCTTTTTGTCTTGCTTTTTATATTTATATAGATATATAAAAAAATATTATTCTCTCAGCAATCATCACGCATTCACCCTTTTTTTGTTTGTTTTAATCGTTAATCCTTTGAAACGAACTCATCATCCATCATTCGTTCACAAATCGTCAGTCAGTCAGTCACACGAGGCAATCAAACGCACTTGCACGCAATCTTCCATTTTACACCTTTATCAATTAACAGAATAAATTAAACTTAAATTAAACATTTTGATATGAAATAGTATAATAATAGTAATAAGAAATTGCTATTCGAAGTTTTTATAATGACATAGTAATTATCGTGACTGAAATTAAATACGGAGGGGTAAAGCTTTGAGTGAAGAAACTTATTGAATTACTTAGAGCAAGAGATAATTCGAACGTTACCATTCGTTTCTCCTTTGTAAATATAGTTTTATTTAATTTAACAAGATATGTAATATCTATTGAAATATATATTTATATAATCTATTATTATATTATTATAGATTTAATAATAATAATCGTTCATCTTTCAATTTATAAACTTTCTCTTTCCCTTACAAAATACTTTTCTTTCGGGTATTATCATAAAAAAATAAATAAACATTTAAAATAGTTAATCTTTCATTTTTTACAATAATAGCCTTTTTTATCATGTTATTAAAACATTAATTCGTAATAACGCAACAACAAATAACTGTTCATAATTAATTGTACGTAGTTTTTCTTAAGGACCGTTTCGTTACTTTTTCGCTTAAGATTAATAATCTCTCACATTTTCATTTTCAATTGCTAAACGTATATCTATAAAAATTGATTAAAAAACCAAAAACAAATTTCGTATTTTAATTAATAGGTAATCTAGGACCGTGCTAGAATTGAATAATTATTATCATTTATTCAACAAAGGACCAAAATCATGAAATAAGTTACTTATTTTTGTCTTAATTTTAGAGCCACAATTAGCTTATTAATTTACTTGTTGCATTAATTTATTTTTAAACTAATTGATTTTTTATTAATTTCTTTAGAATTTTGTATTATTCATATAAAGAAGAGGTCAAACAATTAAGTAATTTTGTTAATTAAAATTTCCTTAAGACTTTCTTTTGGCACGTTAGAGATTTAATTTAAAAATACTTGTGGCTGTTTTGAATTGTATTCTTTTTTGTCATTGATGTTAAGCGTTTATCCGTTTAAATCATTAAGATTTTAGCATTATAGTTAAATGATTTATTGTCAGCCACGTGTTTTTTTTTTAATTTGACCAATAAACATATATACAATGATAAGATTTTTCTTCATCTATTCCACGTTTTTCCTTATTGTTGTTTACTTCTTCCTTTTGACTGTCGTCGTTTTGCTATTTTCTTTCTGAAACTATTTTAATGTACTATACAGGTGTGGACTAAATATCTACTTTATTCGTTTCGCTTTTGGAGAATAATAAATATCCCTTATCCTGTTTCATTATGGACACATTTCAAAAATCGTCAATCAAATTATAAATGTGTAATAATAATTATTATGATTAAATTGTTTTCTTTTTAATTCTTTGGCGTTCAATTTGGTTTAGTTTCTTCTCTTATTGTGTTTTATTATTTTTAAGTTATTGTAGCTTGCTTGGTAATATATTCGCTTAAACTACCGGCTGTATTGCATCTATTCGGTGCAAGGGTGTGACGGACGGCGATCGTTCAATTTCTGGTGTGACCGCCTCGCAATTCGAACTACACGGCGTCAATACGGCTGGTATTAAGCTCACCACTTCTGGACTAGCGTTGTCGGCTTTCTCCTCATAAACTCGTTCCTAAAAAAAATATTAATCTTGAACTATACAATATATTTGAAAAGTTTAAAATGTTGATATATAAAATCCTTCTGCCAAACGTTCTTTCTTTCTTCAAATTGATTGATGCTCCGAAAACCGATGCAATCGATTCTTTTGCGTCCTTTTACTTGATATCTATTATAATGTTCAACTGAAAATTGTGCTTCAAGTTTAATGATTCCCTAACACACGATGTGATGCACTGAAATCTACGACGAAAAATAAAAGAAGGAAATCCGTGGTTCAATGTGTTCGATTTTTGCTTTGACAGCACGAATTATTTAGACGAACCTGAAGAGAAAATCCCAAAAACGTTCCTTCACTAACTTCGGAAATACGAATTTTGCTCAATTCTTTGAACAAACTATGAGAGCTATTTGTACAGAAAACTCCATAGATTTTAGCATTGAAACTCAGCGTTGAAAGCGATTCAATTCGTGTAAACTCCTGTAACTAACAATTACCTGCGATTTGTCGTATTTCAATCTTTTCCACAAGAACGGTTTCTTATCGTGCACGTTAACCGGTTGATTAGCGGGTTCGTTATTGGACGTATAATAATTTGGATTCGAGAACGTCATCACGCTTTTGCCGTTCTCGTACAAGAATTTCTTCTTGCCCTTTCGGTAATGCACGGCAGCCACGACGATTAGAATGCTTATCAGTATGATGCCGCACATCGGGATCAACGTGATAATGTAGAAATGCGTACTCGTGCCGCTGGCCGATTGCTCCAGTTTATCGTCGTCGTGGATCTTTTCCATTAGATTGTCGTCGTCGTATTCCAATTCGTTCTCGTATTCGTAATTCTGCGGCGGTTTTATTATTAATCCTTCGAGTGGTTCTGAAATAATTATGATCAGTTAATTTGCACATTGATGAAAACAAAAAAGGAACAATATTGTAATTAATAATTGACAACATGCGAAATAATTGTCTTGAGCGGAATAGAACAAAAATGAAGGACTTGGCGATTCGCACTTTCAACTGCTGGCGCACTCTGGCTAAATTCACGATTTGGCTGCCAAGGACTTACTACCTATTTTCAAAGTTAAAATCGCCTGAAAGCTCGAGAAGTTTCTTCGAAAAATATGCGATAGAAACCGTAGAAAAGTAGGTTGCAGACAACGAAGCTGTTTGAAAAAGTTTAGAGAATTTTCGATTGGTTTAAATCGCTTCAATGGTAAACTAAGAACTTATCGTATTGTTTTTATGTTTAACGTCCTATTACCTGTTCTGCACGGTATTTCATCCGGTTGATCCGGACACTCGCAAGTGTAGTTCTTCGTGTTGTAAAAGCAAAGGTGACTGCAGCCGCCGTTGTCGATCGCGCATGGATTCCATCCGGATTGTCGCGATTCCGAGACGACCGTTATTCCCATCGCGCCTTCCAAATTCGATTTTACGGCTCGCATATTCTTACCGCTATTCTTGTCGGCACGGTAGATTTGCTTTTGAAACCAATCTGTCCAATAAACGTAATCGCCAGACTGCAATTTGGACAAAATAAACCAAATAGGTAATTTATTTCGAATTCCCGCAAATTGCCTAGCTTACGATGGCCAAATCGAACGGATGCGTGGACTGTTTGTTGGTGGACATCCCTTGGATCAATTGAATCCGATTACGACCGTACAAATCGGACGTTTCGATGCGGTCCAATTTGGCGTCGCTCCAGTATAAACGTTTCGTTTTGAAATCGATGACGATACCGTTCGGAAATTCCAAATCGTTACTGATCACTATCCGCCTATCGCTGCCGTTCAACGACGAGCGTTCGATCTTTGGATTCGTGCCCCAATCGGTCCAGAATAGGTAACCTTTCCGCGGGAATACGGCTATGGATCGGGGATCCTGCAGATATTCGCCGATCACCACTTTCCTGTACATCCCGTTCAGTCGCGCCACTTCGATCACCTTATTATTGGTGTCGGTCCAATACAGATTGTCGGCCAACCAATCGAGCGCTATCCCGTTCGGCGCCGATACGTTCGTCGTTATTATGTCGATCGTTTCCGACATGTTCTTCATGTTGACCGACACGATCTTCTTTTTCTCGCGGTCCGAATAGAATATCAGCTGCTTGTTCCAATGGAAATCGATACCGATCGGATGGTAAACGTTTCGGATCGGTAACGTAACGTCCCACATTTCCTCCGTGTCCAAACTGATCCGCACCAGTTCGGCACGACTGGTGAATAGGACGTAGTTCGACGGTTGATAAGCGCAAGTGTTCTCCTTGATCATCGGCACTCCCGTCGGACAGGCACACACGTAAGACTTCGGAGTGCGCAAACAAAGATGCGAACATCCGCCGTTGCCCGTGCCGCACGCGTTCTCCTCGACGTCGCCCGTTTGCACGTATCGAATGTCCATCAGGCCTTCTAAATTGGAGACGAGATCGATTTTATGATTGCCGTTCCTCTTATCGGCTCTGTGCAACGCCTTCGTCTGCCAATCGGTCCAGTAAATGTAGTTTCCGACCACGACCAATCCGTACGGATGCTTCACGTCTTTGGTTACCGTACGGCGATTCTTGCCGTTGAAATCACTGCACTGGATCACGCTTATCTTCGCATCGTTCCAATACAATTTCGAATTCTCCCTGTCAATGGCTAATCCATTTGGCCAGATTAAATTTTCGTTGATGATGGCTTTCCTGTGTAAGTTGCGAGTGTTAGAGAGTTTTTTTCTTATAACAGCAATGAAAATGTTTAACACTAGATTGCCCAAGGAAGTCATTTTGACTGCTTTTTAATTTAACGTACAAATAATAATGCATACTTTTTTTCTCAAGTGCAATCAATCTTTTTTATTGTTAGTATTTACTAATAACTTGTTATATGACTGTGAATATTATAAAAAATAACAAAAAATAATTTTAAACAATTTTTTTTTACACATTAATTATTTTTCAAAATGTAGTCATTTTGACTGCTTTTGGGCAATATAGGTATATACCAAGTTTCAGTTTTTCTAGTGTTAATTACCTGTTCGTTCCGTCCATGTGCGCAATTTCGATTTTTGGCGAACTGCCCCAATCCGACCAAAACATGACGCCGTTCTTGTAATGCAGAGCTAATGCTCGAGGCGTGTCGACGTTCTCCCAGATCAATACGCGACGATTGCGCCCGTTCAATTCGGATACTTCGATGCTGTTTCTGCCGCCGTCGGTCCAATATATCTGTAATTTAGACGTTCGTTCATTCCGAAATCGTATTTCAAGAATCCGAACTCACTTTCCGCCCGGCAGAATCGATCGCAATGGCTTCGGCCATTTGCAACTCGTGCCACATAATTGTCTTAACACCTCCACCATCTGCTTTACTCTTTTGTATAATGTCCTCCGAGCTGTCGGTCCAATAAATCTCGCCAGTTTTCTTGTCGACGTCCACGGACGTTATGTGTTTTAATTGCTTAAACGGCAACACCACATCGACGACGTAGTTGATATCCAACGATATTCGCCGAATGTCCATCCTATGGGCAAGAATTAAGGAAGTCTTCGGCCCGTTTTCGCACGTTTTTCCGTCCGCCTAAAATCAGATTCGAACGAGTCAAATGTGCGATCGCAACGACCGATTCCCCACCTTTTTCATGACACCGATCGGACAAGAGCACGTGTAATTGTTTGGGGTTAACAAGCACAAATGCGAACAACCGCCGTTATTCTTATTGCAGGGCGTTTGAATGAATTTCCGATCTTTGTGGAATATACGAATATCCATTAAATTATTTAGGCCGGTACTAATCACTGTACGATTCCCTCCTTTCTTATTAATCCTTTCGATGTTGGATGTTTTCCAATCGGTCCAATAAACGTGATTCTCGTAAACGTCTAAACCAAACGGATGCGGCAGATCCGTTCCTTCTACGAATATTTAAAAGGGAAACAAGAGTTTTATTTTTACAATTGACGCGCATTTTATATTCAATGACTACCTAATAATACGCGTCTATTCGATCCATCTAAATTGGCGACCGATATAGATCTGGTGCCGCCATCGGTCCAAAATAGTTGACTAGTTTCGTGATCGATTGCTAATCCGTTAGGCCACGTCAAGTTTTGACTTATTATAGTCGTTCGTTGTTTGCCATCCATATTAGCCCTTTCAATTTTAGGAATGTCGCCCCAATCCGACCAGTACATGTGACCGTCTACGAGAAGATTATAATTAAACCGTTTAATTTCTGTATCGTGTCCTACTTACGTATTGGATCTAGTACAATATCTCGCGGTTTATCCAAATTATTCCAAATCAATAACGATCTTATGCTACCGTCCAAATTGGACACTTCTATGCGCAGCGTCTCAGAGTCCGTCCAATACAGCTTGTCGGTGATCCAGTCAAATGCTAAACCAGCCGGAGACTCTGCAAAAGGAAGATATATTAATTTCCGCTCGAACACGGTTCGTTAATGAACCTACTCAAATTAGTAGAAACCAATATCTCGTGATTGCTGCCATTCCAATGCGCCTTATTGATGGTGTTCCTGCCTACGTCCGTCCAAAATATCGATTCCTTCTTCGAATCCCAATCTAACGCCACGGCCGACTTGACCCCGTCGACCGGAATCACGATGTAATGTTCGTCGCCCGAATTGTCGATATGTTTGATTCGTAAATCGCGTTTCCGCGCGAATATGAGCATCTTCGACGGCGACTGGCACGTCCTGCCGTCCGCGTTCAATTTCAAACCCATGCGGCAAACGCACGAGTACGATTGCGCGTTCGGCAAGCACAAGTGGCTGCAACCGCCGTTGTTCGGGCCGCAGTGGTTCTTGAACGGCGGCTGCCGCTGCGGATGGAAACTGTGAATGTCCATCGGGAAGTGCAAGTTGGAGTGTATCGTTCGCAAACCGGCCCCGGTCGCTTTGTTCGCCGTCGATATGGACTTCGTGTGCCAGTCCGTCCAATAGATTGCGTCCTCGAAGATCGTCAATGCGAACGGATGCGGCAGCCCTTTCGTCAACACTTTCCTTCGGTCCGACCCGTCGAACGAAGCCGTCTCGATCACGTTGTGCTTCGCGTCGGCCCAATAAATCCTTTTCGTCGTGTAGTCGATCGTTAGACCGTTCGGCCAGAATAAGCTCTCGGTGATTATGCTACGCCGATTCTTCCCGTCCATCTCGGACCTTTCGATCTTCGGCCGCGGGCCCCAATCGGTCCAGAAGACCAGCGCCATCCCGGGATGAACGGCGATCGCTCGCGGTTTATCGACGTCGTCGGCCGTCACGATCGCACGCTGTTTACCGTCGAGCGTCGCGACCTCGATGCGACGCGTGCCGGAGTCCGTCCAAAATAGTAAATTGTGTATCCAATCCAACGCTATGCCGCTGGGCGACTCCAAACCCCATTTGATCACGTCTGAAATGGAAGAAGACAAACGGGTGGTAGCATGTCTGCGAGTAGGTTGGAGCGTTAGATGTAATTGTTGTCGCGTTTTTGGATCTGAACGTCCCACACCTACCTGTCGTCTCCGTTCCGTTCAAATACGCCTTCTTTATGACGTCCAGCGTGATGTCCGACCAAAATATTAAGCTTTCGTTATAATGATAATCGAGGGCGATTGCGTTGTGAAGACCTCGCAGTATGGCGGTGTATTGATGATTGCTTAACGAGACCTAGAGCAAACGTCATTCTGAAGAACTTAATACGCGCAGTAAGTTTAGGAATTCATTACCTGACGAATGTCCATGCGATTGGCGAAGAGCAGAGTCGGTGGCGCGCCTAAAGCTTTGCACGTCCGCATGTCCGGCCGCAGAATGTAACCGGTCATGCAGCCGCAAGTGTAACTGCCGATCGTGTTCGTGCACGTCTGCGAGCAAACCGGATCCGTTGCGTATAAGCACTCGTTGACGTCGTCGCAACTGCAAATAGGACAATAGTTGATTCGCAATTTCGCGGTTGGACCGTTCGTAATCACCTCGTTCCGTCCAATGCCAACTTGTAACCGCGATAGCAGCTGCACGCCTTCCTCTGGTCGACGGTCGTCACGCACAGTTGCGTGCAGTTCGTGTCCTTTTCGCATTCTCGCGGTTCGGAACAATTCTTCTCGTCGTCGCCCTTCGGACAGTCGTTCTGTCCGTCACACACGTGCTTCTTGTTGATGCAATACTTGATGCTCGTGTCGTTAGCATCGGCCCCGGAGCAGCCGAACTTCTCGTCGTCGCAAACGATTTTGCATTTGTTCTCGTCCTCGTTATCGTTACAATCGGGGCTACCGTCGCACACCCACGTGCCCTGCAATGTGAAGATAGTTTTACAATAGCAAAAGTGTTGGTGCTAAAAACGGTGTTTTATTGCTTATTTTTTTCGAATTCTCATCGAATTTTGAGGGGAGTTTATTGGTTCGAAGTTTGCGAATGCTCTTCCGAAAAATACCATTTCAACATCGCATATATCTCGGAAGCCAACTGCTACGCAAAACTGAATAGGGATATTTGTAATTCGCAAACATTTTGGTTATTTTTAAAGCCCATATCTCCTCTAATCATATTATTATGGAATAGAATGAATCATACGTTGATGCAGAGCTCCTTATGTAAGCTGTTTCCCATCGTCCCTCCAACCCTTAAGTTATTTGGCCAAAAATCATGCGAAATTTCGTATGGTATTGTGAAAGTCAATTGACGAGTTTGAAGTGCTTCTCAGAGCGTGATCTCTCGAGTCTTAGCTCGCTTTCGAGAGGTCGGAAGTGCCAATTAGAAGGGCTGGTAGCGGATCTCGACGCGTTACGACTTTGGAGTTTGAGAGAGGGCAGAAACTTTGTCATTCCTGCGAGGCGTAACCCATTTCAAAGAGCTCGCCAAGTATTAAAAGAAGTGCAAGATGTTTTCGCGATTATAATTTCCACACAAATCATTCGTAATCGTTTGTGGGAAGTTGGCCTAACATCGTGTGCCCCTTTAAGACGACTTTTAGCAATCGCCGGCCATCGGCAACTCTGTAGAATATGATGCAGCAAGAGCATATAAGAGAACGCGAATTGGAAAGCTGTTACGTTTCAATCTGTATAACGATGTCACTCATAGAAGCAGGGTTGTGCACAAGAAAAATTGTTCATTTCATCTCTTCAGCTTCTGCCAATATCTCAGGATCTCAATTCCATTGAGCACATGTGGGATCCGTTCCAAAGAAGGCTTTTTAATCACAACCCGTAACCATTTAACGTTCAGCAAGTACGTGCAACACTACACCGTATATGGCACGAAATTCTTGAAAATATGTTAAATGAATGCCTGAAAGATGCAGATAGGTGGTACCTAATAATGGAAATTACACAAATGATTACTTGTTGGGAAATGCATACACCATACAATATGAAAAATTAAAGAGAATCTTTTTTTTTTAGTTTATCTTCAAAAAACATTTAACTAATTTTTCCGTGGCCAAAAACCATTTTATACCGATAATTATGATTGAGGTTTGTAATTTAAAAAAAATCAGATACCAGCAAAGCTAAATATTAGAAAACTGCCAACATCCCTATGCATTTTTGCGTAGTATATATTAACTGAAAAAGTGATGGAATAAGCTCAAGAAATTTGCTGTAATTTGCACATTTTCAAATTCGCTTAATTGTTTTGAGCGGGAACCATTTGATATATATCATTAGAGCGTTGGTCACGGAAAATTATTCTTTCTATTAATCGATTATTATTACCAATATGCACTCTCCATTGTTGCATACAAATTCGTCCGGTGCACACGTTCTCTTCGTGTTCGAATCGCAGTTTGCTTCGTCCTCCTTTTCATCGCAATCGAACTGCTTGTCACACTTCCACCTCTTCGGAATACATTTGCCATTATTACACCTGTAAACATTATCGGTTGGAAACGTCGATGGTTGCTTCAAGTACAAACAAATTACTAACTTGATTTCGCCCGATTCGCAGCTACGTCTCAATTTGACGCAATCGTTCTCGTCGCTCCAGTCGCCGCAATCGTTGTCGCCGTCGCATTTGAATTCCGCTTTGATGCACTTCTCGAAAGCGCATTGAAACTCGTCCTCGTTACACTTGGCCGGTTCGATATCTAAAGAACGAATAGTGGAAATGAAAACGGCTGGTCATTTCGACACGAACGTCTCGCTAACGTACCGCAATCTTCCTCGTCGGACTTATCGGAACAATCGACACGTCGGTCGCATTTGAAATTTTTCGATATGCACGTGCCGTCCGCACAACTGAATTCGTCCTCCGAACACCTACAAGAAATTGTGCGGAAATAATAATTTGGGGTGATTGTTGTTCTAAGCAGGAAGAACGTTTATCGCATTGAAAGATTTATTCGTGAATGGGAAACGATTTCTGATCAGACGTAAATTCCTCTTAGGAAACGAGCAACCTCCAACGCCTTACACTTTAATTTTAGGGTTTTGCATTATTTTTTTTTGTGTCCACATCGAAATATTCATAATAATTATTTTGTACAATTTTGTTTTTGTTGAATCTAAATCTTGACGTCTTTAGCTATCGAAAATGCTAATCAAATTGATGAAAACGCAACGACGTGTTATTGCCATTATCTTTTCGAATCTGGTGCACAGGTAGTGCGTCTGCTGGAACTGCGATAGAAGGTCTCCAGGGTAACGAAAGCCCATCGATCGATCTCGCCTCTCTTATGGCTGAACACAAAATAATGCGAGAGTATTCGAGAGAGTCGAACCGTTATTTTTTTGCCTTTTTACGTCTTTTTCCCCTTCTATACAATTCGATTGCTATTTTATATTTGGCATAATTGTTTATGAGTTATACGAAATTTCCTTTGATGCACTGCTAAATGGATTCAATGAGGAAAATGATATTGAAATATCAGAAATTTTGCAATATAAATGGGCGGAGAGGAAGAAAAATGCGATACTAACGCTCGCAAACGAAACTTGATTGCACGCGTATGTTTCAATATTTTTGCGAATGCAATTCATTTTCACGACCTCGTGTTTAGTCGCTGCTTATTTCTTACGTATAATTTATTAATTTGTTTAACAGTATGATCGAATGGAAATTGAAGCTTTTTCATCGAAATAGGAGGGCGGATTGATGTATAACTTGTTTCGTATTACTTACAGCAGGAGATTAAGAAAAGATTTCGATGTAGTAATAAAATTTCATCTTTTTAATTGATAAATTTAATTTTGCAAGTAATTCTAGCAATAGTAAGTTGCTTAAAAATTTATTTAAATGTAAGTGTTTCGAGTGGATGAAATTGGAATCCGAAATGTTAATCAATTCTGCTCTTTTGCGAGGGCAAACAGCCAATGAAATCCATGAACGAACTCTGTCCACACTGGGTGTTCTGCCTACGAAACCGTTTATCTTTGGGCTAACGACTCTAAAACCGGTACAAGAAGCATTCGAAATGCTTCATTTCCTCTACGGGTTCAAAAAACAGCAGTCGCGATTGGAATCAACAATAAAGACAATGACCAATAAACGATAGATATTGAGCGAGATAAGCAGTAAGAATTTGCTCACGAAACTCCAAAAATTACTGGCCGAAGAGATTTGCTCAAAGTGGCAGAGGTGATAGAGAGCGTAATTGAGTGTTATGAAGTTCTTAAGAAATTCACTTCTGCAAAAGCATCAGAAAGTTTGAGGAACGCTGGCCCAAGTGCTCTGGACTTCGAAAGGACCAGATTGAAAAATTAAATACTCGTTAAAACCGAAATTGTGGTCTGCCATTTAATATATATATCGAAACAAATTATTCATCAAACAACCCTCGTAGCTCCGACTTTGGGTCGCATTGAATTGAGTTCGTTCTGTTTTATTTAGTTTCGATCGGCGAAAATGGGGCTTAAATTGATTACAAAGAAATAATAAGTTACTTAAGTTTACTGCTAATTTTTGGAAAGAGTAGTAATTAAATTGTAGATTGAAATTCTAATAATTGAAGCAAATTGTGTTTTTTGTTTTGTCAAGATCACAATTAAAACATTGGAGAACGAATGCCTCATTTATTTGCGAATTTAATTTGCGACTTACGCACTTCCTCACCCATCAACAAGACATCTTGACGTTGGCATTTAAATTTATATTCCACGAGGTCAGTGCACCAGTTTTCAGTTATAAATATGTTCATACGCGATTTGCAAACGAATTATAAACAATCCTTCGCAGAACTAAACTGAAATACACGCAATATTTGTGCTTTTCTTTTACTTACGTCGATTTCGTGCAATTTAGCTCGTCCGAAAAATCCACGCAGTCGTTATCGTTATCGCAGAGCCACGACTCCGGTATGCACAGTCCGTTGTTGCATTCGAATTGGTCCGCAGTGCAATTGACTTGCGGTCCTATGAAAGGTTTCGCATTTTAACGTGACAAACTGTCGATTGTTAACGGTTGCGTCTTACCGCAATGAGTCTCGTCCGAGAAATCGCCGCAATCGTCGTCGCCGTCACACAAATACTTCTTCGGTATACATTTTCGCGATATCGGACACCTGATCGAATTCTCCGATTGCTCGCAGTTCGTGTTATGTATACCCTGACAATCCGTCTCGTCCTCGTTTCCGATACAATCCGGCGTATCGTCACATCTTTTTCGTTGATTTCATTGAAAAAAGAAATCGCACCAATTACATAATCAGCAATTTCAAAATAAACAAGAATCGTGTTAGAACGCTCTTGAGTGGACCGGAGCAAAAGCAATAGCGCAGTGTACGAGAAATGAATTAGTAATATCGTTTCCTCTAATAACGTCTGTGCTTCAATGTAGAATCGTAATTTGATACATAATGAAGAAGTTAAATACAATTATGAACTTGCAATATGTTATTTTCACCTAAAAATGTTTAATCGAGGTTTGGTGAGATTGTGAAGGTAAAATTGCACTTTTCGTAGTGTTTAAATGTTGACATATTTTCCATCGTAGCACCGTAGACGAAGAAAGGGAATTCATCAACGTCTTTTACTCGTATAAAAAGCTGAATCATAACAGATAAGAGAATTCGCAATCGTTAGCACTTGCACAATGAATTGTGCGGAGTTGCTTTGAAAATTCTTGAAACGAAAGGCCCCTTTTGTCAACATAACCCTATAAACAAACTTGAGCGCGTTGTTATAAGCGGGATTTTTGCGCGGTAAAAGCGAGTCTATTTACATGCAAATGGAGCAGTTGAGGTTGGGACTACGGCGAAGGCGCTTATTAAACGGGATAGCACTGTAAGCGGGAGCGTTATTACGAGATTTCGCCGTAAATGCTTTACCTGGACGATTGCGGAATGCAAGTGCAGTCTCTGCGACACAAGAACCCGTCGCAATCGATGTTGCAATTGTCGTACGTGTCCTCGAGCCCGCCGATGTCCAAACCGGGATCTTCCATGTAGTTCGTGGAATGGTGACGGAAATTGTCTTGTACCGGCGAGAAGCCGCGTCCCTTGTACAGTCCCATTTCGAAATCGTACAACGGCCGCGGTTTGCCCTCGTGATACTCCAACCTTTGGCCGTAAAGGCCGCCACTTCGCATCCGCTCGCCTCTATTCGGCGGTCTCATCAGCGTGTTCCTAATGAAATCCTCCACGTGGATCGGCAAACGGAATATCTGCGGATAGTGCGGCCTCGGCAGTTCGTAGCCCAATTGGGGCGTCATGGTCGACGGCGACGGCGTGATCTTCCTAACCAGCTTCCTCTGGTTCTGATTGTACGCATTTGGATTGCTGCCAGGCGGTCTTAACGAGCCGGAACCGTACATTTGACGCGCTGCCCCACGGTGCGGCGGCGGCGTCACACTTGGCGATGTCGTTGTGGCGATTGCGAGGTTTTCATAATTGTCTAAAAAAATTTATATATACTCATTAATATGCTAATAATAATAAAACAAATCGTGGCGAAAATGTAATCGTTTCGCGGAAAATCTAGAATAACTTTGCGAAAAATCTGCCAAGCATTTGTTTAGTTTCATTGTAGAAACTGCGAAAGCTGATTTTAAGAATTTTATATTCCATCAACAATGATACTATTGTTGCTTTCAATTATTTTAAGAAGTTAGCAAATTGAATAAAAGTAACAATTACAAGGAATTTATGGATTATAATTAGATACCATATGTGTGCTATGTAATTAGATGACGTGACCGCTATTACAATTTTTTTCAATGAGTCAACTGCATTTAATTCTGCATCTCCTAGTCGTACAATATGAATGATCTATAATAAGCCAATATAAAAGTGAAGAAAAACGAACAATATTTCTTTCATTCTGCGATTATTTAATTTATCAGATGGCATTATTACCATACATTTGCGAACACATTTCATTCAATTAGCCTTGATTCAAGACATTCTTTCGATGCTGTAATTATCAATAGGAACTGTCGCTTGTAATCGTAATCATTTGTGTGTTTGATTGAAGAGTAATTAACAGTTTAAAACAGCACTGTGTCGGCGGATACGTTTTGATCGTACCATATGTTCGTGAAAATTCCCGAAAGCGACAAGAAATGGCTTGGAGCCGAAGAGGTTATTTCATTTTTTTACGAGATGTTGTAATCCTCTTACCACAGATACTTAGCATTTTAGTTTTAGTCGAATGAATTCGGTTTTCGTTTCGTATAAAATTTGATTACATAATGGACCGTATTTTATTTTTCATATTTGGCATAACAGTTATGGAATAAGATGAAAAAGAAAAACTAACATTAAACTTAATTGATATCGTAAAAAAAGGGGAACGAGAGCGCGCATCTTTTTTAATTTATGTCCACGTTAAATGTGTCTCTTATATCATTTCTAACAAACCGACGTTTATTATTACTACTACTACTACTACAACATGATGGAAAATAGTTGCGGACGTTTTATTAGACCCCGAAATAAAAGGAAAGCAAGAACCGAAAATAAATTTTATTGTTGGACATATTTTTCTTGTAGTTTTAGCTCCATTTCTTTCTAATGCTCTTCACGAAATACATTTCAGTAGTATATAAGATGATAAAAAAGAAACGACGTCGAACCCGAGATATGTCGTCTCTTTAAAGCGAAATGCTCTAAAGCTAATCGCTTCAAAGTCAAATGCTCCGCATCTAAATCATTTTGTTTATCACGTTGTGAGTAAACATTTACTTATTTATTTATTTCATTAAAACGGCTCAAATGATTAATTGCCTTTCGCTTTTCTACACGAAAGTTTAGTTACATCTTTTTTCTTGTTCTTAATGGCATTTAGCTGCTCGATTGCTGCAACCGTTCTATTCTAATCTTTCTAGATTCTTCTTATTTGATGGTTTATTTTTGTGTACCACACAATGAGTTTCGTATCTACTCTTCAAAAATAATTTTCATGTTGAAATTCTTGGTTTTAATTAAAAGCCGCTGATGACAAATACATTTATATATATTTTTTATTTCTCCGCATAGTATTTTATTTATCATCCGAATAGCTTATTTGGTATTCTTTGTATTTGATTTAATCAATTATTTCTAAACGCACTTTTATGTACATAATAATTATCATTCGTGATGCAAACGAATGTTTAATTAAGCGATAAATGTTTCTACCAGTTCCACGATTATTTTCATCTGCCTGTATTCTAAATCCATGATTTATGCATACAAAGTAGCAGTTTAATGAATAATTATTATAATTGATACGAAAAAGGTATGTAAATAAACGAATTTTATCTAGAGGACATCACGATGTTGTCTATCGAACTAAACCATAAACATCTGCTTATTATACATTCCTCTAACATTTAACAATTCTTAATATGGTAATCGATCGATTGATATTGAACGGCCGTAGAAATGGATTTTGTTCTCTACAAACAAGAACAATTTATTTTAATTTAACCGAATGTAATATATACAGATGTAAACAAACTTTTTTGTTCGCAAAACGCAACGAAATTAATCGTTTCCTCGACATGATAATTATTACTTTAATTACCCATTACAATGAACGTTACGTAGTAATTTATTTTTCGACATATGTTAGCAATGGCAACGACTAAAAATAAACCGTAATCTAACGTTAATCAAATTATGAAATTAAATTATCAGCAGGTCATTTTGAATGAACGATTCATCTGCTTTATCTTATTTTTTCCCCCGCATTACGTAAAGGAAAATATAGCGGATGGATATTTGTGTAGGTTATATAAAAGGAAACTTAATTGTATGGACCACCTACGCAAGAATTTATGAAAGAAATCAACAAATTTTAAGGGATATTATGCCGTGTTATTATTATTAGTCGATTCACTCGAGAGAAAGACGGAGAGAATGAGATTGAATTGGGGGGATGTTTTCACGTAATAGGAACGTAGTTACGAAACGAATTGAGTGGAGCTTTGGTCATTAAGATCGATGCCATCAATTGTTCGCTTTAGATACGTATTTTGTCGTGTACGTGGGCGTTTAATATCGACTGAAATTAAGAAAACATCTTTCATTGCGCTCGGAAATTATTGATAATTCGTAATTTAAATCCATCCACCTCTTTGATTTGTCTCTGCATGGAACTCTGTATTAATTATCTATATCGTTAAACTATAAGATTTACAGACGATTCTTATCAATTGCCTAATACACGAATTGTACTAACACGAACAGAAGCTTGCTTAACATTTTCAATTTATGGGATCATACGTCTACACTTGTACCATCATTTGTTTTAACATACTTAAATTTCATTGATTGAAATTTCGAGTGCTTGTTATTCTGTTTAGAAGGAGAATCCCTTTTCTATATTAAACATTGCCATCGACCGGGAAACTATAAAGGGCGTTAAAGAAAAAGAGTTATAAGCTTTAAGGAGTAGATAATCAGAAAAGTCGTCATGAACATTGTCGTGAAATGGACGGTTTCGAAGATCCGGAGGATTATTCCTTCTTGTAGCATATACTCGTTTACCTCCTTCGTCATTCACAAAACTTGCATTTTCCTGTTGTGGTTAGCAGATGTTTTGTCATACATAGAGTTTGTAGTTAAGTCGTTAATGATAATTTTACGAATTTTCGCTCTGCCCTTTTACACTCATTTTTTAATTAGCCGACATGCATTTCATTTATGGTCGTGCTAATGGGAAATGCCGCAGAAGCTCTGTCTTTATGTTGAAGCATATCCCAATCGCCAGATTATTTCAGGTCGTCTTCTTGGAGAATATTCACCCATAATTTTTAAAGCAAGTTGCGTAAGAAGGAGCGGAACTCAAAATTTCCAGATTTAAACCCTCTAGATTTGATTCTTTGGGGGCATTTGAAAAGTTTAGTTTATGCTACGTTTGCAAATGAACAACAACGAATAAATCAAAAATGCCACCGAATTCTAGCAAATGCTTCATTGCCAAAGACTTTCGAAAGAGTTCGAAGGTCTTTGCGGCAAAGATGTCATGGTTGCCATCAAATGCCAGGAGGGCACTTTGAACGTCTTATGTTAGTTATTTTTTCTTTGTTTTTTGTTCATAGTTTGCATTTTTTGTATCTCCGAAACCATCCATTTCCGGACCCATATTCATTAAGACATTTCTGCTTATCTTGGGTCATATTATCACCCCTTCCAGTTTGTGACGCTTTTTTAAAGCTCCCTGTATAGTGTTATAGGACTCTCTTTCATTATATTAAGGAACCCTTTGGTAGATTAATTTTTATTCTTTGCTGTTACAATCTATTGATTGTTACGTCTTGTTTAGTTCTATTTCTATAAATAACATCCTCTTGGTGCAAGTAATATAACTTAACAATAAGTACAACAATATAAAATTCTAATTTAATTGAATTGCTCCAAACGTTTCCCTTCGAGCAATACTAAAAATTTCAAATAGATTTCCTATACCAATAACAATGCACTAAGTTATCCATCCGGGCACAATGATAAGAAAGACACGCTTGTTTTGTATAAACATAATAATAAATCCAAGAAAGAATTTTAATTATACACATTCGAAATCCGATTGATAATATAAATTCGTGTGCGAGACGTCGAGCGAACGTTTCGAGTGTGTGACAGGAATTTAATGTGAAAATAAATAAATAAACGAAGGCAATCAATTACAATGATAAAGGAAGAGAAAATAAAATAAAACCGAACAACTTTCCACCGCAGATTGCTCGCTCGCTACGCGGGCCGAAAGAAACGACTCGCTCGATTGACGGTTACGCATTTAGATAAATTCCGAGATTATGATAATCGTTCGTTTCATTCACATATAATAATTAACGCTAATGATGCTCTAACGTAATGTAAATGACGCTCAATTTGATACGGTCGCCTCGATGAGTAGCGAAGTCGCTAATTTTATCCGAATATAATGATTTTTATATTATGGTTAATGCCACAAATAAAAGCTTTTCGCTGGTTCGAAAGGATTTTAATATAAATAAATGGCGGTTTTTTATTTCAGGAGCAAAAGTGAATGCACAGAGGCATTCGCTCTCTGTGCATTGTATAACGTTGCGACATAGTAACGAAAATTTCGATCGATACGAAGAGCACAGTCACACGCTCTTGTGTGTGTGTGTGTGTGCTTTTTCTGCGTGCTCTCTTCTTCAGTTTTTTCGATCATCGACATCATTATTTCGAACGTTATTATTGCATTAAAAGCGAATGACACCTCCACCAACTAAAATCACTCGTCTCCACACGTTTGAATCCGTTTCCGTTTTGAATCGTCCGTCAGTCCGACCCGATTCCTTTTTATTTCTATCGAAAAATGGGAAAGAAAAGGGATTTTAATTAAATCATTCGACTAGCGTTTAAAATCGCACAGAGAAAAGTGTGGTGCGATGAAGATGGAAATAGTAGGGCGTACTGCGAGCAGACGGATGCTGCATGAATGGTTCATTCAGTTATATAGGCGTAGGACCTTCCCAAGGATCGATAATTCGACGCTCCGCTTGTAGGCGTTTGCTGCCGCTGTCATGGCACAATTTAATGCTATCAAAAAAAAGAGAAGGATTTTCCATTCTCTATTTTGCTTCTGCCTTTTCCCCATGCATTTATTTATGATTTCCAATTTCAGAGCATCCCCATTAACATCAAGCTCCAGCGAACTTCAGGAGAAAAAGGATCATCGGTACTCACCCAAAAATAACAACAATAATCCGAATAGAATGTCTAACAGTTGCAGTTGCGTGAAATTATGCATTAGTGAGGAGTTTTTCAGCATCTTCTTCTGCGTCGTAGCCAATCGTCCCGATCGTCGATGAGCGGGTGTAAAATGATTTGATCCTTTTATAATTTTACACCCTTTAAGTATCTTCTCTTATAACTCGACATTTTACGGACAATACAACGCGAATATTGTTGCCGTTCGAGACCGATTCTCGTTCGTCGACGTTTGATTTGACGAGCTTTAGGGGTGCGGCGTACTCGAAGTTAACAGCGAAAGCGTGACGAAAAATGAAAACGGTAAAACAAAGAGAAAACGGAAACGAAACCGGATCCGATGGGCAAAATGCTGACGAACCGAAAGAATGATGATGACTTGTTATCGATAATGGAAACGATTAATTTACGGCGGCTCTCTTTTCGTCTTGAGCGCCCTCGCAATTAAATCAAAATAAATGAGTCCATTGTTAATGTTGCTCGTATGATTTCACATTTGGCCCGTCAACTTGTTCTTCATTTGATCCGAACTGCAATTATGTACTAGGGGTTCGTTTCTTTCCTTCTTTTTTAATTTAAGTTCTTTTTGTCCTCCTGTCACAATGGATCACTAGCACTTCGTGTTAACGTTTATCATGTTGTTTTCGATTGCCTTGTTCGATATCGTCCTCTAATCGATTGCAATTAATCGGTGTTCGTTATTAATTATGCGAAATTACTGAGAAATAATTGATTGTTGAATCTATGCACGACAAAGTAATTTTGCGCACGATATGCGTCGATCCCGTAGCAAAACTGTACGAAACCGAGATAGCAGCAGCATCCATCTCCCCCTACTTTCGGCTATTTTTCTTCGGCATTTTCTCACGTCCGTCTCTCTCGCACCCGCTCGACAATTTTCTAAATATAATAGATTGTCGTCCTTTTCTAGCGCCGGCGCCGTCTCTCTGTACCCACGCATTTTCCACAAAGAATATCCAATAATACAAATACGTACGTACACATAGATTCTCTTTACTTTCCACTCCCGATCCTCCCCTCGGCGTCCTCCCGTTCATCTTCATTGCTTCCCGTCTTTTATTTATTTTTCTTTTGGCTACCCGAAATATTGTTTGAGGTGCACTGTAATAATGTATGGGGAATATTAATTTTATTCGATAATAAAATTGGGCCATTATTTTTGATGGTTCTTGTTTTCGCTTTTTCTTTAAAGCCCACGCAACGGTCCAGTCGTAAAAGAAAATTGCAAAATTTTCTCGTCATTAGATTACGCCTCTTTTTGCCAAAATAAATTCGTGCAGCCTTGAGCGTACGTGTAAATGGATTTAAAAAGGGAAAATCTTGTTGTTATTGTTATTTTTAATAGAGAAAATAGGTAATCGTGTATGTACACAGACGCGGGTGTATTTTTAGTATAGGCGCAATCAGGAGTGAAATTTTTGTTCGAGTACAGCTCAGAAATGATCAAGCTGGTGAATAACTGTGGCTACTTTTAAAACTATGAATAAGAGGTATTCCGCGTTACATAAAGATCGTTGTTAACTTCAGAAAAGAAGTTATGCATTTAGGATTTATGCGAAGTGACACCATTTCAAAGTGTCTTTGAAGATCACGTCGCAGCGGAGACGTTGCACGTTTCGGTTAATTTTAATTATTTCTAGCATAATTCCAGAAAACGTCACTAAATGGAACAGCGGTTTGAAAAATTTTACACCATCTGTAAAAGTGATCAAATTTGTAATAGCTTCTAATAGTCAATCTACAAAATCATTCGCAAACTAAAAATAAGTAAAAATCCGATTTGTTCCTTTAAGAAAATCTACGTAAAATAAATGAGAGGCTGCAAAATAATCAAAGAAATGCGTAAAATTTTAGACTTTGTGCGCCTGACAGCTAATTAATTACGAGTACGTTAATTAAGAAAAGAATTGATTGACCTAAGGCAAAATGAAAATATCGATTCGTTTTTGTCACACTTTCCAAATCAACATTTTTTTTTTGCGAATTGTTAATTACATTAACATTAAATAATGGCTATGTTTGGAAATCTATCAAATATTCACTATTCTAATATTAGTCCTCATATCTTTCAACTAAAGGAAGAAGTGGCCAATTAACACGATTTCAACTACCAAAAGCAGTTAATCTTCAATTTAATTTAACGAGCAATACTTATAATAATTCCCATTATTATTTACGTGAGACGTTAGAATATGTTATTTGTACAAATTTGATTTGCGATTAGCGGAATAAGTAAATTGCATTGCTTTGTTTTACAACCATTTAATTGCAAATTGACTTCATGGCAATAATAATAATAATTTATTCAATGACATTTAAGCCATAAAAAGAAAACGAATTTAATTGATGAAAGGTAGACTTCAGCGTGTTCTCACAGTAATCTTCGGATCTGTTTATGTATACGCATCGCGATGCTAAAAATAATTATCATGTGTCTCTGCGTGTGTTTATGTACGATAATGCCAATGATACTTGCAAACTTATTATTACCGTACCACCTATTAGCATTCATACTTGATATTCTAGTTTTATTCGCTGTGTAATTTTTATTTGCAAAACAAAAAATAATAATAATCGCAAGAATAATGTGAAATAAAAGGAGGAGATCGTGGAGTTCCAATCATATTCATTAATGGAGCCCATAGAAAGGAAGTGATTAAAACAAGAAGAGCGACAATATAATTTTCTTCTTAATACTTAATTGTAATATGATATTTATTCTCAATTTTATGCCACTAGCTAAATATACTGCGAGAAGTCGTCTTCTCAACTCTCATCGTATCAACTTGCATTCATCTCTCTTATATTATAATAAACAATTCTTTTTGCTTTTTATTTTCTTTCTTTGCACTTCTAATCACATTTATAAAATTCATCTTTAGATATCCTCTTTTTGTTATAATAATAATTTGATATAATTCGTAATTACTTTATCGATTTTGTCGAGCATCGATAAACGATCGAGGAAACTTGATTAGCCAATCTTACAAACACTGAATGGCAATCGTTCATTTGTGCTCGTTACGCGATTAAAATAATTTCAGTTAGTATTAACGTCAATAAAAATTCTCAATTTATATTTACAGCCTCATTATTTAAAAAGAATCTTCTGTAAATAAATTCTCGTTTCTTTTCATTTCACTGCTTATCTCACTTGTGATTCAGTATTAATAATTTAAATGAACAGGTACCCAACTCAACGTATATCATACATTTTAAATAACACATTTCTTGTTTTAATTAGTTTTTAGGTCCCAATACATTTTAATATTTAATTATAATTACTAGTGTGTTATAATTTATAGGATTATTATTTACAAATATCATTGTTAATTGCTCTGATTAAAAAATAACTTTCGACAAGAACCAAGTCACCATCGATAAACTAATCACAACAACAGTTTACTGAATTTCGAAAAAGGGAAAAACAAGTAAATCGTGCAATTTCGTTACTAATTTTATAATCAATTATTCAACTATATTATTTTTGACGTGATATAATTAGATGGCTTTCGTTTGATTACACTCGCACACGCTGACATGGTTTAGTTATTCCAATATAATTTAATTTAGAATTGCTATAATTTTAGAAATTTGTCATTTTGGACGTCAGTCAATCCAAAGACGTACGTTTGAAGTAATTTCTTACAAACAGTGACACTTTATATTCGTGCTTCCTGTTAAAACGCCATTTCTTTTAAACATTGCTGGCCGTTGGTAAAATACTTCTTTTTATAGAACAGTTGGAAGCTTTCGAAAAGGCAACTCTTTGCTGCTTTCCAATCTTCAACACAATACTTGCATTACTTTGCAATTCGTCACCTCTTTATTCGCAACACGTGCAGTTGTCTAATTTCATTACCGTGACGTTAGAAGAGATCTTTATTGCTTTTCTGGGAGCAAGCTATTTATATAGAAAAGATGGTTCTCATGCAGAAATAATCAATTGGATCCACTAACAACGAACGGTCGTTTCTTGTATTATTTTTTTGCAAACAAACCAAAGATTGCATTTAAAACACATATCGTATGAATGTTTTGAAGAATCTCTTTAGCACGTCACGGCGATCATCCTCTTGCGTATGCTACAACGGCGACTACATTTGGCATTTCAGTTTTAACACATCGACTAATTGAGGTAAATTCTTCGTTTCATTTACGTTTTTGTTTAACGGTAATCAATTATTCGAAGAAATAAAACAACCAATAACCGGCATTGAAGAGCATGAACGTGACCGGAAACACGATCCTAGAATATTTATCGATAATATTGACGTCCTTTATCTTTGGCATCGAAGCTTTCAAAACGGATGCACCCTTTTTGATCGCATGCAACACTTTCGGCTTATGGATGGAATTACCTAAAACAGATGATTTCGTCGAATTGCTTATATAATTTTTGTCGTTATCGCGTTACCTTTTGGACCTCTGAATCGCATCCCGGGTATCCGGTGATTTAACGAATATCCGGCCGGACGTGAAATCCGAAAACTAGGCGGAAACTTTGACGAATCGAAATCGCCGTACGGCACCGTCGAATTCGGTTTCGAATTCTGCCGGTTCCTTATCGACGCTATCGGACTCACACGTAAATCCTGCAACTCTATTATGTCCTCGTTCTGCGGAAAACCGTGATCGTTTGTTTTCGTCCCTGAAACGGGGAAATCGCATTTTCGCATACGACAATGTACGAATAGGCAGTTACAATAACCAAAAAAAAAAAAAAAAAGAATCGATAATACGAACGGGATTACAACATAATTACATTACCAGTCTTTTTCTCCTCGACGTCTTTGTTCTTTTTACTCTTCTTCTTCGCCCTCGCGCCCCAATACGTGTAATTCACGGCGGCGTATTCGAGCAGGGCGGCAAACACGAAGACGAAGCACATCACTAAATAAATATCTATCGCTTTCACGTAACTTATTCTAGGCAACGAACTCCGTACGCCGGTACTGATCGTCGTCATCGTTAGGACCGTAGTTATACCTGAAAAACAATAATGAATGGAGAAAATTGCAACGAAACGAAATTCATTCAAATGTAAATTTTCACGAAATCCAAATAGAAACTCGTCTTGAACAACATCGCGAACACAAACACGAACCGAATGGATGCAAACAATATTTTTTTCAATACGAGTCGATAGTTGTTGCCCCAAGTCCCAGGGGTAAACAAAACACTTTGGGAGTCTTAAAGGCAGTCAGCCATTCGTTTATTACGGCCCTTTTGACGTGCGACGAATGTATCGACGCTTTTTCCATCGTCAAATGGACGTTGAGAGACACCGATCGTTCGCTTCGTGTTTTTCACGTTTGCCTACCGTTTTTTGGCGAACGATTCGAACGCTCTCCGCTTTTACTATCGAAACGTTACTCTAAAGTAGTGGCAAAAGTTTTCGTTTATTGCATTTACCTAATGCGACCCTTGCACTCGTCGCCTCGTGGTTTATCCAAAACGACACCCACGAGAGCATCACGATCAATATGCTGGGTAGATAGGTCTGAAATACGAAGTAGCCAATGTTTCGCTGCAGTTTGAACGATAGCGATAATCGCTGATAAATGCCGGTCGCCAATTTCTCCTTCCTATCGTTCGTCTCGTAGCCGATGATCGTGAATTGCGGCAATTCGGCCTCTTCCACGCCACGGACCGGCGTATCTTTCCAATACATTACCACGTCCATAACGGTGTAACCATCTTTGGGACATGGGAAAAGAAGAAAAACAAATTAATCGAACGCGGAAAAAGTTGATTAAAACAAGAGAGTCTTAATTAATTTTTTAATTAATTCGCCCAAAGTATTAATGCAGTACGGAGGGCGGGTTGGGGGATTTTCGAATTCATTCGAACGAATTCGATTTGCGAACGTGTACATGCGAATTTATTTGATGAAATGCGATTAACGTCACTTACAGCTTTCAATTTCCACCGTGCAATTTTGCGAGTCGAGCGGATAGTAATGCAAATCCATCATACACGCTAATGTTGTAGTGAAACGCATTCCGTACGTTATCGCACCGTCGCCATTCAATCGTACTAATTTATTGCGCTCGGTTACGTCGTGCAGAAAACTACAAGAGAATTAAAAAGTAATCATCATATGAGGTCCTTCGTTTTAACGTCTTTCACACTTTCATCGACTAAGAATACTCGAAAGTACTTTTATGAAGTTGCCCTTAAGCTAAACATGATTTCCTTTCTGTAAAGACGAACAATTTATTTATATTCAGATAAAAAAGCAAACAATGGTTTGATGCATCGTGAATAAATTTGATTCCGTTTTCGTCGCAAATTTAATCTAGACAGGAATCTCATATTAAAACATTATCGATCACAATTTAAGATAAAATTTAAATGAATTTAACAAAAAAACTGGGTTAAGTATTTTTTAAAGGGACGTTAAAGTGACGAAGGGAGAGGACGAAGAAAAAAATGGACGGTTGGATAAGTGGCAAAACTTCCACTCTCTTAGAATTACCGCTCACAAAGGCGTCCTTCCGCCGATTGGGCAATAAGAAAAAGAAAATGCTAAAATATATATTTTATCATAATTGCGTTATGGCTAGATTAATATAATTCGCATCCGCAGAGACTGAATTAAAACGAAATTATTTATTTAAAAAAAGTTCAATTCGCGTAAAATAATTTTGTTTTATTTGAGGTTTTATCAAAATCGAAGGGACGACTCACCTGTTCTTGTCGTTTGCAAAAAATGTGTCTGGTACCCAAATTTTTTCGGCAAAATCCCCGGAGAGAGTTAATATTTCTTCGTCGGTACTGAACGCTAAACGCTCGTCCTTCCAATATTGATTTAAATACAACGTTATCGTGTAGTCCTGAATTATTAAAAAAAAAGGGAAGAAACAAGAATTAATTAACTTTCTATCCAGTTCAATAGTCTATACATTTTGGATGGATACTTAAAGAAAAACATTTCTCTTTGCCAATTGTGGTACGTCACTTTGATTGCGTATTCATCGCCATGTAAAAGCAATATCCTGTAAACCTTATTTTTGTTGACCAATAGTCCAGTCAATAGAAATAGAGCGAACTTGTTTGCCGTTAATATTACTTCTTTTCAAATAATAGACGCTCAGTTGCAAAATGAATTGGTTCATCAATGCGTTTAAAATGAAGTTACGAAAATGTTCGCGAATTGGTCAACAATAATGATTCTTATAAAGCTTATTACGGAAATCTTTACCTTCATTGGAATAATACCAGAAGCTTTACTCTCCACTAAACGTCACCTAGATATATGTGTAAACGTCCTACTTATGTTATAAACTTAATTAGCAATTAAGTTGGAGTATTAAATTTCAATTAACGTAAGATTTAAGTACGGTTCAATGATTTTACGTTTAATTAGAATATAATGTATTATCTAATAATAGCAAGTATTAATTGTGCAGCCCTATTCTTCATTAACATTTTTTTAGTAAAAGCTTACCATATTCACTTCGGATATGGCATCGAAACTAGCTATCGTTAAATCCATGCCGACGTACAACGGATCACCTGAAATTAAAAAAAAAAAACGGAAAATTTGATTCAGTTAAGACGAACTAATTTTCAAACTTATTTATTTCGCTTATGCCGAGTAGCATTCGCTAATCGAATTTGTGCCACTTTTGTTGTCATCTCCTCTACTAAACAAATCGAGCTTCTGAACTTGACAACACAATTTTTAATTCAATTTAAAGTTTCATTAAAAATTAGATTCGCTTCCTGCGATTCGCGTTTATCGAGAAGACAATGAACGGAGGCAATTGAAATAAAACTTTGTGAATTGAAATATAAAATATTATTGTTAAAACTGATTGATAATCGAATTTTGGTTAAATTGAAATTTACGTCTCACCAATCAATAGTTCATGCATTTTTTTTAAATTATTGGTAATGATACATAAAAACGGGGATGTAATAGAAAAGCTCACAAGAAAAAATTAAATAAATAGTCGTGCGACTCTACAGGTGCATACTTATGAGGATGGTATTACATTTTTTGTCTTCTTCGTTTTGAAAGGGATCTACTTTTTCGCTGTGTTTCAATGATATCGATCTTCTTGGGACGATAAACTTTATTTACTGTCTGGAATAAAATATTTTTTTGCTAATAAACCCCAAGCAAAACAATATGGAAACTGAAATACTGCTTTAAATACCATAGAAAACATAATATGCATAATTGCACTTGTAAGCAAGTTAAACAATCGTTTATTGCGGAATTTAGCAATTGCGAGAAGAATGTTTTAGCATTTTTCAGTGGAACAGCTGCGAATGGAATTCGCATACTTCTGAAGCGTTTGTTAATGAAATATTATTGTAGGATTTATACTATTTCATAATAAATTTTCGCAAATCAGAGGATGATTCAGTTAATGTGTTTTACGTGTTCAAATTAACTATTAACAATTTTAATATCTCTCGTAATTTTTCCCTAACGAAAAATTCTCATCCTTAATAAATTTTATTGGTGCAGGTAAACGTGCCGTAGAATAAACGTTACCTAGAACCATTTTTCAATTAAATCACTGTGGCGGTAGTAAAATTTTGTATAAAGTTTAATTTACTTTAGCTACCTAATTACACAATTCCATCGTCATTGCGTAGTCGCAAATTAATTAAAATTTTACGAACGATTCATCAAGTTGTCGAATTTAATTTCAACACTTTACAAGCGCTCGTTGCTCTTTTTTGTGATCGATTACCCATTCGCTCCTTCTTTTTTCCCTTTAATTATTTACTTACCACCAAAGTTTGGCCTTAAACGTATATCGTAACCCTCCAATAATTTCGAAATCGTTTGGGTCACATTTTCTAATCTATCCGAAACCATATTCCTTTGAGCACTGTAAAAGCAAACAAAAAGCAATTAGCCCAACTGGAATGAATTCCCGTACATTTAAACTGCGGCATGAAGGATGATTTTTTTTTGAATTAGCGAGTATTTAATTACAAATGCACTGCAAAATGAGTGAAAGATAACAAGCGATGAGCGAAATGATTAAAATAAAAACGAAAATAAGTTAAAAAATGGAAATTGATCTGCAGTAACATGATCTATGTACCCGACGGACGAGATTATTAACAAAATAATCCTCGTATAAATTAAGTTGTACTCCTTAATTAACTCCATCACTATGAATCAAAATAGACCGACTTGTAGGAATAATAATAACACCTCATTGCACGCTATTATTAATTGATATCGACTGATTACTTCAGGATTTCATTCATTTTCAATTAGTTGCTTTCTTCTTCGTGCTCAATTTAACGCTAGTTATTTGGTATTAATTTATAATTGATTACCATCGCTAACATTATGAACGGATGACGAGTTTTAACGAATCAATTAATAAAATCGACATTACTTATTTAATTAGCCTAATTAATCACATCGTGCGTTAATAACCTATTCCTGTTTAATTTTACAGTTCGTTATTATTTAACGATACAATTACCACATTCAATCACCGAATCACTTTTTATTCTGAATTATTAACCTAACTGTTTGCCATTTCTTGCGGTCACACCGTTAAACGTCGAGTGTAAATAAACAAATAAATAAAAACCATGAGCTTTTTGAACGTTCTAAAAAAATATTTTTCTCGTATTCCGTAACAGCAAACCGTATTCATCGCACTATATCAAAATGCAGATGTGGAAATTGGCGCAGGCGTCGGCGAAAGGATCCCGACGCCGAAAGGATCGGATGCTGACATCTCCAGGAACGCTTTACGAAGCATTAAAGCCGCAATGACTGTTTTATCTGCTAATATATTACGCAATTTCGTCCAAACTGATTATGTGAAATTAACTCATAAATATGTAAACGATTAAGAAGAAATGAGGATGGAGAAAGTGGAAACAATCTCTTTCTTGTCAGGACAATGAAAGTGCAGAAAAGCGAGAAGGAACCTTTTTAACGTTAATAATGATAATTAGATTTTATTCGACTAATTCGGCTTCTGAGAAAAGAGAAATACCGCATCAAATATTAAGAGATTTATTCGGGAATAATTTATTATTAATATAATCTTATACTAATTACGACAGTGGTAACGAGATTTTGACGAATGCGCGAATTAATTCGACGAAAAGCAATTTTTCTTTATAAGTTTCATCGATGTAAAAGCGATTAAGACACAAGAAAAAGCAATTAAAAGAAAAACGTTCTACGTAGGTTTTTGGTGGATGCGCGGGGCGTATTCACGACACTCCTTTATTTCCAGCAATAGGAGTTAATGTTTATTCACATCAAATGGCATCGCATTCTTGGAAGCATTCGTCTCAGTATTTAAAATGTTCTAATCAATCAACATTAATTTCGAAAGCAATTTTATAGAAAGTAATAATTAACTGTAACACAATACAGGCGATAGAAAACTAAGCATTTAGATGTAACTTGAAATCCATTTTTTTCCGCTCATTCATTTGATAAAAGTAGCAATGGCATTATATTTGTCCTGAGAGAATCACTTTTCTCTTGCTACAACACGAGTGATTGATAGACCATTGAAACTTTTATAATAACTTCTGTTTATCTTAAGACAAAATTGTCTATGTATACGTGTGTGTGTGCGTGTGTGTGGATATGTCCTTTCATTATCACGTGTTATTCTTTCCCTCGTGAAGTCTATATCGTACAATAGGAGATGGAAAAGGAAAAACCGGACGAGTTTCTTTTTTTTTTTCGTTTTCTATCAATTCATACCCTTCAGTGAGAAACCGTTGTGCTCGCTGGTCTACCACTAGGAAAAAGGAAGAAACGTTAGCGTCTTCTCAAATGATGGACAAAAAGGATCCATCGCCAGTTATTCTTTCCCTTTTTGAAATTACTAAACGAAGAGCTAAATGTGTTCTATATAAATGTTTGTGTGAGAATAACTTATTTCCTATACATCAATCAGGGTTTGATTTGGAAACAAAAATATTTTCATACAGATGAAAAACAATAACGTACGTACATATAATTGCAACACCAGAGAACATATTGATTTGATGTTAACATTGACATGTATGCATTATAATGAATTTTGCAAAATTTTCTGCCGCACACACACACACAAATGTAAATCTTCATTCAGAATCGAAAATTGTTTGAACGTTACACGAGTATAATTGTATTCTGATTGAAAATGGTCAAATGAATTTCTAACGACGTTTTGTTTGGTTCTAGTTTTCGAACTATATAGCTTCTTGTCTATCAATTCGGTGAGTTGGAAAGCGTTAAGCAAAAAATAGACAGTGCAAACAAGCGTTTACAGTTTACTAGTAAACAACAATCGGATGGACAATGAATTGTAGATCGCAGAGCAAGAAAAAAGGTCCAAATGTTGACACTTTTTTCCGGATTAAAACTGTTTATTGTTGAAGAACATTTATACAATAAATGTACTAAACAAAGGGACCTTAAATCGTGGTAAAGAAAAGCTAACAAATTTTAAGCAAGTACATTTTGAAACGAGACATCAATAATATGGTTAGGAGTGAAGAGAAACATGGAAAATTAAATTACAATGAAAATTTTCAGCGACCACTAAAACCACTGCCATTCACTGAACCATTTTATTCCAATTCGTCCAACTTGGGTGCTTTATATCCATCATTCCGATACCAGTCGTTCTATTATATTATTTATAATTGAATCGCAAATGAAAGGCACAATAGCATTGATGTAATTTAACGTAATTTGCCAATAAGAAATCTAGCAATTTTCCTTGAAAGATCGAATTTTATTAGTGACCCATATTTTTATTTTAACAATCACTTTCTTATGTGAAAGATTTAATTTCCAGAGCAAGTGCCATCCCTGTTTCAGTTCCTTCTTAACGGCAAATGCAGTCAAATGAAATGATAAGCGGCGTACAATTTTTTTAATGAGAATGTATGCGAACATATTTTCTCGTTACTCTTAATTTCTTTCAGGAAAAGCTACAATTTAACCTTTAAGAATTTGCTAAAGGAGGTAAACCGTTTAACTATAAGTAAGAAAATAGGTTTTCAGTTTAGCAGCAGCATCGCGCATTTAATTTTTTATCTTTCGGACAAAAAAGGAAGATTTTCCTAGATTATGAAAAATCCTTGTTATCAGAGCTAATGATACGACGACGACGGTTTATTTTTAAAATGAAAATTCAAACTTTTTAAGCGTAATAATAGTTCAATATCGATTTTATTATTACGTGTACATCAATTTTTATGTCGCCAAAAAGTACAGGAAGACTTACTTTTTTTCGTAAACGAAATTATTTGCTTTAAGATGAAAAATTAACTTTCAATGTTTACGGAAAACTAATTGAAACAGAATTATTTCCGAATGGATTCATGACAAATATGTTTTATATAAATTTGAAACTTTTCTTAATAAGTACAATTTCCCAAGAGAAAAACTAACTAGACAGTTGAAGATTTGTTTGTTAATGAATATGCTCACACATAATTTAATATCCGTTCGAAATGATGATGTATATTTTTACTGTGATTATTTCAAATATTAATGCAGTACACGCATGTAAGTTATGAGAAAATATCAATTTTAATTTGCATTTAGATACGTAGTACGGTGCCCTTTGAAATTGTAGTTAATTTTCCTATATGCATTTAGGATGCACCTGCAATATTAGTATTTTTTGAGATTATTCAGTGTAATTACGAAAGCTTCCAATTTGATATCAAGTAAAATATTGAACAGAAAGTCGATTTTGAATTTAATTTTTTAATTATAATTTTGTATATTTCTCAAGTCAATAATTATATTCAAACTTTGACAATTGCAAGAATAATTAATTAAAAATATAGTGATATAAAGTGAATTTTATTTCGTGCAAGGCAAAGGATGTTAAAGAACTTTGATTTGTAAAAAATGTTCCGAAAAGGTTGCTATTAAAGTTGTTAATAATCGATTAAATGCGATGTATACGCGCATTATGAATGAGAAAATGTTTTACTCATATAGTTGGGAAATCTCTGAAAACTCTCTACTACAATGACGCTTGCGCTTTTCCATTTGGAGCGCACTTTCTGAAAAACTTTTTTGTGTACAAAGAACTCGTGCTGCTGCATTAAAACGTTGAGTGTGCCTTCTTTTTGAACGTTCCAATAAATTAATTCCGTTTTACGTAAAAGAAAGGAAAAAAGTATCAAATAAAATCGTCTCGACGACGAGTATGCATAAAATATTGGTAATAACTTTATTACAACACCTGTAAGTACTTTAGAATATTTATTATAAAAATTAACTTTTCCCAATTTTTCACGCTCTTTTACGTAACTTTTTTATACTGATTTTTTGTTCTTCGTCGCGTACCATCAACATTGTGATTGTAGTTTTTAATTTGCTGACAAATTAATAAAACTTGAGTTTATTTATCGTTTACGTGGTAGTAGCAATAACGTAAAACGTGATAGTGCACCAACGAGATAAAGAACTATAAAAGGCATTCGAAAAGAAACCCGAGTGAAAAGCCATGTTTTTATCATCAAGTTTTAGTAGTGTCCTTAACCATAAATATCCATTTTGTCCCATTTGCCAGTTAACGTTTAAATAAATAAAATTCCGCTTTTCCCTTTCACGAACAATTACTTTACAAAATAGTATCACGCTGATTCGAATTTGTTCATTAAATATTTAAAATTAGGAAACGGCTACAAAACAAGTGTGATAGCACGAGATGAAGATGAAAACCAGATCCACTTCTTTTATTTATAAAAAAAAATGCTCCTTATTCCTCGCTTTCACTCTTTGTGCTTCAAATATAAAAACGGGATAAGTATAATTAGACGATACGATCGTCATAACCCGGACTTAGAAGATGATAATGATACTAATTCCGGCACAATAATTATGATTCTCGCTTTTCTTCCCTTTTTAATGTTTTCTCTACATCTTAATCTCCATCCCGCGATAAAATTACATTCTTATTCATTATAATAAAGATTAAGCGCTAAATGAAATAAAAAATAATTAATATTAACTTAATTAATGTATACAGGCCAGTAGTGTTTGTGTGCAATAAAATTAATGAAACGCTAATAAAATAATTGCACACGAGCTGATATGGTGGTGGTACACTTTTTTTCACTCGTTTTTTTTTTGGCAAATGTGTTTGTTTAAAATATTAATGTGGGGATATAAAAGTTTATTTGCGATTCGTTACGTAATTGCTGAAGCTCTACAAAAATAACGATAACGTTTGTACCTGCACATAGATAAATTGGAACCAAAATCCTGCCACATATTTATGAATTAAATTCTTTTTTTGAATTGAATTAAAGTGGTAGGTTCATTTTATTTATTCTGTCGTTGTATTCGCTTCTTCATCATATTAAAAGTCGTTAAATTTATTATTAACCGCCGATGGAACTAACATAAAAGGAAAAGGGAGTAGTTTGCACAAACGGCGTAGAAAAGATACAGAAATGAAAGCTCGTTTTGGTTTATTATTTCCAAAGAATGGTTGGGTGCAATAAAATAAGAAAATATTTTTCCAATGTACGTAGATATCCGTGCGTATATGCTTAATAATGCAAAGAAATGGTTGCCCTATAAGACATACATCCCTTTAACGGAACAATAGACTGATACGTTTATGGCAATACCAAGAAAAAAGTTGCGAATATGTGAAAACTGCCAATATGTGATGCATAAATCCTCAGGAGTTAAGTAAAACCGTATCAACATTTTGGTTTTTATATAAGCGACTTCCACTTAAGTAACATTAATTAACTTGCAATCATTTATCGTGTATTAGAAGAAATAATTCTTTTATGATAATAAATCACTGAAAATGTATTATGGCCAATTATTGGTGCAACTAATCCAATTAATCGCATCACATATTTAATCATAATAAAAATAAATCTACAGCAAATTAATTTTTTATGATCTATCGCATCAATTACTTTAACGACGAACCAATCGTTGCTCGTCGAGAGAGTTTATGGCGTTATAATTATATCGACACGATTTAATTAATCTTATTAACGTAACGAAGTAAAGTGTCTTCGTTCAAATGTAATTTGTAAAGTTGCGAAATTCTTATGCTAATTCGTGGTCGACAATAAAAATGATATTTTAATAAAATTAGATGACTTCATTAATTAAAAGGAGGGAAACTTTCCGACAAACTTATATTTTCATTGTCGTCCTTATACAAAACTGTTCAGGAGTTTGTTATAATAATTAAAGCTGGAACTTTAAATTGTTAAAAATAATAATCATAACAATTTTTTTCTGGTCCATCATTAACATTTAATTGCAATTAAAATAACATTTTCGCAGACAGAAAAAGAAGTAGAGGGCAGTATTTGATAATTTAGTACGATTTAATTGTCCTAGCAGTATTCATTTAATGTCTTTAATTATTCGGTCTTGAATACATTCAAAGAATGGTTAATAATTGAAAACGAACGCTACGTTATAGGCTGTTTAAAATGTTCCTTTGGAACAAATTTTTATTCGAATATTGATTGCGACATTAAAAGTACTTTTTAAGTACAATCGCTTTCCTTTCATATCGAGTACCTTTTTAACGGCTTGAATAATACAAATTTGCTAAATCAGCGCAAATGATTTTATCGCCATTTAACGCACTGGGGAAAATATAAACCATTTCGAAATAATTTTCTTTCCAAAATAAAAGGAAACTTGCTATTTATGTATTATTTTTTGGATTTTTGAATATGAAAAGTCACTGAAAAACTTTTTCTTCTTCATATTTATAGGTTGATGTTATTAAACTTCTCCGAGGCCTATCAGCAGGAAATTGCGAGCGTCGAGCAGGATGTGGGATCGCCAAAGAATTTGTCCGTCAAATCCGTGGTAGTCTCCTTTTCCCATCGACGCCCCAGCATGAATATACCCAGAAATTTTACGAACGACAAAAATTATCAAATGAAACGTTCGCTAAACGATATCGTTAGTAAAAATATCACTTTGGTCCTTGAAAACTTATTAAAAAATTACGAAAGCTCGCAATTACCTTCTCACGGCACAGGTGAGTGCTTACATTGAATATCGATAACCGTTAGTTGTTTTCTTGCAAAGCAATCTTAACGAAAGCTTATGTAAAAATGTTAAATTTAATTAGACGCGCTGGATGCAATGTTATAACAATTTACTTCTACTATTTCCCGATTGCCTCATTTATTGGCTTCCTTCAAGCTTCTAAAAATATGCCGGATCAGGATCATTAAAATAAATGAACTTACGTCTTGCATTTGGTAGCAAAGAAAAGTTTGCAACGTCGTTACAAATTGTAAGATTGATAA
This sequence comes from Hololepta plana, assembly GCA_963695495.1. Taxonomy (NCBI): domain Eukaryota; kingdom Metazoa; phylum Arthropoda; class Insecta; order Coleoptera; family Histeridae; genus Hololepta; species Hololepta plana. The sequence goes on along the minus strand of OY968831.1, from coordinate 13,274,603 downwards.
AGATCCATTATCGAACCAAATGATACCTTCGGTATCGATTCGATAAGTCTAAACGTAAGAAATACGCTCCAAAAATTTTTTTAACCAAATTAATTTGATGACATCATTTGTGGCCATTTGTAAGTCTTTCTTGAAATAAGAAGATATATTAAAGTTGAAGAAATCATTTTAAAAAGATAGTCAGCATTCGAGGTCTAAAGGAAAGAACCACTCTAATATAAAATTATACTTTGTTCATGTAAAATTTTATTATAATAATATTAATTTAATTATGATTATTTAAAGCCTTTGATTTTCGTTGAAGCAATTCCTTAGTTTCGATAAACTTGACGGTATGCAAAGAATTGCGCAAGGAGAAAAAAGGAAATGAAACTTCTATTCATGCCATCTTTGCAATGCCACGTATCATCATCATTTCATCTTATAGGCACACAGACACCAGTAACTATGCGATTAACAACATCAAACGGATGGATAGTGAACGTAAGGTAGACGCCGAAAGATTTGTGCTTGTTGAATTGTTGAATATGAACAAGAGATTCTGCAAATAATTTACATATTTCCTTTCATCACTTCTAACTCTCATCGATCATTATTTGCTTTTTCTTTCCAAACCAGCAGTAATATTATAACAAATATGTTCTTTATGTTTACGAAAAAGATAGTGGATGTTGATGCGTGGAAAAGACGAATCTGGGAACGTTATAGGAAATCATCGTTAAAATAATGTTTGTAGCAGCGAAGGAAATATAATTAATTATTTGAAAAGTCATAAAAGAAACTAACAGACTGCTAATTTATTATTTGCCATCCGTTATAAATTCCAATTCCGAGTCGTTGATATCCAAGGAATAATATCTCAGGCATTACAATCAAAAATTAATAATTGCCTGTTTGAAATTAATAGTATGTATCCGTTATGCGATACGTTTTCTCCAAATTTAGGTAAATGCAAGAAAAGAAAAACATATTTTCTTATTAAAATCGAGGTGAACGTATGCTCGAATCCAAAGTGAAACTTAATATTTTCCTTTTATTTTCCACGGCAATATTCCTTCGTTTTTGGTTATTAATTTCGAGCAAGCACAATAAATAACATTCAATATTACCAGTTTTAGACCATTAATCCGGTAGATGAGTTACTTGATATTTGCATGTTAATAATAAATGAGCGAAGGAAAATATTATCATCGTAAGTTGCGATTAAGAGCTTTACGAAACCGAGTCGGTCGCATCCAATATGTGATGCATTAGAATGTGCATCTTCTTGTTCATCAGGAAGAAGCAATTTGCTCCGTGTAATTTATGGACCGAGTGTACAAATAATTTTGTGTTTCGCAATATCGCAGATAAAAATGATTGTCTACTTTATGTGGATGAACATTAATCATTCTATTTATAAATACTAATATAATCCGTTGATTTTCATTTCGCCTTTTCCTCCGAAGCGCGGCGAAAAATCATGCACAATTTCGCGTTTGCAGATCGAAATCTACTTTCCAGGAAATTAAATCCACGCATTAATATCGTTTAATTACCTTTGCTTTACTTGTTATTTAATAGTCCGTCAGGTAGGATTTATAGTAAATTATTTTCGCTAAACAATTGACCTAAATTAATCTACAAAAACGAATGCAAATTCTACTCGTTATTAAAGAAAAAAAAAACGAATCAAAATGTTGGCAACGTACGAAAGAGTGTATAAAACCTCTCTTCAAATTTGATTTAAAATCATTTCAGAACGGCCGACGATCGTACGTACGAACATACTTATCCGGAGTATGGGACCCGTTTCCGAATTGGATATGGTAATCAAGAATTTCATTTAAGAAAATCTCGTTAACTAATTGACTTCTTCGAAGGACTATTCGATGGATTGTTACTTTAGACAACAGTGGCGCGACAAGAGATTGTCGTTTCTGGGGCCCATAAAATCGTTATCGTTATCGATAAAAATGTTAGAGCGCATATGGAGACCCGACACGTATTTTTACAACGGTAAAAATTCTTACGTTCACACAATTACCGTACCGAATAAATTTTTGAGGATAAGTCAAGACGGCGACATATTGTACTCGATGAGGTGAGTGCGAAAATGAAATTATCTATTTTCGGGCAAATAAAATGTGAGAGATTAAACGGTCGAAAGAGATGAGAAATGGATGGAAATGGAAAGGGATGGCGAGACGAAAATGGAAAACGAATATTATTCTTTCAACTATTTCATTTCACATTACGACGATAATAATAAATTGCTTTATTCGTTCTTGAACGTGTCCAAAATCAACACGATGAAACTGACGAAAGTGATAGAAACGAATTAATAGCTTTCTGCCAATTGAATGGGTTTTATTATTATTAGCCTCATTATTATTTTAAAGAAAACTTTCTAGATCTATTTATTATTAGTCACAACACGCCTCATCCTCATCATTTATCTCTTCGTGATTCTCTTCTCTGTCTCTTAAACAAAGCCAATACGATTGTATATATTGTAACTAGATACAATAAAATGCAATTTTTCCCTCTTCTAAAAATCAACAAACTCTTAATAATACGAGTTTCGCATAAGGAGGAAGAGCGCAGATGGATTTTGCTGTACAATTAAATTTCGCGATTCCTTTCGATTTGCCCCCGTATAAATCGATTAAAAGAAGCGTGCAGTTTCCCTTGATTGATATCGATCGATAAATTAATTAAATCGCTTCGTATTCAAACCTTCGTTCGTTTCTTAAAAGAATTCCTCACCAGAAAGGCAAGGTTTTAATTTCACTTTCGCTCTACGTAATGTTAGATTATTTATTCATGAGCGTATTAAGTAGATTTATAATTTTTGATTGATTTGCATAATGTTTACACAGACGAGTACATTTTCACCTAAATCATTTTGTGTCACGAGCACATATAAGTAGATTAATAATTATAACGCAACGATTCCGTGTGCTTATTATGCCTGATATTAATATAAATAATTCGCGCACGCATTCGCACTTTATAATTAATTCGCAATATGCGTTAATAATCAACAAACATTTTTAAACGTGAAATAAAGTACTGTTCGCAAAAAAACGCACACTAATAATTTTAACGTCTTCTTAGAACATCCACTTTGGCTGCAACTTGATACTCTTCCCAGCGCCATAATTTTTCGTGCAAAATAATTTAATTAATCCTTTTAACGATCGTCTTAGAAGAACTTGCGAAAAAAGTCCCTCGTCCGTTGAAAAATATCCAATTTCTAACGCAAAAAAAGACGTAAAAAATTCCGAGCGATTAAAGAAAAAATGGTGGAGGCGCCAGGTGAAAACTATTACGTTGTCCTAGTGCGCGAATAAAACTTGCGAGCATCGAATGTACCTTCCAAGGAACTTTAAACACGGCCGATATTTGAATTTAATTTCAAAATTATTCAAATCGAAAGCGTGTTTATGAATAAATTTTTCCTTCCTAAGACATTACGTAGAAGGAATCAATTAAGACTTTATTTATGATGCCTTATGTAGGTTGACGATAAAGGCAAAATGTCCAATGGAATTGCGTACGTTCCCAATGGATCGGCAGTCGTGCCCGTTAATTTTAGGAAGTTGTAAGCATCTTCTTTGTTCTTTTTGCACAGGCAAAAGGGCAAATTGCGAGACGTGATACTTGAACTTTCCAGATGCATATACGTCGAGCGAATTGGTCTATCAGTGGGAGAACGAGAAAAGCGTGAACATCGTGCCCGGTATGACTCTATCGCAATTCGACTTGATGAGTTTCCCTTACCGAAATTTCACGTTCAAACGTCGCGAGGGTAATGTAATCGTGCATACGTTATGAAATTTTAATGCGTTTAAACATTTTCACCTTCTCTCGCAGACATAATTTCCTCACTTAAACCGTACTAGAATTTACGTTAATTGTTCCTTCTTGCTTCTCTTCCACATCAACAGGCGAATTCTCCGTTCTGCAAGTATCGTTCAATTTGCAACGACACACCGGTTACTTCCTGATTCAAGTCTACGTACCGTGCGTATTAATCGTCGTACTGTCGTGGGTCTCGTTCTGGATACACCGGGAGGCGACCAGCGATCGGGTCGGTTTGGGCATAACGACCGTCTTAACTCTATCCACGATCAGTCTGGATTCGCGTACCGATCTGCCGAAAGTGCGTTACGCCACGGCGCTAGATTGGTTCCTGTTGATGAGTTTCTTTTATTGCATCGCGACACTGTTAGAATTCGCCGGCGTGCATTATTTCACGAAGGTCGGCAGCGGCGAAATCCCGGTCGACGAAGACGAATGGGAGGACTGCGAGGAATCCGAAGACGAATTCGTACCGATTGCCGATAACGGTGCAAATATGAATTCGATAAATAGACGGCGCAATTCGCAAATATGCCCCATTTATAATGTAAGGGATTTGTTTCTTTGGCAGCGAGAAAAAAAACTGTTATTATTAATATTATTCCACGAAATTCAATTTACTCCGACGACTTTATCGATGTCGAATCGCTTCTTTTTATTATTCCAGGACGTTTCGTTACATTACACAAATCGCAGAGCCTCGATTATTGGTAATATGCAACAACCCCCGACGGTACGTCTCACCGTCGAACGGATGACACAAACAGAAAATCGCTTGCCTAAATGGAGACAATTTTTATACTGTTTAAAGGGAGATGATAAATTTAGGCGTCAGAGACAACGGGAAGCTGCAGGTAATAAGAAAAATTTCCTTTCTTTAACTCTCTCTCTGTCATTGTAGCCCCCTTTCTCCAAGAATCAAACATTTATTTTCATGTCTTGAGTCCATGTGACAATAATTATTAGTGTCGTATCTGCTAACTTTGTTTATTATTAACTTCATACTAACTTTTACGCACGTAACTTTATGTTAATGTTATCGCTATTTATATCATTTAATTGAATGGCCCATAGAGTAACAAAAAACTGCCCAGCTGCCGATTTGGAATTGTGACAACTTTCCTTTTCTGTTGAGCCTTTGTATGATGTTAAAATCAATTCATCTATATTTTACACTAATACAGTCAAATCTCGTTATAACGTTCGCACTTACAATGATATCCCGCATTTTACGCCCTTTTGCCATGATCCCGACCCCAACTTGTCCATTTGCAGGTAAGTATTGGCGCTTTTAACGCTCAAAATCCTGCTTATGTTTGTTTATACGTTCATGTTGTCAAAAAGGGCCTTTATTTCAAGAATTGAAAATTCTCTTATCTCATATGATTCAGCTTTTTATACAAGCAAAAGACGTCGATGAATTCCCTTTATCATCTACGGTGCTATGTCCTACGGTGCTACGATGGAAAATATTTAAACACTATGAAAGGCGTAATTTTAACTTTACAATCTCACCAAACCTCGATTAAACATTTTTTTATGTGGAAATAACACATTGCAAGCTCATAATTGAATTTAATTTTCCTCATTATGTAGGCAATTACGACTCTACTTTGACACAAACATATTTTTAGTGGGAAAACTGTTACTAATTCATTTATCCCGTTTTTAACGCGCTTTTGATCCGGTCCGCTCAAGAGCGTTATAACGAGTTTCTACTGTAACTCAAACAGGGAGCACTTTACGTATAATTCTGTACCATTTTCCATTTACAGGTGTCCCCGGTGTCAGGCACATAAATAGCGTTTCTTTCATTGATCGAGCGGCAAGAATTTTGTTCCCGACATCGTTCAGCATGTTAAATTTTTGCTACTGGCTATTCTACATCACGTATCAGGACGATTTCCATTGGGCCGATACACCTGTCCATACGTTGAGCCACTGAATTCTCATTGAAACTGGAAAAGCGTTCGCGGCGTTCAAACGTGACGAAAATCTTGTCGAAAATTCGTAGTTAATAAATGTAGTTTATGAATTAGTTGCAAAAGCTGCAATAATTTCTTATGCGATAAGAATGGAAGAGCATTTTATTAATTATTAGAAGTAATTGAAATGAATGGATGAGTATTATTAAGTATTATTGTTATTTCCGGGAGACTAAAGAGACGAGAAGCTTTTACAAACAGAAAAATGCGTCCTTTAATAGGGTCTGAAAAGAAGCTGTTTCTCTGTAGAGATAAGACAACATTAACATCTCACTTCGTCAGATATCGTTCGTTTTAATATTTTCAAACGAAGAAGAAGCGGCTTCAGGTGTTTCGTGAATAGCAAAGATGAGATTGGCGGAGAAGAAAAGCGAAAAAAGCGTAAAGAGATAACGTCTCCGTTTTCTGCTTGGCCGAAATAATAAATTTTATTTTATTACATGTATAAGGACGAGAAACAGGAAATTATATAAAAATATGATTCTTTCTTAACGATTAAGTCGCATAAGTAAGAAGCACTCATCGTTCAATATGAATTATAATCGAACGAAAATTTTTAGCTCAACATTTGCCAAACATTTTTAGCTGTTGTCTTAAGCGGGTATGAACAATATGACACTGATATAGCTGATAACAGAACAAATCTTCATTGATATCTAAAATAGTCTTGCCAATATGAAAATATTACATTCAAATCATTTCAACCGATAAAAACTAAATTAGAATTAAAATTTTGAATCTTGAAGCACTTGATTTAGTCGGGTATGATTATTTTCTATCAAAACTTTCCTTTTGCAATGAAAACTTTTTGTTTTAAAAATAATTAAAAGTGCTTGCAATGACCGTGGGTAGATTACGAAAAAATGAGTTCCAAAAATAAATTGCTGAGCTCTTAAAGCGTACAAATCATCATATTGTTGTCGAAGATGAAGAAGATTGTGTACAATTGACAAAAATTTGTTTGGACTCAAATTAAAGGATGTATAAGATATGTTTATGTTAAATGCATATTATAATTTAGTTACAACAAAAGTTCCATCCATGTACAAATTAGCTTTGTTAAATCAAAATGAACCTATGCGGAATATATTAATAATATTATAAAGCCGCATATGATATGAAATAAATAGATATATGATTTGCATCATTTAAATTAGCAATTAACTTTTATATAATGTACCGTTAGAAACTCTTAATAAAGGAAAAGGCAAATGTCCAATACATTTTAAAATTGTGTTTAATATTAAATCCCTACACCTACAAATGTAATTAGTAGCTTATTAAAGAGATTCAAGTCCCTTTTAGGAGGAATTTAAAAAAAATATATCTAATTGTTCTAACTGGATTTAATTACAGGATACAATAAATACATTCATAGTGCAATGTATTCTTGAACTTATTCCTTAATTTATTTAAAAACTGGAACAATTTTAATATTCCAAACAAATGCATACTATTATTTTCTTTCTGACTCCTTTATTAAAAATTATTTTAATCATGTAATAATTTTTTGCAAGTAATTTTATCCTTGATCATCCCCTTTTTTTCAGATTTGCTTCATCTAAACTAATGAATTTGTAAAAGCAGATTTTCTATTACATGCGTATATATTTTGTGTTAGATGAATGCTGAAAACGCTTTTCTGTTTTAAATTTAAAAGAAATATTTATTAAAATTTATTATTTCGGTATCAATAATAAACAAAAAGGACATTTAGCAAAACCTCTGGTTCTGAATTCTTTTTCGGTTCGTATCTGGGCTGAATTACAGTGTTGTTATGGGTAGTATATACTTTAGGAATGACTTTTTAAAATCGAGGTTCGAATTTTATCACTGAAAAGCACATGTTACTAGTTTTAACAAAGTCACAAAGAATTAAATCAATTAATCAATATTCGAATTTGATTTTAACCGATATCGTGTCTTTGCATCATAAAAGATTAAATAACCTTTTCATTATCTAAAGATTATGTATTGCGTTACGAATGAGAGTACAGCCATGATTGATTCCGAGCGTCTCTGTAAGCCGAATTCGTTGGAAGTAAAAAGTTTTTTTTGAATAATGTGGGAAAAATGGCAAACTCATCCACGTAATTTGGTAATATATATATGCATATTAATGTATATTTTAATTTGATGTGAATATTTAATGGTGTATAAGTCATATTATTGCCATAATATTCATTTGACGTGTAAGTTCAATGGCTGCTACACGAACGCCATTTGTGTTTTATCGTATAACGAAACCTTTAAATTTGAAGGTTTTACGCAATCATGTACGTAATATTATATGAATAGTTTGCTTAATTAATCTTATTTTACTGTCAATTTATAATCAATTTCTGTAATGAAATAGTTTTTGAAAGAATACATAATTTTTCTATATATTAATTAGTGGGAGTGTCAGAGAAATGACATTTGATGAGGAAGAAAGAAAGAATTGTATGACTGTTGTCTGTCAGGCGACAATATTGACCTTGAAGTTCATCCTAATCTTTGAGGTTATAAATTAGTTTTGTTTACTTTTTTATTTAAAGTAATATCAATAATTAATTTATATTAAATAAATTCATTTAATTTTAGTAATCAGGATGGTTGTTGATGTTCCTCCTAGACCTTATTCAAACAAAATGCAACCTGCGGGTATGAGTCCCAGGGAATTATCAGAAAATGATGATATAGCAACATCATTAGTGCTGGATCCTCACTTGGGCTTCAGTACACATAAAATGAATTTACGATATAGACCGTTGAAAGCGAACACCACCGAATTGAAAAGTATTGTTAGTGAATTTATTAAAACTCAAAATTATGAAAAAGCATACAATAAGATATCTAAAGGTGATTGGATGCCAAAAGGAAAATCAAAGAATCAATGTAAAACCTTGGAAGAACATGTATGTATTATATGAATTGAAATCAATTTCCAGTACAGTATAATAATTATGGAACTACATTTATTTTTGTAGATTTATCGATATCTCAGGGTATTTGACAAGGATTCAGGGTTTGTGATAGAACCATGTTTTCGTTATTCATTAGAAGGTCAAAAGGGAGCTAAAATATCTGCAACTAAAAAATGGTACAAAAATGACAAAATTGAATGCTTAGTTGGGTGTATTGCTGAATTAACTGAAGAAGAAGAGAAAATGCTATTACACCCAGGAAAGAATGATTTTTCTGTAATGTACAGCTGTAGAAAAAATTGCGCACAACTCTGGTTAGGACCAGCGGCATATATTAATCATGACTGCAGAGCCAACTGTAAGTTTGTTGCCACAGGACGTGATACAGCTTGTGTTAAAGTTCTTAGAGACATTGAAGTTGGAGAAGAAGTCACCTGCTTTTACGGGGAGGATTTTTTTGGAGATAAAAATTGTTATTGTGAATGTGAAACATGTGAGCGTCGTGGAACAGGTGCATTTGCCAAAAATGTGAAAGAAAAAGAGGAAAATGGTTATAGATTGCGTGAAACTGATAACAGAATCAATAGGACAAAACAGAAGCCTCAAAAGAACAAACCAGTGAGAGATAATTGTAATGGACATGTTCAGAATAATAACAAAATTATAGCACCCTTAAGCATGAAAGAATTAAGACAAAAAGGTTTAACCAAATATGATGCAGAATTGTTAATTGCTCAAGGATGCCAATTTTCTGACATTGGTGATTATAATGGAAAATATCGCTTAAATAGCAGCATAAGTTCCTCAAACAGTAGTTTCCTCAGTAAAAGGAGAAGTGAAAGGAAATCTATGATTACTGACTCTAACATAAATAACAATATTACTAACAGTTCAATAAGCAGAGCCACAAGATTACAGAGGAGACATGCTAGACAGGCTAATCAAGAACTTATGAATACTGCCAGCCAAAATATGTCAAAATCCAATCTTCTTGATGATCTTCAAAGCAATGCAAGTAGCTGTACAAGTAACAGTTGTAGTGATCCAGAATTGGTATCTGATGGTATACAACAAAATAAACCCTTCAGTGATAGTCATGAGAGTGGCAAAGGTGAACCTTCACCAGGTTAGTTCCTCATAATGTAGAATTCAATCTGTTCTAATTATGTCTTGTTTTTTATTGGAATTTTTCAGATCAAATAGGAATAATTCTAAGAAGTCACAAATGCCTTAATGATATAAAAACAAATTCAGGGTTAGAAAATACAAACTTACAGACTAGTGATTTTAATCAGAATGATAAAACTGTAGTTAGTGATGTAAAACAGTTGGAAGAAGTAAAGCATCAGAGAACTTTACGTAGTAATTCAACACGTACTATTGAAACTAGTGGGCAAGCAATATCTTCTTTAAATAATTTAAATCCTAGTGAAAATAATTCATTATCTCCAGACTTAAAATCTAATAGTGAAAATAATGATGTATATGAGTTCAATGATGAAGATAAAACAACTGATGTACATTTGCATAAATCTAATTACATGGAGATCCTTAGTGATAATGTGATAAATAGAGAAAGTGATTTTACGGACGGTATTAGTAACAATAAGCTTGAAGATGATATGAGAAACAAGTCTGATAATCAAACTGCCGTAGTGGATTGCGTTAGCGAAGAAGTTAATAATCAGACTGTGAAAATATATAATAATAGCACGTCGGACAACACAACACAGCCACATCTGAATAGCGAGAATATACATAAGACACCGGAGAAGTCTGGCCGACTTAAGTTAACATTGAGGATGAAAAGGAGTCCGATGCTAGACGAAGTCATCGAATCTGGGAATAGTCTAAGCGAAGATAGCTTCGAGCCCGAATACGAAGTGCTCAGAGTGGAGGGTGTAGATAGTAATACAAATAGACATAAGAAGAAGCGGCATAAGTCAAAAGACAGAAAACGGGAACGAAGAAACAAACATAGTAAATTATTTACAAATCCACCTATGAAACGGTTGCGGTTGATACTTGGTAATGAAACTCATACTATAGATATCCCGTCCACGAGTACCAACTAGCACAAATTATTTTCTAAGAACGCTAATTGCTTTTTATTTAATGTGATTGTATATTTTTTTATTAATTTTAGAATATTCTAATGAAAAGGAATTAGATTTTTTTTGTTTCAATTATTATTTTCTTTAATAATTGGCCATTTAATCGCGCAGAAAATTTTATTTGTACATATACATATTGAGATGGTAAATTATAATTTATTTTCTTATTTTTCATGCACTGTTATAATTAGATATATATTCTCGTATATGTATTATTTTTTATATTTTTACAATATTTTCTATTAAACATCATTGTGTTGTTGTTTAAATCTCATACCTCATGGAAAAATTTTCAAATAAAATTTTGGTGAAAAAATGTAATGGAAATTAAAAGAAAGACCGCTGTTTGGTGTATGATAAAATTTAAAATAAATGACATTGTTGAATTTTACTATTATTATACTATAAAAATTTTATAGAAAATTGCATGAATTAAAAAGCTATAATCATGAACATAAAATTAACTGAAAAGAAATTAAAAATAGCGAATGTGTAATTTAATGTGTAAAGGAATATCAAAAATATTGACAAAAAAACAAAGTTATTGTAAATTGTATTGATTGTATTGAACTTAAATGCAATTTATTTTTTTAATTCCATCTATGTTACGTTCCTACTAAACATTTGGTTCATTATTGTGAAGAAGAAATTAATCATTTCTGTATTTTTAAAAAAACTAGCAAAACAAATTAAATAAAATTAATTTGAAACTCTTTACCTCATTATGCATTTTCTCCAAGCACTGTTTTTTAAGCACACCCTGCACATATTTTCGCCACATTACTTTAATTTATTTCTAAATTTTTATTTTGCTTTATTAAACACAATTTATTCGAAAATGTATTTCAATTACATCTTTGAAAGTCAAATTTGTGACGTATTTAAACTTGAGTACAGTTTCCTACATTTTCATATCAAATTTGTGCCTACCTTCACAATTCATGTGTTGTGAGAGATTTTATGACATTTGAAAATTAATCATCATTGTTGTGTTCTCAGATAATAATTTTCGAATCAACTTTAAAATAATTATAGCTAATGGCTTCTGCAATGGACGTTGACGATGAAGAAGTCGAATTGCCCACTTCCAGTAGTTCTAAAGGCGAAAAGAAACGGTTCGAAGTGAAAAAGGTAACCTTCAAATATAATCCAGAATTAAATCTTATAGTTTTGTTATAATTCCAGTGGAATGCTGTGGCTCTATGGGCATGGGGTAAATATGATTATAAAACGTATACAAAAAGCAAATTAAATGTATATTTTTAGATATTGTGGTTGATAATTGTGCTATATGCCGTAATCATATTATGGATCTCTGCATAGAATGTCAAGCTAATCAAGCTTCTGCTACCAGTGAGGAATGTACAGTAGCTTGGGGAGTATGCAATGTAATGTCATTACAACCATTTAAAAACCCTATATAAATTATCATTGTTTCTTTCAGCATGCTTTTCATTTTCATTGCATTTCACGTTGGTTAAAAACAAGGCAAGTTTGCCCATTGGACAACAGGGAATGGGAATTCCAGAAATATGGTCATTAAGATTAACATATTGAAAATGATTCTTTTAATAATCAATTTAATTTAGTGTTTCTTCAAATAAATTACAGTTTTCTAATAAGAAAAATGTTTCATTTTATAATACAAAACAAAGTATATCACACATTATTTTTACAATATATAAGATACAACCCTGTCAATATAACTTATTTTAAACACTCGAAATGTTTAAAATTTTACTTATAACGTTTATTGACTGAATAAATTATTTTAAATGTTTAAATTTAACACTGACTACAGTTTAATTTACAATGTAAGTGAAAAGAATTTTGATTAATATACAAAGATAACATGGAATAAATATCTTTTTGTCTTTGTAACAAGGGGGTTTTTGAGTGTGCCCATAGTATCACAGTATGAAGCTAAATAGGATATATAATGAACATCTAATTAGTTCCTTATTGTCATTAAAATTGTTTGAATTATATTTAAATATAACACGTCCAATTTATGATCTTTTCCTTCGGTTTACATTTAACACTAACATACAGTGGAGTGATATATTTTGCAATTTAAGGGGGCCGGAGAGGAAAAATCTATATACGTATGTATATCCTTAAAAACACAACAATTACTGTGATAACAGAGTATGAAGGCCATTTATCACATGTATGGAAGCAAACACTGGATACGAAATTTATAAATAAAAGTCAATCAATTGATAATCCGTGTTTGTTTGCAATTATTTCCTCAGCGGATGCCACATGGCCACCGGTTTCCTCAGCGTCACCAACATTTGTTTCCAATGATTCAAAGAGCGGCCGCTACCTTGTGCACCTACGATTACGTGCCCTATCGGCTTGATGATATCCTCACTATGCGCCTCTGCCACCGTCAGTCGAAGTTGTATGGTCTGAAAACGATTCCGTGGACACGTTTCACCAGCTAACGGAAAATCAAAAAGCTGTTTACCTGTAGATTTTGAGCAGGAACGCTGAATATCATCGCTTCGTTAAATATCGGACTCCTGTCCGGTTTCTTGTAGGACGTTTTCTTCTTACAAATCTTCTTGCCGTGTTGCATTAGATAAACCTGATCGACACCGGGACATTAAACCGAGCGACTCGCAATTTTCATTCAATTACCTTTACGAACGCGTTTCCGGGCGATTCCTCGTTAAAGAACTTCAAGTTTCTCGCTTTGACGACGACCACCGTTAATCGCTCGGCCGTTGGTAAGTAACTGATCGAAAACATGATTTCCCCGTACTCGTTTTCAACCTTTGCAACACAGGAATTGGAACTAATGTTGCGCATTAATCACGATCATAAGAAATACCTGTCCGGTATCGGTGAGCGTGATCCAAGTGGTGACCGGTTGTCTTAAGCTGATATCGCTCAAACGAATCTCGCCCTCGCCAATTAGCGTGTGCACCGAATGATCGGTGGAATAAACGTGAAAGTTTAACACGCTCTGCGACTGATCCCGCGGATTCAACGTGAACAAGAACCGCTCCTTGTAACTCGTCGACGAGCTGCACCGGTACATTTTCGTTTGGATGTTCGTGTCTTTGTCCGGCAGCAGAAAGACGCGAACGTACGAATCCAAGTCGATTCCGTTGATGTCGCATCGCATCGGTATCGCTAAATCTTTCGCCTCCAACACGTTAACAATCAAGTCCGATAACTCGCTGAAAAAAAATAATAAATCGATTATGAAAGTAGCAGCGGTTACAACAAACAAATTGATTCTGCAAAATAATACGCAAACGACGAATTCAAACGCTAAGCGAAATCTCACCTGTCGTACTCGAGGGCTATACACAGGTAACCGGTCACGTGGGCCTCTTCCAAATCGCCCAGAACGACCGAAGTGTCCGAACACATGCTCTCGCACGAGATGGCCCGCTTCAAAATCTCGCTGCTGACGATTTCGCTCTCTTCCGCCGGAACGTTGATTTTAACAGTCTCCTCGCGATTCTCTTGACCGATCGCCATCGGATTAGCGGATTGCGGCGGCGGATCGATCGTGATCGGAAACTGCGACTTCGATGCCAACGCGCTCATGTTCATCGACGAGACTGGCCGCGGTATCGGCGAGATGGAAGTTTCGCCTAGGCTGAGTTGTCTTGAAGAGAGACGCGGAAAGAGAGGAAATTAATTTTCTGCGATGAGAGCATTTATGGATCAGTTGGCATTTACTAAATTTTCGTTCTACTTTCATGCACTTTGCGAACGTGTTAATGGCTATTTAGCTAATTGCTTAATTGTTCGTACACATACCTCGATATTTTGCTCAACACGCGTGTAACATGCAAATATTGTTGGTCTGCTATTAACGTAAATTAATTACTTGTTTTTCGTGTTCAATTTTTTTTTGTATGGGGATGCTAATTTAATATCGAAATTAATTACTTCTTATACGTTTGCGACTGTTGTTGTTGTTGCTGTTGTTGCAACGTATTCGAGTTGAATTCGTTATCGTCGTGATTCGGTTGATTGTCCGTTGGTATTATACTCAAATCGCTATCGACTTGATCGAATCTCTTAAAGCTACCGGTCGAACTAAGGTGAAACTCATCGTCCGATATGATCTGTAACATTGCGGTCGGTCGATTACGTTTATTGGATTATCATCTTAAATGCGAATTACGTACGAGTACGCCGTTAGCGTCGTAATGACCGCTCAATTTCGTTAGGCCGATCTTTTCCTCAATGGTCGAGTTCAGTCTGTTTGCGACGCAGTTTTTGAAAAAATACAAAAATAATATCACGAACGCTACGCCTATTAAAATGCCGAATATCATTCCGACACTCATCTTCGCTAATTGATCCTTCAACAACGTGTGATTAATTGTTAAATGAATTAGTTTTCGTATGAAAATAACGTACCTTATAAAAAAATAAACTCTACAATAACAAATAGCGTTGTAAACCCGATGCTTTCTGCAATAGAATCAACACACGCGTGAAGCAATGCCATTAATAAGTGTAGGAGCTTAACGAACCGTTTAACACATTTCTCATTTCGTAGTTGATTGCTATCAAACGAAATTCACGTACAACGAATCGTGTTCACATTTCTTTCAGCCGTGACCCTCGCGTGAGAATAGCACGAGCCTGGACGCATCGGGTACGTATGAGCTTTTACGACGACCCTCATACAATTCCCTACAATAAGCTTGCGCAAATAACTGCTGCCGGTTTTATCAGTTTATATAACATGTATATAAATATATGTATATAGAAAAGAACCTAGATATCATTTTATGGAAGAGTCACGGTTAAACGTGGCATGGACGTGGTCGCAAACTATTCTTCTCCCGAACCCTTTTGCCTGTAACGAATGTCGATTATTTGGTGTTTCTGTGCAAAAAGATTCTAATGGATTTCCACGCCGAAAGAAAGTTTCGAAGCTGCAAATGGGGAGCGAGCGAGGTTTGGCAGGAAAAAGAAACAATGTAACACGAACGTGAAATCAGAAAATCCTTGGCATTGTTCCCGATTTCCCTTCGAGAGGAAAATCAATAATTAGAGCCTTTAGTTTTGTTTTATTTTAATGGTTTAGAAATAACATCGTTACTCTATCCTTCTTTTTTTCTGACGATGCAACATTTTGTACGAATTTCACAAACTTCTTCATCTATCTTGTTAGTATAAGAAGCCGTCATAATCGATAAATTGAGTGTGACGTTGTCGTCGAGTTCGTAATGTTCATTTGCGGCGGAGAACACTTGGAGGCACTCGAATAATCGATTCGTTTTTTCGTTCGTACATTTGCAAACGATCGAATTAATTTTCATGCAAGAATGCTGTTAGTTCTTTTTCAATATTATTGCTTACTATGCGTTAACATTGCACGAAAATCAGCTTACAAGCAATAGACGTTTATTTGTTGAGCAATTTATTTGATTTCAAACAACTAACATTGCTCTACCCACCTTTCAATTCTCGTTTATACGCTTTGTTGCTCTTTTTGTCCCAACGATTGGTTGTAGACTTGATTTATTGAATGGTACGGTTTATTTTAGACATGGAGCCATTCTTTCTTACAAAATATTTAAATAAATGTGCTTTGTTGCTGTTTTCCAATCAATAATCGAGCTAAAATTATCAATGAAATAGAACTCCGTTTGATTAATTGATTATATATTTCGCAGCAAATAACACCTTGGATAATTGCTTACGTTTCACCGCAAATTTCAAGCCAATTAACACAGTTGTGGCTGTAATTTGATAATGCAAATATAAGTTGAAAATGATGTGATAGATGCGTATAAAATGAGAATTAATTGAACAATTGTGGCAGAAAATACTCCAAATTGCTCCCTTGTTATCAAAATGATGAGCGTTTAATTAAATTACCGAAGAAATACGTTGTTGTTTGTCGAACGAAATTCAATTAAACATCCAAAGATCTTTTTGCGCTCGCATATATTTTCAATTTGCTTTTATTGGACACTTTTCTAGCTTCAAATCTGAGAAATATTAAATATAAATTATAAGCAAATAAATGCCTTTATTTATAATTATTAAAAAAAAGTTAAATTCAAGAGACAATGAGTTAAAATTCTTATCAAGTACTTAATTCTTTTCCATTTGTCGTTTATACAAACTTCTATTAATTCTGAAAGTAGCAAGAGTTTTTTTACACGAAGTCCAGTAACATCAAACTTTTATTTCAACGTCAGCCACACTAAACGATCATTTTTCATCCTCATTTTAACAAACAAAACTCGCCAAAGTTGCTAAATATTTGATTTTGTTCTCACCCCAAACGCTTTTTTTAAACGTGCCCTTATACATGTGGAACGGAATAATAAATCGATTTATTGGAGTGAAAGAGCCTTTCGAGAGAAGAAATTTAAGAGTTTATTATATATATTTTTTTGTTGCCATTTTTTTGCCAACCGTTAAATGTATAACATTACATTTTGCTTCTTTTTTTGGATAAACCATTTGCTAATTGCAGCTTTCTAATTTATATAAATGAAATGATAATAATGATAAAAAAGATTACCACGTATGCTTACATAAATGTATCGAATGGCGAAAGAAATTGTAGGAAACATTTCACAAATTTGCCACAATAAAACCAACGGAAGATATGCATAGCTTCTAAAGTGAATGTGACCGATTCGAATTAATCGAAGCATGAATTCGAAGCGATGCTCTATCTTATTTCACTTCCATTTCACACTCTCTTTAATTGGGATTGGATTGGAAAGAAAGTATAATAGCATGTTAATTAATGAGTGAATGTAAGAAATGAACGGTTGATAGATTTTAACAAAAAAGATTTATTAACTTTTTTTTGGTGGTAGTAACAACACATTAAAATACAACATAAAATCAACAATTATAATGAAAAAATAATGATGAAGAAAAAAGTTGGGCGACATTGGACACCATCAGTTCTGAAAAATGGACATGGAAAACTACGCATTACCTAATTGGTGTATGCAGTAATTAAATAATTTACCATTCAATGGAAACCATGTCCAAAGCTACCATGATCGTCATGACCACCGATGAACACCGGATACGGTTTCTCAACGACAACCGGGTGAGAGATATGTACCGGGTACGGTCTGTCAATCGTGATCGGGTACGGTTTTGGGATGGTGATCGGTTTCGGGTACGGCACCGGAATTTTGACCGGAACCTGTACTGGATACGGTACCGGTCTGTCGACCGTTACGGGTACCGGTTTCTCGACTGGCACCGGATATGGTTTTGGTACCGGTACCGGATACGGTTTCGGTACGTGAATTTTAACTGGCACTTTCACTTGTACCGGCACGTGCTTGATGACCTCATAGGGTTTCGGCACTTCGACCGGATACGGAACCTTGTGGGTGATTATGCGAACGCCGTGACCGTGTCCTGAACTGAAGCCACGTTTGGTAATACGGTGGCCCTCCTCGTCGCCGTATGCACAAACGGCGCCCAGTAAAAACACGGAAAACACCTGGAATCGTGTTGGAAAATTGTTATGCGGAAAATTCAATGCGAACGAGCGATTTTCTGTCTAAACTTACCAGCAACTTCATGATGTCCACAGGTGGATGGATAGATGCTTAATGCGAAAAGACAAATGCCGCTATGCACTTGAACGAGAATCATTCCTCTTATATAGTAATTTGCAGGATCGGTGAAAAAAAACTTTCCCTCTGTCGCTATCGAATTAATATTAGACGAAATGAAAGAAGAATAAAAAAAATGGTATCAAAACAATCCTTCGGCATCTTTTTCCATCGCGATATTATATTGTTAATCATAGAGAAGGATAAGGCGACACGGAAACTGTGTAGACTTTATTAAGTAAAAACAAAAGTTTCCACAGAAGTTATGTCACATTCACTAGAAGTAGAACAAACTATTTACATTCTCTTCATCGCATTATTAATATCATTATATTATTAATGCCATTTTAAACTAATCAAATCTAATACATTGGGCGTACAAAATTTTACCATCACGTTAGACGTTTGCAAAAAAGCGGTTAATTAAGAACAATTACTTTTTGAGTTTCGAATACTTCATTCACTCGCTTTTTTTGCTGATTTCAGGCCGGTCCAAATTTAGCAACTTTTAATTAATTTTGTATTGCTTACAGATAATTATTAACTGCAAGTGGAAAGCAATGAGCTATTTCTCTGACAGTTTACGTTCCTTTCGTTAATTACAGTGCATTTCTTATTTTGCCAGCCATTCCGGAAATAGAATGCATTATTTCAATTGTAGTAGAAGATAATAAAATATTATGGCTATGGATGGATGGAACGAACGTTCCAGGAGTGAACGTATTTCCTTTTATTTCAATTATTTTCTTTTTAAATGGGAATTATGGAAGCATTACCTTTTCACTTTGCACAGGCGAAAACTGCAGTATCGACTATGAAAAAATAATTGATCATGAATATTACTTATGTTTTCATTAATTATGAAATTAGCTGAAGATCAATATACGACGACTTATTGATGAGTTAAATCCAGTTACAGTGTGGGAAAGTAAAATCGTTTATATTCGTTAAGTATTAATTAATAAATTAACGAATCAGCAATTACATTATCCAAAGGTTTTTTATTACACTCTGAACGTACAGCGAGTAATTGATATGCCAGCATTTTATATGTAACGTTCGGAAAAAGTAACAAATATCGCTTGAAGTTTTTCTTGAGATAATTACATTATACAATCGCATGTAAGAATTTGCATGGAAAAAAAAAAAAAACTTTCATTATGCAAGCACATGTACGTGTTCGTTGATAGCATAGTTAGGAGCGATTTTGTGAGTTTAACGAGTATAGATGAGAATACCTCTGCATAAAGAAAATATCTAGTTTATACGTTAAAGCAAATTTTAAAATAAACATCCCTCGCGAAAATGGTTAGGCGAATATTGCGATGGAAATAGATTTAATACAAATAAAGCACTTTCAGGAAATGTACGAATATAAAAGCATTCTTTGTAAATAATTTTTTTGAAACAACGCACAAGCCATTCGATGCATTTTAAAAGTGTGTTCTTTCCTATCAAAACTTGTACAGAAAATTTGATTTATTGTACATTTCACATCGATTTAATACATTTTCAGTGGATGTTCGATTGACACTAAAAGCAAGTCATATTTCGCAAATTGCACTTGAGCAAACGACATAAATTTTCACGCTTCTGCGATTCCAATGCGCCTGAATGATTAAGCGATTTGACGATTTGCGATTTAATTTAACGAACGGAGAAAGATGATTTTCATACCATTTCGTTGTTGCAAATTGCAATTTGCATAAGAGTCATTCCATTTAAGGTTTTCACATAAAATATCTTTGTTCGTTATTAAAAAAGCTCGTCTTACTGATACTACCTTTCTAATCATTTGGACTTTCTGCTCACAAATGCGAAGAGAAGCAAAGAATTTCCGTAGGGAAAGTAACTTTGTGTTGATCGAATGTAAATCATTTTAATGTGTGGCTAATATGGAACAGGAAGACGAATAGTTTTAGTTTATCACTTTTCTATGTAAAAGATTTCTCTAGTGAATGTATGTTATACAAAGTTAATGTGTGTCATTTGCAATTTGTGATTTGATATGTTCTAATTGATAACGAAACAAAAAAGCGTTTTTTTTAGGTATCAATGTTAATCAATCAAACATCGAGACAGGGGCATCATGGAATAATTAATTAATTAAATCTAGATTATTATGTCATTACGTCTAGCTCTTTCAAATGTGTATCGATATGTTATGTATGATAAGCTGTTTTAAATAAAAAAGAAAACAGCTGTATTGGTTTATAGTTTTGCAAAATTTTATAGCTTTTTTGCAAGTTTGGCTTTCACTTTTATTATGATTATTCCAATTATTGTTAGAGAAGAAAACACAATTTTTAATTATGTGGCGTATGTTGAATATGATCCTCTAAATTAGCACACCAATTCTTTCTTTTTCCCCCCTTACAATCGTAACTAATTAGCACTATAACAATCTAATTGTGACGAAGATTTCGGAGAAATTCGATGCACACAAATAACTATGAAACATCATAGAAAAAAGAATAATCGCCTCTTTCTAATTTTGTGACACTGTTTAGAGCCGCATTCTATTTTTAATTACTTAATAAATTATTGTTTTAATTAAACTTTGCGTGCACTATAAAATTAATTTTTAACGAACAATAACTGCGGGGAAACCGTTGGGAAATTTGTAATACCAACTACCCAAAAGTTTGAATTAATTGTCTTTAAATAGTTACTAGAAAAATTCATTTCATAGTAACTTTGAAATAGTAATTTTTTTTGCAAGATTGAATAAATTAAACAACGTTCCAGTTGATTGTATTAAACCTACGATGGGTAATCGCAAACTAATATTGCACTCTACGTTTAATTACAACAAAGGATATGACGAATGAAATTTCATACAAATCATCTCGTTTGTCAGCACAGTTTTTAGTTTCTTTACTATCTTTACTTCATATCTACTTATTTTACTTCCTCGAATCATCCACAATCGTTAATTATTATCATTTTCAACAAACAATAATTACTTATTTTAACGATTTGCCTGTTTATTAGAGTGTAACTAAATTAATTATTGCCATTACTGCATCGTAAAATAGACATTTGATTGTTAGTTTATGTTCCAATGCGGCAATTTACATTTAAATTTAATAATAATTGCCATTGCTTTATTATTTCTGATCTCTTTAAATTCTATATGGATTTAATTTGCATCTTTATCATTCTGAACCATGGAAAAAAAAGATGGCAATTAAAAGCTTGTTTCTCGCTAATAATTTATACGTTTACGCAAAATAATAAATCATTCAATCATAACGCAGCTTTAAAACTGCGAATTTTTCGCCTTTTTCATTTTCCTTAAACGGTTCTTTGATTTATTAGCACTAAAAAGAATAAAATATAATTTACTTTTACCAACTTTTTAATAATCACATTTTCTCTCCAGTCAAATTAATTTGAATTTAAAATTATAGGAAATTTCCTCGTTAAAAATGTAGGTACACATTTAGCCTGAAGACTTAGTAAAAAAATGAATATGGATCTTCAAAATGAAAAATTATTCAGAGAGTTCAAGGATTTGACGAGCCACTCGAATAAAATTTGATACAAATTATTATTATTATGGGTACAGTACCGTCCTTACTCCATTATTTTTGTTTGATTTTAGATCTATATATATTTGCATTATGTTTCACTAAAAATAAAATTCATGTGGTTTTCAGACGCACCAATAATAATAAAACTACCTTTGTTCCACCGCAAACTATTAATACACCGTCATACGGATATTAATGATGTGGCAATGTTCGATATTTGCGTATTCGCTTGTATATGTTTGCGCAATTTATGGGAAAAATTGTTAGCGAATAATTTCATTTATCGTTAAAAAGGTAAGTCCTTAAAATCAAATTTGCTTCCAACAACTATTAATCGAAAGCTTTTAATATTTGTTTGAGAACGTTGGTAATTATATTTACTGCATGTGCCAAGAGTATTTTCTAATTAATTAACAATTAATTAAGGGTACATTTGTAAAGTTGTGTTCCGATATATTATAAGACGTTAGAATGTTGAGTTTCGTTATAGTTTAAATAAGTTTGAACGCTTGCAAATTGGAAAGTAGTAGCCCGAGGCAAGATGTTTATGAACATTTCTTTTGTAGAAATTAGATAGCGATAATAAAGAGAAAGTAATCGTAATTCTACCATTCCATTCGACCTTGAAGATCTATTCTTGTCGTATAAGATAAATCGGATCACAAGAACAATCTCCTTTATTTCTTTTCTTTGCACATTCTTAGCTTTTCCCCTTAATTGGTTCAATTTTCTCAATTACGCATTTCAAAAAGGCGATAATAAACAAATAAAACAACGAAGCTTATATAAAAAATAAAACATTTATTTAAAAATTGCGTTAAAATTAATTAATTAACGTACTTAACTACAATGATATGATACGAATGCGAATAATGATGAATTCAATCAATAATACACGCAAATGTCGTGCAATACCATCGTCGATTGTTTGCTCTTATCTAATAGATTCATTCTATCATCCATTATGCGATATCACACTTTAATAATGGATCGAAGCGTAAACAAATGCTGATTAAACATGAATTGCGATGCCGTGTGCGAATGGTAAAGGCGAAACAATGATGAGTAAAATTTGCGATTGACTAATAATATCACAATGCGTTTGGTACTTTAATGATGACCACCGCCTAGTCCGCCTCCGATACTACCTCCATGTCCTCCAAAACTGCCACCACCCACATCGCCTCCGATACTACCTCCATATCCGCCAAAACTGCCGCCGTCGTAACCGCCACTGAGTCCAGCCGAAAATCCGCCGTCGCCGCCACCGATACTGCCACCGTGGATAGCGACTCCGGAACTGAGACTACCGCTGAGATCGGTGCCACCGTAATGTCCGCTGCTACCGCCGCCCAATCCGCCGCTTCCGTAATCGGATCCGGCACTTAATGCTTCGTGACTGAAACCGCCGCTTCCACCACTGAAACCGCCGCCGGAATGACCGCCTTCGAAACCGCCGCTTCCGCCACCGGAACTACCGCCGGAATGACCGCCTTCGTAATTGCTGCTTCCGCCACTGAATCCACCGCCAGAATGGCCGCCTTCGAAATTGCCGCCACCGCCACCGGAACTACCGCCAGAATGACCGCCTTCGAAACCGCCGCTTCCGCCACCGGAACTTCCGCCGGAACGACCGCCTTCGTAATTGCTGCTTGCTCCGCTGAATCCACCGCCAGAATGACCGCCTTCGAAATTGCCGCTTCCGCCACCGGAACTACCGCCAGAATGACCGCCTTCGAAATTGCCGCCACCGCCACCGGAACTAGCGCCAGAGTGTCCGCCTTCGTAATTGCTGCTTGCTCCGCTGAATCCACCGCCAGAATGACCGCCTTCGAAATTGCCGCCACCGGAACTACCGCCAGAATGACCGCCTTCGAAATTGCTGCTTCCTCCACTGAATCCACCGCCGGAATGACCGCCTTCGAAGCCGCCGCTTCCGCCACCGAAACCGGCGCCAGAATAACCGCCGCTTCCGCCACCGATATCGCCACCGCTTTGCGCGGCACTAACGTACACCGGTACCGGTTTCTTTACGTATTTTGTGTCCGGAACTGGTACGGGTACCGGTTTCGATATGTGAACGGGATACGGTTTCGGAATCGGCACCGGCACTTTGTACGATACCGGTACTTTGACGGGTACTTTAACTGGATACGGTACCTTCTTGTAAACCGGATAAGGTACGGGTTTATCTATCGCAACCGGGTACGGTTTCGGAACTTTAACAGGAACCGGTTTGTCGATGTGAACTGCTACTGGATAATTAACGGGATACGGTATGCGCTTTTCGATTGGTACCGGTACGGGAACAGGCTGCGGCACTTGGACTTCCTTCGTCAACGTGATATGACTGATGGTGCCTCCGTCGCCGCCACCGCCAAATCCACCGGCACCGAATCCGCCGCCGCTGCCAAAACCGCCTCCGAATCCGCCGCCCAAACCACCGAATCCACCGCCTCCTCCTCCCGCACCGCCGCCATATGATCCACTGAATCCATAACCGCCGTCGCCGAAGGATATTCCGGCTCCGTGACTGCCTAGTCCGCCTCCGAGACCTTGCGAACCGCCACCAAATCCGTGTCCGCTGTCGCTGGTAATTGCAATGCTGGCTCCTTGGAATCCACCGCCACCGCCGTGTCCTCCGAATCCTCCTCCACCTCCACCGATGTGACCACCGAATCCTCCTCCACCGATGTGGCCGCCGAATCCTCCGCCTCCACCGCCAAATCCACCACCACCTCCGGCTAAGCTGTGACCACCAAAACTACCGCCGCCTAGAGCATCCTCAATTCCACGTTTATAATTACTGGGCGCCTTGGCGTGGATGACGCCAACGAATAGAAGATAACCAACCTAATTTGTAAAATGATTAATCAATTAATTGGAAATTTAAAGAAAATTTGAAAACTGCTATTCGATTATTGTTATTGAAATGATTGTTACTTACAAATATCTTCATGTTACTGAAGAAAGTGCGAAATTAACTGATTTGTGATGGACAAAATATTCTTTATATAGTAGTACCACTTGCTGTATATCAGTGATAGTACTTTCCCCTGTCATCAGGCTCTGAAATTGTAATACATTATTTATTAAAAAAAATAATACAGAATAACAATAAAAGTTCGTCTAATAGGAACCATCGAAACGTTATTATTTCTAATATTATTTATGGCAGAGACAAGAATGCATCTAATCAAAATTAGATTTAGATGATCGATAATATTGTTTAACCGCTTTAGCATGAAATAATTAGATGATTGTAGTGATAGTTCATTTTGAAAGAAGAAATTATTTATATTGTAGTACTTGAATTCGAAATATATAATAGATATTTCGTTTATTTTTGAAAGAGTTGCATCATTTATTTATCACTTGCGGGTAATCTTTAACATTCGCGAATGTAATTAATTTACCTATCGTAATTAATGTTACACCCTATCAAGTTATGCAATAATGTTAATTTAAATTGGACTATCTCAAGATCCGCAGTTTATTTAGAATGGCGAAAGAGAAGGATTCGTACTGTTTATAGAAAAAAAGTTAATTGATATCTTCCTCATCGAACAACATCTTTGTCTTATTTCCTAATTCGTCTTTTTTGTACTTAAATTTTATGTTGTAACTTTCCAATAATTCATTCATCAATACATTAATTGTAATTGACCGTTAACATCCAGGTCTCTCATTTAATCCATGTTACATATAACAACCTTTTTCCTCTCTTTCTCTCTCTTGTTCGCTGATTCGAAGAAGAAAAAAGAAAGTTAATAAATAATTTCGTAATTATATCCTTCAAAAATTAACTAATTTCACACGCTACTTAAATAGGTCTTTCATTAAAGCAGTTTATCTATAATATGTAAATCTATTTAAACGTGATTATTACAACAAGGTCTACTACAATGGTCGAGGCGAATAATTTTGATTGAAACTAATTTAAAATGCAATTTATAGATTCATTAATCAACATATCTACCCTTTGTTGTCGAATGGTAATTGAAATCAGATTATCTCTTAAAATGTGTATTGAATTGCAATCGATTAATGAACGTATTAAGTCGATGAAAGTATTAAATATAAAGCGACGAAAAAATGTTATTGACTATGATCTTTTTCTGCTATAATATCTTAAAAACGAATTAAAGCGTAGGTTTTTTCTTCAGCTTAAACTTGAATCAACTTTCATCTCATTATGAAAAATCACAATTCTTGTTTGTTTGTTTTTTTTAAATATTTTTGTTCGTCCTTTTTAGAAATGCAAAGAAAGTGTTCTTAAACTAACCCAATTCGTTGAACTTTTAAGATGTTCTCCATAGTGAAATTCGAAAATAAAAAGTCTTGCCCGTTATTTTCATTATTTTATTCAGCTAGAAGCGGTTTATTATTTTAACAGTCTGCATTAATGGCGTCATTATATTAGTAAATATTCAAGTACTAATTAATGCTATTTCTCAAAATTTTAAAACGGAGATTTATCATACATATTTTAATATAAAATTTCATGTGTCTGCCTTACTTAAAATTTGCAATTATCATAATGAAAAGTTTATTGATGCTAATTATATTTCTGAAGTTTCCATCACGTTCCACGTTATGTCTCTTTACTAAAAGTCATATTAATCGTCAAAGTGTGTTGGGTGAGAAAATAGAAAAGGATAACGTCGAAGTTGAGGACACGCTTGACATTTTACACCTACACTCTGGATGAATAGTGGGTTCATGCTTATGGAAGGCAATAGTATTGGAAAAGTATTTTTAGCCGTAGACGAATAGACGGATTTAATTAAATGGAAAAATAATGATTTGGTTAATTAATCTTTTGAACTATTGCGAATATTGGATCCTTTCTGTCTAGAAAAAATTCACGAAAAGAAAGGATTTAAAGGTGATGAGAGATTTTGCTGCTGCAAAAGTTTGATCATAAAAACAATTCAATCCCATAAAATGTATCATGCGATAATAGGACCATCAAATTATCTTTACATAAAAGTGAAAGTAATAAGCGACGGTGAAAGAAGAATTATCCTACGCTTATGAATCATTAGAATTGACCTAGAGATATAAAAGTAGAAGTTTTCATAAACCAAACGTACGGAAACTCTGTAGATGAAATCGTTAAAGGTAAGTTACTAAAGGACAATATTTGCGAGGGAGTTATTAAGGAGGAAGTCACCTTAAATAAGTGACAAGTTTGTTCATCATAATTCCGTACTTTAATTAAAGTCTCCATTTCAATGTTTTACAAGAGTATGTTTGTGTTTGGTATACGTATGTTAGAGTGTAGTTTCAAGATTAAATGTATTTATCTTTGGTCTGCCACAACGTTAATTTAATTAGAATTGCATTCCGTTGACATTTAGATTTTCCTTTCGTATCACTAGATACGCTCCTATAAATAAGCTTTTCCAGACAATAAAGGTTAATGATGTAAAATAATAATTTCCACTTATAAACCGAACAAATTAAA
Source organism: Hololepta plana (assembly GCA_963695495.1). NCBI lineage: Eukaryota > Metazoa > Arthropoda > Insecta > Coleoptera > Histeridae > Hololepta > Hololepta plana. The sequence continues at coordinate 13,247,160 of OY968831.1, read as the reverse complement.
AGTAAACACGAGATAAGAAATTGTTCAGCGCGATCTGATTATTACGAAACTATAGCAATAATTTTAATACAATTTGGAAAAGCAATTAGCGAGATGTGGTTTGAATTCAAGTAAAATGTAAACCGAATCGCAATAACATTATACGCCGTCTATTACTAATTTTAATTTCAACCTATAACTCCAATTCAATAGCTGCATTACCTGGAAAAGGGTTTACATAAACAGCGTGTTAATTAAAGTTTACTAAAATGAGAAAACAATTGTAGATAGCGAATTTTGTATCAAAACACTGCGAAAAAAAAAATCATTTTCTTAAACGAATGCTCATACGAATTAATTTCTGTCGCTAGTTTTCATTTGCTTTGATTAAAACATTAATTAATCAATTAGTTGTATACCTTTCTTCTTTCATAAATCATACAGCAAATGCTAATCAATAGTAGAAATTAATGCGAATTGTATACTTTGTACTCCCTCTATTGCAAAGTAGTATTTTCTAAGAGCGAAAGTTATATTCGATCAATTTGAAATTGCTGCCTAGTTTTAAGCCCCCCATTAACAGATCAAATATTGTAGAATATTGTTCCAATTAATTCAATTTTGAAAAAGAGGAGTTTTTCATCAATGAACACACGAATCTATGATCAATAAAAATAAACCTTTATTTAAATTACCTTTTAGTCTAGATGTACTTGTTACAATGATTAAACCGTTTCGAAAATGATGATGAACTTTCTTTATTATCCAATAGTATTGTTACGATCAAATAAAAAACAGGATGAATCGATGAATAAAACAATCTATCAAGATTCTTTGATATAAATGATATGACGACATTCGTTAATTAAAATCACAGATTAGGTTAACTAAGATTTACCAGTGTCCATGGCCGTGTCCGATACCGCCGCCATGACCACTGACGCCGACACCATGGGAGATAGCAACCACACTGTGACCGCCGCCATATCCGTATCCGCCTCCTAATCCACCGCCGAATCCGCCGGCACCGCCATGTCCGCCACCCAAACCGCCACCGAAACCACCGCCGGCACCGCCGCCAAATCCGCCACCGAAACCACCGCCGGCGCCGCCGCCGAATCCTCCGGCTCCACCAGCATTAACGATCACCGGTACCGGCCTTCTCACGATGACCGGCGTTGGCACGGCTACCGGGTACGGTCTTGCAACCGGTACCGCCACCGGTCTCGGTACCGGTACGGCGACGGGATGCGGCACAGGGTGCGGCACGGGCACGCTCACCGGTACGGGCACTGGCCTATCGACCGGCACCGGCACGGGTCTTTCGACCGGAACCGGGTACGGACTCGGCACGTGTACGGGGTACGGACGATCCACTGGTACCGGTACGGGTTGCGGCACCGGCACCGGAACGTTCCTTTGCACCGTCACCGGATACGGTTGCGGCACCGGTACACCGACCCGATTCGTAACCGTGATGTGCTGTTGCACGGACGAACCCAAATCGATACCGCCACCGGCGCCTCCGCCAATTCCACCTCCGCCGATTCCACCTCCTCCGATTCCACCGCCTCCGATTCCGCCTCCGCCGATTCCGCCGCCGAATCCTCCACCGAATCCTCCGCCATATCCACCGCCATATCCGCCCCCATATCCGCCGCCATATCCGCCACCGAATCCGCCGTGTCCACCTAAACCTCCACCGCCGATAAGGACGGCGCCTCCTCCGTGGCCGCCGCCGATGCCGAGACCCTCACCAAAGACACCACGTTTCGAGGTCTTCTTCGTTGCGTCCTCGGCCAAACAGGAGGCAACAAGAAGAAGTGTTAGGCAAGTCTAAAATGAAAGAGAAACTTAGTTACCGGAGAAGAGATAATAGTTTTGCACGTTGTCTCACCGTTCTCTTCATCATGTTCGAAACGAGTCGAAGAAAATTAATGGTAGTCGAAGACTGATATACAATTCAGCATCCGCTCTGCTTTATATACACCAAGGTATATCATAAACTTCTGCAATATGAGAGGGGCGGATGCTACTTGCCTCATAACTATCTGCAACGTAGAGTTCACCTTTCTATCTGTAACACCCAACTCTATATCTGTAATGTTAGCCCCAAAGGATGAACTACTTTCGGTGCGTTACGTAACAATGAAACATTTTTCCATGTCCGGAAGCCAATTGACAGTGATATATGCGATTTTTTCGAAAACTAAAACGGGAGATTATTAATCTTTTCCAATGCGTCAACTGTCGATAGGCGAACAATACATTAGCGGCCAAACGCTGGAAACCGCGAGATGAATAGGAAATCTTGATAGGGCGTAGGTGATGTTGCAACATTAATAATGACCCGTAATTGTTATTATTTACTAAAACAATTATACTCGGTTCAACGATTATTGAACATTTTAAAATGAGAGCAACATAATAGGTTTGATTCGAAACAAAATAAAACGAAATTTGATTTTTTAATTCTTTTCTTTTGAAATAAACTAGGAAATTACATTCGATGTTATGGTTTCTTTTTATTCGTGAAAAGTGGCTGGTATTACATAATTGCAAACTGGTTAAGATTCCAAAGTTACCATTTTCACGTTTAATGATAATAATAAAAACGAGATTTTTTTCTAATTATAACATCCAAGTGAAAGTGCATCTCATTTATGGTCATATTAATGTCTTCTTGCATTTGGTTTATTAATTTTCTTTCAAGCTCACACACACACACATACAGGGATTTAGTGGGTTAGTAGGACATCAAGTGTACTTAAATGACAAACGGCAAGGATTTTACCTTCTAGTCATACTTCTTAATTACATACTTCTTAATACAAATCTTTCTTGTGAGCGTGGTTGGTGCTATAAAAAGAATTACACATAAAAGCTCGAGTTATAAATTAAGCTTTCATTCAATTTGAACAATACAGCGTCTTTAAACATTTTTTTCACAAACTTTAAGGGGTGATATAGCCCAAGATAAGCAAATTTATATTATAATTTAAAATGCAAATTAGGAATAAAAAAATAAAGGAAAAGTAACTCAAACAAGATTTTCAAAGTGCCCTAGTTATATTTCACGGCAGCCACGACATGTTTTTGCCGCAAGGACCTTCCAACTCTTTCGAAAATCATTGGCAATCAAGCATTGGATAGAATTAGGTAACATCTTTGATCTCTTCGCTTTTTTATTGGAAATAGAAAATATGTTACAAAAAGGAGTAATCTTCCGTATCTTCGCATCGTTCGTTAAGACTTTTCTGCTAATCTTGATCCTTATTATCACCTCTTAAAGTTTGTGACCCTTTTTTAACCACTCTGTATAGTTCAACAGGAATTAATACAATTTCCATTCTTCTTGCGCTTAACATCATAATTCGAAAAGTTCCTTTAAGGAAATGAACTTTTTCTCTAAGTCGTCGATGTTAGTAAGTAGTCGGCCTATTGTATAATTTTTCTAGAGGACAAAACGAACAATGAAATTGTAATATTAGTAACTTGTGTTATTAAATGCATTGTCTTGTAAAGTTCTTAATGGCTTTGCATGAATATAGTGGAATAACAGGAAAGCGGTTTCGCTCACAAAAAAAAAGGGAAATTTAACGTGTTTTAATCCTTTACGGTAATATTTAAAGTACAACTCCGTTAAAAAGGATCACGTACGTGCCAACGAGAGGAATTACGTTAACGTAACATTGTTTATATAAATTTCGTGTAAAATTCTAATTGTGATGTTAACACGTTGTTGATATAGGACAATTTAAATTAAAATAAGTAAATATTTGTCGCCGTTTTCGGTGTTCTAAATGTGACTCGTTCGATGTAATTTCTCTCGCTATCAAAAGTTTTTCCTTCACTTTGCTTGGATTAATTTTAATTGTTTTGTTTGTTCCTTATTTCCTTCCGTATATTAACATAAAACTTAACATTTCTAATTAGCGCGTCTCTTCGAGCAATTTCAAAGATACCATCTTAAATATTTCGTTTTTCTGCTCCTCGCAATTTCCTATTTTATAGTAGATAGTTTAAATTAACAGTTTTATATACGATTCTATTACGAAACTTCAGGACCCAGATGACCTTTTGAAAATGTATCCATTTACACGTTCGTAACTGGAAGTTATAATAATGTGTTCACTTTTATCTAACAGACAAATAGAAAATAAAACCGAACACCTCAAGTTTTGTAACAATTACGTAGAACGTTTGCTCTTTTTTTAATGAAATGTGCAGATTGTAGTCGATTTCAATGCGCTTTTTCTTTGATACACTTGCAGAAAAGAAACGGCAATTTTTCTTTATAACATGAAATATTTGTTCTAGTTTACCTTCGTTTCTAATGCTCATGATAAACCGACGATTATAATTATTATTAATAATAATAAAGCAATTTCATAGTCATAATATAATCCAAAGTTTACCTTTTCCCAGTGTCTCAATAGCAGGCGACTAGCGGTGAGATAAAATGAAAAATCGAATGTACAACAACCTTCTAATTCACGTTCGAATGATACGATTGTCATTAATAAGGATTTCACATTAATATTATTAATATTACGCCTATCTTTTTCTCGCTCCCTTATTATCATCTACTTGCAGTCTCATGACGTAAATTTAATCGCGTTCATGAAGCAAATACCAAATGAAATATCAAATTCGCATATGTATACCTCGTATTAAAGTGTAAATGAGAAAGAGACTTTTAGGATATTGATTTACATGCTGAAGCAACAAATATGCTTTGCGGTAAATTTAATACTGTGCATCAACAAACATGAATAATTCGCTCTAATAAAAGGGCGTTGAAAATGTATTCGCACAGTCACCTTTTCCCTCGATGATAGGAACTTCAAAGGTTTCCATGACTTATGCCCATGCATAGAATTTAGAAGCAAAGATTTCCAGCTTCAAGGAAAAGTGCCAGAAATCAAAAGAAGCCGTCAACTCTTGAATTGTATTTAATTCATAATCTTATAAATTCATCAACGTAGAACTAACAACAAATAATATTAATTAACACAGGAACAAAGTAGTGGAGTTGCACATATTGATGAAAATTTTACGTAACCAATGTAAATTTATTCTTGTGGCATTAAATTAATTTTTTAAGCAAAATACGTTCCCGGAAATTCCGATTAAAACGTTTTCTCTACAAATGGAAATAGAAATTTTAGTTGTGTTATAATCATATTCGACGTGTCATCAACAGAAAGCAACTAGTCTCACCAAGACATATGAAAAATATAATAAAAAAGGAAACGTTTCATAAATATTTATGTCGTCGTTATCACGATTCGCAATAAAACAATTGCAAATAATTTTGTGGTCGTTGCTACTGGTTGCTCCATGAAATGGCACAGTTTCGTGTTTGGTCTCTTAAATCGCATTTGTCCAATTGATTTTTATCGTTCTCCATATCCATAATTCATTTTGACTAGTTTCTTTTAAATAAGGATATTGCCTTTTACAAAATATAATAACATTTTTAATTTACTTCTTCTTAATAAAGGGAAAAGAATAATTGTTTGCAGTAATAGTTGTAACCTTCGTGTTACTTTCAACACTCAGGAATATATCATGAAGAATAAATAATAATAAGTTTAGCAATTTATTCAATCATAGGCGTGCTCTTACGGAGTAACAATTACATTTCAATAATTATTTACTACAGACTAGAATTCATAAATAGTTAATTAATAACAATAAGACCTTAGAGGTAGGAAGTTATTAATACAAAGTTACATTATGAGGAACAAGCAATAAATAAAAAGGGCCAAACTTATATTTTACGAATATTAAACTTAAGAATTAATTACCGGTATTGTTGTTCACTTATGGTTTTGTAATTGGTAGATTGGACGGCGGCAATGTGCCCAATGGGATACCTTTAATGATCGGCGGCGGTGGTGCCGAGTAACCTAAAGAACCAGATCCTAAAGCAAAATTACCGTCCTGCAATCGGGTTATGCCCAATGAGCCCGATCCTAACGACAGAATTGGTTGCGTTGCCGATGGTATAGTTGGTGGTGTTGCATCGTCCGTTATTGGAGCCTTGCTTTCATACTGCGTTAAATTCGGCGCATGAACTTCTTTGATTCCGCCATCGTACGAACCAATTGTCGATTGACCTCGAAATTTACCGTTGAACAACGAGTTCCGATTGTTTCCCATCCAGCCTGGAGCATAAACACCTTTGAGGGCCGACGCGTCGATTTGTCCGTGGAATGTTTGTGCGTATCCGTTTCCGGTTTGAGGCCACGAAGTGAGTTTGTTGTTCAGCGCCGAGTTGGCGTAAATTTTTCCGCCGGCGATTGAGTTTTGCACGTTACCATGCCACACTGCTGCATTTGCCGGAGGATTACCTCCAAACGCGTTCTCTCGAGAATTTTGATTATTTCCATACGAAGTAAGATCAATTTGCTTAGGTTGAGGCCATGCGGACACGTCGAAGCTTTTGCCTTGTCGCAATCCAGCATGTTGAGTTTGCTGCGACCAATGAGGACTCAATAAATTATTTCCTTGCGGGTACAATGTGCCCACATTGTTTGCTTGTCCCTCAACTTTACCATTAATTCCCGCATTTTGAGGATGTTCCTGCCATAACGGAGTTAAATTGTTATTATGTTGCGACCAAAAGTCAATTCTATTTGGAAGAGCGGCGCTTTGTACGGGCCAAGCTGCTATTGGAACCTTATTGATTTGCGGCCACGCTTGAGCACCTCCACTAAACTGCGGCTTTTGCTGGTTTACTGTCCAAGCTGCAGTTTGGATATTATCATTACTTTGAGGCCAGAATTGAATATTAGCACCAGGTGCCAAGTTCTGGGTATTTGCTGGCCAAGCCGATGGTTTATTTACTTGTGGCCAAAATGCAAGATTTCCGTTCAATCCCGAATTCGGGGCGTTTGGCGACCACGCATAGGTTTGTGGCCATGCTTGGCTTTTACCAACGTTCGCTGCATTTTGGGTATTTAATGACCAACCTGATGCATATCCATTGTTTTGCTGAGGACATGATTCGATGTTTGCATTAGAGGCAGGATATGTTGGCCAAGGAGGAGAAGCTCCACCGTTGAATCGAGGCCATGGTTGAATATTATCATTGTAAACATTGTTATGAGTGCTTTCTGACGAAACGGAATCGCCAACAGGTTTATTCTCCGGCCATGGATTTGTTGATACATAATTTGGATTATTCGTATTCCAACCATAGCCTGCATCTTTATTGCTCCCTTTCAATGTAGAATAATCAAAAATTGGTCCAGATATCAACGAATGCGGTTGTCTATTGTAGTTATTGGCTTGTTGTTGTTGTTGTTGTGGAAGATAGTTTTGCGCATATGATGAACGTTGATTGCTAGTTGTTGCGGAATCAAAGACGGAAGCATCGAAGCGTCCATCGTCCATGAATCCCAATTGCTTTGCGTCGATATGTGTGACAGACGATGGCCCATAAACGGGTCCCAATGAATTGCTTAAATGACTTGCACTCAATTGTCCATTGAGTGAGTTACCCAATTCCACATTATTGTATTGCGATGTTGCAAAATGTGAATTTCCAGCAGAAACAGCATTTACCACGAAATTTTGCATCGATTGCTCGTGATGTTGCACGTGCGGAGCTACGGTTGGCACTTTAATTGTGGACACATCGAATTTGATGTTTTGTAGACTGCTATCATCGAGTTTTCCATATAATTCTGTCGCTCCAGTTTTGGCGGCATCTGTTACACTTGTCGCAGTAAGCTTTTCTTTTTCGGCAGACTTTTGCGTCGCCGTTGCGCTAGATAACAATTCGTGATCCGTAGATGATGCATGCTCGGATGATTGGTCTTTGGTAGCGATTCCTTTCTCAGTGGACACTTTCAACGATTGTTTATTAGTTTGTGATGGTGTGTTGTAATTATAACCAGAAAGCTGCCTGTCGTTGTATGGCTGATGATTGGACGAATATTTGGTAAGGTCGGCGCTTACGAAATCCCCTTTAACATTGTTCAAATAATAACTGGAACGATAATTTAAAGGTAATCCGTAACCGTTCAATTGGGTAATGCCAGTATTAGAATCTTTGTATCCCAAAGAAACTCCACTATTTCCACGTTTGTGTACCTCTTTCGCGGTAACAACCGTTAACAATGACAACGCACTCAGAAACTGGAAGCAATAAGTTAAAAATTCAATTAATGATGGAGATTAATTATTAAAATATTCAATTACCAATCTCATTATAACTCTAATGCGTGATGATGTGAACAGGAAGAACGACAACAATTAAATGAAACATTTTTCAGAAACGTTATATTCTCTTATATACCCCTTCACTAATAATAAAATGACAATATATAAATAAATTTAATCGTAGAGCACACGTATGGTCATTGGGTTTTAAGAGAAAAAAAAGTGTTTAGAGGGGCAATTGGATAACAGGTAGGCAAAAGAAAAAGTTTCGTAAAAAATAGACTCCACCTTACTATCATAATGATCATCTTCAGCGTTCAAATATAATATAAAAGAAAATAGCTCTAGAATGAAAGTACGATTTTAAATAAATCAATTTCTTTTATGAAAAATAATTAGATCGTATGGAATTCATTTACTTGCAGTATACAGTTTAACGATTAGTTAAATTTTAAAATTAAACACAAAATTTGTTGCCCTGCTCCACAAACTTGTAGATATTTCAATCATTAGCATCAAATACTTTTTACTCATTCGCATTTTTTCTTTCTACTTTTTATGGCGTTTCAATTGAACAAATATTCTTTCTATTTAAGTAAGTCCTCTAGAAATGTAGCTTGTACAATTAAATTGTTCAAAATTTCTAAGTAAATTTAATACACGAAAATAATTTATTATTGTTAACAACATTGTGAATTAGGAATTAATTCTAAACTGTGGCATCTCATAAAAAATTTTAACACAAACACTTGATTGCTCCAAATTCCTTTTCAGTTCACTTTCTTTCAGCATTAATTTGATACATTCTCCTACGATTATCATAAGAACTAGCCGGGCATTACTCATAATTTAAATTTGTTACTAATTTAATGTTACTTCTATGAATATTTATATCGAAGAAGAAGTTGTATTTTATTTTGGCGAAATTGACACAATGACAAATTAGTTGATATAGAAAATTCTAAGGGTGAATTTTATATAGACTCCAACGTTCTGTATCAATGCCGTTTAAGGTCCATCATGTTCTACATTCTAATCCTGACCGCAATCGATTTCGTAATTGTACGTTTCTACTTTAATTTTAATAATCGTTCAAATATTTATAAGATTTTTATTGAAATACTCATAATTACTTTAATCCATATTATAAAAAGTGTAATTATTTTATTCAAGGTTGAATTACATTAATTATTAATTTAAAAGAACGTTTAATCACTTGCACGTTGAGCCCTAAGCCTTGTATAGTGTGTCTTTACTGTTGTAATAATAATTATCAAAATCAAATGAAAGCGTCATAATTAATAAGACTTCATTAAATTTTCAAAAAGCGTCAACAAGAACTTGAGTGAATTTTTAAAATAAACGTTAAACAACGTAATTACCATTAATACTGTTATAATGTAACAGTTGCTCGTGTTCTCGAATCGTCATACTATGTGGGAATTAATTAATAATTGATAATAATAGATTATAAATAAATAATATTTTATTACTTTTAAATTACTTTGTACTTACGTGTTCTCTTTGTAAGAAAAAAATGTTATTTTAATGTAATAAGTACGACTATAATTTTGCATATTTAATTGTATCGATATTTTATTATAGGATAGTATTGGTTATGTGGGTTTTCTTCGTTCGTGACCATTAAAAGGCAAGAAAGGAAATAGAAAAAAAGAAATACTAAGACAAACGTTATAAAAATGAAAGTATCGTTTATTTATCTTTAGATTTACATAAATCTACAGAGAACTGCTTTTCATAGATGATACAATAATGACTGAATCATTCAAATGGCAAAGAAAATATATAACTAAATAAATGGGAAATTTATTGTTGATTTCTTTTATTAAATTACAGCTTTGGTTCTATAAAAAAATAAATGCAAATTCACACGAATTTTCAGCTATAAATTTAATTATCGATTCAATTAATTTGAATATTATCATAAAATAATTAATCATTCTACACTCATTTAATTTTTTGAATGGATGAAACGATAAATTTCGAATCTTCTTTTAGGCGGAAATTGAATGATGTTTTCGAGATTCATTAATTCCTTTTCCTAGTTTATTGCACAATTTTAACGAATAATAAAAGGGGACTTTACGATTATCTTTTCGAAAGGATTTAATTTACTGAATGATAATGACGATTCATAAGGAAATATACAACAAATGTTGTTTAATAAACTGACATTTTATGAAATTTATTTGTTAAAATTCTTACATAATCTTTAACATTTTCGACAAAACCTCATTAGAATAAAGATTTTTCTTGTAAGAAAATTTAATATTTTACAATTGATTGTCATAACCATCGATGTGTAACAGATGTTGTGCAAAATGACCGTAATAATTAGAGCATTATAATCTTGCTATAACATTACACATATTCCCACATCACCCATTTACATCTCCTTCATGTGCAGATGCAATTGGACAGATTTGAATGCCTACGATTATAATAATCTTATTGCAAAAATAACAAACTTCTTTGGAACGACCCTGAACGATTTAATTGAATTTTCATAAACGCCATTTTTGCAAGTAGTTTTTAATTGATCAATTTCTTTTGAAAACAGAAATTACGCCAGCAAAATATTTTTCCTTTACCTACTTTAGTCAATGTTAAATACTAGTTTTAATGAATAATTTTATTTTATTCTTTAATTAATATTGTAGACAAAATTTGATGATTTTGGGATTGAAAGATTTGCAAAAATTCCACTTAAAGTATTTCACCACTATGAATATATAAATTCATACAGCATTTTGTAGAAAGTTATCCTAGAAATGTGATCAGTGATATAATATTCAATATTTACTTGTAATTAAAGCCATCGTAAAAGTTTTACTTTTACATACATTTATTGCCCTTCTTTTTTTCTTAGTGTTTACTTAATAAATTCACCCATATCCTTACAGCGAAGAAAGCAAATGAATAGTAAATAACAAGTTATCTACCTAGTATAAACCTTTAATTATTTCACTATCAAAATAAAAAGAAAGAAGTTAGTGTACAACGAACAACTGTAAATACGAAGAGAAACTTATCTAACATTTATGGGTGTAACTTATTAAAATGTTGTCAAGATTAATAATAGGATATTCCTCCGTAACACTATTACCAGATTTGATAAATCTATAAATGAGTATAAGTTTTCAAATCATTAATTAAAGAGAATTCTCGGAAAAGTGAAAGAAAATCTATCAATAATTGCAATAATATTCCCTTTTTTCTTTTTTCTTTAACAATACCCCAGAAAACCCGTGTTATTATGGTCTAGCAGGAAGCCTTGCACAGTAATTAAATATAATGATAATAAAATATCCTCTAATTAAATTGGAGAAAGGTATATTAAAATTGATCCAAATGAAGGTTTAATATAATTTCGATTTAATATTTTATTGGCTATTTGTGATGGTTTTATTTTGGAATGCATGATGTAAAATGTGTTTTTCGCACCGCGTTCACTAAATAATAATAAATGGTTCACTTAAGAACCACTCGCGTAATAATGTCAGTTGCACAATTCTTCCACATGAACGGTTTCATCACCTTCAAATGTATTATATTCATATGAATCGTTGCACCTTCGCGTTGCAAAAGCAAACGCATTAATTCTTTCGCTATTTAAATTTTGATAAAGTGTAATTTAGATTTTTGTGAAATTACTCAACAACCTTAATGCCAAACAGCAAACTAATTGCGAAATTGTAGAATACTCCTCAAGGAAATAAAATTTTGCGAACCATTCTCTTAAGATTTTTTTCTTTATAATTATAAAATTTATTTCTTCGAGTCATCCTGTTCTAACAAACAATAATTAGGCATTTTATTTCTTATTCCAATCTGCACAGCTTTATATCGATATTTATTCGATGACATTTTGATATTGTTGTCTATTGCACAATTTTCATTAAAGTTCCGAATTAAGCTATACTTTCTTCTGCGACTGACACTATAGCCTGTAAATTAATATGTAATGGCAGTAAGAATAAAAGAAAAATAACGTGTAATCGCAAATCGTACCCACACTTGAAGTTTCCTGTTTAGCGAACCATTAAACTTCAGGTAACGTATTGAAATGTTAAACTCAACTATATCGAGAGCAAATTAATAACGTCCATTCATAATTAACCCTATTTCTAGATACGAGTATTGAATTCGATTAGAATTGGATTACGCAAGAGAAATGAAGGTAAATTAAACACATTCGAAATTGTTTGGGTTACGAAGAACTAATAAGATGAAAAGAGTAAAATTGAACAAAAACACGATTGTACATCGTCCAGCAACCACACCCAGGTTCATTTTAAAGTGAAAGTATTTCGCTGCTTCGAACGGTATTCCTTTATTCTCGAATGTTATACTCGTTTTGGCCGACCTAAGTTCAAATATCTCATTCGCTTCATAGGAAGATACTTCTTAAAGAATATTTCTAAAGAGAAATAAATCTCTTCGTCGTGTTTAATGATTATTTTATTTCCGAAAGGATATTCAACTTTCCATTAGTACCAAATTAATCCAACCTAACCATTAATCACCAGAGATGAATTGGAAAAAATTCAATTTAGATTTTATTAATAACGTTACTTTCATGATTCTCAACTTTCATCTCAAAACCAATTTCATTATTGCAAGAAGTTCAGAGTTTGGAGCATATAAAATGAATTAAATATTTCCATAATTATTATTTATCATATACATCGCGACGTAAATTAAAATGATATTAATCACATCAGCCACTCTAAAATGCAAAAGCTTGAATGCGTCCCGGCGCATCCACCATAATCGTTATTGCTAATATAATGCAACAACTCGGATACTTTTAATGGATTAATTATGTTGTAGAACAACTTTATAATATTACGAAAAGGACATTAAAATACAGAGTAATAAAATGTACTTTATGGCCATTTAAATCCGCCTTACAAAATGGTTTTATATTGTTTACAAAATTCATTTAATAACTCGCTTCTTAGAAAAATTAAAATTACATCAATAAGCCTTATAACGCAAACCTCTTGTACACCAATTAATATATGTAATATCTACTTCCTGCCGAATTTTGAATGAAAAATCAAACGAATTGTGTTTGCAAAATATTCAACAATATAGCTTTTAAGTGTGTTTCGTATTACCAAATGAAATCAGTTAAATATAAATAAATAAATAAATTGAAAATAAATAAGTGATTTGTAATACATCCTGAGGATCTAGCAAGAAATCGTTAAATAAAACCGTAAGCTAATTCCCTTCTAGTAAGCTTCGTTGCCAGTCAGGAATTTGTTCTTGCTTCGTTTATTCGTAGTTACATTCAATGGTTTATCGGTGGACATTTGCGTGGAGGCTTCCGATAAAACCGGTTGTTCTTCGGTAGCATTTTGTATGATCGTGGATAGAAAGGAATCAGTTGTCGATATCGTTATAGGTTTGGTCTTGTTCGAATGTAGAATGGACATCGTGTAATGAGATTCTTCGCAGTTCCTGCCGGACGTACCTTCTCTGCACAAACATTTATAATAACCGTCGTCTTTCGTCAATGAAACGCATTTCGCTCCATTCATGCACGTGTCCGGATTGTTTTCGCAATAATTTAATTCTAAAAGCAGACATATCATCGCAATAATTTGCGATAAAATCTAACTGAAAGATTACCTTCGTCACAAAGCATTCCGCCCCAACCCGGGCGACAATTGCATTCCCACGGTCGGTTGCACGAACCGTTTACGCATCCCGGATAAGGGTAGCATTTGTCGCAATTCTTGCCCGACCAACCGACTTTGCATCTAAAAATTGAAGCGTTAATATAAACGTTAACGGCCGATTAATTGATATGCAATGAGTGACACACATAGTTTAACTTTCTACGCGCTTCCAATTAAAAGGAAAGGAATAGCGCAAGAGCCGTCGTTGGATATTCCTTACCTACATTCGCCAGGTCTCCTGCAGTATCCGCGGTCTTTGTGACACGTTTTCGAACAAATCGCTACAAATATAGATCACAATTAAAAACGTCGTTAACAATACAGACACAGAGGTTTGAAATTATTTATGGGTGAAAGTGTACGTGAAGCGAATGCAAGAACGCAGGCAACGATTTACTCCACTGACCTCACTTTTTCGTTGTATTGTCTTTATAAAGGGAGAAATGAAATTTAAAAAAAGGCAAAATTATCTTGTCCCACAAAATTCGATTTGCAAGAACTTTCGCAAACTAAGATTATTAGGTCACTTACGGTTCTGGCATAGGATTCCAGTATAACCGGGGAAACATTTGCACTCCAACGGCTTATCGCAGTAACCGTGCTGACATCCGGGCAAAACTTGACACTGTTTGCAAGTGCTTCCGGCCCAACCCAATCGACACTTGCAGTCCCCGGGCGTGTGGCAGTAGCCGCGAGTCGAGTGGCAATCCAAGCGGCATATGGCTTTAAAATCGAATTGATATGGTGAAGATCGTGCGTTGAAAGAAACGTAAAATCCTAATCGGACGAAATGTACGTACGTTCCGAGCAGAAAATCCCGTCCCATCCTTCGTGGCAAACACACTCGAAGCTAACGTTACAGTAACCGTGCTGGCAGCCGGGCAATGGTATACATTTATCGCACCGCTCGCCGAAGTAGCCGAGCTTGCACAGACACTCGCCGGGACGATTGCAGTAGCCCTGCAATGGGTCGCATCCGGGCCGACATTTCGGCACGTCGCACAAATCGCCCGTCCATCCGGGTAAACATTTCACGTCGCCGTTGTCGTCGCACACGTAATGCGAGTGCTCGTTTTGCGAGGTCGGAATTTCGCACGCCTGAAATGAGCAGTTTTCAAGAGTTTTCAAGAACTTTCAGAAATTGTCGTGAGTAAAAAATGATAAACTAAGTGCACTGACCTGTTTCTTCCATTTCGGTACGAAACGCGCCGCAGTTGCCAGATTAACGCCGACTGTGATGACTATCGAGAGAGTCCAACATTTCGCGATGGACAACATCGTTGCAATAGCTCAATTCATCAGGTTTCTCTTCACCAAAAAAAAAAAATGATTGGATTACGGTTATTGAATGCGATGGTAATAAGGCTGGAGAGAATAAGCCGTCCTTCTTGGTGCGATGAGCGTAGCTGTACGAAGCGTGACCGTGAACTTGATTCTACTGCTTGCTGGCACGAGAACTTCTTTCCGTATAGTATGGCTGATGACCTTCTTCCGTATCCAGTTCTTGTAAAAGTTAACTGTTCATTTTACGATGTATTTTTGTTAACGAATCACAGCGTTTATAACGAATTTTCTATTTAAACATTGATTATTATATTATTTTAGCGTATCGCTCAACCTAGTTTCCCATTTATTTTTTCTTTCGCATTCACGCGAAAATCGTTGTTTATTAAATTTCGAATCGGGACTTTTTAAAGCCAAACATTCCCGTTACCCCCGTATAATTCTTTAGTAACGTTCGATTCCTTCGTTAATTGACTTAATTGCCTCGCCATAACACTAACAACGTCCGTTATGTATGTGCGAAATGCACGAAGGAAAATTTTCTATTCATTAACGCCCGTCTTTAACACGAATCAACAAAAAAAGATATTAATAAATTACAAGCAAACTAGAACCGTTCGGAAAAGCCTTCGAGTTACCATTAATGCTTTTGAGGTCAAATAAGTGAGACGGGAAGCGTTCAAGATACTTCTACATCAATTTATTCTTGAAGCAAATTAATTTCCGATTATTGTAATTCTTACAAAAAAAAAATATGTACAATTTTTTATTAATTGCAATTCCGTGCATCACTTGGTGGTGACATCTTCGAGCACTTTCAGTATGCGTTTGTATGCTACACGTTTCGCATTGTGGCCGAAAACGAAATCCTCGTGATTGAAATCTTCGCCGATAATCTCGTGTATACCGTATCTGGCCTCCTTCGGTAGGGTATAATAAAAGTTGCGTACGTCCTACAACGGAAATCGTTACAATGCGAAGAAACTTCTAAACGAACTAAACGAACCCTCGGCGTTACGGCCCAATCGTCGGCGGTGTAAATGACGTAGTGCGGTATCTTAATCTTGCGGATGTCGTACGTCGGAGGGCTGCCCGTTCCGTAAACTCTCAAATTCTTGATCGCGCCGAAATCGTACTTTTTGAATCCGCGCGTTATCAACGCCGCGGAGTGATCGATCACTTTCAGCGACGTGCCGGCGGGCAACTGATTGAAATAGACCGGAATCCGATCCTGCAATATAAAATTCGCAATTTCATTAGCGACCGGCAATCGATGTTATCGCGATGGCGTGTCACCGGAGTTATTTGCGTCCTCGGTCCGTAAAATTGATTATACATCTGCAAACAGAGACGCATCAATTCCGGCGATTCCAGGCAAAGCCGCGCGATCATCGCTCGGGCGGGTGCGGCTTGCGAGAATAATCGTATGCTGCGAAGTTGCTCGGACATTTGCTGAAAGATTGAAAGACGGACGCGGTAAGAAAAGAAATTGTCGCGATGCGAGGATGAAATGCGAATTACCGTCATCATGGGCATCATTACGGCCATCGACTTATACGGCGATATCATGTTTGATAAGGTGTATGCGGGCGCCATATAGATGAACATCTTGATGGTTTTTTGGGCGTCTTCCGGGAGAGCGGCGGCGTACATCATCGACAACGTTGGCCCTAACGAGTGACCGATATAGATGATATTGCCGGACTGACCGGTTTGTTTCTCGATCTCGCGAAAGAATGCCGGCAAATCGTAGAGACTCAGTTCGTCCATGCTACAAACAACGCAAGAAAAAAGTAATTGCATCAAATTTCTATTCAACATCTCTCACCTGTGATCCCAATATTCCAAATCGTGAACGGTTAGATTCACGTGACCTTCCGAATATTCCGTTCCTCTGTAATTAGCGATCCACACGTCATAGCCGGCGTCGGCTAGGACGTATCCTGAAATTCATATCAATTTAATAACGATCAATTAAAAGACTACAAATTCCAACGAACCCAACGAATCCTTGCCGATACCGAAGAATGTGGCGCCGCTCGACACGATGCCGTGCTGTAAAAATATCGGATCCTTTTTGGCGTTCGGTCGGTTCTTGTTCGGTATGCGGAACAAACTTAAAATGTAACCGTCTTTCGTAAGGACTCTATGTTCTTCGAATGGGTAACCGTTCGTACGTATAACATCGGGCTATTGAAATGTTAAAGATTTTTAATGTTAGGTGCATAGAGATAGATAAGACTCCGCGTTTTTTTTTTTATTTTGCGACATGCATAAAAATTTTTATATTAGTGCTTTATGAAGAACTGAAATTGTTAAGTCATACAACAGAAAAATGTAGTTTGCGCGAAAGTTTGCCTTCACGTTTACTTTGAAGAAAGTTTTGTCATTGCACCTCAATTTCTCTGGGGGGAGTATGGGCGAAAGAACGTCCAGTTAATGGTTTCAACCGACCAAAAGCGGTGATATTGATGTCTATGACAAACAGCGCCGAAAAAAATTCGAGACGAGGAATTGGAAGAATTATTCGTCGTAAGTGATGCCAAAACACAACCACAATTGGTTGATTCATTGAATGTGACTCATGCAGGTATTTGCAACCTCTTACATGAAATGGGAAAGTTTCAGAAGGCAAGAAAGTGAGTGCCCTACGGGTTTGCGGAAATAAGCAAACTGATACTATTGCATGATAACGCCGGCCCTGTTGTTGCAAAACCGATTAAAGGCACTTTTGAAGAGGTTGGATGGGATGTCCTAACCCAGCAGCTGTAATCACCAGATTATTAATTGTTCTGGTCAATGGCACATGCCCACTGTGAGCAGGACATCGAAAAATGCATTGGTAATTGGATTGCTTCCAAAGAGAAACGATTCTTTGATGATGGAATCCATAAATTTCCAAAAATATGGGAAAAGATTGTCATTAGTGATGGAAACTTGTTTTTAATAACATTTCCTTGGCATTTTCCTTAAATTATCGAATTGTGAAACCGTAAGAAACAGCAGAGTTATTTGATCAAATAAGTTTTGCATTATTTTGACCTTGACAAAATGTCTCACCGCAAGTTAATTAAATGAAAATTATGCCATTGTAAACGATTTTAATGCTAACATGGATTTTAGTGACATTTATATTAGAAAGAAAAATTTGTATGCAATAAATTATAAAACAATTAATTACTGAATAATGTTTACATTATCTACTGAGACAGAAATATATTGATTACGTAAAAAATACTTGCTAGAATGTTACTTTTTAATACAACGGAACACGTGATGGAAAATGGATTTTTTTTGGTATTACATACATACAAAATTTTGAACCTTTGATGATTATAAAGTTCCAAATTTATATAAAAGTCTATTGCCATCATACAATTCCAATTTTCACAAATTACACCTTGCCAATAGAAGATTATCCTTAGTTGACAGTAGTACGATAAGATCACACCTTGTTCGTAGTTATTAACATATTCTTTTATAAATATGAATCATTATGTATGTAATTTTTTTGCAACCAATTACTTCATTTCTTGCAATTTTCTACCAATCCAATCCAGTAAATAATTACATTTTCCAGAGTTTCACAATAATAATCGCACAACGAGTTCACTATTAACAAAATAAATGATTATTCTTACCAATTTTAATTCGGCCGCAGCATCGTACCAACATTTGGGATTATCCTTAATCGTATGATAATCCTTAAATGTTGGACAAACGTTCCTCTTCTCCTGTCCAACAGCCAAATTTAATAAATTGACAAAGATTAAAGCACCGATTAGTACGTTCATTTTACTTGAACTGACTTTATTATAACAATAAGACTATTATTATTAGTGTCTTTCTATTCCTTGACCACGATACGTATGATTAATTTATCCGATACAGATTGGTTACAAGTTCAAAATATCTATTAGAACGCACTTGTGTGTCTCTGCCTATTTTTTGCTGCCCCTTATTTTGCCTTTTCAACCAGTTTATTAGAATACGTACTTCAAATAATGTTATGCATAAAATAAATACCTTGCTAATAAAAGTTTTACTAAATGCACATGTTGCACTGTTCGTTTTTTAATTTGAAGGTAATTCTGTTAATTATCAATAAATAAAGAGTAATATTAATATGCAAGTAACTGCAATACGCAACAGCTTTAGAGAGTTTAATGTTAATATTATAACAATGGCTTTTTATTATTGGATTAAGTAAACCTCTTGCACGAGTAAAACGATGTACTTTTTTTTTCAAGTTCATTGTAATTAAAAGCACAACTAATCAGCTGATTATAGATTCAAACTAGCGGTGCTTTCGGTTTGATCAAAATTACATTGATTCACTAAAATATAATTTTGCGTTGCATTTGCCCGACTAATAAAAGTTGCAAGTCGGTACATTCATCGTATGACTTAGAGGTTTTAGAAAGGTTCATAGTAAGTGGTAATTAACTTAATTCAAACTATGATTTAAATATATTAACTAGATCCGGAACTTTATAACTTAGAATTAAATTAGTTTTTTTCTTTCTCTATTGCAATTACCAATATAACTTCGCTTAACTCAAATCATTCGCACAGTTTTGTGGTTTAATTCTACAATCTGGTCACTTGAGTATATAGCATAAAGCATTTGGCTTAAATCATTTAAATTTTGATCCAAAGTACTCAATCCAAAACGATATTAAAGTAGTTTAACATCTCAAACCATCTTAAAAAAAACCTTGACGAGTTACAATTTGAATGATGCTGCGTGTGAAAAGAAATGTGAAAAGCTACTCCGACCAACAAAGCAATGGATTGAAGAAGATGAGATTCCTTTTATATCAGTTGCAACAACACAGTGATAATCTAACTCGATTGCAGCATTGTCCATAGTCCGTCAAACTGTGTAGTCCAGATGAAAGGAAAATTTTATCTCTTACAATTGGCAAGCAAATTGGCAAAAGAATGGAAAAAGTGCATTAAGAAAAGGCCTTGAAAGGAAACTGTGACCTATAATTCGAATTAAAAGTGAGATTCCTTGATATATTTCTCAACGCGCTTCAATGTCAGACGCACTTAATTTACCGGTGAAAATCATTTGCTACTTATACGAATTACAGGTTTATTGCACCAGCATCTGCTGGTTGTACTGAATTTCTTTATAATTTAAAAACTTTATTATCATCAACAATATCACAAGTATAAAGAGAGAGAGAGAGAGAGAGAGCAAAAAAAAACAGTCACGAGTGCAACCTGAATTGGCGTTCTTAATTAAACAATTCAACTACAAAGGTACAAAAAAAAAGTTGTTGCTGTTGATTTTTAAGTCGTATTAATATTGATCTTTGATCCTGCTGAAGACGTTCAGTATCTGATCATAAACCAATTTTTTAGCATACCGTCCGTATAGGAAATCCATATGATTGAAATCGACGTTGATTTCGTACAAACCAAAGCGGCTCTTTTTTGATAACGAATAATAAAAGTTTGTGGCATCCTATAAAGATGGGACAAAAAAGCAATAAGCAAAATTTGAATTAATTGTTACGTTTTCATTAATCACCTCTTTGGTGGTGGCCCAATCCTTAACGGTATACATAACGTATACCGGGACTTTGATGTTTCTCACATCGTATTCCGGTGGAGACGGTTGTCCGTAAACCTGGTTATTCTGCACTCCGTAATCGTACTTTTGGAATTTATCGCGCACGAAATCGGAGATATGTTTAATAACTTTGATGGATCCACCGGCGGGTAGGAAATTAAATATCACAGGCACCGATTCCTTCACAGTGAAATTAAAATACAATTTTCGATAAACGTCCAAATTCAAAAATTTAATCATATATTACCGTTCCAATTTCCGTTATTGGTCCGTAAAACTGATTGGACAACTGTATGCAAAGTTGCATAACTTTCGGATTCTCGCGGCAAATCATGTTTATGAACGCTTTCTGTTGCGATCCTTGCGAAACGAGTCGCTCCAAATCGTAGTCTTGGATAAATTGCTGAAAGTTAATCAATCAAATTGCGTTTATTAATTTTCAATCCGTTTACCAATATCGCCGAACTAAACGGCACTAGATTTCTCAATGGCGATATCATATTGGTCAATTTATGTGCGGGTGCCATCATCAAGAACAGTTTAACGTTTTCGGCCGCTTCCTTTGGTAAACCGGACCCATAAATCATGCCGAGCGTCGTACCTAACGAATGACCGACGTAAATCACTTTTCCTGCGCGACCTGTCGTGTCTCTGATGTAATTTATCATCGCCGGTATATCAATTAAACTTAATTCGTCCAATCTAGAAACGAATTCAACACGTAAACGAAAAGAACGGATGCAAATGATGGTTAGAATCGTACCCATGATCCCAAAATTTCTTATCTTTCGGGTTCATCGATAAATGTCCCTCGGAATGGACGGTGCCGCGAATATTTCCAATCCACACGTCGTAACCAGCATTGGATAAGACGAATGCTTGCGAAAAAAAAGGAATTAATTATTGAACGCGTGTTTTAGAACGATTCATTAAAAGCCGATTATTTTGCCTAACGATAATTGCGGCATCCATTATAATCGAAACGGATGATCACATTGTCTCGATGAGATCTACCATTCGATAAAAATGCTCACATTTATATGCCAATGCCATGGACGTTATGTAATTTCAAGTGAATCATATTGGCAATTTCAATGCCGAGGAAGAAAATTGAGCAAACGCTTTTAGCACACACCGTCTCAAGGACTCGGCTAAGTTTAACAAACATTTCGCTAAATTGTACTTACCCAAAGAGTTATTGCGCAAACCGATGAAACAGGAACCGTCAGCTAGTAAACCGTGCTGCAGGTAAACGGGGTTCGCTTTAGGTTTCGGATGATTTGTATTCGGAATGCGATGCATTTTTAATATGTAACCGTCTATTGTGGTGACTTTGTGCTCCTCGAAAGGGTAACCGTTATACTGGATAACGTCCCGCTGAAAAAATTATCAATTATTTATCGATTTGCACTCGTAGCGTGCAATTCATAGGCGATAATTGCTGCAATAAATTTTTATTTAATTATAGCTAAAAATTAGCAATTACTTTTTAACAAATTAGTTAATTACGTAAGCAATTATGCGTAGATCGTTGTCAGTTATTACATTGGTGCAAAAAATGATGGTCATGTTTATATCATCCACATAATGTTATAGTTTATGCTAATTCTAGGCAGTTTTTTAAACGCTTCCTGATAGCGATTCTGTTATGTAAAAGAAGAAGAGACGCAATTTAAATTATTATGGTTTGTCTATGCTAAATAGATTAAACTTTATGACTGAAAAAAATAAACCTGTATGATTACCATATTAAAAATTCCTAAAAACAAATAAAGTCCTATTCATTAATAATAATATTCGCAATCTAAATTATGAAACTGCACTTGCTTAAACTTAGGAGGCAATACGTGAACTGCTAATTAGAAATGCATGTGAAACTTACAATTGTTCCCGAAGCTGCAACATCGTACCAACAATTATTGCTCGTCCTCATGGTGTAATAATCCTTAAAAGAGCCGCAAACGTTATTTTCTTGCGCGAATGCACCGATCGTATAAGATACGATTGCAAAAGCATGGACAAGTATTTGAAACATTTTGCTCATTTATGGTCAACTCTTCTCATTACTCAATTATGCGTTCGACCGTCAATTGTGACACACACACACTGATTTGATGAATAAAGTCTACCACGAATTTAAACTACGAAAAAAATGTTTATCAACGCAGACGAGCATCATCGGTAAACCTTGAATTTTTATCCAATTTCACCAGGTTGCTGTTGGTGTTGTTGTTTCGTATGTATGTATTATATGAATTAAACGTTGCATTAACGAAAAGATCATGGCGAAGAGAGAAAAATTGTTGTTTCATGTGCTTATTAAACAATGCCGCAGAACTATGTAGTTAATTGCACGATCTAATTATTATCGGGCTTTAAAGAGTGAAGAAGTTTTCGCGTAATTCTCTTCCGCAATTTGGAACTTCCTTTCATTTTGTTATAACCACTGCCCATGGACAATTAAATATTTTGTTCATATACACTTGTTTCTTAAATTGCTATACGCATAATTATATGCTAATTAAATGTATGCTCATTGTTACTTACAGAATGGAAAAAAGTTGTTGGCCCGAAACTAGAAACGAAAAATGAAAGTGAAAATACGAGGAAAGGTGGAGAAATTGTCACAAATTGCCAAATTAATTAAGATCTTTTCTTAAGATCAATTTACTAGAAATTGCCTGACAAGGTTTTAATCGGTTCGTTCTTGTAATTTGGGGTTTATTTTATAATTATGTTTACGCAAAGAAGTATAAGTACATGTAATTACTTTTTCTTTGAAGTGTCGCTAAACTGGTTATTTATACCGAGTGATCGCTTTCAAGACGGAGCATAAGCGTTTGGGACGAACAGCCTTGACATTGACATTAGAGTCATGTTAAAAATATGCGAAAATTAATTCAATTATTAATTTATTTAATAGAATTTAATTGGAATATTTAATTTGACGTATTTTTCTTATTCGGAAGCTATGCGAACAATAGTATTTAATCCTTTACTTCTGAATGCGACACTAATCATTTTAAATTCTAAGCAGAGAACACACAATTATCCTTTGTCTGTATCAAGGATAAACACTTTTGTAAACAAAATCTTAAAAATACAGGAAGAGTATGTAGCACTTGAAGGTAATGAAATTAAAACAAAAATTAAGTATGCGAAATCAAAATGTGATAGAACAAAATTCATTAATCTCTGAGTTTTTGCAAAAATATTTAAACCAACCAATTAACATTTTTTTTATTTTATAGGTAAAATATAAGTAAATCTATCAGTTTGCTATTTTTTAATGATCCTCAATATTGTTCCCAAGTATTTAAAATTATTTTAAGGTGTGTTCCGCAATGAAAGTGATCACCCGGTATACATCTTTTAGCCAGGAAAATATTTAGAATAATTAAATTCAGGTTATCGAACATAACAATCAAATTAAAATAATTTAATTTATTATATTCTGCAAAAATGGAAATATTCAAATGAAAGAAACTAATAAAAGATGTTAATTTTGTATGGAAAATTAGAATTAGAGTAGAATCTCGCTCTTGAGCGGACAGGACAATGTACAATGTACGAGAAATGAATTAGTAACATTTTTCTAATAAAAATATGTGTATCAATGTAGAATCGTAATTACATACATAATGAAGAAAGTATACGCAATTATGAAGTTGCTATATATTATTTTCACATAATAAAATGTTTAAATGTTTAAATATTTTCCATCGTAGCACCGTATGCCATAGCACCGTAGGTGAAGAAAGGAAATTCATCAACATCTTTCGTTTGTATAAGAAACTGAATCATAAGAGATACGAGAATTTGCAATGGTTAGTACTTGCACAATAAATTTTGCAAAGTTGCTTTGAAATTTCTTGAAAGAAAGGCCCCTTTTATCAACAACCGTATAAACAAACTTGAGCGCCCTGTTATAAACGGAATTTATGAGCGCTAGAGGAATATTTACATGTAAATGGAAAAGTTGGGGTCGGGACTACGGTGAAAGAACGTAATTTCACCGTAATTATTTTTGGAATAATTTGGATCTATACCTGGAAATTTTTTAGATCTTGTTTAGTGCGTCACTAATTTCGATTTAATTTGTTTGGTAATTCAAACAACTCTTCCACACGTTCAATGAACCGAAGAGATAAATAAATGTAATAATTAAGCACAAAGAAAACAATTTCATATTTAAAAAATTTGGTTTTGTATTTATTTTAGTATAAATAATTTTCTTTACAAAAAAATGGTACACGTTAATATAAAAAAAAAAGGTTCAATAATTTGTACTAGCACAATATTCGAAATCATCCGTAACGTAAAAAATCGTCGACCTTACTCGCATACGCGAAATTTACCCGTTTCATATTTACCAGTGATGACCCAAATAATGTTTAGCAACAACAATCGGTTTGGCAACGTGTATCGGTACCGGATGCGGCACGGCGACCGGATACGGTTTGGCGACCGGTACGGCGACCGGTTTTACAACGGGCACCGGAACGGCGTGCGGTACAGCATATGGGACCGGCCTATCGACCGGTACCGCGTACGGTCTGTCCACCGGTACCGGATACGGTTTCGGTACCGCTACCGGGTACGGTCTGTCGACCGGCACGGCTACTTTATACGGAACGGCGACCGGAATGTGTTTCTCGACCGGTACGGCCACCGGATGCGGCACGGGCACGCCGATATTCTTCGTTATCGTCGTGTGAACGCTGGCGGTCGATCCCAAATCGAAAGCGTGCGCATGGGCCAGACCGTGGCCGGCGAAAGCGGGACCGGCGACGGCCGGCGCGCCGAAGAAACCGTCGTGGTGACCGACACCGAACAGACCGCGTTTCTCGATCTTCTTCTCCTCTTTCGTCTCGGCCAACGAGTGGCCAACTAGAAGACATACCAATATCTACGAGAAAATGTAAGACGTGATTAGATTTCGTCATCCATTATGCATTTTTGTTTTAAATAAAATTGCCATAAAATTGCGAAGAAATAGTCGAATGCAAGAAAACGTGTTCGAATGCGAAATCAACTGGTTGGTTATTTAGGCCATTGTGTTAAGGTCAAACGACGCCATCGCTGGTAGCAAATTATTTGCAACATGATTAATTACCGGTTAAGCGCGCAGAAAATTCGCCGCGTGCAAGGCGATTAATTAAATTCGAATCAATAATTTCCCTTTCAACGGCGTATTCAGTCTATGATAATTGAATTTGAAAGCTGTATTTAAAGCGCTCGCCAGTTTCCATTCTATTGACTATTGCTATTTATAATGTAAACAACGTCCCCGCTCGACTTCGTGCCTCGTACATCTCTCAACGGGTGAAAGTGTTTTCCCATAACGTGCGATCGTCGTAATTTTCATAGTACAATGTAACTAATCAATTTCTTTTTCTGATTGGGCAATCTTAATACGATTATTGTTGAGTTATGGGCAATTAAATTGGAAGTATTGCCATATCAAAATTAAGTAAATTTTAATTGGAATTTATGTATCAATAACAATAATGTAGTTTACTTTAAAGGACCGTTAATGATGTAAAAATGTTTAATGAAAATTTCTTTTGTTGGCAACATGTGGAAAGTTATGAGGCATTAAAGCGATCCATATTTGTGTTAGAAAACCTACTTAGCGAAAATATTATTCCTGTTGTGATTGCAATAATGGCATAGATGACGGCATTGCGTTGATTATGACACTTGCTCGAAATTAGAAAAGCAATAGAGACGCACTTTTTTCCGGTAAGCTGAAAATGGTATGAAATATTGCGAACAAAATAATAAAAAGTGTTAACAATTTATTTATGACTTAATGTTTCTGCAAGTATCTTTTTATGGTAAATGAATTGCTTAGACAAAACAATGCCCGATCGGTCGTTATTATTGCTTATTTTCTATGCGTTTATGCGGGCATTAAATTTTTATTTGCCATTTAAAAAGGAATTTTTGAAATTGGAAATAATTCAAAAATATTTTTAATTATCAAAAATTGTACGTTTTCAATGCGTTAATTTGCATCAAGTATAAAAGCAATTGATCGCTTGTTCTTGTAATAATTTAAGCAAAGTATGTGATTGCTTTACTGTGTCAATTAATTAATTTGCATCGAAGCAAATAATGGTTTTATTGCTGGACCCCTCATAATTGAAAATATTAGTAGTATTCTAATATAATTCAATGTAGAAGACTGAATTGAACTAACGTTTAACGAAAAATCAATAAATAGATATTAAACGAATCATCCCGCCGTTAATGAAAGAAAAAATTAATAAAATAATTAATTATAATAATCTATTTTATACGTACCAATATTTTCATTGTGCCTCACTTAATTGGTCACCTTGAGGGCGATAAGTAACTGGTATTGAATGTCCTTTAGAGGTTATCTATATACTTCAACCCCCACTAGAATAATTCTTGGCAAACTGCTGAAGAAATCCAACTTCTATTACTCAGGGATATCATGTTAAGTGTATCTTGTGAAAAGGAAAAAAATTATAGTGTAATAACACTTTCTCTATCTAATTGGTATTCCATATTGTTCTCCAATTACTATTTGTTAAATTATAATTAATAATACATCATAATTTTGTCACATTTGTACGTATGCAAATATTTCGTTTCTATTATTTCATTATCAATCGGCAATCATCTTTGAAACAAAGAAACGATCAACCGCGTTACACTTATATGGGAAATGGAATAGTAGGAAATAAATCATATCGGTTATTTACAAATTGTTTTTTTTTGCATACCTTTAATTGTTCGTGAAAATAACATAACGTGATGTACTCATTGATTGCAGTAAGAGAGCAGTCCTTGTCGTTTCTTTAATCAATAAATTATGCATAAATGTTAACGATTGTCTACTATTGTAGAAATGTCCGTTTCAGATTGCCACTTAATGCTATTTGATTAAACAATGAAAAGTAATAAATTAAATCGAGATGCTAAAGCGATTGCATTCTTCTGCATTGATTGCTATTTGCATTGAAAGGTGAATTGTGAGTGCGCAAATTTCAAAATCAAAGTTTCTGCGATAGTTACTAAAGCTCATTGATTTTTAATCTTACAAATTAAATTAAATAAATGTGAGAATTTAAAAAAACAATACAAGGACAAGGAATCAACTAACATTGATCGTCAAACCATTTTTATTGTCTTGATATTTTGACTCTTCTAACATTGATTAGCATAGAGGTTTGCCAAAACTTAAATGTTATTGTTGAATGAACAAAAAGTTTATATTACTATGTTGTGAAGGATTTTACTATAAGTCCATCATGTTGTAACAATATCGCAAATAGCCGGAGAACCTTGTGTTCCAAAAATTAATTATGGCAAAAACTTTTACTACACATAACTCCTCTAAAGTGTAAGATGTGTAAAATTGCAAAAAAATTAAATTTCCCAACTATTAAGCAATAAATTATTAACTAATAACTTGTCCTCTAGCAAAACGAGAAGAATTTAATTTCGATTCATATTCAAATTTCGCATATCTGAGTGCATTCCAGGCGATTTTCCTCATATTTTGCAATCGCGTTTTGCTACTAAATTAAAACCAATTACCTTTGAAACCGAGAGTGCCATTATTATTATCATTAGCGAATTCTACTCGATTGTCCATCAAAAATAAATAAATCTTTAAATACGCAATTACTTTACCATAAACATATACGCAGGGAAAAAAGCGAGACGCAGGACTTCAGGAAAATATAAGTGTACCATAGAAATGAGAAAATTTACTATTATTGTCTTTATAAATTCCAATTTCGTTTCATATAAATCGCGACTGTCAATTAATGGTGCATGAACAACAACAGCAGCAACAACGACAAGAACGATACAAGAGATATTCAGGATTAAAAAGTTACATAATAATATCAACATCGAAACTTTTACATGCATACAAATGCAGAGGGATAGTTTCCAATGGATAGCAAATAAACGAAAGAAAAAAGAAAGAGATTACTTTGTATTGGGCGCAGAAAATAGGGTAACTTTGTTATAATAAACTAAGGTAACGTAACATATTTATGGCTACTTTTCCTATAATCATTTCTATTCGCATTATAATAGGAAGTTTATTTAAATTTTCTTTTTGTTTCTATTACCGATTTCTTTCGAGTATCAACAACAACCAACGATCGGCCTGTAATACATAACAATCAGATTACAACATTTTATTAGTTTTATTGAATGCGAATATAGAATTCGAGGTATTTCTTTTTTTAATCGTAGCACATTTTCTAAGTGTTTTATTGCGAGCGGAATGTACAGATTCTTTCACGATTCGAAAACACTGATTTTCGATCAGGGCTTCCAAGCCTTTTATCTGCATCGACTCGAAAACAATTATTTTTCAATCGATCATAGAATAATTTGGTAGAAAGTGTTTTCATAACACTCTTTCTGTCAGGTGGAGAATTATTCAAAAATAATTTCAACTCACAGAATTCTGATATATTAAAAATGCCATCGATTCTGAAAGGGGAAACAAATGCATTTCTATATTAGATTTTTATCGATTTTATTGAATTTATTAATCGACACTGTTCGCCACTTTCAAAAAATTAACTGCAGAATCGAACACGTACCTGAAATGCATAGGAAATGAAACGCTCAGATTGTAAAGCGTCAATGGAGAAATGCGTTTAAACTTCCTTTAAAAGAAAATGGTTAAATTATTCGTGGAAACGCAACGATGTAGCATCACGTTTGAAGCTGTCATAAAGAAAGTGGTCGCGTAAAAGACAACCTGATGAATATCAATTGCGTTTATTATTCGAATTTTATGATGTTTTAAACAATATAAAAAAGCGAATGGAATGCACAAGGAATTGCGGATGTAATTTTATAACGAAGAGAGAGACGCGAATTGCGTAACGCACTTATATAAAATTCGTTTCTAGGTTATAACGTTTGCTGTTTTCGCGAAGAAAAACTGGATTTTCCTTTTGATAAGTCTATGGAATCGAAGAGAAAATTTAATAAAAAAAACCTTAACATTACCGTTTAAGATTTCGTTTATATAATGCTATATTTTAAATCTCTCAAAGGACCTTGTAAGGATGTGCAAATATTTCATTTTTTTTAATAGAAACTGGTTTAATTTGAAATTAATATCTTAAGATAAAAAAGAATTGATTTGTTACTAATACGAAATTTTATTACACCGTTTAGCGTTTAAAGGGATTCTCGTAAAAATTCAATCGGTAGAGATAAATATCAAGTTATGGTCGTTTAATTATTATTAATTTTATTACAAAATCCAATTAACAACTAGATCTAGAGTACTATTTCAAGTAAACGCTTTGCAGAGAACTAATAAAAGTAAAAAATGCATTGGATATAGGCCAATGATGCAACTGGTGCAATGAAACTATTAAATAATCACTACTAAATACGATTAACTCATATAAATGAATCTGTTTCACGTTCGGTTCACCAGCTATTGAAGAGGAAAATGCGAAAATAAAAAACATTGCGTTCTTGCTCTAAATTACACTCTCGTTAATAACAATTTTATTTTCATTGCATTAATAAAATGATTTCATTTTCAACTAGACAAATTATTAAGTGCATTTATGGTAAAGAGAAATGTAATAATATCGCAAATACCGTTAAATTTAGAGCTAACACAAGATGCACACGAATGGAATATTGATTGATGGATTATAAAGTACAAAACGAAATCAAATAGAACAAAATAATAATTCAAGTTACTTACGATTCGATGCATATGGGATGTAAGGGAATGATGCAAAGAATGAAATCAATTTCGAATCAGCAATTTATACCGATCATTAAGAGTAATTAATAAGCATTTCCTATATAAACATATCAAGGACCGAATTGATAATGCTCCCTATTAAAAACGACCTTTTACGCGTTTAAACGTGAAGTAACATACATCAAAATTAAGTTTCACAAACGCATAAATCATATTTGTTTACCATGACTTTAAAGTTATACAAGGGGCTGTAGATTAGTGTAAGGAACTTTTCATTAATTATTAGTTTTTAAACAATAATTCGCATATGAAATAAGTAATGGCTCTTTTCTGTTCTGTCGAGGGTGTGGTAAAATCGTGGTTATAATAGGTCTCATGTTAATGTCTACCATTATTATAACTTATAACCTCTATTCTTTTACAATGAGGTACTTAATTATTGGAACTTTCTTTCATTTGAAATGTTTATTTCCCTACGAAACGTTCGATTATTTTAAGAGAGGTAAGAATGAGAATTGAATGCGTTTCTTACATAATAAGCGATTAGAAATTTGTTCATTAACTTGGAAATGCCTAAAAAGCGCGATTATCGATTACGATGAACAATAATTTAATTTAACTGTATTAAATTACGGACAGCCCGGTGCCTCCACCAAATTATGCCGGATGACCTTGTTACGATTTGGATATGATATTGCTAACCATCTTAAATTAAAATTAATTGAAATTGTACGATAAACAAGGAAAACAAGACACAAACATTCTTACAGCAATCGATATAATGTAACTGCATGTAATTAAATAAGTTGAATTCGATAATTAAAGGTAAACCGAACAATTCTAAACAATTCAGATAAAATCTCTCGAATTACTTAGGTTTCGTAAGAAAATTCTTTTTTCCAGTAGCAGTAAATTTAGATTTACAAGGTTTCTTCATGTGAACTATCTCGATTTTCAATAATATTCAGTTTCAGTCGTTGACAATCGTTGCAATGAAATATAAAAACCAAGATTAATACGAACGCAATAAAAGCCACGTGGTAATCACAATATTGATATCGATCAGTAGCAAAATAATGATGGAATATGTAAGCACATTGAATGATATAAAAAAATTATAAGGATGTAGTCATTAATTATTTAAAACAGATAATTGAAAATTATTCGATTTCATATAACGTCTAAATAATTAAAACTTTATTTACAGGAAATTAAGCTCGAATGTATCATCTTTTAATTATCACAAAGCCAATTCTTTGTTTGAAAAAACTGGAATTCTGCTTAATAAAGTCATACGCTTTTAATTCTGCCAAAGCCGTATCATAGTTCTTCTAGTTTATTATTTAATTAACAATAATAATGACATACTATTCAAAATATTTAAGCTCGCTCTTTTTTCAATAGAAAACGGATTTCTTTGAATAATAATTGCTATTATCTAACAACAAGAAAACCTTCTGTCTCTTTGTCGCGTTCGCTCAAATCCTTATTATTGTTTTAACTAACGGTCAACACTTGACAATTAACTCTTTTTCTTCGCTTATATTATTACACTTGTAGATTGCAATTAATTTCTCTGTATCTGAAACATTTTTTCTTATCCGTTCGAAGCCTTTTTTGCTCTCTAAATTACATGATTGCAGAACCATTAAACAGATTATTATTGAACAAGTTTACCTTCGTTGTTGTACTTTTCTGATTCTCAATAACATTTTACTCCCATTATAAATTTTTTGTTTTTCTTTTCGCATTTAATACACCTGCAATTGACGTATGCATAATCGCAATCGTCTGATAAAGAAGGAGTTACGAGAAAAATCGCCATTGAATCGCTCCCCGTTAAAAGTTGTTTTTGTTCTTATCGCGATAAGAGGATTGCATATTAATGAGATCGGAAACAATCCGAATCCGAATTATTTGTGGTACCAACGAAAAATGTGGCGCTTGTTACGTAAGAGTCATCAGCATTAAACTGAGCTTTTCGTAACCTTCCGGTTAAGTCGATTCTAGTGCGGTTGTAATCAGTGAAAGTGCCCGTAAACTATATCTTGCGTATCCATTCAAAAATGTCCCTGCTACCAGAATAGAGGCGTAGCCGCTGCATCGGTATAAAAGATAAACTCACTCGGATACATTGCAGAATCATTAAGAGTAGTTGTGCAGAATCATGACAACCACCAAGGTAATTTATTGCTCGCATAATCCTCTTACTTATTACTTCGCCTATCCCAAATACATCGATTTAATTAGCACGAACATTCATTATTTTCAGGTGTTGACGGCAGTTCTTCTGCTTGCCAGTAGCGTCGTTGGCGAGGAGGCGAAGAAAGACAAACGCGGCCTAATCGGCTTAGGCGACGGCCATTTGGGCTTAGGTCACGGCATCGCTCTAGGACACGCAGGCGGATTGGGAGGATACGGCGGCGCCCTGGGATACGGCGGCGGATTGGGATTCGGTGGCGGAATCGGTTTGGCCGGCGGTCCGGGTCTCGGTGGCGGCATCGTCGCCTCCGGACCGAACACCGTAACGACGATAACGCGAACGATCCCCGTTCCGGTACCGCAACCGGTGCCGGTGACGATAAATCGACCGGTAGCGGTGCCGGTACCCGTTCGTGTACCCGTTTCCGTACCGAGGCCGGTTGCTGTACCCGTACCGCAACCTGTTCCGGTCCCCGTCGATCGACCGGTGCCGGTCGACGTGCCGCGTCCGGTTCCTGTACCGGTGGCTAGTCCTGTACCCGTAGCGGTGCCGCAACCGTATGCGGTACCCGTGCCGCAACCGGTGCCCGTCAGTGTACCGCAACCTGTGGCCGTACCGGCGCCGGTAGCGGTCGGAGTTGCGGACGGTCCCGGATTAGGCGTCGGCCTTGGCGGCGGATTCGGATTCGGATTAGGAGCGGGACATGGATTAGGTGCCGGAATTGGTTATGGCGGTGGTTATGGACTGGGCGGTCACGGTTTGGGCGGTCATGGTTTGGGCGGTCACGGTTTAGGCGGACACGGTTTAGGCGGACACGGACTGGCTTTAGGTCACGGCAAGATTTGGTAAAACACGTTGTTTCACTCAACACGCATTTTCGTAACGATTCGTTCTTTGTGATTTCAATATCGTTCATGTAAAATAAACCAACACATTTTCGAACAGGATATATCGTGAACGTTGTTTTAATTGTAAATATTTATATTATTTGCTCGAGTATGTTAATTTTGCGATTATTGTAACGAATAATAATAAATTATAATTTAACAGAATTGAGGATGTTTGTTTCCACGAAAAGAACAATTAATAACGCCTGATTAGTTTATTCAACAGAATATATTAATTTGCAATATAAAATGACAGTAAGATACAGGAATAATATGACTAAAATCTAATAGTTGCATCAATTTTTAAGATTCTGTGAATTAATTAATTGGTTAAAAACAAAAATTATACATTTACTATTTACCTCTAGAACGAAAGTGGTGAATTTTATTTAAAGGAAACTATTATAATGTTTATGTTTAGGGTGACATAAAAAATGGAATATTGCTACGATTAGAAGTTTAAGCTCTTCAAATGCTTATAATAACTGTGGACGGCCAACAATTTATAGGCTCCAGTACCTGCAATAGAAGAACAAATATATTAAAACATTTTAATTTATAATTTAATAAACATTTTCATTTGCCAATCCATTACAAATTGCGTGCATACAAAATGAGTTATAAGCCGTACTACATTTTTTAAAAAATGCACAATTTACAATTTATTCATTGCGCACTTTGCGCGTTTTCGTTCCGTTATTTCATAGTTTTCTCAAGCACGACTTTTAACAATCACCATCTGTTCATTAATTGCACACGCTTCCGTGGCTGTTTACATCAACTACAAGGTCGATGTACACTTTTAGTTTTCCTATTACAAAAGTGCAAGGAAATACGTTCTCTTCAGATAAGCAATCAGCATTAATAAAATGTCTGCAATATCTACGTCGATATAATTAATCAGGTTGGTGTATAATTTCCAGCCGTTTTGTTAAATTCAAACAATTAAGTATTGCACCAAAGAAAAGTTTACCATTAGTCAACAGTACATTACTCTACATTATTTTGGAGGTTGTCATTGTGTTCCCGTTCCTTTTTGGATTGCTTCTTTCAAGAAATTTAGCTGTTTGAGGTTGATATGTTGTTGAAGAACATTAAAAAGATCCGGGTCGTTGTTGAAGAAAATTCCAGGTCGCTGGTTTGGAACAATTATCCTTGTAGGTGATAATCGGGTAGCGCAAAGTTCTAAAAACCCACCGAATGTGGAAAAGCTTCCCGACCGATGACTTCAACCTGTTGCAGGCAAATCAACGAAGTTGTTGAAAACAAAGTTCGGCAGTTATTGCTCCAATCCTTTTAAGCATTTTGTATTGAATAACGCTAAGTTGCTGTCACCATAGGCATAAAATCGTCATTCGTGAGATGAAACAAAAGCAACTGTGGTATTCTTGAAGAGCAGAACGATTGTGTGTGAATAAGAAAACAGCTGATTTGGATAAGCAAGCAAAGGCTTGCATCAAAGTTCGTAGACTTAAATTTCAGAGAATCAAGAGATTGTTCGGGAGGTCCTTCCTCTAGGCATAAGTTTTCCAAACCATCTGCCTCGAATTGCCTTTAACAACGACCCGAAACTTTTTGATTTACTTTAACAACATATCAACTTGAAACTAGTAAATTTTTTCAAATAATTGATTGCTTCTTTGAAAAAATTTAGTAGACGGGAAGATAATGACAGCCTTCAAAATAATGTAGAGGAATGTACTGTTGACAAAATTGTAAGCTTTCCGTTGGTGCATTACTTAAATTTTTTGAATGTATCAAAACGGCTGGAAATTATGCACCAACCTGATAATAAAGGATTCGCTATAAATATTTTCTAAAGCTGCCAATATCAGCTTTATAATTTCCCATTTACTATCTCAAGAATTTTCTTTCGGTTCATAATTTTCAATTCCCTTAAAAGGAAATAGGGTTTTTTAATCAATTGAATCATACAGGGTGATTCCTAAAGAGGCCGTAATAAATTATTGCAAATTTAACATTATTCAATTTCTTTCGTATGAATAAGTTTAGTTTTTTGTTAAAAGTGATTAAAGCTCAAAATTCTTAGATGGCAAAACTTTATAAACAATCATGAATATTAAGTGTTATATTCAAAACAAATACGTAATTTAAAATTTGTCCAACAGCTCCTGCTGTTGTTTTTATGTTTTAAGAGTTAAGAAGTGGCATGTATTGTTCAGTTTATAATCAGAAATCTTATCGGTAGCAAATTTAATGTATTACGCATTCTTTTTTCGCAATAAAATGTCAATCTTTCTCTACTCAAATGTTTAAATGTGTAAAAATCTTTAACCATTTTTTGAAAAAGTTAAAAAATATATTATGATGTGTAGCCGGAGTAGAAGAGCGCCCATTACATTTTTATCAAGAGTTTCTCTATACTTTCGGGGGAATGTGAATCCATGCGTGATTTAAATTGTAAAGAAACATGTCAAAAATATGTAAATTGTAATCATTATCACATGAGTACAAAAAACAATTTCACGCGAACGATCAACAATACGAAATGATTTATGATGAAAACTACTTGAAACACCAATAATTCAATTCTTAAGTGCGTCATTTATGAAACATCCCGTATTAATCGACTTGCAACTTGGAAAGTTTCATTAAAAATTCATTCGTAGCACGTGCACCGCACTCGTTTCACATTTAATATTCGTCCGATACCAATCGAAATAGGGCGACCTATTGCTATTGGCACATTATCATCGCCGATCTCATCAATATTAAGATAATATAGTATTAATTGTGAATAATTTACTTACAGCACAAAATGACGGCCAATAAGATGTGACCGATAATGAACGGTATGTTGTTCACGCTAGTATGATGGGCGAGCGCAAATAGCGTACCAATTACGTAGACGACAATTGATAGCGGATTAAAAATTAACCAAGGCAAGAACAGTAACGGCCGATTCTAAAAGAACAGGTTGATGGTTGAATTAAATAAATAAATAATTAATTCCACGAGACTTACCGTCAAGCAGCCAAACACTAGAAGCATCGAGAAGATGCAATATACGGCACTCGCAACCGATATGGTGATCAATATACTTTTCAAGGCTACAACAGGAAGAAGATGAGGATCAATAAAAAATATGTTAATTAATCTAATTGCATATGCACCCTCTGTATAGAAAGTTTCCGAACTCGTAAACTAGCTTTTGTGAAGTTTTGATTATTGCAAAAAAAGGTATAGCGCAAAATGAATAAAAACATCATATTTGTGAAGTCAGTGCAAATAATCAATAAGGGCCTAATATTAAATTCTGTTTTAAACTCGATACAACATTCTTTTATGTTTGTTTATGGCGACGGTAGTGTATTTCTCGTACAAGTATCTTAACAATAATGCAACTGCTTCAAGAGTAGTCATCGATCACGAATACGAAAACCATCAGTTAATGAAAAATAACATTGAAAAAGGGCATGAATTTTACAAGAATAACAAAACATCTTCACTGACTGTTGCTGAAATGTAGTTGGAAAAACCCTAAACTCAAATTCCACGATTGTTGAAGATTATTTGGCCAAAATTCTGGTTTTAAAACTTCATTTAACAATAAAAGGGAAATGTTTTGATGATATAAGAGCAAGCTTGCAACGACATCATGGGTAGTCCCAAAAAAAGGAGTTGAAGAACTCATTTCATGTTCCTTTAATACGTACAAAACATCATATTGTTCATCGAAGAAGATTGTATTGTTTATAGAAAATTGTTTGGACTCGAATGAACAAATCTGGCTGTTTATTTCATACAAGTTCGGAAACTTTCGAAAATAAATTCGATGGTACTCACTATGATAACTGGGTACGATACTGGGATCGCTCATATCAATTAACTCGTGCGGATTATAAGCGTAAGCGCCACTCAGTATCATGAACATAAAGGCGAATATACTTTGTAGAATGCCAATTAATATCGTGCCATTTTTCAAGCTGATATTGCAACAAAACGTCCTCAATTCCATCTTGATAGCCTGCAAAAGAAAAATAAGATCTGATTGAGATAAATTAAAGATATAATTGAAAAGAAATGAATTCCGGAATTACTTAGACGTGAAAGTGCAATTTCGTAATCTTCCATCAAAAAATGTCCAGTCTTTTGAAGCAAATTATTACTCGGTTTTAACTTAAATGCAATATCGAACGAATTCGCGTCGTATCAATTAATTCAGCAAAAAAATATCTAATTATATCAAATTAGCAAATCCTCTGCTATAATTATTTGCAAACGTAACAAATAAACACGTTTAATTTGAATCGCTTCGATGATTTCTGCACGAATCGTCTATTATTTAACGTGTACATACGTTTATTTAGCCGGAAAAAAAATTGACAACCAATCGTTATTGATTTATCCGCAAAAATATGTGCGATAACGCGCTTGTAATTAAAAAAAAATGCGAAAATAAAATGCATTAATATACCATGGTAATAAAATTTAGAACTAAAAAGAAAAATTAATACAAAGTAAAAATTTATTGTTTCACTCTCGCGCAACAAACAAACTTATCTTATAAATTGGATTTTTTGTTAATACAACAGGTATGTCAACAACATGAGATACAACTTTGAAAACAAATGTACGTCTTAATTTAATCAAATAACGCACAAAGAAATACCTTCAAGTGGGTAAAAAAAACGATTGTGTCAAAGAATATAAGTTTCTTGTAACTACTGCAGACACCATTGCAAATTGACGTTCAAAAGCGAGGAAGTATATTACGATAGATTAGAAAGTTTCCCATAAATTAACTGTTATTTTCTTAAAGCGAATAACTTAAATATTAAAATTTACCTTTACTTGAAATTAAGTCAATAATAAAATTGCGATCGAAGTATTTAATAAGTGTAGCAAAATAATGTTACAATAGAACAGCGTAGATCGAAAGAACCTGAACACAGAGCGCACAATAAAACTGATTTCTTTCAAATGTTATTGTTTTTCGTTGACCTCATCATTTACGAAACCGTAAAGAGAATTTACCTTTATTGTAAGCTAAGCGTTACGTTCACTAATCTGCCCGAGTTTAACAACTTTAATCAAATAAAAAGATTAAAACGTCTGTCTGTTATAGATATTTTTGCACGGCTCCAACAATGATGTTAATGATGATGGCCTTGGTTAGCTGGCTGAAACGAATTTAACGGAACTATGGAAACTAATAAATTTTATGCGAGCTGCTTGTTTTACGTTCACAACCTGTATACTAAAGCGTAATATTTTTATACGTACAATAATGAAACAATAGGAATTTATTGCGAATATAAGATTTCTATGAGTTACTTTTACACTCTCGTAAAGTCATATAGAAAAGAAACGTGGTTTTACTTACCTGACTACTTTTTACGGCCATTCCCATTATTTTTCTTTGGCAGGTACAACAACAACTCCTTCTTTCGAATTAGTACAAGAATCTAATTTTTAAATATTTATTTCTAGCGAGATTTGTGGATTTGAAATTATAATACAACTTACAACTGATAGAATGTTATTGAAAATTAAGTCTTAATAGAAAGGAAGCGTTTGAATTAGATAATTACATTTAATAAAGAAATCTTTCTTGCGTCGTTGCTAAACGTTAAGCTTGCTAAGTTTAGCATTGCAGTAATTATAATGTTGATAGGCTAAAATCTAATTAATAATATGAAGATAAATAATAATTTAAAAGCAACTTCGCTTAATGAATGTATTAAAAATTAAATTATTCTTACGTGTGCAGAATGAAGAAGTGGCCCATGAGTGTTGTCACGCAATTTAAAAAGCACCGGTGTATTCTGGTTAATATATTTGTCAGAGAATTTTGCGAAAATTGTAATATCGTCTGCTGCTGGCTACAAGTTTGTTTTAAAAATAATAATTTCAGCTGCATTTACAGAATCGACGTGTGCTTTAAATAAAGCTCACGTAAAAGCTTCTATTAATCGAAGTTAATCGATAATCGAAATCTTTTAAATAAACAGCACACAATTATTATTAATTTTTATGTTTAAGCAAAATGTTATTCCTTATTACGCATTTTGCTTGCGATATAATGTTCCGAAACAATTAAAGTACCGAGAATTAATTATTATGATAATAAGAGCTACCTAAACATTATTTCCTTTATTTCCATTTTCAGAGTCCTTCATACTGAAACATGTGGTTTTTCTCTCATGTAAAACGTAACGTGTTCTTATTCTTCGCTTTCTTCGTTTGCCTCCTCTTTCTTACCATTTTTCTCGATAACAAAAACTTTAATGTAGTTATTATTTAAACTATTTTTATATAGCTTATAGTTCAAATGATTATTATCCAATTTCTCGATTGTAAATTATTCAATCGTTCCATTGTATTGTTATAGTAAATAATAGAAATGGTACAATTGTAATTGGTGTATCTTTTCTTAGTTTTCACGTAAAGTTGGAACAAGATAAAGGTCGCGAAGGTTTTCATTAACAATGTCCAATAAATACTGACAGGAAGAAATATTTTCTATTTACGACTCAATTCTTTCCCTTCCTTTAAGACTGGGGTTTATTAAATTGCAATTAATCTTGACGTATATCTTCAAATTTGCATTTCTACATGACCAAATTATGGACTTATTAGAAATTTTATTGCAAACTTTCATGCCAAAAAGTTTAAGTAGACAAGATGTCAGCTGCTAGCCAGAAAATTGATAAAATAAAATATGGAACCATCATTAAGATACCCCATCCGACGAGACTAAAGAAGAAAAATATTTAAGTAAATATAGCCAATGCCCTTTGTAATGAAAGTCCCTCAATATCCTTTTGTTGGCAATTATTTTGCCTCTCTCAAAAGCAGTTTTCGATTTAAGCCGAAGATAGACCATTTCAGGTATCAACGCCAGGAAATATCGATGAAGCTCATAACTTAATCAGACCATCGACTTTGGCTAAGATGAATGGCCGATATTCTGAGTTACATGTCCATTTGGACAAGAAAACATAAATTGGAAAAATCTATTCCAAAATGTCTGATAAGATTCAAAAGCACGGTTTTTTATTCGAATTGCTGGAGCACATGATTTGGCTTTTAATGATTATTATTTATTTCCAAAGCTAAACCAAGTTTGTAAAGTTGAAAATTGTCTTCAAGGAAGATGTGATAGCCGCTGGTTTGCAGACTAATAAAATATTTCTCTAAGGTTTATAGGCAATACAGGGTGACTCTTAAAGATATGTTGAGTTAAGAGCAAGAAAATGTTTTTAATTTAACTTTCTTTGTTTCTATACTAAGTTAATTATTTGTCAATGCCAGATAATTGTATTATTTTAATATGCAGAATGTTCTAAGCAAATATTAAATTAATTACATTTAATTAGCTTATACGTACATATATTAGAATGCTATCAATTGACACAATGAAATATTAATGATAAACACCACAATATTAATTTAATTTCTAAATATTAATTGTGATACGAATAGTGTATTACTGATAATAAACATAATTTCATAAATATTTCTTTATGCTCCATACAAAACGTGGAGCTAATGGAGAGAACATTAACAAATAAGTACGTTTCAGTCATTCCATTGCTGATTGATACTAATTTGTAATAATGAAATGACAGAATTTAATTGGGCAAAATATTATTTTAACCTTGATTACACGTAAAACAAGAACGACAGAACCTTATAATTATTTTCTTGCGACGAGAAAAAAATGATTATAATTTCATGCAGATACTTTGCCTACGATTATAGTTATTTGCAAAAAGTAATTATCCAAATAACCGAGTCACAAATGAATGTTTGCTTCATTACCTATATTTGTATTGCAGCAGTTCCCATTTGTTTATTTTCTTATACACGTGCTTTATATTCTAATTAAATGTTCATTAAATTTAATTCTTTTTTATTCCAAATTAGTTTGAATTTTTATAAATCCCTATCAAATTTACAATAATTCAACAAATTCAATTCCGATTTCTATTGTTAATTTTTTTTCAATAAACTTTATAAATAAATAAAGCAAAAATCGGTAAGAAGCAAAGCATGTGCTTTTTACATTTGCCCATAATTAAAGGGTAGCAGAAATACTGGAATTATATAGGTGGATCTTTCCATCTAAAATCTGCAAATGCATTAAAAGTTAAAATAAATTAATATACGGCATTCGCATTGATTTCATTTGTTAAATTTCCCATTAGCAAAATCGTAAAAGATGATTTCCTATTTCAAAAATTAAATAACGAGAATAAGGGTTGATGAGAATCAATAAACTCGCAAATTTCCAAGTTCTTTTGCACATTTCGCAGAAACGTTTGAGTTTCGTCAATAAAAACTACTATTTATTTCAAAACTACCTACTTATTAGTGTTAGAAAAAATAAGCAAGAAAAAGTAAGACGAATAATAATAACTGTGTAATAATGTAATTATTCTTTCATTTAAAATATATCCATACTATATTAATTAATGACGTAAATAGCTGGAAGAAGGATACACATCATATCATCATTGGCTGTTGAAAATCGAAGAAAATATATGTCATACCAATGATTATCCTTTATATGTGTATGTGTATAATGTAAGTATCCATCCATCCCCTCTAATACAAGCATACTGATTATAATTTATCAAAAGGTTCTTCGTTATAATAACATCAGTATGATATTAACAGACGTACCATAATCATAAAACAAAATACATAGAGAGAACAACTTAAAAACGTATCCATCAAGAACTAGCATTAATGTTAATAATAGTAGCCATATAAAGTGGAAAGAACTAGGGAATGCCATCAAATAAAAATAACTAATAATACGTTTTGTTGCAATATAATTCAATTTAATTGAACTTGAAATTTCGCCGTTCTCGAAGTAGTGTCGTATGAATTATCGTCGCATATCGACAAGGATCCTCTCAACATTGTTCCCGCAGTTCAATCTATTGAAACTAATTCGCGACACGGTGCGTGACAGGCAATTGAAACCGTCCATAAAGATGAAATTATCAGTGAAAGTATTAATTGGTTCCGGCGTCACGCTCTTCGTGATAATCGCGTTCGGTTTCATAGGGTTTCCGAAATTTCTGAAAAGCCAAATCAAGAAAGTAAGTGCGATGGGGAAGGATGATCCGAAACGGATTCGATGCATTGATTCCTCGGATTAATCGCATCGATCGCTTTTGTCTATTTTAGCAAATCGCTCTGAAACCGACCAACGAGATCCGCGATATGTACGTGAAAGTGCCATTTCCGCTCGAATTCAAAATTTACGTATTCAACGTGACGAATTACTTGGAAGTGGCCAAAGGCGACACGCCAGTCTTGGACGAAATTGGACCGTTCTTTTACGAGTAAGTCTTTCTTTTATGAATTTTACCTAATATGCGCGTTATTATGATAGACATTTGTGATATACGCAATCGTTCGCATAATGCTTATTCACGAAAATTAACGGAAGTAATAAATAATACTCCAAAAGTTATGTAAGTATAGTTTTTTTATAATTAACATCCATTCGCCATTAAACGAATGTTCATTACAAAGTGCCCATAATTAGTAAAATAGCAATCAACAAATTCCTAAGAACGTGTACGAGATTAGTTTCGCATCGAATACAAAGTTAATAACTTGAGACGTTCAATAATACAATTAATCGTACTTGCAAATGCAACAACTAGTCAAGAAAATTTTCTTATGAATTAAAAATTCATTCATTCATCATAATAAACCCCGAATGCTCCAAGAGCACAATTTGGTTTCATTATCTCTATTTATATTTATCTCAAGTCGAGTACTGAAAGGCAAAATTCCAATTACCCATTCAATAAAGTTAATTAAGTTTATAAATAATTTTTAAAATCAATTCTCTCTATTAAAATCTCGTATTACAATTAGAATGAAACTGATACCATTTCTCGTTAGGGAAAAGGTGAAAAAGCAAAGTACGTGTAAGTTATAAAACATTTTCGCGCATGCAATTATAAAGTTTTAATTGTCACAGTAATTAGAGAACCCATTATAAGTTTATAAAATTTAAATGGCGAGCGAAAATGATGGAAATCCAATACGTTATTAATTGTTTATTAAAATATTTATTTGCTCCACCTTTGGCCAATTTTCCTACGTCGTTATCTTTTAGCGTATGATGGCATGATAACAAAAAAACAGCGAAATGTCATCAACAATATTTTGCAATTATATTTAATTAAGAAGTAATTAAAAGTTAATTAGGCATTAATAAAATCGCATTAAAGCAATAATTTGGGTTTAAGGGAATGGAAGGAGAAGGTGGATGTCGTTGATAACGAAGCTGAAGACTCTTTGACGTTCAAAATGAAGAATACGTTTATATTCAACAAGGAGAAATCGTATCCTTTAACTGGCAATGAAATTGTGACCGTACCGCATCCTCTCATGGTGGTAAGTATATTATAAACCAAAGCTCTAGTTGGACTTCTTTGTAGTTGATACGACTTTGAAATTCGAT
The DNA here is from genome assembly GCA_963695495.1 of Hololepta plana. Taxonomy (NCBI): domain Eukaryota; kingdom Metazoa; phylum Arthropoda; class Insecta; order Coleoptera; family Histeridae; genus Hololepta; species Hololepta plana. The sequence goes on along the minus strand of OY968831.1, from coordinate 13,203,139 downwards.
CGAATTTCAATGATTTATTAGTCATTACGTCATTTTTATACCAAATAATTAATATTTTCGAAGCAATTAAAGAAATACATTTACCTGTCCACCTCTTGGGGGATTGAAAATTGATTTCCAGGCGCAAAAAGATTTGATTGAACTAAAGTTTAATCTGAAACTGAAAGCAATTTGTTAACAAGTGGATTTGTCCAGTTTTAGAATTGCAAAATCGTTCGTGAAATATATGTCAACAATTATTTCCTACTTTTTAGTTTAGTGACTTTAATCATTTGTTACCAAAGAAAAGAAATTACTTAAATATAGTAGAATTGCTTTGGAAGTAATTTTCCACGCTTTTGAAAATAGTAAGCGTTAATTAATGAAAATAATGATTTCCAAACGGCGATATAAAAAAGTTGGCGGATGCCTGTTATAATTTAGCATTAAAAATGAAACATTTTAAATAACTAAAATTGTTTAAAATATTAATCTCGTCTTGCGAAACTTTATTAGTTCCATACGTAGAAACTCTAAAGCCAATGCCATAAATTATTAAACTTAAAATTACTCTCCTATTAAACTTCGTCTGGAGTCCCCATTTCGTAACTACCAATTTCAATATTCGATTTAATTCCATGTTTCATTTTCTAATCAAGCGAATCGATACGGTAATATTTTAATCAATTGCCACTTAAACAACGCCCATTATAATCCAATCATTTATCGTTAAGCTTGGATTCAATTACAAATACATGACGTAAACCATTTAAAGCATCAATCATTCATTAATTAATACCCGTCTAACTGTTACGTTTTAGGTTATTGCGTTGGCCGTCGAATTAAAATCGCCAGGTTTGTTATCGCTGGTGAACGGCGCATTGAAAGCCCTCTTTCAGCCGGAACATCCGTTCCTTACCGCGAGCGTAAACGACATATTCTTTAACGGCATCGTTATCAATTGCACTACCGACGACTTTAAAGCTCAAACTCTGTGCACGAAACTGCGAACGGAAGGCGAGGATTTAGAAATCGTCTCCGATACCATCTTCAAATTCTCCCTGCTCGGTGCAGTACGTTTCGCATTATTTTTTTACGAGAGCAATTTAGAAAGATATTTAGTAGTTAGGTGTATGAGAGAATACTATTAGGAAAGAAGAATAGTTTTCTACGTAACATTCTTCGTCATTCTAATTAATGTACGATGCATTCAACAGGGCAATTATGTCAAAAAGAAAGTTATTGCAGAGTCTGCTGAATAACTGAGTAACGCAACTTACGAGTGCGGTTTGATATTTAACTTGCTTCATATAGTTATTGCAAATTCTAGCAATAGTAAGTTGTTTCAAAGTTCGTTGCAATTGAAGTGTTTCAAGTGATAAACAAAGTGGATAAAATTGGAATTCGAAATGTTATTCAATTCTGCGTTTTTGGACGGGAAACAGCGAAGGAAATCCATAAATGAATTCTGTCCACGTTGGGTGACTCATGTTCTTCCTAAGGAACCCGTTTATCTTTTGGGCGAACGAGTTTTAAACCGATACAAAAAGCAAAAACAGCAGGCATGGATTGAAATCTACAATAAAGTCAATGAAGTAGATAGACATTGGGCGAGACAATAGACACCACGAGTATTTGAAATAAACGAAAGTAATTTTATCAAAGCGTGAGTGTTGTGAAGTTCTGGAAGGAATCCACTTCTGCAAAAGAATCAGGAAACTTGAGGAACGCTGGCACAAGTGCTTTGGACTTCGAAAGGACCAGGCAAAAACTTAAATAATCGTTAAAACCGAAATTATTGGCTGCCATTTAATATATAAGGAAACAAATTATTTATCAAGCCACCCTCGTAAGTTAAGTAAAGCTTTACGAGCTTTGCGAATGTCATGCAACAAGCTTTTCCTTTTGATTTGCTCATCTTTCAGCAAACGTTGCTTAAATAATACAAATAATAAATTGTCATCGTTCGTCTCTCCTCTCATACTTTGGTACCGATTTCTTTCTAGCTTGCCCTCGTATTAACTTCGACTAATTCAATTAATGAAACGATTGATTTCCCTAGAAAAATGCTACAGCCGGTAAACCGTATACCGTCCTAAGAGGCGTTAAGGATTATCGCGACGTTGGTAGAGTGACCGTTTATAACGGCAAAGACAACATTGACATATGGCCAACGGAGGAATGCAATAAATTCGAAGGAACGGACGGCACGATATTTCCGCCGTTGCTGCGAGAAGAACAAGGACTGATCTCGTTCTCGCCGGAACTCTGTCGCTCGTTCGCGGCCGATTACCATTCGGACACTGTTTACGCCGGCATCCCGGTTCGCAAATACACGGCCGACTTCGGCGACATGTCCACGGATCCGGCACTAAAGTGTTTCTGCTACACGAACACGACGTGCCTGAAACGCGGCACGATGGACCTGACGAAGTGCGCGGACGCGCCTATCATCGTCTCGCTGCCGCATTTCTATCTCTCCGACGAATCCTACTTGAAAGGCGTGCGCGGTCTTCGTCCGAACGAAGAGGAACACGGTATTGTTATCTTGTTCGAATCGGTAATGCGTTTAAGAAACGAGATGAATAAGTGATAGCCAAAAGTATTTCCATGCAAACCGTCGATCATTTGCAGATCACCGGGTCGCCGTTGTACGCCAAGAAGAGGTTACAATTCAATTTCCCGTTGAAACCGATCAAAAAGGTCTCGTTCATGAAGACGCTGCCGGAGGCGTTGACTCCAGTGTTTTGGATCGAAGAAGTACGTCGTAATTCAAATTCGCTACATGAATTATTAAGCGATTTCGTTGTGTTTCAGGGCGTCGAATTGAACAGTACGTTTACTAAACCGTTGAAGAATCAATTGTTTAGAACGATGAAAATAATGAACGTGATCAAATGGATCGTCGCGGTTGCCGCTCTAATCGGATTGGGAATCGGTGGATTTTTGCACGTGCGGCCGGAAAAGGCCGTCACAATCACGCCGGTCAATTCGAACGGTAACAACAAAATAAATGAACCGCAAAAGAATGTGATCAGCATGATTAATTCTAATTTAGATAATAGGGAAAGAACGAACGGCTTGAATATGCCGGGGAAACAGTATGATAAGTATTAAAGACGAGAGTGCGAAGATTGACGAAGCATTGTGATAAACAGAAAAAGAAGACGTTTATATTTTTTATAAAAGCGAATCAGGAAAATTTGGACTTTTGTGTTTCGAAGGGGGAAGAAACTTTATTAGAAAGTAGCGTGCACGTAGATTGCAAAGTAAAATAGCCAAATGCACGTTTTAAATTTACGGCAAAATGCGATGACAAAGAGGTTAACTAATAAAAGACAATATTCAGATAATTGTACCACCAGTTGCTTAGATGATGTTTCTTCTTTTGTAGCGAGAAGCAGTTTATTTTGAATTAGTTCATTATGAAAGGGCACTTTGTATTTATTAGTTCACAATTATTGATTAATATCGCTCCCAAACTTTCCGTCAATTTGCGGTTTAATCTATCGAAGAATTATAATGTAATTAATATAGAACGATGACTAAATGTTCGTATTTCAATACTCTCACGCTAAAAGTGTCAATACACTAGCCCACATAAAATTTTAAACATACTGTACGTTTAATCCGGCGCATCCACCAAAAACCGATAAAACGTTTGGGCAACTAATTTGCACGAAAATCGTTTTTCGCGTGCAAATTTAATAAGCGGACGTTATTAAATTGAGGATTAATTTGATAATTACTGCAGTTTGCATAATTATTAAATTTGCAACTAATTACATTTCGAGCATTATGCAAAAGTGTTTGTCCATTAGAAGTTAATAAAAAGTAATATAAACGTATTCAAAGGAAGTAGCTTTATAAATAAAATTGGTACTGTTTGTTTCTTTTTGTTTTGTTAAATGAGATAATATTTTTATAAATTAGAATTAATGAGAATTATGCAAAAATTCAGGAACAACGAATTGTTATAAAATGCATGATTAAGTACGTTATTGAAATAAAATCTAAATTGGAGTAGAAAGTTTCAATTATATCTTACAGATCCCTACCTTAATTCTCTTTTTACAACGAATACAGTCTAATAGTTGGCAAACGTTTATCATTTACTTTCTACTCAACGTTTTCCTCCATTAATCGATACCAATCTTATAAGTTACATGACATTATTGCAAAATTTCGTAACACTGTATCGAATTAATAAGAAATTAGTCCTCCGTTTTTATTATTACTAAACATTTATTTTTGGTCTCCACCTAAAGGCACACACTTCAAGCGTTAATTAAAATTTGTCAAACAACATCGTGTGCCCATTATTCTCTCTCTCCATCGCTCGATCTTAAATTATTATCAACTTGAAAAGAAAACATGCAACATTAACTATCATTTAAATATATTTACATATTACAGAATCGAATTGCAAACAAAGCAAATAAAGGAAAAGAAACAATCACACGATCTAAGCAAAAAACAAACGTAAAAGAAAAACAAAAAGTCTCAATCCATTTTAATAGTTTTCCGCAAACTCAAATTATTACCAAACATGTTGTGCAACAGTTTCATTGTACACTTAATACTGTAATAAAACAACATCAAACACAATATTATGATCGACACGACGTCGACCAGATAATACTGTAGCGCGTTCATGTCTTTCGACGGCGACTGCAAGTGATAGGCGCCGTTGTGCCGCAGTATGTATTCGACCCAATAAACGGCACGCTCCAACGGCGTCTCGTTCTGATCTTTCAACAGTAACTGTCGCCGTCTGACCTCGCGCTTGTACTTCGGATCGTGGATCACCTTCTTGATGCCCCACAACAACGTCTCGGTCGTCAACGTCGACAGTTCCAATTTCAGCGCGTAACCGTCCAGTTCCGCCTTCGCGGCGTTCGAATCGTGATCACAGAAGACCGGCAACGAGACGATCGGCACGCCGTGATAAACCGTCTCGAACATGCTCAAGAGACCGCCGTGCGTGACGAACGCACGGATCTTTGGATGACCTACGACATTGAGGAGTGGAATTTTGCGCGAAATCAAACGGCATAAATACCTAAGAGATCTTGCTGCGGCAACCATTTGCTCAGCATCACGTTATGCGGCAAATCGATCATGCTCTCGCCTTCCCACTTCCACAACACCCGTTGCGGCAATTGTTTGAACACGAGCATGAACATGCGTCGCAAATATTCGGGCATGTTGGCCGCTTTCACCGACGAACCCATGCTGACGTAGATGAAACCAGCGTCGCCGCTACCGTCGATGAACTTCTCCAGTTCCTGCAAATGTGTTTGTCCCTTTAGCAATTTCTATTTTGCATTAAAATCCAGAGCGCTGAACCACCAATTGAACCACGAACCGACTTTTGATTGATTTAATGTGAGACCTTCGCAGGAATTTATTTCGACACACAATGCCTTTGATTAATTTTTATTGTGGGAGCTGAACCGAAAGCGGAAACAAACGTTATTGTTTCCGGAACCCAAACAAAACGAACCGATATTTCATTTCGTAAAAATAGTACATCTGGGCTTCGAATCGTAATTTTTTCGTTTCTGATTTCACTTCAGTTCTATAAGAAGAAATATCAGTTCGGTTCCGGTTTCCATCCCGGGCAAAGACAACGGTTATACAGGTTTTTCTGTGGTTTAAGCATTTTCAGAAGGAGGAAAATCCTTCGTGGGTGAACCACGCAGTGGAAGGCCTTCAACTGGCTCTTTTGACAGCCCAGGAATAGTGCACAAAGAGCTTGTGCCTCAAGGCCAAACTGTTAAGAAGCATTTTTATCAAGAGGTTCTTCAAAGGCTTCGCAAAAGCCTCATGCGTGTGAGGCCAAACATCAAAAGCAACTGGGTGTTGCATCACAGCAATATCAACGAACGCGTTTTTGGATGGTAAAAGCTCAGATTCCATACTCGCCGGATTTGAGTCCTTGTGACTTTTCCTTTTCCCGTGAGTAAAAATTCACCTCAAGGGTCTCATTTTGGCGCTGCAGAGAACATTCAAATGGCTGTAACCGACCAGCTGAAGGCTATTCCAGAAACCGAGTTCCAGCACTGTTATGAAGAGTGGACAAACCGTCTCCAGCGCTGTATGGCTTCCCAAGGGAACTACTTTGAGGGAGACACTGCTAAATTAGAATTATATTCAAATTTAAAGAAGTTAAAACTCAGTCTCATTACTTAGTTTACAGACCACGTATTCTCGATTTTCAGTTCGGTGCCCATTAATTAATTTTTAATAACGACCTAAAATACAGGGTGATTCAAAATAATAGCGGCAGCGCTTAATGGGTGATTTCTCTCGTTAAAATAAGCAAAAAAGTTCCCATGAACCATGGTCCAAAAATGCTTGACCTTCGAGATATCGACCGTCAAAGATCGATTTCAAATTTTATTCATAAAAAATAAACCAAAGCATATTTTCTTTTGAACTTTGGGGAATCTTAATTTGAAAAACTGCTGGAAAGTGGTGTTCTCGATGGCCTACTTCTTTCCAAAAGCCAAAACCTTTTTACCTTCAGTGTTTTGACGAGTTTTACCGTCAATAATCAAAGGCGAAGATTTCAAATTAAATCAATCAAAAATCAAACCAAATTATTTGTAAAATGAATCGCAAAAAAAGACGATATTTTGGCTTACAGTTCGAAGCCTCGATCACGAACAACTTACATTTGGTAGAGCTTTCGACGGTTTACAATGAATGCAGGCAATTTCCGCAACGTTCGGTAGGTACGGCCGCGGATAAGTGACCGTATAGTGGCCGTTTTGTAAGATGAAACTGACGTTCTTCGAGATGTCGTAGACGTTCGGCACGTCGTTGCCCAAATGTTTTCGCAGCACGTCTTGCAAAATGAACCGCACCATTATGCTGTGTGCGGTATATGCGATCATGTACCAAACGGTGTTAACGGTGCGTTCGTAGAGATTCATCGAGTCCGTGAACGGTTTCGCGACGAACGGCGTGACGGAGTACGGAGCCGGACTGCCGGACAACGTTATCGAACCGGTATAAAATGCGACCGTGTTGATGTACATGAACGGCACGTTAAAGTAATAAGCCAGGCCGACGGAGCATTCCGGATAGGCGCCGTCCATGACGATCAGGTCGAATTTCCTTCGCACGTACAAGAATTCGGCCATTTCGGGATCCGAGAGTAATTCGTCGCAGGCCTAAAATGAGAGTTATGAGTATGGGCGAGATCGAGAGTGATGAGCCAAGTGAAAGGATCGTAATGGTTGTTTGTTGTGCGTTTAATTAAGGAAATGATAAGACTTTTTTCTTCGTTGAGCAGCCTCTGCAAAATCTAATAAATATCAAACATAAGTAGCAATTTATATGCACGTAAGGTATGGATTATTATCACTATTATTATTCAACACAACTGATCGTTAATTATATAGGAATGGCAAAATTGTAAGTAACTGTGCCATTTACGTTCGGAGATATAAAATTAAAGAGACCGAATAAATTTCTACGCGGAAATGCGCTTAATTTAATCAACTTTTGGTTATAACGCACATAATTAGCATTTAAATAAACCAACAATATAATCATTAAGAATGTTATTAATGTCGAACGTTTGCCACGTTAAAAAGTTGACAATTTAATGATGCGTTAAAAAAAATCTATTTAATCGCAGACAAATTTGTTTCGCAATACGTGAACATCGGACTTCCTAATTACATAACGTACCGGTAACATCGAGCAATAAAAATTCCAAACATTTAACCTGACGATGAATAAAGGTATAGAAGCAGAAACGATTTGTTTTGAAAAAGGAAACGACAACTTTCTTCTCGTTTGAACACATTTCTTTTATAAGAATCAATCTCTTAACTCATCGCCAGATGTTGTTACGTATTTCGATATTTTCACTTTAATAATAAAGTAACATAAACTCTCCTCGCTTAATAATTTTCTTTTGCAAATGGAAAAACTTTCATTCGATCATCAGTTACGTAACGTTCATTAAATAATGCGTGTAAACCCAAAATGATTTCAGGAAAGAAGAAAAGGAGGAAAAGAAACGACAAACTCGTGCAAATGGTAAGTTTCTCGAAGGAGGTGACGTAGCAGAAGAAAAGTAAAAGCGTATACAAAAAAAAAACAATATAAACGTAAAAAATTAATTTCTGAAAAATTGCATGCAAGAGAAAGTAAAAAGAAACCAATTGTTGTGTTAATCGTAGATGTTGTTAACGATTTGAATGAGAGGTTTCAACGGAAAGAAGAAGTAGAAGAAAAATGAATGTAATTTAGATGGAGGAAACGAAGACGTTCGTATATATTTAACTAAATAACAAGACAGGAAAGTGGCGTGGAATCGAAAGAGATCGATTGCTCTTCGTGAAACGTCATAATCTCGCCGCGTGAAATAATTGAGTAAAATAAAGTACCTCGTATCCGTAACGGATAATATCTAATGGCGGTACGGGTTCTTCGCCGCGCATTCTCGCACCTAATAAATCCCAATTCGTGTAATTCCTAACGTAGAACACGAGACTGCTGGGCGTGATCTCTTCTAATCCGTCCAAGTAGAAATCGGCAGGAAATGCATTGATAAAGGTCACATTGTGGCCTCTCGGTATTAAGCCACGTGCCATTTCCCAAAACGGTATTTTATGCGATTTCGTGCCACCCATCGTGATCATTAAAATATTTGCACAATCACATATGCTAATCATCGCTAACGCCGTCCAGATGCATATGTAATTATGACGCATTTCTAAAACAGAACGACAAATAGCAATTAGGCCTTAATTAGCACACATCGGTTGTTGTCTATCAAACGAGAAGGGCATAAATTATATGCTCTGCTAAAGCTCAGCAATTCGCTTTGTTTGTTGTTGTTTTTGAAGACTTTCGTTGTGCAAAATTTAAGGTAAATAAAAAGTGCCAGGCAGTGGCAACAAATATTTGACCAACTTTCTCCGTACGGTCAAGGTTGTTTCGACGACAATTATTCCTCCTGCTTCTTTCTGCTTCAGATTCATCTTTACAAATTACTTCTTTTTCGATGTTACGTCGGTATCGCAAATTAATCGCAAGACTTAATCTTATTTAATTATTGTCCTTAATATTGTTGCAATCGATAAAAAAACTGGAACAACTTGTTATATAATTGAATCGTTTACCACGCGCACTCTAACACCGATTTAATTAACGAACGTAATTGATCAAGTAGCAGACTTTCTGCTAAAATTTTAAAACCGTTGAAAGATTAAAGGTAATTTGTGAAGAAATTAATTATTGTTACACAATTCTTATGTGGAATTAGCATAGAGAAAGTAATGGATATACACATTGTGGAATTCAATAAAAGCAAACTTTTGGCGTAAATATTTCCTCGAATCCAATCTCTTGAAATCGCGTTCTATTTTTCATCACTTCTAATGCAGGATATTCATATAAAACCATTTCCAAACATGATTTCATGCGTTTTTTTTTTTAGAAAAACATGTTGATGTGCAATTTTTTTAAATGTTTATTCCTTTTAGCACAAATCCGTACTATAGAGCGGTCATTAACCATTTAAGGCAGAAAATTCCAATGGCTTGTTTTTTTAGGAGATTAACTGAAAAATCGGCTCACAAAAACGGACGTTAATTAAGCTTATTTATATATAATTAATTTAATTTAATATAAAGTAATAACCTAATCAATATTATGAAAGAAGGGAATGGTGTTATTTGGTCTGGGTAAGTGTTGTTGTTGAGCAATTTTGCTTTTCCTGTGAGCAATAACCAATAAACGCGAATCAAAAACGAATTGAACCATTATAACTGCAAACACACGATCCAATTAATAATGAGTGGTACATAAAGAAAGATTAAGAGCAAAGAAAAATTGTAACGTTGTGAAAGGGTCAGATAAAACAGTTAGACATAAATTATAGCTTTACAATTGGCAAAGGAAAAGAAATAGTGAAAGACGTTACGAATGGCTTTAAGACAAGCGGAGCAAATGGAATCTCGAAGAGGAGACATCAAAATAAGGAATCGATGGCAATGAAGACCGAAATCAAATTAATAATTCGTAAAATAATCATTGTAAACAATCCTTTTTTAACAATAATTATTTATAATATTATTTTTAATACCTATCTAATAATTGTTGAATCGTAATAAACATCCATATTAAACAATTAATTGTCTTGTTTACTATTGATTTGATTTTAGGTATCAAATTGTCATCCGAATGTGATTAATTGCAATTAAATATGGCTAGTTAAGGTGGTACAAGTATAATAATAAAGGAAGAAATTTAAATTTAATTGAAACACGTTCTCTTTTAATGGACGCCCATAAACGAGTACTTGTGTAGAATCAATCGATTGGTTTGATCGATTGTCGAGAAAATTAGTCGATTTATTTGTCTGACTGTTAATTTAAAAATGCAGACGTTCTTGTAACAATCTTGCGTATTTCTGAAACGTATTTATTTATGAACCGCAATAAAAATACAACTTTTACTTGTTGTATTATGTAAACTAAAACGATTTATTATGATATATACCCTGGATATATTTTATTATGTTACAGAATGGAAATGCCGTTTTTCTGTAAAAATCCATGCAGTAGTTTGCAACAACGTCGTAAACTTTATTGCGATTAATTTCTCTAGAGACCTTTTAATCAATACGAAATGGAGAAAATTGGAAAACATGGTTTAAATAACGATACAAGGAATAATAAACGTTTTGATCTTGAACTTTAGATTTTACATTCAATGAAGTTCTAGGTGGATTTGCACAATCGCGAGACTACCGAAAAAAACGTTTTTATTACTTTTACTGCATAAGTTGAACGACCTCGCGAAAAAAAGGAAACAATAATAAATGCATTATCATTTATCCATTTAGCAGTGATTTGTAATGACATTTTTCAGCAAGTTGTGAAACGAAATATTTTTTGATTAGATGAAAGATGCTTTTTGTTAGTCAAAATTACAATCCAAAACAAAGCAAATAATTAGATGAAACGATTCGAAACTTTCTCATTATCCGCACGCGAATATAAAAAATACAATAATTAGAAACTATTTTTTGCGCGCAAGCAATAAATTCAATTTTATTTGATTCTTGAATAAAATGTTAAACACGTACAATAGCAATAAACATAATATCATATGCAAGGTAAACAAGATAAGAATTGCATCGACAATTGCAACACACTTGCGAAATTTCATAATTTCACATTTCCCAATCATAAATGTGCAAATTGAACAACATTCGTTTAAAATCTTGTTGACTTGAAACTTGTTAAAGACAATAATATTTTTTTTTACAAAACAAATCTTATATAACTTTCTTAGAGTTTAGAAAAAAGTTTAAACCTAACAGTGTTCTACTTAAGCTTCATGTTACCATATGGCAGAAGGATAATACCTTTGTACGCGTCTGCAGAACATTATGGAGAAAATATGTTGACTTTCATTGAAGTAAGTGTTACAATATTTAGAATAGAAACCATAAATTATCCGGTTTTTAGAGCACTCGAAACACAATTAGTTTAAAAAGAGGATTTCCTTGGCCAGAAGGCAGCCATCAATTTTATCATTCCTTTTTGAATAATATAGAAGTAAAGCATTATTCATTTGCATTTTCACTAAATCCTGCTGCAGGACTACAAGTTTTATTTGAAATTGCTGCATTCCATTTATGTTTAGCGCAATTCATTTACTTGTTCATATTATTTTCATGGTAAAGTCCTATATGTTTCTATTCAATTTTGTTGCAGTAAAATGATATTTTAAGTATAATTTATTGCAGAATTTTGTAATAAACATTAATCAAACGTTGTTATTGAACTTCAAAAGAAGCTGTTAAAAGTAAGCGAATGACTCACTAAGTACGGTGTAGGTTGTTACAATGTAAATTTCCTATAAATTCGAAAGCAATTGCATCCTTTCTTATAGCAATAATAATCCAAAAAGAAATTAAATTTCCTTTTTGTCACAACTACATAATTATAATAATATCATTCAAGCGTATAAAATACATCCATCTCATTCTTCTTACAAAGAAACAAACTCTTTTTTTTTTAATTGCATCCTACTGAAATTTATTTGTTTGCAATTAAATATGAAACAATAATATCATTCAAATATTGCTCATTTCTTTAATCTCAAATATGCGGATTCAATACGCGAAATGCAAAAGCAAGTATTTCCTTCAATTTTGAGGAAATATTTTCATAAAAAATAATTAAAGTTTTTCCAACGAAATAATACGTTCTTATCCTGCTATTTCATTATTCACATTATTATTAACTCCTTTTCACATCAGGTATCAACAAAAATAGTAATTTAGTAATAAATATCGTGGAAGTAACTAAATTGAAAAGAAAGTTGAATAATAATCGTAATCATTTCCTAGTGCGCGAAAAATTTGCACAGCACGAGAGAAAAAAATAAGTAGAAATTATTAGCAAAAATTTGCTTGTTGCCAATTTATGTCCTTACGTAAGTCTCGCATTTTACCATATATTTGCGAAGAAAATTAAACGGAAGTTGATGAGTTTCACTGTATCAGAATTTTTAAAATGTTTTCATACTACCAAAAGGAATTATTAATCTAATTATAATGATTCCATTTTAATGGACTAAATTTTTTTTTTGTAATGTCTTTCTCTTATTCTAAAATATTTATCTACGAAAGCATTCTATTTTTTTTGTTACACATCTTTTCACATTTCTTCTTGTACTTAAATCAATTCCATTAATTTTTTCATTTGTGTTACTATTATAATTAATTAATTAAATCATAAGAATTTAAAAGTATAGATAATGAATCTAAACCAGTTTAAATGTCTCTTAACAATCCCTTTAAATTACTTCTTTGGCAATTCTCTTTTAATGTTTTTTTCTATAAGTTGTGGACTTTGAAATTATTATTTTTCATCAAACTTCGAGCACTTAGAACACTTAAATTAAAATAGAGTTGTTTCTTTTTCAGAAATTCTCTTCAAATAAGATCATAGGAAAGTTGCGTAACATAGTTGAACCCACTTCTAATTTTACATAATATTGATATTACTTTTTACCGTTACTTAGTAAATGAGTAACTTAATAGGTATTTACTATAGAAATTAATAACGATATCGAAAAGGTAAAGTTTAAATGTGGAGCTGTCGTCGATAAAGTACGGTCTACCTACCTTTTCGAATTTACTTTCTATAAGTGAAACCAATAACTATATCGGTATAACAAATTATAGATTAATATAATTATTATTATTTTAATCGGAAGTTACAGGTAAACGTTCTACTTATTCAGAGATAATATCGTAATATTTAATAATATGCATCAATTAATTAGTTTCACCAGATCATTATTATAATCATCAGGTGCTTAACGGAAGAACATTATTATTAGCAAAGTTTGAATTGACAGCGAAGACAAAAAAAAACAAGAAATCCTCACGATCGATTAATTTCTAAATAAACTGTTCATCATCAACTAGCACGAAGGCTTTTTGAATGTATAAAAGTAAAAACTATGTAGTTTGTCTCTGTAGTGAAAGGAAGATGCTGATTATTTATTATAAGGAACCATGAAGAATGCGAAATTTGAAAGAATCAACAATGTTCAATTTACCTTAAACTTAATTAAAAAGAAAGTTAATACAATACTCACTTGTAATTTATATTAGGTATTTGATTATCTCAACAGCATATTAAAATTAATAAAAATTATCGAATAATAAAATGACACACTTAAAAAGATTATAATTCGTTCGACCGAACGATACTTCTCAAGATATCATCTCAAGATGTACGAATAGAATCTGGTCTTGTCGTCCAAAAATTCGAAAATAATAATAAATTATCTTTCAAGACACATTCTACAACATTAATTGACTTGCTTACACTAACTCTCCGGCATTAAAATTGAACGTATATCTTTTTCAATGTTTGGAAAGTAGGAGAAATGGTAATGGGACAGAAACGTTCTGGTGGTGTTATCTGGCTTGCTTATGTAAAAATTGTCCATTAATAACATCCCAATCTATCTAAACTAATCACCAGTTGTTTTTTTTTTTTCCTTTTTGGTCAAGGATTCTATTCCAAATAAAGGATAACGAATCGACAATTATAATTAATACATGGATTCGCTGAAAATATTGCATTGCTTCTAGCTGTTTAATGGAAAATATGCAAAATCTCATTGCATCGTCCCATTTGAATTATTTTTCAATTAAAGAATGTATTCTTTAATCAATTGCAGCAATTGAAATCATTATTTTGTTATTAAAGAGATTTTTATCATTTATAACTTATCCGGTCGGATAATGTGCCCATAATTAGATTTTTATCATTATCATTAACCTTCGTGGAGTGCGACCGGAAAATGGAATCTGCAAATCAAAAAGCGAAAAAATCAATTATTTTTAGTAAAAACGAAATCTAACATATTTACGCAACCCAACAGCTTAAATTATTTGTAAGCTCGCTAAAGAAAATCGCTAACGTTTAAACAAATTCTGATTTGCGGAAGGTTTCCGAAAGATTAAGAAAAACTTAATTTCTTTCGATCTGGTTGATGGAAATAAAACAGTAATAAATTACCCATTACTATATATTAAATTATTATTATTTCTTGTAGTATAAAGTTGCTTGCTTATCAAAATGGTGTTACAACTTAATTTTAAACCATTTAATTTAGGCCAATGGTATTAACAAAGTAATAAAAAACATTGCACATAATCCTCTTCTTTAAAGAAAATATTAAATAAAAGTGCAATTATATAATGTGATTTTAATAATAACATTACAGCAAATTTTCCTTACATATTACATCAGTCACAGGTGTAAGAATATTATACAAAATATACAATTTATTTTATACACTTATTGTTTCATCTTTTGGCAACCATATTTTGTATTAAATCAACCAATACATTTATTTTATTTTTTTAATTATACGAATGTAAAATTAAGAGAAATAATGGAATTACTTATGTTAACTAAAATTACTTAATAATTAATCTTTAACCATATAATTTACATAAACTTAACTCACAATAGTTAACTTTTCTTTATATATTTTCATCATTGTAATTTTATACTAGTTACTTTACCCTGTCACTAAATAATAATTACATGATTCTGATTATTATAAACTAATAATTCAACTTATAATCATTTCATAACATTTTACATTTATGTTTTGAGCTTACAAAAGGTCATTCTAATAAATCCGTGCAATACCTACTCGTTTCACACCTTTACACACACGTGCTTCTTCTACCGGTACATAAATAAGACAAAACTTAATGTTGAAAAATTAATGTATGGAAAATATTTATCAAGTGACTAGAAACAAAAATTAGAGGAAATTTGTGATTAAATACATGCTCTTTTCTCAAAATAATTCCAGACACATTATTCTATTATTATTATTTGTCATTTTTTTCATTCTTCATTTCTAAATAAGTAGGAAACTTTGCGGTTTCAATTTTATCTTTCACTTTAAAACTTGGATAAAGTCCGATTTGATTCGTCCTTAAATTCTTTCCTTTACTGAAGCCATTCCAATGATTTCCCGCCACACCGATTACATCACCGGCAATCATACTTATTTCACCTGCACTTTGACTATCATGTGGAAGCACTGCAATTCTATTGTGTGCGCTTTGTCCCCCATAGTAATAAATATCATCTAATGACCTAAATTTATTAGCAGCATCTGGATAATAATTTTGCATAATTTCATACGCGACACGGCATACCTATGAAACAATTGTGGAATTAATAATGAAATTCATAACTTGTTTATTACATAATAAATGCATAGTAACTAAGCTACTTTTACTTACTTGCGAGGAAAATGTGCATACCAAATAATCGCACATTGATAACATGTGTATATCTATTATTATGCCATTCAATGAACTGCCAGAGTATCTGGTAGACACAGCTGCAGTTTTTGATATATTTGGATCACCAATAATTTCATAATGTGGATATTTAACTTTGGCATCAGATATCACTTTAGGATCATCTGATGCCAAATATATTCTTCTTTTCTCCACATGTCCTTTCAGTTCCAGCTGATTATAATATTCATCAACAGCATTCATGTATTCTTCAATACCATGATATGATGCTTCTGTTCCCACTTTATCTGTTCTTCTAACATGAACACTAAAATATTACTATTAACTTTAAAATTTGCAAATGAGTGGATTAACTTGCCCAACAATTGGTCTTTTGAAACCTAAATTTGTAATAGCTTCCTGTATCATGGAAACAGTTTTAGACTGTGGTCTTAATAGATACTTCAAAAACTGACCAACCCACCACACTATGGGATCACCATGTAATCTTGTTAAGCGTGGTGCTAAATCTTCTGGTACAGTTAAAGGAAGATATGGAGGTCTTGGTGATAATGAGTCTATTATAGGCAATGTCAAAACCTGAATGTCAGGAGTTCCTTAAAAGAAATACATTTAATTATGTTTTTAAGAAATAAGTCAATAATAATTACCTGGCCAATTACTAGTACTCTGACCAGCTGGGTCGGTACAAGTCTCGCTAAGAGGTAGAAATATTTCCTCCCATCCACCTTTATGATACCTCCATCCTTTAGACTTTAATATTAGCATTCTTTGCGTACCATATGCCACCATCATGCAATAAACAGCATGATGTAACTGACAGCCATAACCACAACCCTGAAAAATCCAACTTTGAAATCTTTGCAAAACATTAATTTATCATGCACACTTTATTTAAACTGCAAACTAATTTTTTGGCAGTATTGCAATCTGGAGGATTTTGTAAATATTTAAATCTTCTTTGTACTAAATCACTTAAATCATTGGACTCCTTTTCTCTCCAAAGACCATAACCATCTGCTTCTGCCAGATTACTAATATCATGAAGAAGTGATCGCTTATGTTCAGCACCCAACTTTAAGACATGATTCAGTGATTTTACTAAATCAGGTGAGATATCATTTAATTGTTTTTGAACTTTAACTATCTCTGAGCTTATGTATGCCCAGAATTCCTGTGTATTTGCTGTTATTCTACGCCTTAAAATCTCATATTGAGCATTGGGTTCCTCTTTTGGACTGATGTATCCAAGATTTTCTTGATTATATACAGCATGTTCAGCCTTAGTCAAGCGAGATTGAAAATTCTCAATTGCCTCCTTTTCATCTCCTTTGAACTCACTACAATCATTATAAGATTATAACATACATTGTAATACTGTAAACGAATAGAAACGCACCCTAATGTGATGTCTTTGAACAAGTCTTGTAACTCTGTATTTTGTTTTTTAAGTGCCTCTAGTTCGTTCAATGCTCTGGACAATCTTTCAGCAGTTTTTATATCACTTTGTTGTACATGTTGCGTCGTAAACATGGGTAATGCAGTAAATAATAATATTAACAGCCACAATATCAAAAAGAATATTAATATCCTATTCCATCCTAAAGCACCGATTTGACGTAAAATCACGCTCATTTTGTGTAGCCGTTTGTGATTATAATTAAATTAAATTGTGTAACCATGAAACGTATAGAATTAAACGCATCATACGTGTTCCTAATCGAACTAAAACTTTCTTACGAACGATACAAGTAAATAAATAAAATATTCTTCATTTTAAATTAACTCTTAAATCGGATGTCAACATAATCACACGTGATATTAGGTACGACACAACGTTTACTCTCGTACGAATACATATGCATAATAATAATAATGACACGTAATCTCTGATGTGGTGAACGGAATGCGTCGCTGTTACTGCCGCCGGTGTAATTGAATCCCTTCTATTTCGGTACAAACAACATTATGTGTCTCACTCTTTAGTATCCTACGGACCAGATAATGATCCGAATTATAAAAGCAACATGGTTCAACTTATTTAAAATCCAATTGAACCAATCTATATTCTAACTCTTAAAAAGGATGTACGCTTTATGACGATCTTGATGATACATTGAATTTAGTTGATCTACAATTGAACATGAAAAAGTAACGATATTACCATATGGAATTATATTAATGATTATTTTCAGTTTTACGGGGTTTATTCTTATTACTAGCAGATGACGAATGTACAAAACGTAAATATTTAACGAACTTCGTAAAAACATATTTAAAGGGGACATTAGATCATTTAAATGAATATTCATCGAAGAGGCAGCTTTTAAATACATTTTATTACAAAAAAAGAGGAGATCACATACAAAATTTGATATGTACAGAGATAAATCCATAAAAATACCACCATTTCTAGTTAGGACAAAATTTACCAATAAAGAGAAAAATGTAAGAAATAATCACAGACAATGCAGACATTAATTACATAAAATTAAAATAAATTTGTCACGGGTTTTCTCTTCTTTTAACAGTTAACAATAATTTGATCAGGAAGACTTATTGAGCTATTTTACCACATATAATTAAATAAAACCTTAATGTTTTGTTCTTTTAAGACTACAAAGGGCCCCCCTCTTAGCGTATTGTATGTATATTTCATAAAATCGTAATCATCTATTTAATCCGCAAATTAGTTGGTAGTTGATGGATTACGTGCTTTGGAATCGACAACGCTCAGTGAAATGCCCAATTGGGCCATATAATACGTTCCCATAATCAATGCCTAAAAGAAAAAAATAACATTTCATACTTTAATGCAAGTAATTACATTCACTTGATACCTGGTCGTGATTAATGGGATGTTTGAAATGGCTTATGCCGACAAGAAAGTCGGACAATACAAAGAATATGGCACCCACGCAACTGCTCAACATACTCCACGTCCATAAATCCTATAGAAAGACATTATTAATAAAAAGTTCGCAATTATGATCAAACATCGAATAATTACTTGGAAGAATTGTACCCTGGATATCGCTCTCCACAACATTGCGTTCAGTATTAAAGAGTAAATAGGAACACCGACGATTAAAACACCATGAAATCCAGTCTTCAGATAGAATAAACCTGAATCAAAGAAAAGTTAAATTCGTGCCGGTACATTTTTTTTATGTGCGTATGTTCTCTCTAATCCAAATTAGTTGTCACATTTCAATAATAAATCAAATGTAAGCACGGAAAGACACGTTACTTGGAAATAATAATTACGTTTTCGTATTACAGAACCCTTTAATGTTATTTATCATATAAAAAAGCTGGTTCTAAATAAATGGAAAATACAAACCAGAATTTAAGCTTAACTTCAGCAAAAATTGGTTAGTCTTGTATTAAAATTCGATGCAAATTGGCCTTTGGCAACCGAATATTCTTCCAATAATGTTTCTTATTTCTATAATTGCATCGATATTCTTCTTCTTCTTCACGAAACACTCATTTTTAGTTCTTTGTTAGCTTTGCGTTTAAAATTTCAACACGAAATTTGAAATCTTTATCTTTTTGTAAATTTCTTACTAACCAAGGTTTTAAACATCTATTTTAAGTAGTTCATTTTATCGCTATTGGTTTTTGGATTTAGTTAAATTTAACAATAATCAGAATGATCTATTGTGACAATCAATTCCGGACGGGGAGTATAAATTATTGTCACCCTCACCTATTATGTCAATGAGAAGGATGGTTACTCCCAAAGGTACGTTCAACGGTTTCATTCCGAATGCGGATATATAAAAGCAGTGGCCGATCGCGAATGCCAGCATCCCGATTTCGAAATATTGGGGCCATATTAGGAACGCGTCTCCTATGCAGCAAAATATTAGGCCGAACAATATCCTTCTGGAATAGCGATATCTGCAATCAGAAAGTATTATTGATTAAAAATTCAATTGACAACATTTAAACGTTGCTTTCCGTTTATTAATGAAACGAATACATAATCGAACCACAAAGCAAAACGATTACACATTATTCTTGGCATTTAACGCTATTCTCGCGGTAGACAAAAAGATTTCCTCCGCATAGTCTCTGTACAGATCGAAATCCTTATTCTCGAGGCAGTCGGCTTTAACGGAGTCGAGCAAGAATTTGCGATCGTCGGGCGTCGATCTCGCCGGTTTCGCGACGACGACGCCTCGCGGCATCGGCATCGGCAACGGCAAGTGTATGGCCCCGCCGGGGAACGTGTACTCTCTAATCGGCGGCCGTTGCGGCGCACGCGGTACCAATTCCAATTGACTTCTGATGGTTTGCTGCCGTTCCAATTGCACTTGCACCTGATGAACGTGCGGATGCGCGTTGTTGTTATTATTATTGGTCGTCGTCCTTCGAATGTTGGACAATTGCGACAGCAGATCGTTGATCGGGTCCCTGCCGTCGCTCTCCGGTTGCGATATCGGACTCGCGGGTATCTGCTGCCCCGTCATTCCGATCGAGCCGAAATGCATCGCGGCACGTCGAAATCTGCCCGCCGATTGATTAGCACGCGCCCCTGACAATTACAATATAAAGTTGTTTGTTTACGAAAAAAAAAAAAAATGAAATAACGTTGAATGAAGACAAATCGGTGTGGAAGGAAGCTACCTCCGCCTATCAGATTCGATATTTGCGGGTATCGTCTCACGACGGACACGTTTCGCGACGCTGTGTGATCGATAAACGACAGTAGATCGCCGGGTTCGAGACGATGATCCAATATGAGATGGCCGCCAAAGTCGTCGGTCGTATAATTCGGTTCGCCCGCCGGTAGAGCGGCGCAAATCGGACAAAGCACCTCTTGGATCGCACTATTCGAATGATCGGCAAAGAAATGCTCTTTCAATGACGCCTCGTTCAAGCCCATCTTGTAACAATACGGGCACGTCAACGATTGCGCCTTCTGCGAAACGGTTTCGTTCCCGCCGCCGTAATACAGTTCGACGTCTTTCTTAGACAATATGCATTGCATCGGATGCGTGTCGTCGTGACGGGCGGATATCCCGAAATTGCCGGCCTCGTAGCATGTCGAGCACAAATCGAAGTCGTAGCAAATCAGACATTTGTACCGTTTGCCGACGAAGTTGTGCTGTAAACACGCATCACAACTGACGCCATCATGACGGTCCGTTCTGTCCGCTCTGTCCATTCCGAATGGACTAAGGAAGTAATAATATTTGACAAGCAGTTGGAGGGAGAATTCAAAAAGATCAAAGAAAAAAGCAAAACCGCCAACGTTGACAGTTTGATTATGACACTTTCGCGATGATCTACAGCCTTAACTGGTTGTTACATGGTGCAATCTTTTTGCAAATTCTAACTGAAGATTATAACATTGCAATAGTAATGATTAAATACAGCAGCTTACTGAAGAATATAAAAGTCTCATATGAATTTTAATTTTGCTACGGATATTTTGGTTAAATACGGTGCTGGGTTTTAAGAGTAAGTGGTTTTGGTTTCCATTGTATTTCACTTTAATACAATAGCAGGGATTCCCAACCTTATTTCTACATCAAACTTCTTGAAAGTAACTTTTTATATCGGGTGTAAAATTATTAAAAACCTATCTTGAATCACCCCATTTTGATATATTTAATTGATTTCTTGTTGCTTGTAATGAATTATTACTACCTGCATAAGATAAGAACCCGAGAAAAATTAAAGTAATACTTTGGTAGTATTTGCTAATGTGACGCATTATTTATAAATTTTTGCAGTTCTATTTGAGATTGATTTTAAATTCCAAATGCACAAAGGCGAATTAAATAGTTCAATCAAATTTTCTTGCAACACGAAAAGGTCATCAAAATTTTCGAAATCATTCGAACAAACACTCACTTAATTTTTTTAAAATTGTTTCATATGTGATTAAAATTTTGACAACGAAAAAGTTTTCCTCTGTGGATACATGGATCCGTTGAGAATCGTGCAATAAAATCATAAAACTCATTCCGCATTTGCAAGACTACACAAAGAGCGACATTAAAGTACTTAAACATAAATGTAGATTTCATAACTTCTTTTATTCTTCCAATTTAATTGAAACACGAACAAGACGTTGGGTTTTTCGTAATTAATTAATGCATTTGACCTGATATTCGTATGTAGCTTCACGATTAGATGATGTACTATATCAATGTGAATTTAAGTGGGACCCAATTTCGTTTATTAATAGAAAACATCAATATTGCGTAATTGACTACCAATAATCAATTCCTTATCAAGATATCAGTTAAGAGGAGCGCCTTAAATTGAAAACAAATGTTCAATTAATGAAGGTGTAGATTGTATAATTCATTATCGCATTAAATCCCAGCGATAAAATTTTATTTCGAATCGTAATGTTTTGTATTTGGTTTAAAACTATGTAGTCAAGTTACAAATATCATTTCTTATGTGACTTAAAAGCAACCATTTCTGATATTATGGGTCTTAATCCTTAAAATTCCATTTCGTTATTATAACGCAATTCAACGATGCCATTTATCAGAAATTGCCATTCAGAATGAATTAAGTGACACGCAACATTTTGCTAATCATGAATAAGTATGAAAAAAACATATAAACGACCTTCATTGATATCAAAATGAATTTAAAAAAATATCGCTCAAAAACATAACATCAATAACAACAGATTATTTTTGCGTTTCGCAAGTTGCTATTATTACCATTTTTTCTAAAACTAATCATTGTGTGTTTTTTTATGCGATGAGAAAATTATAGTTGTTTTATAATACTTTCGATGTTGAAAACTTGTAGCGCACCAAAAGAATGAACTTTTATAGTGGATTTTTTATAACGTTGAAAGTTCAACTTAATTTAGTGACTTTGCGATTTCGTTCGTGAAATTAATCAATTCGATAAAAATTCGTTCACATTATGATTACCTATAATATAGCAAATAATATATCAAAGAATAAGCGACACTTACTCATCTCCAAAGCTCATTCCATGCAACAGGACGAATATCATTAAACTAATGATCGGCAAACATTTTAATAGAGCGCCCAAAATGCTCGGTTTGTCGTGTGGCAAAAATACGACGAAATAAATTGCGAGAGTCTTAAAGAACGGTACTAATTTAGGACCTACAGTTTTCACCTATAACAAAAAAATAATAATAGAAAGATGTTTATTGGAAAATTACGCAAAGGATAAAAACAATGAGTGAGCGTTTCTTTTCTATGCAAAAAATAATTGGTCTTTGCAAGTCTTCTTATTGCACTCAAGGTTTCCATCAAATGAATGTAATCGTTTAATGCGGATTGAGGATCGCATATTTTCTTTGCACTTTTTTCAGCACAATCCCATATAATTATCTTAATTGGAGATTTCTTTTTCGCATATATTAATCAATGAGATTAAGGAGATCAATGAAATCCTTTTATTCGGTTACACGCAATGTTCAAAGATTATCCGCACTAAAAGCATTTCTCTTAATAATAACACACTATCAATTAATAAAAATGAATTAATATTCAAGGGTAAGGCTAAAATTAGATGCATAAACAAAATACTTACCACCTGTGTCAGCGAAGTCATTGTATTATTCGTCTGGTTAATATAATAATATGTTAAAGGTATCCTCGGCGCATGGATTACAAAAAGGCAAAAAAGTATGCAAATTGATTTTTCTCAAACAATAATAATTGAACGTATTATTCATAGAACGAACAAAAACTGAATGTGATCAATTCAAATATAATCAGCTGTGTATTTTAATAATTTGTAATCAAATCGACTCGGTCTTTGTTGGAAGTATGCGCATGTTTATTGCGATTATTTGCAGAAACAATAACAATATAAAAAAATCTTTTCTATGTGCATCAATTAGTACAAACGAAGATAAATAACAAATCAAAATTGAGTGTTTTAAAATATATTTTGTGAGCTCACCTGAGTTTTGCGAAATGGCTTTGATCCCACTCAATTGTGTTTTAGATATGCAACCAACTGTGCCTATTTGAAAATTGTAAAAGGTTGTATTTGTTCATAATATTATTAGTGTCACAGCTTTTTGTTTAATAATTATAAAGTTTTCTGTCGTATTTTGCAATTTGAATTGCTTGATATTTCTTCTGCTAATCTATTATTTTAAAAATAGCTTTTCAATTATTTGCGATTGTGACTAACTTCCTTAAGATTGCAAATTGTCAAAAGTGGTAAATAAAGGAGAAACGTCTAAATGATAGAGAGTTAGTTAGAATGTGATCGTGGCCAGAATTTTGGGGTGATACGTATAAGAATAAAAAGACTTAAATCTTAGAATTAATAACTAAACTAGCAAATTAGTGAGTGCTGCTGGTCACGTGTTGCATTGATGCTTTAATTATCTGGAACTTAACTACATTCTTACACGAATAATGCAATTTGAATAAAACACATGTGATAACTTTATATGAATTAACTCTTTGTCATCGTTTAATAATTACAAAATTTCTTAAATAAGGACAAAATGTATTTAAATTACTCGTTTAAGCATATCGTCATTAAATTTTGTACGTTCTTCTTGTGTTGTGCTGTTGCTTATGGCGAGATTCTACCAAAAGAGGATATTGCTGCTACAAATCCAACACAAGTAATTTGAGAGAATTATATCAGACTTTGATGAAACATTCGATTTTTTTTTTTAGAAAGATGGGGAGCCAGGTACAACGAATGGAGTACCTGGCGAAAACTTGGGATTTATCCATGCATTTGTAGCTTCCATATCTGTGATTCTAGTTTCTGAAATAGGTGATAAAACGTTTTTCATAGCTGCTATTATGGCTATGAAACATCCAAGATTAACGGTATTTGCTGGTGCTATTGCTGCTTTAGCTTTAATGACAATCCTTTCAGGTGTGTAATGTATATAGTAATTATGTTCCTTTATATCAAATAATGTTTTTTGTTGTAGCACTGTTTGGTTGGCTTGCCAATGTTATTCCTAGGGCATACACATTTTACATAAGTACTGCTTTGTTTGCAATATTTGGTTTGAAGATGTTGAAAGAAGGTTATTATATGACACCAAGTGGAGCACAAGAAGAATTAGATGAAGTACAAACAGACTTGAGAAAGAAAGAGGAAGAGGTATGTTATTAGGAAGAAAAATGAAAAAAGAAAGTATTTCTCTTTTAATTTCATTTCAGTTTGAAAAAGAAGCAATGCTACCAGATCCTGAAACTGGTGCTCCCAGGAGGAAAACAAGAGGAATGATATTTGCCATTTCAAGAATATTATTGCAGTCCTTTACATTAACCTTCCTAGCAGAATGGGGCGATAGATCTCAATTGACTACCATCATTTTGGGTGCAAGAGAGGTAATAATTAATCAGTTGTTGAGCTAATTTATTCTAAATTACAACTTTTGATATACAGGATGTGTATGGAGTCATTATTGGAGGCATAATGGGACACACTTTGTGCACAGGGTTGGCAGTTTTAGGTGGTAGAATGATTGCTCAGAAAATATCTGTTAGAACAGGTATGTATTTATGCTTTATAAAATCTATCTCATTTGTAAATTAATAATTATTATTGCAGTAACAATTGTGGGTGGAATAGTCTTTTTATTATTTGCATTTTCTGCACTATTTTTCGATCCAAATGCCGAATAATTTATAGATCAATCAATTTATGTACATGATTTTATTTATACAATTATCATGTCTGTTTATATTATGTATAAATTAAGTAAATATGGAGGTGTAACATAACTATTTTATATAAGAATGTAAAGTAATAATTAGTTACATCAAATTATATATGGCAAGCTGTGATTCATATTATGAACTTTAGTGCTTACTTTCAATTTTTGCTAAAAATTAATATGAAATAGATAGTACCTCGTATAAATAATTAAGAAAAAGAATTATTTTATTTAATTTAACAAATCCTTTTTAAACGATAATTGTATTTGCGCAATTCAATTGTACATAGTGTAAATGATAACGGAATGTTTTCCTTGCAGTATTGTTAATGAAAACGGTTACGATAATAAAACAGAAACATTTTATTAAAAAATAATTATTTTTTTACTCCGTGCCCTAGTTTCAAAAGACCTTTATTAATTTAGGACGCGATATAATTTTAAACGCTTTCCAATCGTTTCCTTTACCTTAACTTCTTTTTTAGCGAGTTCCCTGTATCGCACTAAATAAACCTTGTATGACACTCCCTTTTTTTGTATGGATAATGAAATATAAAACACTCAAGGTTTCCAATCTATACACTCTAATAATATTTCCTTGTACCGTTTGATTTCTTCACTATTGCCGACCACAATGTCTTTTATCCGATCCAAATCGCTTTGGAGTATTTTTCTCACATCCGGATGGTCACTTAGATTCGTTAAAGCCTAATTCCATAATCAATTTCAGTCGTTTATGTTTTACGAATACAGATCATGGAAATACCTTTAAGCAGAAAATTTGCGTTGCCGGAAGGTGACGATCGTGTGCCAATTTGATTAATTGATCCGGTAAATTTCGAATTTCGTAGGCTTGAATTTTGTTAGCCGTTAGAATTGTTGAGAACATGACAATTCCAGCAGCCCCCGAATACACGTCAGGATTCTATTATTTTTCGATATCAACGAAATTTTAACGCGTAATTAGAAAACATCGAGAGTTTCAATTACCTCGTGATACAATAACGGATTAACTTTTTTCAAGAGATTCAAATTGTATCCTTGCCTTTTGCCCTCGCAGTAACTTAACATTCGTTGCAAACATTTTAATGCTCCGATCAATATTTCTGGCTCCTCGTCGTTCAATAACTGTACCTAAAATTATTTTGAACTATTTCAGTTAATCATGCGAGAATTACGTAACCGCGTTACAAAAGCTTCCAAACCACCGTTTTCAATCCCGTCTTCGATTCCAGTAACGCTATACATTAGATTATGCAATGTTTCCAAATGTATTATGATAATACGAATGTCGTCTTTATAAATGCAATCAATTAGAATCGGTATGAAGCCGTGATCTGTTAAATAATCGGCGGCTATTCAAATAAAATTAATTAAAAAAATTAGTTAACACCAGGGACATCAATTTAGTTCATACACATCCAACTTCTAGAACACATTTCAATGCATCCAGCAGCTTTTATGCGAACTGACGAATCGACGTCGTCGACTGCATGTGCCAAATTTACTAGCATGTGATAGTTCTTAACAATCGCTTCTTTTCCATCGCCTAAACAGGCGATCGCAGTTAGAGCCATACACGTTGACTCTCGTATCGCCGCATTTTCGTGTACAATTAAATCGGTCATTCTGAATGATCGATCGATTTATTAAGAAAAAAAATTAATACGCAGAAATCCATTCGTACCTAGTCGGTATTCTAAGATCGATTGCTTCGAAACCTCTTTCCGGGTCTCGTACCAATTCGCAAATCGTTAAAATTGCTTGCGTTACAATCGTGCTATCCGTATGATGCAATTGGCGACGCTGAAATTTATTGATAAACATCGGCATTACATTGGAATTGATTAAAGAGCGATTACCAGCAGTGGCATCGCGACGCGACCGAAACCTAAGGGACGTCGCGTAACATCGACCTTTCTTATTGGAATATTTGGTTGTTCGGATGAGAGTCTTAAGAAAGGCGGGCTCGTGTCGAATGCATCGATTCTATCTTGTTCTCTAGCTATTTTATAATAGGATTTACGAAAGCAATTCAATTGGTTCGCATACAGCAATTTAATCTACCTAATTGGACGCAGCGATTAATTAAACGCGGGTTGATGCCACTTGTCCTCAATTGTATGTAAGAGTTTTTATGCGGCGAATACATTCTTATTTTATGCTCTTGCGTCAAACACCGAAATAAAATTACAATTATTGTAAGACACATAATAGTTAAATAAATTGTATCCAGGGAGATGAATGCTTACAAATGAACAAATACTTTACTGTTTGTGCACTCTAAAATATTTGTATATGGTTTTATAGCAATTTCTATTAATTTAAAAACTTAAATTTGGGCGGGCAGGAAATCACATGAAATTGGTTGGTAATATAGACCTTGTTATTTATAACCTATGGAAATATAAACCAACCGTGGTACTAATAATATCATCTCTGTAATAATACAGTAGTTGAAGTTCGATAAATCCAATTTTTGACTACCAATTCATTAATAATTCTTCTTGCGAGAAATGGTATTTAAATGTCAAGAGGATAGTTACCTGAAAACAGTAAAGCCGTTCCAATTTTCCATTTATATCTGTTAACAATTTCATATTTTTAGTTTACAACAACAGTCACTTCTTGTACACCTACAAAGTTTCTGAATCTAACTACAAAGAATGAGATTGATGGATATGAGATTATTTGCCAAGATACAATATTGTTTCCAGAGGGTGGAGGACAGGTAATATACAAATCAGCAATATCCATGATGATGATGCATTTGTATAATTAATTGATAGCCATCAGATCAAGGATACATGAATGATAAATTTGTCTACAATGTTTTAAGAAGAGGCGATAAAGCGATACACTATGTAGACCATAAGTTTGTGGAAGGAGAGGACATAAAACAATCTTTAAATTGGGAAAGAAGGTTTGATCACATGCAACAACATTCTGGTACTCTTCAACAATATTTTAAATGTTTGTTATAAACTAAGCAATGTTTCAGGACAACATTTAATTAGTGCAGTGTTTGAGAATGAACTCAAACTTAAAACTCTGTCTTGGTGGCTGGGTGAAGATGTTTCTTACATAGAATTAGGTATATACATCCATAAACAAAATTAAATGAAACTTTTTTAAATAGTCTTATTTTAGACACTCCAACACTGACAGATAAGCAAATTAAAGATACTGAGGATTATCTGAATATGTTAATTAGAGAAGCAAGAAGTGTTACTGTGAAAATTATTAATGATAAGTCTGAGATGGACGATGCACATACTAGAGGTTTACCAGAAGATCATGTTGGTGACATAAGGGTGGTTGTAATAGATGGAATTGATAGTAACATGTGTTGTGGAACACACGTTAGTAATCTTGCACAATTACAAGCAATTAAATTGTTAAATGTGGAAAAAAGTAAGAGAAAGAATAACTGCTTACTGAACTTTTTAGTTGGTAATCGAGTATTAAATCGATTGCATACCATGTTAGAAAGAGAGGAAAATTTAGTTAAGATATTAAAGTGAGTATAATTCAATTTGATGAGAAATAACACAAATGTCCATGTTAAAATTTCAGTAATGGACCATTGGAACATGCCAGTTTAGTTAAGAAGCAAATTTTAAACTTGAAATCATTGAATAAAAGTCTACAGAATCTATTAAAGGAAACTGCAATAAATGAGGCTAAGAAATTGAAATTAATAGATCCAAAACCAAAATACTACGTACTTCACAAGGCGGAGGCCAATCTTGATTTCATAAACATATTTATAAAAGAGTTAAATTCAACAGATATTTTGTTGTTTCTGTCTGTTGGCGAGGATAATGGAGTTGGCAATTTTGTATTATATGGACCAGAAAATATTGTATCCGATTTGAGTGATAAGTTAATATTGACAATTAAAATATATGCTTTTATTAATATCTGCAATTGCTTTCAGATTATGTTCTCTAATGAATGCTAAAGGTAATTGCAAAGGAAACAAACTTCAAGCCAAAGTTATTAATATGAAAAATAGAAAAGCAGCAGAAGAATTAATTAAAAATTATTTTTAATTGTATTTAATTACATAATATCAATAAATGGTAATTTACTGAAAATGGTATATCTGTCTATGTTTTAAAAATACCGCTGCAAGTTCAAAAGTATAAAATAAACTTTATTGTTTGTGGTTATGTCAAGTAATTTTGAACCGATTTAAATCGGGAAGTTTTTATCTTTTGCGTTATTTCCGAGTTTT
This sequence comes from Hololepta plana, assembly GCA_963695495.1. Taxonomy (NCBI): domain Eukaryota; kingdom Metazoa; phylum Arthropoda; class Insecta; order Coleoptera; family Histeridae; genus Hololepta; species Hololepta plana. The sequence continues at coordinate 13,173,406 of OY968831.1, read as the reverse complement.
AAGGATAAATAATAAGAAAATGGTGTACAGTATGCACTCTGATAAAATAGAAGAGCTTGTAAATTATTTCAAGACTCACAATAAATCAAAAGAATACTTGGGACATTCCTCAAAGGTACATTCAGTTGGTTGGAGCTGTGATGGTAAAAGATTGGCTTCAGGCTCTTTTGACAAATCTGTTTGCATTTATACATTGGACAGAGATAGATTGGTAAATACTTAATATTAGATAATGTTATAATTAGACTGTTGTAGTGTTATTCGATTAAATTTTAGAACAAAGAAGTAACATTTAAAGGTCATGGGGGATCAGTAGATCAATTATGTTGGCATCAAACTCATCCAGATTTGTTAAGCACAGCTAGTGGTGATAAATCTGTAAGAATATGGGATACAAGAGTACAAAAATGTGTGGCCACAATCGCAACAAAAGGTGAAAACATTAACATCACCTGGGCACCAAATGGTGATACAATTGCTGTTGGAAACAAAGAAGATTTGGTTACTTTTATAGATGCAAGAACCCATAAAATAAAATCAGAAGAGCAATATAATTTTGAAGTCAATGAAATATCATGGAACAACAATAGTGACTTATTTTTCTTAACTAATGGCCAAGGTTGTATACACATCTTGAGGTATTTTTTTTTCAAGTTAATATTTAAGATAATCTTTCTTAAATAACTCATTATATTTTAGTTATCCTGAATTGGAATTACAACACATCTTAAATGCTCATCCAGGTACTTGCATTTGCATAGAATTTGATCCCACTGGGAAGTATTTTGCCACAGGAAGTGCAGATGCATTGGTATCTTTATGGGATGTTGATGAATTGGCTTGCAAGAAAGTGTTTACAAGGTAATTAATGGCAACTAAATTATTTATTCATTATTACAAACTATAAATATATTTTAGAATGGACTGGCCTGTAAGAACTATATCATTCAGTCATGATGGCCAATTACTAGCTTCAGCATCTGAGGATCTAATAATTGATATTGGATTTACTGAAACTGGAGATAAAGTTGCTGATATATCTGTTGATGCTGCCACATTCACAGTTGCATGGCATCCATCACTATATTTATTAGCTTATGCTTGTGATGATAAGGATACTTATGATAGAAAACGTGATGCCGGCAGTTTGAAAGTTTGGGGTTTTCCATCAGATTAAAATTACAATATTCTTATAATACAGAATGTTTTGTATTTTGAGCAATGTATGCCATACAAATATTTTATGCTTAAATTTGATTCAAAACATTACATCTAATTTCTGGTTCTGAAAAATATACCTAAATTACTCCCTGTGTAGTACAATTTACTCAGGGAAATTGAGATTTATCATCTAGAAGATAATTAGAATTAAGCGCCTTTACAATTAGTTTTGAATGCATGCGACAAGCAAATTTGTTTTGAATCACCCGAGTGACGTTTATGAATGTTCATTCCTTGCGGCAGATGTCAAACGTTGGTCAAATTACTCGACCAAAATGGTGTAAATTTTGTTTAGATTTTAATAATAAGGGTGTGGTCTTTGAGTGAATAAATTCAAACCCCTAATTAAAAATAAAGCATCGTAACACATAATAGAAGAGGGTGTTCATAATTCGTCTATAACCGTGTGCGGTAAATTAATACATTCTAATTAGTTTTGTTAGGTTACATTAACATCCAGTCAGATATACAATACATATAATTATAAACTATGAGGATGATTATGATGATATTAGTGTACCTAAACCAATTAAAATATTAAGAAGAATGTCACGATTAGCTGATTATTTTGTGGTTGTTGGTTATGATCATGAAAAAGAAAGTAAGTTTTTAATATACAAAATATGGTAAGGGCTTAAATGTTTATGTTGTGAATGACTTTCAGGGAGTGGAAGTAGTAGCGGTATTATATTGCAAAGATTTCCAGAAAAAGATTGGGATGATACACCATTTATTGATGGAATAGAATGGGTAAATATGCAGTCATTGCTTTGTAAATGAAGTATTTGGGAATTTAGTACTGTTGATACATGTCTTTCATTATTATGTTCAGAATAATGATGTTTATTTTTATTATAGTTTTGTCAACCACAAGGTTGGGCTTTATCAACAGAGAGGCAGGAACCAAGGTTCTTTGTATCTGTTTTAACAGACATAGATGCAAATCGTCATTATTGTGCTTGTTTATGTTTCAATGAGACTATTGCAATTACACCAAGTAAACCTGTGGATGAGGTATTTTATAAACTTTTCCTTAACATGTATAGAAATTAGTATTTCCTTGAAACTTTAGGAAGAAGATACTGTTGATGTTGAGAGTTCACTTGTCAGACCATTACCAACAATATGCCATCAAAGCATTATGTATGCACCCAAGTGCTTAGTTTTAGTATCAAGACTTGATTACATAGAAACATTCAGGGTAAGAAACAAGATTGAGGTAATTCATTGATTTTTTACATTATCTAATTCTAGAATTGTTTGGGCATAATTTACACAGTTTACATTGAGAATGTAGCTGTTCCATTAGAAACATTAGTTGGCAACATTCTAGGATGTATTCAAGTACCACCACCAGGTGGTCCACAAGTGAGATTCAGTATAGGGGCTGGTGATAGACAAGCATTACAGCCACCAATAAGTCCATCATTACCAGTTACAAATATATCAGTGAACGTACTATTCCAAGAATTGGGTATTAGGAATGTTTTAGTATTATTTTGTGCCATAATGACTGAACATAAAATATTATTCCACTCGAAGAGTTATAATAGATTAACTGAAGCTTGTAGGGCATTAACTGCCATCATGTACCCATTTAGATATAGTCACGTTTATATTCCGTTGTTACCAGCTCCGTTAATAGAAGTCTTATCAACACCAACACCATTTATAATGGGCGTGCATTCATCACTAAAATCCGAAGTATCTGAATTGGTAAATTGACGTCTACGATATTGCAGTGACTTTAGTTAATTATGCACAAATCTGTTTTAGTTGGATGTTATTGTGGCAGATTTAGATGGTGGTTCAATTACAATTCCAGATGGTACCTCTGTTTTGTTGTTACCTGAACCATTGATGACGAATACACATGAAGCTCTAAGTTTGATTCTTCAGCCTGAATTAAATTGTGCAGATCACGCGTTTCCACCGTTAGCGGTACGTGCCCCTCAACCTGTCATGTTAGACAAAGAGATTAGGGCGGTGTTCATGAGGACGTTTGCACAGTTATTACAAGGATACCGAAATTGTTTGACGATAATAAGAATCAATCCGAAACCAGTGATTACGTTTCATAGAGCTTCCTTTCTCGGCGAAAGAAATCTGAAAGATTGCGATTTTACAAAGCGCGTTTTAGATTGCATGTTTTTTACGAGTTTCGTCGCTGAAAGAGGACCACCATGGCGACCGTGTGATGTTTGGGACGAATTGTACAGCAATTTGGGAGAACTAATGAAATCTGAGTGCCAAGATCTTAGATTGATCATGGTGCATATACAGGAATTGGCGCAACAATTGTACACAAACGAAAATCCAAACCCACAATCATATGCACAGAAAATTTTGGTTCCACCCGAGGGAGCATTTGCTAGAATCCATCAACCGGCGCTGCCGTTAATAAATCCGCAACAAGTTCAAGTTATTATTGATGAAGGATTGAGCAAGAATAATTTGAAATCGAGGTAAGTTCATGTATAATTATGAGTTTCTATAATTTATTATCACTATGTAATTTTTTGCTATGAAGTGGCGAATATTCATGGTAAGCGATTTAAAATATTGAGTTATACTAATTACATAGCTATTCATATTGTTATTCAGGTTGTCATCGCTGAGGCCCATACAACCACGTATCGTACCAATGGGTCCTCATATATCGAATTCCAGTGAAACGAAAAACATTGTAAACAATTCTGCCAGGAAGCTCGAGGTTCATATTTGCCTAAATTCATAAGAACATTTTTGTTAAATAACTTATTATTATTTGTTTAGGTGCTAAGAAATTGCATAAATTGTGTCTTTGAAAACAAAATATCCGATGCCCGGAAAACGTTTCCAGCTGTCCTTAGAGCATTGCAAACTAAATCGGCCAGATTAGCTCTATGCAACGAATTGGCTCAGCATGTAATTGGCAACAAAGCCATGTTAGAGCATCAACAATTCGATTTAGTGGTACGCCTGATGAATTGTGCATTGCAAGACGATTCGGCAATGGATGAACATGGCATAGCTGCCGCTTTATTGCCACTTTCGACGGCGTTTTGCAGGAAGCTGTGTACAGGAGTTATACAATTTGCTTACACCTGCATACAGGCAAGAAGAAAACAAAACAAAAAATCAAAATTTTTGATTTGTTACATATACTGTTTCTTCATAGGATCATCCTGTATGGCAAAACCAGCAGTTTTGGGAAGCAGCCTTCTATCAAGACGTACAAAAGGACGTTAAAGCCCTGTATTTGCCCAGGGTCGATAACTTATCGCCCAGACTGACAAGTAGTTTAATTTTAAGTCCAACTTCACCAAGAGACAATAAGGATTTTACTAGTTGGCAAAATCGTCGGTCGGTCTTAAATCACGTCCCGGAACCGAGTGCATTGGAGATCGCTGCCGAGCAGATGAGAATTTGGCCAAATATCGAAGAGGAGAAACAAAAGGAATTGGTGGCCAGCGAAGAAAGTACAATGTACAGTCAAGCTGTACATTATGCAAATAGAATGGTTTCTCTATTGATTCCATTAGATGTCGGTAATAGAGCGAATAGATCAGATCACAATTTTGACGAAGAGAGAGCTAGCAATAGCATAGCCAACAGGTATTTTGTTCAAGGATATTTTAATTTTCATTGAGAAGATCTAATTTTTTCCATAGCGTTGCAGAGAGTGATAGCGTTGATGGCGAATCTGGTTTTGAAGATCAAGATCCAACTGAAACGGAATCGAATGTAATTCGAACGGTTACGAGATTCATTGATAAAGTATGTAACGAAGGTGGCGTTAGCCGGGAGCATATAAGGAATCTTCATAAAATAGTACCAGGCGTCGTGCACATTCATATCGAAACTTTGGAAGGTGTTTACCGGGAATCGAAGAGACTACCGCCAATTCAGAAACCGAAAATATTAACTCCTAACATGTTAATTGGCGAAGAGGCCGTAATGGACGGCTTGAGAGTTCACCTATTACCCGACGGTAGAGAAGAAGGAACGGCTGGCACTGGAGGTACGCCATTTTTGCCGGCCGAGGGTGCAATTTTCTTGACAAATTATCGAATAATATTCAAGGGAATTCCATGCGATTCATATGGTACGCCACACATGCAATCGTTTTCACATGTAAACTTAAATTAACTCCATAATTATGTTGCAGCATGCGAGCAAATTGTGGTAAGATCGTTTCCAGTGACTTCGTTAACGAAAGAGAAACGTGTTGCGGTTCATATGGATCAATGGTTACAAGAAGGTTTACAGCTGCGATCTTGTACATTTCAACTGTTAAAACTGGCTTTCGACGAAGAAGTGACAGCAGAAAATATTGATACTTTGAGGAAATGTATACACAAAGTCAGACACCCGCCGGACGTGTTTCATCATTTCGCTTTTAACGGACAAATTCTACCGTCGCAAACACCTCTTCATAAAGGAAAAGAAAAAAATGCAACCTTAAGGTAAAATACTCAACGAAGTGGAATTGTTTATCTATTTCATACTCAAATTTCTAGGGGATTTGCAAAAAAGACGTTGCTAAAAACGGCAAGAAAAGCTGGTTTCAAGCAGAAAGCTACTTCCAAACGACAGAAATATGTTCTTCCCAATATGAATATAAATAATTCAAAGTACATGACATCGCCGGGAAGAATGAGTTTACCGGGAACTGATGATTATATACACGATGACGACTTATCGATAGATGACTTTGAAACGGGTGCAACAAATATTGTGCCTCCAACACCTACAGATGCTAAAACGTTAGAGCGTCTCGCTGAAAGATCGTACGTGAGAGATTGGCAAAGACTGGGTTTGTGTAATTCGAACGCGTCGCCAACCAAACAGGGAACTGATCAGTTTAGATTGACCTCCGTAAATTCCGTCTACATGATGTGCAGAACGTATCCCGCTTTATTAGTTATGCCTGCAACTGTACCAGATGAATCAATTAGACGATTCGCTAGATGTTATCGACAAGGACGTATACCCTGCATAACATGGAAACATCCGAGAACAAAGGCTTTACTATTACGTGGTGCAGGGTATCATGGTAAAAGTGTAATGGGAATGTTAAAAAGTCATCCAAATCATGCAGCTTCCACAGAAACAACGTCATCATTTGAACAGGTAATTAATAGTATAATACGGTATAAGTCTAACTTCACTATTTCAATCATTTAGGAAAAATATCTCGGAGCGCTTGTTTCTGTCACGCCGGTTTTTTCGATAAGACAAAGCTCTGCATGGGGTCTATCAGATAGTTCTTTAGATTCGTTGATATTGGCCGTTGAAGATCCAGCTTGTTGTGCTACCTTAACTCCAGAAGTTGCCAGAAGATCGAATCCTTTCAACCGGGCCATGGGAACGATAGGGTAAGCAGATATTAAACGAATATGTTTCTTACAAATTAATAATTTCTTGAATAATTACAGTGTATTTCCAAGATCTAGCGGTGGGAAGGGGCCGAAAAATTTCGGTAGATGGGGTTCTTTAAAGGATAAAAGGCAAAGTTCCCAGGCATCGTTGAACAATAACGTCCAACAAAACCGCACGAATATTCGGCATTCTGCCGATTCCGAAACGGTCACGGACGGAGTGCATACGTTCCAGCGCTCTGTATTATATATACTGGGCGAGAAAGCACAAATGAAAGGCGTTAAAGTTGAATCATCGCCGAAAACTGATTTTATTCCTGTCGAATATTTTGATGTCAGACACACGAAAACTGCATTTAAAAAGTTAATGAGGGCGTGTGTACCAAGCTCGCAAAATGTTGAACCAGAACATACTTTCCACAAGTAAAACTTTCTACATGTTTCTTATTCCTTCATTAATTTTTGTTTTTAGATTAATCGAGAATAGCGAATGGCTTACCCAATTACAATGCATCTTAAAATTATCTGGCGCTGTTATCGATTTATTGGACGTTCAAGGTTCAACCGTTGCCATTTGTTTAGAGGATGGATGGGATGTTACTGCACAAATATCATCGATCGCTCAGCTATGCATGGATCCGTATTACAGAACTTTAGAAGGATTCCGTATACTTGTAGAAAAAGAGTGGATCGCATTCGGACACAGATTTAGTCATCGAAGTAATTTAAACGCAAAGTCTCAAGATAGCGGTTTCGCGCCAACTTTCTTACAGTTTTTGGATATAGTGCATCAAATTCAAAAACAATTCCCAATGGCTTTTGAATTTAATGATTATTATTTGAGGTTTTTAGCCTATCATTCAGTGTCGTGTAGGTTTAGGACATTCTTGTTCGATTGCGAGTTGGAGAGGGTAGAAAGTGGCGTGGCGGCGGTCGAAGATAAAAGAGGCTCACTAACGTCTCATCATAAAAGTGTAGACACAATCTCTGACGACGAAGGTGTTTATCCTGGTGGTAGAATAGCTGGAACGACATCTGGTACAAATCTAGGTCAAAGCGTTTTTGACTACATGGAGAAGCAACACGCAAGGAGTCCTTTGTTTTATAACTTTATGTATACACCAGACTTTGAATTTCCTGTGTTAAGGCCACAGTCTCATTTACCTTGCCTTGAAATATGGGAATATTACATTGATGAAGAATTATCCCACGGACCTAGCTACGAATTGGAAATAATACAAATGGATTCTCAGCAAGAAGAACAAGCTGAAGCTGCAGATGGGATTGTGGATAAATCTAGGAAAATCGTTAGTTTCGGTTATGACGGTATCAGCAGAGTAGTACCGGATGCTTTTAGTCATTTACTAGAAGAAGTTCATAGATTGGAAACTGAATTGGGTCATTTACCACAAAAATGGAAAGTTTTATGGGATAAATTAGAACTGCCCACGACAGATTCTCTAACGGTAGCCTCTTCAATTATGACAAAATATATCCTCTAAATTATGTTTTAAATTATTCACAGCGCCAGTCTTCGTTTAGTACTGCTTTAGTGCGTTCACATGGTAGATTGGTTCACAAACGCTCTACGTTGGAAATATTAATGCGGGGTAAAATGGTCGGTGCCACCGAATCAGCACTAATGTATTCTCATCCACACAGATTTGAGAAATACAATTATACGACTATTCCTACGTACTGTGATTACTGTTCCAATGTACTCTGGGGACCTGTAAAAGTAAGAAATCTAATGTATTATACTGAAATTCTCGTTACAGTTTAATCATTTTTAGACGGGTATGCGGTGTATGGATTGTGGTTACAATTGTCACGAGAAATGTATAGAAAATGTGACTAAAAATTGTACCAAATATAAAGCCGTAACTGACAATAATTCCACTCAAGCAGTATCAGGAAGTGGTGGAGATAATGGATCTGTTAGTTCAGGTGCGAACAATCTATAAAGATACATTTAAACGGTTTGTAAGCATTTCATAATTTATTCCAGGTAGTGCAAGACAAACTTCGAATCAGCAGTACTATGAACAATTCTCGTCGAATGTCGCAGAGAACAGAACACACGAAGGATATTTGTATAAGCGTGGAGCATTGCTTAAAGGATGGAAACAAAGATGGTTTGTTCTTGATTCTATTAAACACCAATTAAGATATTACGACGCTATGGAAGATTCCCATTGTAAAGGATACATTGGTAAATTTGCATATTTCTATGTACATTTTTAAAAGATTTACTAAAAATGATATTAATTTGTTTTCAGATTTGGCAGAAGTAATGTCTGTCGCTCCAGCTACTCCAGCACCAGGGCCGCCAAAGAAACCTGATGATAAAGCATTTTTTGATGTAAGTATTTGTATTCAAATTTATTATGATTTGTGGATTTTTGCGCGATAATGTCGTTTGTAAAAGGATAGTTTTTTACGTTTTGTTAGTGCTTTGATACCATTCGGTTTCTAATTAGTCCTGACTCTGATTTATTATATTTTATGCATTTACTTTATTTCAGCTACGAACAAACAGAAGAACGTACAATTTTTGTGCTGCAGATGCAACAACGGCACAAGAATGGATAGAAAAACTCCAAGCCTGTTTGCAATAAGACTCAAATTTGTAATTATACTCATTTTTTAAATTTAGAAAAATACCCCCTTAACGAAAATTTTTAAACTGGTTTCCTTTTAAGGTACTTTCTTTTCCAAATTTTAAAAAAATTTGTTTCTTATATTTTATTACAATCTAACATCCATATAATCAGAGAATGTGTGACCTTTTTTCCTTGTTATTATATAAATGTTTTGCAAATTTTATTAAAACGTTATTAAGCTTTAGTATTTGTTATTTAAAAATGAAAACTGAAATGCTTTACTTCTATGAAAGGATTGTAATACTGCAACATAAATGCACAATGGCTCTCTCAATTAATTTTTATTATAGGAATGTATTTATTTTTTTTAATATTGATCATATCAAATTTTAATTGCCACATAAATATGCATATTTGTACATTCCAATGTTAAAGAAAATAAATGCAATGTTCAACGTATGTATAAATTTACAAAATCGAGAAAAAACTAAAAGCTATAAGAGTGTTTACCAAAAATTAATAAAGGGAACATTTAGTAATCTTGAATTATTTGTAAAGCATATCAAGTTTAATCAGAAAAAGAAATTATATTACCAAATTGTTGACTATAAATTAAGATTATTAATTGTGCTCTTTAACTTTTTTGTGCATAGTTATTGTGAATATATGTACCTATGTTTTATTAAAATCTCTTGTGATATATTATTAAAAAAATAATGTATATAAAACTATGAAAATCTAACATTGTATAGGTTCCTTATTAAATTAAAAATTATGATATTATTTCACTTTAGCTTTAGCTGTATCTTTTCTTTTAAATAAATAACTGCCAAAGTTTTTTTAATTAAAACTGTTTATATAATACTCGGTATATTCTTTTCCTTAAACTGATTGAACATTTACTTTAATAATCAATTGATTATTATCCGCAAATCCTTCGTCTATTAAACTGTTTAAAAGCATAAATTCCGTGTAACCGAAACCTTTTGGATTTAAATCACTTATTGGTCTTCTGAATGCTTCTAGTTCAGGTCTTGTCATCATTGTTTCTTTAACGTTTCGCTCGGAATGCCTTAAACAAATATCAATTAATTACATATTGCAAATAGAAATGCAAGAATACATACATTGGATGTACTACAGTTACAGTTATTCTTCCACTAAATGGCCAATCTAGAGTATTATCATGATCAGTCTTCATCATATGAATTAGAATAGCTACATAACTTGGATCTCTTGGCGATAAATTGAATCTAACGCATAATCTAAATTAAATTGAAAAAAAAAAAGAAGAAGAAGAAGTTGTAGTAAATAAATGAAACCTCAAGAAGTTATATACATACTTGTATCCATTTGGATGTGTATAAAATCCTGGGCTGTAATGCATTATTTGTGGATTATTTTTCATCATACTAATTTTATGCTTGAAATCTGTAATATACCAAAGCCAACATCCACAACAATATCTAAACATCAATCTATTAAGAGCTAAATTATTACTGGAAATTTGCTGAGACATATTAGCTAGAATAATATCTTGCTCTCTAGACTTTTGCTCTAATACAACTATCTTTTCATAGAGATTTCTAAAACAGAAAATGAAATATGCCAGGTGTACATAATATAATAATTACACAAACTACCTTATAAGAGATTGAATGGGATCATCTTTACAAGAGTCATCCCTTGGATCACTGGCCTTTGATGGGGGATCCCAAAAGTTTGCTTGCTGAGCTAAAGCATTTGTATTTGAATTTTCCTTATTTAACAAAAGATTACTATAAGCTTTAGATAACAGCTAAAATATGATAAAATAGTCATAATTTGATCATCAAACTTCTTAATCCAGATTACATTTAAATGGGCAGCAATGTCAGTTTCCAAGTGCTTCTCCAAATCTGGTTCATCCTCAAATTTACTTTCACAACCAACATGTACAAAAGTGCATCTTAGTTTTTCATTATCAGGAAGTTCTGGTATCTTAAACTTACAAACCATCAAATGTGATTCAATATCTAATGGAGACAGTTCTTCAATACAGCCTCTACTTAAATTAGGACATCTAGTTCTTTGTTGAGATATTTCTCTTCTAGTAAAATTATCAGGAAATATGTCATTATTCTTATCTAATTTCATATTATCCACTGGGCAACTTGAGTTTTGGCTGTAGAATTCTCAACATTAGATTATCTTATATCTTAAAAATGAGAAATTACTTACTCCAGCCATGATAAAATACAATTTCTGCAAAACCTATGACCACAAGATGTTAATGCAGGATCTCGTAGCCACGCTAAGCAAATCGGACATTCAAATCTAGCTTCTGGAGCAGTCAAATTATCACAAATTGAACTTTCTTGAGCATAAGATGTATCACTTCTAAATGTGGAATATGTCGTATTATTATCACCTGTTGCCATTATAATTTCTCAAGCTTCTTACACGTCCTGAAATTTAATCGTCTTTAATTTTTAACTAATAAATTACAATTCTAATTAATAATTTTCGAATTTATATATACTTACTCTACTGTTGCACATTCACAATTGACACCTGTTGTTACTATATCAAGACGGTCCCCTTGTGTAAACAGGAAATTGAACATTAATGTAATATTATAATCACAACCGATCCTATGGAACTGCTTCTGTAATTCTTCTTAGTTCTTGAAATTATAATTTAGTAATCTACCAATCATAAAAAGTTAATAAATGTGGCCATCGTTCAAATATAAACTCAAACAAGAATGCGGCAAATTCAAATCCCAAAATGAACTAGGTATGAAAAGGTAATTTGCGAAAGAAAATGAAGAAGGCGGAAAACTAAATACATTTATTACATCAAATGTGATCATACTTTACTAACAGAATTTTAGATTTTTTTTTCAATTTCCTTTTAATATATGGAATGAAGCATTTTGAGAATTGTCTACAATGAATCCAAATATTTATTATCATTGTAATATTTCAGTAATAGGTAAAAGAAACATGAAAAATATGTGCTGTTTTCACTCTCTGATTTTCAAATTCATTTATACTGTATTGTGAGAAGTTAACCTAATCCTTTTTTTATATTATTCATTAAATAAGCATGAATAATAATTATGTAACATTAAATATTAATAAATAGCAGATTCAATAATTTAAGTAGAAGCTGACCATTCCATATTCTCCTGTGGATTCTTTTGTGGTTCTTGATGATTCTCATGAGTTTGCTGTTCAGTAGTTTGCTCTGATTGTTGTTCATTTTTATCGCCGGCATTTTTATTGTCCTCTTTTGGCGGCGAAGGCGCCTTCGGAGGTGGTTTGTTCAATATAGGTTGGACCGTACTTTCAAAAGTGTTACGTTCTTGACGTATTTGTGCCACTGTAATAGGCGGCGGCAAATGTTTAGGTGCATTCTGTAGTTTGCCTCTTGCTTGTTCCAACCATTGATAAGAGTTATTTACGGCATGTTCAACTTTCTTAATGTCATCATCCGTTAAATGGGCATACTTTGGATTATTTCCTCTATAATTAACCAACATACATTGTTAATCAAATGGTAAGTTAAGCAACTAAAAAATCCATACCTCATCTGTTCTAAAGCCTTCATTCCTAATTGTAATTGTTTCGCAAAATCCTCGATTACAGTAGGTCTCAAGTCAAATTCAATTTTTCGGCTTTGTATTGGTTCTCCTTTTGATTTCAATTCATTCAATTTATCTTGATATATTTGCCTGTAACAATCTTCGCCTTCCTCGTACAACCAGTTTTCCATGTCATCCAATTGTAAAATGAGCGAATCTCGTTCGCTTTCAGGGATGAACGGCGCCAGTTCGCTGTCATTCGACAATTTACCTCTCAACTCATAGACATACTCTTCTAAGGCATTTCTAGCATCGGCACGTTCTTTTTCTTGGCGATCCGCAGCTATCATTTTAAATTCTTGCTCAGTGTATTGGTTGAGTTCCACTTGTGAGAAACCAATTGTTAGCGGCTCTATCGGCAAATCTACGCTTTTAACAATATGCTTCTTCTTCTTATCTTTTTTCTCTTCCCCATCCTACAAAACATTAGTTCTATTAGGATAATGAACAACGATGTACGATAATAAAATATATAGCAATAAGAAATCAGAATGAAAAATATATATAAAATCTTAGAAAATGCCAGGCCGGCTCGAGGATCATATGCGTACCCGGCCGAACCAGGCTGAAATTCTCTTGCCCCACGATGGGCCTACCTCAGGTGGTGCACCGACAGTTTCATTTTCATTTGTCGCTTGTTCGGATCCATTCTGTTCAGGTTGTGCTGGTTGATCTTCCATCGGTTCCTGTTCCGGCGATTCCTTACTTTCTATCAGCGACGCACTACTGATCGTCATTATACCATGTAAATTGATGCGGACTTTGACCTTTACTTTTTGCGATTTGCCATCTGGCGAAGGTTTTATTTCCTTTATAGTCCACGCGCCTAGAGCAAGCACGCAATTTAATTATATTTATCGGGAAATAAGGGAAAAATACAAAATCCCTACCAATATTTGAGTCTGGATATGGTATGTTTCCAGAATATGACGCACGAATTGTTAGCGGATCTTGCCTGTGGAATGTAAGTATTCTCGAAAATGGTACCGTATGATTAATCGGAAACACTTCAATTTCACCGGGTGCCTCTCCATCGCCACTACCATCCCAAGATACAGAAATTGGATAGGCCTGTAATGTAACTTGGTAAATTTTTGCTTCAATATGCGAAAAAAATGAACGTACTTGTACATCGGTAACACTAAAATCTCTAACTCGCACAGCTGGTGATAGCATTGCGCATTGCAGGGCACAGCCTCTTGCAACTGCTTCATCTTGATTTAAGGTCGTACTAGACGACTTTCCAAATACACGTTCTATGCTTTGTTTTATGGCTGGGATACGAGAAGAACCACCGACAATTTCCACAGAATGGATTTCGTCCAGCGGCAAACCTGATTGATCAAGACACTGTTTCAAAACAACTTCAACACGCTGGAAAAGATGCTGACATAATGATTCCATGTCAGTGCGTTTCATTTCGCCATGAACATCTTTATCGTCCATAAAACATTCGATATTCAAAGGCAATGTAGTAGAATTAGCAGACATTTGCTTCTTCAGCTTTTCTACCTCTGCTAATAATCGAATATATGCCCTGTGGAGCAATATGATTATTATAATTAGATTCGGGTTTCTATTAATTCCCTATTTACCTAGCATTTGATTTTGCGTCAATTTTATATTTAGCCAAGAAATCTTTGCAAAATTGATCAGCCAAAATAGCATCGATATCACGTCCACCTATATCGCTTGCTGATGCTGTTGACAACATTTTAAGCTTCCCTTTATTAAATGCACAAGCTGCAACTTGCAAGGATGAATGACCAAAATCAACAAATATAACATTTCGCGGTTTCTCTTCAGGATTTGGAAGGTCTTGCTTGTATATACCATATGCCAATGCTGTTGATGTAGTTTCATTGAATAGTCGAAGTACATTTAGACCTTAAAAAAAAAGAACATTTACCAAATACATACCAACTTTCATTATGTGATTTAAATATAGTAGTGAGTAATTTAAGAAATAATGTGTGGGTTACTGAACCACAGAAGGCAAGTTTCAAAAATGACCTTGCACTTTGCTGACTGCCATCAACTTCCTTTTTTAGACATTTCTTATTGTGTAGTAAGCACACACAGAACATTTTATATGGTAATACATATTAATCTACAATACCAACCTGCAATAGTAGCAGAATCCATTAATGCTTTACGCTCATTATTTGTGAAATAAGATGGAACAGATATAACACAATCATTTATTGGTGTTTGCAAAGCATTCGTCGATATATCCTTCAGTTTAGTAAACAGCATAGCTAAACATTGTTCAGGCGAAAATATATGCTCCTCATTTAAATAGTTAACCTGCAAAATCAGATAATTATGTCTTGGTCAGATACAAGTATACTTGCATATATCTATATATTACTTTAATTCCAATATTTCCTTGAGCCGTTTCAATTACATTATAAGGTAAATACCGAAGTTCTTTTTGCACATGAGGATCTCGATATTTTCTTCCCAACAATCTTTTCAAGCTGTAAACTGTATTTTTCATATTTGTTACTTGTTGGTTCTTGGCAGCAACACCAAGTATACGATTCTTTCCAGAAAATGCTATATAAGCTCTAAAAGCAAAGAAAGGCATATATTATTTTTATATTTCAGTAGAGTTTAGAATGCACCATTAGTGGTTTGAGGTAGATTATTTCAAAAGTAAATCTGATTCATAAAAATTGGTGCTACTAAATATAGAAATCAAACTAAATAAGGAAATTTAAAAAATAGAAGCATGTGATTGACATTTTTAGTGTGGACGCATTCATTAGAAATTTTGAGGCAATATCATGTTTAGGAGATAATCAAATTGATTGTGTACTTACGGCGTGGCCCTTAAACTGTAATCGTTCGCAATAGTTTCGATGCCCCCTGCTTTTGCCACCGCTATATAGCAGGATTCGTTTCCAAAGTCAATTCCTATCACAGACATCGCTGCCATTTTTTATTTGTATCTCCTTTTTGATGAATTTTTCTTATGCGATCTACGCAATTTCGATTCGTTATGGATATTAAAATTAAATGCGCTTGGAATGATACCACACTCGAGTAGAAACGATGCAACGATTAACCGCAATGTACGTATATTAGTTGCAGACTCACCGTCTTTCGCAAACGATCACACTAAAATGCGGCAACATCTGGTAACAAACACGATGTTACTTGATTCTGGAACCTTCTGGAATGTTTTTCATCTCATTTGCACTCGTTTGTAAATTGCGTAAAACGAAGATAGTAACACATACAGTGTGAAATATTAATGTGTTACTAAACCATTTTTTTGGTTTGTTAATTTTCTAGTTATAAGCATTAGCCAAATACATTATATTTAATTGTAAATTATTAAATAATGCTAAATGCATTATTTAAATATCATTAACGATAAATGAACGTATTTTAAAATTAAATTAACGCATGCGTGTGCTTCATTTTCAAAATTAGACTTTTTGTAGAGTAGTTTTAATTTTCAGTTCAAAAAAATTGTTATGCTGTAATGATAAAAATACAACTAATCATTAAGATAATGCGAAAAAATGACTAATTATGCTGCTATTTAATTCTTTATAATATCATATATCCATATATCATATTTCACTTATTGTTTTGAAATTGTATACAAGTGAACAGATATGAAATTTATAATTATTTAGTTCAATTAAATAACTCCACAATATCTTCCAATGAAGGTAGTAAATTAAAGCAATTTGACAAAAAACTATTAATAATTTTACCTAATTGAACTATTAGATTGATTTCAAAAGAACCAACTAATTCAAACATTTTATTTCATAATATATTAATTATCTAAAATACACTACTTATTTTAAAGTAATCTATTTATCATTCTCATAGTCAGCTGGGTTTTTATGCATCAATTTGTCATGATATTTTTCTGTTTGATCAAACAGCAGCCAGCCTAAAATGAATGCTAAAAAGAGAAATGTAATATTAGTATAGCAGATATTTGATATGTTTATATGCCAAATATACGTACGTGGTGCAACATACAAAACAGATTCACGGAATCGTCTAAATACATTTGGTACACCATGGGAAATTGCTTTGGCAAATGCTCTTTGTTCAAATGGTGATATTCTGTAGGTGATAATACCTCTCATGCCCTTATATAATTCTCCAAAACCGTGACCCATTGTGACTTGAAACAAGAAGTAATTATTATATAATTACATAATATCAGTGATATGATTAAAAGCTTTAAATGATATCAATATGATCATGTCATTTATTTAACGAAACGTTTTCACTTACTTGTTAATAAGTTTGATACTCTAAACGTGCCAAAGAACAAAGTCAATTATCTATTCCGAAATCTTATTAAATGTTGTTGGTGGAATTTCTCAATAGAAATGTAGATGAAATTAGTTGCATGTTAGATGTCCAACAAGAATATTTTGTTTTGTGTATGTTTGTAGAACTGATTTATTTTCGGAGCGATTCAGAATCAATTTAAAAATTCTAGATGAATTAGATATTTAAAAAATTGAATAGATAACTTCGAATAGTCAGCCATTTCATTAAATTAATTTCAGTATTAAGTCGCTTATGCAATTTGAGACATAATTAGATCAGATATGTTAATAATTATTTACGAATTTCTTATTGATAAGTTACTGACCATTAAATGCGTGTATGCAAACGTTTCTATTTAATTTTATACAAATTAATTTTTCGAATTAGGAAATAAGAGGCAAATAAACGCATTAAAATATTATAATCGCGCGAAAGCGTGATTCGTTCGTGAACGAACGATGTGTACGCGGAATATGCATTCAAAAATTATTAGCGTTCCATCGACGAACTTCCTCCTATTCCTATTGGCATTCCGATAATAATTTTTGCATTAAATCCGAGCGTTATAATTTAATGGCTCTCTTCACACACAGAGACAACGAAAGAACCACAGCAAATTCTTCTTCTTAGTTAACTCTAATCAACTAACCTGTCCGCCAAGGTTAGTTGCGTCTTTCGTGTATAATCGTTCATATTTTAATTCACATCGGTTACGTGACGTCACGGTGACGATGGCGCTGCGTCACTTAGGTTCTTCCGGATGTATACGGCCAATGAACGGATGTCGTTTTATCACGTGCAGTTTGGTAACCAATCGTAATCGTACAGTAAATGTAATGAACAGAACATTTCTGACAAGCGTAGAAAAACTTTCATCAACAGCCGCCATTTTGCCCGTTCTCAGACAGTGTTGAATTTTGGATTAATTCTTGAAATTATTGTAACCCATATAAATTAAAGGGGGCTTTTTTCGTTAAAATCGCGTTTCAAAATTCCTTTTGTGGTTTGTACATGCAAATGTTTGTTATAAAAGTGTCAAAAAGCAATTGAATTGTGACCGAATTACATATAGAGATCATTGTGCGCTTCGTACGAAAGATGGTGAGAGTCGTTCGCGAAGTATAGTCGGCCAGTCGGACTAGTCGAAGTTTACGATGGCCGATGGGTGACTGTTTTAGTATAAATATGTGCCTTGAGAGATGTTTTGCCTCTCGAACACTTGGTACACCGACTGTTTGGCGTTGTTTTCGTTCGATTTTTGCTTTGAAATCATGTGTTTTACGTCCGAGTCACAGTAAATAGTGAATTAAAGTGCAGTGACTTCGGTCGGCCGTAAGCATTGGGCCAGTACCTAGCTCTGGCTTGGTAAATAAGGAGTTCGGACAGTTTTTACGATGGCCGATCAGCTCGTAGATGGTCCCCCCAATGCCAAACGGCCAAAATTGGAACCCTTTCAGGGAACATCGGACTCTTCTGGTAAGTTTCTAATAAACGAAAATGTAAACTTGTGTTTATTTTGTAGAGCATGTTGTATTGTGTGAAGCGCGCGAGAAGGCGTTCCTACCGTTGTTTGACATGTTGCTAAACATCATGCGGCGAACCGCATATATTAAAACAGCTGTTTTAAGACGCTGATCCTGAATTTCTTCAGGATCGTTTCGGAGATTTAATGCGATAGACGGTTCAGTAATTATGCGCTACGATTTGCTGCTATAGGACGGCTACCAGAAATGGATTGTTTTCTCAAGTTCCTCTCTGTAGTAGTAAATAATGTTGCTCTTGAACTTTTCCTATGGCATGATGATGGTTATGGTTGCTTGAAAATGCATGTGATAATTTGAAAATAAACGAATTCTCTTTCCTTCAATTACAAAAATAAATAGTTTTCTTTTTCCAAAAGAAAGAAATTATAAATATTATGAACATACATAAATTACAGATACTAAAAAGTTCCACTTAATAATTATGAATTAATATAATTTAGTTAATAGTAGATTAATTTGATATTTTATACCTAACTATTATCAGTGTCGATGCAACATGCTTTCAACACCTACCGCTTGGGGCCTGGACAGGGCCTGGGACATATACTAGGTGGTGGAGAACCTCATCCACTTCAACAATGGAATATGCACCAGCACCAAAGTAAATACTGTCTCACTAAACATTTCAACACTTATATTTATATATACACGACATTACTCCTTTAATGAAACATTAATTAATACCCATTTAATAGTTTTCTGATAAACTAACACTAAAATGGTAACTTTGTAACTCTGAAGAATAACTGTATATAAATAATTATCGTCTTAAAAATATCTATATATATATTGCATGTTGCATCACTTATATATAGCTTAAGTGTTAGTATTATTATTTAGATGCATTCTTATGAAAATAGTCAAAACTACTTCTAATTGAATTTTTATAATTGTATTTTTATAAATTCTCTTTAACATCTTCTAATTGACATCATTTCATTCTTCATGTTTGAAGCGTACTAAATACTGTGTTTGTCTTCTTCAGATGTATTATCCAACATGGATATGTTTGATTTGGAAAATGATCTTCCCGATGAATTGATTTCGCCGGCTACCTCCTGGTTATCGGATAATCTTGGTAGCAGCAAACCACCTGCACAGGGTCCCGGTCCAGGTGCGGGTGGTTTACAGAATGGCATTGACGGTCCAGATGGTGCCAGTGCTCTTCGCCAGCAAATGCAAGTAAATCATCATCTTTTGCAACAGGTAGATAAACAATTGTACGACGGTCGTGTGCGAAAACCGTGTAAACGTTATTTAATTTGCAGGGCAATAAAGGATTAGTTGCGAACACGTTAGCAATGTCGGGCGGTCAACTCGGTAGCAAGAGTCCTAATTTACAATCGCCGCCGAACGTGTCCGTTGCGAAAGCGGGAGGCATCGATCCGTTGTCATTAGGAAACTTACCAACAAACAACGTTGCTTTACAATCGATGGCGAATAATGGCAGTTCGCCGCAAGTAATGAGTTCCATACAAGGTACACCGATTGGAAAACGTTATATATACGCGAATCACATCGATAATGTACGACTTTTAGGAATGAATAACAGCGGACCCGGTGGTAACATGATCATGACCAACAGCAGCATGAGTAGCACGATGGCCGGTATGGCAGGCGGCGGTTTAGTCGTTAGCAGCAGCGTGAACAAAAATCTGCCGAATGCCGCGAATATGATGGCATCTGGACATCCGCATCATCCAACGAATCACGCCGTTGTCCAGGTACATAAATTCTAACGCTTATCGATTAGAGTTTATGAAAATTAAATTTGTAACATAATCGTATTAATATTTTGTGTGTTTTGTTAGAGCATGCAAAACGGACCTATGTTAAATGCGCGTGCCGTGGCGATGCAACATTTAACGACAAGAGCTCCGGCGCCTCACGGTGTTCACGCAATGGGTCCACGCATGCAGCCGCCGATGATGCAAATAGGTGGACCGGTAAATCAGGGTATTCCGCCTAATAATACCTCTTATGCTTCTTATTCGAATCCTAACGGAGGAGTGCCGCAAAACGTGCAAATTGGTGAGTTTCGATCTAACCGATGAACGCTGTGTTTTTTCTAATTGTCCAATTTCAAGGTGTAGTTACACCTCAACAGAGGCCTACGAATATGGGCATTCAGCCGCAACGTTTCGTTAATCCCGGCGCGACGGCTGGTCCAGTCGGCGGCGCTGG
Organism: Hololepta plana; assembly: GCA_963695495.1. Lineage (NCBI taxonomy): Eukaryota > Metazoa > Arthropoda > Insecta > Coleoptera > Histeridae > Hololepta > Hololepta plana. The sequence goes on along the minus strand of OY968831.1, from coordinate 13,152,552 downwards.
CAGCGGCGGCGGCGAAGGTGGCATCGCACAAACTCAGCCGCCGGCACCATCTCCGGCTCAACCCCAATCGGGCGCACCGTCGGGCACGCAGCCGGGTCCGCAAACCGCCACACAAAATCAAACTGGTACGGCGCCAACTCCATCGACAGGTAATTTTAAATATGATTAAAAGCAACGTTCTCCAGCAGATACGTACATTGTCATAAACGCATGTTCGTGTTAAATTTTATAACCGACGAAGAATGCTAAAGATTTCTTTTTCACAATGAAGCCACCCTTTTTTTTAACGTATATCTATATCGCCAGGTGCGCTTTAATGTTTTGTGAATAGCGAACAGGTTTCGTTTTGTGTTAGTTAATTCGATTTGATTTTCTTTGACAATTTCTGTAAATAAAATACGATTACTCCAATAGGAATGAAGGAGCAATCGAGTAACACATTTGAATTTTATGTTTAGATCCGGAAAAGAGGAAATTGATACAACAACAATTAGTGTTGTTGCTGCACGCGCATAAGTGCCAACGTAGAGAGTCTCAAGCAAACGGCGAAGTCTGGCAATGTACTTTACCGCATTGTAAAACGATGAAGAACGTGTTGAATCACATGACGACCTGTCAGGCCGGTAAATCGTGTACGGTGACGCATTGTAGTTCATCCAGACAGATAATTAGCCACTGGAAGCATTGCGTTCGTAGCGATTGTCCCGTATGCCTTCCGTTGAAACAGGCCGATAGAAATAGGAATAATCCTAATAGTACAAATGCAACAAATGCACAGCAGCAGCAGCCGCAGCAGCAACAACCACAGCAACAATCGCAACAGCCAAATCCGTCGCCTAACAATCCATCTGCATCGGAAATGCGTAGAGCTTACGATGTGTTAGGCATACAATGTCCAACCACTGGTACTGTGACAACTACGATGTTACCAAATGCGGGACAAACCAGAGCGGGGCTTAGGCTACCGTTGGCTGGCGGACAGACAATGCCGAATCGTTTACTGAATCCTCAACAGGCTGCACCGAATGTGACTCTGCCGATCACAAATGAAACCACATCGGTTTCCAGTCAGAGTGCCGTCGCGCAAACTGTTGCGAATTTACAACAACCGAATGTATCGAATGTACAATTATTCGGTTTGACAACGGCAAACGATACTCAAAATTCGCAGGGACTTGTAAGTTATATGATTAGACTTATCAATTTGCAAATGATTTAATACCCACGATTTATTTATTCACAGATTGGAACGGATCGTATCCAGTTACCCGCAGGTTTACAGCCCAGTCAGGTTACAGCAACTCCCGTACAAGGTACAAAGGAATGGCATCAATCTGTAACTCCCGATTTGAGAAATCATCTTGTGCATAAGCTCGTGCAAGCTATATTCCCAACGCCAGATCCTCATGCAATGTTGGATAAAAGAATGCATAATTTAGTTGCATATGCTCGCAAAGTTGAAGGTGACATGTACGAAATGGCGAATTCAAGATCTGAATATTATCATTTACTGGCGGAGAAGATTTACAAAATCCAAAAGGAATTAGAAGAAAAAAGACAAAAGCGCAAAGAACAGCAATTGCAACAACAAGCACAAATTCAACAGCAGCAGCAACAACAACAACAGCAGCCTCAAATTAGGCAAAATTTACAAGCAACAGTACCTGGTGTTAGTGGTCCTCGTCCCGCAGGCGTGCCTACTCCAATTACTCAACAGCAGCAGCAGCAACAAGGTTTACGCAGTAATTCTCCTGTTGTTGGAGGCTTGCAAATGCCGAACATGATTAATCAGCAAGGAAACAGAGCAATGTTTCCCGGTCAAAATGCGCAGAACACACAAAGCAATATAGTCGGATTACCGGGTCCTAGTCCAACGGCTACCAGCAACCCTGGATTGTCGCCATTCGGTCAGACGATCAATCAACAAGGGACTACCACACCGGCGGGGAATAGTTCGTTTCCTGTCACATCGAACGGTCAAACTTTACCTCAGGCTTCGCCCGCTAGTGTTGCAAATACTCAACAGCAGCAGCAAGCGTTCAATGACGTACTGAAGGGCCGCTTAGCACCGTCTCCTTCCACTTTCGGCTTACAACAAAGCGTGATGCCAAATCAACAGCAACCTTCGCAGCAACAACAACCGCAACAGCAAACCCAACAGTCTCAGCAAGCACAACAAATCAATAATCATCTGAATCGCTTATCGAGTTCGACGTCATCAGATTTACCAAATTCACATACAGCCTCAACGCCCGGTCCGAAATCCGTTAATTCTTCTAGAGGACCATCGCCTACCACTCCGATTGTTTCTTCCCCCGCAGCAAACGCGGCCGGTAATTTAGGCAAAGGAATGACAAGTTCTGAACGGGCCGCGCTAAATTCCAGTTCATCCCGACCATCTACTATATCATCACAATTTGCTGCCGTCCTGGCAGCATCAGAACGCGAAGACGATTCGCCTCCTGCTTCAAATGGTGGAATTAAAGGGAAATTGGAACATATAAAGTTAGAAGAGGGTAGTGCGGACATGAAACAAGAGGAAGGCAAAACCATGAGTCAATTCGAAGGTGGCAAGAACATCAAAGCAGAATTACAAAGTGAAATAAAAAACGAAGGAATGGACGAAAATATGGAAATTAAACAAGAACAAATTATAAAGGACGAGCCAAAGACACCAGACAGTTCCACAGATATCAAACCCATTTCCCAGGGCGAAGGCATGGATGGGATGCCCGCATCAAAATCTAAATGCAGTAAGATCGTTACAAAATTCATGTTTTAGTTTTTACTAATTTCTTTCTTGTTCTTGTAGTATTTAAGACTGATGAATTAAGACAGAAATTGATGCCAAATTTAGAGAAATTGTTTAGGCAAGATCCAGATAGTATACCATTCAGGCAACCTGTTGATCCAAAGACGTTAGGCATACCCGACTATTTCAATATAATTAAGAAACCGATGGATTTGTCAACTATCAAGAAAAAGTTGGACCTTGGCCAATATTCGAATCCATGGGAATATGTTGATGATGTATGGCTGATGTTTGACAATGCGTGGCTATACAATGGGAAGACCAGCAGGGTGTACCGTCATTGTACAAAGGTAACGTCGACTTTAATACCGTTTTATTGATTGTTTAATCGATTCATTTGCATTTACAGTTGGCCGAAGTGTTTGAACAGGAAATTGATCCTGTTATGCGATCGATGGGTTATTGTTGTGGGCAGAAGTATACCTTTAATCCGCAGGTCCTTTGCTGTTATGGCAAGCAATTATGTACCATTCCCAGAGACGCAAAATACTACAGTTATCAAAATAGGTAAATTTTCTTAAATAATTATGTTGATTTCTGTTTCTGTTAACAAATTCATCCTAAATTTGCGTGTAACAAACTTAAATTTTAATTTTCAGTCTAAAAGCTTATGGACTTGGATCCACAAGATACACATTCTGCCAAAAGTGCTTCAATGACATACAAGGTGATACGGTAACGTTGGGGGATGATCCGACGCAGACACAAACGTAAGTCATTAAATCGTTTCCATGCAATGTCTATTAGATTTCGCGTAGATTAACTACTTCTAATTACGAATATTTCACTTTGATACAGTGCAATAAAGAAAGATCAATTCAAAGAGATGAAGAACGATCACCTCGAAATGGAGGCGTTCCTGTATTGCATCGATTGCGGCAGAAAGTTTCATCGGATATGCGTACTTCATAACGAGAACATATGGCCGGCCGGTTTCACGTGCGACGAATGCCATAAAAAGAAGGGCATAAAGCGAAAAGAGAATAAGTTTAACGCGAAAAGACTACAGAACACAAAGTTAGGTGTGTATATCGAGACGCGCGTTAATAATTTCCTGAAAAAGAAAGAGGCAGGTGCCGGCGAAGTTCATATCCGAGTTGTCTCTAGTTCGGATAAAGTGGTGGAAGTGAAGCCCGGGATGCGTAGTAAGTTCGTCGAGAGCGGTGAATTAGCGGGCGAGTTTCCGTACCGTGCGAAAGCGTTGTTCGCGTTCGAAGAGATCGACGGCACGGACGTTTGTTTCTTCGGTATGCACGTTCAAGAGTACGGTTCGGAATGTCCGCCGCCGAATACGCGGCGCGTGTATATAGCTTATTTAGATTCGGTGCATTTCTTTAAGCCGAAACAGATTAGGACCGCCGTTTATCACGAAATATTATTAGGTTACATGGATTATGTGAAACAGTTAGGTTACACGATGGCTCACATATGGGCGTGTCCGCCGTCTGAAGGCGACGACTACATTTTCCATTGTCATCCGCACGAACAGAAAATACCTAAACCTAAGAGACTGCAAGACTGGTACAAGAAGATGTTGGACAAAGGTATCATTGAGAGGATAGTTGTCGATTACAAGGATATCCTGAAGCAAGCGATGGAGGACAACCTTCGTTCGGCTGCCGATTTACCATATTTCGAAGGCGACTTTTGGCCTAACGTTTTGGAAGAGAGTATAAAAGAGCTTGACCAAGAAGAGGAAGAAAAACGTAAGCAAGCTGAGGCGGCGGAAGCCGCGGCCAATGCCATTTGCTCATTATCGGAAGAAAGTGAGCAAGGTGGTGACGGGAAGAAGAAAGGACAGAAGAAGGCGAAGAAAAGCAATAAATCGAAAAATCAACGAAAAAATAGGAAAAAGTCGAACACTCCCCAAACGGGCAATGATTTGTCAGCGAAAATATTTGCTACAATGGAGAAACATAAAGAAGTATTTTTCGTTATTAGATTACACTCTATCCAGTCTGCTGCCAGTTTAGGGCCAATTATCGATCCGGATCCATTTATTAATTGTGACTTGATGGATGGACGTGATGCCTTCTTAACAATGGCACGAGAAAAACATTACGAATTCTCTTCACTTAGAAGAGCGAAATACAGTACAATGTCCATGCTGTACGAATTGCACAATCAAGGTCAAGATAAATTTGTATATACTTGTAATAATTGTAAATCCCACGTGGAAACTAGATATCATTGTACAATATGCGAAGACTTCGACCTTTGTATACAATGTCACGAGAAGGATGGTCATCCGCATAAGATGGAGAAACTCGGTTTTGACTTGGACGACGGATCTTCGCCGGGAGATCACAATAAGACGAATCCACATGAAGCACGCAAGCTCAGTATCCAAAGATGTATACAGTCCCTTGTCCATGCGTGCCAATGTCGCGACGCTAATTGTCGTTTGACTAGCTGCCAGAAGATGAAGCGCGTCGTTCAACACACGAAAGTCTGCAAGAGGAAAACGAACGGCGGCTGTCCAATTTGCAAGCAACTCATCGCGTTATGTTTCTACCATGCCAAACACTGCCCGGAGACAAAGTGTCCCGTTCCGTTCTGTTCGAATATTAAACATAGGTTAAAGCAACAACAATTCCAACAACGTTTACAACAAGCGCAATTGTTAAGGAGGCGCATGGCTGTGATGAACACGAGAACTGTACCGACGCCGAACGCGTTGCCAGCGAATAATGTACCTATGATACCGGGTGTGCAATCCGTTGGACCGCCGGCCGTTAGTCCAGCATCTGGAATGAACGCGGGGGGTCTCGGCAATGCCGGCCTGGGCGTTACGTCGCCCCATCAATCTGGAATAGGTCTCAAACCTGGTACGCAAACGCCGCCCGCACATGTGCTGCAAGTCGTGAAACAAGTACAAGAGGAGGCTGCAAGACAACAAGCGCCGCATGCTGGCGCGTACGGCAAAGTTGCGCCCGGCGGTATTCCGGGACAAAATATGCCGCCGCCTATTCAACGGCCCTTAACTGGACATCTGAATGCCGGACAAGGTAAATTTGCTTATTATTGTCCATTAATGTTCCTTAACCGTTGTTTGATCTCACATTCCAGAATTCAGGAAGCATTCTATATCGTTAAATGTATTGTTCACTCGCCCTTTTTTTATGATAAACAATTGTTAAATCAAAGGTGTTCTTTTAGAATACCTTCCTTTAAACGTTTTATGTATTTAACGGAAGCGGCTTCGTTAAAAGAATAAAGAATTATTTATTTATTGCGTTACGTAGTGTTATGTTGTTGTTGTTTTCTATTCGCTGAAATAATTACAATTTGTTAAAGGTGGCAACTTACTACCTATGGAGCAATGGCAACAAAGGTATCCTGGTGGGGCAGCACAAAGTATGAGACAACCGGGTTCGCAATTACTTCAACACCAGAATCAGATAGGTGCTGGGCCCATGCAGCCGGGTAATCAATCGGTTAGACCAAACGTCGTTAGTCTTAATGTCGTAACAGACACGCCAGCACCAGCCAAGCAAGCCCTGCAGCAACTGATGCAAACATTGAAATCGCCACACTCAGTGGAACAGCAGCAACAAATATTGACCATATTAAAATCAAATCCACAATTAATGGCCGCATTTATTAAGCAAAGACAGGTAACATAACATTTTTACTTACCGTAATGATTGAAAATTAATACAAATTTCTGTACGCTTTCAGGCTCAAGCGCAACAGGCCCAAGCGCAAGGCGGTGCCGGTGGCGTCGGTGGAAATCCTCCGCCACAATTGCAGCATATGCTTAGTCAACAGCAAAATCTTAATCAACATCCGAATAGAATGCAAATGCAAACGATGCTGGGACAAAACCAGGGCCCTAATCAAGGACCGCCGTCGCAACAGATAACTGCACAACAGCAGTGGTACAAACAGCAGCAGCAATTGTTTGCCATGCAACAAAGACAACAGCAGCAGCAGCAGCAACAGTTTCAGCAACCACCTGCGCCGCCATCGTATAGCCAAAGACTGCCCGCGATTAGACAGCCTCACATGGCATATAATAATTCGTTTCAAGACCAACAGTATCCGCAAATGCAAAGCATGAAACCTACGCCACCTCCGGTTCCATCGCCGCAAAGTGTTATGGGTCCGCCTCAGGGAGGTCTATCGGTACAACAACAGCAGTTAATGCAAAGTGTTAGAAGTCCGCCGCCCATTAGGAGTCCGCAACCTAATCCGTCACCGCGACCTGCACCGAGCCCGCGAAACCAACCCGTGGCGAGTCCGCGTGGTCAACAATTGTCGCCTCACGATTTAGCGGCGCCGGAAATGCTGTTAGGTCAAAATCACGCGAGCGGTCTCCATCCGCATGCATCACCAGCGGGTCAGAGTCAGGGCGACGAGGTTCCACCGATGACACCGCAAGATCAACTTAGTAAATTTGTGGAGCGGCTATAGTGGTGATTTGTGACAATTGGTGCTGTTCTAAATCTAAATACTTGTACAAATTGGTGACTTGTAACTATAAATACGATTTAATTTTAAATCTGAACTGACTTTTACTTGGCTTTTGTGTAGTTAATGTATAAAGAGTAGATTTTTAATACCAATGGAGAAACAAAAGGAAATGAGAGGATGATGAACAGAATTTAAAATTGTACATATGTTTAATACACGTCTTTCTGAAGAAAGGATTCATCCATATAATAGATACACACTGTATTATATATTTTGCGAAAACGAAGTTAGTGAAATTATCTAATAACTAATTATTTAGTACATTAACGACAAATGAGAAATAAAAATTGAAAAAAAAATTTAAATAATGTGAACAATTATTCTGTAATAATACCTAAAAAGTATTTGGCTTTGCGAGGCTGTGTTCTATTTAACTTAACGGATTGTTACCTATGTTATATCCCAAGAATGGACACTGTATAGTGGAAATAATTTAAATACAAATAGTAAACTGGGCATAATAACTGTTGTGCACCACATTTAAGTAATTATTATGATTATTATTATTATTATATTATTACTGTTTTTTTTATATATGATGATATGAAATAAATATGAAGATGAGTGACAAGTTAATAACGATAGTGATTGTATCATATTAAGCATATTTTTACCGAGACTGTAAGTGTCGTGTCGGTAGCTATTGTGATGGAACCACAGGTTCCAGATTGTTTTTATATAATATATTTATAATTTATATATATATCGTCTTTGTTTATCATGTGTTATTACATTCCACCCTTAAGTGGAGTGGTGCTGGCACCTGACAATCGCAACCTCGCCAGTGCAATACTTACAACACACTCCCTCCTTATTATTTATTACTGAACATATTTGAATTAGATTTAATTAGTGTTTAAGTATTATTATAAAAAGAGAAATAAACATTATATCAAAAATTCTTGCGTCTTTTAATCTTCGAGCGATCAAAAGCGCTAAACATGCGACGTTTCGCTTTAAGCACACCGACTAATTTAAACGACTGGTTAGCAATTCAATAAAAATTTGAGTACGCATCTATTTGGACGATTGGTTAATTAATTGTAGATAAACTTTACTGTTCCAACCAGTATCTGTTTTTTTACATTAGGTAAACACTTCATTAAAAAAATGTGAACCCATCCATTCCATCTAAGAAACCAACAATGATAATTGCTAATTCTCCATTACCAAGATTCTAAATTTGCTTTATGATTCATTGTCCATTTTTTGTTCGATGCCAGCATCTTTCTTCAAGTTTGAGAACTGTTGTGTCGATTTGCTTCCACTAAAGCCTTCAGTTTGTCGCCATAAATCTTCTGTTGGCCGATCGGAGCGAGGCGCATCTTTTACGCCGATGGTTTCAAAATACAAATAGCCGCAAACGAATATTGCCGCTGGCGCTTTTTAAAGCTTCGTCACAGTAAATTTTACACCACATTTCGAAAGACTGCACTATATTCATTCCTTTGCGGAAGTAATGAAGCCAAGTAAGGTAAAAATCTCTTGTTGAATAACCATTTTTTTAAATATCTAACATGATTGATGATTACTTCATATAATTCTACCTAAGGATTGAAGAAATGACTATCAGCTGTCGAAGGCAAATGAGTTTATACTAAAGTAACTTGATGAAAATAAACGCAATGGCTTTTTTGAACAACCGAATATATGTATTAATTTCAAATAAAAGTTTCTTGTTTCATGTGTAAGGTAAGGTTCTTGCAGGTACGAAAAAAATTTACACTTTTAATTTTAACTATTATAATTATTAAATTACATCTACCATTGTTAAAGTCAAAATTCATTCTTATAATATAATAAATATTGTTCCTTTGTTCTAAAATCTGGTGGCAGAATTTGGTATTCCTTTTTCATATTGATTGTCGTTTTTCATTTTCATTCTTCACCTTGATTTTGAACATTTTAAATAATATTGAAAAATTTGGGAGTTTCAATCAGTACAAATGCTAATGAGTTGCCGAAAGAGTTTGCTTTTCAGTTTATGATACAGCAAACGAGCATTATTCCTGTAATATTGTTTTGATTGTTCAGATAATCCGGAATTTTTAATGTCTTTAAAATGCTGTAGGTTTTAAAGCGCGAATGAAACACGAAAATTTGCGCCTCGTTTGAGCTTAAATGTAAATTCGTCTTAAAGAATTATTTTAAATATCGTAATCCTCGCTAAGATTTTTGTTATCCTTATGTACAAAATGTAACAATTGAAAAAAAGATAATCGCAGTACATCTTCTGGATTGATCTGTTAATTTTTTGCTAGAAATGTACTCGTAAACGTTTGGTTATACGTAAGTTGGTTTTCTGCAGCACTTCGAATATTGCAAGTATCCATAAAGAATCTCGCATGCTAACATCATAAACATCATTATAGTTATCATGTATTCTATTTTGAGTACTGGTTTTTGAAGGACGAGTATGTACAAGACGCCCAAGAACGAAATGTGCGTGAAAAATAACGCTATCACCGTGCCAATTGCTGCAAAGCGAAAACAAACACTTTTGTTACATAATCAGTATCGTAATGCTCAAACACTCAATACCTTTCCTCTTGGGCTTTAGTTTTTGATATATCAACAGTTTTAATAAATCAGCAGCTAATATGCTACCGACTACCGACGCATCTACTCCAATGTCCGGTGTCCATAATTCTTTACTAACATATTTTGCACAAACTACAAACGATTCAGCAACGGCAAATACCGGATAGTAATATATATTCAAATACATAAATACTTCAAACAACAAATCGGCCTCCATTTTCTCTCTTAATATGTTAGTACGATGTTAAAAAATTGTGCGGAAAGATTTTATTTTTAGTTCGCACCTAATATTTTCTATCTTCTAATTTTATTTTTGGTGTAGAGTATTAAAGCAAGCATGATTACCAAGAAGAAACATCGAATAATTAATTTTTATTCGATTTTGGTACGTTATTAATTCGTAAATTGTATAACATTGAAGATTACTCATTCAACATCATTCGTAATAATTAAATATGCCAATAAAACGATATTTCTTTAACGTAAAATAAACACATATTATATTTAGTCTATGAGTAACTGATAATTTAATTGACGCAAATAAAAAGAACCTCTAATGAATCTAAATGATAAAATTGTTTTAATAACATTCGTAACGTTATACACATTCGAAATGTGATCTTTAATTCGTGCCCACATTTTTGTTCGATATGCAAATAATGGCTTACTGAAACTTCGTGAGCTTTAATAACTTATAAAGAACGATATCGTAAGTTTTTAAACGTACTTTTTCAAATAGAAAGTTCAACTATAAAGACAGTTTTGTCGACTAAAGTAAATAATAAACGTTTAATCTATATTTAGCTTACGAGTAATTCGTTAATAACTAGTTGATTTGCGGTGATACTTTGATTTTGAAATTGCCGCTGTAAAGTAACATCATCGTGAAGGCGAAAACAAACATGTTAAAGTGTTTCTAATATCCGATGTCATACGATATTTTCACGAGAATGTGTTTATGTATGTCAGTGTTTTACAATTTTTGTATTTTAATTTAATACTATGGATTAAATATGCTTTGAATTATGTATAAAATTCAGTAAAGTTTAATTTATTCATTGCGGCTGAATGACGGGCGGACAAAGCAATAGACAGCCTCCTTCTTATCATAATATTGAAGGAGGTAGCTTAAATTATAACGAAGTTTCACCACCGTCCTATGAAGAGGCTATCAATCCAAATGGTCAGATTATAAACTTGATAATAATTGTTTATTTCAACAAATTTTGTTAATCTTTTAGCACCACCTCCATCATACGATTCTTTGTTTGGAAGAGTAAGAGAAGCCCGAAAAACCAGCAAAGGTGTCATAGATTTCTTAAAGAATTTATTAGTAATAGTACTAGGAGCAGGTAATTTATTCACAATACTTCAATATTATAGCACAATATTGCTTTTTTAAATTGTTTCAGTTGGTTGTACATTTATATTGGGTATAACAATAATTATACCTGTCTGTATGATTATAATGGGTTCAATTTATTTAAACGATTGTCCCCAAGGGGAATACATCCCAGTTTATTTATTAGTTGGTGGAATTTTTGGGGTGCTGAAGCAGTTGTTACATTTGTCTGCACGAGTGAGGAAGCATGAAGAAGAAAGGGAAATAGAAAGATTAAGGCAGACACCAACACAAACCTTGCTTAATTGTTTTATGCTGGGATGGTTTATAATAGGTAAGTAGAATATTTGAGCAACCATATTATAAGAGTTAATTTATAATTTCCCTTGCTAAAGGCTCAGTATGGGTGTACAAAGAATATGAACCAAATTATGATCCAGCAAAAGATAGAACTAGATATTGCAATAAGAACTTATACCTCTTTGCCTTCTGGTTAATAACATCAGTATATATTCTACTAGCTACAATAACATTATGTTTATGTTCATTGAGTATTGCTAGTATTGTACTGCAACCAAAAATATTGGGAACTGATGGAGATGGCATGGAAAATGAGCAAAGCAATCGATAAGTAATCATTTGTATTATTGCTAATGACATTTACTTATTCAGTTAATGGTTAATTAGTGGGATTCCAATTTATTGAATTGTGTTCTATTCCTTACAATAATGACAAAATGCTAGAGTCCTGATAATGACGACATTTTTTATATCTTATTTGTCTACATGAGCAGCTCTCTTATGTATTCATAATTTAAATTTTGAGTATGTTAATACCTGCCATGTTGTCTGAAGAAACTGTGATATTTATCATTTTAGTAAAATTTATTTGATTTTTGATGTAATATTTTAATTTTTGGAAACGTTATTTGCTCATATATAATAAGTAATTATTTTTCTTTTCTTTTGTATTAGAATTAGATAATTATTATATTTGCAGCTTTACTACAGTGTTGCAGGTTTTTCCACTGGTTTATATTTAATATGGCCTACGTATATGTGTAATGGCCATAGAGGAAGCATAATAATGAACAATGTTTAAAATAAACTTATACACTAACATGACAAATTTATAATAATACGTAATGCATCTATTGTATGATTATTGAAACGGAGGAATGACAAATTTATAAATGAGCTTTAATTAATTGCAGGAACATAAGTGGACTGCACAAGTTTGTTATATCATATTTCAAGACAATTGCATACAAAATACACTATAACAATTAAAAAAGAATCAATGGCCTCCATTCTTGACTATGCATTTTAAATTAATATTCCAATATATGAACTTGTAAATAGAATTCCTTTCCATTCTAAGCTAACTAAAGTTAGAATGACTTGAATTATTATATTACATTCTCATAAAACTTCTTACCGTTTATATTTTGATGTTGAAATATTTTTAAATGCAAGCTGCAATGTAATAAACTATATTGATTATACATTAATATATGATATAAGATGGTGATTTCTTCTTATTTCTTTCTAATTACGTTAATCAAACAATAAAGTATATCGAATGAAATTATTGATGTTTATTTTAATTTCATCACATTGAAAATGTAACTTTAAGCATTTAATTTGAAACTAATTTAGTTTTTCCGAATGGATTTCAACACCTCGAGCATGGTTTCGATGCTAGCAAATCATACGTGTACATTTGTTAGTTTATAATTTATAAAGACGAAGCACGTCAAAATCAGTGCGCCTATCTGAAAATCAGGCACAAATTTTAACTTTATAGAAGACGATTCACTGGTTGAATATATTTTCTCGCAAGGTCCTTTTACCTCTATGACAAAGTCCATGAAACTTATGCATAAAATAAACGTATATAACCAGAACATATCGAATGCCAAGTACTGGATACAACCGCGCTCGTTCGCGTCATCTGAGTAATTCTAAAGGAAAACTTAGTTTAGCGGTTGGACGACGAATTATAGATTCATCATACTTTTCTAAAACATGATTGCGGCACTGAGTCCGTAACTTTCAACCACTCCGCACTCGATTCCGTTCCGCAACAATTAAACCGCTTTTGTACGACATCCCATGCGTTTCGATACAATTCATCTTCTTCGTATAATACCATCGAGTTCCTCATCGATTTATTTAAGTTTCTATAATAATCATTCTCTACAGGTTTCGGGGGCCAAACATCTTTATAAAAGCGTATATCAATCTTATAAAAATGCGACAGAATGGTGCCGGTCAACAAGAAACTGACTGCGATAGTCACGAAGACCATTAGCTATCAATTCATCAATTGAACGAGGTAATTCGGTTAGAAAAATAATCGATTAACACTTACCAGCGGAAGCAAAACGTAATTCGCTTTATTGCTATGTACCACGCATAATAATACGCTACACGGTAAACAAACAATGCCCGATAAGATCATGAACATTAGAGGATCTCTAACGATTTGGGTATCGATTAAGTATGCATACGGCGATTTGTAGTATATTATTCCAGCCGTCACGAAAATTAATTGCATGCTGGCACTCTGCAATAACAATTATTAATAATCCTATTTAGAATAACGATTAAAATTTATGTGATTCATATTTTATAACGATTAAAAACGAGGACATCAAGCACAAATAGAAGCTTTCCGACGTCACTTCGCGACCAGTTTCGCTTCGTGGCACGTGCAACGGTCTCGGATGCTTCCACGGAAAGACCACCGACGCTATGGAATCGTTCGAAGCGCGATCGCCGATTTCATTTTCTTCGCCATCGTTTGTGGCTTTAAACTGAAATTTTCGTCACTCATTGTAATCTCGCAAAGAGGGAAATATGCAAAAACACCGACAATACTGCACGATAATGATGCTTTCGGCAATTCTGTCGAATTCATTATGAAATAAATTTTATTATATACGGAAAAACTTGACCAAAAGATGAACGTCAATAAGCCAAAATGTAATTGGAAATTGTTATTTGATTGATTTATTCGACGCCTACGGTTTTATTTTGAGATATGAAAAGCAAATGTGTGCGATATTATTTCGGCAATAATAATTATTATGCGAAAGAAAATTGCATACAACAGTACTTACAAAGCCAGTTTACCTGTCCGTATACGCTTTATTGCCATTTTACCTCCCTTGACCCAGATTAAACGAACGGCGCAATTATAATAATAATTAATTCCTTCTTGAGACTTTTTCTCGCGTAACGACTTCATATAAACGTATTATGCAGCAATTCTTTTGTTTGCATTATTAATTTTTAAATTTAAAGTAATCTTTTAATATGAAAATTATTATATACAAAACTTGTTGCGTATATTTAAATTATGTTAAATTGCAATTCACATATTTCAATTCCATTGCTTCGTATCATCCTTCCTCCCGAATCACATTCGATCGATGCTTTGATAGAGGCTACACGAGAATATCATTCCCAAAAGCTAAAATCGCATTAGAACATAGACGTTATAAGTGAAACCCGTGCGGTATGAACGTTTTTACCATCAGAGAAGCAACGGCGATACCGGCACCGCCGATGATCGCGGCGTGGTCTTTCACGTACTTTGTCGTCACATTGAGACAGCCGATCTTGTGCAAGACCGGCGACGTTGGCGAACACGTTTGTCTCTTCGCCGGATACGGTTGGTCGCAACAGGAATCGGGAAGATTGCCGTTCCAGTCGGCGTAATTGGTCACACCGCAACAATTCAAACGCGTCTGTGTCTCGTCCCACGCCTCGGTAATTGCCTTATTCTGTCCGTACGATCGTATCGAGCCGATCATGTAATTGTGCAACGTCGTGTCGACTTTCTCTCTAAACACGTATCCCAATATACCGCCGACCAGCATCGTGATGAATATCAGAAATATCGCCAGGAAGTACTGCGAATGCGTTTAAAACACGATTATTTCTTCGTTTTTACATGTGCTAATGTTGAATGCTTACCGATACGAGCATACATCTGACTTCTTTTATGGAACCGTAACATCCGAAGCAGGATATGAAGGAGACGATTATCCCGGTGGCCAATAATACGTATACGACGCCCGAATATAAATTCGTACCGAGCAATGTGTTTGCAAACGATTTATCGACAATTGTCCATATAGCAAGTGCGACAATCAATGCGCTCCCAAACTGCGAATTTACTTGGCGTTAGTATTGTGGCTTTAACTTAAATGAAATAGATAATAAATTGTTTTTGGAAGAAAACTTACGAAAATGAGTAAATTCACGACGAACATGCTTATCTTCATGCAATGACCGCATCCATCCATTTTTCGGCCAAGTCCCATTTCTTTTTTTGGTTTATATAATATTCTGCAATGTGTATGTTATAAAGTACGATATAATCTAAATGGATTTCTTCGTTTCTCTTTTAAAGTATTGAAATTACGATTTCTACAGCCATTCAATTCAAGGTTAATAATATTTCATCAATAAAATGCCATAAATGAAATAACAATATTATTTCAAGAAATCATAACTGATGATAACTAGATATAATTTTTTTTTCTTGGAATAAAGTTTATCTAGTCCGGTTTTTGGACATTAAAAGTATGTTCAACCGGAAAAATTTCAAATTAACAAAGATTTTATTGAAATCGATCGTAAGTCTAACGTTATTTGGCAATCAGCGAAATAAATTACTTGAATTTGCAGCACATATCGTATTTATGTATGAAAAGTTAATCTTACTTACATATATGAGAAATTAATCGGACTACACGTTTTAGGAATCGCAAGATTTATGAGGAAAATAAATAATGCGCACCTGCACCTGTGTGTGTTACCACTTCTTCGTTATGTTGATGACACTCCTACTTTCTATTTCATGATTTCAAGTTGATTTGCGTCATTTTATTGGGAAAAAGGGAAAAGTTTGCGACAATTCGTATTTCCTAAATGTAAACGAATAATGCCAACAAACAATTGGGAACTCTTGAATTAGATTTGTGGGTCAATTCAAATTTTTCAATTCGACTACTAGAGACATCTCTTTATTATTCCTATATTCAAGACCGCACACGTAAATCCCAGGCTAATAAAAATCAAATTGTGAATTAACCTACGAAAGTTATTAAATAATATTTTTAAGAACTAATTAAGATCGCTTTCAATTATTTATTATCTATATTGATTAACATAGTTTTTTAACATCTGTCTTTAGGACAAATAGTATAATTCTAAAATTGCTTAGTTATTACTAATTTTTGCAAAAATAGTCATTACTTCATTTCCTAAATATGAATGTTATTAAAAAAATGCAGAATGACGGATGGTAAGTAAAATCAAGTAATATAATATAATCCAAGTAATTTCCACAATATCCTTGTAGGTATGTAACAGAAAATGGAATGAATGAATTAACAAATGGAAACTCCTTATCAAATGTTAATGAAATAGTAAAAAGAGCTTTAAATGTAAGGATATTTATGTTATTATCATGAGGATTAACTAAACATGTTGCTATTATTTTTTAGACTGACTTGAAAGATATTGGAAAGCCAATTTTACAAACAACTAATGATACATTAAGTGAAGTAAAAAATGCTCTATTTTGCTTTATTATATAATAATTATTATTTGCCTAGGTGATATTGCAAATTCAGAAAGTTAGAAACATATCAGCTCCTAAAAGTAATCCAGAATCACAGGCAGCACCAACATTATTAAAATTTACTTTAACAGATGGTCACAGCTATATACAAGCAATTGATCTTGAAAATGCTACAACTTTGAATCAGAACAAAATTCCACCAGGAACTAAAATCAAAATCAAAAGTGCTAAAATTAAGAGTGGATACTTGATTTTAGGTAAAAGTTCATTTACAATCCTTGGTGGAAAAGTCGAAGCACTTTATGAAAAGTGGGAGTTGTCCAAAACTTTAACAAATCAGCAACGTAATTCAGGTAACATGAATTCATTTATCTCATGTTATTATTTTAAAATAATTTATGCTTTTAGGAAATGATGGTCCACCAAAATGGGTTAATTTTGGTCACAAAATAACAGGTGGAGATATACAGTTGACAAAATCAATTGAGAAGCAGACTGTTAAGCAGAATGTGGAGTTTGAGCTATCACGTAAAGATGCAATTACTGAAGCAGCTGCTGCTAGCACAAGAAAAATATTTGGTGGTGGCAGTAAGCAAATCCAGCAGCAGGAGGTAAAGAGAACTGAAAATTATGCTACTGAAAGGTACCAGAGACGGGGTAAACGAGAGCCAAAAGAAATGGCAGAAAAACCACAAAAACCACCAGAGAAAGTTTCATTATTTGATTATCTAGAGACTAAATTAGTTGTACCCGAAACGTCTAAAGCTGCACCTGAAAGCAATCCTTATAATATGAATAACCATAAATACCTCAGTGCTTATGATATGAATAACAGCCAAACATTTAAAGAGCAATCAGCAAGAGCTAATTATAATGACAATAAAATGCAGAATAGGAGTTATGCCGATAATAATACTAAATTTAATATAAAGGAATCTAATGATAATTACAGGGGCAAGAAAAATGATTATTCTAATTCCTATCAAAAGCCAAGGTATAATAATA
Source organism: Hololepta plana (assembly GCA_963695495.1). NCBI lineage: Eukaryota > Metazoa > Arthropoda > Insecta > Coleoptera > Histeridae > Hololepta > Hololepta plana. The sequence goes on along the minus strand of OY968831.1, from coordinate 13,134,777 downwards.
AAATTTCAAATGTTAATAATCAATCATATCAGACTCACAAAGCTCCGGCAGTACAAGCAAATCAATATGCTACTCCTAATAATGCTCCAGTAAATAATGGACAACCTGTAGATAATTTGGTTCCAGAAATGCAAAAATTATCTGTGAATAGTGCTTTTGCATCAAGAAGTCTCAAACAGCATTTAAATTTAGATAGGGCCCGACGTGAAAATGTATCTTTACCTCCACAAACAAGTACTTGGCAAGTTGGAGATTATTGCATGGCAAAATATTGGGAAGATGGTAAATTTTACAAGGCCAATATTACTGCTGTAACTGAGAAAACCTGTGTCGTTCAATTCATTGATTATGGTAATATGGAAGAAGTGCTAAAGCATGATTGTCTGCCAATGCAAGGTATAAAGATTCTGTATTTTGCGAATTTTTCAGAGATTTTAAATAATTTCTTTTAGATAATACAGCTTACAAGAAGACTGGCACACGAACATTTGGCAACAGAAACTACTTCAATAAACAAAAAGTTATGAAGAATTGATAATAGTTTGTACAAAATAAACTTTTTGAATAACATTTTAAAAATGCTTTATTGTGACCAATGTTCTCAGAAATGTTTTTATTAAAATGATTAATTTAGAAATCTAAATTAAATGGGTAATACTTGTGATCTGAAAACATACTTGCAGCTACAATACGCTTCTTATTGTTCAATGAATCCATATAAATTACTTCATCTTTGCTCAAATCAAAATCCAGAATATTAAAATTTTCAATGATCCTGTGCTTTTTCACTGACTTTGGAATTACACAAACTTGTAATACTTTCACCTACGAATATGAAAAATTAATAATCATTAAACATTTATTATAGCATTGATGTTACCAAATAGTTTAAAACAACTTGTGCTGGAGTTTTACCATATTTCTTTCCAATTTCAGCAACTTTTGTATCAAACACTGCCAAAGAATTGTCAGCTGCATTGGCTTTTCCCAATGGACAATATGCAGTAACAATTATATTTCTCTGTTTACAGAATTCAATTAAATTCTTTTGAGGGAAATTCACATGCACTTCTACTTGATTGCAAACAGGTTTAATATTGGCAGTTTGGTATAATCTATCAATTTGTTCGCTGTTAAAATTTGATACGCCAATGCTCTTTGTCAAACCTAATGTAACACACTCTTCCATTCCTTCCCAAGTTTCCAAATAATCTATGTCAGAGTATGCAGCAGAACCTTCATCGATAGGCCATGGAGAAGCGTTTTCCTTTGAAATATATTTTGAATAAATATAAAATAAATTAACTACATGCATTCATTTCTGGGGTTTTACCTTAAAAGCCATTGGCCAATGAACCAAGTACAAGTCAACAAAATCCAAATGCATTGAACTCAACGATTTTTTAAGCATTTGAACAACTTTTTCTTTGGCATGATGATTACACCACAGCTGTAAACATGTGAGTTAAGTATATGTTCGCACAACAATATAATAACCATACTTTAGTAGTAATGAATATATCTTCTCTTTTGATGGTGCCATCCTTAATCTTCTCATTAACGGCTTTACCAATTTCTGCTTCATTACCATAAAACCAGGCCGTATCGATATGACGATATCCGACATCGATGGCATCTTTAACAGCTTGTTCTACTTCTCCATGTGTCGACTATTACGTTACGATTAATTATTTATTTATACTTTGAATGTGAAATACTTACAGTATAGGTGCCTAAACCTATTTTTGGCATATCTTGCCCATTGTTAAGTTTAAATGTGGTCATTTTAATTATGTAATAGTACACTTTTTAAGGTTACGAAATTATTCCATGCAGTGATAAGAAATGTATAATAGATAACTTTTTACATGATTCTATACAGGTTTGGCTGAATAGTTAGTTATTGCGCTTCCATTAAGGATATCGAATTGCGCGAAAGTATGATATTTTATACTTTCAATAAAAGCGCGTGCAAATTAATTATTAATGAAATTCTTGTTCCGTTTGTTTATTTGTTGGTAAATTGAACTCAATATAAATTACTTGTTTCCAAAAAAAATGTTTTGAATGAATGAATGAATTACGCTGTCTTAAAAGAAATTGTTATTATGCTTGTTTGCATTTTGGACGAAGTAAATAAAGATTTTTGTATGCAAACTTGTTATCATTTTATAAGGAGTTTCCCAATTTTAGTTTTATTAGGGACCGATCAATTTAATCGAGTTATTTTCGGCAGCGAATTCTTTGAGAAGGGCTGTGCTTCATTACGTGCAAGATGGCAATAGTTTTTTTAGGACAATCTAATAGTTGTGGATTTTTTTGCGTGCATTCTTTTATAAAATTGATAAATTAAAGTACAACAAAAGAAACTATTGTTTGCTTTTGGCAAAGAAATTTATTTGTCGTTAATTACTTCTGTTTAATCGCATACAAACTGTACCAGTTGTCAGCACTCTTCGTCCAATGCCATTTGGTATTGAAAAGGTTTAAGTTCATTCCACGAACCGAGACCGTCTTACAATTAACTGTTAAATACAATAATTAATTTAAGGGACTTTGTCCTTCTACAATTTTGTACTCACGTTTCGCCAAGATGTCTTGTAACTCTTCGGGCTTGATGAACTTATTCCACTCGTGCGTACCTTTCGGAATTGCACCGAGAACGTTTTCAGCGAGGAATATGCCGTGGAAACGCGACGAGATCGTACGATTGAGCGTCGTGAAAATGATCGAACCGCCCGGCTTCAGGCATTTCACGCAACCGTCAACGAACAATTCCTTGTCGGTGACGTGCTCTATCACTTCGGACGCGACGACGATATCGTGCCGATCGGGATTCGCGTTTGCATAGCGTTCGATCAATTCGCAAACGTATCGCACGTTCCCTAAACCGGTCTCGTTCGAATGCGCGACGGCCAATTTAATTAAATCTTCGACCACGTCTATCCCCGTCACGTTTCCACCCGATTTTGCTAATGCTTCCGTTAAGATACCACCTGAAACATTTTTGTTGTTTTGAATGAATCTAAACAGATTTAATGAAAAAGTTACGTACAACCACATCCGACGTCTGCAATACTCAGATCCTTCAAAGGTAATTTGGACTGATAAGTTTCGATGTCTATGATGCCGGAATCTCTTAGATTGCCTGTTATGAACGGCAGTCTAAGAGCGTTTAGTTTATGTAGGGCTCTTAATGGTCCCTCCGGATCCCACCAATTTTCCCTTAAGTTCGCGAAATGTGTTGCCTCCGATTGGTCGACGGACGTCTTATTAATCATATCGACACTTAACGAAGATTTCAGTCTATAACAACGTGTTATTATCGAATTCTTGAATATTTTAATAATCTTTTATAAGTAATTACCTGCTGATTATCGAACGATTGCTTTTGAAATATTGTAGTCCTTTAGTTAGCATTGTTGCTTCTTTAGTAATGATTCACGGCAGCGCCAAAACCTTTTATTTCAACACGTTGCCCTTCGTCGATTTTATGCTTTCACATCGTTTCTTTATTTGTACGAAATCGTATTAAAGTTACTAGTGGAATATCAAATGATTACTGATTCTTATGGTGTTTACTTATACCGGATGTCCCATTAGATTACTATGTAAAAATATTTTCCAAAATCGCATTCTTGATAGATGTACATTTTATTGCTTTTATGGCTTAATTGTACAAGTTCACGGGGAGTTTATTGAAAGTAACAAATGCTCACAATGTACTGTTTCGAAGTTATTTCAGTGTTTTGCAAAAGTGTCATTTGGAAGGTCGTAGCAAATCTCTTATAACTCCGGAACTAATTTAGATAGAGAGTTACACTTTTCTTAGTAGTTTTAAGCATGAAGTTATTAATACTTTCACTACTTTGTCAGTTCCAAATTTGCATTACTTCATTATTTTAAAAAGAACCATATATTTTATTACAGCAGCTGCGCCACCCGAATTTCTTTATAAATTACGAGTTATTCGCAATTAATTGATATTTTGTTTGTTATTTATATGCGTTTAATAACATAATTAGATCTAAATAAAAGGAGAAATTATTGAAAATCAATTATATTTACATTAAATATCAATTTGTTGAGTTATTCTTCAGATTATTGATTATTAGACAAAGCCTTTTCCTCTAAACCCAACGATTCGAGAGCAATTCTCCGCCCCTGTCCTATTGGGACGCACTGTATGTTCAATGTTGATAATAAATTTTGTTATAAATGATTTAAAAGTCGTGGACTAAGATGTCATCAACCTATAAGAATATAATAATGATTAAAACTAGTGTACTTTAATTTACTAAATGGCTGCAATGAATTAATTCGTTTTATTTTGATAACATTCGTCGCTCGTAGTGCATTTTAATCATTGTCAATGTTTGTAATGATTAAATTTTTAATGTAATGTTGAATTTTTTATGTATGTTTATAAAATTTTCTTTATTAGAAGGTAATAAAGAAAGTTGATAAACGCAATGCTTAATTCTCGGCCATTTATAAAAAATTTCAATTGCCTACAATATAATTTTATTTGTTGCAAAAGATATAGTGTTATTAATAATTAATTCGGCGTTAAAAATATAATGAAGACTTTGTAAAATACAAGTCATAGTCTTGCGTTACTTTTGGATTTTTTTTAACGTGTATGACGGTTAACGAAACAAGAGAAAGTGGCCCAAAAGAAGATCTCCTCCAGTCGAGCATCATTGCAAATGTGTCCCAATAAAATGAGCCGGATTTTACTTGCTCCTTTTACAAATTGCTATTGTTTGCAAAGAAGCGTTGTGATTAAAAGTCGCTGATAGACTTACAATTTTTTTATTATTGAACATATCTTTGCTTGAAGGTAACTATAAAGAATCTTATTGAGTTGGGCATTTTCCTTTTTCAAGATGGGTATTTCCCACCCAAACCTTGGAAATTTCCCTTTATAATAAATGTTACATTAAAATTATGTTGATAACAAGTTTTCTCTAACGCTACGCGAATGGTATTAAGAAGACAATAAGAAAAGTAGATCGTTTTATTAAATTGCCAGCTGCCATTTAGGAATGATTGCTTTAAACCGAAGGCCAAACAACCTGTTTATTGATATCATAATTGCCTCATTAAGAGATTTATCTGATTTGCTCTGTTGAATAAGAAAACGGATTAACAAGTTCCAGCCAAGTTGCGCTTAATAAGAATCCTCAATATCACACTGCGAATAAACTTTCTGGATGTTTGGAATCGGTCATTTGGATGACGCTTGTGGTTTCCTTTGTGACAGAAAACTGGAAATTACTCAGCAATTGTGACTGAGGGTAATTGCTAATTTCCCGTTTAACGTCCATTAATTATTGACTAAAGGAATTCATCTTGACTTTCTTATGAGATTTAATCGACAATGAAAAATAAGTGTCACGTGAATTTTGAAAATCGCTGCATTTATAACGAATAAGATGTACGTAAACCGAGATCGCTTGTGCGCGGAAATTTTGTTCGTAAACCGAATTATTCGGGAATCGATGTTAGAGTTCTTAATTTTTCCTTAGATTCCCAATGAATACTCTACTTCTGCTCAGAATCTGGTTACATTACCTAATCCAGCTCAGATAGTTTGATATTCGGAGGCAGATGCAATGAAGGTTTTACTTATTGCAATTTGTCATACTTAACGTCATAACGTAATGATTAAAATTGTTCCAATTATCATAATTATTTTTAATGTGCGTCTAACGAGAAATAATCCGTATTGCGATTTAAAGTGCGGATCTGTTTTCCACACGGTGTGCAGCCTAGAGGTAAAACAGTATAAATAAAAATAACGGCGGAATCTTATTTGCGTGAATATATCAATAAATAACTTTGATAGCCGTGCGTGTTGGGCTGGTCCTGCGGTGTCGGCGCCCGAATTTTACGATTAAATGATATGGAACGGGAAATGATTCTAAACGCGCACAATAATTATAGAAATCAGATAGCTTTAGGACGAGAAAAGCGTATCGCAAATAGCGAAGCGTCAAACATGAGGGCTTTGGTAATGATTTGCCGATTTTACAAATCGTTCGTAGCAGTTAATTGTAATAATCTTCTTGTAGTCGTACGACATTGAACTGGAATTTATTGCTCAATGTTATACCAATTCGTGTCCGCAAAATGTACCGCACAAATGTAGGAGAACGAGTACGTCGCTTGGACGATTGTTGCCTTAATTTGAAATCGTAGCTTTAATTCGTTTCGTAGGTAAGATGTCCGTTGGTCAGAACGTTTATACCGCGGCGAATACGGACGGTAGCAAGGTGCAAGTGCTGAAGGATGCCGTGACATTTTGGTACAATGAAATCCGCTTCGTGACAAGAAAGACGATAGCGCAATATTCCGGGTACGATTTTGGGCGGGACCGTTAGTCGAATTGTTGGTTTCCATTCGCAAATTTCAGGAGTAAACAGTACAAACACGTTACGCAAATGATTTGGGCGCGGACGACTCTAGTCGGATGCGGATGCACGAAAACGCAACAGAAAACCGTGATGGTGGTTTGTAATTACGGCGTCGAGGGAAACGTGATTTCGCAGCCGGTTTATAGGTTCGGCAAACCGTGCTCCAATTGCGGCAATTTGACTTGTAACCAAGATCATTCGGGCTTGTGCGGTCCGGTGGATATCGTGCGGTTCACGGAGCCTACTTTCTGTAAGTGGATGGCCAATCGATATTGATGTAAATGTTATTCCAATTTACTTTTTTAGATTTAGGTGGGACTATCGTACATCCCAATGAGGCTATAACTTTAATAAGTTTTATTATTGTTATTGTATACTATTCAATAAAACATAATGTTTTATAGGTGATTTGCAGTTTTCCTTACATTGCCATAAGTCATAGGCGAAAATGCAGGATCATGATCTGTTCTGTTAGTATCTTGATTTTGATCTGTTAGTATCTTGAAATGAAGTTATGGATTCTATTTCTTAAAAGCACATCATTACGGTCGTTGATGTTCGCATAATTATAGTACCACGCGATTTGTATTAGGAAGTTCTCGTTGTTTTCTAGTGTAAATTAATGCTGTATTTAAAAAGACAATAATAAAAGGTCATTAACAGTTCATCGCTAGCCACTAGTTGTTCCTATCTTTCTGGTAACATTTGAATTCCACGTTGGAAAAAGTATTTTGACGCTCTCCAAGACTAGACCCATTTTTGGCACCTTCATGAGAATGGAAGTGCTGTTCACCAAGGTGCGATTGGTCGAAATTAGTGATAATCGGGAAGCGGTCTGGTGAATGGAGAGGATGGAACAGGGCTTCCCTTTTAAATGTTTCCTTTTTAGACGTTTCCAAGCAAGTTTTCACAGAGGATTTGCAACACATGGCCGATAGTTGTCATGCTGCAAAATTTTTAGATTTAGGTGAGAATATCGTACATCCCAATGAGGCTATAACTTTAACCAGCTTTATTATTGTTATTGCACATTATTCAATAAAAAATAATGTTTTATAGGTGACCTACACTTTTCCTTACATTGCCATAAGTCATAGGCGAAAATTCAGGATAAATCATTTCTTGATCCGTCAGTATTTTCAAATGCAGTTATGGATTCTATTTCTTAGTAGCACTTCCTTACGGTCCTAATCATATTAGGAAGTTCTCGTTGCTTTCTAGTGCAAATTAATGCTTTATTTAAAAGGATAATAATAAAAGGTCATTAACAGTATTGTCCATCGCTAAACTTGTTCCCATCTTTCTGGTAAAATTTGAATTTCACGTTGGAAAAGCGAAAAAGTATTTTGACGCTATCCAAGAGTAGATCCATTTTTTGGCACCTTCATGAGAATGGAAGTGCTGTTCACCCAGGGTAGGGATGATCGGGAGGCGAAATATCTGGTGAATAGAGCGGACGAGGCTTCCCTTTTAAACGTTTCCAAGTAAGTTTTCACAGAGGTTTTGCAACATGTGGCCGAGCGTTGTCGCTGCAAAATTACTTTGTTGTGTCTCTGCTCGAGGGGTTCTTCCTTCAATGCTCGGCTCAAAGGCATCGATTGCCGTCGACAGCAATCTCCTGTGATGGTTTCGCACGGTTTTAACAGATCATAGTAAATGACACCCAGGTGATCCTACCAAATGCAGAGCAAATGCTTGGACTCATGGATTGCCGACGATGTTGAAGGAAAGTTTGTTCGTCATATTTAAAGTACATAGACACGGAAAATCCAGGAGACAGTTATTTGCGATAGAAAGTAACTTTTCACGAAACTTGTCAAATAATTGACGCAGCGATATTCGTTCGATCGATTTGCAGATTAAAATGCACTTAACATCGATCTATGTATTAATTACATTAATCAATTTAACATACAGTAACAAGTATTGCAAACTAAATTGCGGCAGTAATTACCATACGGCTTGTAAGTTGGAGGTATGTTTTTTTTTTAATTTACATTAGTAATTTGTAATTAAATTTTGTTACGTAAACACATTGACAAAGAAAGTATTTTAGCCCTGTCCTATCGGATGGTATTGCGGTAGAAATGCCAAATCGTTACCACTGAGTGAGGCTGAACGTGAAATAATAATGGACGTACATAACAATTTTAGGAATTCATATGCAGCAGGGAAAGCAGAGGGCGACCATCATGGACCAGCGGCCAATATGAAGGCTTTAGTAAATTGTGTTTCACAGTTTATAAGCTTAATTCTAATTATTAACTTTAACTTAATTGTTTACAAACAAAAAATTATGTTATCGTTTCTTTTAAGTCGTACGACGTGGAATTGGAGTTTATAGCGCAATGTCATGCGAATTCGTGTCCCGCCACTCACGATAAATGCCGCAGAACGGGTGAGTAACATGTTGAAGTTTTTGACGAATCGCCCTTCTTCTTCGTATACATATATAGGCACATTTGCTTGTTCATTTTTTCCAGACAGCCTCGAGAGCTGTCACTGCAATCTTTTCTAGGGCGTACGACTTGAACAATGGTCCTACTGGACGATGGTCTCTGCTTATTTTAACTAATCTATCGTCACGCGTTGAAGTTCTCCATTCCATACGCAAGCCGTATGTATTCACTGCTGATCCTATCTCTAATCGTTCGTGCATCAGGAGCTAATATTTCCTATGAATACTCCTTATTTACCCATCCGAAGCTTATGCAGGCTGTTTTCGAGGGATAAAGGTTTTAATTGATAATTCAATGTTTTAGAGAAAATGGCAGTAGGTCAAAATATTTATCAAGCATCCGGTACGTCCGCAAGCAAAGAGGTACATTTAAGAACAGCAGTGAAGCTTTGGTACGAAGAATATACCAAAGTCAAGAAAGACATGTTAGAAAAGTACTATCTGTAAATGGAGCCATCTTTCTCTTTATCTCGTACCATAAACAATTACCGTTGTTTTCGTCATTTTAGTATTTCGGGTACCGGTCATTTTACTCAAGTAGTTTGGGCCGAAACCACGTTAGTCGGTTGCGGTTGTGTTGCTGCGAAAAGAAAGCACATAATGTTGATATGTAATTATGGTAAAGCCGGAAACGTTAGAGGCATGCCAGTGTACAGTTCCGGGCCGCCGGCAACAAAATGTGGTTCGTTAAAACCGAATTCGAAGTATAGTTCATTGTGCGGCGAATCGAAGATTATTCCATTCGACAATCCACCATTTGGTTAGTATCGATCAATCTCGCTGGAACATATTTTATCTGAAACCATTTGAACCGTTTTCAGTTTTGAAAGGAAGCCGTCTATGCGGCAACAAGAGCTTCGTTTTGTTTTGTACTACTGTTAGCCTGTTTTATTTACGTATAAAGGATTATTTTAAGAGTTAAGGCAATGTTGTATGGATAATAAATTTACGCATATTTTAGATTTGTCACGTAGGAAAATAATATGTTACAATACATAAAATTGCAAGTACATACTGTCATTGCCATATGCGCAAAAGTTTGCAAAGTTTGGCCATGACACTATTGTGATAGACTTGGTCTTTAAACCGAGAAACAGCTTAACAAGGCCAGCACTTGTAAGGCACTGTTGGGTATCTGCAAATAAATTAGTATTATATTTCTATTTAATAATAATTAATTATACGCTCAACACTAACACCTGTCATTGCTTCAATGGTCAACATTAGCATGAGAGCCAAATAAATGAAACGGTATTTCGGCAAATGCATAGACGAAGAGATAGATATTAACGATTCCTTCACGTTGGCATACATCGTTGATTCAATGTAGAACTAATGTATTAGGATGTTGAATAAGTTCTCTCGCTGCTTTTAAGCGAAAATTAATGCTTTATTTAAAAATAATAATAATAAAAGCTATTCACAGCATTGTCCATCACTTTTTCCAAACTTTCTGTAAACATTTGACATCCACGTCCTTTGAGGCTATCCAAGAGTCGACCCATTCTTTTGGCATCTTCAGGAAAATGGAAGTGCTATTCACCCAGGCCATGTGCCATCCATCGTAAGTAATAATCGTTCCAAGTTAGGTTTCATAGGTTTTGCAACACATGGCCGATTGTTGTCATGCTGTCAAATTACGTTGCTCTGCATCTGCTCGAAAAGAAGCCGTTTTCCTTCAATGCTCGACTCAATTGCAGTCGATAGCGATCACCTGCGATGGTTTCGCTCGATTTGAATAACTCATAGTAAACGAGATCTACGTGATCCCACTCTAATTGCAGAGGAAAAGCTTGGAACTAAGGCTTTGCCGACGATGTTGATGAATGGCCAGACTCGCCAGACTATGCTTAGGTTTTTCGTATTGTACTTTCCATCACCAATCACGACACGATACAAAAGCCTTCATTTTCTGCCATTTGTAATCTATATAAATATTCAATTTCTCTGAAAATGTTTCGTTCAAATTGGACATTAATTTATCGCATCGCCAGTTAACTGATTGCATGCTCATGACACAAACGATTGCAGTCTGATCTTGGATTCAAACATTCGCGACACACTGTTACAGTCGTAAACTACACTCTCACAAATGACTTTATTTGGAATGATCATACAATTACGAGTTTCCATAACTGAGACCGTGCCATTTAAGCGACTGATTGAAGCAACTGCTAAACGCGTGTGCTAATCCCAGAAAGTCGAAATACTTCAGTTATGTGCCACTAATTAACCAATTGAAAGCACTACTAAACTTGTGCCATATTCAAGAAAAAAGTATTTGATGGCGTAGCAAACTTTTATATCGGGAAGCACGATAATAAAGCTGACACTTGTATTGAACTGCTTATGATCTGTAAATTGGAAGTGTTTCATTACGAAAAATCAAAATGGACATAAAATTAAGAAACTCACTTTTGTCGTCGATTCTATCGTTAATATGAATATACCGCCCAAATAAAGGTAACGGTATTTTGGTAGATCGATGCACATCGACATTGTGATAATTGGCATTTCGACATTAGCCTGCTTGTGTGCAACAATGTAGAATTTGTGCAAACTTCTGGCGACATTTTGATGCTGAAACCAATTTAGATTACTAACAGAGTTCAAACAACATATGTGACGTACCAGTTCAATAGTATTTGCTCCAATAAGAATGTAAGCGCAACAGATCGCTGCACATAACAAAGCGAATATATCCTCCACCACTATATTCAATCTTGATATACCCGCATCCATGTTCTTTATTTGCAACATTGCAATGTATATAAAGTAAGGAGACAATATAATAGACGAGAAGCCGAATGTCGGCATTAACAAGTTGTCCAACCCGTCGATGGCACTTATCAAACGTATAAATAGGTTGTGAATGCGTTCGAGATTCCTTGAATCGTTTGAATTAATTATTATCATTCATAATGAATTGTATCTTACCTCGTCGCATGTTTGTAGCATAATGCATTCGCATTATTCGAACTCGTCCAACATAGAGGACATTTCAAAAGCGTCGTGCAACCGTTGCGCGATTTCAATATCATCTGGTAGAATAACTTCAATCTGTCGTTTAAGAGGAGTCGCATAATAATGGTGTAAATATAAGTTGGTAAAATAAAGGAAGATAATATCAAGGCTAATACCACGAATTTAGTCGACGGTATGTAAATATACATTATAATCCAAGGAACGAAGCCAATTATAAGCGGCCCAATGAATGCAATTATGAATGCGCGAATTATGTAATTAATCGGGCGCTTGGTTTTACTGTAAACGATGTGCTCGGATAAGAGATCGTCGATAAATTCCAGGTAGAAAATGATGTAGTAGAAGGACTTGCGAATTTGCGGTGCAACAATGCAATTCTTGGTGCCGACCATCATTCCGCAGCCTGCTACGACAATGAATCCTTTTACGAGTATCGATGGATTGTCGCTGTACATCATACGAAGCATTTGGTCGAAAGCGAAACTCAGTAGGATTAATGTTGCGAGACCAGTTTTAATATTTGTCGATTTCCTATCGTCGAGAATAATTTCGTCGTTTTTAACATCGTAGCCGATTAACATGTTGGCGAAAAATATTGTCCATATCGCTTTCATGTGGATGGCATGGAATAGTTGCGAATTTTTCAAATAATTTTTCATCATCTTTTTATACCGTTCACAACAGTATGTTTACTTAATAGAACTGTTTCGTTTGTAAGTAATAGCATAACACCATCAAGTAGCATTCATTATTTAAGCGGGATAGATAGGAATCATTAGAGTTGTGTCAATCGTCATGAGTAGTTTTATGAATAATGAATTATAAATAATTACTTCAGTTATGTTAAAGTAATTACATTCATTTATCATTTATTTAACAGAATTCAGTATTTTCGCTTTGAAAAGGGGTTTGCTAACTTTTGAAAAAAATCCTTTTTAAAGCGATTTTTTAAGCAGTTCGAAAAAAATAAATATATAGTAAACACCATCAACTGTTAGGGGGCCAGAATTTCAGAACGTCGTGCACGGATAATATTAAATAACACTTATTGTTATTAAGGGCTTTAAACACTTGCACGTGCACTCAAATTCTGGCGACAGGTATAAATCTGTCGATCGGCGACGCGGGAGTCGTAGCCGGTACCCAGGAATGAATGAGGAACCTTTCAATACGTCGTCACGATTTATTCGTTGGGAACGAGATGTTGCTTGCCCTTTTTCTTACGTAATGGTTCAAATTTAAAGTAATTGTAGCCAGAACATTTAGGCGTTTCCACTTAAAAATTAGTTGACAAGTTCCGTTCCAAACTAACAATCTCTGACAGGCCGCGATCGAGAGGGGCGGGGGTCCGATATTGCATTTGAAAAGAAATGTTCTCAAGCTGTGATAAAAGATATCGTATCTTCGGGCCGTCGATGGCGAGAGAGAATATCCTCCGGATTCAACCGCTTGGTAGCCGCCAAGCTCGACTATAAGGATGCGAGCACTTTTGACGGGGTGGTATTTTAGGTAAAATAGTTTGGTGAGTGATCGTCCATCCCGAGCGAAACGAGTCTTCGAATGTTAGTCGTGTTTGTTTATTCGCACGTATGTGGTAGCATTTACAGGTGTTGCGACAATCTGGTCGTCGACGGGGGAGGGTGTCTGCATCCCTTAACCGTCGTGCCGGGTCAGGTGGTAGGACCGTAGGACCTGGGTCAGGCTGGGGTAAGTACCTCCACCTCCATGACAATGCATAGATTTCAGCCGTTACAAGCAGCAAAAATGCTACAACATGGGCTTAAGCCACTGAATAAGCTCCGTCGCAGTTACAAATTTGTTCACGAAACTCCAAGCATTACGGGCCGCAAGTCATTTACGTCTTAAATTCAATAACTGAGGCCGTGATATTTAGGTGACCAATTGAAGCAATTGCTAAACATGTGTGCTAATGCCAGAAAGTCGAAATTCTTCAGTAATGTGACACTAATTGATCAATGGAAACCACTACAAAACTTGTGCCATATTCAGGAAAAAAGTTTTATATCGGGAAGCACGATAATAAAGCTGATACTTGTACTGAACTGCTTATGATCTGTAAATTGGAAGTGTTTCATTAAGAAAATCAAAATGGACATAAAATGAGTAAACTTACATTTGTCGTTGATTCTATCGTTAATATGAATATACCGCCCAAATAAATGTAGCGGTATTTTGGTAGATCGATGCACATCGACATTGTGATAATTGGCATTTCGATATTAGCCTGCTTGTGTGCAACAATGTAGAATTTGTGCAAACTTCTGGCGACATTTTGATGCTGAAACCAATTTAGATTACTAACAGAGTTCAAACTTAACATATGCGACGTACTAGTTCAATAGTATTTGCTCCAATAAAAACGTATGTGCAACAGATCGCTGTATATAACATACCGAATATATCCTGCATCACAATATTCATTCTTGATATACCCGCCTCCATGTTCTTAATTTGCAACATTGCAATGTATATAAAGTAAGGAGACAATATAATAGACACGAAGCCAAATGTCGGTGTTAACAAGTTGTCCAACCCTTCGATGGCATTTATCAAACGTATAAATAGGTTGTGAATGCGTTCCAGATTCCTTGAATCGTTTCAATTGATTATTATCATTGATAAGGAATTATGTCTTACCTCGTCGCATGTTTGTAGCATAATGCGTTTCCATTATTCGAACTCGTCCAACATTGAGGACATTTCAAAAGCGTCGTGCAATCGTTGCGCGACTTCAATATCATCTGGTGGAATAACTTCAATCTGTCGTTTAAGAGGAGTCGCATAATAAAGGTGTAAATGTAACTTGGTAAAATAAAGCATGATGATATCAATGCTAATGCCATGTATTCAGCCGATGGTATGTAAATGTACATTATAATCCAAGGTACGAAACCAATTATAAGTGGCCCAATGAACGTAATTATGAATGCGCGAATTATGTAATTAATCGGGCGCTTGGTTTTACTATAAACGATGTGCTCGGATAAGAGATCGTCGATAAATTCCAGGTAGAAAGTGATGTAGTAGAACGACCTGCGGATTTGCGGTGCAACAATGCAATTGTTGGCAATGAGCATCATTCCGCAACATGCTACGAAGATGAAACCTTTTACGAATATCGATGGATTGTCGCTGTGGATAATACGAAGCACTTGGTCGATACCGAAGCCCAGTAGGATTAATGTTGCGAGACCAGTTTTAATATTTGTCGATTTCCTATCGTCGAGAATAATTTCGTCGTTTTTAACATCGTAGCCGATTAACAGGTTGGCGAGAAATATTGTCCGTATCGTTTTCATGTGGATGGCATGGAATATTTGCGAATTTTTCAAATAATTTTTCATTATCTGTTTTGAACGTTCAGAACAACACAACAATGGTTACTTAATAGAACTGTTCCGTTTGTAAGTAATAGCATAACACCATCAAGTAACATTCTTTATTTAAGCGGGATAGATAAGAATCGTTATGAGTGGTTTTATGAATAATGAATTCTAAATAATTACTTCAGTTATTTTAAAGTAATAGCCTTAATTTATCATTTATTTAATGGCATTCAGTATTTTCTCTTTTCGAACATGGGCTGGCTACTGGATAGAAACTCTAGACTGTCTCTTGAAAACGAGGTTACCTTGTACAAATGTTGCCTCAAACCAATTTGGAGCTACTGAATTGAGCTATGAGGCTGTAGGAAACCGTCAAACATATAGATCCTGCAGGCCTTACAGTCGAAGGTGCTGAGAATAATTGTCAACACACCATGGTACATATCCAACCAAACACTACAAAATGACCTACAAATGCCGTTGATCAAAGAAGAAATAAGCAATGGGGCTGCAAAATATAAGGATCGCAGCGTTAATCACGACAACCAGCTTGTTAGTGCACTTCCACCAGCTACCGCTGCTCAATAGAAGTTTAAACCGAGGACTTCTAGAAAGGACGGGTAGGAAGTCGACAGATGGACAGATTGTAGCTTCCATGTGTCAACCATGTACCAATTACGTCAACAAGTAGATTGTAGATTTCCTTGCTAATAAAAAAATTAATAAATAAAAAACCGACGGTTATTATTTAGCAAGGAAATGGTTAACGCGCAAAGATTTTTTTGCCAGAGGCGTGCTCCTTTGGTTTGATTGATGAAATTGGTTTTGAATTGGTTGACCACCCGCCCTATTCTTCGGATGTAGCACCGTCAGACAATATGTTTGTTCCCAAAACTGAAAAGGCATTCAATAAGTAAAGGATTCTCGACAAATGACGAAGCAATATGTGCCGCCGAGAAGTGGCATCTAGGCGAAAACAAAGATTCGCTTTATGAACGTTGTGCTTAGTCTGAAACGAGTTTATGTTGAACCAACAAAGTTTTGTGTTGAAACATAGTGGCGCTTTATATAAGAATACTATATCAACACGCCCTCACAGTTGAACACAGTTTAATCAATTTTAAAGTTTAATTTGTTGTTCTTTTGCTACACGCTAATGATCGAAATAGGTGAATACAACATTGAGTAAAATCGATTTAATTATTACACGCAGAATATTTTGTTTTGCTTATATCAATTATTCTAATGCTACATGATTTTTTGTTTAGAAGAAAGTGCTGCAATTCCTGCTTTGGTATTAATCAATTGGAAAAATTGATAATAAAGTTGCCGCTTGCATTGAACTGCTCCATATCTGCAAGTGAAAATTTCATTTATAATGAGAAAGAGGAAATAAGTTTATTTACCTTAGTAATCATGTCGTAAGATACAATTATCAAACCAGCCACGTAAACGGTACGATATTTCGGCACGAGAACGCACAAAGACATCGAGATCAATGGTATTTTCAAGTTCGCGTACTTATGAGCGGTGAAATAGAATTTGTGCAGGCTTCGAACCAAGGTCTTGTGCTAAGAGGAAATTTTAAATGGTACTCGACTGCAATTCGTATTCTCTATTTCAATTATTATCTACGTACCTGGTTCAGCGTATTCATTGTGAGGAAGGTAAAAATAATGGTACAGAGTGTACCTATCATGCCTACCACAAATAACACGAAAAGATTTAATTGCGTAACACCGGTTAGATTCTTATGCATTTGTGATCTTACTACAATGACAAACGGAGGAGTGGCTAGCATTAAACTGATAGCAAGGATTCCTGATACTTGATTATCCAATTTGTTCATCATATTAAATAAACGTATGAACAAACGATGTATTCTATCAAATGTTCTGAAAGAATTAAATTGCTGTTATTGATACGTTCATATCACACATTTTGCCATAGTAAGTACTTACGTGATTGCGTGAAAATGGCATAACTTATTCGTGTTTACTTTTACATTCCAACATTCGGCACATTTGGACGCCGTCGTGCATTCGGTACGCAATTTCAATATTAAATCGCTGAATATTTGCAAACAATCGTTCATGAATATTCGCAAAATATAACAACACATAATTGGTAACAATTGCAAATAGGATGCAATACAGGGATAAACATTGAATCGTGAAGTCGGTACAAACGCATAAATTAGAAGCCAAATCACATTGCCGATCGTAAACGGCAGGACCAAAACTATCACGAGGATTCTGATTAGAAAATTAACTGGTCGATTCCTCATACTGTGACCCATATGGTACGATAATTGGTCATCGATCACATTCAAATAGAGGAGGACGTCGCGAAAGGATTTTTGAATTTCGACTGCGAAATACCAGTTAAATGTTAAGGATAAATATGTGCCGATAATTAGGATTAAATAGCCCTTTGCTAAGACGACATTGCCACCGCCGATAATTGTTTGCCATAAAGGTTCGATGCCCAAGCACAGTAATATTATCGTCAAGAAACCGCTTTTAATTTTGACATATTTCGAATCGTCCATGTTCACTTTGTTATTCCTCCAATCGTACCAGATGCACGCATTACCAAAAATTAAACATTGAAGGTCGTCGATGTAAGAATTTCTCAAACGGTTCCACAAATCCATGATAACAACTACAACAAATCTTTAACTAACTGTATTGCGCAAAAGGTTGTAGTTTAAATAGGAAATATTAATATTATTATTTGATGGATGGTTATTTGACAAAGACAAATAGTTTGTTAATCGGGGCATGTTATCTCAGATGAAGCGATACTACAGAAATCCATTTGCTGCTATAAACAGCGGTTTGATAAAAAAGGATCTTTATCATGAGCGACATTAGTAAATATATTTGATTTTTCCTTTACCTGTCAGTAAGTCTTCAGAGACTAAGACAAGCGGGTGGTACCTGCTGAAAATTACCACGGAGCATGGAAAGGTCTTCGAGGATATTCTGCGCGTACATCATAATTTAAAGATTAAGAGAATGGGCAAAAGTGAAAATGCTGCTACAGTAGGTTAAGTTATAATGACGTGTTAATTCTACTATTTTTTTTTGTCAAATTGGATTATTTTAAAATTTTTCGTGTTATTGTTGATATATAAACATTTAAAATAAATGATGTCAAACCAGAAGACGTTGTCTTTTCCGCTCATAACACTTTTTCTTTTAGGAATCATGCTTTGCTTATAAGGTTTGTAAGACTAATTATGCTTCATTTTATACAGAAAGCATTTTAAATAAATGAAACATGTTCCTGGAATCGGATACTAAGACATAAGTGATCACGGACGCTACGAGGGCGATCAATTTTAATATAATAAATATGTTGATGTATATGACGATCATAATCATATTTGGCAAAACGATGCCGTTTGCTAAAAGTGGTAAGCGAATTTTCCTCCTACAACTTCGTCATCAAGGCTCTTCGGGTGTGAACGAATACTGTGGAAAAAAATCAATGAACTGCTTTTTATACAGGGGGAAAATTTTGATAAAGGATGTATTAACTAAATTTACTAAAATTAACGGTTTATTTGCAAACAGTTCTTAATTAGTTATCTACACATAAGTTCGAACTTCGGTCTTAACAAACTGCAGTTAGCAATATTTTGTAATCTGAACCTCGATTGTAGGTTCTAATGGCCGAAAGATCTATTGATTACCCTTCGGACTCTCTTCGTTCGATGGCCGCATAGTACTGCTTAACTTACAATTTGTTGCTCACCAAGTAACGAATGCCACATTCTTCCTTTGTTACAGGATGTTGTTCTTCCGCGAACAGTAATGTAATAATGTAAAAATATGATTTTGATCGTAACAGCAGTTAAACTAAATGACAAATGATCTTACAAATTCATTGCGGAGCAACATATACGAGGGCTGTTTAATATATAACTTTTTCATGTAGTTATAGCATAAGAAAAGATTTCGATGTAGTCATATACTTTCATCTTTTTAAATTATAAAGGTAATTTTGCTACTAATTCTGGCAATAGTACATTGCTTAAAAGTTCATTTCGATGTAAGTGTTTCAAGTGACAAACAAACTGGATAAACTGGATAAAATTGGAATTCGAAATGTTATTCAATTCTGCGTTTTGGGTGGGAAACAGCGGAAGAAGTACATAAACGAATTCTGTCTACATTGGGTGACTCATGTTCTTCTTCATGAAACCGTTTGTCTTTGGGTGAACGAGTTTTAAACCAATACAAGAAGCATTCGAAATGCATCATGTCCTAGAGATGCAAAAACAGCAGTCACGATTGAAATCAACAATAAAGTCAATGAAATGGCCTTGACTAATAAGCGATAGATATTGAGCGCGATAGTAGAGATCACGAACATCTGAAATGAAAGTGTTTATTTATTGCGAATAATGGGTGCCGCGTTTCCCATTATTGCAATGCAAAAACAAGCTGCAAAAATGCTACAACATAGGCTTGAGCCACTGAATTAGCTCCATCGCAGTTAAGAATCTGCTCACGTGACGCCAAGCGTCACAGGCCGAAAGCGACTATCGTCTTCAATTCCATTCTCACAAGTGACTTTATTTGGCATGATCATACAACTACGAGTTTCACTAACTGTCATTTAGGTGACCAATTTAAGCAACTGCCAAACGTGCGCTAATCCCAGAAAGTCGAAATTCTTCAGTTATGTGCCGGTAATTAATCAATCGAAACCATTACCAAACATGTGTCATATTCAGGAAAAATGTATTTCATGGTTTAGCAAACTTTTATAGTGGGAAGCATGATAATAAAGCTGATACTTGTATTGAACGGCTTATGATCTGTAAATTGGAAGTGTTTCATTACGAAAAATCAAAATGGACATAAAATGAGTAAACTTACATTTGTCGTCGATTCTATCGTTAATATGAATATACCTCCCAAATAAATGTAGCGGTATTTTGGTAGATCGATGCACATCGACATTGTGATAATTGGCATTTCGATATTAGCCTGCTTGTGTGCAACAATGTAGAATTTGTGCAAACTTCTGGCGACATTTTGATGCTGAAACCAATTTAGATTACTAACAGAGTTCAAACTTAACATATGCGACGTACTAGTTCAATAGTATTTGCTCCAATAAAAACGTATGTGCAACAGATCGCTGTATATAACATACCGAATATATCCTGCATCACAATAATCATTCTTGATATACCCGCGTCCATGTTCTTAATTTGCAACATTGCAATGTATATAAAGTAGGGAGACAATATAATAGACGAGAAGCCAAATGTCGGTGTTAATAAGTTGTCCAACCCTTCGATGGCATTTATCAAACGTATAAATAGGTTGTGAATGCGTTCCAGATTCCTTGAATCGTTTCAATTGATTATTATCATTGATAAGGAATTATGTCTTACCTCGTCGCATGTGTGTAGCATAATGTGTTTCCATTATTTGAACTTGCCCAGCATCGAGGACATTTTAAAAGCGTCGTGCAATCGTTGCGCGATTTCAATATCATCTGGTAGAATAATTTCAATCTGTCGTTTAAGAAGAGTCGCATAATCACGGTGTAAATGTAACTTGGTAAAATAAAGCATGATGATATCAATGCCACTGTCACGTATTCAGTCGACGGTATGTAAATGTACATTATAATCCAAGGTACGAAGCCAATTATAAGCGGTCCAATGAACGTAATTATGAATGCGCGAATTATGTAATTAATCGGGCGCTTGGTTTTACTGTAAACGATGTGCTCGGATAAGAGATCGTCGATGAATTCCAGGTAGAAAGTGATGTAGTAGAACGACCTGCGGATTTGCGGTGCAACAATGCAATTGTTGGCAATGAGCATCATTCCGCAACATGCTACGAAGATGAAACCTTTTACGAATATCGATGGATTGTCGCTGTGGATAATACGAAGCATTTGGTCGAAAGCGAAACTCAGTAGGATTAATGTTGCGAGACCAGTTTTAATTTTTGTCGATTTACTATCGTCGAGAATAACTTCGTCGTTTTTAGCATCGTAACCGATTGACATGTTACCGAAAAATATCGCCCGTAACCTTTCCATGCGAATGGCATGGAATATTTGCGAATTTTTCAAATAATTTTTCATGATCTTTTGCTATCACTCACACCAGTATGGCAACTTAATAGAACTGTTCTGTTTGTAAGTAATAGCGTAACACGATCAAGCTATAATACATTCATTATTCAAGCGGGATAGATAAGAACCATTACACTTGTGTCAATCATCATGAGTAGTTTTATGAATAATGAATTCTAAATAATTAATTCAGTTATTTTAAAGTAATTGCTACAACTTTGATGTTTTATTAGTAAGTTGTCAAAGGTTGACTTTAATAAGTTGAACGTTCATCAAACTATGATTTCTTTAAAAGAATATTTTCGATTTTCAGCAAATGACGAAGCAATATATGCCTTTCAGAAGTGGTTTCTAGAGAAAAACACAGAATCACTTTATGAACGTTGTGTCAAGTCTTAAACGAGTTTATGTTGAACAAGTAACATTTTATGTTGAAATATAATGGGGTTTTATATGGTAGGCGAAATTCTTTATCAACGGCCCCTCGTATAACTTATTATCTGCCGACTTGTGAATATGTATAATGTTATAAAAGGTGCAATGTTTTCAATGCATAGGGCATTGCCTCTGTTCTGGAGTTTAAAATTTAATTTATTGTTCTTTTGCTACAAGCTAATGATTGAAATAGGTGAATACGTCATTGAGTAAAATCGACTAAATTATTACACGCAGAATATTTTGTTTTGCTTATATCAACTATTCTAATGCTACATGATTTTTTGTTTAGAAGAAAGTGCTGCAATTCCTGCTTTGGTATTAATCAATTGGAAAAATTGATAATAAAGTTGCCGCTTGCATTGAACTGCTCCATATCTGCAAGTGAAAATTTCATTTATAATGAGAAAGAGGAAATAAGTTTATTTACCTTAGTAATCATGTCGTAAGATACAATTATCAAACCAGCCACGTAAACGGTACGATATTTCGGCACGAGAACGCACAAAGACATCGAGATCAACGGTATTTTCAAGTTCGCGTACTTATGAGCGGTGAAATAGAATTTGTGCAGGCTTCGAACCAAGGTCTTGTGCTAAAAGGAAATTTTAAATGGTACTCGACTGCAATTCGTATTCTCTATTTCAATAAAGTCTACGTACCTGGTTCAGCGTATTCATGGTGGTGAACGTGTAAGTAATGGCCCAGATTGTAGATATTACTATTGACATATTAAACATGAAGATATTTAATTGCGTCACACCGATTAGATTGTTATGGAATTGTGATCTTAGTGTATTGACAAACGAAGGACCGCATAGCATCGCAGTGATAGCAAGGATTCCTGATAGTAGACCATCCAATCCGTTCATCATATTAAATAAGCGTATGAACAAGCGATGGATCTTATCGAATGTTCTGAAAGAATTAAATTGCTGTTATTGATACGTTCGTATCACAGATTTTGCCATAGTAAGTACTTACGTGATTGCGTGAAAATGGCACAAACGATTCGTGTTCACTTTTACATTCCAACATTCGGCACATTTGGACGCCGTCGTGCATTCGGCACGGAATTTCAAAATTAAATCGCTGAACATTATCAATCGATCGTTAATTACTATTCGCAAAATATAACAATATATAATTGGTAACAATTGCAAATAACATGCTATATAGGGATAGAGAGTGAATCGTGAAGTCGGTACAAACGCATAAATTAGAAGCCAAAGCACATTTCCGATCGTTAACGGCAGCACCAAAAATATTACGAAGATTCTGATTAGAAAATTAAGTGGTCGATTCATCATACTGTGACCCATATGATACGATAATTGATCATCGATCACGTTCAAATAGAGGAGGACGTCGTTAAAGGATTTTTGAATTTCGACTGCGAAATACCAGTTAAATATTAAGGATAAGTAGATGCCGATAGTAAGGATTAAATATCCCTTTTCGAAGACGACATTGCCACCGCCGATAATTGTTTGCCCTAAAGGTTCGATGCCCAAGCACAGTAATATTATTGTAAAGAGACCGCTTTTGATTTTGACATATCCCGAATCGTCCACATTCACTTTGTTATTCGTCCAATCGTACCAGATGAACGTATTGCCAAAAATTAAACATTGAAGATTTTCGATGTTGGCATTTCTCAAACGGTTCCACAAATCCATGATAACAACGACAACAATTCGAATCAAATAATCTTTAACTGTGTTGCATCAAAGGTTGTACTTTAAATAGGGGATATTTTTATTATTATTTATTAAGTTCTTATTTTACAAAGACAAATAGTTTGTTAATCGGGGCATGTGATCTCAGATGAAGCGATACCACCGAAATCCATTTGCCTCTATAAACAGCGGTTTGACAAAGAAAAGATCTTTATCGTGAACGACATTAGTAAATCAGTTTGTTGCTGGCCCGGGTAATTTGAGGGATATAAAATAGGCGATGAAATATATCTGACTTTTCCTTTATCTTTCAATAAGTCTTCAGAGATATAAGCTAAGACAAGCGCGCGGTACCTGCTGGAAATCACCGGCGAATATAGAGTGGTCTTCAATGGAAATCTGCGGGTACACCAAAATTTAATCGTTGACAGAATCGGCAAAGATGAAAATGCTGCTATAGTAGATTAAGCTATAATGACGTGCTAATTTTATTTAAGATTTACGTCAAATTGGATATTATTTTTTCAATTCTTCTTCGAATTATTGTTGGTATATGTATGTACTGAAACATTTAAAATAAATGATGTTAAACACAAATCGCTCATAGGATTTTTTTTGGAATTGTCGAAAAACTTTCCCGGTCAATGCTATCAATTTCTCTGGAGACCGTTACATCATTGCTTTGGTTTTAAAGTTTGTAAGAGAACTTGTCATTCATTTCGTACAGAAAGCATTTTAAATAAATGAAAGTTATGAAACATGTTCCTGGAATGGGATACTAAGACATAAATGATCACGGACGGTACGAGGGTGATCAATTGATGTTATAATAAATATGTTGATGTAGATCGCGATCACATAATTGGCAAAACGATGCCCTTTGCTAAAAGTGGTAAGCGAATTTTCCTCCTACAACTTCGTCATCAAGGCTCTTCGAGTGTGAACGAATACTGTGGAAAAAAATCAATGAACTGCTTTTTATACAGGGGGAAAATTTTGATAAAGGATGTATTAACTAAATTTACTAAAATTAACGGTTTATTTGCAAACAGTTCTTAATTAGTTATCTACACATAAGTTCGAACTTCGGTCTTAACAAACTGCAGTTAGCAATATTTTGTAATCTGAACCTTGATTGTAGGTTCTAATGGCCGAAAGATCCTCGATGATATTCAGATAGAAAATACGTACGAATGTGTGAATTTATCACGTATTTTTCGTCATCATGCCTCTTCGAGTGTGAACGAATAATGTGGAGGAAAATCAATGAACTGCTTTTTAATACAGGGGAAAGTTGTTATAAAGAATGTATGATCCATTAGTTAGAGTAATATACATTATTCATATTTATATTATTGATTAATCAGGTCGTTATGTGTATCAATTAAACTAATTGCAGCAATTTTCAATATTTTAATTTCAATTAATGGTTCTTTAAATTCAATAATCTGTAATAATTATAGCGTTGACTTTGAAGCAAAATTTGAACCAATTGCGATTATAAGTAAAAAGCAAAACGTAATTTACTATGTTTATATTTAAACAATCTACAATTACGGTGATTTGGTTATCATCGATAGAGTACATCAAGTTTAACGAATTGGAGGAACAAGCCACATTTCTTGAACCTATCGTAGTCGATCGTCTAAATGGAATCATATGATATAGCAGTGGATAGTTGGCGCTCGGGCAAAATATGTTTTCATAAGCATTATTGCTATTTGCCCTTAATGTGGCATCAAATAAGGCCCATTTGCAAAAACTCGGAGGTGTACGACAATAAATAAATTCTTTGCATGGAGTTGAAAAGCTTGTGCGTGGTTTGATCATCTCCGCGAATCCGCAGAGTCTCCTTATGGGATAATTTATGCAAACCTGAAGCAAACTGCCAACTTTTGAAAATGTTGTCCAAAGTAGATTAAAAGATTTCAGATATAAAGCTCGGCTAACATCTATTAAACTTAAATTAATTAACCCTCAGACGTGTTCACATTCCTATTATTAGCTAAAGGTCATTATTAATTATCGTTAATTAAATACATGGCATACTTTTTTGAAAGTTTACATCTAGCCAGTGTGGTAAATATATAATTTTTGCAGGTTCTATAAGATTGCAATTATACACATAGTTTTGGACCCGAATTTGAATTTACAATTTTGCTAAACTAAGTTATACTAAACCAATAAAACTTAAATATATAATTCGTATTCGTCGCACATACTTTTTTATTTTGTATTATAGACATTTTCTAACTTTTACTTTTGGCATTAATTTTCATACTGAAGAAGATGATAACAAACTTGCCACTTGTATAGAACTACTCCATAGCTGTAAGTGGAAAAATATTATTTTTTATGGAAATAGATACGTAAGTTTATTAACCGTAGTAATGGTGCTGCAAGATAAAACGATAACACCAAGCACGTACGCGGTACGATATTTCGGCATGAGAACGCACAACGACATCGATATCAATGGAGTTTTCAAGTTCGTGTACTTATGAGCGGTGAAATAGAATTTGTGCAGATTGCGCATCATGTTCTTGTGCTAGAAAGAAATTTTAAACAGTATTCGATTGTAATTCGTACCTTGACTCAATTATGATCCATGTACATACCTGGTTCACTGTATTCGTATTGGTAAGGGTGAAAATAGCGGAAACGAGCAAACACATTACGGTCGTCATATTGCACAGGAACAGGTTTAATTGCGTAACACCGGTTATTCGGTTATTTAGTTCTGATGTTATCAAAATGATAGACGGGAGAGTGGCTAGCATTAAAGTGACGGCAAGGATTCCTGATAGTAGACCATCCAATCCGTTCATCATATTAAATAAGCGTATGAACAAGCGATGGATCCTATCGAATGTTCTGCAAGAATTAAATTGCTGTTATTGATACGTTCGTATCACATATTTTGCCATAGTAAGTACTTACGTGATTGCGTGAAAATGGCACAAATGATTCGTGTTCACTCTCACATGCCAACATTCGGCACATTTGGCCGCCGTCGTGCATTCGGTACGCAATTTCAATATCAACTCGCTGAATATTTGCAAACGATCGTTCATGAATATTCGCAAAATGCAGCAATATAAAAATGGTGTCGCTTGCAAATAACATGCCATTAACGGATATACAACGAATCGCGAACTCGGTACAAACGAATAAATTAAGAGCCAAAGGACAAGTCCGATCGTTAGCGGGAGCACAACAATTATCACGAGCACTCTGATTAGAAAATTAACTGGTCGATTCATCATTCTATACGACGTGAGCTTCGATAATAGATTATCGATCGTATTCAAATAGAGGAGGATGTCGTGAAAATATCTTCGAATATCTACTTGGAAATACCAGTTGAATGCTATAGCCGAATAAAAGCCGATAATCACGATTAAATAGCCAATTGCCAATGCGACGTTATCGCTGCCGTTAATTATTTGTCGTAAAGGCTCGATGCCGAAGCACAGTAATATTAACCTAACGATATCGGTTGTGACTTTTGCTTCTCTCGATTCATCCAGAATCACTTTGTTATTCGTCCAATCGTACCGGATGAACGTATTGCCAAAAATTAAACTGTGAACTATTTCTACTTGAATGCTTTGAAATATATGAGAAAGTCGCAAGTACGTGAACATATCGATGACGATAACTGCAACGATTGGAATTAGATGCAGTGGAATAACTGCATTGCATCGACGGTTCTAGTTTAAATAGAAGAAATTATCATTATTATTTGATAAGTTGTTGATTTATAAAGACAAATAGTATATTTTAATCGGGAGAAGTGATCTCAGATGAAGGGAAGTTAAAAATCTAATTGCAGTTTGTGCCTGCTTATCGAATTTCCGAGGTAACCGGCCCACAATCAACGGCTTTAGTTTTCGCATCACGATTTAATGGGATTTCCTATTATAATTTTAACACAGGGTTAAGTTTCAACGCAAATTCTTTTACAATAAAATTTGCTTCATTTGAAACTACAAATCAATAGAAAAAATGGAACAGTAATTAGCTCACAATGGATTATTGAACATCTACATGCGGATAAAAGTATTGATATATGTACTTGGATTGAATATTTATGCATTATTTAATTATTAAATCGTGGATAGTTTATTTTTGGATTCGTTAAAAATTCTTGTCGATTTTCATTGTCGCCTATGTTGTGTATTAAATTCTTATTAAGGTACATCCAGATATAACGAATATTTTATGTCATTGTAAATTTACATTGAGGCTTAAATTAATTTTTTTGCACAAAGCTCGCAATGAAAACAAGTTGCTCAACATTATGTTAAATCGATGTAATTACATAGTTTTGCACATTTTTAAAATTACGTTAACGCTACATGCACTTTATTTGTCTTTTTCTCAAAACAGCTCCTACTTTAACATTCATTATTTCTAAACCGAAGAAGAAGTGAATAAACTTACCACTTGCAATGAACTGTTCCATACCTGAAAGCGAAAACATTAATTTGAAGTGGGAGCAAATATTTTGATTTTCTTAACTGTTGGAAACATCTGGAGAGATAAAACGACAAAACCAAGCAAGTACGCGGTACGATATTTCGGCATGAGGACGCACAACGACATCGAGATCAATGGCACCTTCAAGTTCGCGAACTTATGGGCGTTAAAGTAGAATTTGTGCAGGCTTCGCACCAAGACCTTGTGCTATAAAAAATTAAACGGCATTCAATTGTAATATGTCTTTTTTTCAATTTTAATCTACATACCTGGTTCACCGTATTCACGACGCTAATGGTGTAAATCAGGCAATGCATGCAATAACTGATGGCTGTCATATTGTAGATGCCGCGGTTTAATTGCGTCACAGCGGTGATTTGGTTTTGGATTTGCCACATTTGTAGAAGCATAGAGGCAGGGGTGGCTATAATTAAAATCATTGTAGGGATCCATATTATTAAATTATCCAGTGGACCGATTATATTCAATAAACCTATGAATAAACGATGGATCCTATCGAATGTTCTGAAACAATTAAATTCTTGTCATCAAAATGCTCGTATGACACATTTTGCGAAGCGACTTGCTTGATTGCGTGAAAGTGGCACAAATTATTCGTGTTCACTTTTACATTCCAACATTCGGCACATTTGGCCGCCGTCGTGCATTCGGTACGCAACTTCAATATTAAATCGCTGAACATTTTCAATCGATCGTTAATGAATATTCGCAAAATGCAACAATGTATAATTGGTAAGATCTGCAAATAAGCTGCAATACAGGGATAGATATTGAATCGTGAACTCGGTACAAACGAATAGATTAAAAGCCAAGGTACAAGTCCGATCGTTAACGGCAGCACAAAAAATATCACGAGGATTCTGATTAGAAAAGTAACTGGTCGATTCCTCATACTGTGATCCATATGATACGATAATTGATCATCGATCACGTTCAAATAGAGGAGGACGTCGTGAAAGGATTTTTGAATTTCGACTGCGGAATACCAGTTAAATATTAAGGATAAATAGGTGCCGATAAATACGAATAAATAGCACTTTTCCAAGACGACATTGCCGCCGCCAATAATTGTTAGCCTTAAAGGTTCCATGCCCAAGCACAGCAATGTTATCGTCAAGAGACCGCTTTTGATTTTAACGTATCCCGAATTATCCACATCTACTTTGTTATTCCTCCAATCGTACCAGATTAGCGTATTGCCAAAAAGTAAGCGTTGTACATTTTCGTAGCGAATACTTTGAAATATATGAGGATTTCGCAAACAGTTCCGCATATTGATGAAAGCCACTGACTACAACAATTTGAGTTAGATAAACTGTAATAACTGTATCGCATTAAAGGGTTCAAGATAAATAGTGGAAATTGTAATTATATTTTTGGTTATTATTCGGTAACGACAAGTAATTTTTCAATCTGGCTAAGTGATTCTAGATTAAGGAATATTACAAAATCCATTAATTGTTATCTAGGGTAATTTGAAAAAAAGATTGAATATTTTATGTTTATATTGGCAAGATAAGACAGAACAATCCATGAATGACTTCCGCCGACATTCTAGGTGACCCATATCCTCTTTATGAAACGTTCTGGAGATCCCAAGTATTAAGTGTTTATCTTTGAAGCAGTTGACGGGCATAGAATTTTTGCTGAAATGCCACTATAAAAACTGCGTTGGGGAACATAAAGTAGGAAGCTCAGTTGTGAAGTTGAGCACCGCCCTGGAAGATCAATTTCTGGGCTAATTGCACATTTACTTCCCAACTAAATTACGCTAAAAATGTCGAGAAACGCTGCGGAAAACTTACCAGACGCAAATGGCTTAGAATCACTTGATGAAAGTTGTGCTGAATGTATAAGGCTTAAAAGAGATTATATTGAATAAACAACAATTTTTTTTGGAAATATTATGGCGTTTTATATGGTAGGCTAAGTTAGTTTATCGATGCCCCTTCATATACCAGAGAGAAGATTTGTCCAAGATTTCAGTTGCATGGCAATTCGTGAACACATGAGGTTGTAACAGTAAGGTTACCAGAAGTTGCTATCCAAAGATCTCTTATAGGACTTAGTATTGTTACAGGAAGTTAATAATCAAAATAGGTGAGACAGCATTAAGTGCATCGATATCGATTCTATGTAAGTTTACTATTTTTTTTTAAATTAATATACTTTAATGATATATGTTGTTGGAAGTGAAATATTTTAAACACATTCCAAAGACATCAAAATATACAAAATACAAGGACATGCCTTCTTTTGACTTCTTAACTTTTTATTGTAGATCTACATTGCTGGTTTCGGCCACAAATAGGCAAGTGACGTCATTGAAAACTGCGTGAAGATTTTATATTGGATCTATTTGATTCCATCTATGAATCCAATTGTGTGAAATGCTGATGGAATTTGGATGTAGATTGGCTTATTTCGTTTATGTGGACCACTTTGATATACCCTCAGTGTACTTGAACTGAATAATACTGTAAAATTGTTTATTGCTATGAGGCGTGCAGGTAACCCGGTTGTTCTTCAAATATTGCAGAATATTATACTTATCTCTTAAATAACTCTTCTTAAATTTTTATGGGAAAACAGGAGAGTAATGAGGCAATTTGCAGGTAAGCGTTCCATAGCTGCAATTTAAGATACAATTAACACTAGCTGAATAATAAACTTATGACGATGTTCTCACTAACAGTTACTTGATATTGAAAGGATATGGCAATTATGCCTAAAATATAAACTATGCGGTATTTGGGCGCGAGAACGCATATCGATATTGCAAATAAAGGCGTTTGCACTTTGGTGTATTTCTGGGCTTCGAAATAGAATTTGTGTAAAGCTCTGGAGACGTTCTTGTGCTGAAACAACACCAAGTTTCGAATGCAATGGATTATTTCTCTTAAAGACAAACTTACTACTTCCACGGCAATCACATTTATGTATATATAGATTATTGATTGTCCCCAAAAGTACACAAAACATAAATCGAATATTATCATGTTTAAGACAGAGATGTCGTTTGCAGTGGCTTTAATTTGCGACGTTAATAGCATTATGGAACATGGTGCTAATGTTGTAAGACATACGGCTACAATACCGACGACGTATTTGTCCAATTCTTCTATAATGCGCAACGAACGAATGAATAATGCATAAATCCTCCCGAACATTCTGAAATTAAACGCATATAGTAATCCTATTCCTTGCATTCGCAAAATATCTTACTGCATCGCGTGAAAATAGCACAAATTATTTTTATTCGAATTTAGCGTCCAACATCGACTGCATTTAACCGCGTTAGCAGTGCATTCGTTTCGCAATTTCAATATCACTTCCTCAAATATCTGAAATCTATCGTTTAGGAATATTCGCATAACGGTGCTATACAAGGCCGGTGTTAATGCGACGTTGGAGATACTTATGAAACATGCGATGTCCCTGGAATCGGATACTAAGATATAAATGATCACGAACGGTACGAGAGCGATCAAATATAATCGAATAAATATGTTTATGTACATCGCGATGAGATAATTTGTAAAACGATGCGTCTTGCTAAAAGTGATATGCTTCGACAACAGATCGTCGATCACTTCCAGATAGAAAATGATGTCGTGAAAAGATCGACGATTCTTCGTTGCAAATATCCAATTGCATATAAGCACTAAACACTCAGAAAGTATCATTAATGCTACTATTTTGCGAAATGTCGTTGAATTTGTTGTAACAAATGATTGATAAATAGTTGAACAGCCCCACATTAGCAATACTAAAGTGATTAAACCGGTTTTTATTCTCGTGTAATTACTATCATCGAGAATAACTTCGTCCGTCTTGGAATCGTAACCGATGCACAGGTTGCCTGTCACTTTGCTCCGGAACTTCTCTATGCCAATTGCATCGAAAATGTGCGAATTCTTCAAGTAATTTTTGTCCATTCTGTCTTCTTGAGCGCGAACGAAAAATGAGTAGAAGAATAATTGATGGATTGCTTTTTTATACGGATGGAAAATTGTTATAAAGAATGTATGATCCATTACCTAGAGTATCTACATTATTGAATAAGTAAGCCATTATGATATTCAATTAAGGTAAGTGATTGCAGACATTTTTAATATATAAGTTTATTTTAATTTAATTTAATTACGTGTTAGAGATGCCAGATTTCCAGAAACTTGAATTCTTTCAACGAACTGTAAACTGACCAAACGCTAGGTGATTCGTAACCGAAAGCAGAGCGAAGTTTTTTAATATTCTATTGAGAGCATTTAACATATTACGCAAAAAGAATAGAGGTATTGTCAGTTTTGTAACATTCCCCTTTGATAATATTTAATTCTTTTACAAACTTCGGCTATAATTATGGGAATAAACTGATTTTTCGCCACGGAAAATTTAATTAAATATCTTTTGAAGATAATATAATAGAAAAGAGTCTCTCTGACAATTTTCTTACCGTACAGTGTACACATTTCCCAACAATATAAACTTCACTAATTTCCATTATTACCTGCCTGCACTTTTAAGGCATGCTGTTTACGATACTGTCAAGGATTTCACATAGAATTTCATTCCTTAGACGGAGTGGAGTTGCAAGCAATTGCTGAACTTTAAATGCATGATTTATGGGACGATTTACTCGACATAATGAACTGCAGCGAGGCTTCCGTCGACAACATCGTTGTACAGATTCAAACGCGACTTGTCTGTAAGCATAACAGCGTTCCAATGCGTGTTCTCTTTTAGGCGTTCGCTGCATCATATTCTACGGAGTTGCCGTTGATGCGCTGTCGATGCAGGTCGTCTTAAAGGAGCACACTATGTTGGACCAACCTCCCAACTTTCCTCGCGAGCACATCTTGCACTTCGTTTAATAGTTGCCGAACTATACGAAAAAGGTTAGCTCGTGGAAGGTCGACAATCTTTCTGTCGCCCCTTGGTGTCATAATGCGTCGAGAGAGACTGCCCCAGGCCTTCACTGTTGGCACTTCCCGTTTCGCGAAAGCGAGTTAAAACTCGGGAGATCACGCTCTGCGAAGCACGTCAAGCTCGTCAATTGATTTTCACAATATCATATGAAATTTCGCATGATTTTTGCCCAAATAATTTACGGATTTAAGAGATGAAGGGTTGAGACAGATTGGATTTGATTTAATTAATTTTATTTTATAATAATCATTAGAGGAGGTATAAACTTTCAAAATATCTGCAATATGCGTAAATTACAAATATCTCTATTCATTTTTGCTTATATTTCATGGCTCGGAAACTTTCTCTGATAGAAAAACTTTAACACTACCAAGAAAATTACTAAAATGATATCTAAGAATAACTGTAAAAATGTACTTTTGCTTTGTAACGCTTTTTATTCATAGCTAATTCAATTATATTAATTTGCAGAAATGTTCGGGTGGTACCTACATAAAAAAAGGTAAAAGTAAATTTCGCTGGCATTATCCATTCATGGGAAAAGTGGTGTCAACCGTCATCTGCTTTTCTCTGTTATCAGACATCGTGTTTCTACCATGAAACTGACGAGACCGTGAAAGTATTTAGGATGACATCCATAAGGACAAAGTTGACAGTGTAATGTAATTTAAATTGAATTAATCGTTGTACGCATTTTATATTGGAAAACAAGACAACAAGGACGAGATTTGCAAAGAACTGCTCCGCACCTGCAATTAAACTTAAAATTTGTGCACATCGAAGTAAAACTTGTGGAAGTATCTGGCGACGTTCTTGTGCTAGAACAATTAACTCTTAACGTAACCAATTTTACCATTGGCATTAACTTACATTATCGATGGTGTTTTGATTCAGGACAATGTATGCACGAGATTTCAAAAGGGAAAATATGATGTTCATGTCGTAGAGAAAGACGTTATAAGTTTGAATCGTTATTATTAATAGAGTTGTTAATAGCAGGAGTATGGCTACGACACCGAGTATTAAATTGTCCAATGTTTCCATTCCGTTTAATAAACGTTTGAATAAACTGTAGATCTTTTCGAATCTCCTAAATTATGATTTTGTTTTAAATTAAATTTGTCCCCTGATGGACTTATTTTCGTCTTACCTGACTGCGTGCGAATAACAGAAACATTTTCCATTCCATTCTACATTATTCCAACATTCGTCGCATATAATTGACGACTTACATTCCAATTTATATTTCAGCATCATTTGAGGAAATTAGTGCAATCTATCGCTGCACAATAGTCTCATTATCAGTGGGTAATCAATTGAAATGATTAAGTTGCCCATTGATTTCGTTCGCCACTTTTCTATTCGGATAATGCTTAGAATTTGGGAATTCTTCAATTATGCTCCGAATTTGTTTCTGCAGCAAAACATCTCATCACCTTTTAACTGTTGAGTAGACAGATTAGATGCCTCTTTCGTAATATTATAGCAATTAACATTAATTGCACATTTTCTCTCTTTTTACTCGTCTATTGCCTTATTAATCTATGAAAATGTACGATGTTTGAGTGCTTTACAATGGACTTTAAATAAGCGAGTTCATTCGATATTTATAATACTTTTAAAATTATTACGTGCAATTTGGATCGTTTTAATAATTCAAATATAATGTTCTTCGGTAAAAGTAACGACCGATTAACGTAAAAGTTTAGTTCCCGGAGAGAATTTATGCATCGATAACAAATCATATAGAGTCGTTCGATACATTTTGTTTAGATTGTTAATGTTTGTAGATAAACAAAATTAGGGCTGTGAATCAACGAATCTAATTATGCATATGATTAACTTCAGCTAATTATATCATAATTATGTTTAGATGAATTATTGAGTTCGATCATTAGCAACAAAGTAGCTATAATACATACCAATAATGTTCGCTACGACGTTCGTATCGTAAAATCGTAAACTATAATTTAATAAAGTGAAATTATTAAAGAATTATGTGCGTCATTATTTCGCAATTGCGCTAGTCTTTCGACGCCACGCCGCATCGAAACATTGGTCCTTGGACCAGATTAGTCCAGATTAAAAGTATTCTAATTATAATAACTATAACGAATAATAATTTAATTCAACGTTTCTAATGCTGCTAAACTGACAAAATTTTCAAGTTTGAGCTTTTTCAATCTCATGATCACGTTTAGAAGCTATTGTAAGAAATATCATTTTGAATAATACACAAGAAAAGCTTTGACCACAAATCTTACCATTCTTGGAGTACGAGACAGATAACATCTAAACAGACAACAGACCATCGCACATTGAGGCTGTCATAAAAGTCAACCCAGTATTGAATACTGTTAAGATAATTCCAAAAAATTTCATGTTTAAACTATTGTCTTGATAGCATTTCAGTTGTGGCTGACACTATGTATTTTAGTGTAACGCAAAGTAGTATACTTTTGAAATTGAGTCTGTTGTTTTTAGGAAAATACAAAGTAGAAACATGGACTCGGATAATTTGAATTGAAGTGAGCCATCTGTGAAAGAGTTTATCTCATACACTTTCAAGAACAATCTCTTTAAACGGATCGATATTACTACATTAGGAAGCTGCGTTTGGGAATTGCTGAAAAACTGTTTCAGTATTATAGGGAATCTGCGCGGCTGGTAGATGTCGTCCCATTATCAGAATCATCTTATTCTGCTATAGATTAATATACGAATTATATTGTCAGCGGGTTGAATTAGTTTAAAGATTTTATTATCAACATACGTAAATTATTTAGTTACTAAAAAGATGACATACAATTGTTCCAAATCCATATACACAAAGAATCACGAAGACCGCCTAAAAATGAACGAAAATTATATTAAACATTAAATTATCTTGTGGGAATATCAAACATAAACGACCTCATGCAATATCATTATTACACAATGAAACGAAAGTAATGTTTTCATAATTTTTATACATATTTCATTTCCTTGTTTAAATATTTTTCTTTTTTCAGTTCGCTTCCACAGAAAAAAGAAACACCTGGCGGTAAATAATAATAAACTAT
Organism: Hololepta plana; assembly: GCA_963695495.1. Taxonomy (NCBI): domain Eukaryota; kingdom Metazoa; phylum Arthropoda; class Insecta; order Coleoptera; family Histeridae; genus Hololepta; species Hololepta plana. Next base: position 13,098,846 of record OY968831.1, on the reverse strand, counting down.
ACCATTGGAACACAGTAATACGGGGAGTTCGTATTTCAGGTTTGAAAAATAATCAACAAAAAGCAACTCTGTAAATGAAAGGCCAAACATTTTCCTGTTGATAAACATGTATTGAATCTATTAAAAGAAACTTTGATCTCTGGACCAAAATTACGATTTGCTAATGAATGTTTATACGTGGGAAACATAATGACGTATGTGTTGGACTTTTTTTAAAATCTGCTTGTTAACAGATAAAAATCATTGACGGTTTTCCGCCACTTCATATGTCACAATTCAAAAACGTTCCTTTATATTTGATATAACCACGTAAAATGCTTTTGATCGTTTTAAGTAAACAAATAAAACAACAAATTAATATACCATCCGGTGGAAAAGTAATCAAAGCCGTTCTAAATATTAAAAAAAGAAAGGTTTGTCATCTTGAGCCAAATTCTTTTTTGTTCAACATAATTTTCTTCAGCAGCAATATGGCCGAAAGCTCGTTTGAAAAGTTATTTAAAGGACTTTTTCAACTCCATTTTTTTGGTATAATACGAATGATGTTGAAATTGTTTGAATGTTATGTTATCCTTTCATTTTTAAGTGTGGTTATCAATAATCGGATCCTGCTAAAACAAGTTAATGAGATAAATTATTTAGTGTTAAAAGTTTTGGCAAGAGTTCCCCAAAAATTGTTCAATAATGACTGCCTCAATTGTTAGGTATAAACGTCAATTCGAATTTAATATTCTCAGGTAATAAGTTAAATTATTTGAAATGAATTTTTCGATGCTCCAGCACCGTACCATAAAGATTTTTTAGATATCGATGGATCCACGCACGAATTCAATGTTACTTTCGGTAAGTGATGTTTTTGATCATTCTGGTCGATGATCGAAATCAATGTCTTCAGAATTACTCTCGATGAAGATGATTTCGAGTTAAAAATATAATTTAATGTTTACTCTCAATTTATATTTGCACCGATTCCACGAAGATTATCCGCATAATCCGCTATAACTTCTTTTGCAATAATCAAACTTTATTAAAACATATTCGAGGAAGCAAACTGCTTCAATAAATGGCCCTAATACTCTGCGAGTTATAAAGTATTATATGCATGTTCCATTATTTTTGCGACAAATGTAAATATTTAATTCATTCTCAAGTTGTGCTACCTACCAAAAGAATACTAAGCATCCGCGACAGCATTCGTTGGACGATTTTGTATAATCTAAGAAACACGTTTTTGTTCTCGCAAAATCCTTCGTCCATGACGTCGTTAATCAATCGATTCTCTTCGATGATTCGGCCGTACATCTCGGCCGAATATTTCGGTGTCCTCGTCCGCGCATCGCTGTTATAGTCGACGCGGTACAATCCGAAAGCGATCCTACGAATAAATAATTAGACGGGAAGGACGTGATTAACGTTCAAGTTACATTTACTTGTAACCGTCAAACCATTCGAAATCGTCCATCAACGTCCACGTATAATAACCTCGCACGTTCACGTGATCCACGTGTATCGCTTCTAATATTGCATTCAGATGGTCCTTAAAGAATGTACTGTCGTTTAGTTCGCCTAGTTCGTTTTCATTTTTACTTATTCTTACTTGAATGTATCGGATCCTGCCGACGTCGCATAACGTTCCGTAATCCGCATAACCGTTCTCTGTTATTAGAATTTCTGGATCATTATAACGGTCTTTGATCCATTTCAATAGCTTGCGTAAACCCCATGGCGTGTTCTGTTAGAGAATGCCTTTATTAGAATCCTAGCGGAGACCAATAACAAACGTGTATGAATAGAGAAAATTAGAATTAAAAAAAAAACATAAAGATATTGTGTAGCAGTGAAGGGGATGCAAATGGGAGTCTTCGTATGCGTATATACTTTAAGCCATGTAACTGCCGAATCCGGCCAATTCTCCTCTGCATACACTTTCGTTCTTGTGTCGGATGCTTTCTTGTGGAACGGATCGTCGCTTTCCGTTGCATTCGCCGCCTCTGTCAAATAGGCCGAATAGTAATTTAGAGCGAAGTAGTCGTACGTCCCTTTCATCATTTCCGACTCTTGTTTTGTAAAAGTTGGTAATCTGGACGACGAAAACCCTTCTTCCGCACTGGCGTTGGCGATGTACGTTTTCATCGCGTCCGGATAATCGCCGTGAACAATGGGATCCGCAAACCAACCGAGCTACGAGTAAACGCTTATTGACACGAAGCAGCCTTTTATTCTTTCACGTACCGTGAATTGTAGTTTTCTCTCCGCCGCATCCACGTCCTCCTTGCTGTCCGTGGCCGGTTCGAACCAGAAGTCGTCTAGCGGTATTCCAATTCTACCTGAATCGTTAACCTGTTGATTTATACTGATTCATTTACAAATCGAGCAGAACGTTTACCGTTTTGCGCTCGCTTGAATTCCTCCTGATAAAGACGATAGACGCGCGCGTGAGCTTTCAAAATATTGTGACCGCAAACGTATTCCCCGTGTCCCCACGTGTTCTTAAAGAGCGATTGCTTGCCACCGTACAGGACCCAGCAGAATATTTTCGGTTCGTTTATCGTCAGCCAGTTTCGAACGCGATCGCCGAACAAGCGGAACGCGAGACGGGCGTAATCGACGAAACGATCGATGATCAACGGGTTCGACCAACTGCCTAAATTGTGCAAATCCCACGGCACATCGAAATGATGTATGGTCACAATTGGTTCGATGCCGTTGGATAGTAAGTCGTTAATTAGATTGTTATAATAGTCGACGCCGGCCGGATTGATCTCGTTGAGGAAACTGTTCGGCATGATCCTCGTCCACGACAGCGAGAAGCGATAGGATTTCACGCCGAGGGCGATTAACATGTTAATGTCGTCCTCGCGCCGATTGTAAGAATCGGCCGCGACGTTCCCGTTGTCGTTAGTGGGCAACAAGCCCTCTTGTTGGGTATAAACGTCCCACATGCTCGGACTCTTACCTAAACTTTTCAAAAGGATTGCGTTATAATGAATTCTTAAAAAAAATACAGTGTAATAGCCGATTTATGGATTATCTTATTTAAAAATTGTTGCGAGCATAAACAAAGCCGATAATGAATACTGTTGTCGTACTCTATCAAGAACATATAAGAGGTCAACAGCTGCCCGAATTGAAGACTGACATTGAATGTACAACGGAGAAAGAGCAACGGAAGAAAACGATAAAAAATGAGAATAAAGGTCGTAGAAAAGATGCCAAGAATTTGTTCAATTTCTTATTGTGTTTAAAATGGATAGGACGCAGTGTTTCAAAAGTCCTGTTTAATTTAAGACAGTACTATAAAGAAACGTTTTGGTATCATTTTCAAAAGCTAGATATTACTTTCTTTCCAGTGGGATTATTTTCTATCAAACAGTTTTTTTTTTTCGGAAACTTTCTAAGTCATCTCCATCGGAAAAATTTAATTAGGGAAACCTTTTTGATCTTCAATTCGAAATAATTTCCGACTTTTCATTAAACTTGTCGACCGCAACTTCTTGTTTGTGAGAAGTTCGAGGAAAGTTGTTTTTTATTTGATTTTTGCCTTTCTATACTTCAAAGGCAAATAATAAAAAGACATAGTTGCTCCAAGTCGTTACTTGTCGTATTAGATGCAAAACTTTCAAATGCTGCACCACGTATTAACGTACTAATTGGCAATAATTAACTGTAGTTGGTTTTGAATCGATCACTCAAATTGTGTTTATTGTACGTTATTAATTGGCAATATTATTGACTTGCATATTAGTAATGCAAGTTACCTACATCTGTTCTCAATTAATTTGAAGCAATTTCTGTCAACTGCTAAGCGTAAAATAAAATAACTGCAATTAACCAATGCTAGAGTAATTCTATTATTTGATAAGACACACTTTCATTATATCTATTGTATTAACTCCTTTCTTTTGTCCAGGTATTAGAAGATACAGAAATTAAAACTAAACCGCCTCATTAAGCATTAACACCATTGAAACACTGAACAAAAATCGACTAGCTTTTATAAAGGCGAATACGATTTTTTATTATCTTATCAGTCGTACATTAAATTAAATAAAAATGCAAAACTTTGCTCTAGTTTTACGACGACTTGCAAATTAGAAAATCCACTAAGACAATAAACATACCATCAGTGTTCCAGGCTCCTTCAATCTGATAAGCCGACGTCGCCACGCCAAATATGAAATCTTTAGGAAACGGCCTTTCTGTATAACTGGTAGTTGGCAACGGGATTCTAAAGAGTACGACTAATACCAATTGGATTTATCATTGATTTTTGCTCACCTTGTACTTGTCGCTTTGAGTCTGCATATTATACAACTTATAATTAACAAACGGTATATTTCTGGAAATAGCATGTTGCTGATTAATAATCCACGAGGTTACGAGCGCTATATGTGTATAGAGAGTGGATGAATTATAAAAAAAAATTTAATGTGATAATAGATAACATTTTCTGGCGCAAGTGTAGTATCACTATGTACATTTACAACTCCAAACCAAAATCGTAGGACCACTTCTATTTAACGCAATTCCAGAAAGTTTTATCTTTATCAATACATTTTCTATCTATTTTATTAGGTTGATACATAATTTCGTGCGGTTTTGTTAATCGCAAAATTGCGCTAAATAAATAAAGCAATGTTGCAATTTGTTATGTGCCATTCGATGGAGGATTTCTCGCTCTAAAAGTTTCCATTCTTGTTTTTCTTTCTAATAATTTAATTTTTCGTTGATTTATAAATTATCAAATTGGAACGTCAAGTGTACAAGAATGCACACTGCCGACACCTGCTTCTTTTCGCTTTTAAACAGAGTTTTAAAGCCACTAAAGTTGCTCGTGACATTTTATGCCACAGAGGAAAAAAAACGACTCAACAATGATTTGCGCGCTTTAAAAACGGTTATTTCGACGTCCAAAAACTAATCCGTCTCGCTATTTGTTGATACATTTAATCCAATAAAAAAAAATACAAGTGATTCGTTTAAAAAGGATAATAATAACTTTTATTCACGAAAGCAAAAGGCTCAGTGTAATCGTTAAAAGGTCACGAGAACAATACACACATCAATGACTTTCGCTTATATGTCATCGGCTTCAATCTTATACTGGTAATTGATGAGTGTTGAAATAATTGTTCTGAACCTTTTCATGACTTCCTCTATACATAATTGATGCGATCTACCTTATAATTGCTATTACAAAACTAGCTAATTTATTATTTATAAACAATACGTTATGAGCTTCTTCTAGTAATTAAAATTAATTTCTAAGCTGCCATTTAGTATCGATTGATCAAATAGGATATTAATGTTGGATATTAATTCCCTAGGGACACTGAAAAAAAAATTACAAATATTAATTGATACGAGGTAAATATAAATGGACACACAATGAAATCTTCAGGTCACGTTATTTATAAATATAGCAAAATAATGTTTGAATTGAAAATTTCCCTACATTGACATACATTTTTACCTGCCCACGTAAAATTCGTGAATACCAGAGAGTGAAAGAAAAATAAAATAACGTGCAGTGTAATGAATTTTATTGAAAAGAAAGAAGAAAGGGCCAAATGAAAGCTTTCAATATTAAAGGGAAATATACAAAGAGAAAGTGACGTTAAAAATGTGGAGCGCTCCAGATTGATTTTTTCTGTGAAGCTACTCTAGAATAGTAAGTAAGTAATTATGTGATAATGACGTGGATAGACTCCAATGAAACTAAATCATTTCGCACCGTCGTCCTTTTAAAATATATATACCATTAAATTTGGTGACATTTATGATTATAAATAAACGTGAAAGTCGAGGATTTGCTATTAACACAGTTGGAATTACTCGAAAGAGAACAGGAATGAAAAGTAACTGTTTGGAATTACAATAAAAGCAGACTGCACCGAGTGTAATTTAATTCGAATTTGATTTAAGTCAATTTATATTCTTTAAAGTTGAGATGTGATTAAAAAATATCTGAGAACCATCCTGTCAAAGACGGTGCTTTACTTTGAAAAATAAATATTCTCATGGTGTAGTGATTAAATACATTTGGAAGACGAAATTGTTAATTTCAATTGTGCCAAATGGATAGATACGGTAGCAAAAAGGTTCATATTACTGCTCGATATTTCAAAATTATTAAATAACAATCAACGAAAAAAGGTTAGCCTATAAATATCACAACAGACCAATAATAAAACTTTCTTTTATCAAAACCATTTAATTGTTTGCACATGGAGGGAATTATTTTCGTTATTAATTTAGGTGAAGAATAGTGAGATGAGAATCTGAGTAAAAAAAAGCAACAAATTCTCATTAAATATATCGAGTAATGTAATTAAGTTCAATATCAGTTTGATGTAAAGTAATATTAATAAAAAGCACCGACCTTTATTGTTATCATTTTTTGGGGTGGTTAAGATTCAACAGATTCTGCAAAATGGCATTATTATACAAAATCATCATAAAAAAGAAACTTCATCATAATCATTATTAAATTACCTTAAATAAATAAATTTTGTTAGAGACTTAAAAAAGAAGTAGAAGTAATGTTTAGATTTATTAAACGGTGTCTAGAAAATATAGCGCATGTCTCTGAATTGGTGCTAACGTGAATTTCAGTGTTCGAAAAGCGCCCGCATCGAATGCATAGTTGGGACTGAATCGCAAACTTCCCACATTTGGGAACTTTCCAATTACGAATTAAAAATGTGCTTAGAGTTATAAATAACAATTAAGAACAGAGTGACAGTAGAAAAGATAATTTAGAAAAATAAAAATAATTTAAGAGTAAGTCTTCCTCAACTTCTTCGTACTTATTACAACTTTCAAACTACTTTTTTCAATAACAAAACAGTTCGTAATGCAATCACTTATACTTGTAATGTGTATATGTACTTTAGGATATTAAAAAATCACGATGTCGTTTGATTTTTATAGAACATTAACTTTAGATCAAACGATTGAAATGCTTCCCAATAAATCTTTCAAGTGCGATGGATCCGGTTTAAAATGAAATCGTTTCGATTGACTGGAAACTCAATGAAAGTTTAGATGAGATCAATTTGGACATTTCAAATTAACACTACGATTTTCTTGTGTTTACTTTACTCCTCTTTGAATGACAAAAGGAAATGATCGTACACATTTGTGACATACTTCGATATGTTTACATAAAGTTGCTGCCAAATAAAAAAAGTGACACTCCTTTTAATATTTACGAATTTATTCATTCAATTCTTTTGAGAAATAAAAATTGTTATTTTTTAAAAAGTAAGTAATTTGGTCCTTAAATTGAGATGAAAATGGTAAATGGATAAGAAGAAATGTTAGAAAAAGGAATTAGACGAAATATGAAAAACTTATAAAGTGTAATCGTAGAAACGATTTTCAATAACAAAAAAGGGAATAACAAATGAAGAAATGAATGGAGCTGCCAGCTCGAAGGCATTGAATGAATGGAATAATAAAAAGAAACGAATTTCCATAAATATAAAAGTTGTTCAAAAATGTATGTAGCTAAATTTCTAAAGGATTTAAAACCATGCCAGCAATTGTACTAGCAATCGTTATGAGATAGGGGGAATATATGCAACTGAAAAAGATGAAAATAGTTTAATCGGACTTATGTTAATTAATTTTGCATAAACCACCTAAAAAGGTGAATTTCTAGAAAAGAGTATATTTATTTTAAAATAAAATATGTGAAATTTGCATAACACTCTTCAATTCCGCATGGGATTTCACCCTAAAAAAGGGATCGTGGTTTCATTCTTTTTGCGTACGGAGTGTACGTAAAGATTTCAGAATTATTTCGCATTTAAATTTATGCACTCTGTGAACTTACTTATGTTTTTGCATTTAAAAAATGTACGGTACAATTGTCATAAATAACGTGCATGCCACAATTTAACAAATTCCAAATGATTGTACAATAAATGATGACTTTATATTTTCTGATTCATTATTTGGGTCACAAATATTATACCTGAAAATGTAAATGAAAAATACATATTTATTCTCTTTCAAAACTTTTTCATAGAGGTTAAAATTCATGTTGACCCAAATTAATGTTTTTTATACTAAATTAAAACTTTGTATAACAGAAACATAGCGAAGATTCGTTTTTTAATTCGCTTGCACCACCACCACCAGGATTCTTGTAGCACTGAAATTTAATTAAAACCCTCTAATATTAATTAGATATAATCCGAAAGAAATTTAATGAGGGTTTGTTATATTTATATTTACTAAAATTTCGTAAGTCGCACAATTAAATTAAAACAAATTTAATTAGGCCAAAAGCAGACTCCGTAATTCTGGATCGGCGAAAGCAATAATGTAGGTATTTTTTTTTCTTTTATCTTATTCCGTTTCTAGCAGAATCAATTTTTATTTTGCTTTGTTAACTCCAAGCGGCAGATCATATTTCCTTTCTTAGAAATGGATTTCTGTCAAAAAATTGATATGTTTAAAATGTATGTAAATGATTCAAGAAGAAAGTTTCTAAATTTCTATTTTCCGCTCGAAAAAAAAAATAAAAATAAAAAATAAAATAAAAATAAGTGTTATAGATGTACGTCAAGAATGTTTTGCATTTGTGCAAGCAATTCTGATATTATTAACTTCTTGTAGACAGAACGTTATGTTATTTATTACGAGTTTTCTTAGTATGTGCATATTTTAAAATTTCCTTTTCTCACCTATCACTTCTTTGTTAATTCGATTTCGTGTATGATAATAAACCTCTGTCGAAAATATCACGAATAACATGCACTCATATTTTTTGTTTCTCTAAATGAAAGAAATTTGTTACGAATAATTTATTATTAACAAAGCAATCAAAGCAAGGAAACTTCTTCTTCCTCCTCATACGTAGGCAAAGTAGACAACGAAAAATATTGCATTTCTTGAGAATTATAATGTGCTATTGTTGGAAAATATATTATTTACTGGAAAATGTATTGAGCAGGAAAAGACGTTTATTAATTTAAATTCTAAGAAACTGAAATCAATGCAAAAAGTTAATAAACCAAATTAAAAGTAAATTGAAATGAAAGTCGATGCCTCACTAGAATTCCTTAATTATATAGGAAGAAACTACACGCAAAAATATGATTAGAAAAATATGAAGAGGAAAAAGAAAACTTTGATTACAAAATAAACCTATAGTTGGAAAATAAGATTAAATCATTTTATTGAAGCAATTAGTATTGTAATCGCCACACTAATCGCTTATGTACAAATATTGGTAAACTTCTATACATTGGACGTTACCGAGTATGATTGTTTCGACTAAATTTCCAAATATTATTGAACGGAATTTATGATCGGCCGCACAATTGATTAAAGGTAAATATAAGCAATTTACCGATACCGACAATTTATAACGCGCAAATATTGTGCCAATTTCATCACAATACGGTCACAATTTCAAGTTCACGTTCTCATATTCGCAAATAATAAATTTGGGTGTGTGTGTGTATTTTTTTCTCTAAATTCATGATAATTATAAGACGAAACGCTTGTATAAAATAACGAGACACATGTGTACGTTCTCCAAGGTATTAATTAGGATCTATTCTTCTTTAATCTTCTCGGCAAATAACGGAGCAACGGAACACTTTCACTATTCAACGAATTTCAACCTTTATTATTTCTTTCGTTTTGCCTCATTAACACCAATTTTAAACTACACCAACTGCTAAACGTCGCAATGAAAAGAGAATAAAAAAAAACAAAAGGGAGGGAAAAGACACAACAAAATAAAAGAAAGTCATTAATACTAATTAAGTTTTGTACAAAAAAATCTTACACCGTTCACGTAATTAAATTTTAAAGTGATTTAAATTTATCTGGTACAAAAATTTTCCTTTTCAATTCTTTTTTAATTCTGCCGTCGTTATCTATTCACCATCCATTGAAATTGAACAACCTTTATTACATGTTAGGTAGCTTTATAATAATCATATAAAGAATGCCGAAGATGTAAAATATAAAGGGATGGAAAAACAATTTCGCCTGGATTTTATTTTAAAATGGGTTTCCAGATATTGTTAAATAAATTGGACTGTTAGATATTCTATATTTCGATTCGGTAGTTGTTTCTTTCTCCCGTTGCCAATACTTCAATTTAAAATACTTGTTCAACAATGTCTTGCGAATAACAATGCTTGTATTTGTCTCTTTAGTAAATTTTATTTTAACTATAGAACTAAATTATTAATTAATGTTATAATGAATTATAAATGCGCTCATTTGGGCGATAACAAGTGGATTAATTAACCAAAGCTGGAAATGGCGACAAAGATTTTATTAGAGTATCAATTCAAATCGTTCATAATAAATAAATCATTTGATTTCATCTCAGTAATATCCAGTACCATTCAAACGAATACGATTATCCTTCCTTATAATTGCTTTCAGGTACTTTATTTATCCTTTCATTTCAAAAGGAATGAATTTTAATGCACACAACTTTCAATTTGCTGAGAGTTTTAACGGTAATAAGAATGCAAATAGATTACATTGTTGAAATCATTAAGCAAGCTTTCATCTGTATAATAATAATGGAATGTAAATACTGAATAGAGTACGAATGCAGTTTTGACTAGATTTACAACAATGGATAATCGCGACTGTTCCTTAAACATTCGTTCAGTCTTTCATCTCATTTTCGTATTTATATTTAACTTTATTTCATTACTTTTAAATAATAATTTTAGCACGAGAACAAATATTAGCTGTAAATTGTACATTTTGCCGTTTCATACGTGTTTATAGGGGAAAAAACTAAAAGCATTACCCATGTGAATTTGTATGTGCTTTGGCAATCTAATAAATCTTAATGGAGTGGCCGTCGCACTTCTAAAAGTTCAACAACCGCAATCTCATATTGCACAAAAAAAGTATGCGGCTTTTTAAAACTTTAATGAAAAAAGAAGGAAAACGTTCGTGGTTCCGGTAAGTATCTGGGAAAAATAGCCTGAAAAGCAAGAAAAAATTACATTACAAGGAAATAAAAAGGGGGAGATTAAGTAAAAGGATAAATAACTTTATGAAACATTTGATATTGCTTTTAGCTTATTGAATAATGCATGAACGTATTGACAGTATTCTTTTCCCTTTTGCAAAAAGGAAAAAAATTCAAATTTCCATTTTAAAAATTACACGAGCGAAAGAACACAGCCCTAAATAGAACAAAGAAGGGACTTCGGGCTTTCCAATGGTTTCCATCTAAAAAATGTAATGAGCTTTATCATTTGTAATTTTCAATAATAGCGGTCGTTAATATTAAAGCAACGTAAGAAAAATTGTGCCCTCATTTTTCTAGAGATTAATGTTTATGAAACGGTAGATTGGTCCTTAAAGGAATTTTCTTTCCTTATCTTGGAACACTTTCGATTTGTAATTTATATTGGGCAATTGCAATTTTGTCCGGAAGGTATATTAGAAACGCTTTATAAAATTAACCTCAGGTATTTCTTCGAGATCGGGCCGTTGTTAATAAATGGCATTTCCAATCGCAATATTGTCAACCAACGTGAAAATCAGTTTAAATTGAAACCTTCTACCACTTTCTTACTATTGCAGGAACCATTTGCAGTAGAAGCCGAAAATTCCGAAGTAATATCAAAAAAGTAAATTCGACTCGGTTGACCTATTTACGCAGAAAGCTTTCACTTAACGTTTTAGAATAACACCTTGAGGCATTTGAGCAAGTACTTAATTAAAGGGCGCTTTCGCATAAAACTTTATCTTGGAGTCGTACTATAATAACTAATTTGATGTTGTAATTAAGAAAATACAATTTTTACTTATTACCTGTTTGCAAATTCCATCAACTTAATTTTCTAAATGACTCCCTTTTGACCTACTTAACAGTTAGTCTTCATCGTAACTACTACTGTCACGCATAATGCACACGTGTTTAAATAATTCTCATTTATGTGATCTATTAAAACCGTTTCTGTCTCGCTGTTTTATAACGAAAAATACAATGTTCAAGTGCTTTCTTTGAGAAGTTCTGTCGCAATCCCTAGCGGATATGTGAAATTGTTTGTGGGTTTATGTTTCTTAGAAAACGACTCATATTATAATAGTTGAAATGTCTATGCTAATCTGCATACATTTTATAGCCTTTGTCTTAGAAGCGAAACGGTGACTTTGTGAAAACTTTTCTGATGACTCTTTTCATTTAAACAATAAACAATTTCACATTAGATTAGTTAACAGATAAGATTAAAGGCTGCCATTGATGTGGAAAAGCAAACAATGGATAAACTCTTCAGAAATAATTGCCCACCGTTTCTTTCGACACGGTAACTGGACATTCTGCAGGTTATCTTTGGCAAGTGCCGTTATTGATTTACCTTCTTAATTAGTTTTGTTACTGACCGTACTCCACGGTTTGCCCCTCTTCGATTCCTCTCGCCCTCTTTGTTATTTTGCTTCTATCGATTCCATCTTATTCAGAAAAAATCTTCCTTCCTTGTTTCATCATTAAAGACCTTATTCGGTCACATTCATTTCGGTTTATGATCGCGTATATTTCACATTTATTTTGAAAATCGTTCGCCATACTTTGTAGCATTTATGATCGTTTAGCATGTAATCACGTCAATTAATTTGTTCCCTCTTTTCGTGAATGTGACTAGTATGTAATAAAAATTAATGACCTTTTAAATTAATGAATTAAAAGGTCGCTGACAAAATAGTAATTAATAATTTCTCTAATGGCAATGGTGCGTATTAATTTCGGATATAATCTTAAAATATGTATATGCATTTTAATATTTCATGAATATAATATCTCCTATAAAAACAATTTGCTTTATTAACATTTTCTTGCTTAGCTAACGACAATAATTAATAATTTATTAACCTGAATAATATACACCGTTGCTGCTACATTTCCACATTAATTACCTTAAATAATTTTCATCGTGATAAAAAAATTACATGCTTATATTAATCCATAAGGAAATTTATGTTTCTCCAGAAGGAACTGCGAAATTCATAAACTAAAATTATCCTGAAACAGGAATGGGACACTATAAGTCTTACGTTATGTAAAATGTATGTTATTCTTTCTTGAACTTAAGTAGAGTCGTTTTCCTTGTTATTTTTGTTATTTTTTATTTTCCCATTTAGACATCATTTGAACCGATTCTCGTTGCGTTGAAATCAAGTTTCTGAAAACTGTCGCTGCGTTTTATTTTTGTGTTCCGTCAAAGAATATTTTTTTTTTGTTAATTAAAATAGTGCAATATAAATATGATACTGATTTAAAAATAAACTATGCTCATGTACACTTTACTTGTTCATTTAGTAAAACAGTCTAATATATTACTTAGTAAGGGTCTAGTCATGATAATGGTAATTTGCTTTATGTACGGCGTGCAAAGATTTCGACCGAAAGCTATGTTCATTCATTTATTACACACACGCTTTAAATACAATTAACTAGTAAAGAGAAAACATGAAACCTTACAAATCGTTCTGTATTCTTGACGTTTTATCAGTTACTAATTATTCTTGCAATTTCAAAAAGAAATATTGACGTCAAATATTATTTTAATTATGGAGTCAGATTGTCTTTTTCTTAATTGGCAATTAAAATAAATATGTCACTCAAAATAAAGGAGTAAGGTATATGTTTTGAATGTATTATATATAATGAAAGCTAAGAAATTTAATAAACATTAAGCGTCCCTAACAAAATTAATTAATTGTCCAATTTTATTATAACCTGGCTTCTTTAAATTTCTCTCGTGTTTTTGACTAAAAATATTAAAGGCTATTGAATTCTATAGAACGGTTGTTTGTCGGTCGTCCTTTTGGTTAAACTTTATCCTGCAAAAAATGTTTGGATTTTGAGTAGTTTTTAAAATGCAGCGATTGTGGAAAGCCAAACAAACAAAAAGGAGTAATCGAATAGCAAAAAATGCAATAAAAGCGTTAAATACATATCCAAAGGAAACCGCAAATAAGGAACAGTCCATTAAATTTTGGCCTTTGATGTCTAAATTATGAGCAACGAACTGGAATTATAAATCTGAATTTTTATTTGCTTTCAATTAGCTTTGACTTAACGAGAGCAAACTTTATTTTAATCTTCTAAAATATGCCTCTGTTGTACCCTCCAAGAGGTGGTATAGTATAAACCAACAAAAGAAGATTGCTTACAATTATTTTTAAAATGTATAATACGTTTCCTTTTTTAATAAAATATTTATTTCATGAACATAAATTAGCTTTCGTATATTGCTATGGTTAGACATTGATAAATCTTATAAAACCTAATAAAATTTATTTCACAATTTAAGATGGATCGTTATAGATGAGTCAAATTTAAACTTCCCTCAAATAAGAATGTTTCCTACCTAATCGATATATTTTGATTCACGAAAGAATTAATTTTATGAGGGCAAATAGAAAGAAGATATTCCAGTAAATGGTTTCTGATCGTTAGTATGACCTACTTTAATTGCATCAATTACATGATTGTTAATTAGAGCGTGAAAGCCTTGTAGTAACATTTATTCGATTATTATTGCCCCATTAATTATTAGTCGTACCTTTTCATTTTCAAACTATAAACTTGTGCAGACACTCTCTTATATCAATTGTATCTGTTAAAATAATTATCTCTGAATGTGGGCAGTTTCCCTTGAGATGTATCTTCGTGAGCATGTAGGTGGTTTAAAACATTTAGAAGGCAAGTATGTGGTAAAAGGAAAAAATAATGGAAAGAAAAAAGAAACTGAAGCTAATCAGAACAACTGGTACTGAATTTGGCACAGTACCGTCCTTTTTTGCCGATTTTTTTCTTTCGGAAAGCTTTTAGTTTATCTTGAAAATATAGTGACCTACTTTTTTGGGGGCTATATGCTCCTGCGAAGCAAGAAGAAATTTATTTGCGTTGGTGTGCCGTAAAACGGCAACTGAATGAAACAGTTTGCAGTTTCTGAATAATCTCGTAATTGATGTTTCACAATGAAATTGTTGAAAATTAATTAGATTAATTGAAATAAATATTATTGATTTGTAACGAGACTTATTCCATAACTACTAATTCCTCGTGTAAATAAATAGAAATTCAATTTGTCGTCTGCCATTTAATTAATTTATTATTTTTCTTTGCGCAAAAGTTCTTTGGTTCAGATACATTAATTAAGCCCTCATAAATAATTATTTTGAAGACGAACTCTAGATATATGTGGCTGGGATTTAGGAAGAAAGTGTTTACGTTAAGATTAAAAAAAAAAATTAATCAGTTCTAAAATCATAGATTTTGGTTGTGATCTAACGTTTGTTCTTCGTACAGTCTCTGGAAGTTTTCATTTAATCTTAATAAAAAATTGACCCATAATTGAAGCGTAAATTATTTCCTTGAATTATACCCATTATACCCATCGTCATCATAAAAATCCATATTTTTTAATAAAATTGATTAAGTTCGGCAATTTTTGTTCGTACAATAATTAAAAATGCATAAGTGGCGTTTTTTGTTCGTTTGAAAATGTGGGTCATTTTCATTTTGTTTTACTTCCAACCTATACATCCAATTGATTTATGATATTGTGGGCAGATGATAATATTCGGTATAGTAAATATTCATTTCGAAAATGAAACATTACTTTTACTCGCATGAGTTTTTTCTCTATTTCACATTCATTTCAAGAATTATTTTTATTGTCTGGAATGTTTTTTTGTTAAAGAGTTCTCATGAAAAATATTTTAATGGAATTGGTCGTTGCTTTTATTTTTGTTTTTCGAACATACAAATATTGGACGATTTTTCAGCAATGTGCAAGCAAAGAAAGCTTTTAAAAGTTTCTAGAGACAACTATATCATAATTATGGGAATAAACTGACTTCAAGCCACGGCAAAATTAATGAAATATTTTGAAGATAAAATAAAAAGGATAGTTTCTCTGTAATTGCTCATGGAATTGAGATCTAGAAATATTGGGGAAACCTGAAAATGTGAAATGCCCAAGCTTTCAACCCTGCCTCTATGAGGTCACGCCTTGTTATCTAGGAAGCTCTGCAAGCACCTCATGCTCGTTAATTGGCTTTCACGATATCATATGAAATTTCGCAAGATTTTTGACCAAATAAGTTAGGGGTTGAAGGCATCAAGGCTTGAAACAGATTTTATAACGAGCTCTCCATCAACGTTTAAGTCACTTTATTCTGTAATATTATCATTAGAGATGAAATAAGTTTTCAAAATAACTGAAATGTGCATGAATTACAAATATCCGTATTCATTGTTGTGTAGTCTACGTATACCTTTCTGTGCAAATACCAATTAAAACACCAAATAAAGTTCTATTCTTATTCAAAAAATTCAATATTCGCATTTTATGTTATACACAAACATAAATATCGAGCAATAAAAAGTAGCATCAAAATGATACGCAAATGTACCATCCATCAAAAGAGATATTTGTTCTAAATTATTCAGTGACGATGATAATAACGAAATTTGCTAATAAAAGTCCATAATAACATCATTCAGTACTCTTTTAATCCTTTAGCAATGAAAATGAAGCCATTCATTACACATGATTTGAGCAATTAATTTTTAACAACGAAAATGAGCGTTACTAAATAAGTTTGTTTCGAAAATTCGATGAAACAGAAACTTTTTTCTACATTAGCCCCATTGAAAACGAGTTTTGTACTAGTGCCATACTTTAAAAGAAAATGAACTTTTCATATCAGAGGTAAAATTACTTAACAACAAACTTAAATAAAGCCGTGCCGATATCTTTAATCGATTTCTTGCTTTGTTTGCAATACATTATTAACGTGACTAAAGTTTGTCTCAATATAGCAAAAATTGGTTCAATAATATTAGTTTTCGGACTTGCTTTTGGATTAGAAATTCGCATTTACTTCAATCAATTACTTTGTTTAAAAATTAAATAAAATTAAAAACTTTAAACATTTCTATGATCGATTTGTAAATCTCTGAAAGAGACCAACAAAAGAGTATTTAGTCAAATTATTATATATAGGGGGACATATAATTCTATTCTATTTTAATTAAATTATCAAACTAAAAGTACTTACATTAATTTCTGAACACAATCTTTTTTCGTTCTCTTGTGCCTTTTAAATGATTTTTATGTGTCAAACAATCAATTGGCAAATTGACGGCAATGAAGTACGTATAAGATGGAACGGATGCCTAAATAATAATCGTTAATACCTAATAAAGTTTCATCATCACGTACAAGTGAAACTGAGTTTTTTTCAAAAGTAATTAATTTACACAGTATTAAATTCATATTTTAAATCAATTTATTTACGAGAATTGAAATTATTTTTTAGGAAGGAAAGATGGATAAGTTGTCTGTTTCATATTACTTTTCTAGAGATAAAAAGAGTTTAATAAACTAGTGGCTAATTGATTAAAATCAGGTAAATGCGTATAAAACAATTAAATGAATTATATAATGAATTGCTCCTAACAATAGTATTTAAATGGTAAATTATAATATTTCGTGCTACTACACACGTATTAAAACTCTAAAAGTGCCATATATAATTTGTCACGTCTTTAAGAGGAATGAAAAAAACTCTTAAAAAATCAATGCGAAAAATAAATTTTAAATCAGATTTACCTTCTTTTCGTTCCGGTTCATCACATTTTAAAATTGAACCACAAGATTGTCATAAGGTTACAGGATTGCAAATAAGTTATTGGCAGAAACGCATCTGTTCTATGAAGAAATATGTGTTTGCTGTTGCTTTGTATTAATGCAAGTTTCATAAAACCTGTAATATGTAATCATCTTCTTAATAATTCAATGGTAGTGTTGTTTTATTGTTTCTTAATTGTTCTTTTCTCTTGCGGCGAATTGCGATATGTGGTATTCTTGTAATTAAGATTCTCTAACTATTTTAGACATGAATAATAATTGTACGAACCAAAACCGAAAACACGGCGCTACGTTAATTAACATGTGGAAGTGCATTAAACTAATTAGCTTTTCTGCTATTATAATTATGAAAATGGAAATTATATGACAATGAAATGAAATAATACGTGGTAGCTTTCCAAGTTGTATCATTTGAGATGATGAATAAGTAAACCGATACTAAAAGGAATATTCGTTCTTACGAAACAACAACACCACCAAATTTTCTTAATGAAATGTGAGAGATGGATCTTAACGTTTCAAATTTTATTATCAAAATCAAATTTATTTGCTCATTGTTTACCCCACACAAGAACATGAACTTTTTTTATTATCATTCTTTGTTTTTAAAAGCGAAACTTTGCACTTAATTTTTAACCTAATATTTCAAAATTACGTTAGAATTTGAATTAAAAATTCCTGTTAAATTTTTTACTTTTCCTTAGACTTGCGAACGAGGAATGGAAAAGTTTTCTTTACTCGATTTATAACAAAATCAATTTTTTGTTCGCAGATTATTATCTCTATAATATAAAAGTGAAATTAGTTACAAGTTCAAGTTGAATTGGACTACACTTTTTCTCTCACTATGTTCTTGTAATTCATCTTACATTCTTAAATTGAACTTTGACTGAGACGAAGAAAAACCCGTTAAAACAATAAACTTCTCTAAAGTTTGATTACTAAAATATATGTTTTTGTTATATTTCATTTCACCTCGAGATGACACCGAAGATAATTTGACGAGGTGAACACGTTAATAAGTGCGACGCCAATAATACATAAACCGTGTAATTTAGTTAGAAATAAACCACCGCCAAAAAAATGACGTTCCTCTCTTCAGTAGTATTTTATTGCCCAAGTTTTACCTATTAAAACCGTCGACTCACAGGTTTATAATTATTATTATTTTTTGCAACGCAAGATTAATTATGGGTCTAATATAACTTCAAATTGTTTCTTATAACCCGAAAACTTCAATTTAAATAAAATATTTATTGCTGTGATCGTATCTAATTTTCAATTTTTTTCATTTCTTCGACGAACGTGTGCAAAATTTGTAATGAAGAATGAAATATTTCACGTGGTAATCTGTTCGTAGAATTTGCAATAAGTATCAAATTTCGATATTTGAAAATTTGTCGAACTATATTTCACAAACGTACGATCGAATTATTTGTTTTACGAGATAATCTGAAATAAATCATCTTACATTAGCCATAAAATTTATTAGTGAGAGATAAAATAATACGATTTTTTTCTATGCAATCATTTTAAAATACAATTTGTAATTTACTTCTTTTTATGTATAAATAAGCAATCGATTCGAATTTACGGATGAATATTTAATGCTCAATATTTAAGGGATGGATTGCTTAAGAGATTAACATTAAGCAACATAAGAGAACTGAAAAATGTCTACAAAAAATACACGAGATGGAAAAAAAACATATCCAGCATTATGAGTCGATAAAAAACCAGGTTGCTTCTAGATGAATGAAAGATTATGAGAATAAAATGGAGCATCAGATGAAGTAAGCAACAAAAAAAAAGGATAACACTGGGGAAGGTTGTACGCATTTGTAAGAAGAAAAACCTGAATATGTAGATATATTCGCCGAGAGGCAAAATAAACGTTAACTTATTTCATAAATTTGCAGACTCTACCAATGATAACGATGATGTGAAAAAAGGAAAACCCATAAGAAATGGATTAAGTTCAAATATCGGTATCGGTAATGTTATTATAGATCCATTCTTATAAAATTTCCATCAGATTCCTCTAATGGTCTGACGCAAAAAGGAGCTTTTTATTTAAATTACTTCATTAATAAATTTCTGAAGATAACAATAGTTTCGTTGCGATGAATGATGTTGTCTAAATTCATTAAATCTCATTTTGTTGAATGCGAAAACAACAGGCCTAATTTAACTCTTATACAAATACATACATAATTAATCAGCTAACTAGTTACTAATTAATTTTATTATGAATATTACAACTGCTAGAAAAAATTATTTATTTAGAACATGTGACGTGCCTACATTTTAATGAAATTCAAGCAAAAAGTGCGATGGAAACCTTAATTAAACTGTAGTTAGTTAGTGAAATTAACAATGAGAAAACCATTCTGTTTTTTTCTGGATATAACGTGGTTCAGTGCAAGTTTAGCCTGAAAATTATACATTCATATTCAATATTGGAAAATTAAATAATTGCAAAGAATGTATTATTATTATTATATTAATTCAAAAGTGCAATAGTAAAGTCTTTGACAATATATTAAATTAAAAATATTTCTTCGAGAGTTTATTGTTATTATTTAATTAATTAAATTAACTAATAAAACTTATACTTTCGATTTTTATTTCTCATCATATAAATGAAAGAAATCTTCGTTTTCGGCAATGTTCGTCATTTCTAAACGTAAAATATTCAAGTTTCATGTACGTGCCAAAAATTTGTAAAAGCGTAGGAAGAAAAAGAATGGACGAAAACACAAATTCGTTTATACCAAACAATATAACAGAAAATATATAATTCGATGAAAAAATAACTTTTTCCTTCTTTTCCTGGCTGTAACATTAGATTACACTTATTACTTCGATTGGAATGAATCACGAGGTGGATGGTGATGTACCCTTACAAGATACAAAATGGAATATTCGGTTGGGTAGTACGAAAGTAAATTGAATCACAAGAGGAGGAAGTGAGTGCGGCACAATGTAAATCTATCGGTTCGTTTGTTGCCATACATTTTTATTCACTTCCTGTGTGCAAATAAAAATACCTTTAATGATTTAATTGGAATCGATAAACGTGAAACGTAATGAATTTACGAGTGGTTTTCGGTTACCTTTTTATTTGCAAGCATTTTACCGAGTACCTAAAGTTTTGCGAATTCAATAAAAGGAAATGATTAATATTATCCTCCTATTATCCTTAAAATTTATCGCGAAACACAAATTGAATTTAATAAATCATTTATAACCACCTTAATACATTAAGCATTAATGAATAATAATACTATAAATCTCGGAGATTAAAGAAATAATACTTTTAAGAAAAGCCTTCCTTCAGTTTTCTCTGAATTAAATAACATACACGCACACACATATTATGGACAAATACACACAATACCACAATTATTATTCCAATTTGAATATTTGCTGTAAATAAACGTAAACAGCACAAGAATCAACAGATTAAAATATAATTAAAACGCAATGACAGTGTGGGATTAGCATAAAACAGTGAAATTTTAATTAAATGCTCTAGACAATTACGTTAATTGTGTTTAAACAGCAAAAATAATAATTCAGTTTTACCAAATAACACGTGCACGTTGCACGTGCAAATAGAATAATATTTATTAATGTGTTCGGCAGTCCATTGGTAACGCATATATATAATTAATATAATTGTTTTGCTGATCACCCAAAAATAATTATAAAAGAAATCATAAAAATAACACACTCAACTGTTGTGTTGACAAAAAAAAATATTCACACAATCACCGATTATTACGTATTGTTGAATGGGAATTTCAGTTGAAAGGAGTCCGTTTACTAGCCGATTTTTCTTCTATTTGATTTCTGACCAAATTTCAGCTTATATTCGAGCAATGAAAGAAAAGGGAAACGGGGAGCAAAAGTAAACGAACTAAAGTAAAACTTGGAAGTCGTTTTTCAAAGATTGTTTCCTTATATTTGTAACAACGAAAAGCATTCCCAAGCGTCTATCGGGTTAATCATAAAGATACATGCCAAAAGTAAGGTAAGAAGAAACACAAAATATCTTCATTCGTTTTGCTCCCCTTTTCAAAGGATAATGAAATTTGTTGGAATGCTTCTTCTAATGCAATAAATTAATTATCGTTAAATGGCGTTAATTTATTTGATTTAAAATTATTTTCGAAATTTAATTAATTTTATAATTTGCAAACAAACGATGAAATATAAAACCTGTTTCAAAATAATTGTAGATGCTGTTTTAAATTTAATTGTCAAATTTAATGTATTAGTTTGTATAATATTGCATTTAAAGGATTTTCCTTGTAATTGAACTAGGACTAATGTCAGAAAATTAATACGGATACAATCTGAGAAATTTCTTTATCTATATGAATTTGTTGATAACGTCCAACAATTGGAGTCGTTTCAGCAGTAAATTTATATATGTTGGCGAGGAAATACGGCATAATAAACTTTATATGGCAGTGTGCCCTTTCTGATTTGATCGAAACGAGGGCACATAATTTCGCATGCTGCTTTCTGAACAATATATGTAGCTAGCTTTAAAGATAACATTAATCAATCGCAAGATGATAGAACTAAAGAAAATTGAACAGAAGAATAAAATGGCTATTCGTTAAATTTTTTTCAATCGATGATGATCTTGATTTTGTTTCACTATTATTATCTTTCTATAACGTTTTCAGACGTATTATTCTTATAAAATCGAAATAATCTTCGTTCCATATGAATATAAAATGGAATAATTTGCAAAAACGTTTAATTTGATTAGAATTAAATTAAAGTGAATATGCAAAACTACAAGCTATCAATGAAATTCGTGCAGAAGAAAGAGATCCGTCTCTTTAATCGAAACTTTTCCAATATGTCTCTTTTCAAGTGTTCCCAATACGAAGATATTGTTACGGGCATGTTAAATAGAGATGCTCTTTTATGGCCTGCATTGCAAAATGTTTCAATTAAAGCTAAATTGAACGTAAATTGAACTAAAACGCGATACAAATAGAGTTTAAAGTACGATATTACTTTAAAGAAAATTAAAAAGTAGTAGATCAAGTTCACGAAACTTTTAAGGCAAAGCAATAACTTTTAATAAAATCAACATTATACGGCGACACCGGCGCATCCACCGAAACTAAAGGAAAAAAATTACAATTTCTACGTCACGTATTTCGGTCACGTATTTGTTGAAGGGAGTGGGTGAATGCGCTACAATTTAAAGTTCATTTTTCAACAATGAAACTATACTTTTGCAGCATTCGAAGTAAACGCAAATTGATTTAATGTTATATAATTTGATTAAATATTTCTCCTTTTTTTGCATGTTCGAGGAAAATGGATTAAGAAACTTTTCGTTTCGAAAAGTGTGTCAGTAGTAATTGTTTAATGTTTTAGAAAATCGTTAATGAATGTAATACGTAATATTCGTCGTGGAAATTGTTAGAGTAAAATTTATTTTTTGTTCGCAAGGGACAAACTTGTGGAATCCCGGTGTCTATTAAATTCCGTAAAGCTCTATATAAAACTTATTTAACATTGTATACACTTCAGTTATATTGCACCAGAAGCATTTCCTATTGGTGTAGTATAAAAGCTTTTTAAAGGAATTTTTATTCTTTTATTTATCTTGCAAGTTTCTTTTAAAACTTTAATATTTTATGGTTTTCGCTTTTTTCCATAGATCTTTATTCCTCTTTCTTCTAAATTTATTTTTGAATTACATTCAAATGAATTGATGTCCTTTTTTAAAGAATTGATTAATTAACATCTTTAATATATTTTATTTTCTTCGGTTTCCGTTTCATTTGCTACTTTCTTTAAAACCTTAGAAACCAATCGTATGAAACCTGTAATAACATCTGTTATGTACGCGATCGTATTACACAGCATAAAAAAGTGATTTCTTGGATTGGATAGAAACGTATTATGAGAAAATTGTTATTTGAGATTAAACATTAATATCTTTTTGTGATAAATGGACACTCATAACGTCAAACCTTAAGAAATAAATATATATTTTTCTACCAACTGTAAGAGTTTCATTTGTGCAGACAGACCTCAATTTCTGATTGAGTAATTATAAAATAACATTCGCCTCTTGTGTTGTGGTATTTCTTGGTTATTATGCCGGTAGCAAACCAAGCGTAAGGAGTAAAGCTATTATTGCAAATATTGTACAATAATTTGAAAAATATGTCAAGGTTCCATCTTAGATTAATTAAATGAAATTTATTTTTATTTATGCTCGAAAAAATCTTCTTACGCGGAATTCAAAATATGTCCTTCAAGAAATTAATATAAATCTCCACCGACAAAATGACAAAATGTGTTTAATATTATACTCTGTACATTTGAATATAATTGACCTTTGTAGAACGTGTTCGAGTAACTTCATATTTTGCATGATTAATGACATTAAATTACTTCCTAAGTACGCCACCAACATTAGATAACCACTTCTTCACCTTTGCAATTCACAGATAGTTATTTCTAACGATAACGTTTACACTTTATGTAACTACGAACTTTCTTTGCTGTAATAATTAATATTCTTCGAAAGTCTATTACAACGCTCAGAAATTATTCCACAATTTTATTACTTGGAAAATAATCATGTCAAATCAGTGTTTCAGTCACAATTATGAAATGTATTTACATAATGATTTTAATTTAATTGTGAAAGAACGGAAATTAGTTAAGATATTTAATAAAGTAATGGAGCAATAAAACGTGGAGAGAAAGCTCTCTGCTCACGTGTGAATGGCAAATATACTATTCAATCTTGAAATAAACATACATTCATACTGTTTTATTAGAAAACTTTGCACCTGATGATATATGGAAGAGAATTTCTCGTGCCTCTAATATGTCAAACATCAACTCTGTCGCTTTGCCAATGCGTATGCATATATAATAAATGTTTTCTTGAAGAAAAGCAGAGGCGAGAAAAAGAAAAAAAAACGAGAATTTATTTCTTTGAAATAATATAACCTGTTTTATATGTTTTATTAGAATGTCTCAGTGAAATACGAATGTTACTTCGACTAATAAAGTCCCATACAGAAAAATAATAGGCAATTTTACTTGTACACAATACGTAGAGCTTAAAGGAACCAACGTGAAGAAACACAAAAAAGACAAAAAGAATTGTTCTATTTCGTTAGATTCATAAAAATGTTGTATAAATGAAATAAATTTAAAAGAGTTTCTTCTTCAGGTTCAGTTCGTAACATTTAACTGTTTAAAAAATTTCAACTAAAACCGTTTTGTCTTATAGCACTGTGATAATGATAATAAAGGCAAGTACTCATGCTCCGAAAGCATTCCTCCTCGAAAAGTTGAAGTCTTAGAAAAAGTGCGAGTGGAAGGAACAAAAAGAAAAAGAAATATTTATGACTCAACAATATCGTTGCTTCTTTTTCTTCGTTTTCATTCATTTCGATCCAAATCTAAAGTAGCGAACGTACGAATGTTGGGCGTCTAAACAATTTTCATGATAAATAATAGATACGTCAATATGGCTTAAAAGAAGCGTGGAAAAGCACGTTCGCCAGACTTAAACATAAACCATGGCCTTGTTCTTGCTTATGGTTCGTTTTCTTCGCTTTATACCTATCGTTCAGTTATATTAGGTATGTTTTTAGGTAACAGATGTATGTTAATAATCTACGAGGTAATAGTAATAGTGGAAGGTATGTCGACGTTTGAAAATAGAACAGCAGTAGAAAAGGAAAAAGCCGCGAGCAAGCAATCTCATAAAATATTTCTCAGTTTTACTTTAATTTATATGAAAATCATGTAAATAAGGAGCGTAGCTCGTACGACAAATAAAATTTGATTTTCTTTCTACTGTTCTCATTATAATAAAGGTATCTGGGGTGCCTTTTCTTCTTAACAGCCTCTTACTGTATGCATTGCATCGTATTGTGCACTCCCATAGCTGTTAATTACATACACCAGGTATTAAATGGGGAATTCAAATGAAACTACAAAGACAATTTCACGAAAGCAATTTAAGTGAATTGGCAAAATAGTAAATGAACATAAAACGCAACTGCACTAATTAAGGTGTAAATTCTACGAATTCCCATTTAATACGTAAATCGTATTGTAAATTAATCTTTGCACTCGAATTTGATATTTAAGAAGGGGTTAATTTCAATAAATCCCAATTTACATGGATTAATTAATAAACAAAACAACAGAAATCGTGTAGTCGTACAACGAATATATAAACTGAAATAAAAAATACGAGCGTTTGTTTACTCCCAGGCAAATAATTTTCTTTAAAATTAGATTTATCAGCAAACGTGTCGAGTGATTTTATACTGTCGACGAGCAATTTCTGATGAAAGAGTCGAAAAAGTGAAAGGTTGAAACATGAAACGAAACCGGAAGAGGAATATATATCACGTTAATGAAAGACAGAAGGTTGCTGCGGGAAAGAAGATTGCGTAAGACGCATAATAATCATTTGCATATTTGAATTTCAATTATTATTACCGAATAATTTAGATAAGAAGAAAATGATATGCCAATGTGGCGCCAGCACAACTACAAAGAGTTGGAACTTTGTTGAGGCATCGTGGTTCCTTATTACTTTTCGTATAGGCAATCGTGGAAGTTTACTGCTGCCTTCGTTAGCATTAAATTTAATTAGAAAAATTCTTCAACTCTAAATGGGCCATAAGAAAAATTAGGGTTTTTATACGTCTTTGCGATGTTTGAATTCTACTAAAAGAACTTTTGATTTGCTTAATGTGTCGTTTTGAATTTCTCTCAATATTATTTAAATTTTATGCTGCCGCATCAACACACATTTGCTGAATATTTAATGTAAATCTAAGCACATATGCGGTCGTGTCATCGATGTTTTATACACATATTCAGTTTAAATCGGGGCGAAGATACGAGACAATTAAATTATACTCAACAACAATATCAACATTATACGTAACACCCATATATGTACCTTGCGGTATAGACCTTATTAAATGTGTTAATAATGTAACATAGGATGATAGTTGATAAGTAAAAGGGAATGTTGTGAATTCTTGTGCAAATATTGTTGGGTTTATTCAGGCAATAAAATTTAAATTTCATTTCAATTCATTGCAAGTATTTTACAACATTATAGTAATGTGTCTCATAGTAAATGGCAGTTTTGCAAACATACTAATTCCTGATCAGTTGCCCCAAGAGGTCATTCCGAGGAAATGTCGATGTTATGCCTTTTTTTGAAACTACGAAAATTTACTCCACCATCACTTCGTGCCCCATGGACTTTCAATCACTACCAAACATTACAGCAAAAAAAATGAAAAGAATGCATGTGAAATTGACCCAGCGTTACCCAGCTTTGGTTTATCGAAGAAAGTGCGCCATTGATGAGAGATGAAGGCAATCGGATGTTACAAATCTCCGGATTATAAGCTGAATGAGGAATAAGTTCGGAAGAATTCTTTGAATTTCTCTTTTGTTTGCCGTGCGGTTTTGAATTTTTCTTACTGTAGATATACGCAGCTTCGATGGTCCAATGCGGAGTATTGCCACCCCCAAAGTCCGCAATATTCTGTTGGGTGGTGTACAGCAATAAATTTGTTGTCGCTGCTCTATCAAATATGCGTGAAATTTCGATGATCAAAAGCAAAATTATAGCGCAATATTAAATTCTAATAAAGATTTGGAAAGACATTTACCATGATAGTTCCAAATTTATGGTAATGCTTCTCGTACAGTTAACTTACGATTGATACAATCGCTTCAAGAACGGTCGTGAAGGCTTTAATGATGATCATCGATCGAACATCAGTGGCGAAAATACCATTGAGAAAGTGCGTGAATTCGTCAGGAACAATAAAAAATCTTCAATGAGACCCTCTTCTTGAGATGACACTACAAAAGATTCAATTCACACCATTTTTATTCTTTATAAAAACGCTTAAAACTTTATCAGAAAGAGAGTTTTTTTTTAAACAGCGTATTGTTATCAAAAAAAGGTACAAGATTTTGATTTCACTCATAGAATATTCTACACCTATTTTTCAAAATTCATCTGCAAATAAATGAAACGAACATAAAACACGTTTCGCATCAGGGAAATTGTTTGCATTATGAACGGGAATTATTTGCTTATTTGTTTATCGTAATCGTAAGTCATTGTGTTTTATTGCTTTAGGGTGAAAAGGAACAAAGGTCGCGAGCAAATAGAAGGGTCGCGAAAAATAAAAGGGAATAAACGAAGAAGCGAATTCTGTTGCCATTGCGCCCATTGGAATGGAAGATGTCAACGGAAATGGAAGTTTTCAATATAATGTCGATACAACGTCCTATATAACAATATACATGGATAATTCAAATATTACATTCACAACGGTTATATTGAATTCGACTTCGCAGCCGCGTTTAAGTACAAATTCAGTTAGTGCATTCGAGAGCAAAATCATCGTACCGCTGTACATAATCATATTCTTGCTTTCGATTATTGGAAATTTTTCGGTTCTAGTCACGCTCTTGAGGAACAAAAGGATGCGAACAGTTACGAACGTTTATTTGTTAAATTTGGTAAGTAAGTTTGTTCACATTTCATTGCACGCAAGGATAACATTCATATTGTTAATATGTAATTGTCAATAATGTTTGTCGGTATTATTGTATTGTTTCTGCGAAAACGGTAAATTCGACGAGTTGGACAATCAATTTCAGAATATCATACTGAAAGCGAAATATTCACTAATCGTGTTCGTACAATAATTGTCTGCATGTTGTACAGGTATCCAGCTGAAATGAACATAAATAAACAAAACACCAATGAATAATGAGAGTTATTTGCATGCAGACAAACCATTTTCATTAGAATAAAAACCAACCAAATATTTTTTTATTCTTCGTAATTTAGTGCTGGAAAATGCCATTGAATTGACACAAAAAATGAATAGGACTTTCAAGATTTTCTTTAAGAAACATTTTTTAGCTCGTTGAATCGAACGACTTTGTCGAAATAATAATACTAAAAAACTTGCCATAGCAAAGTACAATTTATTGAATATAACGAAACTTTTGAACACTCATTCTTATTTCACACCCTATATAATGACCTTTCGAAATGGGCGCATTAAAAAAAAATACGTATTTTCACATTATGCCCCGACAAATTTCTATTAGATTAAGATAATATTAACCACCCATTTTCTTTCGTATTCTATATACAAATACATTTTCTTGGCACATTTTTATTCATGCTCTCTGTATCTTTTTTATAGGCACTTTCGGATCTTTTACTGGGAGTATTTTGTATTCCATTCACATTAGTCGGACAAGTTTTGCGTACGTTCATATTCGGTGCCGTCATGTGCAAGCTCATACCCTACTTTCAAGGTAAGCTTGTGTTTCTTTCATCACCTTTTTTATTTTTGGTTTTACCTCATGAAAATAAAATTATATTTAGCGTGAACGCGTGCATTTTAAATAATGCGATGTATATAAATAGCAAAACGATAACAGCTTGTGTTGCATGTTAAATACTGTGAATTATGCTTAAGATTTATGTTGCAATTTATCAATGAAGGTTTAATATGATATCATAACATCATATTTTAATAATAAAAGCCTATTTTTAATAATAAAAAAAATTGTTATTTGACTGAAAAAAATATTTTCCCTTGTATAATGTTGGAATACATTTCGGTCTAAAACATTTCTCTCAAAAGTCAATCTTTTGAGCTTAAATCTTCGTCCTTTCACTATTGGGACACTCTGTATAGTATCGAACGTTACATTATTGTAATAAATTTTCACGAATAAACTGTCATTTAATCTATAATATTTAATATTGTTCAATATAAAGTACAAATATATATGGAAATTGTTAAATTATATTGCTTTTATCGATAACATTAAATATTTTTGCAGACTAATTTACTAGGACAATAATCTGTGGGGTTATTGTCCGCTATTTTACTGACCCATGAATTTCTACCATTTATGACAAATATATTTCTTAATGGGGTTGAAGACCCTTTAGAATGCGATCTTCCTGATAAATAAATGACCCTAGATAATCGAATAAAATGAACATAACTTTTTTTATTTCACATTTTGAGATTTGATTTCGCATTTTTGTTTGTGTTAGTACTGTATTTGATAAACAACAGAATCTTCCTTTTGCGTTCTTACAAATAATAAAATATTGTGAATACATTTATTTATTTCTTTATGATTATTAATAAATTTAGTTCGTTTTATTCGACGCAGTTACGACGTACGAAATGCGAAACTATTGTAAGCCATAAACGGAGAACGTTATTTACCTGGAATAATAAAGTGTGATACAAACTAAGTTTCAGGTGTGAAAGGTATGCGAAAGAAGTGTACTAGAGAGAGAAAAGGGAGGGAATGAGATTTATAATTTTTACGTTGGCATTAAACTTCTTGCCCTCCTAACAATAATTATTATATAAACTTAATATTAATTTTAACGTTTCCAAATTTATTTGTTTAGCAGACGTTACGTTTTTTACCGATTTCAATGTCATCATTATTCAGCGCAGTTTAAAATTCTGACTATAAAGTGAACGCTAAAAACATTTTCGTGCGTATACAATAGGAGCCAGTAATAATAATATCTGATAGTGAGAACTTAAAATCCGTAACCCTGTTCTGGCGAATTGTATTAGAAAATGCTCGTACTACCAATAATAATAACAATAATAGACTTACTTACTTGCCTATTAAGTTTTGTGGGCAAATAAAGACATAGAAGTAAAGATATTTTGTTCTTGTAAGTCTTGAGTACCAATAATGTTAACCATTTTGCTACTATTGTTATTTGTTAAAAGCTATAAAATAAGTTTGTATTTGTACCATATTTAAGTTTAATTAACTGCCATAAGTGATGTTTTATTAAAGTTGATGATTGTTCCCATGTTTTAAAGATATGCTTGTGATTCTATAATTTATGCAAATCGTGACATTTGTATGGATTGAATTTGGAAGTTTTGCGAAATAACAAACGTGTCTTCGGTGTCTTACGTTTATAGTATTACAGTAGTTACGGTGTATAGCTTTTTCCGAAATGGAATTACTTCGATACATCAATAGCTTCCACTTGCACGTATGGGAGATGGGTATATGAATACAAAGGGACGTGACTGGGAATTCCCTTTAGGAATATATACAGAAATAATAATCATTAAACATTCAGAGTCTCTTGAACAAAACAAAGGCATTTGTGTTCCGTGTCTACAACTTCCGGTACTGCGAAAAAGTGCCGGCGTCGTGCTTATTTTAAAGGGTTAAAGCCCTAACGTCACATTATCATACGAAGCATTGTTTAGTTTTCTCTATCGCATACAATCTGTTTTCTTTGCTTAATCATTTTATAACAGTTGACGTTTTTATAGCGAAATATTTAAAAATCAATGGCTATATTGGTGCTCAATAAGGCAAAAGCTCGTCTTTTGGCAACGTTTTTGAAAGAGAACTTTTTTGAATTTGCAAGAAACTTTAATAGAGTAATAAGTCAGCATCCATCAAATTTCTTCGTTTTAATAATGATCGACTATACAGTCACACATCTCATCACTTTATAATGTCTGGACTCGTTCTTTTTCTCCGCATTTTTTTTTTAATAGTCAAAATGAAAAATATTGGAGACTGTTTGCATATTCAACGTGACGTGTGAAATCAAGTGCCAAAAGAATATGATACAAGATATATCGGGATAAACCGATGTTTCGGTAGCAATTTCAAGTAAAACTGCTGCGTGTCTTTCTTTTACATATTGACGTATTTCCTTATGTCACATTATATTACCAACGTGTTCTTTTTTGTTATCGGAAAACCTGTTATTAACTGGGATAAGACGGTGATTTATTTTAAAAGATTGAATACAAGTTAAATCTCCACCGATAAAAAACGTCTGTTATAAGCAAGAATAAACGTTAAAAAAGAACAGGATAACAATTTTTTTCTTTTTTATTATTTGGTGGTTATATTTGTCAAAAGAACGATTGTCAAGACGCTATTATAAAATAAAATGTATTTCGCGTGATGACTAGGAACAATGTGAAAGATAATGTGATTGCCATCTTCTGAATTATTATTTATAATAAACAATAATAATGAGGCAATTTATTTCTTTCCTTTTACAAGGTTTCACGAGCAGCTACATTGTCAACATTATATTGATCGGCTTAGAACTTGATCCGAACTGCTCGAAATTTTCTCTTCCTTCAAATCTATCTCTTATTCGTGTTTAACTTTTGTATGTTTTTTTTTGTCGCATTCGACATTTTTCGACAGCATATTATTCGTGTCAATGTGTTACGATAGGATTTGTATCACATCAAAGTGATTTTAACACCCACAATAATTAATGTCTAGGATTAATGTGTGCTGTAACCGTTTGAAATGTATATACAGCTACATAGATTTGAAGATGGATCACTGTTTTCGTTCTAACAATATCAATCTCTGTTAACAATCTTCAACTTAGATTATTGCATGTAACGAAGTGATACACATAGCAACTGCAAAGATCTTATCGCGTTGGCATACGAACTAATAACACATTTAAGGCCTGTGGTAGCGTCGAAAAAGAAATGGTTATTTGCTTAAGTAATGAGATAATGCCATTTTATCATACGTGAAGTCTGTCGTAACCACTTTAAATCTGATATAAAATATTTAATGATTGAATAAATACGATAATGTATTCATTTGTTAGCGTCAGTCGGCATGGTCGATAATCCAAAAGGGGAAAAAAATACGAGTTGAAACCCCTGTTCAAATATTAATAAAAAGGTGTTGTTGATTTAAGTCGACCTTATGTAAAGCTTTAAATTGCAAATAAAGGCGTTTGTAAATATCGTATGTGTCACAACAAATTGGTTGGGTATTATTAGAAAGTAGAAAGATTATCATAACATTTGCAATGAATTGTCCCTTTTCGTGTTACTGTGAATATACGTTTAAGTGTTTAATTTTATAAAAGTTTCTATTTCTTTGCTGCTCTTTAAAGATTAATGCACTCGTAAAATGTGGGCTAATGCACTATAAAAATATTTTCTAACGGTTTATCTTAAATTGCTCAAATAAAATCAACCACAAAATCCGGTTTATTAACGATTAGAAGAAAAATATACGGGGGAAACTGTCGTTCTTAATTATGAAAACCGTCTGCCTGGAAGTATTAATTAGTAGTTTAATGTTAATCAACAGAATTCAATTAGAATTCATTAAAACGATGTGAGAATTAATTTTGTAACAGAAATGAATTACGCTAGAATGTAAAAGAATTCATTTAGAAGCAAATTAATATTGATTTAGATTCGAATTAGAATCGTTTTATACTGTAACTTTCATCACTATAGAATTCTTAACAAATTTCACTGCGACTAAAAGGATTCTTTGTGTAATATTTGATTTAAGAATTTACTCCTCGCCAGAAAATATCCAAGGAATGAATATTTAACATGACTTTTCAAGCTAAATTATTTTTATTTTTCTGCCAAAAGTATGTTATTTTAAATTCTAAAAATTAAACAGTATATATGTCTGCAAGCAGCCGAAAGCTCACATAATAAATATTAAAGTTTGTAAAGTTTTTCTAAATTATCTCTCGAATAAATCTGTTTTTCTAGCTTTGTTTTCCTCGAAAAAATGCCATAATAAAAATAAGTGAGATATGTTTGTACTCGAGGAAAACAATTTTTACTTTCGAAAAAGAAAAACGTTTGTTGGATTGCTAAATTTATAAAGCATGGAAAGAGAGTAGAAATCTCTTGTTAAATTTATGAAAAATAATAATAACGGAATTGAAAGCTATTCAGTAAGAAGAAATGTGTGCGAAAGAAAGAGAATAAATGCTTTTAATACGCTGTACTGTCATTAAAACGTAAAATGTTTTTTGAATACTAAAAAGTTTCGCCTAAATATTTTACAATTTTAGGAGTTTCCGTTCCTTTTCGTTCTTTTCATTTATTTCGCAAATACGTTTCCGCTTCTATTTTATTTCCCATGTTTTGGTTAAAGTTATCCTAAACAATTACCAAGTTGTTATTGTTTTATCCAGTCATAAATTCTATGGTTTTATAATTGTCATAAGGAGAACGCAGACAATTTCTCGTTTTCCATTTTAATCTACGGGTAATTGTTATGCTAATTGAACCGTTTTCACAAAGTTCATGTTTTATCCTTTAAAGCAAATATGAATTAGCATCAATTCACATTTTTTTAGTACTTGATAAATCAATATTAAAGTATTACCGAGTAATAGTGAAATGAACACTGAGATAGAATGTTTACGCACTTCATAGATAATTCTTTTTAAGCTTACGATTTTATAATTGATTCCATGCATTTCAGAACAAATTTTCGAATCGATCGTATATTGTGAATTCAAAAAATTAGGCTTTTCAGATTAGTTTTTAAGTTTTAATAAACAAAGTTTTTATTGATAGCTACTCGTAATTCTGCATAATATAGATTCCCTGGTTGTTCAGATGAAAGAGAAGTTTATACTTCCTAAACTATACAGGGTGTCCCCCAATAGTACGGGCTCGGAGGATTACGGTCAAACGGTTGACTTTAGACAAAAATGTTTTTGTTAAAAAAGTTTTCTCTGGTATAGGACAACCACGTAAAAATATTTTCATTAAATGTATCAAATAAGTCTTCTTCTAAAGTCAATCGTTTGGCCGTAATACTCCGAACCCACACTATTGGGACACCCTGTATACTACCCAAACTTTGTACTAATTCTTTCTCGTGCCTGTTATATCTACTAACGTAGATATGTTTACAACATAAATTAAAAATGTTCAAAGCAATTGAGCGTGTCATGTCCTCTGTATACCACTAGAAATTCTTAAGTGTTTGACAACAATTTGAGCAAGAGCACCGAGTCTATGTTTGCTTTATAGAATAGTTCCATTCGTAATTGTGATATTTATTTATTTTTGTATATTGAATTAAACAACATAAATCTATTTTGTTATTGGAAATTACGCAAAATGAAATTATTTATTTTTAAACGCAATGTAATGTCAACATTATATTCGATTTGTTGTTGAAAAAATATTATGATAATGGGCAACAATAACAAAAAAATATTTACAATAACGAAGCCAAAGAGACCAAAATTGTAGACGCAGAGTTTGTGTTCGTGAAGTTGATAATAAAATACACATTAAATTTCAGAATAATGATTGTTGCGTCGCTTTACTCCGGAGGGACGCCGCTACGCGGAATAAAACGCGGGTTTCTATTTTCTTATTTTTATTATTAAAACTAACTTAATTTTAAACAACTTCTTATTTGTGTCACCATGTTGATCGTACTCGTTTACATTCTGTAATGATAATAATTTACAACTGAAGAAAATGATTATGAAGACAAGTGCTTTATTGTGGAAGGAAAAGATGATGCTGATTGCTTAAGCTCGTAACATGGTTTTCCAAGTGCATCCTTTTTACCTCCCTTACAATAGAAATTGTTAATATCTGACTAAGAAATACAGTAGTGCGAAATAGACAAACTACCAAATGTTAACTACAATAAGATAAAAATATGGTTTCCTTGTCCTTTAAAGAAACAGAAAATTGTGGACATCTGTTAGATGGCATTTAAAATAATAAAGGGCTAAACTAATATTATAAAAAATAATTTTGTTAAATTTCATTTAAAATCAAAATTCGTACTCATAACAAAATATAATATTAATGAATGTTATTTATTCTTGTACGTATAATATTAGTCTGCAATGTAACTGGAATTGTACGGAATCTTGGACTATTTTTGGCACATAATACACATTAATTTCATGGATGATGTAATAATTAGTAAACACATCCAATTGCTGATGATATGTACGTGTAAATTAAGGCGAAACCCTGACGCAATTTATTCAAAATGTATTACAGTATTTCTGAAAATTATTATGTAATACTATTCATTTCTTTTTGTACACTGTTTACTTAAACGAAACAAAATTCTTCATGTTTCAGAAAAGAAAAAGCTTTTAATTTTGGAAACGGGTTTGGTTTTTAGCTGTTATGAATATAATTTTTTTGCTTGGTAAATCGAACATATAATAAATTGCTAGCTTAAAATGTTGAAATATATCATCAGTTGTTTTGCATAATGAGAGTATACGAAAGCAAAATGAGAATAACAATAGATTAAACTTTGAACTGGCTGGAGGTGAAAGAGATTAAATTTGTAAAAAGTTTATGTGTAACACTATGTCAGGTGTTGTGGCGGATAATTTTCAACTTACA
Source organism: Hololepta plana (assembly GCA_963695495.1). Classification (NCBI taxonomy): domain Eukaryota; kingdom Metazoa; phylum Arthropoda; class Insecta; order Coleoptera; family Histeridae; genus Hololepta; species Hololepta plana. Next base: position 13,062,881 of record OY968831.1, on the reverse strand, counting down.
GCTTAATTTTACGAATGTTTGCTTTGTTGGTGCGTCCGTCAGACGAGATTAAATTTTAAAATGTTGCTCTTGCAGAAGATACACATGTGAAATGAACGTAAAGGAAAAATTAATAACGTAATATTAAATAATTAAATGAAAAAATGCACTAAGTTTACGAACAAAACATTAACAACGTTATAGGTAACAATACGTGTCTTACGTAGTTTATTAATTGCAAAAAAGAGAAATGATGCTAGAAAGAAAGAAAACAGTGGTTGAACATGAAAGATGTGGATAAATTGTCTTTAAAAGCAACTGCATAATAATACGGAGACGAAAATAGTTTTGTTAGAACATTCCCTAGAGATGGGAATACTTGGAAGAAGACGTGTGGGTGGGTTTCAATTAAAAGTTTTCATTAAGCAGGAAAAAATAAAATTCGTTTCCTTTTATCCGGTTCGCAACGTGTTTACGAAATTTAAAAGAGTTGTCGTTTAGAACATACAAGGACCGTACGAATCTTAATCAGAAAGTAATGACTCAAAATCATTATCCTTTAGATTATCCCTTTATTTTTTTTTGTTAAAAAGTTCATTAATAATCTCCTTCCGTTTAAGAAAAAGAAAATTAAAATTACATTTATAATCCAACATCCTAAAAGAAATAAATTATTACCCTTCCTTAACGGAATTTGTATCTGGTTACATTTATTTCACGTTCGAAAAAAGAATTCACTTCCTCTTCGCGTATTATTATATCACATCTAATCTGTTATGCAATATATATTACTTATTTTATCTACCAAGTGGATCCTCGTAATCTTAGCGAAGCTTTATATCAAAGAAAGAATGAAAGGAGGAGAAATGGCAATGAATTAAATATTTAAATAAAGTAGGTACTTTATACAGTGTGTGCGAGAATGTATTATATGTTGTAAGCAATAGAAAAAAATGAAAAATTACCAACAACTACACAGGTAGATGCATTTGAAAAGGTATGACGGATCTTCTATAATCCGTTTGTAACTCGATTATGAAGGAGAAGTAAAAGAAGATTTTCATCTTACTATACTTACTATAGACGAAATTCGTTCGCTACGTTTGAAGAAAATTTCTTCTCTTAAATATAGGTTTCATTTAAAATGTTTATTTCCTACCAGAAATAGCTTGTGCCCCAGAATTAAATTAGATTTCCTTCTAACGTCCCCTAAATTACATTCTTTCAGTCAAAGTTAAATTAATTTTGTTTAATTACTGAAAAAATATGTATACTTATAAAGATATTCAAATTATATGAAGTTATAACAAAATTTGATTAACGTTTTAAATGTTCTCTCTCCTCTCCACAAATTACAAGTTATTCATTACAATTGAATAACTAGTAAAATATTATTTATTGAAGTATTGAAGAATTTATTAACGCAATAGGTTTGAAAATATTTTAATGATAACGGTTTAAAGGCATTCAACATAATTATATGGTACTTTAACTCATTCAAATTATTTGACCAACGGATTATATTCACTGACGATTGTTATGTTTCCAAATAATTCAATCTCCACTTCATACAATACTAACGATACACGTAGGAGCCTTAAATGTTCAGGTATAACAAGCAATTTTGCAATAGTTTTAGTTCTCATATTCATTTGCATTGAATTCCAATTAAGCCAACATCAATTCTGTTATCATCATAATTAACCATAAATTTTGTTCTTGAAAACTATGAACTGGCAATAAAATCCAAAATGATTTACGATGTAATTAAATCAAATTTAACGTACGTCCATATATGTTTTTATTTACAGCAGTGGCAGTCTCGGTAGGTGTATGGACATTAGTGGCAATTTCGTTAGAGCGTTACTTCGCAATATGTAGACCATTAAAATCAAGAAGATGGCAAACACAATTTCACGCTTATAAAATGATTATAATGGTATGGTTGGGCAGCTTGTGTTGGAGTGCTCCTGTTTTCTTTGTGTCTTCGTTGAAATCGATGAAGGGAAAAGGTAATGTGTTGATATTCGTAATAGTAATGATTTTTTTATTCGAACAAATTATTGTGCCCCTCTGAAATTGGCCTTTATTAAGCTCCATCATTAATATTGACTTTAGCAACTATTGTTTAATATAAAATAAATGTTTTCGTGCGACGTGAATATTCAAATGTACCGAATTTATGGTAATATTTTTTTGTCTACACTAATATGTAAATTTTGTAATCAAATACAATAATATTTTAGGACGGTATTTAGTTATTAATTGTTTGTTAGAATTAAATCGAAAATGTTGAACAACTTCAATCTCCTCTTCTTTGTTCTCTTTCGAAATGCGATATCGTTACAAATGATACTTCAACTTACTTATTCTTAAACTTTTTCAAATTCATTTTAATCTTGTCATTATGATGATAAAGATACTTAAATTGCATTCTTTACCTGTTTATTTTTTCTAGAAATTTATATTAATTTCTTTAAATTGATTAATCTCATGCAGAAACCAACAAAAACCAACAATTTTGAATATTGCATTTTTCATGATGCTACAAAAATGTCTAATAGCATGTTTAAAATTGAATTTAGGAAAAGCGGCAATAAAACCATTTTCATGCATACATTGGCGAAAATTTCAATTAAATTCCCTTTCTCTCTGGCATATTCGAATAAACCAATAAATCGGGGTAGTAAAAAGGTTAAAGCCCAACAGACAAATGAATAAAATGATACAAAGATCAAATACTTTGTTTAAGAGAGCGCTAACATTTGGATATGGCAAAAAAATGGGCATTAGAATTATTGGGAAATAACAGTTCACAATAGAACGAACAGTTTTTTATAATTGCCGAAAAAGAAAAACATTACATAATGAAATAAACTGAAAATAAAAGTCCCTCAGTCTCATAGGGAATTAATTAACCCAATTCTTTTTTTCGTTTTAATGTGTTGTTTGAAGTTTCTTCCGTTCGCTTCTTTACATGTTTTATCGTTTATATCAATTAAAATTAATTAAAAATGGAAATTTATATATACTATTTGTTCAATTACAAGATATTCGTATAATGTTCTCTAGTCCTTTTTCCAAATCGAGAAAGATTTTTAATAAAGAAAGATTTTTTTGTTTTATGATTAATTTAAGAAAAGTTTTCCAGCTGATTCCACTAAAATAAAGTTTCAGAGTTTGTCCGTTTGCAATCCTTAAAAATATTACAACGACTATACGTTTCATAAATCGCGATAATTAAAAAGGCAGAAGGCACGAAAACAAAGCAAAATGAAAGTGATTTCTTTTTAATTTAAAGGTTAATGGCCACACGCATTTACTTTTTCTGTGAAATGCTTTGTAAACATATTCGAAGAAAGACTTTAAACATTAATGAAATCAGTTAAAAGCTTTCACAGTTTAGAAAATTGTTCAAATTCACGGAAGTGTGAAGAAACGTTTTATTCATTTTAATTGTGTAATAGGTCTGGGTCGTGACTTAAAGCCTTATTTCACTTATGATATATTGCGGTATTCATTTTATTATCCCCGAATAGGTCCCGCGCATTAGAATGAAAAATGTACTAAAGTAAAGAGAAATGATGTCGATGATCTTTTTTGATGGCTCAAAGAAATTTATCGGCTCCCATAAAATGTTTATTGCCGTTAGGTAAAGTTTTAAGGAACGCACATCCTACGTACCGTTGATACAAAGATTGATTTAATCGTAAAATGTGCAACTTCCTCTATTTTATAAACAAGAAATATTAGAATATAATAAAGCGGTTCAAACGCCGTTTCAAGTTTCAATTAATTAAAACTAATCCTCTTTCTTTTTTAATGTGTATACCAACCTCAGCATAAATTTGATGTTAATTAGTGTTACAAGGTGCAAATTAATTCATGCACAAATATAAAATTTACACGTAGGTTCTTTATAATCTAATAATCTCCATCTGTTGGAATTTTAACATTTGTAAATCAGAACACGGATTCGCATTGAAATATGGGAATAATTGAAATAACGTGTTTGAATTTAGGCCTTTGTCCAGTGCTGAAATTCATATATTTTTCAGGACAACCCTCATTCTGACTTTAAAACTCGATATTGACAATTGTAATCTCAATTGGTTTCACTACACCGCATTTGCATTTTACATGTGTAGTCCCATTAATTATTCGAAAAAGAAGAATGAAAACGATTCCATTCTTCTTTTTCCACAGTATTAACTTTTCAATTAACTTGTCTCCATTTTCAACAGAGATTACAATCTGAAAACTTTTTTCTTCACTATTATCCGTATTTAATTACAATCATTTTCACTTTTCAATAGAACAATTATTTTTCGCAGACAGATCAGAAATTGACTTGAGGAACAAACGTTTGGCGAAAGCAATTCCGACACGAAAAGAAAAGTCCTTTTAAAACGAATTGAATAACATAAGATTTTCTAGATTTAATTTCTCGTTAGCAATTAAAGTCGCAATTTAAGAAAAGTAATCAAACACCAGTGCTGTAAACCTATTTTCTATCATTATTGATGCGTCTTTATGTAACACAATTAAGCAATAATTACTTGTTGTTGTTCTAAAGTTATTCGAAACTAAATGGTACACACCTTGTCAGACAGAAATAATGAACGAATTAACTAAATATCGCCTCCAGGTAATCCGTCCGTCAATTTCGTGCAAAAAGCAATTGGCATGTTATCGCAAAAGAAAGAAAAAATATAGTCCGAATCGATGTTGTCGATACCAATAATAAAACAGGAAAAATGTGCCACGTAAACGCAGCATATAACTTGTTAATTGAATCAATCTCTATTTATCGCTGCTACGTTTTTCAACTGTAAATTGATTTCCAATTTTCCTTTCCACGTAACTTTCAATAAGGACTAATGCATCAACAAATGAGTTTTGGTTTAGTCGACACGGCATACATTTTAGGTTGCATTGAGTTTAGATGTTAAGCATTGCAAGTCGGTTAACGATGTGGCTTTCTCATTCCAAAAACCACTACTGACACGTGTATATCTACGTGCAAACGTGCATGCCGTGAAAAGATCAAGTGAATCATAGTTGTTAATTTTAATGTACAAATGTTAGAAAAAGAACAGAGAAAATATTTAAATTTGACAGGATAAAGTGTATTATTTTGTTAAAGCATGTCTTCATGTTCTTCTTGTCTTAAATCGGTTTTATTTTTTTTGTGAGGGTTTACTTTTATTTTCGACGCCTATCTTGAAATATGTGTTTTTCTTGAGACGCATATCAATCGGATACCGTTCTCATTCGCATAACATCTGATTTACTTTAATCGAAACGAACGGAAAAAAAACTTCTTAAATCAGTAAATTACTTTATAAACTTTTTAGCAAATTGATTCTTTTTTGTTCGTTAATAGACCAGTTGTTAAGAAGTGATTTGGAATATTTTTCCAACTAGAATGAAACTGCTTTCTTTCTTCTTATTTTTCTTCTTTTCATAACACTTGCGTGAGACTACATTGTTGGATTGAGATTGTGCCTAAACGTTTACGTAATCTTTAAATTATTTACTCCGTTTATTATTTAACTTTACTATAAGTTTTTTTTTCTTTAAGGACCTCGTCTTGGTTTCTTTTGGTTATTGTTAAAGTAAAGCGATAATAAACATTTATTGTACCGTATAAAAATTAATTACGTTAAACCAAAGAAAAAAGTTGAAAACGTACAACAGCGAAATGCGTCATAAAGAGAGAAACGGTTCGTTAAAATCGATTTTCGTTTATCAAAATATTTGTGCGGTTCCCAAGTTTATTGCTTAAATTTATATCATCGTAATCGAATTATCTTTAATTGATACAAATATACAACTGGGTAAGGTAAACGTTATGCGTATACCGTAAACACGAGTGAGCAGTAACTTCTTAATCGGATTTTATGCCTTTGCAATTAATTGGAGAATTGACTTTAAAAATTCGCAATTTCAAAAAGGGTTTAATCCAATTATTAATCATCAATCAAAAAATAACGAATTTTATTTGAATATTAAACAGTAAATCAACTAACTAGCAAATTATGCTATTAAGAGTCGTTAGCCATGTTATCATTTGCAAACATTAACGGCTGAAAAAGTTTCAAAGTAAAGAACCGTTTTTAAAACAACTGCGCGTAAGCTGATTAAGGTCAATAAACGTTAAGTAAAGTCCATTCGAAGGAAACCGGTCGCTTCCAACGAATAAGCCATTCGAGTTCGTTTACAGAATAAAAAAAAAAAAACGAAGAAAAAGTTAAAGAAAAGCGTATGATACTGCTGGAAGTAATAAAAAAGTTTTCTTTTCATGTGAATTTCATGTAAAATGCAAGTCATTTGAAAGTAAAAGAGGGCAGAATGTAACAGAGCAGCCGTGCCTTTCAAGTAAAACTATCACGTCTTTATTGTATTTGTTCGAGTTCTAGTATAAACATTTAATTATAATTTCCTTTAAAAAAGATACCGATTCGTTTCTTGCATATTAAAACGTGAAATAATTTTTGCTTACAGGTTATAAGTGTCGCGAAGAATGGCCAACGAAACGTAGCGAACAGGCGTACAATCTGTTCCTAGATGGAATGCTGTTATTAATTCCTTTAATTTTTATGATACTAGCATATTCGCTCATCGTGAACAAACTATGGAAGGGACTGAAAAAAGAGATACAACACAATTCTTCCTATCAGCAACACAGTACGTATTTGCTTAGTTATTGTTGGGTTCGTATCCTTCTTTTCCTGTTTTTGTTCGCTTCGTCACTCCTGTATCCTGTATTTGGTTTTCCTATAAATTGGATTACGTACATATATTGCAAGATATGTAAATTTCGAAATGTTATCCAATATATCCAGAATTTATACACAGCTATGCATGTAGATCTAAGTTATGTAACGTTAAAATTTAGCAAAGCACTATTCCTAAAATACAAGATGTCGCAACAGTGCGAAAGTGGCAGATTATGCCCACACGACTTTAAAGAAAAATGCTTCAGATAAGAAACTTCTCTTAGAACGACACAATTCGTACTTTCGGGGAAAAAATTAGTAAAAAATATTTTAAGCTTATGCTGGCATTAAAAAATCTTATTAAAATTCGATAAGGAATCGAAAAATGTCTATCATTTCATTAAAATTAACGGGGCAAGTACATTTCCGGTAAACCGGGAAGTTCTTAGAAAATGTATCTCCGCTATATTGCTATCCAAAGAGATACATTTCGTCAGACAAATTTAGCTCTATAGTCTAGCGTTTCGGCGTAGCTTTCGTTCGCGCACTGTTAGGAGATACTGTATAATACTGTTGTAAAATTGGTCCTTTTGATTAGAACGAAATTGCATATTTTAATAATGATACTGCTGCAAAAGAAACTTCGTCACTTGTAACACATCAATATTCCATTTTAAAAGCTTTAATAAAATTGAAAATCCACTTAAATCTATATATTACCTTTGTTTCTTTTTAACTTTGTTGCATTCCTCGTTTAAATTGCATTTTTTTAAATGTAACGTATTTATTATCGTGATACACCTACATGCTAAAATGCAGAACATGTGAACGTTTATTTAAACGAGATTTATCCTCTTTATGGTTCAGATATTGCGGGCAAGTGCAATTCACATTCTTGATTAATCGCCTCATAAAATTATGAATTTTGGTTTTCTCTGTTGTTTCTGTTTTGCAACTATAAGAGGGATTTATTCAACGACGTAAAATCAAAAAACTTGTACGCCTTTTTAATTGCATACATGAACTTTTTTAATTAATTCCAAAACTACATTAAAAATTAAAATTCATTGTAATTTATTTCAAAAAGTACGCCATTGATTCCAAAATTTGACGAGAAGAAAGCTTATAATCACACAAGCGAAATACCAACTAGCAAATAGATTTAACCTCACTTTCAAAAACTAATTGTACGTTGCTTTTTATTTTCTCTTTAAATTTTCTTGAAGAAATAGTGAAAATTACTTGTTAAAATTAGAGTTACGACATAGATCTCGATTTAATGGATAGTAAATTAAGTATTATCGACTTAAAAACAAAACGAATATTCGTTTACAATTTATAAAAAACTCTAATTAATTTTTCGTTTGAAGTTGGAAATTATTTGGTCGTTAAATACTAATATTGAAATACTAGACGTGTGAAATTAATAAATTCTTGTTTGGCATTATGTAAATTTATGAAACGATTTCATTAAACGCTTAATCATCTTTAACGCGTAGACTGAAAGAAAAAATAGACGTGCCTAATAATACGTTAATGAGTGTTAACTGATGGTTCCAAGTTCAGTGTCAGATATTATTTAAAATGTAATAAATCAACAATAACTGTCGTAACGCATTAACTATTAACGTTTCAATCGCACGCTCGCGTGAAAATTTGAATAAAAATTCAACCAAAAAGTGCTCATATATATTATATTGCTAAAGAGACAAACATGAATTTTATTTTTTTGTCAATAATTCAATTACAGCAGACTACTTAAATGATTTAAAAGCGTTCAGCTGACATAATCGATAATGATTCATCGTGTTACACAGGTTGAAAAATATTATTGTTAAAGTTAAATAATGGTACATTTTATGGCTTGCAACTTTGGCCTAACAAACTGCGACCTCTTGCTGCTGTTACTTTTTGTACAAAGCTGCTAATAATGCACTTAAGAGTTTTCATTGACCTCAATAAGTTCTTCTTTTTCGACTACGACCGTACAATAACAACAACAAGAGGACGTCAAAGAAATAACATTTGCTACGTTAGGTTATAATAGAAGTGACCATACGTCGTACATTAATCTTCACCATATTATTTTTTACATAAGTAAGCACATATGAATAGGGAGAGGAGAGAGATGGAGAAATGTCTGAGCAAAAGGAAAAAAATGTCATCGTAAATAGGGTTATAGTTTCATATTTCGTCTACCACGTATCTTCTAATTTAAGTACGAATAGAATTTCTATTTTTTCCCTTTTCATAATAATATTTTCAGGAATACACAAAAAAGAAATAATATGTGTAAGAAGAAAGGACAAAGAATGGACTCCTATAACTATATATGATGCATAAAATTCTTTGGAGGATATACGTTAATTTCGAAATTACAATATCAGCCTCCCGTCTTCATTTATATGCTAAATCTAATTTATATGTAACATACTTTTTTTGCTTAAGACTGAAAGAGAAAATGAAAAGGAAAACAAACTATCAGAAAATAATTTATTGCATAAAAATTGCTAATAAAAAGTACGATGATCATAAAACAATGTTTATATGCATAAAAATTTGCATCTGGTCATCGCTATAAATTCAATAACGTTCTGCGTTTTCAACAAAGTAATTGTTGCGGTTTTAATTTCCTGTAAATTATGATAAAGTACAAACCGTTTTACATTTTTGCGCGTTCGTTTTCCTTTCTGCCAGCATCAAGATAGAGCTGTTTAGTTAAATGAATACTAAACGTAATATAAAATATTATTGTGCTTTTGAAGAAATAACAACTCTAATAACTAACATAACATCAATATTATTAAAATTGATGTTACGTCGTAAGAAAGTGCTAACATTTTAATTAGCATTAAGAAAGGTTTCCGTTTATTTAAAAGAGTTTTCTAGAGAGAGGATAAATTTTTAATTTGTTTATTATGTTTTCCTTTCATTTAAATAAAAGAAAACCTTATTTTCCCAACGGTTAATCAAGATTCTTATAAAATATCCATATTAGCTTTGTTTGTAAGGGAAAACTTTTACGTCCTTTTGCAATTTTAAACAGATATGTCTCGACCTGCAATTTTTTGTCTTAATCTTTTACCGCATTTAGTCGACATTATTGTGACGTGTCTAGAATAATTCCTTTATTCTTTCTTTTCCTCTTTAAATGTTTCTTTCCTATTAAAGAGAAGAGCTTTTTCAATGTTAGTTCTTTCCAATTACTAGCACGTGTAAACTCTATGATCTCGATTCCATTAGTTCCTGAAAAATGCTAATAAAATGTTAATTAAAATTTTCAAATAATTTACATAATCGGTAACACAGATTGTCTTACACTATTTTAACGTTACCACATAATAAATTATTATTCGTTTGCCATTTAATAATATTAATTATAATATAACCGTAAGCAAATTAAAGCTGATAATCTGGGATAAAGAAACGATTAACTTACATTTCAATTGACTTTTATAGATATCGATCGTTCGAATAGTTCGCCGAATATGAATTATTTTGTCAATAAGAATAATAATTCGACGGCGAATCTATTGAGTGCATCGAGTACGTCCCTGAGGCAGCATCGTTTAACGACGACTCCAACAAGTCGAAAGCACGACGTGAAGATAAAGACTTGCTCGAAAAAGAGTAAAGCCGTGAAAATATGGATCATGAAAAGTTTACAAGTAAGTAAATTGACGTACGAGCGTGTAAAAATATTCATTTTGTTATCACATTCGCTCGCGTTTTGCTTGCGGGCATTGTCAAGTGAACCAGTTGCTTTAGTTCTCTTTTCTTGGTTTCGAATGTTTGCAGTTTTAAAGATGATTTATATTGTTATGGTTTTCTGTTCGATATAGGTAAAGATACCGAAGGAAAATAAGAAATATGAAAAATGTGGAAAAACCAAGACGACAATTCTGCCAAGGTGCGAATTAACGCCGTGCAAGGACCAGCCGAATTCAATAGCCACGTGTAGTAGCGAAGAATACGGCGGCGACGAAATTACGTACACGTTCAGCAGACATGCCATAAGATCGAATTATATGGACAAAAGTATCGAGGCAAAAAAGAAAGTGAGTCGTAATATTCTTTTAATTTATTGCTTTCGCCTCATGTGTGTGTGTACTTATATCAAAAGCAGAAAAAAGCGAACAAAAAAAAAGGAATTTATTATATACGATACGCTTCGAATGTATGCCAATTGGAAATTAAAATCGAAACCATTTTTATACAATAAAAAGACATAACATTATTTGCAAAGATATAAAACTCGAACGCCATAAATAAATGTAATAAAAAATATGATTAATCAGAAGTTAATTACGTAATAATACGTATTCTTTCATAAAATATTATCTTATCTTAATAATAAATATTTTTAGCCGGATAATTCTTAAAGGAAAATTAATACAATTACGCATTCTTTAGTATTATGCGAAAATATCAAAATATTCGCTTCCTGTAACTTCTTTCAACCATCTAAGACGAACTTCTTTCCAGTTACTTCCACTCTAATTATTCCAGTGGCATTTAAATAGTTTTTTATTCATAAAAAGGAACGTTCATTCATAAAGCACGAGTGAATGAGCGTCACGTAAATCCCATTCCATTCATAAAACTTCATCATTTTCAGTGCTTGATAAGGCATTAATGCGACAAAGCAAAACACACAAATTATCATGCGTGTTGTGCACATGACTTTTCACACGTACAAGATTTACTATTATGCTTGTAACCCTCTTAAATAATTAAAAACGTTTCGAATCGAAATAACATCTACAGTCGTTGAACACATTTTCGATCCCATCACTAAATGACTCGTCGTCCTTTCAGTTTAAAACGAAGAAAAAAATTAAATAAAAACTGCGAGGCCGATTGTTGGAAGCTTAGCCCTTAATACCTCGTGCCCTTTTTAGTTGTATAATTTTTAGTACGGGGAAACGGAGAGTAGAAAAGGGAACAAATAATGGAAAGAGCGTTGACTTTTTTTCCTTTTCAACATTGACGTCCGTTCGCTTCAATGAGCAATTCAATCTTTTAATATCGGAATCGAAGAAATTCGCCAATCGACGTTCAATTTTAAACGTGAAAGATTAAATGGGAAGATGTGAAGTTTATTTTAAGACGTTCCAATTAAAAATTATCATCTCTAATTAACTGCAAGGTCGTTCGGTATGCATGAAACTTTGATTAAGTACAATTAAAACGTCGATGATCCGGACGGATAAAATATCCATCCACCCGGATTATATGTAATTGTTCATGTATAATTAAAACGCAATTTATTTTCTACGAATTTTAATTGTTTGCGAACACAAAAAGGCGAATTTTATGATTCTTTTTAAACAGTTTGAATTTTTTGCTGCTTTGATTGAAAGCAATTGAAACAAGTAACCCGTTGATTAATATAATTCAAAATGGCATTTAAGTTTGGAGTAAAGACAGAAATTCATCCTTTTCGTCCCGTTGACTTGTTGATCTCTGTAACCTCCAACAGTGTCCACAGCTAAAAATACATTTAGTACATTGTTAAATATTTTATCTTATTGTATGGTTTTGAGGCATGTATTTTCAACAAACTTACTACTAAAAGACTAAAAACTTTTCGGATGTGGATTTATGGAGGCGTATAAAAGATTTTTTCTAAACATAAAGAACGATACTCGATGGTATTTGAAAGCATGGACAAATAACGGAAGCTGCTAAAAGTACAAAGATTGAAATTACAATAGAATTTCTCGATCAATTCCTTTTTCATGACAGATACATACTTCTGCAAAGAACAGTAGAGGATGACATTAATAGCGAAAGAAATGTGGCCACAGAAAAATACCAGCGATGAAAATGTTTAGATATTGAGGAGATGAAACTACTCCTTCATTGTATCATACTACAGCCAATAAAAAATCATGTTGCATTAACGATAGACAATCTCACACGTGAAACGCACTAGAAGAAGAACTGCATTAACCATGGCCGAATAAGCGAGTTATTTTACCTTATTTTCAACACTTTACGTTAACGTTCTATTTGCTTTCCAGTTTTAGTCACTTAACACTTGCGGTTTTCGCCATACGTTTAATAAACGTGAGTTGTTTGATTGTAGTTCGAGGTACGAATCCATACCACGTTAATTTCAATTATATTATTTAGGCTCTCGCCTTTTAGCCGATTGCTAAATCCGGTGTTCATGTTTGCGTAAAACCAACCCATTCGTATCGCATCACGGACGAGCATCGATCTACATTCAAATACGATTTCCTCGAGTATCCGTCACATCCACATCAACGCGTTGCGCGCACATTATTCTATTATATGATTATTTACTCCGCGATTTCAATGAATGCGCTCATCTTTCAGGTAATCCGTATGCTCTTCGTCGTGGTTGCGGAATTCTTCCTTTGCTGGGCGCCTTTACACATATTGAACACGTGGTACCTGTTTTATCCGGAAGCGGTGTACAAGTACGTCGGTTCGACCGGTGTTTCGTTAGTGCAATTATTGGCCTACATCAGTTCCTGTTGCAATCCGATCACGTACTGCTTCATGAACCGTAAATTTCGGCAGGCGTTCTTGAACATATTCAAGTGCTTCAAGTAAGACCGAAATGATTGTTAGTGCTCGCCGCTCGCGACGTTAACGAACGATCCTTTTTTTTTTTCATGCGTAACTTTCTAGTCCGTGCATTTATTGCCTGCAAATATCGAGGAACATTTCGACGGAGAGCGGCAAGAAACAAACCAGCGGACTGGTGAAGATAATACAAAACAATTCGGACGTATCCGGAAACGATTCGACCGTGTACGTAGGCAGAGCTAGTACTATTGTGAGATCCGGTAAGTTCGTTGTTTGCTTCTTTCAATTTCTCTGTACTTTAGAAACAAATTCCTCTCGAGATTTAGTAGCGAATAAGTTTATTTTCGTTTGGAGTGATTTTGAAATTTAAATCAGTTTTACCCACCTGCCACATGATGATGTTCATTGTTTTCTATTCTTTGCAACTCGTCTTCCGCTTCGTACACTTTCGCGTCAATTTAATTGTTTTTTAATGTGCCCGGGAATAACGATCTGGCAATGATGCCCACACGTAATCCGCACAAGCAAAAAGTTGATAACGACTTTAATTCATTGTGCCAAAGCCGTGGTCTCTGATTTAACGCTCCTATTTAATGGATTACTCTCATTTACATTTTGAATGTTTCATAGAAATGTAGTCTTCTTCATATCCGACCTATTCTACTGACCCCATGTAATTATTCCGAATACATGGACTCTCTTATGCGTGGGTGGTTCGTCGTTGATAAATCAAAACGTTCCCGCAAACCGGCCGACCGACCGACGTCGCTTCTCATAATTTCCAATCGATCAAGCATACATTTCAGGTCAATATCTTCGGTCGTGGTCACGAAATCTTCAATTTTAATTTCTACGATTCCTTAACGAAACTCCGATGTACCATCGCAATGATGGATGATATTAATCGTCCTTAGGGAACGTATCAGGAATTTTTATTATATCTCTGAGATTAACAACTAGATGAGAAGGAAACCGTTTCAATATCCCTGACATGATTTCGTTTTATTTGCGCTTTGCCTTTCTCTCTCTCTCTCTCTCTCTCTATCTCGAAAAATTGTTCAAATTGCAATATAAACTTTTTATTCACGTCTGCTCTTTACATCGCGAAACCATAAAACAAGTAGCATTCCTATTAATGTCGAGGATTTACGATCGCAAAAATTATCAACTGCCATCATATAATCTTTCTCCTACATGTTCCTTAGTACGTCTTATGCGGACTGTACATAAATCTCTAAAGAGCTCTTTTTAGAACGACACAAATAAATAACATATTTTGCGAGGATAGCGTTATTCGCTAAATCAAGAAAAGGAAGAAATAACTTCTCGTTGCATGCTTTAAGATCGGCGAAATATGTTTTTAGGTCATCAACAAAAACTTATTTATAAGTGATTTAATGTGATCGATATCGTAATGAAGTTCAAATCTTTCATTTAACATGACTTTTATCCTTATTTGTACACTACAATTAAATCAATTAACTTGAGTACAAATTGTACGAATGCATTATTAACGATTACACGGCGTTGAGTAATTAGTTACACAGTTGATCGATTCGTTTTTTTGTGTTTGTTCCATTTAATCTATTTATCAGCATTCCATAAATTCTTTCTTTGAACTTACATCACCTGCTTTTGGCGATAAAATGTTTAATCAAGTTTAGCAAAAATGCGACGATTGTGATTAAGAACAACTAAAAATAAAGAAAGAATTCGTTAATTAATAATAATGTTTTCTTTTCTCTTTGTTTTAACTTATATTGATAGAAATCGTGGTTCTAGAAGCGGAGGATCGTGTTTAGCAGCAGTTCGGATTATGTGATATCTTCGTCGACGAGTACGTCGCGTCTGGCGCAAGTCGTCACCGCATCGCCAGATGATGAGTCGTTCCGGTTTAGGATCACGTGGACGCGTTCGCCTCATGCATCTAATTCTGGTACAAACACTTCGTTAAACTTATATTCTTAAACGAACGCGTCACGAGGAACGTAACAAGTACAAAAATGCAACGGAAAATTTTATCTTTTTAAGGAAATTTAAAATTACGAATCATTGATCGTAGATAATTTAATTGCTTACAAAGTTAATTAACAATCAACAATTAAATGCATCTCTCTCTCTCTCTCTCACTCTCTCTCTGGGGGCCGAGGTTCATTAAATCTCGAGAGGAGGGTTGTAATTTTTTACGATGTCGTAACCGATGTGTATATGTAACTTATATTACGGTACTTCAATATTGAAATAATCATAAGGCTTAAAACAATTTTAATAAAATATTGCATCGTGTAATTAATGAATACCATAAAATCGATCATAAATTTTATACGTGCGTTGAGATTGAATGTATTATATTATTATATAAAAATCCGTCTCGATACTGTGATTCTGTAATCATTTTAACCGTTAGATGTTGATAATATTTAATTGACTTTTTATATTAAACTTTCTAATTAATTGTGAAAAGTAAAGAAAGAATGTTAACCTTTCGTACAAAATATTTATGGTAATAATGATGATGATGATCAGAATTTACTATAATGATTTAAAATTGAAAGGACAATGTTTCAATATTATTGTAAGAAAATTATTAATATAATTCAATAACCCCATTAATAATTTTTATATTGATTTTTTATGTGCTCTTGCTAGTTACAAACGTTGTAAAAATCAAATTAAATGTATATTTAGAGCCTCTAGTATTTTAAATAACATTAGGAATAAGCAAGAAAAGAAGAATGGCAAACAGAAATGAAATTAGTGTGGGGATTTTATGGAAGCGATAGGTAACCACCACACAATGAGACTGATATTTTGTTACGAATAATAATGATAGAAATAGTAAATTTTTAATGTGAAACCATCGAACGGTGAAAAGTCAATAAGTCGTTGATTGTAAATGGTAAATGTTTAAATAGGAATTTCCAATAAATGTTTATAAATGTTTTTAATTATTCTTTTTTTTTCCCCATTTATCGTTCGAGAATTTTAAATTCTATGTTATCACACAAATCAAATTAAACATTTATTTCAGTCCATATAAATAGTTTATAGACATTATTATAAATAACACTGTGAAAATTTAGATTTATTACAGTTAGATAAAAATATTACAGTGAAAGCAATTAAATCGTTATCTTTTAAGTAATACTTTGCACGTTATATTTTATAAATTGCTTGGTCAGCTCGTCTCGTTGAACAGCAATTATATTAACAAGTCGTTAGTTAAATGGTTTATAAAGATAATTTATATTTAATTAGCGAAAAGGTGAGTTTAATTTAGTTCAAATTATAGATACGTCTCTTAAAATAAATTTGGGTTTCTTTGTTTTATTTGTAGGACTGTCAACAGTAAAATCAATTGAGCCGAACTAATCTGGTTGTACAAATTATGGTTCTACATTAATCAAGTTAAGTAGAACTACGCAGAAAAAATTGTGCCAGTAGAAAGAAACTGTTAAGCCTGTCAAATGGTCTAACCATATACCATTGACTGATGAATGAAGAAAATTGGATCTATACCGATAACAAATAGGTTTGTACCTATAACAAGAAACCGTTAAAAATATTTCCACATTTTTCTTTTTTTATTTACTTAACAGTTTTGTTAACAATGTAAAATTTAACAGAACGAACAAACCGTCCACATGAACTACATATATTATGATCAGCCTTCCAAATATGTGCACAAGACGAATAGTAATGTTTGATAGAAATCGAATATTTTCAACTAGATTGCCGTCTTATTGCGACAAAGAAAAATGTCTGAACGTTTAGAATATCCAAAAGCATATGCAAAGTGGTCGTTGTCTTCGAGAACCGTGATTTCATAACGGACGAAATAAAGGTCGTGCAAAAGTTGCCTACGACTACGAATCTGTAAAGGCTTCAATTTCATCGTCGTCCAAGAACATATGTACGTATATATTTACTTAAGTTTATCCTACGAATACTTTAAAAGAATACATTATTATAGTTTCTTTCTCGTTTTACGACATTTTACGATTAAAATGTTTTAACATTTTAAAATCGCTAAAGATCTTTATTTTTCAAAATCGTACCTTTAAACCGCTCATTACGTTTAATTAGGTCACCACGTTCGTGAAACGAAACCAAGAGAAAGCTGGAGGCTTTAAGCTTAATTAAGTTATTAATCATAATCAGTTTTGATGGCGTTTTATAATTTTGATTACATTAGCTTTTATATGCAATTCGACCTTCGCGTAGCAAACAAGAACATAATGAAATTAATTTTTAAAGTACATTACTGTTTCACCTTAAAACCATCAGTCATTTTATTTTAATTGTCTTCATGCTTTTGCAGCAATTAAAATACTGCCCTTTTTCAGATTAATTTTCAAAGTTCGTAAATTCTGCTAAAACAGTTAGAAAAACAATGACTTTTGAAGAATAGAATACGGAGATATTGCTTGAGGAGATACGTAACCAATGTCAATCTTCATTTAGCGCTAATGAAATTCAAACCTTCCCTCCCAACCCACATCATTAAGTAGACAATAGAATCTGGAGCTGCCAAACATCAAGTTACGCCAATATTCTTTAGGATCAATCCTTCTGAGAAGATGTGGATGTGCTACGATCTTATCTATTCCTTCTGCATACATCGCAAGTGGAGTCGTTTACTGAAACATGTAGAATCACTGCAACGATCACCAGGAATTGGTGCTAAATTCATTGATGTGAGTAGGATCAATCTGAATTTTGTTAAGAATGGAACGTCAAGAACAAGGCTAAATGAAGATGGGCGTAAGTAACCGCAAGACGTTTCGGAAAATTTCATTTGATCGCTCATCCAGTTATTTATCTTTCTTAGCTGTGTACGGGCAACAGCCTTCATATTTTTGCATATTATTGCAAAATATTTTGTTTATTTACTAAAATAGTGTTCATTTTATCAAAAATTACGAAAAATTAATCTATTCCCTATCCAAATGTACCTGCAAACTTCCAATCAATTCTGATATTGGTTAACGCCGTAATTTCATTTTTGTGCAAATATGAATAGAGTTGCTTCAATTTATATTCGGTGATCAAATCAATGAAACACATTTAAAATATAGATGCAAACCAAATTTCCAACTAAATATAATTTTATGCAAATAACACACATCAAATACAAATAAATACCTGCTATGCAGACGCGTAAAAAGTTTTGATTAAAAATTATTAATTAATTCTCTCACATCAGTAACTCTCACAAATAATTTTTATGGTAATTGTTTGTAATTTCGTACATGTTTTGATGCATTTTGTTCGAGCGAAAGGTCAGCACAACATTCAAATAAAATAAAATTTGTTCAAGGATTAACATTTGTCGGGTAAAAAAAGCAATGATGCAAAAAAAGAAAACCCACTTACCCTGTTTGAGTATTATCTGCATAAACTAGTACCACATTGCGATAGGAAAGCTTTGATAATAGAACGTTCTAAAGCTCGATATATCAGAGTATATGATGCGCAAAATTGTTGGTCTACGAACATGAGAACTTAATAAAGCACTAAAGACAACTCTTCGGATTGGTCTGTGAGGAATGACGACGGCAAATTACGCAAAGAAAACGCGTAGTTTTGTAAAGATATTCATTGTAAATGAAAAAACGTAGTCTCATTCGAGATCGAATGGTAATTCTTGATGCGTTTAGAAGGACAAAGGAAAATATGTCACGCAAGAAGATTAAGTGAAGAACGTTTGGTATAAATGGTCTACGGAAAATATAAAATAAAAGCTTTTAAAAAAGAGATCATTAAAAATAGAAAAAGAGAAATGAAGCAATAGAGTGGCCATTAATGCGTTTCTGTCCACTCGAAAGAATTATTCAATTATTTGCAGAACTTCCCCAAATATAATAACAATATTACCTACAAGCTTTATTCAAGAGTAATTAAAGTGAGAGCTAATTCGATAACGGTAACCCATTTTTTTTGTTTTATTGTTTTATGGTGGGTGGTGCGAAAACTTTTATATGAAAACTTTTCCCTTTTTGCGTGAATGTCATATACCTACAATAAAATAGGGGAGAAAGTGAAATTTAAAAAGTTTTAAATTGAACTCTGCCACACCCGCTTTCTGCATTTTTTTATTTCATTACGTTAAAGTATCTAATCAATTTTCAAAATTGATTTCTGTGGACTCTTTGCAAATGAAATGCAATTGAGTTTAGTACAATCGTAAATCGATTACAAGTTTGTCTCTTTTATTGCATTGAAATTTGCAAAATATAAAACACATGAAAACATTTAGTAAAAATTTTGTTCATTAGAATTAATAACGTGTAATTAATTTTCATTTGCAAATATAAAATCGAATCGTAGGGATTTTTCAAACGAATCAAATAAACATTGAATACAATTAATTTGTTAATAATTTTCTGTACCAAAGTGAATTTTCATTTTGCGTGTGCATATGACAGTTACTTTGAAATTCAATTTTGTAATTAATAGTTTTCCCGTATTTCGTTGCATCAACTATTGAAGGGTATTGATATGAGAGGGATTAAGGTAATCAATACTTATCCTACAAGCAATGCTTATGGCTTTCAAACGAAGAAAAAAGGAAAACACAAAGTTGTTCAAACAACGGGAAATGAAATTGAATGAGCGAAAAAACAAGAAAGAATATAGAAGAATTTTCTATAAAGGACTACTTGTTAGATATGCAAACATGTTAAGATACATTTGAAAGTTAATAAGAAATTGTGATGTAAAGGAAACTAAACGAAACTTTTCCTATTTGGCGTTTTATTACGCATTTTGCTCTCTGCTTAACTTTTATTGGATTAATACAAGATGTTTTTTCGACAGATTCGACAAATTTTCGATCAGCAACTGTTCGTTATGTTTTAATAAACCTTTTATATTCATGAGTTCAATTCATGCCTTTACCCGTTCCGTTATTATTGTGATTTAAACAATATACAATTACATTGTTATTTGTTTAAATATCGTGTGACACATAAATATAAGAGAACTACATTTGTGTGTATAACTTTTTTTTCGTGGTTCTGAACCGAATCGATATTTTTGGATTCAGAATGACAAAATCAAAAAGTTAGCATGCTAATTAAACCTCGAGGGCAACGAAATTGCATAATAGAAGCTGTTTTTTTATACGAACGTAATTTAACATAGCTTTTCATAGTTGTTATAAAAGTTAAAAAATCATTGCAAATAACTGAAATTTCACTGACAAAGAAATTAAATATCACTTGAAAAAAAAAATTTGTAATTAGTAGGGCTTCCATTATTTTGAATTAACTTAAAAATACGATTCTGCATAGATTCGCAATGCAAAAGTAATATTATTTGGTGAATATTTTTCTCAAGGTTTATCAGATATTTTAAAATGGCTTAAGCTGATTCTCCTAAGTGATCTTATATGTCTGTGGCATTGAAGTTTCAATTATTTGCAATGATTTTTTAATTGTTATATATTTTCTTTACATCGCATTAATTCGATGCATTTTGTCATTCTGAATTCAAAAATAATGGTTTGGTCCAGATTCAGCAACGAAAAAGATGTTATGCACAAAAATTTAGTGCTTTCATCATATAACAACCATGAAAAGCTAGGTTGAATTACGTTCGTATAAAAAACATGCTTCTATTATGCACTCTCGTTGCCCTCGAGGTTTAATTAGTAAGTTAACTAACTTTTATGCATATGAATGAATGCATAACAGTTTCAGTAATGACAAATCAGCTACCTAATGCAAATTTAAGTTTCAAGAAAGTTCATGTAAACTAATCGTAATAACGTTCAAAATATCATTATTTTGACTAATTATTATTTGGAGCGTATAATCTAATAAGGTTTATTGTAAACTTGTTGTATCAAATACTAGAATGATTTATTGATCTGTAATGCGATTACATGCCTACGACATACGTCACTTATTTCCTTCTCAACAACAAGGCCTTGGCTTTTAGTGGATTTAATGCGGTGCATCGTTATTATAAACGAGACATGTTGCGGTGCAATTACTTGCGACATATTGATATCTCTCTAAGGCATATGAAAATTGAGTGTAACCTAAATTCAATTTATTATTGCTCATTATTACATATTCTTATGCAGAATTTATGTATCACATTGGTTATCGTTTCGCTTATTAATTAAATATAATTGTCCTTGATTAATTATTAATACTGTGTAACCAAGTAATTAGTTGCATGTAGCATTTAAGAAGGGGCAAATTAATAATCGTATAATACCATAATATAAAAACAGATTTATTACACTTATAAATATATTTATACAAGGATTGAGTACTAAACGAGCAAATTGAACATTATAATTAAATGTAATTTTAAAAACTCTTTTTTTTTTCGCTTTTTTTGCTTTTTTTAATTCTCAAAATCGTAACTTAAACAACGTTACGCAGTCATGTGGGTTTCGTATAAATATTCGTCCATTTGGTATCCATATTGAATTCACTGGCAGTCAACTGGCCCATGCTTCGTTCGTCCTGATAATTTCTGCAACACCTAAACATGTTCAGAAAGGATTTCCTGAAACCGCGACTCATGAAACAGTACGTGATCGGATTGCAGCAGCTGGACGTGTAGGCTAGTAATTGGAAAAAGCTTATACCTAATGAACCTAGATTATTGTAAATGATTGACGGCTCGAATAGCACGACAGTGTTAATCGCGTACAACGGCGTCCAACAGATGAAGAACTCCAAAACGACGGCGAACAGCATCTTCGTGATACGTTTCTTGTTCATCAGACTCCGTTCGGCGTTCGTTTGACGCATTTGCCTAATTAAGTGTTTCGAACTGCGGATCGGACTCGCCTCTTGCGACCAGTTGTTGCGTAACGACGTTTGATCCGGCGACGAATTTTTACTGCACCATCTTGCCGAACTGGTTCCTTGGAAATTGATGTACACTTCCAATGTGCCATTAACTGAAAATGAAGCGGCGAGAGCATTAATTAATCATAAAATCACTTTCTCTTTCTTCATAAAATGGACAAAAGAGAAGAGAGTAAAAGAGAGACGCAGAGAGGTACGTTGAAGCGATAAAAAAGAAGTTTTTAATGAAAGTTTCATCAGCCAATTACAACAATTAATTTAACAGATTTAATAACATGTATCTCGTATCTCAAATGATGAGTGAGATAGAGACGTGCACAAAAAAAAGAATCAATTAATTAGAAAATTTATTTAAATTCAGCACAAAAGAATGAATTAGTGTCTACGTTGGTAATGTTCGTTTTTCACTCCTCTCTCTCTCTCTCTCTCTCTCTCTGCGTGTCTCTCTCTTCGTCACTCTTTTAGTTCCTTTTATTTTATAAAAGTTTTCTTAAAGTAAATTTTGTGTTTTAATAATACGCAGTCCATTAACACTCAAGAGTAAAGTTATAATTGACGATATTCAAGGGTATAATTGTGAATGTGAATCTACGAATATATCTAGAGATTATTGAAATATTTTTCATACCATTAATTTGCATGATGATATGAACCGATTAAACAGTATGAAGGATCAAGTTTTGAACTAATTTCTTTTGTGACTTGTTTATAGGGAAGCATTTTATTTCTCTGTCATATTTGGTTCATACAAAAGAATGTTTCTTTAATTTGTTAAGGACTTTCGCAAGGAATTTTATTGATTCTATGGCATATAATGAGGGTAGATGAATCTAGAAACTAAGAA
The DNA here is from genome assembly GCA_963695495.1 of Hololepta plana. Lineage (NCBI taxonomy): Eukaryota > Metazoa > Arthropoda > Insecta > Coleoptera > Histeridae > Hololepta > Hololepta plana. The sequence continues at coordinate 13,039,941 of OY968831.1, read as the reverse complement.
ACTTCAAAATATCATTCAATTTGAATGGAAATCTCTGTTGCATAATACGACACAAACGTACGACATAAATCATTAGAGGGTATTTATATCGTAATTGAACTTTTAAAATGAACCTACGACAGCATCTTCACCAACATTGTAATTATTTACAAATGTAAACCGAAGTAAAAAATACATTCATTTCTAAAAATAGTAGCAATATTCGAAATGTATTGTTTATTTATAATTAACAAATAAAAAGACAGTTTTGTCTAGTCATTAGATTTTCGTTTAACAAAATAACCAAGTAAAGGTACAATTTATTTATTTTTACTTCGATTTATAACGCTCTAATAACTAGTAAATTATGAAACCGATTTATAACGACTACTTTATCATTTATTACAAGGCATGAATGGATAAAATTGTGATTTATTGTAATCGTTTTAACGAGAACTAAAAGCAGCATAAAGTTGTAAAACATGCAGTGCAATTTATTAGAAACTTTATTTTTTCTCGTTTGTTTCATCCTTCCTGCCCTCTCGACATTGAAATGCGGGTACTAAAGTTTTCGAGGAACAAAAAAAAACACTTCGATTTTATGACGAAATATTACCAAATTGGGTCCCTTTTATCTAATTATAACTCCATAAAAATTCCACCTGCGTGTCAGAAAACGCAATTTCTACTTAATAGAAATAAGATTTTTTTTATTGTGATACATGGTGACAATAGCGACGCATCGATTAGTAAACATAAAAAAATAGATGGGAGTGAAGCAAAAAGTCTATAATAATAGTAATGCCGCGTATAATATTGTATATTTCAAAACTGGTCACGATATCTTCTTTCCAAAAAAAAAAATTGAACAAAGAAGAGAAGAGAAAGACGGTCACATATAAAACGAAAAAGAGAGAGGAATATATTCAATTTTACAGAAAAATATGCCCGAAGTATAAAGTAGTCTTATTTAATATTATCAAAGACAAATTTAATGGAAGCGTTTTCGCATTTTTCCTTTTTCCTTTAGCTTTTTATCGCCTAAACTATAATAACAAATAAAATATTGGAAGGCGATGAAAGCAAACGAAATTAACATTGAATAAAACCGTTCGCCGCAATTCATTACTTCCATGAAAACTTTAATAATATTTTGTTTTGGTCCTTAATCACATCATTGTTTATTCATTCATGAAGATTGTATAAACTTTTTCCTTGTTTTCCGTAATTTTCTTCTCGAATTCAATTAAACGTGTGCCCTTGAAATAAATATGTGTTAAAATCTCAGAGTTTTTTTCTTTCTTCTCAAGAACATGAAATCCTTGCCACAAATTTGAATATATTCACCATTAAAACAAATTTGTTATATAAATAAGGATTCTCTAGAAGGCGACTGAGAAATAAGCGTATTTTCTCCTTTTTCGGTAAAACATAGGAGACAATTTTTCATTTCATTCGGTAGAGGTTTTTACACTCGTCTGATCTTTTTGCCCTGTCGCAGTAATTAAATTGTATTTGACAAAGATATACGGGTTTCTTGTGAAAGAGTACCGGATTAATAAGATTACATATTATATACACGATACTTTCAAAAGAGAAATGTACTCGATGCGTCTGTGTGCATTTAAAATCGTCTTCCAGCAATTCGTTTAATCTTTCACCATCTTTTCATGCGAAAGGATATAAAGTGGAGGATAATCAAATCTTTATTGATTTATTTTCGAAGGGACGTCCTCCTTCTCACTAATAAATCTTTATTTAATCTCATTCCGTTCAAAATCGATTTATACATTGCCAGTTAAAAAAATTGGTGGATGCGCCTGGATGAATCCCATTAAAGAATAGTATAAATTTAAGTATGTCTAGCACACGCAGAAAACTACATGACGTTTTATTTGTATAATCGATCTATAAATAAAAAAATGTATTTTTATATTCAGACTTTTTTTTTGCTTTTATGGCCAAAAGCAATGAAGGAAAAATAAAGCATAATTTTCTCTTCTATCACTCATTTCATCCATTTTTTCGTCACTCTTAACTTTACATCTTCAGTAATTAAATTGTTGAGGACAATGATAAATTAAGTACATATTTAATTGTTATCTAGACTAATAGAATAATAAATAATGTGCCATTTTGATAATGATACGAAGATAAAAATATAAATGTTTTCCCTTTACTACTTTTATACCGCATTTTTTTGTATTTTTAAAAATATCTTGCTTGTTATTATCCTGTCTACAATTTGGAAAAAGAAATTGGGGAAAGCTTTTTTTTGATATAATTTAAATTAAAAAAAAGTTTTTGCTTTTCATGTTCTCACAATGTGTTCTCATGTTCTATAAATAAATTTTAACGTACACATCTTTTTATTTGCTTATTATTAGCGTTCCATTTAAATGTTTGCCCACACTATTGATACAACAGATGAATAAAAGTAATGGAATAACACGGAATGAGTAAGATGTAGGATAAAAAAAATGAATTAATACGTTTCAATTTGATCAGATGGAGAAGAGTAAGCTTAATATTACACGTTTCACGAAACAAATTAATTTTGCTACACAATATTAAACGATCGTTCACGTGCTTTTGCTCATTTATTAAGTATAAAGTTTTCTCTGATCTGTAATAAGTACTTGTAATATATATCGAACTGATTAATGATACGTATCGATGTAAGGTCAAGTTTATAACGCAATCTCATTTCAACCAAATAAATAAAACAATAATTTCGATCATTTATAAGAGAGAAAACTTTCTTGTTTGCTATTTTTCATGTTTTTGTAAAGTTCATATTAATTAATAATAATGCAAAAAATGTTCATAAATCTTTCATAATTCTCTTCTTTAACTTTCAGAAGCTCACAGACAGTGTGATAAAAAATTTAAATTATTCGTTTCTGGTTTCAATTGAAACTATTCCAAATGCGTCGCATTTTCAGTTGATTTTCATGAAGAAGCAACTGTCAGAAACAATTAATTATATTTATTCCACTTGTGAAATGTTTTCACAAATTGTCCCGTAATGTGACAAATTAATGGCCATTAAAATTATTATTAATAATAAATGATGGTAACGCATAAAGGAGAGGCGTAAACGTTTAGCTAAAAAAACGAAGGCCACGATGAAATTTATTACATGTGAAGTTATTAGAAGTAATTGCATCCTGAATATTTAACAGCGATGCAATAGAATCCGTAATTAAAATATTACGTTTGAGTTCGCGTACATGCATTCAATTACGCTGAGCTAACATAAATGTTTTATCACGCTTTCGAGACTGATGGATAAATGACATTCGAAATGAATTTAGATCTTTCATGTAAAATAATAGCTGATAATATCGTCGAATACGTAATACTTATGATAACACTATATGGAAGATGAAGGATGAAGCTAATTTCATTCATGGAGGCCTACATATTTTAATGCGAAGTTTAAATATTATTTATTTCGTTTAAAAAGAAATGAATAATACTTAAGTGAATAAAGTAAGATGAATGGTTGTATGAGCATGAAAGGATTCGCCCTTCCTCTCGCTCCTTCGTATCCCGGAATCTTTTGTACTGCGTACACGTGCTAAATCGAGGGAATTTCTGATTCCGACTTTACTTCCAAACAATACGTGCGAAGGATAATTTTGAACGGCTCTAGACATTTCATTAAAGGGCATTCATTATTATTACCGTATTAGCGCTGAATCTATATTTCAAAAACGGTACCAAACGTTTATCTTTATTCGTTTGCTGGTGAATCCATTAATAATAATAAATCTCAAGGACGTTAATAATTTATCACAATTTCTTTTGAAGCGAGTGAGAGTGATATAAGAAGAAAAATTGTAAAGGTATCACTTATTATTGCGATACTTTCGCTTTTTCGTAATTTAAACGAAAGTTTATAAACGTCTAGCACTTTATGGAATTTAATCTCTAATGATGTTGAAAAAGCGAAAATTGTCTAACGAAGCAAGTTTAATTTTAATGCAAGATGTTTGTGATGAAAAAGGAAAGGAAGACAATCTTGCGTTTCTCCCCGTTTGATTTTCTTTTGGTCATCGATTAATCGACGTTGTACGTAACGTGTAAAATAAAGCAGAGAGAATCTCTCAACAAGTTGAAAAACTATAAAACACGAGAAAATAAGAAATAGACTGCAGATCGAAAAAGAACGGCTCCTACCCCACTAAAATAGATTAACATCAATAGGAGAGTTGGAAAGAGTTAACTTCGTTGAAAGAAGAAATAACTTCAATTTTATTGTCAACTATTTATCATTGATCACCTGGAATTATTATGTAGCTGAATTTATGATGCAAATTTCTCTCCCTTTAACTATCCTTTAAGAACTAAACTGAACAAGTAACAGCAACGAATAATGCAATTACAAAATAATACACGAGTTTTAATTCGATTTAGTAACTTTTAAAAAATTCTTTTTTCTTCGGTATTTCATTCGTTGTACATTTTAATTAAAAACACGTGTTAACTTTCATTTAATTAATGGCACTGTCAATCTGCAAATTGATAGAGCGTACCTATTGTTATTAACTAATATAATCGACAGTTTGATGTTTCAATATCGAGTAGAAATAATAATGCCAACGATTAGATGTGTAACAAACAACGTGTTCTATAATAAGAGATTAAAAGATAACATATGAAATTTCATACGGTGACACACAAAACGAATGGTGGATGATAAATATTTATCCAAAAAATTGTCAAGAAAAAATGCCTTTTAACGCCCTTTTTGGGGGATGATATAAAGTTTTGTTAGACAGAAAGAAAAATTGATTGAAATTGATACTTATCCATCTTATATTATTTTTTAATATGAACTTTGTTAAAAACTTTATTTATTTAACTCGCTCATATACTTTCTTCTCTCGTTCATAAACTTCAAAAAGAAGCCAAAACTTTAAAACAAATTGTGTAAGTACTAAAGGGAAAATTATTTTCACCTGTAAATAATAAAAATATATATAAATCTTAATCTTTCCAAGGGTTACTTTATTGAATCATCGTCATAATCGTAATCGCTGATATTATAAATAATTACATTAACGCAATTAACGCTACTTACCGGCTTTATTTCGAAAAGATTTCTCATTTTCTATTCCTCTTAATAACGTTCGTGTTATTAGCGAATACATTACGGTTAATGTTAATAGCGGTATAACGAGCAAGAATACGTCTAAGAATAGATTGTACGCTTTCTCATAATCCAACGACGGCCATTCTTCTCTACATTTATGATTGCCTGGAAAACGAGGAAAAAAATTGGTTAGATCTTAGTAATTTGAACGGTATTAACTATACAAAAATAGAGTAACACATAAAATAAAGGAATTAATCTCATGGTGATACTCTTTAAATTTACGAGGCATCTTTAATAGAACCACGCAAACATACGCTGGTAGAAAATTGATGTTCTTTAAGAATTTTAACTAAAATTTATGGACGATTCCTAGAAGTTCGTGAATCTAAAGGTTTGCCCATTTGTTAGCTTTTCTATGCACCGTTTGTGCAGATGTTCTAATTTTCAACCTTTACAAAGACGTTCCAAACATAATTTCTCCCTTTTCGCCGTAGGTATGTATTTCTTGAACTGTAATCAGAATAGGAAACTTCCATTTCCGGTTAATACTTATCAAATGCTGCTTTCTTAATTTTAATTAATGTTTATCCACGAATCAGGGAGATCTAATCAATAGAGCAAACTTCCTTTATGTTAATGTAACGGCAAACGAAGTTGGAATTGCTTTTTAAAAACAGTGCAGTTTACCAATACTTTCTTTATAATGGCATTCTTCCAAATTACACCAGACTAATCTGATTGAATTAACGTCGATAAGTTTATAAATTTCATCCTTTCTTCAGGTTATAAACGTATCAAGAACATTACTTGTTAATTAACCTAATGGGCATGAACGGTCTGTAGCAAACAACTCATCCTAATCTCCAATCGTGGGACGTACGAGTATAAGAATCGAACGTAAAATAATCGATAGTATTGTTTTGGAAATTAATTACTCTCAATCAAAACTGCCCACAGCAAATATATAGATTAATAAATGTAAATGATTAGGCGATTATTATTTAATGGTTATTGTCTAGTGTTATTGTTTCAACCGTTTAACTGCGAGCGAAAGAGAAATAAATCACATACGCGATCATTGAAATTGATTGTTAAATTAGTCCAGACTAATTATCTTTATACGTGAATTAATAACAATTTATATTAACAAACCGTTATTAATAACGTGAAATGTTCGAGCATGTAATTGAGGGAACCTTTTCTTTTTTTCTCATTTCCTTCGTGTAGTTTTTTTTGTGATTTAGGTGGGTATGTTAATACATATTTTAAATGACGAAAGCTCCTTTTTTGGGTAACGAAATTTATGAGGGCGAGCAAGACTTTTTTCGTCAAACATTTTCTTAATACAACTTTTATTGCGTGCTTCCTTAAATGCTTAATGAATTTTTAATTGTACAATGTTACCCTAAGATTTTGTGAGCAAAGGAAAGAGCAAGAGAAACGCTTTTCACATGAGACACGCGATTTTTTTTCTTTGCTGCAAGACTAAAAACCGTGAAAAACTGAAAATATTTCGTGGCAAATAAATTGAAACTTTTGCCATAAAAATGTACGGAAGAAATGAGAAATGTTCCTTCCTAGGTAAAAGGAATATTATAATAAAAAACGATGCAGAGGAATTACTAATCGTAGAAATTATTAATAAGGGAAGAAGGAGAAAAATTCATCTTGTAAAATGCCCGTTTACCATTTGCCTCCTTTTTAAATTCGTCTTCACTCATAACTCTTTACGCCAATTTTAATCTTAATATTTAGTGGATGCAATTTATTAAATGTATCTTAAAAACTATTTTTGTCGATCTCCTGCATTTATAATAATTGCAACTTATGAACGAAAAAGGATAAAAGAAATCGTCGCCACAACTACTTTAATATTTATTCTATTGCAATTTGTTTCGCAATACATATGTAAATGATGTAATTATATAAATGTAAATTTAAAATGAAATTTTGCAATTTCATAAATTATTGTCGTTCGTGTAACTGCCTATGGCTACGTTATAATAGAAATAGAACTGAAACGAAAGGAAGAAAAAACACTCTCAAATTATTCTCGCCAATTTTTCTCTTATTCACTTTCTGTTTCTTTCCCCATTCTATTCCTTTACTTCTTTTAGGGTAAAATAATAAATCGACGACAACCGACTCCGATTATATTGGATAGATAAATACATATAATGCATTAGAAACATTAGGAACATATGTTCTTATAAAATGTAAAACATATTTTATGCCTGTAATACCATTATTATTCGAATAATACAGTTAGTAACGATAAGCGAGTGAAAGATACAAAGAGCAACAAAAAACTGGGGGTAACAATAACCATTTATACAATTTAAATTGTATATTTAAACGCGTTTTAAACTATTTAACTTTCGTTACGTGTATTTTAATTTAATCCAGACTTTTTTCTTGTAATTCTCTTAACCCTGCCCTATAGAAATAATAAATAAATCCTTTTAGTATAACGATAATAATAAAAGAACGTGCAAATTTATTTCCAAATGAAAACCCATTACTTTACATTATTGCTTTTTCATATGCCTAAACGCGATAACAAATAAGAGAAGAAAATATTCGAAATTTCCCTTTTTTCCAGATCATCATCAACCATTCTCTTATAAACTCGTACACAATACACAGACAGATGAAAGAGTGCTAAATTCAGCATCATTTGCCGACGATCGCGATTCCCTATTTAGATTCGTCCTTAAAAACCGTTCGCTTCTCATTGAAAACGAATGAATTACCACTTTCAGCTAGCGCCTCGGCACATCGAATTCGAATGGCAATTTCGAATGCGACTTAGAGCGAGCGAGATGAAGCGGATCACGCTTTCCATTCATTTTTAAGGAAAAGTATTTGATGATGTTTAAGAAAATGGTTTTTCTTTCGCCTTGCATTTCGTCGCATCGCTATCTCTCACCAACGTTCCTTCGATTTATTTATAGGTGGAGTGTAAAATTTTTCCAGCATTTTTCATTTGCGGTCGTCTCATCTCCAACTGTTGTATTTACGTCGTGTGCAATTTTTCATTTCTGCAATAAGTGTTATGTAATACGATGTACGTCTAACGCGCGATGCATCAATACTGAATGCACACGATTGAATAATTTACACACCACTATTGCCCATCAGGTTGATGTATGGTCCAAGACGTACGTATAGATATAAATTGTATAGAAATGTTGGCGTTAAAAATTGTATAATATGAATAATTTCGATAGATGTCGATTTGCCTTTAGCATTTTGACTATGCGAGCGTTTTCCTGCAACTTCTAACGTGGAAATGCGCCATAAAATGAAAATATTTACCTTGTTTGATGGCCATTTGTGAAATATGCCCCGGTGAGAAACAAAAGTTTCGTATGAATTTGAACCAAAGTTAAATAATTTCTTGTTTACGTTTCCATCTAGAAACTGACTTATTTGATTTCTTTTCAGCCAACAGCAACCGCAGCAACATTGCCAGAAAATAAATAATCGTTATTCATTTAAAGAACACGAAGACGGCATTTAATTGCCCTCTCGGATAAATTACCGAAATTTCGGTTCCTTAAGAAAATAGTGCTCACTAAAATTAATGATTGATCGTTTTAGCTTTATTAACATCTACGTGGAAAGGAAGCCGGGCACTTTTGTTGCCGATGACTAACCAACTTCAGCTCGTTTATTGTTGGTTTCCTAATACTTCTTTTACGTTCAGGTCTCTCGTAACCTTTATCAGCATCAAGCAGAGTCAATGACGGGTTCTTTTTGTTAACGAAACTCTTTATTCGCATCATTTATCTCGCTCTATATTATTGTTTGCAAGCGTTTAATCTTGACCCTTCCGTTTATGCGACACTGCGTTGTTATATATTTTATGCGAATGAAGAATGAAGAGGCACACAAAATCTACGACATTTTTGCTAATTTACTTTGTTTATACTTCCATTTGCATCCTACTTGGATGCTTGTTTATGTAGACAAAGAAAGGAAATTTTTGGTGCGTCATTTCAATAAGATTCGATCAAATGAAAGAGAATTTGCGTGGAAATTTGCAAATCGATAGGTGACAATTTCGCAGCATGAATGTCATATGGTGAACCTATGCGTCTGCATCTGATAAAAATGAAAACTCTTCTGTGAAAGTGAATAATACTCGTTCGAAGCTACAGAAAGTATTGGAATATATAATAGATTAAAACGAATCGCTGATTCATGGAACGTAAATCACATCTCACAAATAAAAATGGTTATTAAGACGAAAAAGATGCTAAAAATCGGCGTCCTCCTTTTTCCAGCCTCAACGTTATTAATGGTTTCCTGATACTTTAAAGCGTCGGATATTTATTTTTCTCTTATGTTATGAAATTGATTTTATTTTCCTAAAAGCGGATACGCTGATGATGACGGATCACTTTACTTCGATATCAATTTTTTCTTCGGTCCATCCACATTTACATGCTTTATCCATTCGATCGGACCCAATTGTACGTTTCTACAATTCTCCTTTTTTTTATAAATATCAAATAAAGGCATCGGCTGCGAAATGTGTGAAATGTAAATTAAATTTTGAAACGAATTTCCCATCGATATCGATGGGGCGAATCGTTTTTTGTTCAGATTTAATTTAGCGGTGAAAACAATAGTACAATAAAAGTTCGAAACTATCTGAATATTAAGGTCACAATGCATAATAATAGCAGGATAAAATGTTGACGGTTTAATTTTACATACAAGTTATCGTTGATAAAATAATAATATTGAAATCATTCCTGATGGCGCATATATTGTTCAATAATGTAAGATATGAAAATAAATTAATTTTCAAACCCAACGTCAATTATGCAAATCCGTAAATAGATAATACAATCATGATGATGATAGAATGGGACGAGTATTTATTCTTCAGCCACATCGCGTTTTAAGGATGAGAGGAATGCTGGCAAATTTTGGACGACTTTATGAAAGATATTCCTAAGTCGAAAATCCTTGTATTAATTTTTCAGCTACATACCGTTTTCTACTTGCTATCAAGTAATGTTTTCAGTAAATAAACGTACTTTATCTTGCCATTTATTCTTATCTCCACCCATTTTTTTTTTGTAAATCACTTTCTATTCTTCTAACCCTTACCTCTCTCCTATTATAACTGCCTCGTTTCCAAACACATATTCATCCTTGTTATACAAATTTGTTCAAACGGGCGACGTTTAACAGCGTTTAAAGGCCAAATAAGCCACTTAAAAACTCCGCAAACGCACAAAAAGTAATTCTTATGATATATTTTATTTAAATCTTATTGCCTCATCATTATAACTGAAACGAAATCGAGTGGAGGCAAATAGATCCGCACTTTCACTGTTTTTTTTCTACTTTTTTTAAAATTATGATCCTAATGTTTATTCTTACCTTTGTTCGTTGGCTTTAATTGGCTGAGGATGGCAATCGGTGTCATAAATGCTAAACTTCCCAACCAGATGGTACAAATTAGTTTATAAGCATGGCTGATGGTTTGCCATCTCAATGATTTTAACGGGTGGCATATGGCGTAATATCGTTCAATTGAAATTGCTACAAGGGTCCATACGCCTACGGATACCGTACATGCTGAAATAAGAACGAAAAATGAAAGAGTTACATTAAAATCGGTGCAAGATGATGCTGATGATGAATAATGTCGAATGATTAATTATTAATGAATTTCCGTTGTTGTAATAATTGTTATTGATGATTTATGATTGAAGCGAGACTAAATGTTATCTCACATTTTGGGAATAGATTCACTTCTTACTGTCACGCAAATCCTGAACGGAAATTAGTTTGTAATTAAAATTGTTTTCGAATTAAATTAAACCCGGAATTATTGTTTTGGTTATTATTAATTATACACATGATTAATCGAGCATATAATTGTATTTAATGGTTTATTAATAATCTCACAAATTGTTGTTGGTATTATTATATATAATTAATTTTCAAAGACCATTGTGAAAAGTATCACAAACAAAATACAATAACATAGCAGAGGTAATAATGATTATAAGATTGTACACGAAGGTATTGTCCATTATTTCCGATTCCACTATCTTCACATCGTTAATTTTCTTATCTAATACTGCAGGCGGAGAGTTTATATCTCTTTGCTTTCTTTTTCAATTAAAGTCAATGGCATTTGACCTTTTCACACTTTTCATTTTGTACAGTTTCACTGTCGAATAAAACTTTGTATCGATTGACTATAGTTAGGTGTGCAGATAATGGGAGCGCGTCTTCAATGCCAAATAACGCAAACAAGTATTTCGAGATTTACAAGACTTTTTGGGCGCCGAAAGGTTTGCGGTTTTGCTTCGAATATATTGACTTAAATTATGGATTTACTTTTACTGTTATCCCGCAATGATTAATGATATTGTTGCATGTCTTTTTAAAATTTTTTGAAGGCCTTAACTTGTTAATTAAAATATGAAAAGAAAATCATTAACTAACGAACGAAAAGTGAAACAAAATTGCCAGTAATGAAGAAAATATCGACATCCGTCAACGTAAATGCTCATAGCGAAACATTCAGTTGTTTCACAGTATTATTGCATCGATTCCAATTTAATTATCACAATTAAATCATACGATTCAAAACTCTCCACACGAAACTTCTCTCTCTGCTAAAGATTAAATTTTAATATCGTTAAGCTTCATAGTTGTTCATTAAAAAATTAATCCACGTCTTAATTGGAAATTTCTTTAATTTAAGAAACGTCGTTAAAATTTTATTACCAAGAGCAATGCACTCTAATAGAAGATACTGACAATTTTCTTTTTAAGCATTTATTCCGAAATAAGGCGCTCTTAAAAGTTAATTAAAATATTATCTGCACAATATACGTAGGTGCAGGAACAAAAGTGTTTTACGTTGAAAAGTTTTGCAACGTATTTATTAAGGAGGGCATAATTGATGTTAAACGTATGCTAATTTCCCTTGCACGTGTTATTTAATAAACTCGTTCGAAGCACGAAGAAAATTCAGTTTTCCATAATAGATTAACTTTTTCATTTACTTTGAACATTATTGCAGGACAATAAAGTATGTCAACTTTCGAGAATGTCTAAAAGCACGAGTTATAAGGTCGGAGATGAGAAATTAATCTCTAGTCGATTAAAGCGAGATTTTTATTACAAACGGAGCGACTCCAGCGGCTAATAATGAAGGACTATTACAGAGTTCCCCGACACTAGAAATCAAACCGCATTCGGGGTCGTAACCCTTCAATAGTTGAGCGTTTATGCTAGACGTAAAAAAATGTACGTATAAAGTAATAAATAATACAGAAAAGGGTTCATTAAAACGAAAAAAAAAATGGATTCATATTCGCCAAAAATTTAATTAAAACAATTTTTATCTTTAATTGCCCGTAATACATTTACTGGTTAGTTTTCAGACTATCGTCGAGATGGAAACTGTTGCTCTCAACGATCATTATTATACTTTCCTAAATTACTTCATCTCCAAGTGGAAAGTATTCCAAATGTTTTCTTTTCCAGTCTTATATTTGCTTTTTTTATTTTAAATTGCATTTGTGTGCACACGATATGAATATAAAACGAGGAATAAATTACTATAATAATTGTAAGCCTTCCTTTAGTAGATCTTTATTTCAACAGCGTAGAAACTTTTAATTATTGTAATGGCGTAGTGATCGTTGTCTAAAGAAAACTCCACAAGAGTAATTAGCTGTTGGAATGTATACGGAATGTAAAATATTATCTTTTCCCACAACATCATCTTTATTACTTTTACAAGTACATATCTTAGAATTCTTTGCAGTAATTCGATAATCACTTCTTTTCGAATTGCTTCAAACGTTCATTCGCATCTCTGTAAATCCGCAAAAAAATCATGTGTAGCAAATCCAATCATTTTATTTTTTTACGTATCCCATGAGGGTTTTCTTTGTTCTGTGCCGTCACCAAAGGATCTCATCCATCAAATATGTGAGTAATAATAATAGATTTTGGTTACTAAACGATACTTTGGCCTCTCATAAAATATCCCTCCATGTATTTGACGCGTATAGGAAAAACGTTTTAAAATCGATATATTACTTTAACATTTCAGCATTTATCTCGTATATGTTGCTTTGTTTAGTGTACAATTTCGTCGTTAACTTTGACATTTTCATTTCCACTGCTGTTATGGAACCTATTGCAATTATTTATCTCCTTAAAGCTATTGCAGATTTTTTCCCGTTGAAATGTTACTGATACGTAAATCACGATGAACTGTCGGTTCAATTTTTAAATGTCTGTAATGAGATGCCAATTTTTTTTGTGTAGATTAAATTCCTATTTAAACTTATCGCGATCTAGATTGAGTGGCTCGTTGAGCTATTTAAATTTTGTCGGTGTAAAGAAAAACGCAGAAAATAAACAGCCTGAATTCATTGTCATTTATCAAATCGTTTAAACTTTGCAAAAAAGGGTAACAGATGAGATTTCGTAATGCAAAATAGATCACTTTTTTATAGTGAAACAGTTGGATGGATGCACAATTTCAGTTTAATGGTCATACGTTCAATGTACGGCGTGCTTTTTAATGGATCTGAATCGCTTCTAAAAAGTGAACAATTTCAGCGGCGCCTTTATGAAAGAGACAATGCACCATTTGCCTCTTCATTATTATTTTCTGCCCTTTTTAATTATACTCATAATTATTGTTGCAAAAACAAGCAAAATATTGCGTTGAAAAGTTAAAATTGAATAAAGAGCCAGCAGTAGTAATAGCAGTAGTATTTTGCTTAATTAAATTTAAATAACGAAGGTATTTTAGTTTTGCTTTCATGTGCAGCCAGACGGACAATAACAATAACGTATTGGCAATTTATTAGCAAATTGCGAAACGAAAATTTTCTAGATGTATTAATATCAAATTGTAATAAAAGATTTTAATTCATTTAATGAACCTGCAACAATTAATGAATGATCATTATTATTATACCCTCTACTTTGCCTTTGATTTCTTTTTTTTTTTTACTCGTCTTCATCATCTTCATAACTCGTATTCCATATATATTCATAATAAGCGAACCGTTTATTAAGTTCTTTCACCTCCCTTTTTTGTTATTAAAAATTAAAAGCAACAAAAAGGGAGTTCGAGAAGTGCTTCTCTTTGCAAAGTTCAACAAGCTTTTATTCCGAATCCTCTTCTTTTTCTTTTTTGGTTTTGAGTCGCACGATATTGCTTATTACATGGAATAATAAAAATTACGATTGAAACTAAAAAATCCTTTTGTGTATTTCTTCTTGACTTCATTCATGGATAATATTAAATTTACCAACCGGCATTGTTTAAACGTATACCCATATCAAAGTTATAATAAACTTGTGATATTAAACACGAAAATAAATTGCTGTTATCTGTATGTGTATTTGGTAACGATTAGACCGTTATCTTAAGACAATTACCACACTTATGTAAATGTTTTTGTAGCAACAAGTGCCTCCAGGTTCGTTCTTGATTTATGTTAGGGTTAATACGTGCTTTAAAATTGCTCTGCAAATTTTTACTTAACGTAGACACATACACACGCACACGTTTTAAATCAGTACATTCTTCTGTTTTCTACGTGATACGAAGAATATAAGAATATAAATTTCGATAATAAACTTTTTTATTAAATAAAACGAAACGTTCCTTCCATTACTTTCAATAACGAAAATGTTTTTCAAGTTCTTTGATTATTATTTTCTTCTTTCGCAGCGCAATCGTATTGTCCCCTAGAAAGGGCGCAAAAGGTATTTATTCTTATAACCGCGTGTTCGGAATTTAGCAGAAAATAAAAGCAGGAAAATCTATCCTGAAACGTGTCCTATAAAGTCGAGGGATAATTTTTGTTTACAAACGTACAACGTAAACAACGCTTTGGCACCGAAATAATATCAAATGTAAACAAGTCGACACGTTAAAAATACATTCCAAGCACGATTCCGATACTAAAAAATACAACGTCCCATATGACCATCATCATAATCATTGTAAGGTGTTGAGGTGATGAATAATTGCAAATTTAGCTAAAGAGTTAGTTAGAAAAAGCAACCAAAATTTATAACATAAAGCATAGAAATGGCATAAAATTAGTGGGATTAACCAAGTAACAGCGAAAATGTATTTTAATTTGATAATAAAATTAATAATTTTTTTTACTAAGTAAGGAATACACTGTAAGCTTCGGGGATTATGATACAACGTTTAATTATGAAAAAGTAAAGTGAGTTTACGACCTTTTCTTGTTTGCATATATGTGTGTGGGTTAGATTTTAACAAATTCTGTTGCTTTTGGTACTCTAGGAAAGAGGGAAACTTCTGCTGAATTTTAATGAATTTTTTCGCTTATAAAAACATCGTGTCTTTTAATAGAGCCGTTACCCATGCAAAAAGAGAGGACTGTTTATAAAGTATTATTTTAAATTATAAAGCTTTACAGTTTACTACAACGCGAATTATTATTATCAGCAGCGAACAGGAACTGGGAAAAATAGTCAACAAACAATGGAAAGATAATGAAATTAAGTAACCGGAAGTGCCCGCAAGCTTAATCATAAATCAAACGACAAAGGCTGATCCTTGATTAAATGGGGGATTATGAAATATCTAATTAGGAAGATCCTTTCTTCTTACAGGAAGAATTGTTTTTCATTTAATGCAAACGACGTTTTCTTCTTGTAAAGATTCCACTCGTCAGCTAATTAATTTGCATGAACGCTATGATTATCATTTGATAATAATTTGTTAGGCATTAGTTTGGAATAAAGGCAACGTCGATATTTTAGTAAAGGAACAAAGAGGAAGAGAGATAAAGACGATTTTCTCGATGGCGTCAACGATAATAGGTAATTTAATTCGAATGTTGTATACGAATATACAGATTAATTATGGAAATAAATATTAAATATCGATTAATAATTCTTTACATGTGAATTTTGTATTAATGTTTATTGATTTTTTTGAGATTTTTTTTTGTTCAATTTTAATATTTCTAGAGGAGTGAGTGTTCCTTTTTGCATCCTTCATGTGGCCCTTTTTGCAATCTCACATCGCCTTGGTAACGCTGCTCTTCTAAATTGCATTATTTCTCAAAATTAAACGACATTGAACACAAAACAAACCTCATGCAAAAATGCGCAGTTTTGCTCTACCTACTAATTAACATTAATTAACAACAGCAAATGATTACCTCTAATCGAATTTTATTCCGGAAATGCAATTAGTTCTTCAGCATTTTGTTTTGTTAATTAACTTTTAAATTAATTACTTCTTCCATTGCAAGAAAGATTATATGATACAAAACTGCTATTAATTTCCAAATCCTCATCTATCTGTTTATCTAAATGACCCTAAATTCAATGTTCATTTTGCATTACTGAACGCAATTTATCGTCGTACGTTTTCGTACAATTAGTTAAAAGCCAATAACAACTATTTTTAGTTTATTTAATGGTAACCATTTTAATTTAATTCAATGTTAATTGAATAAAACCGTCATATGGATTTACAATTATCCGTAATTGATTGGTCCTCTGCCATTTCTTTTATTTTATATATCAATCGTCTATTTCACTTTGATGATATCTGTTAGAACGATTAATTGAAAAGTATATGGGCAAAAAGTCAATTACAGCCTATAAATAGATTATCGGATCAAATTAATTTAGTGAAAAGTATAACTGTTCGTAAGGCTCAATTAAATTACCTCATACTCGAACTGAATGATAGAAAATTATCTTTAGGAAGCCAGCTTTTCTATTTTTTTCTTTATTTAAGAAAGTAAGTTTGAAAATGCGCGATCTAGAAAGTTCCACACATTCTTGGATAAATATTTTGTTAAAACATTATATATTTTGTTATTAATCTATCTTTCGATCAATATTCGCATTATTAACGATAAAATTTACCGGAAATAATAACAAATAAACGTGAAATATTCCCTCTGCCTTTTAAATTATTGTTTTAATAAGGTATCTCAAGTACTTATGATAAATTTAATCTAAACCGAAACTTTAGTAAATCCGTCTTTATCTTTTACTTTGAATGTTCCTAAGTCGATAGCGATGATTTGCATGCTGAAGTAGCTTTTATTCGTCAATAAGCCACTATTATAATCTTCACGGACAACAATATTGTTATCAAACGCAAATATTTACAAAGTCGTCGACGTTCTTCTCGCTCCTTAATAAAAGTTTATAATCATTAAATTAAACGAGATGACTTTGTTACCTTCGTCATCTTATTAGTATTATAGGAAACGATTTTCTATAATAGTAATAATTATTAATTACTTCCGAACGCTTATTTAAGTTTAAACCTTTAGACCTTCAAAATGTATTATAAGAAAACTTCGATTTGATTGACTGCTAAATGGAAGGTATCTTAAATGGGGATAAAGCGTTTTCCCTTCTCATAAGCCTTCGTTGAATGATAAAGAAAAACAAAAGTTGAAAATTGGCGTCGAATATTTAAACTTCGGATTAATTTTCTTTTATTTCATTGTCGGTTAATAACGATTTTTAATATCGTTTGTGATAGTGTAATTAATTCCGAACAATGAAAGTAAGTTTAAAACAATCCCCCCCATTTCAATTAACATACTTCTGTAATACTATTTGTATAGTAATTTAAATTATTTTGTTGTTGAAAGTGATATTATTAAATATTTTTAAAGTCCAAATATAAAGAGGCGCAAAAGTTTACAATTTTACTTACTCTGTGGAATAGTTCGAATTGTTAAACAATATTACATGAAAAACAATCATTGGCAAATAGATGATTAATATTTTTTTATT
This sequence comes from Hololepta plana, assembly GCA_963695495.1. NCBI lineage: Eukaryota > Metazoa > Arthropoda > Insecta > Coleoptera > Histeridae > Hololepta > Hololepta plana. The sequence continues at coordinate 13,022,036 of OY968831.1, read as the reverse complement.
TTTTAATTACTTTTCGAAAAAAAATTATATCATAAATATTATTGTTTCAATCCAATAAATTATGAACGATATCGTTGATACTGATATACAATATACCCATAGTTGATTTAAATATTAAAACCATTATGTTTTTGTATGTTTCATCAGATATAGAAGTCATAAATTAAATTTTGTACGAACACGAGAGAGAAAAAGAGAGAGATAAAATGATTCCATTCAAAACCAAGTATTTAGAAAGTTTTATATTGTGCCAATCTCTATACGAATTGAATTTAAATTATTCTTTCGCACGTTTTTAACTATCAATTCCAGATAACGTTCAATAATCGATTTCGACTTCGTGCTAAATAAACTTTTGAAATCAGTACGATAGTGGACGTGCGCCAATGGTTAATTAATTAAGTCACTATCAAATAAGCCTACTTGTATTGTGCAGAATTTTTAATTTGATGAATAAACTATTCTAGTTCTAATGTGCCAATTACCTTTCTATTACCATAAATTTCTACTTGTTTACATTAACAAGGCAATCCATTTACAAGTCATCCATCTATGTAACGGTCCGTACAGATCCCCATGAAATATTTTCCCAACAAAATGACCTATGTTCATTCCAATTATAAATAACAATAATGTTGATGTGAACGATTTAACGTTTGTTCTTGGTTGAAATAATAATGTAGTGAAGACCGTTAAATTCATAATTTAATCAAGACAATTACAATTACTTGTACGTTCGCTCTACAACAGAAAGTTTCAAACTGTAACGAAGAAAGTGAATTTTTGTAAATCAAATTAATGAAATACGTTTATATATCATTGTCATGAATTTTTACCATAAAAAGAAGCTTAAAGCGAATCATTCTTAATTACTGTCGGACGTTACAAATAATAATAACGAACGTTGGTACTCTACATTGGCCCTTAGTTTACTAAAAAATTATATATTTTTTAATTATTTATTATTTATTAACGAAAAGCTATTAAGCATTGAAAAGAATAAAACATTTTTGCACACTACTTTTTTCATTACATTTTAATGTATGTGCTTTTTTGTTGTTGTTTGTTCAGTTTGTTCATTCTGCGACCTCGATGATTGATTATACATTTTACATGGATTCTTTTTGCACGTATTATACTTTCCACTTGACCTTCATTTAAATTCTATAAACATTATAATACTCTAATTTCTTTTAACGAATAACATTTAATTATTAACCCCTTTATCTAAAGAGAGGAAAAAGTACAAATCGACAGCGATTAATTGATCATTTTTTCTGCTAAACCAATATCCATTGAACTAATCGATAATTAGATTTAAATGGTAAAAATTGCAATATTCACGTATCAGACGCAATAAATTCCAAAAAATTCATAATACCCATAAAATACCCTTCGCAACTCATCCTATTGAAAGTAATTAACGCAAACACTAATAAATCTTGTGTAGCTTTAGCAATACAACAGCTTAAGTCGTTTTTTCGTTAGCCATCTTTTTAAGCTTCTTTCTTCTTGTTCTTCTACACGTTCCCTTCCCTTTTTATTTTTTTCATCTTACAATTATTTTTTCACCCTTTTGCACGTCTTTAGGACGTATATTTCTTTCACGTAAAGAACTCGTTTCAAAAAATCTAACTTGTAATTGTTTAACGGTAAATAATTGAGAAGCGCGAGATTGCAAATAAGAATGAATGAGGTTTGAATGAAAGTACTGCCAAAAGATAAAAAGAAACGATCAAGGAATGGTAAACGAGATGCAGGGATTTCGCATAATAAAAATAATAAAATTTCGAAGAAAAAAGTGAAGCATAAAATTAAATACAAATTGTAAAAGGTAACTGCTTAGGTAATATGAAAATTATACTTGATCATAAAACGCAGACGACCATTAACTTGTAACGACTTATTATAAGTTTGATATCTACATTGCGTTGATGCGAAATTTCCTAAACTATTTTTCGTTTCTTCTTTTTGGTAAGAACATCATATTTAGAAACAATAACTCGATTTACTATTGCACGCATAATTATGATAATTTTAATTTAGAGAATTTTATGTGGATGAATCTCTTCTTTTTCTTTCTTAACATTTTTCTCTTCTTCTTCATCCATCTAAATTAATACCAGTATTACACGTTGCTTGGTCATTAAATCTTAATTAAATCGACCAAATGGATTGAACACTTTGAAGTTCTTATTAATTAAAAAATTAAAATTGTTAGTTTCATCTCTTTATCCAACAGTGAAGCCAAATAAAAATTGTGAAGCAATATAACGATAAGTACTTTTTTTTTGTATAGCAATCCAAGTGCAAATCCTTGTACAGGACGGTTTTGCCTTAACACTATAAAAATATCTGGAAAGAACTTTTTTATTTTAAAGTCTGATTTTTATAAAAATAATATTTAGTCAAAATTATCTGTCTGTTAAATTTAAAAAGAAAGGTAAGGAACAGAAAATAACATTAAGAAGTATGAAAAGAAAAAAGGCGTGTTCCTATTACTGCAGTATCATCAATATCTCCAAATTAAGTGAAACGCTGATAAAACCTATATTTATAAAATTTGTTTTCGATTAAAAAAAAATTTCTTTTCGAAATATATAAGATTTTGGAACGTAATGATGGATCTTTACACATAAAAAATGGATTTTTTTTATTCTGAAAACAATTCTAGAAACATATGTGTATATATTCTATCTTTTGTTGTTAAAAATAAAAATGGATTACTTTTAGGTGGTAGTATAAATTATTTGTAAATCCGTTTCATAAGCAAATATTCAGGATTTCTTTTAAAACATTCACCTTAAATTTGAAATATGTGTTTGAATCATGTAATTGGATCATCCTGATTTACACAAATCAATGATTTAAAAAAATGTGACATTGCATTAATCCGATTTGCAATGCACATACATGTTTTAGCTCATTGGCTTAATACGCCGAAATGTATTAATTCGCACAGAGGAATAATGTGGGTGTACATATTACACGTGTTACAAATGCGTTGGATCGATAATGTCATATGCATGAGAGGAGAAGACGTCGTTTTCTATGGTGGTACTTGTATCATTTATAAAATGGGAAATGTTCGAATAAGAATTGTCACAGCTCATTGTTGAGCAAAAAAAATAAATCTGATTTAAAGGAAATAAATGGGAAATCAGATAATTTTAACGAGATTCAGCAAAATGGTATGGAAAGGAATAATTACGTTGCCGTCACAAAAAGAAACTTTGGTACCTCTTCATATTGATTGATCGTTAATCTTTGGTTAGAAGTAGAAACTTGTATTACCAGATGACGATGGAGAAATAATAACTCTTTCGTGTATAAAGATTTATATTGAATTATACATTCGCTCTGAATAAATATCGTTTCTATTCAATGAATGAGGAATCGCCTTTTAATGTTCATTCATATTTCCAGCGGGCATGAATAGTAATAATTCTAATAATGTTTTTGTCTTTGCATAGAACGAAAATTGTTTCCAACGTACAGCAAAAAAGAAGTAAACAAAATTAGGCGAGAGGAAAACAATTTAATGTTTAACGAAGCATATCAATCATTATTAATAACAAATTTCCATGTCATTTTGTGTTTCATGATGTTGAATAATTATAATAAACTGAAAGTTATAAATTAAAAGACGTTGTTGGTTTTTTTATTTTCATGTTTTTGTGCAACCATACTTAGAAAGATCTTACAGTCATTTTTGAAAACTGTTACAATACAAGTATTGATTTTACTATATATATATATATACTATAAGGTTAAAAAGGGCTAATTGTGAGAATTGCAAGATTGGTAAAACGTCTCTAGGCATTCGTTCATACGCTCGTTCGTTCGTGCACGGCGAGATTTAAGCGTTGCCTCTTTATAAATGCTTCTTCTGTAAGGTGTTGTAAAAAGAAAAGGCTTATTTTATTCCTTTTCCTTAAAACCATTCCATTATAACATTTTTCCGCATTTTTCATCAGAACGGACACGGACGTGAATTAATGGCAAAATGTCAGTGACTGAAATAAAATAATTTTCTTGTTCGATGCTTAATGTTCGATTAAAATCGTAAAATCGACACTATATACGACGGTGTGCCAATTGTGCAGGAACGGCGAATTGCGCCGAAAACTGACTTTAGAGAAAAATGTTTCAAGTAAAAAAGTTTTCATTGGGATAGGATGATGAAATTGCAAATAACTGGAAGCCAGTGAACAATAAACTGAACAATATCAGAGAATGATTTTTATATTATATTAGCCCTGTTTCAGTGCAAACTTTTTGTCTGAAACATTTTGCCCTATGAGCCACAATTTGGGCGTAATACTCATACTCATACTTTACTTCCGGTATATAATTTTGACGTGCGTTATTTCCTGTTTGCCACGATATCAGATAATAAGAATTACACAACTACAACGTTCCATTATTACAAACATTCGGATTCTACGTCTTCTATTCATGTCATATTTATCGGATATTAAGAATTTCCAAATTAATGTTCGTCCATAATAAACTCCCCTTTAATGTTATCAACAACATCATCATTATTTGTGTGTGTCTGCAGAATAATGTACGCCCAACAAACTCGTGTTAGTCGTGAATGATTTGGATATACATCTACATCCGGTCCCACTAACTAGTTGTTATAAAAAAATATTATTTAATCCTTCAATAACTATAACAAGTTGCTTTTTAAACGAACACGAACGATTCCCATTATTAAAATATGATATAAAAATGGATTGACTCTTACCAAACAGACAACTTATCGTAGCAAAATAAATTCTATGTAACAACTTTATAACATTTTCCTTCTACGTTAAAACAGCGTGCAAATTTAACCGAAACATTCTTTCTATCGATGGGAAATCAGTTTCGTTTCTCCTTCCTTCCTCTATCTCATATATTTTTATCTGTCTAAAAACTTTGAAAGCCCAACAAATCAGAGGAAGCAGGTTGTTGAATGTATCGACTAAAAGGGAAGAACAAGAATCCATCAATAAGTTTTCTTCCGCGTTAAAGATAAAGTGAATTTATCGAGGGAAAATCAAATTACCAAAAGTTCGATTAGAAAGGACGATCGTGTTGCCCTCTTTTTGCTTAACCACACGCGTTTTATTTAAATTTAGAATGGTAGTTGAACAAACCAAAACTAAATAAGGGAAATTCAGCACTTGATGCAATAGAATTACAAATTAAATTTTGTCGAGCTGAAGAAGCAAAATAGAACAAAACTACATCTTCATCATCGGCTTCATCGTCATTTTCGTACATATGACGATTTTAAAGCAATCCAAACGACATTTACCTCCAGTTACTTCAACTTCTTTATCATTAACCGTGACAGTGTCTAGACGTTGAGTACAACTAAAACTAAATCTAAAAGTTTCTTCACTTTATATATTTAAGAGTTATCCAAAATTGTATTATATTTTGCTTGCAAAACTATTTTAATTTGATACATTTCATTCTCTTCGCATGCTTTTAGTGCGAAATCGCGGCACGTTAAAGGAAATTCAAACTGTTGGTGCGTTTTTCCTAAACCTGCTTTTTGCGCATTTCATAGATTTTGCTTATTTTCAATATAAAATTTGTTTAATAAGGCTGAAATGAAAATATTATTTTAATACAATTTACCAATTATAATGAATTTATAGCAATAAAAATATAAATGTTTCATCATGAAATATTCATATGAAGAGATGGATGCAATTTAAATCGAGCCGGAAGCCTTAATAAAATAGCTTCGAGCTACTTGTGCTCTTCATAATAAACGAAGAGATAAACAGATTACGAAAATGCAATATAACAAATTGTAAATAGCAATTTCTACATTTGTTAGTTTTGCGCTCTTCCATTTCTCTATAAACTTAATTATTAAGTGTAATTTCAAGAAATTGCTTCATTTAGATAATGAAAATTTTAAATAAGCTTTTTTATGTTTATTTTCAATTGCAAATTTCAACTCTTAATTAACTGCAAACTGTTAGCTTACATTTTCAGAAATGAGGATAGAATAATACGAAGAATAAATAGAAACAGAGAAGAAAAATAATGAAAAAGTAATAACGACAATTTAACCACAAATACAAACCGTTTCGTTTCTATTCTTTCGTTTTCGTATTTTAATCGATACGATTTAGCTGTAATTTATTTTGTCTCCGTTTTAATCTGGAAAAAACTTCCTTTTAAATGCCGATGTTATTTATATTAGTTTGCGGTCGATCGAAATTATATTGCAATTTCCCTACAAAATTCCGATAGGATTCCTTTTCTCTTTCTGCAGTCGAATTTCGTACAGATATCAATCAACTTTTAATCCAATGTATTAGGGATTCCTTTTATATCTTTCTCTTCTGAAGAATTTCACCTTTTCGTTTTCTTTTTCTCTGCTAGTTAATAAGATAGTTCAAGAATACAGAAATGCCAACAGACGTAGATTGATTTACACGTTCACGTATAAGAGAAGATGTATGTGAAATAAGATACATTTAAATATTTCCAAATCCATCATTTAACATTGATAATGAAAGGGTCATTCGTTCACGTCTGTCTGTACAGAAGAAATTTTGTTTTATTTATTTATTTTTTCATAAAGTGAAAATAATGTTCACAAAGTTTAAGCATAAAAGTGATAACGATGGGACCCTTGGTAAAATAATTCATTTAAATAATTTTCAAAAAGGGTTACCAGCAGTACTTTCACTTTATTGCCGCTGGTTAAGGGTCCTTCCTGCCTAAACACACAAGAGAAAAAATAAATTCAGAAAAATCTTATCCGTAAATTAAATTAAATTGGACACAACTGCAACGCTTGAATATAAATGATATAATTTGCATTAAAGAAAAATAGGTTGACGGGAGAAAAAAGCTTTGTCCCTCCTAATTTTTTAATAATGTATGGAGCTGTTGTTATTATTGTAATACGACACCCAACAAGATTGTTAAAAGATAGAGAATTATGAAGAATAATATTCTAGTTTTTGTCTTCTACAAGACAAGAGACCTGTAAATAAGATTCTTTTTTCTTTAACGAATAAATTGTTATCTAAGAATAGCCTTACGTCTTTTGTCCTGTTATAACACCTACACATATAACGTATAACGGTTTGCAAAATTTGTAATAATAATAATGCCTTTCTGTAATATAAGGACTACAATAAACAATTGTCTTTCATACGAAACGAACGGTATTTTATTTCCAACGCGAAGCTTAGAATTAAAGCTTTTAAAACGCTTTGATGTAAATACGTATATGAAAATAAAAAATCTGCAAAATAAAAAATCGAAAACCTACAAAAGAATTTTCAGTTATTGTTGATTAAAATTCAGATTAATTAATGCAATTCGATTAAAAATGCCAATCGCCTCTCGTAATAATAGCCACTTTTGAAACTTCTATTCGAATAAAATATGACAACGAACTTTATTACTTGTAATTCGAGCAATAAATTAAGGTAGAGATAAAATCTTTTGTGTGCCATTAATTTAAGATTAAGTAGATCCACACAAAAGAAATCCTTTTATAAGAAGAAATCTTATATGCCTCCCTACTGAAATGATATAATTTGGACGAGATTAAAATCTGACCGAAACGAATGAATTAAAAAGATTTATACCTTACGCAACGTAAATAACAGATTAATAGTAGAAAATGCAGAGAATGAAGCCCAATGAAGGGAATTAAGTTAGTACTCGATTATAAGCCAAGGAAATTGAATACGAAACGTATTTGCCGTAAAAAGAAATAGCACAACCGGTGAGAAAAGGTGGATTTTTAATGAATAAAAGCATTCGAAATTTAACACTTTTCCGGTTCAACAATTTGTAATTTATAATGTATTAAATTTGTAAATCGTTTCGCTTTCGAAATTCCAACAGACTACCATTATAAACGTGCGTCGGGAAACTATTAATTTCGTGAATGGATGCGATTAATTTAACTATCATTTTTATGGAATATATGGGACGAAAGATTCATTTCTTTTTTTTGGCTTCTGTTTAGTAGGTTGCTATTCTTGTAAGGTGATACATTGAAATACTTTATAGATGACAAATAGAACGCATTAATAATAAAAATCCGTTTCTTTTCTTTCTGCTTCTTCAACCAAGTGTCTTCAAAATTTATACAACACGCAATAAATAGAATTCGCCCTTATTTTTTATCGTTTTCTCTCTTTTACTTAAGAATTTTTGCGCTCTATTCAGCCATTTGGAGTACGTACATGTATGTGATTTATTAAATGCCTTGGTTAAATTAATGCTTGGTATTATAGTGTTTGTGCGCTAAATTGCTTTATGCGTATGAATTACATATTCCGTGCTTTATAGTAAACCTACTGATTACAACACACTGTTTGATTATTTATAATAATTAATGAAACCACCACTTAAACATATTTACTTAACGTAAGGTACAAATGGTTTTAAAGGTATGTAATAATTTGCTATATTCGTCATTTTTCTAATGCTATTTTTAATTAGAGTTTAGAAAATTTAGAAAATTTACAATATATTCCATAATTTTTCACGAATCTTAATAGAAAAATCAAAGAAAACGAATTGAGACGAAATTCTATACTCAAGCAAAAAGAAAAAAACCCTTAGAGAATCTAATGGAAAATGATATTTCAAAATCGAATCCGTTCTATAACACAAAAAAGGTTACCTTAACGATTCCAAATTGAACGTAAAAGTTTTAAAGCGATTGCTTAAGGTAATCGTTACAAATTTTAAACGAAGAATTGGTGGATGGAGAAAAAAGAAGAAGAGGAACGAGAAAAAGGCGAATAAATTTAGTTCGGCTTGAAGGAGAAATAAGGGAGAAGAAAATAAGAACTTTGTGTCGGTGAAAAAGAAAATACACAAGCACGAAGGGAGAAGCGAAGAAGAAATAGGAACTCTGATCAAAATTTGTCGCCGGGGAATACGTGAAACATTTCGACACGACGCACGGCGGTAATTAATTCAAATCGTCAGTTTCGTCGTATCACTTTTAAATTACAATCTATCGTTACAATAAAAGGAACTTTTTACGTACGGCAACGCAGGAGATAAAAGTCTCAAAAGTCTAGACATTGATTTTTTGATTCGAATTGAAAGCGAGAAACTCCCGAACATATACCCGCGCAGGGAAGAAAGGAAAATGAACGCAGAATGAAGTTATTTCGTGAAGAGAATGAACGTAAGTAGGACGAAAAATGAATTTAATAATAATAACACCCATTTCGCTTTTATTATGACCGACTTTTTTTATGGGAATATGTGCAAGTAATACACGTAATCCTACTTGCACAAATACTGTAACAATAACCGAATGCCATTATTAAACGAAAATGACTGGTAAGAACGAATGAAAGAAACGACGCAAAATAAAACGTATCGAAGAGCAGCAAAGAAAAGCAATAACGCAAACATGTTATTAATTTCAGAATTCTTATAGAAAAAAATTACAATAATACATATTGTAAAAGATGCGCGCAAAAAATGGAATGAATCGAGTTCAATTAAAATCAAAGCGTGGGCGTTTTTTTTGACTTCGGAAAAAGAAACGAGTTATAATTAATTTTGTATTAAACTACAAATTGGGTTTGCTTGGGGAGACCTTTAATCGTTTTTCTTTTACTCATTACTTCAGATCTCCTCGAGTAACTTAGATTTGTTTAATTCCAAATTAAATTAATTTCTGTTTCGGTACATTTTCTCCTTTTTTGATCAATTACCGAACAACTAATAAACCGACGAAGCAGTGTTTAGTTCTATTTGAGAAGAACAAAAATTCGTCGAGTTCTATTATTATTTAGTTATTAGCGAAGAATTACGAAACCTTTTCAATAAAGATTGCGATTGTGCCCAGCAAAACTTTATTTATGAAACAATTAAATTAACACATTTGTCACGTTTTATATACTCAACTCAAATTATTCCATGCGTACTGCATCTGATCGAAGACATGCTGCAAACAAACTTTCCAAGTTTTTAAAATCGCATCTAAACCTGTAACAGCCTCAACTTCAATGTAGGAAGTTCTTATGATTGACGCAATAAGTAATCGCGCATTATCATGGTGGAGTTTCCAGTTTTTATTCAACATAAACACAGTACCCTTAATTAACGGTTTAATAATAATTTAACCCTTATTTTCTCTCTACTTTTCGTTGTGGTGAAAGAAAGTTTATTTTTATTTTCGTTTCATTAAAAAATCTAAAAGAAAATAAAGCTATCGAATGAAAAAAAAAAAATTTTTAATCCTAGTTTGTTTGCTCAACCGAATCAAATTTGTTTTACTCACAACGATTTATTTGCAGTTGGAAACGTTTTCGGACCTTTCTAGGATTAGGATTGTTAATGCGTTAGCCATTTTAAATGTTATGTTGTATCTTAAAATGTGAATTACAAAATTACGTTTTCTTTTTTAATTAAAAGCTTCTTAAAAACAACATTTTTCACATAACTATTATCTGGACGTGTGGATACAAATGATCAGAATCCATTTAAGTACTACAAAGCAAAAAGCAAATAGCAAATTTTAACATCTTGGCCCATAAACAAATGGGGAAATTCCATTCAAATAATAACTTTTCCAATTCGTCATCCTCCTTACATTTTACAAATTGTGTAGCATCATCAACTACAGCAAATGTTAATTAGATTGTTATCACGGTTACTGTTCTCCATTACAAATGCCCACGCGATACAAATGTTTGCCGCTTATCGTCTGATAAATTACAGAGCGATTTATCATTTAATTCTTACACGTATGATTAACAACATCCATTCGCACCACTGTGATTCTTTTACCCCGCAAACGACCATTTGATACAACTTACTTTCTCATTAGTGCTAGATATTGGCGCATTGTTAAACCTCTCCGACAACATCCCTTTATTAATCTCAATTATAGTTATGAGGGAAATTTCATGAAAAGAAAAAGCGCCGTTTTTCCTCCAGTTTCCATTCTTTGTCTTATTCCCTCTTGAACTACGTTATTTATTACTGTAGAATTATCCTTTTGAAATTCATTAAAGACAGCGAGGTAAACTCCGTAACAAACTCAACATGTCCAAACTGAATGCAACTCAATTAACTCTACCTATCATTCGTACATGAAAATCTTTATGTTACTGCTGAAACTTCATTTCGAATTCCGTGAATCTATTGAATGTAATTTGAGCCGCATTTGTATAACGTTTCGGTATTATAAAAGGCGCACCACACACATTAGATATGTCATCAATCTTCTTGGTGATTGTGCGTGATTCAAGAATTTGCATTTTGTATCGTTTAACGGACTCACTCTCAGTTTGGTCCTTTTAAACGTGCGCCTATTTTATTCGCAGCAGTAAACGGTCTAACGAACTCGTCTACTTTAATACGGTGGCGACAAAGGGCGGTTTGTTAACTGCGCACAAAACGCAATCCCTTGTGCTTTTCATAAACAGGTAGACGGTGTCTTCCTTGGCTAAAAGCTAAATAAGTAACTAACGATGGCAAAGCGAGTGGATATTTGATTTTCTACTTACAATTTATGAAAATGGAAACTATTGTCCAGACACAATAAGAGATAGTGAAGGGAAAGCGATGGAAAATGGTGGATAAAAGACACGAACGAATTGGAATTTTATTTTAATGTCGTCGACACCGCATTTCTATGCTCAGCTCATCGACATAACTCGAAATGTATTTTAAACTAATATAATAGCGATGATAATAATAATTTGTAAAGTCATAAAAGAAGTGCGAGAAAATGAATGCCGAAAGAGAGGGAAAATGTAAAAAGAAATAATAACGCAGCCAACAAAAGACGAGAATACTCGTTACGAAAATCTTATTCCCTTTTTCTTCTCGCCAAAGAAAAAAAGCAACACAAGTTTCATGTTAAAATACAAAGTTTATATGACTTTGCGAATTGTAGGATGAAATATGTTAAGCGCGTATGAATGTTTTTCAGGAGAAAAACAGAATAATGCGCAAGAATGGCAAGAGGATGAAAATGGCCATGATAATTGTAAAACTTTTGAAATGCCGAAAAGCAAGGCACTAGGATTCTAATTAATACCCATTCGTTATATCGTTAAATTATCTGAAACGGTTCAAATCGTTGTTATTTATTGCCTCAAACCCGACAATATTTGCTAATTCTAACATAACCTGAGGGCTCTTTTCTTGGATAAATTATTATTTGTTGTAATTTAAAAAAAATACTTTATTTTTCATATTTAAATGTGAATAACAAAAACATTTAGTTTCCTCATTCATACTTTTTCTACTCTATAGAAAATATTTTAATAAAAATTGGAATTAATATGAGATAAATATTCAGCGTGTTCCATAAAAGTATTCGATGCAGGTTGGCACTTCGAGCACAAAATAATAAGCTGCAGGATGATGTATGTATATATGAAATAGATCAGCGTTTTGACCTGTTTTCTTTATTTCGTTCGCTTTCAACATCGGGCATTTTCTTATTATAAATATTCCAATCACGTAATATACGTACCATACAATTTTAGAACTTAGTAGTTTCACAATAACTTATATGGTAATAATAGTATTAGGAGACTTCTAAAGGTAAAAAGAAACCGATGGGAAAAATGAGAAAAGCTTTTCATAAATATTATTATATCGTGCTTTTTCTTCTTGCGTTTGTACTTGGATTATTTTATTATTATCAATTAGATCTAAACTGCTATTATTTGGATAAAAAGTGATGATTACACGATTATTTCGTTGGACTTGATCGACAAGAAAACACAACCAGAATAAATAGAGTCCTGCACGATTACACTTGAGCCCGGCCCTGAACCCTGTTATCGAATTAACCCAAACCAAAAAAATGAACAGAAATTGTTGGCTATTATTAAGTCTATCGTTGGACAAAAATATTCATCGCTTCTTTTGCTCCGAATTTAAACAGATGATGGAATAGTAGTCGCGCTTAAATCGATTTAATACGATCGTTATTGTTATAGACACATAAAATGGTTATCGGCAAATTATTATCGAGGCGTTAAAACATTTTTCGATCACCATAAATTTATATGCAGAACTTGATGATTAAAGAATGAAAAAGCGAAGTAACTGTCCTCTGATGGTAAAAAGGGAATGGTATTGTGCCAATGTTCTATTATTTTTTCGCCAACTTCTTTTCGTCTTGCGACCACATAAAATTACCACAATTTTATTTCAACAAGTTACGTTTCTAATGGTTTTCGTTTTATGCGAACTAATTACAGTTGTAAGTGAAACAAAGACATTTCCACAAATAAGACATCTACTTTTATGTAATTGAGCTCATCCAATAACGTTAATTTGTAGGTACATTAGAAGAGGACGTTACACAGGAATTCGAAACGCAAATCGTGGACCAAAAGGGGAAAAGAACAAGAACTAATTATAATACATGTATTCTATTCCAATAATATAATTACGTTGATAGTATTACAAAGCACGTAAAATATTAATACAAATCTCAGAATTCTCATTTGCAAAATAATATTTTTCTTCGTCTATCCCTGTAGCAATCTTGTTTTATAGAAATCGCAATCTATCTATTCGCTTACCAATTCAACTTGCGCTATATCCTTTTGAAATTAATTAGCAGCTAAAAGTGAATTCATGTAACTTTGCCTTTTCCAAGAGTCCTCTGTACGTTGTAAAAGGCCATCTTTCTAAATTATAACACGCTGAAGCACTGCGGCTAATTTGAAATCAAAAGTATAAACTAATTCCTCTCTTTCGGGTCGAATCAGCGGCGTAGTTTGTGTTGCTTGGGGCCACCAATCAATCGTTGTGCTTTCTTTAACAAAGAAGTTTCTATAAACCGCTACATACTTTTTGTGGTTGTTAACAGTGGAAATAATTTGTCACTTATCTTCCCTGATTATAAAAATGTTTATGGTTCCCTTGAAGCCCGCTAGTTACGCCACTGGTACGAAACTATAATTTAAATCTATTGTATAATTAAAAACAGCAAAACTGTTTCCTGAACTATTTTAACTAAACGCGATTACTATTCTAACAACTTGCAATTAAAATTCGTTTGCTCTGTACTAAACACTACAGTTTTTATGACGAATCGTTCTTCATACGTATCGTATACGGACGTTAAGTGTAATAAAAGCAGCTTTAAAATGAATGAGCGACATACATTTTATTGTAACTATTCGAACGTTATTTGCCATATAAAGAACTAATCCTGAAATTTCGACGACTTCTGTTAGTGCTTATGAATAATTTTACTTGAGATTTAAATTCAAACAAAAGGCGGTCTATGAGTTATTACATTTAAATGAGGGATAAATTTCGTTTTACTTTTATAATGCGTATTTAAGTGTTCAATGTAACTTTACCTAAGGTCCTCCCTAAAAAAAGAAGAGGTAATTTAATTTAACGACATAAAATCAAGGCTAGTGAAATGAATTCCATTCGCTTTACACGAGTAATCCTTATTTTTAATGTATCAGTATGAAACGTACGAAACTGGTGGCCTTTAATGTTGATGCAAATTATCCTTATCCATTTTCACTCTTTCCTCTTGTTCACAAGAAATTACATTAAATTCATTAAAATGAATAAGTTGCAAATGTGATATGTGAAATCTACCTAAAAGGCTACTCTTTTATATTACAACTTCTATTTCATCAAAATACTACGCCGGACGTTCAACTTATAATCTGAAATCCGATTTCTTTCCAATTCCTTTCTTCAAACTTGTTCCAATCTGTTGAGCAAATTTCATTGATGAGATTTGCCAACAAAAAATAATTTTCTTTGTGCGGTCTATGAAATGAACTCTGAACCAGCAATATCAATATATTATAATATTAAGACTATCGAAATTGTTTCTTTTTTTGTTGAAACAGGAATCCAAATTTTTTTTATCGAAAAAATGGAACTGGTTTGTTCCTCCTACTGAAATAATTGTTTGTATACAATAACCCTCGTACAAACTGCAGTTATTTAACTTAAAATCCGCTAGGGAATTTTATATTCGTTTTCACAAAATCCCGAATTGAATGTAAAAATTTGTCGTAAATAGATGCGGAAAAAAGCAGGAAAACTAGTTTATCCCTTGATCTCGTAGTTGTTTTTAAATTTATTACGAAATTAAAAGGTTCCAAGTTCAAATCGATCGGAATCGTATGCAATCGATTTCGGGATACGCGATACAAAATTAATTGGCGGTATTATTTGTTGTCGATGCATACATAGACTTAAACATCAATTAAAATCATTTTGCATTTAATTCATTAATCCAACTTTGTTTACGTATTTAATTAATTACGGTAATAAGTTAATTAAAACGTTCATAATACTCAAATTGTATTAAACTAATGTTACTTTGTTATAAATCATTGCTATTTTATACTATTACTATTATTAAGTACTTTGTGTGTTAATGGAACGGCTTAAAAGCATGTTAGGCAATGAGTACAAGAAGACTCGTCGTTTCGGACACGAAATCCCTTCTTGTACTCGAATTGACAATTATTTGACTGAATTCTAGATTCTATGCGACTAATACGTTCTCTATGCCACAAACTTATTTACAAGAAGAAATTAAATTAAGTTACGAATTCGAACATTTCACGCCCCTTTACCATACAAATGAACTTTTCAAGTTAAAAATAAGAAAATAACCAAGAAGAAAGTCCTTCAATTTCAGTCGTGAGTACATTAAATAACAGTCATGTTCGAATTTGTATATATGCAGATTCATTATTTTCATTATAATTAAAATCATACAGTGCAGTTATATTGGAAAAAAATGGAAATGAGAGACAGAAAATGACATTAAAAAATTATTATGTGCACTCACATAAAACGCAACCGTACGAAAACATTGATCATGTAGACTAGATAATTATATAGGGTGTCAAAAAAAGTGTCACACATTTTAGAGGGTGGTTTGCTTTATCTTGGTCCATATTATCACCCTTAAAGTTTGTGACACTTTTTTCACACGCCGTATATCGTGAAGCAAAATTCAAATTTAATCGATACCCAATTTTTTTATATTCAATGTGAATAGCATTTTTGAATGAAAGCAGTTACAAAATCTTGTTAAAACGCAATTGCTAAAAGAATTATGCGCATAAAATAAAAAGTGGAGAGTTGCTGTTAATCAAAGCGGAAGAGAAATTTCGACACGTATTCCAGAAGCATTATACGATCCATAATAATTCCAATTCAAATTAATAGGTGTATAATAACAATGGAAATTGATCTCGTTTTAATATGTGTAAGTGATACTATTGAAGAGCAAGAAGAATTATTCAGTTTAAATTGAATTTCAAAACAAATCAGTTGAGATATTGACGTATATAAACCATTTTTATCGCGATGTTATTTTTAATAAGTTGTTTTATTAAATGCGACTCTTACGGCTGCTTAACAATTAAAATAGCCAAGATTTTCCATTTACACTTTTTATTTATAATTGAATCGTGTATGCACAAATCTTTACAATTTTGGATTTAATGTTAACCCATTGAAAGCTTTTACAACTATATCTTTACCTCTTGAAGGTCTGTACAGTTCTCTCGAGGTGTTAAATTAAATTTACTGATTAGTAAAACTAGTTTTTGGGGATGAAGCCCGCGTTCTGATTGGTTGATTTTTATTATAATTTGATTTACTTCTTTGCGACAAGACGCCTCATCATTCCCTTCAACTAGTCACATTCCTTAGTTAATGTTGTCCTTCGATCGAACAAACCATATACATCATCATTAATGAAAGCTTCGCATTTGCCTGATATTAAAAGCATTCGTACCAGCTATTGTTTTATTCAATTTGAAAAGATATTGTTCGTTGATTAATTTCTAATTTTGATTGATTAACCATAGATTAACGTCTATCAAATTGAAATCCCTTTCCCATGTATTAAAACATGTTGAACGTGAATTTCATTATATTACTAATATGCGATTACATAATTAATAATAAACTGATGATATGATAAATGTTGATACTAATTAGCGATTTCAAATATGTATTATTGTAGTAATTAGCAGCTAACAACGAAAAATCTGCAAAAATAATTATCTGGAAATTACAAGACGTATGAGTTTTAAATAGAGAAGAAAACTCCACCTTTCTCCTACATTGTTTAAATATACCTTTTTAAACAAAATAAACTTTGAAGATTGTCCCAAAAAATACAGCGTTTCATATCTTCACTCAGAAAATATATTTTTTTAATTAACTTATAATTTTCAGAAATGACAAGCGAGGCAACCATTTCCATAATAGTGAAAAAGTCGCAATGAAGAGAAAACTAAAGTGCTCAAATTTGCACGAATTTCATTACGTCGTCTTTAATTTACTTTTTTCCCTTTCAATTTTTTTATTTACATACTCGAATTAAATTATCAAAATCTCGAGCAAAAATAAAACTTCACTTTTATTACAAAGAAGCAACATCGGTCGTAAAGTAAAATCACAATAAAAAACTTCATTTTATTTAAATTTTTTCCTCTTCTTATGAATAATATTATATAATATTAAAACAAAAACACAAGTGTATTCCATTTTTTTTATAATTAAAACCTTATAAAATTCACATCAAAACTAATACAATTAGTAGCAAAATAAATTACTAAAATCCATAAATGTTGATCGAGAAGTTAACTCTATGAGAATTCAATAAAAGCTATATTTTTATCCTAGTAAAAAAGCAGTAAAGTATGAAAATGAAACCGATTTGAATTTAAATATAACTTGAAGGAATGTAAAAATCAAAAATGCTTCGCTTATCTGCACTTTTTTCTCTCATCTTTCGGTTGAAACGTTTGCATGTTGAAACGTTGAATATTCTTTTAAAGCCGGTTATGAAAATCAAATTATATACTTGAATTTATACGTAAAGTATCAGCCGAAGTATATCCAATTCAATGAGTCGGTATTAAATATGCCTATAAGGGAGAACGAAGAAAAATTGCATTTCTACATGTTATTTATAAAAATACACAATTTTAGTCTGAACAAATAAAAATAAATGGGGTAGGTTGGAGAGACAAAATGGTTCTATTAAATGTTAATGCTAGGAGAATCGTATATGGTTGAATAAATTGTAATAGAAGCCCTAATATTTGGTTAAATAATAACGCCATTACATTCTTATTACATTCATTCGATTCATTATAATACGAATTCAAACTGGCTTTTTTCCTTGCGATGACAGAAGGATACGATGAAACTAAACATCTATCGCGAGAAAAATGTAATTTATTTTATAGTCACCCCCTACAACATAAAAAGTCACTACAAATACAAATATTATACTCATGAAAGAGAATAACACGAATAAACTCTTTTGTTTTCTTCAACACTCTCTCCATCCTTTTCTCGCTGTAGAGTACATTTTATCATAACAAATTTTCTCCTGAAATCTATTCGCGTTTGCCCTCCACTTTGCCTTTATTTTGCTAGAAATAAAAATGCATCGAGACAATATGAGGAAAGTGATGGAGTCACACGAACAAGGGGAGAAAAGAGATGAAAGATCGTTCCCTGTGGGACGTCTAAAATCTAACGGCAAAGGAAATAGGGAAAATCTCAAAAGAATGAGCGTACGCGACTTTTCTCACAAACATCCTCATCATCTCCGAACAGAGCAGAATACAGCATTAATAAAAAATAAAGTATGAATACAGCCATAATTACGACTAAAATTTAAATAATATTAAATCGTTTAAAAGTCACGGCCGTTATTAATAGTAAAATTAAAATAAATTCTAATTAAAATTTACTACCACCAATTAAATAGAAAAAGAAGCACGAACCTTTTGCATGCCTGCATTGTTACTTGACATGAAAATAACTGCTGTATGCATAAAAGATTGTTCTCAGATAGACGCAGAATTTGCAAAAGAGAAACGAATTACATTAATTAATAAAACATGCCTCAACAATGGCAGGTGTGCATAAATTTGTCACCATCATCGGATTATTTACGCTTACAATGAAACTAAGCTTTAAATTCACTAATAATTTCAGTAAAAAATATTTTATTGCTTTAGTATTCTATTATTTCATTTATGCATGTACATTATTTCGACGTGCAGTTCGGCGCTTTTGTTTGTTTTACTGCAATAATTTTATGTTCTTGCTAACGTTCCCTGAGTGGATAAATAGGATCATTAATGATATACGCAAACTTTCGTCATAAAAATCTCTTTGATAATGATGAAGTGCTTTCGTAATCCTTATGCAAGTGAGTAATTATTATTTCTAAGACTATTTAACATTTTAACGAATCAACTTTATTCCTGGTCTTAATTGGAACATGAATGTGTCCGAACTAATTTCAATTCAATTAAGCGATATTCATGTAGGTGAATAATATTTTTGCTAAACTACTAATTTGAGTGCAATTGTAATTATGTCAAAAGAGGTTTCCCTGTTTTATGTGGCCATTTGGATATAATTAAATGGCAGAAATTGAGCTACATAAACCAAGTGCTAAAATATTAATGAGTGGGAACTGGAGAGCACGTTCTGCAAGTGTGCACAATATAATTTATAAGCTCCTAGACGTCGATGGTCTATTTTCATACTTGTAAATATTCCACGTTCTTTTCATTGTATTCACTTATAATAGATTGTATGGGTTTACTAAAAAATTAATAAAAAGGCATCTCGCAATTTATTTATTTAATATTACGATGATCAACAACCCTCGTGACAATCTACAAGATGAACAAACCGTTACCTTTTATGCTTGTGTGAAAGATAATAAATGAATCTCTGGAATATTTCTCTTCCGACTTATATTGTTATTTACAGACAATTTAACCGCGTTATTTCAAAAAAACGGAAGCAGTACTTACAAATTTTTCAGCCACTTGAAAAGCGGTTTCTAGTACAATTTTACCATTCTTTTTCGCTATATTCACTTTTAAATTTATGAAACTTTTCGAACGAGACCGCATACGAAATCTTTTTTCTATTAAATTACGCGTATGGGCAAAATGTGTTGCAAAATTTGTTCAAGTTGCAAAATGTAACTGTTATGGAAATGACAGAATTAAAATCAGATTACCAAATCGTTGGGTCTTCTATAAGGAATTTTAACTCAATTTCCATATCGTGCAATGAATCGTGATCATAAATAAATTTTACTAATGAAAAAGTGAACGATTTTCGCAGTAACTTCGAGAAAGTGCATTTATTGCTTTTAAAGATTATTCAACTTTTAACATAAAATATCCCAGTGTAGTTGATATCAATTTGTCGTTCTGAAGAATATAAGTAATAAAAAAAAATACATTTATGCAACAAAAGCGAATTTTTCTGCTTTGTAGTGTTTACGGTCTGCATTTAACGATCGTTCGAATATTGCCGAGTGGTTCTTCAAAAGGCCAAAGCAAAAAGTGCATGTTTAAGTTGTTTTCGTAAAGTCAAATAACTGCTTGTGCTCGAGCAGCTGGAAACTTTTCAAATTATTATATTTAATTCAATTTATTACCACGAGATGAAGTAATCTGATTAAGCGACTCGATGTCAGCAACATTGATACCAAATTCAATTCAAGTTCATAACAATATATTCGAGTGCATATCACTCGCATGAACTTTATACGAATTTGTTTCAGGATGATGGTGAGTCAGACGCACATGATGTTTGGAATGAGGGTGAGAGAAAAGGAGAAGCGAGTTTGAGAGTGAAAACGTCGACTCGTTTCCAAAGGAAAAATATCAAATTCGAAAGTTTACATAGACTTTTCATTTCACTAAACCTTCATTCAATGTTTATAACGTTGCAAATTCAATCTGCAATCACCGTGAAGAAAGAGAAGAAGATATCCCGGACAATGACCAACCGTCTTTCGCTACATTAACCACGATTTCTTCTGTAAACGAACGAAGAAAGGTAAAAGAATAGCCGTCGAGTACAATGACTTTGTTGTGAATTAGAACGTGTTTAGTTTTTGTTTATATGAAAAAGTTTGTTGTGCGTTCGATATTTAATCGCTCAATAATTTCTTCTCTTTTTGCTTTTCACAAAGAAAAACTTTATTTGAAAATTTATGTAAGCCCCTCAGCTTTTTTCGAAACAATTTATAATAGCAACAAGAAAAACCATCGTATTTGTTAACTCCGTTATACTGCCCTATTTATTTGATAAATAAGTTGAATTTTATGTGAAGGAAACAAAGTAAGAAAAAAAGAAACTCATGAATAAGATCCGTAAGTGTTACAAAAGGAAAGAAAAAACGTATTAAATTCGTAAATTGAAAATTTTTAGTAATATCTAAGAAAATTGTTAGCTTTTCAGCAGAAATCGTTGAAGAAAATTAATTCTTTTTTTTTTCACGAAATCAATTAATTATAGATAAAAGAATATCCTTTTAATTGAAATGAAAAAGAAACGATTTAAGAAGTGGCGGCAAATAAAACGTCTCTTTCCTTCAACTTTTTTTTCTGTCCTCCGCTTAATTAAGTTTAATAAGTTTTCTTTCAAATTCCTAAGTGCTGGAAGTACGTTGTTTCCATTAAGAACTATTTGTTAAGGTGGAAAGAGAAGTGGATAATAGTTCTTCTTATATTAATGATAAAGTAACAAACTGCAAAAACGCTAGAATGCCACCACCGAATACATTTTACCAAGAAACAAGAGCAACGAAATTTTCGTCTACCTTCTTATGCGAAACTGAATGTTCTAACGTCTGCAAGTAAAATAATTAAATTTTCTTACCATTTCCGAGCCGATAAATTTCACCGTACCTATTTAATATTCACAAAAGAAAATTTGTTAAAGTCATCGACAGCTTAAACTCGTCGAGATTTAATAATGATAATAATAAGAAAACCCGAAACAAATATCGACACCTAAAGCTTAATTCACTGTACAAAAAGTGTGAAGGGAATATTTGCGAAACCAAACTATTGCAAAAAGTGACGATAACAGATACATGTTTCTTCGTCTTATATTAGAAAATGTGTTTTTATTTCGCCAAAAACGTAAATACAAAAAAGTAATAAAGAAATATAGATTTGGATAAATCGTCATCAAATAAACGGGCAACAACTTTTATTTTATACAATTACGATCACAGTGTAAGGAAAAACAATAAGCGAAAACGAAAATAGAATTATAGTAAACGTTTCGTGATAGATAAATAGAGAATAATAAATAAGAATTCGATTATTAGAAATCGGTTCTTTTATTTGTTCAATCAAATACTACAATTATATCATTGAATCATCTTCCTACTAACCTAAAGACAATGTTTGAACAATTCAAAAATTGGAAAAAATCTAAATCGATTAATCTAAAGGCAATAAACCATGGAGATATTAAACAGACAAAATTTTATAAAGAAAAACCGCTTAAATTTTTTATTGTTTCCACACGAATGATTCCCCAGAATTGAGATTAGCTAAAGCAAAATTAATATATCAAATTCTATGTAACGATAGTTATTATTTTCGCCAATCATAGCTGCAAAAGGCCATTATATAAATCATTTTCCAATTACCATAAAGTTAATTGAACGCACACAATGCGTAACAACAAACAAATTAAGCTCCATATCATTAATGGTCATACATACACAGCATGTGTATGAAATTACTAAATCGAATAGAAAATAATAGAATTTATTAAACGATGGTAACAGATTTTAATGTGAAATCTTCATTAATGGGTATGTTGGATGTTTGACCCGGCGCATCCACCAAAACCGTTACTTTTATATTGTACATTATAATGTTAGCAGAAAGTTATAAAATTAGATTGTGGAAGATTGTACGAATTTGGATGATTGAACTTCGTGTCATTAGTACATTCGAAAAATATTCTTATAAAGACAGTACCAAATAGGAAGATGAACATTTTTAAAATAAAATAGAACGCAAGCTTACTTATTTATAGTGGTTTCTCATGTGCGATAGTACACAAGGGATCATAACTCATGGTATGGTAGCACATAAAATGCTTTTTGCTTCCTCTATTTTATTTTTGGCCGAAAAAAACACGAATAAGATTTTTTTACATCACGTACGCATCTTTTGTAACGTTGAAGAAAGATTTTTTTTTTCGTCTGTCGAATTATATTCCATTGTAAAACGTCATATGAAAAATATGTCAATTTCGTCTGCTTCTCGGTTTCGTCCATTTTTTCCTTCGTGCTTTCATAGCTTTCATTTCTATTTCTGAGTAGGAACTTGGTTTTTTTTTTCTCTCTATGAAAAGATGTACGAAACAATATGAAAGAAGCATGTGAAAAGTAACTAAATAAAATTATTCTACTGACGTTGCAAACATTTCTTCCCATTGCCTTGATTTTCTTTAATTAATCCACATTCCAAAGAAAATATTCGAGTCACTGACGACAAATACATTAATTTACTAACAAAAATTACAACGATACATTTTTATTTGCCTCCTTTTATTTTATTTTTTCGTTTGTATATCGCAAATCCTTGCAAATTTAACATGGTTACAAACAAAGACCCAAACCAATATTACATATTCAAACAATATTATGTTCAGAGATAAAGAAAAAAGAAATGTGTGCGTATATTTCTCAAAAGTGTTCATATGCGGATGTGTGTTAAAGGTCGAAAAAAAATCTTCAAAGAGATTATTAAAAGCTCTCGAGCAGGAAGAAGAAATAGAAGAAGCTTTAGGAGAAAAAGCATTCTTCGCAGTACATATAAGTGTTTAAAAATAAAAAGGAAAATGTAGTATTGATTTTCTTCGTTCTAACGAACATATTATTGTTCGTAATTAACAATAACTTTTAATCGATATTGTTTCTTATATAAATTATAATGATAATAATGCGACGCCCTTTAGCGCCCACAAAATATTCATACAATAGGGCTGATCCAGAATTAATTGCAGAAATTATTAGTGTAAAGGTGCCTTAATAAAGCACATTATCTAAATAATTGAAATTTCTAATATAATTTATTATACGTAACTACGTGCTCATTTTCACCTTACAGAAGGGCGAAACATTTTATTATCACGTCACTGGTAACGAAACATTAATTAGAGATATAGACGAAAAGAAAGGCTAAAAGCAAATATTTAACATAAGGAAATACTGCCGTTCATGAATAATGCTCTAAAGCAAACTATCAAACAATGTTTCAAAGTAGTAACGCATTACAAACTGGCCACTTTATTTGGTTTCGGAATATGCGGTGCATACAATATTAGAAATATGAAGATTCTCGTTTGGATTATAGTTTCATGCTTACACTTTGAGAATAAAAAACCATATTGCAGTTAATTGTCGTTGCAGTAGAAAATTATCTAGCGTTAGATAAACGTCTTAACCTAAACTTTTTTATGCAATTCATTATACCAAAGTCTGTTATAAGGATAAGGCTGATTAAAATATATCAAGATTAGAATTCCAACAACAAACAGAACGACGTTTATTAAATATGAGCTTAAAGTTTGAAAGTATTGCCAAGAATTCAAGAAGAGCAATAACGTCACTTTTCTATTACATTGGTATCTATTGAACAAATGGATAATGACGACACAATGTACGAAATAAACATGTAACAAAAAAGATGGAAGCAAAACGAGAACTTCAAATATTATTTTTCTCTCGTGCCTTATTTTTCTTTGTCATTTTCAACTTCATCTCGTTGAACTCGTTCATATTTTTTCTTATCTCGTTCACGGAGCTTAGGCCGAATTTAAACTTTTTCGAACGGAACATAACTTTGTACGTTGTGAATTTTCACTTTTTCTTTCGCCAAAAGTGAATATAAATGGAGAGAAGCATTCTTTTTTTATCTCCTCATTTCTACCGAGTTTCAATAAAGTAATGCAACAATACTTAAAAAGTGTGACCGTTATTGAAATATTCGCTAACATGCGTTTCAATCAAATGAAAGCAAACTCTTTTCAACTTTAATTTTGCCCTTTCCTTTTACCGTTTGATTTATAAAGGAACAATAAACAACATTAGGAAATTAAAGAATCAACTTTCATTTTGAAAAAGCGTATCTGCTTGTTTTGTACGTCTTCTTTTGATTTTGATATAGGTACACGTCACATATACATATATAAGAGTAGAAAAAGTTTCTGATTTTCTCTATTTAGTCGACGGAACATGCGATTGAGAAAAGCAGAGAAAAAATATAATAACAGAGGAAGATTCTGATTTATTAAGCTAATCATGATAACAGTATCTTTCCACGCGAAAAATTTGCATTTCTTGCCATGATATAAGCAACATGAAGGAAACGGATGCTGTTATTTATTCGAATTCTTTTATTATTCCCCATTTACTTTAAACGTATACATCCTGAGATAAATGCTTTTCAAGAAATTAATTCTGAGAAAAGAGAACTTCGTGAAAAGACAGTTACTTAAAGGATTGAGATGAAGAAAAAACTGATTGATATTACTCTTTAGAAAACGTATTCATATTTTTCCTATACTTATAATCATATATTTTACAAATGATAATATTTGAAAAATGATAGGGACAAAAAATTTCTTCGATTTTATTGGCATAATAAAGTATGAAAACACTTTTCTATGGATATTTCTTATAATTGAATATGGAAATAAATTACAAACGTTTAATTAAACGAAACATTGATATTGTGCCCTTTCTTATGCATCGTGATAACTTATCAGATTAATTGATTAATGGATGGATTAAATATTTGGTTATTATTATTTCCGTATCAATCAATTGAAGCAGTAGCTACTATAAGGCGTGGGATTTTCGCAATTTTCTCGTTTACTCCATTTCCCTTTTTTCTTTTGAAATTCTTTGCCGTTTCATTTCTTCTACAAGAATCACATCTTCGAAATGTCAACGAGCAGCAGCTATAAGAACAGCGACAATTCAATTAATTTATCTGGTTTTCCATTTTAAAAGATATTTCGATTTACTATCGAACGGCAATAATCTTAGAGGGCTCTTAGGGTTGTAATAATGCAAATTTTGTTAATGCTATCCTAATGATGCCTTTTGATAGTCCAATTGTCACAAAAACCCCAAAATAAGACAGAGAAGGATTTGCACAGTAAAGCAAAAAAATTCTATTTTAAGAATGAAGCAATATTATTTAAGTGTTTCAAAATCCAAAACAAACTAACATATTCCCGAAGTTAGTTTACTCATAATAATACTCTTTCGTTAGTTATTGGTTATTGAACCAAAATATACTTTCAAAGCAAAAATATAATTTTTATAAAAAAGAAATTTAAATGAAATTGGCAACAATTAATTTTTATCATAAGCATTCCATTAGTATATTTGCATTGCAAGCGGAAATAAAGCAAAAATATTACCTTCAATATTAAAACTAAAATATTTACTTTAAGATAAACTTTTACTTTTTCAAAGCAACATTTCCTATTTACCAACATATTCTATTAATCAACATTTCCTTCTGCTAGTTGTTTAAACATTTCACTTTTAATAATTGAATTGCTTCAATGAAATTCTAGCAACAAACTGTTTTACCAATTATCACATAATTTATTTTGTATTCATTAATTTGCATATAAATTCGAATTTGCAGTGGTAATTGTCAGCAGCGCTTTTAATTTGAGCGAATTCTGTACCAGAGAATGAAACTACAGCAGCACGGAGACAATTGGGATTACATCTCTTATTATATACGATAACTTTAACTGAAAATCTATTACTCCAGAATAATAATATGAAACTATTCCATAAATATGTTTAGATTATTTCTTTTTGCAAGTCGAAGTAACTATTAAGAAGTCTGTTGAAATTGTAAAATAGATATAAAAAGTGACTCGAAAAACGATTACTTGTATTAAGAGTTACGTTAGGTAAAGGTTGTACGGTTGCAGCTGCAAAACCACAAATAAGAACCGATGAAATTTACTTTTAGCACAAACACACTACTCTCGAAAGCGTTTATACGTGGCAATTTGAGGAATTTATTAGTTCCCGCTTCCAGTACTTCCGGGTACGGAAGACTGTTATTTAAGCGAGGTTATTTCTTCACACGTGCACCATATCAAGTAAACGTGTCATTTAATTTTCATTTCTTACTTTTTTCATCCATGTGAGAAACAAATTAAATTTCTAACCGTCGTCATAATCCCTGTACGTACAATTCGCAATAGTTTCTTATGCTGATGATGATTTTGAAATTAGAGACAAAGCTCGAATCAAAACATTTTATTAACAGTATTATCCAAACTAAAATAAACTTCATAGACTTGATTCTCTCGATTTTTTTTTATGAAACGGGTGTCTGCTAAAATTACTACTGACAAAACTTTTAAAAACAATTACTTTCGCATTTCAACGAAACGTTTTACAGAAAGGGGATTAGCATACAGAGAAAATAGAAAAAAACGGAAGATCGGTGGACATAATGTGAATAGTTTAAAGTTATGGCGAAAAGAAATGGGAATCGAAATCGACGTACAATTTAAACACTCGATTCGTACGATAATAAAAGTCCAATAATTCAGCAAGATTAAAATGTTTCGGGCGTGTTTTACGTACAAATGTGTGCAAATTTTCTTAATATTCGCCACTTCTTTGCAATCGTTCGCCGCTACCGACTAATTTCGAAATTGTATTAACGTTAAATTGGAAAATTTAATTTAAATTTGAATTTATATGTTAATTCGAAATCTATTACATGCTCTTAATATCGAAATAATTTACATTTCTACATACGCAAAATTATGGTTATTAATTAACCGAACCTTGATAAAATTTAGTTAGTCACTAAATCAAAGTGCCTACTTACCTTGTAGAAAGGGGATAAGTTTACACATAAGCTTCCCGAAGACGAAGTCCCTCAGGAGGGCTCCAATTAGTGTGAAAGGCATGCAAAAGACGCCCAAAAGTAAATCAGACACGGCCAAATTTAATAGAAACAAATTCGTGATCGTACGCATCTGACGATTTCGAACCTGAAAGGTAAAGATCGAGATATCGTACCTTTCGAAGACATGAATTCAGGAATTCATACTGTCAATTATTTAATTACGGGGAGACTTACCAATGTTAAGATCACCAACGAATTGCCGACGACCGCTAATAAGAATATTATCGCATACATGGGGATTTGAATGCGCCCCGACTCGTACCAATGCGGCACTTTATCCGTATATTTCAACGTGAGGTCTTCGGTCGCATTAAAAAACGCTTGACTTACGTTTTCAATTACAATCGACATTTTCGTGATTCTTATATGAAATTTACTTGCACATAATTTTTATTCAACTTCAATCAAACACCAACAACGATTATAACGATTGATAACAACATCAAGATTGAATCACATGATGATTATATATTCCGAAAATTCGATTGAACATTTACCGATAATAAACAACGAACTTGACTATTTTTACTAGTTGAGAGTTTCCCTTAATTAATTCCTTACTAATTAATTACTAGATAATTTACTTCCATAATTTGAATACATTTATTGCTTAAAGTAAAAACTACGATTAAAAGTCATTTGTTGCCGTATCGTTTTTGTCAATGCGACCACGAGCGCAAAACTGAATTCGAAAAGGATAAAACTTTCAGCAGACGCCGCCGTTTCCCTATAACTCTTGCGCTTCGATTTCGTCCTGTTCGTCGATCCTGCGAATGCAATGGCTCGCGCCATCTACATTCTCTTATCGCTCATAGTAAAAGGTTTGATTCTGCGGTCGCTCATCGATCGCAAAAATATGATAATGCTAAAAGTCTGATGAACTTTACGGAATTAAAAAGCCTCTCATCTAAAGTCTGTCAATGATTGGCAAGTTAATTCATTCTCGAATAAAGTATTAAAACAAGAGAAATAATCAAATTTATTGTTATTAGAACACAGAAATAAGTATAAAGTATCCTCTCCATGGATGTGTGAAACCACATCGCCAAATATATTTGTAAATTATACATTCGAGTTTATTGGTTTTCAGTTCGTAAATTTCACCCAAATTCAAGTTATAGGGTCCGAATATTTCTATCGCCAAAATTGATAAAATATAGTTGTTCTTCTTGTAGTGAAAACTCCAAACCCTTGTTTATATAATTTGAATTTCAATGCGAGTTCACAATTAATGATTTGCAAATTTAATTTACTTTTCGATCGCACAAAAAATCTTTATCTGTACTATTATTTACTTGAAAAATTCTTCAACGCACTCATGAATATTTATAAACATTTTATACGTAATTACTCTTAAGAATCTTTAATTAACTGCGATTTCTTTTTCCTTCTAATTATGATTGATTTATTTTAAATACCTATTTAAGGGAATTATGATACGTTAATAAAAACTTTTAATCGATGCTAATACGATTTCCTTTATACTAATGAATGAAAACGCACTTGTAAATTTATTAGGAAATGGTTACATGTGAAAGTGTTCGAACATAAATTAATAGCTTATCATGTGTAGCAATAATCTTATGCAATATCTATCATTGACATCTTTTGATGGAATATCCCCATAAAGCACGATATTTTCTAAATTACTGATAATCACATAGTACTCAAGATATTTAATTGGTTAAAGTCATTTTGCTACTCCGTTATCTAAAGGAAATAAAAACTAATTACAAGTTTCGTTGTGAAACGGACGTCTTTCATTATAATTTAAAATTACTTTTTCTGCAAGAAATAACATTATATAAACGTTTTAATAAAAGATTGCTGGACTGATAGCGTGTTATTAATCATAAACTTCTCCATTTGGTTATAATAGCAATTAATTGTAATTGCACGTTAAAACAATTCAATAACAATAAACAATTAAAATGTTATTTTGGAACATTCGTTCGATTACTAATAGGTATTACTTCTAAATCACAAAAGGTCGTCGGGAACCACAACAATAGAATCGAAAGGACATTCATTAACTCCACTGAATATTAATTCGATTTTGTTTCAAATTTTTTTCTTCGTAATTGCAATTATGCAGATTAATAATTAAGTATATAATTTTGAGTAACAAAAACAATCCACTTTCAAATTAATTCGAAAAATCGCCAAACATAAAGACAATTATTAATTAATTATTATTTCTTTCAAATTAAAATAATGAATATTGCTTGCTATTTTTTACCAATTGTTCTCTACGTACACTAGCAAAAGTATTGTAATAATTAAACACGTGCTATCTAAACTTATTTAAATTATATCTTGTTGCGGTATCAATATAATGAAATCATATCAATTAAATTTAATTTAATTACAATAATCACTTTTTTCCCCATATACATCTAATTGATGATCGTTTATTATTATTAGATTGGTATTGTTATTTAACAGGTAACTTTCTCCTAACTACCTGATCGTTTTTAGAATGATTCCAATCCTCTAGCTTATAAGTAATGTGCATTCAGTTGTAATGCGAACGTTCAGTAATTAAGGAGTACTAGAAGTAAGTGTCATTTAATTAATACAAATCCAAGCGATCGATTTTAAAATGCGGCTCGTCGATTTGCGTTGAAATTCATGTGATAATTGAATTATTCGTTTTGCAAATAGTGAAAAATGTATATTTTAATCAGACTGTGATCGAATTGCAAATAATGAAACAAAACCATTGTCTTCTATTAATCTGCGCGATTTCATTATTCTTGGTGGAAAGCAGAAGCAACTTTTTTAGTCCCTATGACGAAGAAGATAATATCGTGAGTAAACATTGTTTTCTGGGGAATAACTGCTTGAATTAATCCTTGTTAATTAACATTATTAATTAATAAAATGCTAATGCGAATAACCGGTGTTTTGCATTTAAAATATGATTCGGTCGATTTGCGTTCGAATTTTTGCATTAAAGATTTATGTTCGCAAATCAGTTCACGATCATACATACAAATTCCCAAGGTTGCTGGTATAATCTATAAAATGCATTCGCAATCTCCAGCAATGTAATCCGTCTAATTTCCCATCAATTTCCCGCAGCAAACGATTTTTTAAGGGATTAATTTGATTTCGACCATGATAAAATTAATGCCTTGCACCATAGAACAGAGAATCAGCCATTAATTTTTATGTTTTATCCTATTACATCTCCCTTTCCAAACACTTGCACCGGAGCATAGCGAATGAACTTTTCTTATTCAATTACGTTTTCGCCTGGCCACAATGCAATACAAATTATCCAGTTTATTGCGAAAGACAATCTCAATGCGATACTATTATAACAATTACGTTAACAAGTCCTTGTACCTGGTTATAAGAAAAATTCAAACCTATTTCCTTTGTCCTTTTCAACCGTTTCTAATACAATGCAAAGATAAAGCCAAGGTACGGACAGGAGTTGGTGTTTTTTTTAATTCATTTTTAAATCAAACTAATTTAAAATACTCGATCCAAGGTTTGTTTTTGACGTAAAATTGATTTTGTTTATCCATAATTTTGAGCGGTTGCTTTAAATACAAACACTGTTTCATATCAATAAATATATGACGTATTTCTTCTTCATTATTTCTTATTTCATTTCAACGTTTAATTAAGTCCAACGAAGCCATCAATTCTAGGTCAAGAAAACTGTTGAAACGCGATAAGAAAGAAAACTGACTGGCTGCGTATCGCATTTTAGTTGATAAGTTGGTTCAATCGTCACTAAATTCAAAGCGGTTGTTCGATATGATTCTAGTCCAAAAGGTGCAAATCGCTACTTTTAATATGGGAAAACTTCATTTTTATCGATCTAACAGTCAGCTTTGAAAATTCCAAAATCCACAAAAATATAAAGAAGCACGGAAATCATAATGGAATCAAAATTGCCAGAAATAATAAATTTTATTTTTGCAATTTGAATTTAAAGAAACCGCACGATAGTATGCAGCGTTTAATTTCCAGCATCATTTGATTGAAATATTACACAACACAATGCTCTCCTATCCGAAGTCAAATACCCTTAAATAATTATAATTTCCTTACATAAACACCTCATTCACATTATCAAACGTGGATGAAACCGGAAACGTCCATTTGTTATAAACTTCTTTGTCTGTTCTCTGTTTGCTTATAGTTGACCACAATCAAGAGAAATGGTTACCCGGTAGAATTGCATAACGATATATTAACGGAAGATGGATATCTGTTAGATATGCAAAGGATACCGTACGGTAGACACGAGAATGGTACGACTAGCGAGAAAAAGGTGCCAGTATTATTAACGCACGGACTATTAAGATCGGCGAACGATTGGATAGTGGCGAAAAACGGTTTAGGTTATTTCCTTGCAGATTCCAATTACGACGTTTGGTTGGCAAATACGAGAGGTACAATTTACTCGAGGAAACATAAACGTTTCAATCCGATGACCGATCGTTTGTATTGGGAATTCTCGTACGCATTCAACTTTAACGAGCGCAATTTTAATTCGATCTGGATCATAATTAACTCGTCGCTTTACTTGTAGGTTTCACGAGAAAGGCGTATACGATTTGCCGGCCTTTATAGATTACATAAAGAATTACACCGGCAGCGGTCAAATGTATTATATAGGCCATTCAGAAGGTACGGCAGCGTTTTTCACGCTAATGTCAGAGAAACCAGAATATAACGAGGACATTAAATTAATGATCGCTCTCGCGCCTATTGCATACCTCAAGCACACCACGCACATCGTCTTTTTATTCTTAACGCAAACGGCACCGGCCGCAAAGGTAAAACACACTTTATCGCAAACTAACTACGCATTCATTTTAATATTATGGCGTAATAAAAAGTTTTACTTTCATAACTCTTTGTCTGTTGCTAAAGATCTCGTCATGCAATCAAAGTTACCACATATATATATCGTAAAAGTAAACTATTACAAGTCGATACGTTTGACTTCAGATAATCAATGGAAAAATTATTAACTGATCAACTACTATTATTAAGGAATTCTCATAAAGTCTCCGGTTTTCGATATTAAGCAACTTTTTTTCAACTTAACTTTTAAATTGAAATCAAACCATTGGCATCTACACATTTCTGTCAACGACAAGTTCATTGATATGAAATTCTGGAGGAGACAAACTCTTTAAAGGCATTGAGATGTTAAAAAAAATTTTGGAATTGGTCCGGCGATGAGACAAAGTTTCGTAGTTCGACCACGTTTAGCTTTTGTGTTACAAAAGTATTGTATTAAACGCATTAACACTAGAGAGTCCCGAACCATTTTTCATTAGGAAAATTCATTTCATATGTTACAACATGAGATTACGAAACGCTTTTCTTTAGAATTACCTAATGCACTTTTCTTTCGCAGAAAATATGTAACATGTTTGGATTTTACGGGATTACGTTGCCGAAATATTTAACGTCAACGATAACGAATAATTTCTGCGTCATTAACGAATTTAAGAATATATGCGTCGTTTTCATGTATCTTTTAGATGGATCGGAGGATAACGAGGTACAGTTTGTGATAAATTAATAAATAATTGAATTCATTTATTTCAAATTGCAGAACATATTAATAGCGCCTGCAGAATTTTTCAAATATTCCCTTCAAGGGGCGTCGTTTAACGAGTTCATTCATTTTGGACAATTGGCAAAGACCGGTACGTCTCTTTACTTAATCAACGATTGTCTCTCATTTCAACGCAATCGCTTACTTCATATTCTGTAACAATTTCACTTAATATAACTATACTTTAAGAAACGAAAATTAATTGCATTAAGCCGTTAAACTAATAATAATGGTCATTTGTGCAATCTGTAGAAACCGTGATAAGTACAATTAAATTGCATTAGATTGTTTCGTTCTTATAGATGTACATTTCGCAGGTTATTTAAATTGAATCGTTAATAAGGTAATTACAACTGATGCACGCTTTCCCAGCGGTAATTATGCAAATAAGTAAAATTGCACAACGTCAAAGTTCGTTGCGTTGAAGTTACCAGAAAATACATAAGCAATTAACGATCCGCTAATTTATCTAATTTTAATGTTCCTTTTTTAAAACAACTTCCAGGTCGCTTCCGACAATTCGATCACGGTTTAAAGAAGAATAAATTAATTTATGGTGCCGACATTCCACCAGAATACAATTTAAGCAACGTAACTGCTAAAGTTGCATTATTTTATGCGTACAGCGATTGGTTCACCCAAAGACAGGTAAAAATTAGATTTATTAGAGAAACAATTACAATTTTTATTCAACGCCTTACTTCCATTCTCTATTTTCTTGCAGGACGTTATTAATCTCATCGAAGAATTGCCAAATATAGTGTCGTTAAATCAAATAAAAGACAAAGATTTTCATCATTCGGACTTCATATATGGTTCGAAAGCGCACGATTTTATTCATGGTAAAATAATAAAGTTGTTTCGAAAGTATCCGAATTAAGAACTTTATTTAAAAAACTTTAATAAAACACATGTTTTTACAACAATATACATGTTTCTATTTTTAATAACACTATAAAATAAATCTAAGAAAATCGCTCTTAATTTGAGCTTAAGCAATCATGTTAAGTATAAAAAAATACTGTGTAAATCACAACTGCACTTATTTATAAATCGGTAAATTGTACTTTTCGTACATCGCCTTTGTTCTTATCTGGCTGCTCACATTCGTCGTCGCTCAAGTTTCCATCTAAACTATTTACCATCGAACTGGTGAAACTGAAGCGATCATCTTGGTTCTCGTCGTTGCTATTTGTAAACGAAGAGCCTTCGTCGTCAATCGATGTAGCTTCAATAGATTTAACTACATCGCCAATCTTAACGTATATACCACATTTGGTACTTCCCAAATATACTAAATGATCATAGTTTGCTTTAAATATCGTCTCGTGGCAAGTACTTTTATCACTAGAAATTTTCAAAATCTCAACTGAGACGAATGTAATGATGTACAAATAAGTGGAGTGAAAGTGAAAGGCAACAGGTAACTGTGACCATTTCAAGTCTGTATCCCTACTGCTTCTTCCATACTCGTCGATGAAAGAAGCAAACTCCTTGAAACATACCAAATATTCCAAAGGATTTTTCGATATTCGTATTATGGCCAACGGAAAGGAACCAATTTTAGAACACATTACGGCATGACTAAGTTTATGATCGGATGCGTCTAATAGCTCATCGGCCTCAAATGTGACCAAATCCACTTCAAAGAATTTGTTGGTACCAATAATCAAACTGTGTTCTGTGAATAATAAGCAACTCGACGGTTCAGCTGTATCTAGTATACGTAACGGTTTGAAGATATGTTCGGTAGAATCGTATAATAATACGACTACTTTCTTATTCGTAGCAACGCCCAAAAATAGTTGCTTGTTTTGTGTAGAAGTTTCGAAAATATGAAAACCGCTCAAATTATTGATATTAACTGTAGAATATTTCACTGTTGGATTAGTACATTGTGCACACTGCGATACGTCCTTCAAATGGTTTAGATCGCATTTGATTATTATTCTGTTAATGTTTACAATCATTAGAGCCATATTTAAGCTTGGTATTAACGATATTTGATGTACACTTGTAAAACCGTTTACATGCACCAAATTATCCTTGAAATGTGTAAATAATCCTTTATCAGTGCCAAATAACAATGTTTGGTTTAAAATGTCCATTACACAATTAATATCAATATTTTCTTTTAATAATAACACTTCTCTTCCAGTATATTTCTGCGTTAGTTTCAGGACAGCATCCAAAGCTAAAATACATATTTTTGTCTTGTTGAAATTCAGGAATCAATCATTTGGATATTAATTACCTTTAAACCACTTTTCCTTTTCATCTATTGTTGGAGTCATAAATATTAAACATTGAGGTGGCCAACAAGTCGAATTGTAATGTACTTCTAATTTTAGTATGAACTGTAAGTCACTGTTAGCAACAGGTATATCAATTTCACTTGGAGAGGGTTCCAATATAATCTTTGATTGTCCATTATTTGGCATCAAATCAATTTCTTCTAATGCTTCCATTCTTTTAACAGGTTTGTCATCATAAATTTTAAATACAGAATCCATTAAACAGACATATCTTTTCTTCCAAGAATGACTGTCTAGACTTAAAAACAAAGTCATATAATTAAATTTATATTGCACATTTCCAAACTACTTACTCCAAAATTTGTATCCATCCTTCAATGTCAACATTATTTTCTGTAGTAATGGCAAATGCAGCAGTTGAAGTTGCTGCTTTAATACTATTTGAGAAGTGTTCTACAAAAGCACTTGGAAGGCCACAGGTTTTCGGAACTGAAGATGCACAAGAGCTGTGCACAATTATATGGCATTCTTGGCAAATACTAACAGTTTTTCCTGGATATGTCTGATTATCACAATGAGCACATTTTGATATGCGTGTACACATTTTTGACTCAAATCTGAAATGTCCAAATTATAGTATCAATGGTAATAATATAAATTGGATAACTATATACCTATGTGGAATTTTATGTCTCATTCTTTGCAGAGATGTTTGTCTTGGTATTAATCGATTTTGAGTATCTGGTGATTGAACAATTTTTTGTAATATATTGGGATCTTCTTTCAATAATTGTTTTTGCTTTAGGCAATCAGGTAGAGCAGAATTTTTAAGTCTATATAGTTCGTCTCTTAGATCACAGTTAATCTGTTTTTCTTTCCTCAGCTCATTTTCAAGATCTTTGTAATTCATGGACAATGGAGATATATTTTCTTTTTTCGATTGCCCAAAAAGTTTATCAGATAACGTTTTCTTCTTTTTCTGTGCCTCTTCAACCTAAACATGCAAGTTTTATTTATATACAGAGATTTACTTAATCAAATGCAAACATTACCTTTAACTGTAAGAAATCTATTAATTTTGTTTGCTGTTGTACCGTAGAATTTAATTTAAGTTCACGTTCCGCGCAATAATCAACTTTCGCGTAATAAGCATTTTCCAACTCTTGAAATTTTTCCAAAATAACATCATGGTCTCTCTAAAATTCATTAATTGCAGATTAATGTTTAATATTATATGTAAATGAATGTACCTTCAAGTCTGAAAGATTTTGATTGAGACTAAAAACATTGTCTTTTAGATTACTTATGTGTGTCAATTGTGAAGAATTTTCCTCCTTTAATAATTTATTTTCTGCCAGATAATTATCTATTTCACGTTCTTTGGATTTAATAATAGCTTCATATTGGGCAAGTCTTTCTTCTACTAGTGTTAACTCTTCCGATAAACCATTTGCGTACGATTTAAATTCGTCTCTTTCATTCTTATATATTTCAAAATCATGTTCCAGTGATTCCTTTTCTTCAATTAAACGTTTATGTTTAGATTCCGCCAAAAATTTAAGTGACTTTTCTTCATTGATTTCTTTCTTCGATTCTACTAAATTTTGCTTAAGTTGTTGAATTTCATGTGTAAGTTGCTCAATTTTGTAATTAGCTGTTACTTCTTTTGCATCACTTTCCACTTTTAATTTTTCAAATTCAATAAGTTGATTATCCAGTATTGTACAGGCCTCTTTTAAATTGCGAATATTCTGAAAGATAAAAAAAATAATTATTTTGAAAAATAAGCATTTTAATTTTGATACCTCATTGGCCTTTTCAAGATCCATTTTACAATTCTCCCTTGCTATGATATCACATTTTCTGGCTTCATTTACTTTAGTTAATTCATTTGATATGTTATTAATCTCCTGTTCTTTTCTTTCTATTCTCTTAAGCAATTCCATGTTTTCTTTTTTAAGCGTTTCTATATGAACTTGCAAGTCATTTATGCACCTATCTTTTTCATTCAATTTTTCTTTAAGTTGTGTAATTAACATTTGCTCTTCTGCTTGCTTTTCAGATTTACAGGAACTTTCCTGTTTTAATTGATTATTCAATTCTTTCAATTTTAATATTTCATTCGCCATATTTTCGTTGATGTCGTTTAATTCCATTAATGCCTCTTGGCCACATTTCTGCACATTTGTTAACTGCTCTTTCAGACCTTTATTTTCCTCAGAGAGTTTATTTTTATCATTCCATGCTTCCTCTAAATCTCTCTCTACAATTTTTTTGTCTAATTTACTATTAGTCAAGTCCTTTTCGCATCTCCATAAAGTTGTTTTAATTTTCATCATTTCTTGTTTTTGTAATGCACTTACTTCATGTGCCTAGAATAGTATAAATATGTATAAAAATATGCAGTGTTGCTATTCAAATAAGGAAATACCTCCATTAGCTGTTGCTCTAAGCGTTGAATTTGTTCCTGAAGTACATCCTCTCGTTCAGATGAATTCTCTAATTTCTTTATGCCAGATTCCAGTCTACTAAGAAGTTCCTCCAGATTCCTAACTTTAATTTTATTTTGCTCGTCGTTCTCTTGTGCTTCCTGTAATTTAAGTTCTAAGCAAGTATTGCGTTCTTTAATAACTTTGTTTTCATCGTGGATCTTGTTCATGGTTTCTTCATAATTTTTAGTTGATTCTATAAGTATTTCCTCAATTTTTTGTTTCAATTTAGTAACTTGAAATTTATATTGCTGAAAATATTCCTTGTTTTTATATCTTTGTTAATTAGTAGAAATTAATTAATAAACTTTTACCTCATTTTCTTGTTTCATCTTCACAAAACAGTCCCTTTCTTTATTTAAATTATTTTCCACAGCTTTCTTGTCATGTTTCAATTCAATGATCTCTTTATTTAATTCACAGATCTTCTCGTCCAAACTCACATTTTTGTTTTTAAATGCAACTGCATCCTTATTCGAGAGAATGATTTCGGCATTTAAGTGTTTACTGCGTACATTCAGTTCAGCAACTTCTGCTTCCAGTTTCCTATTCTTCTGCTCTTCTATTTGTAACATTTTATCAATTTCTATTTTCTGTATACTCAATGCTTTAAATTTGTTTTCTAATGATTTATATTCACTTTTCTCTTTACGTAGTTCCTCTTGTAAATTTAAAATCTCATTCCTTGAATCTGATATCATTTTCTCCAGACGGGTTTCCAAACCTACCACACTTTTGCGATTAATTTGTTCAACTTTTTCAAGAGATACCTGAAAAGCAATTTGTTTCAATGGAGAGATTAATATTTAAATTTATTTTTTACTTTATGGGTGTTTTCTAGCTGTTTGTATAATTTTAATTCTTCCCGTAATGATTTAGCATCTTCAGCCAATCTACTGTTTTTATCTCTCTCTTGTTCCAATTCAAAGTTAATAACATCCAACTTTTGTTTCTCAGATGCTTCCCATTTAAGTTTCGCTGATTTAATTAATTCCAATGCTTGCCGCTCCAATTCGGATCTATCCTTCCTCTCAATTTCCAATGTTCTTTTCAGAGCCTAAAATAAAACACCATTGGTATGTACCAAAACATAACTATCATACGATCATACCGAAATTTCAGCAACATATTTAGCCATATCTTTTTCCAAGTTATACCGCACACCTTCGACGCTATTTAATTTCCGTTTAACATTATCTAAATTTTTCTCCATAGTTTCTCTTTCTCGTTGCCAGTCATTACATTTCATTAGTTTCTTCTGTAGATTATCCATTTCATTTTTCATATTATCAACAACACTATCACGAATATTGACAGTAGGGTACCGTTCATTAGTTCCATTAATCTCGTGCGTAAATGTGAAACCAATAAAAGGTAAATTTTTTCCTGAGAATTGCGTCTTCTTCTTGAAATTTTCAATGTTCGGTTGATTCTTTTTAACATGAACATCTGAGAAATTGCTTATATCTTCAATTGATGAAATTTTTGGCACATGTGGAGGTACTTGATTGTGCAAATTATTAAAATCCAAAGCTTTGAATATCGTATGATCAATAATTTTTGGATACACTAATCTTTTAGCATGATTTGTCACTAAAGCTTTCACAAA
Organism: Hololepta plana; assembly: GCA_963695495.1. Lineage (NCBI taxonomy): Eukaryota > Metazoa > Arthropoda > Insecta > Coleoptera > Histeridae > Hololepta > Hololepta plana. The sequence goes on along the minus strand of OY968831.1, from coordinate 12,982,278 downwards.
GGAAATATATGCTTGTGATAAGACAATATCCATTGGAAATTTCAAATGGTTAGAGTGGCTCATAATTTTTGCATATACTGTAGCTGTATTATTGCCAGTAAAAGGTGCATTTCCAACTACCAACTCATATGCTACTACACCTAATGACCAAAAATCACATGAAGTCTAAAAGCAAATGTATATAGTTAAAGATTACATTCCCTCTTATTCCAAATTATGCATACCCCATAGTTTACAGATTTTTGAGTTTTCCCATTCATACTTTCTAATACTTCAGGTGCAATGTAATCTGGAGTACCAACAGGTACTGGATTAGATAATAAACCGTTTGATAATTTTGCAGAAGAACCAAAATCTGCCAGTTTTATATGACCACATCGATCTAATAAAACATTTTCTGGTTTGATATCTCTATGAACATATCCCATTTGATGCAAATCATTTATGGCCATTATCTATAAGAACACAAAAAAAATCTATTACATTTTTAATCTTAAATGAATTTGTAATGCTTACCATTTCAGCTAAGTAAAAAGTAGCAGCACTCTCTGGTAATGTACCACCCTGTCTATATAACAACCCCAACAAATCACCACCTGGATGATATTCCATTACAAAATATAAATTGGCATTATCTTGAAATGCATATTGTAACTTTGTTATCCACGAGGACTCACTGAATGCCATTATGTTTCTTTCTTCATTAAATGCAACATTTCTCTCCTCCAGACTTCTATGCTTTTTAATTACTTTCATTGCATAAATATCACCTGTTTGTTTTTCTTTAATCATATGTACTTCGCCGAAATGTCCTCTGCCGATTACATTTTTTAATTCAAAATCCGAAATGTTTACTCTGGTTTGTTTAATGACTGATATAAATTTCTTATTCCCTTCAACAAAGGCTGCAATATTCTTATCCAAATTTTTTAAACATTCTGTATCACATTCATCATACAAAACTTGTAATGCATCCAGTAAACCTTCGCGAGTAAAAATTGGATGAAAAGTTTTACTTTTCCCTATTAGTTGGGTATTTAACTTTCCTATACGAACACTTATCGGTTCCTTAGATGTTTCCATTTTTCAAGTCTTATTTGCTAAAAAGTACTTCTACATTTAAACACTAAATGAAACAAACTCGAAGACTTAGTAAATGAGATGAAATAATGTCAATTACTCATTAATAAACATTAATAATCAAATCAAATAAACAACAACAAACTTTGCCACATTAAAACCGTTTAAAATATGATCGAGACTGAATCACGCACTCTTTACCGCAAATAACGAACACTAACGGTCATAAGACGAATTCTGCTATTGGTGCTTGCGGACCAAAACTTTTCATAAATGGTTAGTACTATTGGCTGCTTTTTGAATTCGACACATGCTATTTAAAGAACGTACAAATTTAAAATATCTTCCGCCAAAATGTTTTTGAATTAAATTAAATATTACTCCAGGATATGGAATTATATTGACCGCAATGTTTAAAAGTTTTTGCATAAAGTTTCGTATAATAGTTGTCTTTAACATTGAAACGTAAATAAACAATCATTCTTCTTCAAAGGGCGAGGATTATCGATCAAATTCTTGGTTCCATTACACGAAGGATACGTGCACGAAACACAATCTTCTTAAGTGAATTCGTAAAAAAAATTCTTTGATCAATACAAATATTTCGATTCGTAAAATTATAGCTGACATTGCCATAGTATGTAAATCGATTGTCGTTGCCATGCATGTCAACAATGTATAACCTGGCGGATATAAATTTGGTTCAAGAAGGTACATTTTCAGTCCTTCTAATGTCGATGAACTTTAAGTAATGGAAGATGGCAAGGAGAAAAGTATTCACCATACCGCAATAAAGATATGCGAAGATTTGCAATCGACTCCCGCTTACAAGTGTTTATACGAGGAAGTGCAGGCTAGTCGTTATTTATTCATTTTTGCCGTCACTTTCTCATTACATCTACATTTTGTAGTATGCTAATGCTATTAAATTGATTGTCAAACCTTTTTCTTTTATTTTTGGTTATAGTCATTCAATATTTCTTTAATTTAAAATTATTTAATTTTTGTTCAGAAATTAGTTGCGTCGCCGAGCGTAAAGTACGATGACTTTAAGGAAACTCTGTTGAAAGCGATGAAAGACAAAGGCTTGGAATCGGAGCTTCGAAATAACATATATTATTGGATACGGACGAAGAAAAAAGAGGCGAATCCTCAAATCGACGCGTTATTTTTCAAAAAAGCTCAAATACAATGGGACAAGAGGATACACAAATCGTTGAACTCGATGTGCAGCGAATTGGGCATGAATTTGGCGAAACTACGTTCGACGGCCGATAAGGAGGAACTGGAACAGAAATGGGGCGAATTAAGTAATTACGACGTAGGTGTGTATCCTTAGACGTTCAATCTTTGATATTTAACATGACGGTTCTCATTTAGATATTCATAAATATAGGCCGGTCTATTCGCCGAGGGATTTCCTAGACGTACTTTTAAATCTAAAAGGTCCAAATTATAAACCAAACGCGTAAGTTTGCGATGAATACGCAATCTTTCAATATTATTGAATCTCATAATTAAAATAATTTGCAGCAACGAGCCCCAATGGTGCTTCTCGTTTATTCCGTTGAAAGTGAAGGAGTATACGGAATTGAGGGCTTTGTATTCGGAATTGTCGCGTGGTGAGCAAATATTAGGTAGTAATTTAACGCAACAAACATTTGGAAATTTCAATTTCGAAATCGAAAAGATCCTTATCGGCGAAAAAGTCCTAGAAAAGAACTATGCGCCATTGGCACAGGAATATCTAAAGAAGGGTTGCCCGAGGTGCCTGAGAGCCAAAATTTGGACTTTGGTTTTGGGTGCGCACGTTAGACCCAACGTAAAATGTTTGAATTACAATTTAATTTTATTTACTTTTTCTGACTTTGTAGCATTACGATTACTTCAACAATTTGAAAAGTTTAGTTCTACATTACGATCTGATGATAGATAAATTGATTATAAAAGATATACACTTAACGGCATCAAATGATGATCAATACTTTGTTTTTGAAGACGTCTTGTATCAGGTAATTGTTCAAACTGTGCGTATTCGTAAACGAATTATTTTACAATAAACGTATGTCCAATTTGAAGGTGATGTTGTGCTTTTCAAGAGACAGCGAAATAATGAATTTGATACCGAGCCAGGCTTACATGCAGGTAACATTAAAAGGTAAACAAGTTGTACGTGATACGACTATGGTTTTTCCACCCAGCGGTGTCATCCCATTCCATGGGTTTACAATGTACGGTACGTTCAAACAGTATTAATTCATGAAAATCATAATTTGTTTTAACTCATCTCTTAATTAACTTGCAGCTGCGCCTATTTGTTACCTATTCCCCGATCCAGTTTCTCTGTACAACGTCTTTCGCGCTTTCTACGTCCGTTATTGGCATCGTTTGCACAGGGTCTGCGTACATTCGCAAGGCATCGTCTCGTTATGTTTGCTCTTCGAACATTTATTACAATGTTACGATCCAATTTTATGGTTTCACTTTAAAGAAATCGATGTGCCACCGTAAGTATAACGTTACGATTATGAGCGATTCTTGAAAAGAAAATTGCTTGTACTCGATTACAGGATAAAGGTAGTTTTTAAATGGATAATGAGAGCGTTCAGTGGATATCTACCTCCAGAACAATTATTACAATTGTGGGATCTAATACTGGGATACGATTCTTTAGAAATAATACCATTATTGTCAGTTGTCATACTTGTTTTTAGAAAGGATAACTTGTTAAAAGTAACGTCATTACAAAACATCGAAGCTGTGTTAGCTGATTTATCATCAATTGCTGTCATTCCCTTATTACAAATGGCTCTTATCAAATAATTATAATTAAATGATGTGCTACATACTGCCTCTGTTAAGTTTATAGTGTTTGTATTGTAAATTGTTTGTGTTATAATATACTGTTAAATAAACCTCATATTCTTATCATTAATTTATTACAAAGACAAAATTTTATAATATGCACATTTAAATCTTATGATGCAGGTTTTGTTGTTACAGTAGTTGCATGTTTCAAAACTTGTGGAACATGGAAAAAGTATAACATAAAACCAGCAGCTAACAGTGTATGACATCCAATAATACCCAGAATTAAAAACACCTTGTATTTTGATGGTTTCAGATAAGACATTAAAGTTAGCAATAATACATAGCCAGAAACACAGGCAGCTATTATAACTAAAAGCCACTGGAGCCAATTAATTTGTATAGTCCATAAAACTGAGACTGGTATGTAAATGAATAATGAATAACCATAAATGCATATTAGCTCTAACAATTTTGGATGGACAATTTCTTCCAATGAACTCAGTTCATTTTCTTTTGTGCTCCATCTAATTAAACCCCATAATCCAAATGGAACAAAGAGGACATATGTAAATATAGCTGAAGCTGCATATGACACTAAATGAAAATCATATTTCCAATGATATTGTTCATTTGCATGCTGCAAATAATTTGCTATATTTCCACTTATTGCTATTGTAAATATTAATGTTATGGCAATCCAAAATGGACCATACATGTCAGGTTTCCTTCGTATTTCATTTTTCATAAATGTTGTTTTATTTGGTAATAGTGATGATATTATTCGTCCTAAAACATCTTTGTCATCAACATCAAAGAACTGTTGATAGTATTGTAAGGTCCAAAAATTTGTATTTGCTGGAATTTCTAGAAACAAAAGAAACCGTTAAATAACGATTACACTTCCATTGAATATTCTTACCTTCATTAACATTATTTTCACCTTCAAGTGTAACATTTATGCCAAATGAGTTATTTTCTTCTTTAGTGGTTTTATTTTCAGTAAACAAATTCGATTTACTCATATCCACAGCATCACTATGCGTTGTAGGATAATCGTGGAATGATAATAAGTCGTCAGTGGCCACTTCAGTTAAATTGGACATAATTAATCACAATTTTATGATTAACAAGCAAAAGCATCTGCACCAATACTTAATAAATAAATATTTTGAAAAATGACAAGTGGCAGAATTTACCAGGCAACTGGTTATATACTTCAGGATAATCTATGGATGATAAAACATATGATGAATGAAAATAATTCTAGTTTGCGCATGACGTATTTTTGAATAATCAAAGATTTATTTTAAAAGTAAACGTATATTTTGGAATATATGTCCAAATACTATCTTTGTATAAAGTATACATTTTTAATCAAATACTTTAGAATACCTTCTTTGCTCAAAATGGAATTCAACACTCTGGATATCAAACATTTTATTACAACTACAGAAGATAAAATGATCAACCTAAAAACCATGATGCAGTTACTTGGATTGGGAAAAACGAATAAATGTGAAGCCACTAAGAAATTGGTAAAATTATGCACATTAGCTGAAGAAGTAGTGAACTGTTTTGAGCAATTGACAGAAATGAAGAATGATCTCAATGTTTTAAATGGGGATCTAGAGGTATAATAATAGTATTGTATCATAGGTAATAGCTAGCTTTTGAAACGGAATGAAAATTGAACTTGTCTGTTACAGATAAGATCAGAATTGTGCAACCAGTATATTGATGATTTATCTACATATTTGGAAAACAATGTGCAGGTTGAGAGTTCAAATAATTCCAGTTACTCAGCTGTTCAAACCAGCAACGAAATTGAACATCAAGGTTTAACTAAAGATGCAACAAAACTGTCTTACCATCCACCACTATACAGACCTAAATTATTAGTATTTGATTTAGAAGAAATAACACAAAATGAGTTTATGTCTGTTCCCAGGTCTTTAAAGAAATTTCAAATCATATTCATGTGTTATTATGATTTATAATTTTAGGTACTTGATTGGATCACTAACATTAAGGCAAGCCAACACATTCATTCAGTATTTCAATAAAATTGTTACAAACAAATATACAGTAAGGGAAAAATCAGTAGGTTACATAGAGCCTGAGTTGAAAAGTAATATAATGAATTTATGAAATATTCCTACTAATAAAATAATATTGAATTTGTAGAGGTAACATTCTTAACTGAAAGTGATTTATATAGAGAGAAGCAGAACTGTTTATCAAAGATTGACGAAAAGATTCTAAATGTCTTATGTCAATTGAAAAAGTTATCACTGAGAAGGATCAAAACATTTGGTAAATTTCAAAGGGCTTATGTGATCTTAAAATGACAAAGCTACATTGAAAAGTAACTGAATCAACACTGGATACTGGTTGAATTGTCCTAAGAACACAGACCACCCATTAGGGACAGCAATATCAAGAGAAAATGACAAAGGATGATATGCATCTGAATTTAAACTTCTAATATAATTTATAATATTCGTTTAAAATATAAACAAAGTAATTTTGGAATATAGAATTTTCGTAAATATAAGAATTCATTCAAAATTATGCAACTATCAAATATTTATCAAAACAATGTTATACTTTATCAACGTTCCTCAAAGTTTATTTCTTCAAAATTGGAGACGTAAATTCTCAATTTATACACAATTTAGACACTCATGCTAAACTAAAAAACATTAAACTTCGGACATTTTTTGATATGTCATCAAAATTTCAATCACAACTAATATTAATATTAAATTACTATTTGTCTATAAAAAAAGTTCGAATACTGCCGAAAAAACATGGACTTTATTACAATTTACAAGCAAGATTTCCAGAAAAAACCATACAAGTATAAATCAGAACAACCACATTAAGTAAAATAATAATTTGAAATGCAGGAAAACTGAACCCTGTTCTGGTCAACAACAGTTCCCAGATCCTCTAGGAGAGCCTTACAAACAGTATTTATCGCTTACGAAAGATTGTATCGAACCATTAGAAGCCGTCGATGATTACTCAAAGAAGGTTCTATTATTATAGGAAGAGCTAAAAGAATTTATTTAAAAAATATTTTTTACTATTTAGTTTATGGAGGAACATAAAAAAGTTGCCAACATTTATTTCAAGGATCCAATAGACAAAGAATGTATCGATAACAGTTTTAGATCCTCGTTTAACACTTCCTACCAAACAGATTTTGGTGCAAATGGTAAACGCGTCGTAAATATAAATGTTAATGTATGTAATAACACTTTGGTTTTCGCACAGTACAAGATAAGGATCCGAGAAAAATTAAAAGCGAAATCAAATTGCCCGAAGGCTGGAACATACCGTTAACATCACAGAAAATCGATTATAGAAATCCATGCTTTTTAAATGAGAACGCCTTGAAAGAAGCTGCAGGGAGCAGCATCAAACCGATATCGAATATAGGTTTAACTGGAGCATTTTTCATTCTGTTGCATATTAAATTTCAATCATACATGTGTTTTAGGCAAACTAACGACTGCAGTTAAAATCGATCCAGACCAAACGACATATCAAGAGCATATATCGCAACTAGGAGGAATGATTGTAGAGAAACAACTTCATGGAAAGATCATATATCCTCAATGCTCTTGTGCTAAACACAATTTAATTACAGAGAATTAATTCGACATTTGATTAAATATAGAGGTATATTGAACAATGAGATATGCTCATTTGCCCAGCTTCCACGATATGTTTTTAATTCCGTGAAAAGCTCTCTTCAAATTACCACTATCTGCCCATTCCGAATTTAAGTAGCTATCGTCATCATCCTTATTCAGCTTTTTCAGTTCTTCTTGCCTTCTATAAGCATGTAACATCATTTCTTTTCTTTGTTCTTCGGTGAATACGGGTTCTCTGGCAGGAACACCTTGGCCACGTTTAGACAATTTAAGAATCACCTACAATTGTCATTCATAATTTGTACTTTTATATCTAATCACATTATTTTTACTTACTTTACAATTTTCGACCTTTCCAACGTAATCGCGAATGATTTTGTTCTCCCTGTACATTTCTTTGCCGCAGAACCATAGTTGTGCAGAAGCTGGATCGATGACATCAAGAGACGCTTGTGTGCCAGATAAATCCTCAACATTTTCGAACTCCATTCTAATAACATCGTGTGGCGGTAATTTCATCGGATATGCAATAGTAATCGCTCCTTTCAGCAAATCTATTGCTTCCTTAATTGTTTTCAATGTAATCACCTTTCCTTGTATTACCAAATCCTTTGATATCAAATCTTTAGCTTCCTTCGCGGTATTTCTTAAAACCTTTTGCATTTCTTTGCTAGGCTGTTTACCGTTGCGCCTTCCGATTGGATCCTTATTTTCAGTAAATCCACCACTCGGTATACATTTATCACCCCAGTGATCAACTAATTTCATTTCTTCTACTTGTTCCTCAGTTAAGCCCAGTATTTCTGGTGGATACATTGTTCCATGTTCGGCTAATTCTTCTATTTCTGCACAAATACGTTGGATCTTTAATCTTCCATTATATATTGATGTAATGTTTGCTGTTAGATCTTCAACAGTTGTATTTAATGTCGTTTCGTGCAAAAATTGACTTTGGTCTTTGTGCTTTACATGAATCAAAACCATTTTTACAAGACTTTTGGACTGCGTCCTTCAACTAGCGAAGCTTCTCGACAAATTATTGATTAAACAAACCATGGAAATTTTGTGGATCAACAAACTCCTAATTATTACTAAATAAATATATCCTTGATCCAAGTATTTTGGGTGATATAAGGAAATAAAATGTCTATTTTTGAAACATTTATAATACCTAAATGTAGAAGTTCATCAGGATTATGATCCAAAAATATATGATCAAAATTTCGAAGATGCTTACAGTTACCATAAAATAAAAATTTGTTATTGAATTAATTTATTTTGCAATGAAATACTGCAAAGTGAAAATATAAATATTATGTATGGAAATAAATTACTTCATATAATTTAATCTAACAGATTTTCTTGTATGCTGCATCTCATGATACTTATAATCTAGTTCATCTGGATTCCATGCCAAATACATGTATAATGATACAATTATACCCAACTGGATTCTATCTAAACTAAAACAGACATAAATACAGAATGTAAGATAACAAATATTAATAATCATAATGCACATACGTCATTACTGGCAAACACCAAAATAATATTATAAAGGAGATGAAACTTGGATGTCTCATATGTGCATAAAATCTTTGCAATTCCATACTCTTATATGAATTTGGATTAGGCAAATTTTGTATGCTGTAGTATATCTACAAAACAAGAATCAATTACATCATTTTGCTGCACTAAAATATTGTAGTTTACTTGTTTGATCCCCAATAGTTCATTAACATCCATACAAATTGTTCCCACGTATATAATAATCCATGCAAACAAATGCATTAAAACATAAAATAACCATATAGGAGTACTACTTAAATCCAATTTCCATAAATATATATCAGGTATTGAAGACCAATAGTTAACCAAAAGTAGTAATGCTAAGCTTGTACATGTTACATATATACTTCTTTGTATATCAGTTAAATGTAATGTGTGAAATGCATTTTTAATTCTTATATCAGCCATAAAAGAATGTTGTAGTACAAATACTGATATTAAACTCATATTTTTTAATAAAGACCATGATGTCGTAATCCACCATTCTTAAAAAGAGAAATAAATAACGTCAATACAATTGCAATATGAACTTATTATATAAATTGATATACCTGACTCTTTGGAATTCGCGTTTACATCTTTCACCGTGAAGTAATCTGGGTCAGATAGAAACTGCATAAACAAAATCACAGTGTAGAATGTTACAATCAAACTGAAACTGCTGAGAATTATTTTGATGCTGTTTTTGATTAAATCCATGTTTGTCAGATCGATTCTTCTTTAATTAAATTTAAGTTTCATTCTGCTACGTTTACCTCCCACAGTATTTGAATGCTAAAAAAATACAAACTAGTAATTACGTCACGTGTATTCCAATAGTAGACGTAGTGCTATAAATATAATGTTTGTAATACTTTTTCCTCATTTTAATTAATTGTTTATGAATTTATGCAGACTAATATCATATGTAGATATTCAAATTCAAATTGATAAATAATTCATTTCATTTATCTTCCTGTTATCCTCAAAAGATTATTGGTAAATATAGTTAAAATGTTAATAAACCATCTTATTTTTCAACTTCTTGTAAAATATTGTTATAACAAGCTAAATTGTCATCTATCTTTTCTTATATATAATCTGACATAGACATGTCCATTTTAATTAAATCCTATTTTAGCTTTTATAAGGTCATTTTCTTTTTGAAAAAGAATTATTTTAAACGGGTATGCTATGAAAATGATATTGAAACACTGAAATCGAATTAATACTTATTCAAATAAGAACATTTTTGAATTATTCCAAACATTCATAGTTTCTTCTAATACGTTTTTGAAATAATCTTGTATGCAACAAAAAGCTGTTGCAGATCTTCGGTAAAACTCGTTTTGCAAAATCTCCACCTAAGAATGTTCATTGGTTGTATAAAATCAATTTGAATAATGTCAGTTTTAAAATGTCCGTTAAGTATTTGCTATGTGCTTGTGATTGATGTCGTGAAACTTGTGTTTTTAGTTTCGTTTATATTCTAAAAATAATAACGCCCGTTTTTATAGTTTTAAAATAAGCGACTAATAATCATAAAAATAATTAACGTAAATCGAAATTGATTGGGAACTAAATTAGGTTCAAAAGTAGAAGGGGTTTATAAGAACGGCCATTTATGTCTGATGTCTTTCGATGCCTTTTATTCGTTAAAGAATTAAGGTTTCATTAGAAATTTCGAGTGTTTTTAGATTATTTCATTCAAATTGAATACGTTTAATTGACTTTAAGCAATTTTTACACGCTGTCATATAGAATTTACATGTAAGTTTTCACATTTCTATTAAACATAGTGCTGTACATGATTCATTTTTAATTCCATTTATAGATATTTCACATTGATATATTTTTTTCTCCCTTATATATAGTAGGTGTACCTGCATTGCTTTTTCTGCATAGAATTTTATATATTTAAATCAAAATGGAAGATGATGAATATAGAAAATTACCACCGGAAGAAAAGTGTGTACATAAGCTGTGGAAAGCTAGATTATGTGGCTATGAAGAAGTAACAAAGTTATTTCAACAAATTGATGATGATAAATCACCTGAATTCTCCAAATATTTGGGACTGATCAAAAATTTTGTAAATGATAGTAATGCTGCAGCACAAGAAAAAGGATTAGAAGCCACATTAGCATTTGTTGAAAATTATGCTCATGCAGGTAAAACTGTTGGCGAAGTGGTTTCTTGCATTGTTAAGAAGTGCATTGCTGCCAGCAAGACAAGAACTCGAGAACTTTCACTGCAAATCATACTGATGTATGTTGAGATTGAAAAGCAAGATGTTGTTATGGAAGAGTTAATAAAAGGGATGGACTTAAAAAATCCCAAAATAGTATGTGGCTGTATAAGTGCATGTACAACATCATTGAGAGAATTTGGCAGTAAAGTTATTGCAGTTAAACCATTGGTGAAGAAAATATCAACTTTGTTTGCTGACAGAGATAAAGGTGTACGTGATGAAGGTCGTGCTTTAGTTATCGAAATTTATAAATGGATTGGACCAGCCATAAAGTAAATTAAAAACCCTATATTTTATTGTTGTTACTAGTCTCATATGTATGTATTTTCTAGAGCACAATTAGGCAGTTTACAACCAGTACAACTGACTGAACTTGAAATAGAATTCTCAAAAATTGATGGGCAAAAAGCCATCCCAACACGTTTCATAAGATCTGAACAGGCCAAAAAGGCAGTAATGGCCATTCAAAATACCGAAATAGCAGGTAATTTCCAGTTGTATATAAATTTGAGTGTCTTATACATGTAAACTATTTTAGATGAAAATGAAGATGATGAATGTGATGGTCCACCAGTGGTAGATGCGTATGATTTAGCAGACCCTGTTGATATTTTGTCAAAATTACCAAAGGATTTCTATGAAAAACTGGAATCCAAGAAATGGCAAGAAAGAAAAGAGGTTCTAGAAAACCTAGAGACACTCCTGAAAACTCCGAAATTGGAGAATGGTGACTATGGTGATTTAGTAAGAGCCCTTAGAAAGGTATGTCTGAGAATATTGTACATAACTGCACAGCAAATGGTTTGTGGATGCTTTTAGGTAATACAAAAGGATAGTAACATAATATGTGTCACCTTCGCTGGAAAATGCACATTTTTGCTTGCTAGTGGATTAAAGAAAAGGTTTCAAACTTATTCATCTGCATGTATTTCGCCCATTTTAGAGAAGTTTAAAGAGAAAAAGCAGACTGTGGTTACAGTCATGAGGGACGCTATAGACGCAATTTATTTAACGGTAATTACTATTAAATTATTATGAATGTGAGTCAGAAAGTGAATTATTGATTCCAATCATTAACTCAGTTAATCATGTAGACATCAATGATCTAATTTCTATTAAATCGTTGTTGATTGTCGTTGGTAAGCGGAACAACATAAATCTTAAACAAGAATGATTACTATCATAAATTTTTACATTATGTTAATTAATCAAATGCTAACTTTATAAACTTCTTAAATATAGACATCTCTTGATTCGATTTTGGAAGATGTGCTGGAGGCGTTGGGCAATAAAAATCCATCTGTTAAGTCTGAAACTGCTCTATTTTTAGCAAGAGCCTTTACTAAAACCCAACCAGCTTTAATTAACAAAAAATTATTGAAAGCCATTTGTGCTGGACTATTGAAAATAATATCAGAATCAGGTAATTGAAATATCTTTTGAAATAATTGAAGTTCACTGGAATATGATTGTAGATCCAACGGTAAGAGATAGTACATCTGAAGCTTTGGGTACATTAATGAAATTATTGGGAGAAAAAGCCGTTATGCCATTTTTAGTTGAAATCGAAAAAGATAATATAAAAATGACACGAATAAAGGAATTTTGCGAAAAAGCCGTCATAATTGTAAAAACAACCACAGCAAAGAAAGAAAGACCTGCAACTGCACCAATTGCTAAAGTAGTATCAGAACAAGTTTCGAGAGCTGCAGCCGCACCACCAAAAACAACTAAACGTTCTGCCAGTGGTAAATATTTTAACAGTAGTATACATTCAATTAAGTAACATTAATAATTACAGCATCTAAGAAGAAACAAGCTACCATCTCTTCAGGTACTGCTACTATTGTTAAAGGAAAAGCTAAAGCAAAAGTGGTTTCACAATTGGAGAGAGAATTAAGTGATGAGGAAGTCCAAGAAAAAGTTGAAGCTATTTTTCAACCAAGTATCATCAATTCGTTAGTTGATGGCAATTGGAAAATTAGGTAATAAAAGTGTTGTCAAAGGCTTTTTTTATTGTTAGTAATCGTACTTTTTTTTATAGATTGGAAGGTGTACAGAATGTTTTGATTGCTATTCAAGAATTAGATGCCTCTTCAATACCTACACAAGCAGTGGTAAAGCTAATAAACAGAAAACCTGGTCTGAAGGATACAAATTTCCAAGTATTGAATGTCCGTCTTGATGTAGTTAAATATTTAGCAGAAAATTGTACATTCACTGTGTAAGTTTTTCTACAAACAAGAATTAGGAATGTATCATACTTGTTATTTTTGTTATAGGACCACTGCAGATACTTGTTTGAACGACATCAGTGAAAAATTGGGTGACCCTAAAAGTGGTTTGAAAGCGGCAGATACGTTAACAGCAGTTGCAGAAGCAGTTACGCTAAATCATGTCTCATTGCAAGTTGTTGATTTTGCACTTGGACAAAAGAGTCCAAAAGTAATGCAAGAAGCATTTGTGTGGTTATCAAGCGCAATAAAAGAGTTTGGTTTCTTGTAAGTAAACAATTCATCAAGTAACACTGTACTCTACATTTAAACTTTATAGAAACCTGAATGCGAAAGTGCTTATTGAAAGTTCGAAGAAAGCACTCGCCTCAACTAATCCAGCAGTGAGGACGTCCGCTATAAAGTTTCTAGGAGTTTTGTACATGTACATGGGTCCTACTCTACATATGTTTTTTGATAATGAGAAACCAGTATTACGCGATCAAATCATCGTCGAATTTAATAAATATGAAAATATTAAACCACCAATTCCGACAAGAGGTTAATAAAAAATTCGATAATAATGTTCCCATTTATAATCAATTACTACTAATTTTTAGGAATTGTGAAATCAGACAGCGCCAGTAGTTTTAATGAAGACGTGGATGAGAGTGCTGAAACACCTGCAGTGAATGTACAGGATTTGCTGCCCAGAATTGATATTAGCAATCAAATTACAGAAACTTTGATAACTGAATTATCAGATAAAAATTGGAAAGTTCGAAATGAAGCACTGACGAGGATTAATAGTATTCTATCGGAAAGCAAGTTGATTAAGCCTAATCTTGCAGATCTTCCACAAGCATTAGCACCACGATTAGTAGATAGCAATACGAAAATTGCTCAAACCGCCATAGTAATATGTGAGAATTTGGCTAATGCAATGGGACCGCCATGTAAACAACATATAAGAGCATTCTTTCCTGGATTATTACAAGGTAAGCAGTTATTTAATTTATAAGTGTTTTGCATTCACATTATTGCATTTAGGTTTAGGAGATAGTAAAGCTTGGATTCGAACAGCTGCCATTACTACAATAAATGCGTTTGGAGATCAATGTGGCTATAAGGAATTTTTTGATGGTGAAATGATATTTGATGGCCTTAAATTGGGATCACCTACTTTAAGAACCGAATTGTGGATTTGGTTGGCTGACAAATTGCCGAAGTGTAAATATATCAAAATTCGTATAATGTATACTCTATTCCTAAAATTTTCAGTGAAGTCCGTACCTAAGGAAGAACTAATGATTTGTATACCGTTTTTGTATACCAACTTAGAGGACAGAAATGCCGACGTGCGAAAGAATGCACAGGAAGCGGTCCTAGGATTTATGATTCATTTAGGGTATGAGTGTATGCTGAAGCAAACTGAAAAATTAAAGGTATTATATATTAAACTTAAAGGAATTTTGGCAATTTTCATTATTTGATCAATTTAAGCCTGGTTCTAAGAATGTTATCATGGGTATCTTAGAGAAGGTACGTCCAAATTTGCCTGTTAAACCATTACCACCAAAGAAATCTAACTCGCTTGATAATAAGGAAGATAAGGTAGTTAGAGGTACAAAACCAGTTGCTACTTCAAAGAATGCTGTTAAACCAAAGGTAGAGCAATGCGTGTTGTCAAATTTAATTTTGCAGGATTGTTAGATTTTAATTTTGTTTAGGCCCAAACGACTAACAAACCGTCGAACCGCAAAAAGGACGAGGACGTGGACACATCGCCATTGTTAGCAGTTAACAATTTGAAACAGCAAAGGAGTATTGACGAGTCTAAAATGAAAGTACTAAAATGGAACTTCACAACTCCACGCGAGGAGTTTGTCGATTTGCTTAAAGAGCAAATGACGACCGCAAATGTTAATAAATCTCTAATTCAAAACATGTTCCATTCAGATTTCCGGTAAGCGTACACTTAAGTTAATTCAATTGTACTTACTTTATCATTTCTAGCTATCACATAAAAGCGATAGAATCATTAATGGAAGATCTGCCTAAAAATGAAGATGCCTTAGCTGACAATTTAGATTTAATTTTAAAATGGCTCACGCTAAGGTTCTTCGATACAAATCCATCAGTATTATTAAAAGGACTAGAATATTTACATTCGGTTTTTAACATGTTAACTGAAAAAGAATATAAGATGCCGGACACGGAAGCGGCTGCTTTTATCCCGTATCTCATAACTAAAATCGGCGACCCCAAAGACTCTGTAAGGAATGGTGTTCGTTCGTTATTCAAACAGTTATGGACGGTATATTCCATTAACAAAATTTTCTCATATTTAATGGACGGTTTAAAATCGAAGAATGCTAGACAACGAGCTGAATGTCTTGATGTTATGGGCTTAATTATTGATACATTTGGTACTGCTATCATCATTTTTAAATATGTTAATTATTATATGTTTTCCTATTTAAAGGTCTGAGTGTGTGCCTGCCTAATCCAAATGTTTGCTTGAAGGAAATAGCAAAACAAATCTCCGACAGAGACAATGGTGTAAGAAATGCAGCATTAAACTGCTTGGTGCTAGTTTATTACATTGAAAATGAGAAAGTTTACAAAATGATAGGAAATGTTAGGAAATATTATCAAATATTTTTCAAATAATTTAACATTACTCTTTTCGCCAGATTTCTGCAAAGGACATGTCACTTTTAGAGGAAAGGATCAAACGAGCTAGTAAACGTCCTCCAAATATTACGAAACTTGAACCTGTGACTGTTCCTCTCATTGCTGGTCAACCGATCAATGTGCAAGAAACCATAGTCACATCCTCTGACAATGTTGTGAGAACCGACGAAGATAGCGATACCGATGACCTACCGGAAGTAGTGTACGTTTGATTATGGAATTTTTTTCAACATAATCATGAATTTAACTTATTTAGATTACCGCGACAAGTAATACAGGAGCATGAACCGGAAGCAGAAGGACCGTTCCAATTAGATGCCAATTTTATAAATGCTTTAGATGAAATGTGTGTGAAGCCGGTGGCTTCCAATTTAGAAAGATTCGATTTGGACTTTTTGAAAGAAGAAATAAAAATTCCAACGGCAGAAGAAGTTAAATCAAGGTACACTTTCTCTAATTTTATTTGGTTGCCGTAATTATTAATTTTATCATTATCACCTGAAGGGTCATAGATTTGACGCCGCCTAAACCAATATTACCAAAGCAAATGTTTCATCGAAGTCCATTAGGCAGCAGAGTTTCTAGTTCGAAATCGCCAGATATGGTTGTTGAGAAAACTATTAATTCAATTGCGTCATCAGACTTTAACGTGGCGGTGCAGGTAAGGCATATCACAACTTGTATGTCTGCATCGCCAAGTCCTTTTTCTTTTAGGGTTGCGAACAGATGATGTTATTAACAACTCAAAGGGAAGCAATTTCAGATTACGAGAACGAGTTAATGTTTGCCATATCATCACAATTAAGCAATCTGCGTAATAAAGACCCACGTATAGAACCAAAGGTTTCCACCGTGTACAGAAACATTTTTACTCTGATAGATTATGTATTGCAATGAAATCAGTAATTTGATGTATAGTACTTTATAATTTACCTTCTTTTTTTTTTTAGTTTTATGCGAACAAGAATTTTGGCCGCAAATTAAGCGCTGATGCAATCAAGAGTATTATAAAGCAGTTGCTATGGGAGTTGGGCGAAGGAAAATTTGCAATGATGGCCAATGGTGATAGTTACATCAAAGTTGCAAACATACAATGTGTAAAAATTATAGAAAAGTCGGATCCCACCAATGTTTTATGGTATTTTATGATATTTAAATTTGTTTTATCATTACTCTAATTTTCGTTTCTAGCGGTGTCTTGAGTCTCTTTCATGAGTTTATTCAAACAAATCCTAGTTCCCGTTTGGTTGATCTTGTCATGAAAACGTTGTGGAGAATTATAAGGCTAATGCCACCATGGGCAAATGATATCAATTATGACAAGGTCTTATTACAAGTGCATAATTTCCTGAAAGATTATCCTAGCAGTTGGTGGAAAGATAAAAATGATACTCCGTTAAGAACGATCAAAACTATAGTACATACATTAACAAAAATGAAAGGTGATTCAATTATGACACATTTATGTAAGATTCCTAATTTAAAAGAGTCGGAGATCGAAGTTTACATTTTACGTGTACTTAGGGTATGTTTTTATTGTGCCGAAGTCGAATAATATTTTATAAATTCTTTAAATTATTTCTAGACACTAAAGTTAGACGAAGTGAAGCAAGTACCATTGAAGTCAGATTCCAGAAAATCATTATCAAGAATTATTCATACACATCTTACAGACATTTTTCAGAAAATTGGTAACAAAGAGGAAACTGATGAAGGACTTAATTTGCTGTACGATTTCTTACAAGAGCACCCGGAAGCTGATATCGATCCTTTTATTAGACGATCAAGTCCATTTTTTCAGGATTATATTGAGAATAATTTAAAGGAAATCGAAAATGCCAGAAAATTGGCCAGTAGTAAAGATATTAGTAATATTTGTTTGATTTCATTTTAAAATTGTTTCCATTTCAGTTAAAGCAAGCGAGAGTAAAATTACAACAACGGCCACATTAGGTTCGGCTCCGTCGGTAGTAAATAGTTCGGTTTCGCCAACTAATAGCAATGACGCTAATACAAGGAATCCTAAGTATTGGATGGAAAGACTGAAAATGTGGCAACAGTTGTGGAATGACAAATTAATTGCAGAGTAGATGTTAACGGCTAATTCGAGAAAATAACATTGTCTAGAATCTCAATTTAGATTTTCTCCTTAGATATGTAAATAATAGATAAAAGCGATCTACTCTTACTCTACAAGTTGAATTTTAACAAGTTGTGGTTAGCAGGTTGATTTCATGGCCATTTCATCTATTTATTTCATTAACTAATGTTACGTTATATGATACTACATATTATAATTTCTTTTTAACTTTTTTTAATATAACTTACAATTAGTTGTTATGAGTAATAAATTTCGTTTTGAATTTTTAATTATTTTCGATGTTTTTGTTTAATTTTCTACTTTTTAATGAATATAAACAAAGAGAATAATATATTTTATATAGTTCTTTGTAGTGTATTCGGCATAAATAATAAATACATAATAATAAGCTGAAACTGATTGAAAATTATTAAACAGAAACTTTTTTAATTCGTTTAGCAATTGGTGCCGGAAATAAAACACAGTATTATTAATAGTTGCTGTATTAATATGTTTCTTTGACTTTCACGCACAATTAATGGAATCATAATAACATTGATTATAAATACATATTGGATATAATAAACTTAAATATTAACAAATAAATATACATAAAAATTTATATACAATAAAATCTAAAAGCACATTCGTAACAGGTAAAAACTAAAAAGTATATTTACAAAGTGTACAATTTTGGAACAAAAATGGCACATAATGATATAATGAACTAAAGTATGAATAATAAATAGAATATAGGTAATAATTAACAATAAAAGTATAGCAATAATTAAATTCAACGAGGACTATTCTTTTATCTCCGTCCGATTATTTGGCAAACGTCAATCTATCTTAGTTTTTTTGTACATTTTAATTCGTTTGATTAATGTTACACTTATGTATTTTCATTTTGAATCGAGTCTAAATTCTTTTTCTAATATTTAGAATCGTATTATATAAAAGTACAAAATTTTAGGAATGCGCGCTAAAAAGTGCTATTTTATTACTAACGGACACGTTATTAAATAAATACGTAGAAATCCCTATTAAAAAATTGCTCCCTGATATTTGTACAATCAATTCGGATTACAAAATTTTTCTTCGTCATTAAATTACTAGAAAATTTAAACAAAAAACGCTACAAATAAATCACTTAAAATTATATCAAAATACTAAATCTAATTTGATATGATTACAGACTAGGAGAAAGTTTTATGCTTATCCTTATATTGATAATGAATTAAAATACTCATTTCGTTAAAGAGGATAAATATAAAAGGTATGGCAAAGAAATAGCTTGTTATGAAATTGCTTGAGCAATCAGGAAAATTTATTGCATCAAAAGCATTTTCTTAAAATTCCATTTTCAACTAATCAACATTTAGGAAGACACTCGTTCTAAATTAGATTGAGCTACGAAATGAATTGTTCGCGTTTCACTTTAGTATTTTGTGGAATGAATTTTGAAATATTCATAATAAGAAGCAGACATAATAATTAATTATTATTGCAATGTTATTACTATAAATTGGATAAAACCTCCATAAAAACCTTGTTGTTCAACGATAAATGTATCGTCACAACATTAATTTTACATTGAAATAGGATTGTACTTTTATATTGAGACTAATCAATTTCATTCATAAATTAATTGACGAATAAATATTTATAAATGTATATAGGATATATAAATGTTTATAATGTAATGTGTTTAAAAAGTTTTTCTTCTTTTCTAGGATTTCGTTTCAGTCTTACTCAATTACAATAATGAAGTCTCACAAAATATATGTAGTATGTATGTAGGTACGTTAATTTTCTATTTTTTCAATTCTAATGTGTATATATGGGCGCCTTTTCGTTTTAGAAAAAAAATTTGTTCTGGATGGGTCTCATAATTTTGAACATCGTTATCGAGCAGGACAAATTCCTCTATACGTAATATACCGATTCTAATAATCACTACAAATCCGTTACCGATAAAAAATACAAATTCCCTGATATTGCTACGAAAGCTTTGTAATTCATTCGGACAAATTTCTTTATAACGCTTATTATAGTTTACCTCATCATCGTCTACATGTAGGTCGGTTTCATTTTGTACGCCCGTTTCCAAATCTCGCAAAGACACACGGTCGAATGGAACCGATAGAAGATGGCCAACGGCATCGACACGTGCGTGATAATCGTCCAGGCCCATAGGCCGTAGAAATGCAATTGGATCGGATGCGATTCCGCACGCGACTTCTCCAACGTATTGATCGCCCACATGGCCAAGTTCGTCACCAGCAAAAATGTCACGATCTCTCGCGCCGGCTTCTTGCGAATTTGCTCCTGAGTGACGCACGATCGCCGCGACGCGTCCAATATGAATATCGTTTGACACGTGGTCTGCAAGAGGGACATTAGCGCCGTGACGAGCACCAACACCGTGTTCCGCTCGATCGTGAATTGGCCGCCGATGATCGTGAACGTGCTATAAATGAACATGCCAGTTTGCGCGCCGACCAACAGTATGTTGTCCAATTGTAAATTGCGCGAGCCGTCGTACTTTAATTGTCTCACCTGCCACATGCCGAGCAACGTCGCCAACGTGGTCAGACCGTACAGCACCAATTCGCAAATGTTCACCTCGATGACGGCCAGACCGACGAATTCCGCGCGGGAAATCAGCACGAAGAACAGTATGAGCGAAATGATCGTCAGCACCAGTAGCAAGATGCCGACGAAGAGGCCTTTGTGCGCTCTCGCGCAATCGACCGAATAATGGTGCGGACTCCGTTTGTACGCGTTGTACTCGTTCTTGTTCTTCAGCTGATTGTTGCCGCCGGGTTGCGGCAATTTGGAGATGTTCCGCCACATGACGTACAGTATGGCGGCGCATATTAGACTGTACTCGATGGTGCAGGGAAACAGGAACGGCGACGCGTCTTGTACAAGTGATCCGATTATGTTCGTTCGGCGGCACTCGTACAAATGATGCGGCCCTTTCAAGCCTCGCGCGACGATATGATGATATCCGTGAGCCTCGGCCGGATGCTCGGGCAGCACCATCGGCAGACCCAAGATGTTCTTGTGCGGTATCCGATGCGATATTCGAAGCGAATTGTTTTCTGGATTGTAGAACGTTAAGATCTCGTGTTTGGTCTCCTGCACGAGTACGGACAACCACACGGACAAATTCGTACCGATCATGTGCATCAATCCGAATCTGGCGGTCACTTTGTGTCTGTAGACGCGCATTTGCTGAAATGTTACCAAATATTAACGGTTGAAGGTTTAAATCAAAGACGATGATTAATTTTAAGTTATACAGTCAAACCTCGGTTCGCGTACTTACTTCGTTCGTTAATCGAAAGCATTTTTATAATAATTGGAGTTATTTATTGATTAAACTTTCAATAAACTATCCAAGGATCAAAGCAAATATTTTGTCTGATCGGACACTTGGCCACATATTTTGCAAATCTCTGCTCGAATATTTTGTTCGTCATCCGAAGTTTGACTGCACTGTTAAATAGCGTACCTCATTGTTCAAGAATATAAAATACATTTGTATAAAAATGAAAATCATTCTGGTAGCCGGCGTTAAAGCTAAGAATATGTTATGGCATTTGGTGTTCCTCTCCAATTCGAAATATTGACCAAATTCCAATCCGGAATAGATCATACTGCCAATACCGAAAGCTATTCATCGATCAAAATGAAATCAGTTAGATTACCGAATACAAACTGTGTTGCATAATAAATAATTTACCGACTGCCCCCATTCTCAAGTAGAAGCTGCCGTAATTTTTTTGTTTCGGAATCGCTGATTGCAAGGAACCTTTTCTGGGTCGATACGATTCGGAACTCGCCGTGTCTGCGCTTGTCTCTCCCGTATTCTCATCGGATTCCTCGTCTATTATGCTTTCGTCTCGGTCCTTGGACGATTCTACAAATGATGGATACGTATTAAGAAAATACAGTTAAGCAATTAATTAGACCAAACAAAAACACGTTTTAATTAACGGTAACTAATTCAATTCGCTTGGCAGAGTAATCATGTGAAGATTGTTTTGATGTTAATATAAAGGCAACAGTTAATGAAAAATATTTGCTAATTATAAATACTGATACAGAAGAAAGTTGCTTCAGTCTTGCAGAATTGATTTTTTTCTGGCCCGAATTTATTTTAAATGTTGCAATAAGAAAAGTTTGGAAAATAAAAGTAACATAAAAAGCGACTTCCTCCCGAAACTTTTCCAATGCACTCGCTTCGTATTCAATTTCATCAGAAAGTAATTTCTGCGATGGCTTTCTCCCTCTCGCACTTTTCCCGTACTTGTTCGAAAGTAAAATATCTACTAACTTAACTGCTCCTCTTCGTCCCTTTTCCTGCGCCGTTTATCCCTAACCAGCACCACGTACATGTAAAGGAGAAAAAACATGCTTCCTATGTAAAGGTAGAGGTAATAAACCTCGTAGAACGACGGTGGAATATAGGTTGATATGACTTCGGCCATAGGAAACGCAGTTCCCATAACAACCAGCAGCTTTCCATATAATGCGGAGAGCGTCGTAGCCAGAGCATCGCTGTTGAGCAGAGAATAAATAAATAGGCGAAGAAAGGAATACATGTTAACGCGTCGTTTTTATACGGGAGGGAATTTTTAAGGTGCAACAAGAACTCAATTTGCACAATTGATAATTAACAGAGAGCATATACGAGGGCAAGAAAGACATATATAATGTGAATAATATTTAGTTTTTTCAAGATTAACTCTCAGAGCTTTCCTAACGTCTCTTCAACTGCAATATTCCGTCAAAGAAATTGATGTTGTCGGTGTTCTGCACCTCATGACGCTTTGCATATTTTTAAGTCAAAGAAGTCTGTAACTGTTAATAATAGTTTGGATGATGTAAGTTAATAAGGCTGCAGTCACTGATAATGTCTTCAATTTTACGCGTCTTGTCAACTTGGAAATTGTCGCGCAAATTTTAGTTATATTTCATTCATGTTTCAGCAAAGGATTATTTGCCAAGCTGTTACAAACTTCTTTAAGTTAACACTATCTGATAACAAAAAATTGTCACCGTTCGTCTTTAGTTTAAATAGATAAGCGTCTTGCTAAATTGCCCTTGGTAATCAATCAATTTGCTTGTTTCGCATTGCGTAAACTACTTTAAAGAAGTCACTTCATTCATATTATGTCGCGAAAAATAAAAAGCCGCTTGCACTTTAATGTGTATTATTTTCAAACAGCAACCATTCGGAATTGAAAGAAAAGGAATGATTTACAACGAGCACGTTTCAAGCCTTTTCTTCCTGTCCCCCTTTCCTTTTTTTATCCCGTTCGCCGCGTCGAAGCAATGGGGACCCACTTTCAACGTCGATTTTTTTATTTCTCCACTTTTAATAAGTGTTGACTGGTACTTTGGAAAAGTAAAGTGGATGACAATTATGATTCTAGTGAACAGCGTCAACTTGAAAAGTGCACTTAAAACGTACGCGATAGAGCGAACGATTGGCAAAATCGTAAAGAAAAAAGAAAACATTTTGCATTCACGTCGAAAATATTCCATCTACTTACAACCCTAATTGCCTCGACTCTATCAATTTCTCGGCTCTCGAAAGTCTTCTCACTAGTGGCAACTGCTGATGCGAGTAATATCCTAACGGTGCCACTATTAGTTGAGCTGGTGGCGGCGGCGGTGGCAGTGAAATTCTGCATATATAAAACCAAAAAGAAACATCAATTATCACCTTCATTATTTCTGATATCAATGTCATAACCCCGGATTTATCCGGATAACCACCAAAACGTTAACTCGTTTTAACCTGAAAGGCAGGAACCGTTTATCATTTGGAAAAAGCTTTAAATCACAAAAAGTACAATATAAACCATTCACATGCCTTCAACCACGAATAACACGCTTACAAAGTTGGATAACGGAATAACAACCAAAATCTTCAGGTAATTCATCCTTCTGGTGGATTATCTAATTACTAAATCTCGATTTTGTTCTTAAATTGTTAGTCTTTTAATTTTACTGCATCGATTTAAATTTCATTAAAGCAATGAATATCTATTTAAATTAAATAAATCGTTAGATCAAAAATAATAATGTTATTGTTGTTATTTCAGGAAGAATCATTTACGATAAATAAAATCAGCTCTACGGATACAAAGATCCCCTTTCGATTCGACTAATACTCCGGATACTCCGAATCGGATACGGATAAAACAATGTCGTTGATCCGTTCCAACGGATAAACTCAATTCATAGAGAATTACTTCTTTCAAAATTCTACACCGACCTCCTTATCCTTCGTTGCGTTGATTACGAATATTAAATCAAATCTTCGCGTTTGCAATGATTAACGATATCAACGGAATTCCTCTTTGCCTGTCAAATAAAATGGCAAGAAATTAATGCACGTGACCGGACGACTGCCTCCGAGCAGTTGATGGTCACGGCAATAATATTTCATTCCTCCCTCGCTTATGGATTTAACGGTGACGACGACGATGATGATAATAATATGCTTACTTTATTGGCGGCGGTGCTATCTGTACATGCCCGACCGCTTTTGACGCCTTCATTGGAGATGAATGATGACTGAGCGTTTCCGGCGATACGATCACTGCGTTCGGCGATGCCGGCGACGGTAGAAGAGGATCGCCGCCGCCCAGAGCGCTGCTTCTTGTCCCGCCGCTCACGTTCTGCGGCGGGATCGTTGGCCAACTGCAATAACAACAAAACGAACGGCGATGATGGGATTCATGCGATTACATGTCGTCGGGCGAGATGATAATCTCAATTACAGATTGGTCACGATTTCAATTATCAAAGCACGACTACGCCGTCAATTTAATTACGAGAGTTTTTCCGTTCGCTTCCTATACGCACGTTAATTACGATAAAGCGGTGATGACGTGATCACTAATTTCTTTCGTCCGGAATTTTGTCGTTCAATCGTAAAAGTACATTCTTACATTCGGACGGTGTCTGCCGAATGCAATATATATTATCATTGACAATACCGTCCAATTATTGACGATATATTGCCGTTTGTCGAAACGTTCGCTCGTGACGAATGAAATTTATCGAATTTCTCGTGAAAAAGAAAATTGCGAAGATCTGCTTAAATGCGATGGGAAGGAGATGGCGTCGCTTAAAGTTTAAATCGAATAAATCATATTTGTTGCTTTTAATGCAGGAGTAAACGGAAGGTAGGAAAAAAGACGTCGAGAATGATTTATATTCTCGGTTGGTAGCAGAAACAGCGCGTATATCCTAAATGGAAATGGGGAGGGTTCTTTGGAAGGAAGAAAGTGCAACATGTTTATTTTTGAAATAAAAGGCAATAAATTTCTGTGCGGTTAAAAATAGATGGATTTGGTTTAAACGAGAAGGAACGATTCTTTTGTTATCCATTTCAAATCACCATTTGAAGATTGAGCAAATTTATACAAAACGAAGGCGCAAAATTATTTACTTTTATACGAACTTTTAAACATCCAACTCTTTTTCAATTATCGTTTCGTGGAAAATTACATTTCCTCCGTCCGCTAGGATTTAATAATTCATGCATTTAATGGATGTACGAGCGTGTTTACGATTTGGCAGAGGGTTCGAAATTAAAGGAAATTACAATAACGATTTCGGTCTCTATTACTTAATGGAATATTTTATCATTTCTATCATTATTATTGCCGCGCATTAAAATCCATGTACAATTAAGAAATTTGATTCATTCATCTCTCCTTATTCTTATGTTCTTTTCTCTTCGTCGTCGTATCATTCACATGTTAGTTGATTTTGGGATGGAAAGGAACTTCTTCAGATATTATCATTAACATTACACTTCCTAAATAAACCGCTATTATTCTATCAGGTCGAATAAAATCCGTTTAAATGAATGCAAATTACTCTTGTACTCATGTTAACAACAAACAGACATTACTGGTATCATATTAAAGTACAAAATTAAAAAACCAAAATAAAGAGTGAGTTTTGGAAATAAGAATGGATTCATTCATTTTTCTGTAGTAAAGTTACTTTAGCGCATTCTCATAATAAATTATGATTACCAGTATTTAGCAAACCTACACGCCATTACATATTTAATAATCTTCGTGTAGATTAGCATTGAATCGTTCGATAAATAATCGACTCTCTTGCGAAAATAAATCTGCGCTTTGCGAGCAGGAACGTAAATTATCTACCTAGCAAATAAATGGCCCCTAGTGCAGCGTTGTCTTAATGGCCAAGCCCTAGTCAAACGGTATCTTAATCGTTTTGATTCAATTTTTTTGTGTGTTTTTTCGAAATAATAGTACGAGTCAATTGGTGAGATTCATAAAATATCGTCTAACTGCGTTCTATAATTATTCTTATTCCCTGCCTGTCTAGCATCATCCTTATAATTTTAGATTGTTTCTATTATGACTATAATCAGTTACGTTACCCCGCTATTTCTCTGCGGTGATCTTTAAGGAGTTTCTGTTTTTAAATATATCTAAAACTAGGAAACGATTATTCTATACGAAATAGCAAAAATTCGATATAGACTTTCAATGGCAAGGTTCAACGAACCATACGTGTATTATTATTATTGTTACATAATACACACAATATGTGTGCACCTTTCTTTTTTATTTCTCTTACAAAAACTGTATATATGTATTAATTCTATGGGGTTAAACGATGCACGGATAAAACACGAAACCATTTAAAATGCCCTTACATTTTTACGAAACACATATGGCTCATATCTATGAAATTCACTTTCGTGTAAGAAACCCATTATAACTATGAAATGGAATAATTTTTCGTTTCAGTTCTCCTTTGCATGTCATAATGTTGGCGTAATATCACGCTCGTTCGAATAAAAGCGATGATTAAGTTATAATGAATATCTAATCGCTAATTAAAGTTTCACAATTCTATTAAAATGAGATTTAATTTATGCTTAATTAAAACGTATATTTAGATAATGCGAAAACGTGTAATAAATGAACTCGAGTATAGAGTACAGAAGAAAATTTTGAAAACCATTCGCAGGAACTAATAATTAGAATGACCGTTATTTCTTATAAACCAGTATTATATTACACACATGCGGTTTCGTTTTTATTCATTTCGTTCTCTTTCGTTTACCTTGTTCTTTCCTCTTTATTGATACCGACAGTCGTCGTCGTAGCAATTGTATCTCCCAAATCGGCAGCGGACGTGGTAGCCATTTCTTCGATGTCCGAGTCGATACCTTTGTCGAAGTCCATGTAAAACGAATCCCTGGAATCGCTCGAACCTCGTCGCAATTTCAAACTCAAATCCGGCGAACTGTCGTCCATCGTTGCAGAATTAATTACGATACTGTAATTATCGATTTCCGAAATTCCTGAATTCTGTTGCGCTACACTACAATTGCTTCCCCTTTTCTTTCAATTGAATATTTACATTATTTATAATTATCACAGTCGTATATATTTATGCTAAGTATATCTGTCATCCATTTTTATCAATTTGTAACTTGGTGCATTCGACTGGCGTTCAGTTTAAGCATGATTTTCTAATTAGAAATGTGTAAAAAATATATATATTATTTTGTGCTCGCGTGTAATTCTTTCTCGTAAAGAAACGGTACGAAAGCGAAACACTCCGTCCACTTCCTCAACTGGCAACGAACTGAATCGTTATATAGCTAAAGCTGAAAGGGAAAAGCTCGAAGCTTTATTAACAATTTTTGCTCGCTCGCTAACTTCCAAGTGGGGGTGTGTCTTTTGCGAATGAATAAAATACCAGAAAGCTTTCCGTCTATCCTGAGTCTGCGTGCTTTCACTGATGTTGCTGAATAAAAGTGAAAATTTGCAAAATTGTCTAGCAAAACTACGTTATATTTAAATTTTAGTGAAATCGATGAGTTTTGTAAAGTGAATTATCAGAAAATTCAACTTTATTTTCTCTTCGATTTGTAGCAGCGGAAGCTCTTATAGAGCTTAATAACGAAAACGTACAAGTATAATAATATAATTTTGGTTCTTAACTAAAATAACGTTTCGATACTGATTTTACAAACATTCTAATATTATGTTTATACACAAAAATCTCACTGAATCATTAAAATTAGTTTTAATTTTATTCAACTCAATAAAATTTTCATACTTTCTGAAAAGCATCGCGGAATTCTTGGGAACTTATAAACAGTTTTCATATTAAATTAGTCGAATTTGCAGCAAAACTATAAAAAATAGGTGGAGATGAACGTATAGCCACACTGATATATATTCTTATTTTCTTGTAAAACTGGGATTTGTGCTGCTACTGCAAATTTTTATGGATCTAAACTTTTTTTTTAATTTGCATTTTGTAAAAAAAAAACACGAATATTCAACGAAGTTTATTTAGTTGAACCTCGTAGAGCAAATATTCGTCTTACAAATTGTGGAACAGCGATGTAGAAATCACTTTGAAATTGAATTATGTAGGTGATGCAAATTTTTATGGAAGTATTTATTCCCAACACTGTTTTAATTTTATAAGCAGCGATCAAAATTGCGGAGTGAATATTGGATATGACATCAATTCTCGATTTTTATAGCCAGAGCATATTTTTACGGTTTTAATAATAAAATCTATATACATATTTTACTTATTTAATAATAATACAATACTTAATTATTCATCTGCTAAATATAACTTAAATAGGTGATTTACATAATGCATAGATAATGGTAAAATTTTTATAATCCCCAATTATGTTTTTTTTTACAAATATCACATTCTCATTCCAATTATTTAACAAAATTACATGATTGTAATCAATTGGAGAACAACGATCACAGTTTCAAACGAGAAATTTCGAAAATGAAAGCTATAGCCTTATTCACAATTATAATAATCAAAAATTTAACATGGAGTAACTGTTTTGGTAATATAAATCTCTGTTGAACTTAACAAATTAATTTAACATGATGATACTACCATTACCTTAATAATATATCATTGGCTTATTATAATTACTTCAAACATTTATAAGGATATGTTTATCATATACTTAAACAGATGCCAGTCAAAACTTATTCAACTTAAAATGAAGAATTATTTCCATATTTAACATTGTTGATTACAGTTGGGCACAATATCATGTTATGAGTTGTTTCAGTTTATTTCTTTGCAAGACAACCTTGCCAAGCCAATCCACCACATGCCATTGACACAATAGCATAAATAATTACTAATATGATTCCACCAATTATTACATACAGCTTTATGTTTTTCCAAAACATAGAACGAGCTAAATTGCGACTGGTTTTGTGAAAAGTGATAGCCTAAAAACAAATATCATATTAATATGACTGTATGTAAATATCATAATATTCTTACATTATTACTTAAATTTTGAGTCTTGTTTACCAATAATTCCAATCTTTCTCCTCTCATTGCAACATTATCTGCAAATATTTCTTATGTATAAAGCAACTTAAATTGATTGGAAGATATATTTACCTATGTTTTTGACCATAATATCCTTTAGCTCATCTAATTCACCATGTACCTTTGATATTGTGTCAACATCAGATGATTCTGAGTAATGCTTCATTTCATTTGCCAAAACGGATGCAAACTCTGAATTCATTGCATAAGCAATTGCTGTACTTGCTGCATGGCCATAAGAACTTTTGAATCTTCTTTTAATCTCATTTAAAAACAGAAATGCTCTAGATCTCTCAAAATCATCATCAGTTATGCACATGTAAATTATGTCATTTTCACTAATGTAATGAAATAAATAATTTCCATGTGAGTAGGTCAATTTATGATCGTATGCTGATATCTTAGAAACAATCTGATCTGTAACTTCAGCAAAATTACCAGCACATGTGGCATATTTTGCTAATATTGTCTTCCCTCTTGATATAACACTAAATAGAATCGGCATCTAAAATAATTACACACACAATATTAATGATTTAAGAACATACTTAATGTTATTTACCTTTGGCCTTATTTATTTATTATCCTAATCTAACAGTCAATTTTAACGAATAATTTTAAACGCATTAAACTGTAAATACCAAAATCTTTGTTCAATATTTCGCACAATAAAATTAAATAATAATTATAAATCTTTGATAACAAAATTATGACAAAGGAAATGATTACTAATTTCTGTTTTCTTATTCAGCTGGTCAGTTTAGTAACTTTTAGTGAACTTAATTGTCATCATGATATCCATTACAAATAGTTCAAGCAGTTAGTTACATTTGATAAAAGCAGTAACTCCTAAAATAACTAAACCTTTTGAAGTGTCAAAACTTGTGTTTATTTGTTTGATTTACAAAAAGTTGATGCAGAATAAAACAAATTTTAGGTAATTAATATCGATTTATCGAATATTTCCAATGAAAATATACCCACAATTTGATAACAGCCATTTTTTACTTGTTTAGAATTGCTAATACTGAAAAAATCAAGATCAACACAAAGTGCGATCTCCATTAAGAGTTTACTTTGATATCTTGTTGGTTAAATTTGACAAACTACATTTGTAGCATATTATAATAAGAAAATGGAAAAGTCCAGGGAAAAGTTTAGGCAAATGGAAGATGAAATGAGCAGGTTTTTATTAATCAATGATATTATGTTCATATAATTATCAATATGTTTCAGGTTTGAAGCAGAAATATCTGGTGCTGTGGTGGGAGTTAATACATACAATACATTTAATTTACCAGGTTTTGGAAATGTTCCACCACCACCCATGCCACCATCAATGATTCCACAACAAATAAATCGGACAAAGAAAACTGGTTATGACTTATATGCAGCAGTAGCTGCTCAGCCAGCTGTTGTTTCAGCAAAGCCTACCATATATAACAGTACAAAGGCTGCTGCACAAACTGCATCCGCAAATGTAGACTTCTTGTCATTACAGTCAGAAGTAGAGAAGAAATTAAAGAAACTGAAGAATGAAAAAGTTAGTGCAGAACTGGCCATTTCTCAAGGTATTTATTATTTAATGTGACTAAAAACAAATGTCTTATGTTTGATTTTATTTTTAGGTAAAGCTAGTAGTGCTTTGCAGTCGTTTGGACCAGATGATTATAAGAGGAGAGGAAAGAATAAGAAAATTTGTAGATTAGCTGGTGGACAATTGTGGGAAGATTCTACATTATTGGATTGGCAAGAGGATGACTTCCGAATATTTTGTGGTGATTTAGGAAATGATGTTACTGATGAATTATTAACTAGGACATTTAATAAATTTCCATCATTTCTAAAAGCAAAAGTTATAAGGGACAAAAGGACCAATAAAAGCAAAGGCTATGGTTTTATTAGCTTCAAAGACCCTTCAGACTTTACAAAAGCCATGAAGGAAATGAATGGTGAGTAATACTATATTATATCCATTGCAGTATCACATTTAATGACATATGGTTTAAGTTACTTTTTGCCAATTGGGCCCCATCCATATGACACAAATAAATGTGGTATAGTAGATCGATTATTTCCATTTTTAGGTTTATTCTGATTTCCAAAAATGTGTATACCAGATTTCGATAAATTGTTTGTTGCCATGTATTCATAAACGTTTGATTGCTTCGATGAATATGTTGGATTCATGTAGAGCACGCTGAATGGCATGCCGCCGGCGCCCCAACCTCTCGATAAGAAAACGTCTTTTTTCGTTTCCTTTTTCGCATATCTCGCATTCTCGAATTTATCCTTCTTCTCGAAATTTTTCATTGAACTGTCCAGTTTTTTATCAGTAATGTTTTCTATTGGACGACCGTGGCTGATGCAAATATATAAGAGGACTGTTATTACGATAAATTCCTTTCTCGTCATCTGGAAAAACAAGAAGACAAAAAGAATCTGTAGAGGGTATTAGAAAATTAATGGCATCTCGTTTTAAAATACGTGACTAGAATGTTATGTAACGTAATTAACTTTTACGTATAACGAATATGAACAGTTTTTTCAGCGTCAAATGCAACGTAAAGCCATTAAAGAAAATTGCATAAGGCAATGTATTTTTTTACAACTTTGCAAATTCGATCATAATATTAATTAAACAATAAGCACGTGTTAATAAACTGAACGGCAAACAATATTTTATTTATTTGTTAGCTACTATGCAATTTAATTTTGTAATAATTTCAGTCAAAATTAAATAAAAATCATTGCCGTTTAGCAAATCTATATAAAAACTATTCAAAATTATTAAGTATTAACTAGAAACTAACAAAACTAAACAAAAAAAAAAACGAGACTTACATTAGTGTTAGATGGAAGAGCAATTTGTCTTCAAACGTTGCAAAAATTGAACTACCGAAGAGGATCTGAATGCGATGAGTATTTGAAAACGACGCTCCTCCCGCTTCGCTGGGAGCTTTGATACGATTTTTCCTCTTCTTTTTTTTTGCACACCGCTTTTGCACATGTATATAGATTGCGAAAACAAATCCAACATTTTTTTTTTATTGTAAATACACAATTCTAGTTAAATGGTAGGGCAACAAAAAATTATTGAAGTTTAATACAAATATATTGGATTGTTTGCTTTTTAATATTGGACCATGCTTTCGTCTTCCTGATACACATTTTATTTGTACAAGGCCTCTCGAACGTTTTTAATTAATCAAAATAAATAAATCGTTAACTGGTATTCTGAATCCAATACTTTATTGGAGAGCACTTTTTTTTTCTTGCTTCGACAGAAGAAATTTGATGCAAGTTACACTTTGGAAAGAAATTCGATTTAGTACACACTGAATTTAATTATTATTTGTCGATTGATCTTTCTCTTGTGCATTTATAAATAGGTGAATTAATTAACGGCGCTCAAACGTGCAAAGATTGATCGACACTTTTTCTCAGTAATAACCTGTCTTTTTTTTAATAATGTATTTCATTTATATTGGGCGTTGAAAAGAAAAAAGACATCACAAAAAAGTTCCTTTTGATAATTCTTATATTTAAAAAGTTTAATCTTGTTGCTGGCATTAATTTCAGTTGAATTTTTACAAATTGCGACTGAGTTTCCGCATAGTCGCTGCTTCATCATATTAAAAGTTGTAGTTTTGATTAAAGTTATGTTAATAACGTAGTAGATATGAAGTCAAATCAATTAATTATTTTTTAATATGAAAAGCGAGAATTTATTATTAGTTGACGACTTTCGCTTATCATAAATTAATTAACGATCTTCGGTTCAATGGTAATGGACTAAAAATATATATTCTTTGCTTAAAATAACACATAATCAGTTTGTTTTTTAATATAAAAATAAAACATGCATTTTCGAATATACACAAATAGAATAGTATAAATTATGATTAGAACTTTTTTTTAACATTTCAGGTAGATACGTCGGAAGTAGACCTATAAAATTAAGAAAGAGTACGTGGAAAAATCGTTCCATTGATGCCGTCAAAAAGAAAGAGAAAGAAAAGGCCGCTTTATTAAATCTACTCACGTCTGGTAATAGATAATGTGTATTCATTTACAATAAGAAAAAATATATAAATTATTGCACAAGAGTTTTGCGGAGTTTGCTTTCAGTACAGGAACAGCTGAATTGAATAAACAAATCGTTACATAATTATTTCATTATCATTATTCCAGAATTACTCCTGTTTATTGTTTCGATTAATCCATTGATTTCGAAATAGCATCGTTAATCTGAATCAACCATTTATTGTTGTTCCAATGCAAATTACAAACTAATCAAACAGAAGTATAATGAACTCTGTACAAAATTATTATTGTAAATAAATCTTGAAAGAATGACTATAAAACAATCGTCCATTCATAAAGTTATTACTCTTGGTGTAATGTCGTTTCTAATCCTTCCTCTTCTTCGCCCGTTCCCTTTTCTCTTCCGTACTGTTGATGAAGGTATTCGATGATATCGAGCAAAGAATCCAACGACTCTTTGACGGGCAGCGGTACAGGCGGTGGCGGCAAATATTCATCCTTATATTCGGTAACGTAACGCGCTCTCCAAATTGGTACGACGCCCCTTGGATTTGCACGATCTTCTTGCTCTTCAAGTTTGAATTTTAAATGAAATTACTGCACTTGAAATAGACTTCGCGCTACCAACCTTGATCAGGATTTGCCTGTAGCGCCATACTTTCGGCGCCTATATAATCGAACGCGGGATCTCTCATGTTTATGTAAAATCCGTGCTGTATCCACATCCCTTCGAACGAGAAACAACCGCGTCCTTTTGGCAGGTTCCGTTCGAACGTGCCGTGATACCTATAACCGGGATAATTCAATATGCCCGGACCTTGCATTCGACCATTAATCCAAATACCTAGCGCAAGTGATACACGAATAAATAAAGCGTTTAGGCAATGAGTTTGTTCTTCAAATTCATTCGTAAAAAGTAATATGAAGTGGAGCTTATTTCTTCGTAACAATTAACGTAAAATCGTTTGTCGTCAAACCTCCGTTTACGAACTTACATTTTTCCATAAAATTCTGTTCGATTGATTAATCCGCAACGAACATTTTGAAAAGCTTAGGATAAAGATAAATATATAAATGAATTTCTAGTTATGTTAATGCTAAACTATGTAAAATTTCGCAATATACCTTTCGTCACCTAAATATAAAACAGGCCTCCGCGTTCGTAAAGCGAAATATTGTACGTATATCGAGACCTTTTGTGCTCCGAAATTTTAATCGGCAATTTAATTATTTGTGTACCAAAACTTATAGCTAATTTTAACTTTAAAATCGTTCGCAATTGTTTTACCGAGTCCACATTTATGGAAGAGTTCTACGGAGTTTTAAAAAGTACATTTTGTGAAAAGATTTAATAATTTTCTAAACAGGTGAAAATAAATTTGTTATTGATTAGCGTTGGGACGCTTATTTAAATATACATTTCAGGAATCGGAAACGACACAGTTTTTCTATATTCTAATACACATAGGGTTTTCCAATAAGTGTGTCAGAACTTTAAAATGATGCACAATAATAACTACATGAGATAATCCGCTAATCTTGGTTTTATTTTGAAGAACAATCGATTGCATTATTTTTTAAAATTATATCGCTGAAATGTCCACCAAGACTTTGGCTCACCGAATGTATTCTGGAGGCCCAATTTGCAACTACTTTTTCACACATATCGCGTGGTATATTAAATTTGAATAGTGCGTTCAATGCTCCGTCTAAGGTCGGGAATTGTTCCTGGCTTAATTTTGTACACCTGAGCCTTCACATGACCGCATAAGAAGAACTCTAGGGGTGTGATGTCGCATGATGGTAAATTCGAATTATTTCTAATCGCTCCATATTAATTTGTCACAATATACTGAAGACATTTGTTATCGAGATTTGACAATTACATTCCCAGGAAAGCTTAATTTCAGCATTAAAGTTCTGACACTCTTATTGGAAAACCCTATATTTCGTGACACATTTTGGGAAGCCTGACACAAGAATACATTACGTAAACGGACACGTTTTGCGTAAAAAATTGCGCTCGTAAATCGAGGATCGTAATTAATGTACTCTTTACCGAAATGCGCAATGTTATCCTTCTTATAGGTATACGTTCCTAAACCGTGACGCCATCCTTGGTACCATGCTCCTTCGTACGTATCGCCGTTTACGTAATAATAAATCCCGTCGCCGTTCTTCAGGTCTTTGCGCCATCGCCCCACATATTTCGTACCATCGGGATATAGGAATTCTCCGTCGCCGTGTTTGAGACCTATCGACAAAAGTCGATGTTTTTTAATTTCGCTTTAACGTCTTCGTTTGTATCGAGAATCAAAAGACCTTTCCTCCATTCGCCCGTATACCTGGAGCCGTTCTTAAAACAATACATTCCCTTGCCGTGCCGTTTGCCGTGCCTATAGAATCCCTCGTAAATATCGCCGTTGGGCAACAAGGCGCTGCCGAAACCGTGTCTGTCTAAATTCTCCTCCCTTTCGCCCTCGTATTCCTTACACGAAAATTGTTATTGTTTTAATATCGTTTTCTAGTACCGTCGATCTCACCCCATACGGATACAATTCTTTGCCCTCTCCGCCTTCGCCTTTCTCTTCGTCGCCCATTCTCTTCCGTTGATTTTTTCGCAATAACAAACAAATTGACGCACTTCGATATGAGCAAACTGAGATTTGTTTATTTCATACGTAAGTGGATTTTTATTAATACAAGAAATATGAGGCACACTCATAAGTTTCTTATCATCTTTATTTTATTATACAGTCTTAACAAAAATATTTTTGTTTCTTTACATATTTATCAAGCACTTCTTCTTGGAGCAGACTAGAGAAAAGGAGATTCAGTTGTCGTAGAATAAATGGGCTAATGGATAACGTATAACGAATGCCAAAATTGTACAAGAAATTTGTATTAAAATTAAAATTGTGGTCAATTTCGCTTCATGCAACGGCCCTAAGTATAATAGCACAAGATTGATTAGGGTTAGATTGTTTGTAATGACGACGTCCTCTTTCTCCGACCATTGAATCAATTTAAACGTTTTAAAAAGTTTGATGACGATTTTGCCAAAAATATTCAATTCCTTGTATGTAAACTTTGTTATGCTAATTTCCAATTTATCGGTTTTAGAATTAAATCGTGGCAATCGGTGTCTCGGACACGGTATTAAATGAAAGAGCTGCGGTATCGAATATAGGAAATTGAATACTTGCGGAATGAAAAATAATAAAATGGTTTTACTGAAATGACCTAAAATTGCGACCACGGCGAATGTCATCCCTGATAAATAGCAAAACGTATCGCCAACGAACACTTTGGAAGGATACCTAAAACAATTAGAAAACAAGTATTAAAAATTAAATGCTGCACCATCAATAACATTGATTCAAAAAACTATCTTTGATTCTTGTACTGTTTGATATTTTCAGAGTATTGTTGGTTGTCGATATGTGACACATTTGCAAAATTCTATCTATTTTCATGTACATTTGAGAAATGTCAGAAATTTAAATTTAACCTGGGCGGTGGTCCTTTTGTTCGTTTTTTTAAAAATAGTTCTTATAATTGATCCGATTTATTATAATGCACAACAAAATATGTACTTTTAAAGAAATTGGATACTAAACCTAATAATTTAATTAAATAATCACAAATGCATAAATTTCGTCTAATTAGAAAAACATCTATATGTTTGATTGTTCTAACACAAATAATATTATTAACAATATATTTTTTAGTGGATAAGAAATTTAGTCCGTCTCAAGTAATTAATTCCGAAAAAGTGACCTTTTTGAGTACATTGAATATTAGTAAACGAACGAAACATACATATCATACAAATAGTGATCGTATTAAATTAAAACTATTAGATACGCGTGATAATTATGTGGATTTTAATACAAGTTTGTGTTTTATCAATGGAACAGATATGAGAGCAATGAAAAAAGCGAATGATTTAAATTGGAACTGCAAATGTTTACCAGCATGGCATGGTAAAGATTGCAGTCAACCGGAGGTGATTTGGAGAGCGTTATTAGCATATCGTAAACCAATAATAGTAAAGGGTCCCAGGAAATATCAAAGAAGAATTATATGCCTATTTATGGTTAATCAATATTCCGAAGCAACAATTGAAATTGCAGTCAGTGAACTAAATGATGTCGTCGATTTGTTCATAATCTATGATAAAGATAGTGATGTCAGTCCCTTTAGGAATAAATTAGCAAAGGGCTTATTAAAACAGTACCATGAGAAGATATTATACTTGAAATACAATGATCTGAAAGACTCCAGTTTTGAATTAAAAAACATAATAACCAATTTAAATGAAGATGACATAGTGTTAGTGAACGAAAATAATTTAATACCTAACAAATTAGCTTTAATATTTTCAAAATTTTATAACAATTGGCCAGAACCACTTAGTTTTAGGCTGAGATGGTCAATTTATGGATTCTTCTGGCTGCATCCAGAAAAGACAAAAGTGAGAGGTTATGTTAGTACCGTAAGATATTTATATGAAGTGTTAAACAATGATTTAGGCTTTATTGAAAAGAAAACCGTCTATAATAAGAGTTTTATTATTGGAGATTTAAACCATTATGGTGGATGGTATTGTGAGTTATGTAATGATGCAAGTGAAATTGTGCAGATAGTAGCTTTAGATGTCAGATATTCTGCAGTCCTCCAGAATTTAAGCAAACGTATAA
Organism: Hololepta plana; assembly: GCA_963695495.1. Taxonomy (NCBI): domain Eukaryota; kingdom Metazoa; phylum Arthropoda; class Insecta; order Coleoptera; family Histeridae; genus Hololepta; species Hololepta plana. The sequence continues at coordinate 12,943,768 of OY968831.1, read as the reverse complement.
TAGATAATAATTATGTGGAAGAGCTGATAGAGAACGGTGTGTACATAGATGGTACAACACAACTGATAAGAGGTCATCGCTATAATGAAAATTATTTTGCCCCAAGTTATGTGTGTGATAACAGCTGGAAGTTTGATTATCTGCTAATAAACATGTATTCAAAACTAGATTATTATCAATGAAATAAGCTTCAGCCAAGAGAGTTATATATCAGAAAATCTCCAAATCTGTGATATTTAATATTTATATGCATTTCAGTCTTTCTGTTATTATTTGAATTCATATTGTAACAAAAATGATATTAATAAATCTGAATTGAAAACACTTACCAATTATGTTTGAGTAAGGCCAATGATGTTGCAATATATGGACACATGAAAAACAAACTAAATTGATGTGCTTTCCATAATTTTCCAGTTAATTCAATTAGATTGAAAATAATTATAGATCCAGCAATGACAATACTTTGTCCAACTTCTAGTCCATTTACACCAGCCAATATATTTATTGCATTTGTGCAAAACACAGCCAGCATTCCCATATAAATGTAATACAAAACTCCAAGATGTAATGAATTACCCATTATATGCCTTAAAGGTTTTGGTACAATTATAGTAGTTGAATTAAAATTCACATAGTATACCATTAACAAAGGCAATGAAGCAATTGTTGGCAATAATAACTTATGCCTCCATTTCAAGTCTAAGACATCATCAGCAAAGCCCAGTAGTAGCATACAGCAAATTGATAAAAGTGCTGTGATAAAATCTACAAACTGAAGCAAATCATTTATGTTATACTGTTTAGTAATATTAATTATTTATACCTCTTCATGTGGAAAATCTCCATTGAATAAAAATGTTGCAAAGGGCACTGGTATGAATAAAAACATGGTAATTAGAAATAAACATCCTGTTACAACACCTAATGCTTCAGGCCTGAAATATATAAATAATTTGGTTGCAAATAATTGAATATGATTGAACTTCTTACACTTTATCACTGGTTCTCTTACTCATATCAATACCAAATAAGTTTGCCTTGATAAACATGTCTTTCAGCTTTGGTATTATTCTTACTGTTATAAGATAAGTAAAAACGGATATAATTACATTGATAACGATTGGAAACAAAATTTTCCACGTAGTATTAACTTCTTCAATTCGTTCTGATTCCATTATTAACTAAGTGAGATTTTCAAATAGTAGAAGGTACAGAAACTTCACAAACTGTGAAAATTAACTGATGGCATGCCATCAAATCATTTGAGCTTGGTGCCTTATCAAACTTATCAATCAAATTTAATTCACCTGACAGTTAAATGAACAGGCAACTTAACTTGCAGTGTGGCAACTGATGTAACTAATAATTTACATATATTCGCTTTTTGACAGTGTTTGACATTAAATATATTATTTTGACAACAAGCTTCCTTTTTAGTAATAGCTTTTATGAGAAAAGTAAGTTTTATTTGTTAAAAATAATAATAGTTGAAATGGCCACGTCCAAAACTACGAATACGTATAATCGACAAAATTGGGAGGATGCTGTAAGTACTTTAGAAATTATTTAATTAAATTCAATAGAAATCACGTTTCATATGTATCCGTAGGATTTTCCAATTTTATGCCAAACATGCTTGGGTGATAATCCATATATTCGAATGGTAAATTTGTTCACGGGGAATAATATCTATTTTATTACTGATGTTTATTTTTTTAGACCAAGGAAAAATATGGAAAAGAGTGTAAAATATGTGCTAGACCTTTTACAGTGTTTAGATGGTGTCCTGGTGCCAGAATGCGTTTCAAGAAAACTGAAGTATGTCAAACTTGTAGCAAGTTGAAGAATGTTTGTCAAACATGCTTATTAGATCTAGAATATGGATTACCAATACAGGTAACAGGACAAACACTTTATATAATATTTCGTGTTTTATTTCAATTTTTCTATTGCACTTTATAAATTTAGGTGAGAGATGCTGCCTTGAAAATGAAAGACGATATTCCCAAAAGTGACGTGAATAAAGAATATTACATTCAAAATATGGAGAATGAGGTATTTGTGAGACTTGAAACATCTATCCAGTTTATATTCTAATACATTTGTTCTTTGATAGATAAACAAGTCAGATGCAGGATTGCTAGTAGGAAATTCTAAGCTAAATGAACCTAATGAAATCTTAATGAGATTGGCACGAACTGCACCATATTATAAAAGGAATCGTCCTCATGTTTGTTCATTTTGGGTAAAAGGTGAATGCAGACGTGGAGAGGAATGCCCATACAGGCATGAGAAGCCAACTGATCCTGATGATCCATTAGCAGATCAAAATATTAAGGACCGTTATTATGGTGTTAATGATCCAGTTGCAGATAAACTGTTGAAAAGAGCTGCTGCTATGCCTGCATTACCAGCTCCAGAAGATAAATCTATTACAACATTGTACATAGGAAATATTGGCAATTTGACAGAACAAGATTTAAGGTGCAGTATAATTTTATTCATAATACACCAACAATGTATTAATATTGATTTTCTAATAGGGATCACTTCTACCAATATGGTGAAATTCGTTCTTTAAGTATAGTTCCCAAACAACAATGTGCGTTTGTTCAGTATACTACTAGGATTGCTGCCGAAAATGCTGCAGAAAAAACATTCAACAAGTTAATATTGGGTGGTAGAAGACTCACAATCAAATGGGGTCGCTCGCAAGCAAGAGTTGGAATTGGCGGTGTGAATCAACAATCGTTAGAGGCATATGAACCAGTACCTGGTTTGCCTGGGGCTTTGCCAGAATTAAGCAACAACTTCTTTAATTTAGAACCTGGTCACATTCCTTTACCTAACATGCCACCTCCACCATCATTGTTAGTGCCACCAATGTTTCCACCACCTCCGATGCCCCCGTTCTTCTTTAATCCTCCCCAAATACCCAATTTCAATGCCACAGATATTTCGCAAAGAAATGTTTCCTCAACGGCAACAAGTACTGTCAACACCGAGAGTAACGTCGTGAATTCAAAAGCAACTGTACATTATCCAAGTCAAGATCCCTCAAGACTTGGAGCTACCCAAATACATTCAGAATGTCAGGAATAATGAAAATGTTTACTTAAATTCATCGTTTTATAACGTTTGTGAATTTTAACAATGAAACAAAACAGTTACTTTGTTGTAATTCTTATTTGCTTTTAAATAAACACTATACAAAGTATGCAGCTAGCTGTGCCATTTTATCTTTAGGCTGTTTTGGCCTTCCTCTGCCTCTTCCACGATTACTAGCTCTTACATTTTTATTGAAGCGAGGTTTACTAAATACTGCTTTGTGCTTTTCAACCAATTTTGAAAATTCCTCAGTACAAAATATGCATCCTTTCATTTCTGTAATATCATTTGCGAATTTAGTCTTTTCGGGCCGGTACTCGACATTAATTAATTGAGATCCGCAATCGCATGTTTGTTCTAAAGAGACGATCTTTTGTGCGTCTTCAAATAAATGTATTATAACATCACATTTATTGCATCCTAATTTCCATTTCGGTGCAGATGATGGATCCAAAACCAATACTCCGTAATCACATTCAACACAACTCGAAATGCCATTAGAATTTAAGCCATAAGGACAAGTTGGATGCGAACAATTATTACATCCAGAACCCTTTCGCATATCACTGAAAAAAAAGTTCTCTTAATGAATTGGTAAAAAGATTACAAGCACATACTTAAAAGGTGGATTGTTGTAGCAATATGGGCAAAATGGAAAACTTTTCCCTTTGTTTCCAGTTGTCCAAGACAATAACTCAAAATCGTCCAAAGGACACTTCAACTCCTTATACAAACGGATTGTACCGTTCTGTGGTAAACTATATGTTTCATCACACTGTGGACAATGCAAGCGGCAAGGTTTAGCCTGAATGAATTTCATGTATCTGCGACATTTTCCACATCTTGAATGAGCTTTACCGGACGCACTTAGCGGTGAAAAAGATACTTCAAACAATTGATCCATGCCATCAATATTTTTCACAAAATATTGAAATTTCAATTTAAATATTTCGACAGTATGCCTTAAAACATCCGTAAAATTGGCTTTACCTAGAGCTATCAAATTTAATTGCTCTTCAAGAGCAGATCTCATTGTTGGTAAAACTAATTCGGCATCAATCTTTTGATATCCATGTACCAACACGATTCCTAAAGTTGTAGGAATCAATCTTCTGCCGGAAGCAACGGTAACGTAATTTCTTTGACAAATATTATTTATGTGAACCGGAATCGAAGCATCGGTTCCAATACCGTGCTTTTCCATTAGCGTAATTAATTCAGATTCAGTTAAATAATCTGGTGGAGAAGTCTGATGTTCCGTTATCTTTGCTTCTTGTATTTGTAACTTCTCATCAACTCCAAAATCCGGTATAAACTCATTTTTGCCTAGTGCCTAGAAACATTATAAAAACTATAAAATTCAAGCTTAAACTAAAACATATTTAATTTGTTAAATTGCACACACCTGCCACGTCATAACTGCTGTAAATCCAGGATCGACAAGTGTTTTGCCAGTGGTTGTAAAGATCTCCTCATTAATCATGAATGTAGCAGTTGTGCTAATGTATTTGCAATCTCTTGAAACAGTACCTATGAAATGCCTGGTTATATAGTCGTAAAGTCTCCAGGCGTCGCCGTCCAACTCGTTCCTAGATGCTGCTTTCATGGGCGTAATAGGTGGATGATCGCCTATGGTGTGAAATTGCCTTATAATTGTACTTTATATAACAAGCAATATATTACCGGCATCGTGGCCGCTCTTCGGTTTGTTTAATCCTTTCGATAAAATTTCCTTTACGGCCTCGCCCCAATCGGCATTATTCTTTTGCTGATTTAGTACACCACTAAAACGATATACATTTAATACGAGAATATACCAAAATTTAATTTGATATTATTTTGTACAGTAAATCGAAATTTTGTGGATAGCTGGTCGTTTCGGTACGTGGATAACTAATGTACCCTTGAGTGTATAGTTTCTCTGCTATTTGCATAGCATGATGTGGTCCCATACCTAAACCAGAACTGGCTACCCTCATTAGCTCGACGGTATTTAATGCACATGGTCTTGCCTTTGTCTTTTCTTTAGCAATCACATTAAGAACGCTAAAAAATTACAATTATTGAATAAATCAAAACTTACTAATTAATAATACATTGCATGTTTCCATTCTTTAACATTTTGCAGAAACATTTGGCATATTTCTTTATCAAAACAGCGGACTCTGTACCAATCAAGAGAAATATTTTGCTCTTCTTTGGTCCTGACAATAACTTGCAGTGACCAATATGTTTCTGGTTTAAATGTTTGAATTTGATCATGTCGTTGGACACAAAAACCTAAGGTAGGAGTTTGACAAGGTCCATAAGATATCAATGAAGCATCCAAGTCCCCATATTTTCCTTGAAAGAATTTTGTTTGAAATCGTGTAAAAGCACAACCAATTCGCAAATCGAGTTCTTGGCGAGCATCCACACTTCTTGATTCATTTTCATTTGGATACCCTATTGAAATATATTGGTATATCATATTAACATTAAGACTGAAGATAATATACAAACCCAAAGTTCTAAATGCTTCTTTGATATCTCTTTCAGTGATTGCAGAGAACTTTGCCCTGAATGTCACCTGATTACTGAAAACATTGCTATTCATGCTTTTGGCAACTGCATTCATCACCTCAAAACAAATATTTTCACCTTCCTTATCGCAATCCAACCACAATACTAGATTGTCACAAAACTTAGCTTCTCCACTTAAAAAAATGGGCATTTTCAGTTTAGCCATAGCCTCCTTCTTCTCTGTTGGACATGTAAATAATTCAATGGGATCAACACGATCCCAATTATTATATTTCGATATAAAATCTAAGCTCATAACATGGCCACAAACTGAGGTCATCTTAAACCTTGCTGGTTGACTTAAAAATGTACCATTCCATTCATGCACTGAACAAGCACCATTAGAACCTATAAGTAAAAATTGTGATTACACTTCATGTACCTAATGAAAGAAATATCAACTCTGTATACCTTTTCTTGAAGAATTTTTACCATCACTCAATATAGTAGCTAAGGATGCTGCCAAAGATGGCTTTTCCGCTACCATTAACACTGTTCTCATTTTAATTGTACTTTAAGTACTTTGAAACTTTTATATTTGTTTCTTTTGATGTATTTTAATTTTCAAATAGAATTGACTTAGAAGGTTAGACGTTTGTAGTCACTTTTATTAATAAACTTTTATGTTAATTTCACCTACACTGATCAATTAATGCTCATCTACACCTGTTGTCAATTTATTTAAAAAACCTGATTAACACTAATTGCTACAATCGTTTTTGAATAGTTAATGATATATTATCTTTGAGCATCGCTGAAAAATTAGGATGTGTCGTTGTGAAGAAAAAACAAGACGATTCTTTGATTCATGCACAAGAACTTATGAATTTGATTTCTTATTCGAGTCTGCCTAAAAATGCAAAGTTCAGGGGGTCCAAAAGGGAAGTTAAAGAGGAAATCAGGTAAATTAGAGTAATCAATTCCTCCTGAGCTTTAGATAAATATCCTGGCAAGAATAATTGTGTAGAATTGGTTGCATAGCATTATAACTTTAAAACGTGGTGATCTATAATGTAATAAACTTTGGAATAGTGTCATTCCCCAATTTTCAAATGAATTAAAATACAATTTATGAATTCCTCCAGTGTTGTAAATTAATAAGGATTCCAGAATCAACTGCTTCTAAGGAATTCTTCGAAATACGCAGATATTTCTAATTTATTTTACATGTTCAATGTAAAAGCATTGAAGTATTATTATTAGTAATAATAAACACAAATATTTCACATTATCTTTTCGAATCATTAACATAACTATTTGGATTCAAGGCATTATGAGTTGAATGTTATAATTTAAGAAATACACACAATATATATTTTAGGTATGTTTTTCTTTACTATTATTGCTGCAATATATTTCGTATTATTAACATGTGATTATCATTATATTGTGGAGTGGGTTCAATGAAAATATAAATAATCCTTTTTTTAACTGTTCAAGAACAGTTCATTTTTATTTGATGATAGTATAGTATTAAATGTTGTTCTTGTTGTTGCGCTGATCATCATCGTACAAAAGCGAGTGAAGAGTTCACAATATTGTTTGCGCTCTGCCGCACAGTTTTATCTATTAAATAATGTTAAATAAAAATTCAGTAAACATTTTCATTTAATCATGAATCAAACTTTGTTTAGCATAATATTAATGTTCATAATAACTCTATATGAAATAGATTCGATGAGACATTGAGAACATTGTTTACAATTTATTGTTAAAAATAAATGAACGATGAATAGTTTTGAAGTTGATGTTTTGGAAAATCTTTGACGAAATATACAAGTAAGTTGGATTTACTTTTAACATAAAGAATCAAGCATATTTAAAGGATTGTACAGATTTTGATCTACTTTGCAATTTGGTTGCGTTAAAAATAAAATGTTGATGCTGCTCATACTGAACGTTCCCTTTAAATCCTTGAAAGCGAGGGAAATTATTTTTAATAAATTTGATAATTTCTGTAATTTCTCTTTCTTTTAATATTCAAAATTGTGTTTGAAATGCTGTTCCTAATCCTGTATTTTCTTAAGTTGTAGATTTGCCATTATATTTAGGTATACTTTTAAAGAAAAAAGTCAATGAGATTTATTGTTATAGGACCACTTCTATTTAAGACAACTTGTTGGATGTCGGATTTTCCTTTTATTATGTTGTTGCTTTTTCGGTTTATTGAATAAAACTATAATCTGGCAATATTTCATATAATTTTAAGGAAAGGTGAAAGGTTGACCTTTAATTGTTGCAAAATTTCTAGTGCTGTGATAATAATAATAAAATTAAGATGATACAGTATTCACCTAAAGGAAAACCTGTTGTTTTACTCGCTAATAATGAATTTATCTCGCACTATATATTTGGATAATGGAAAAGAAAGAATAATTGTGAAAATATTCACAAAAAAGTCAATCCTATTAAGCCATATTAAATGCACGAATTGTCATTAGAAAGTGGGTAAAAAGTTTTTAATTTGATTTGAATTCTCTGGTAAAATATTTTAAAAAATCTCGTTCTACTTATTTTTATTGCAACAATTTTTTGTCGTTGTCGGTGTTGTTATTATTAATACTATTTAGCACCACGGACAGTACATAACGATCTAATTCACGAAATAATTGTGCAATTTATTATAAATTTTTTATTTGGACAAGGATAATTTATAAATTGAATTTAATAAAGGACTAAAGTGAAAACGTTTAAATGATGCAACAATCGTTAGGATTTTTTGTTGTAGTGTCGCATTAGCAATAGATAAACAATTAATTCACTTGACAAATTTCGTCGATCACCTTTTTGATTGTTACAATTACATAATGCGTATTGTATTCGAAAAATTTACAATTTAGTTTTACCGCTACGCATTAGAAATAATAATTACTTTGAGTAGTCGCATACTATGTTTAATTAACTAAAGAAAGAAATATTGTGATGCAGTATAAATAATTATACAAGATAAGTATGTGTATTTAATTATTTTATTAAAGTATTATCATCAATAAACAGCACAAATATTCAATATATCTTATCGCTTTAAGGACTTTGAATTTTTGAGAGAAAAGAATAAAACGTTTTCAATTAGGTCTCTAATCGATTAGTCTTTAAATTAGATATTGTGCTCCTATCTGCAACTACAAAACATTTTTCTCTCCAAATGGGTACGTTATATTTATCACACATAAAATGCATTATACACGATCACATTGCAGTAAATCGAGTTTATTACCATAATAAGTTTATCTTAATCATTAAAATGTATTTAAACCGTGCATTATCAAAACAAATTCTAATTTGTTTTAAATAAATTGATGCATGTAAATCATTGTTAGATTTTTATTAGTATTTCCAAGTTGAGATTTAGTTTGGATTATAATTTTTCTTTGGAGACACTTATCAGCTTTAGGTAAGGAAGGAATATTTTCTAATTGAGACATCGATCAATTTTTTTAATTTAGATAATAGATAAAATCATTGGTCTCGTGTGCATTTTCGTTTAAGTCTAGAGACCGAATTTTGATAAATAATTTTCGTTTCAACAATAATAACAACTAATTTCAAAAGTCTCTCGTTAAATAAATATTTTCAATTCGAATCAACTTTGTTTATTTTATTAATATATGTTTTGTACTAATTGAGTGATAAACAGAGAAATGTTGACGTTATAAAATTTATACACCTGTGAAATGGTAAGGACAGAACTTATTTTTTTTTCTTGTAAATTATATTAAATCTGCCATTGATGATACAATAATATTGCTAATTTTTTGATTTTAGTACAACTTGTGGTTCGAATCGTTTTATTAATTATTCATATATTATAATTAATAGTAACGTGGTATTCAATGGGTTGAATAGAAACAAAAAGACGATAATTGTTGCCAAATTATTGCGCAAACTGATTAGTAATGTTATTCACACTTTCTCATTTCTTTGTTTCACGAGAGCGATTAATTTATTTGGCGGGTTGATACAAAGAAAAGGAAGCCACAATTATTCTTATAGATATAAATTCTATGAATCTTAATGTTACACATCAAAGTGTCTTTATCCTGTTAAGCCCTGGGCTTTAATTAGGTAAATAACTGCGGATGTTGCAACTACGGTCCTAAATAATCGTTTAACCGAACGAGAGGCGATTGTAGGCCTCGTTCATAAGTTGAATCAATTTCAACGTTTCTAATTTAGTGCATCGAATTGAATTAATACACACACAAATAAGTTGGTGTTTAGTTTAAAATAGGCATTTTCCTATTGGTACTTTACATATACAATAAAATATATACACAGGTATGCGTATGTATGTACATGATCAGGGTCATAAATACATACTAATTGTTTCATTTGTAATTCAAGTTCAATATCGGTTTTTTAATTATAAACTACGTGCTTATTGTAATGTGTGCTTGTAAATTAATTGTTTTATTAATCTTTTTGGGCAGCGAAATTAAAAAAGGGAGAACGAAATCAAAATGGAATTATTACGAAACCGTAGTTGAATGTTGTTAATTGGCTAAGAGCTTCGTATTCGAATAAACGTGGCAACAATTTTCCTTTGAAATTAATAAACGTGAAAACATTGAAAATAGTTTCCGCCAATTAGCATAATTATTATTGTATGTTCCTTTATTAATCGGCATATTTCCATTTCTCATATTTACAAATATAAATAAATTATAGGATGATGCTGTTATTTAATGAATATCCGTTGCTCCCAATACCATTGTTATTATCATCACCATCATCAGGTTTGTGTTTACCTAAATGAAGCTGGATATTTAGAAGCGTGTGATTAGGGTTACCATTCAACGGGTATAAACCATAAAACAATTTCTCTTTACCAAGTGATGGTAGCTTATAAATAATGAACAATGAAAAATTTAATTAATTAATTCGTACTCATAAATTTCTTTATTCTCTTTTAAAAGTATTATGGTTGAACATTTTTTTAACGCAAATTATGTAAACGTACGCATTAATGATGATCGATTCTCATAAATTATTCTCATAATTCATATTGTACTTTGGCCTTTCAATTATTTGTATGAATATGGAGACCTCAATTTGCATGAGAAATCTTTGTACAATGCAAATTAATGAGAAACATTAGATTGTTCACCGATTGAGCCTTACAATTTGGCAGATTTTTCGCATCTTCTTAATTACAATCTTTACTTTAATCTACTCAGTCGACGTACATTGACATTATCTTGCCCTAGATGTAAACGTTTGATTATAAGTCATATTGTTTGCATATTGTAGCCAACAGGAAGAGCTTGTTATGATTATAGCCAATAATATTCATTAAACGTTGCGAATGATCTTGCAAAATATAAAATTGCATAAAGGGCAGACAATAAAAGGAAAAATCATAGGTTTTCAGATTACGATGTACTATTATTTTTCTTTTTATTTGCGCGACAAACCGGTCGTGCATGCAAATATTAATCATTTCTTTTTTTCGTTGAGTCCAATTGTTGATTAGATGTTAAATTAGTGTTATTCCCCCTTTCTTTTCTACACGATTTGCAATATAATCGACCATTTAAGAGACTTTTATTACATTAATCACTAACTAAGTAAGAAAACGTAGAAAAAACAACTTAAATGTTGTTATGTGAATGAACTTGCACGAAACAAAAAGCTGTTTCTACAATTTCTTTCTTTTGGCTTGTTACAACTATATGCTATTGTTTTTTTGCGAATTAATAGTTAAATGACATAGATAAATGGCTTTATATAATTTTTATATTAATATTCAATTTAAATAAAACAGAAACAACAATAATGAAAATATGATTAATCATCTTATGCTCTGAAAAGTATAAAGGTTTAGAATAATGCTATATGGCAAAAACCGGTAAATGCGCAAAAAATTTTGACGTGATTTCAACAAAAAAATATCAGCTTCGGTATTTTAATTCTGGTGCTATGAACTTTTTTATTATATTAAAAAAACCAACGTTAATTTGAGTACTAAACATAAAATGAAATTAAATTAGCTTTAATCACAAGAATATTAAGATTTTTTCTTTCTGAAAATCAATTACTGAAATGTGTATTTCATAACATATAAATGATTTATTATTTCATTTCCATATAATCTCCAATGCTCAAAATATGACTTTCTACATTCAAAATCTCTGTATTGTAGTATTGTTCTGTTGCTTTCTTTGGGAAATCAGCTTCTGTTGGAGCTAAAAATAATCTGGTGGAATTAATACCTCCTTGTAGAATTTCCCTAAAAACCTTATTCAAAATGTGGTTTATTTTTATTAAGAGAAACACGTTTATCGTGTGTAAGGAACTGTAGAAATATTTTCACCGACATACTTTTATCGTTATTATTTAATAATAAAATGTAGGCATTTAATATATTTTTATGATTTCGTTCAACAAAAATAGTACAATTTGCATATTGTAATTAACTTATTTATTTATTAAAAACTTTGCATACACCTACCTTTCGTTCAAATAGATTTTATCCTATACGCACGATTTCTTTTTAATTTCTTTCTCCTAATTAATCGCAATTTTCAATATTGTTGATAAAATTATTGCATATGGAATGTTTATTATCCGATTAGTACAAAATAACCATTATATTATTAAGTGTAAACTAATTTAATCGATTCTTTCTTATTTTCCATTTAATCGAATCGAATAGTTAATTTCTCGTTCGATATGGTCAAATAAACAATCTTTTATCTGCATTAAATAAATAATATGTCAGTTCAGTTTCATAAACGACGACATAAACAACATTTCATTATTAATACGGCTCTTGTAATTTAGTGTTAATTAACATTTTCTTGACTTTTTTCATAAAACGTAAACCAGATTGAGAGAAGATGCCAATGAAAGAGTGGATGAGAAAATTCAAACCGATGCAACTCTATGTGATATTAGTTTTGACAACGGCCTTCTTCGTAACGGAACTGGTCGTCGCGCATTTGACCCATGCCTTGACCCTTTTAATGGACTCGTACCACACGCTGTGCAACATTATCGCCTTATCCGGATGCATAATCACGGTGAAGGTAAGGTTGGAATTCACTTAACCGTTCGAATAATCGAATCGTTTCTCTGTTCTCTTCGTCAGTACGGCAGGAACAAAAGTATAAGAGATGAGGCGAGAGAGGAGAAGAATTCGCCAACAACGGAAGAGGTACAAATCGACGATAAATCGTCTTGCAAAGATAATAAAGTGTACAAATCGTCGAATACGACGAAGAACCAAGAGAACAAATTGAAGAACACGTTCGGATGGACGCGGATCGACGTGATTGTGATGTTAATCTGTTGCGTGTTTATGGCGTCGTTAAGTTTCTCGCTGGTCGTGGAGGCCGCACAAACGCTGGTCCACATCGATCATTTCCACGAGATGCATCATCCAATAACGGTATTTTGCGTGGGCAGCGTCGGACTGATATTAAACGCCATTTGTTATTTACTCATTGGAGGTAAATGTCTTCAGAAAACCATAAACGGACCGTCGTGGTTCCCATGGTGTGTTCGGTCTCGATAGAGAAATCGAAATGAATGATCGCTATTTACAGGCTACACGTTTCACCAAGGAAGTTTCTTGTACGTTACCGAGAGCGGTGACGTTGTACTAGACAAAGTCGTTACCAGCGAGTCGGTTAAGAAAGGCGAAAGACGATTATCGCGAACGAGGACGGTACCACCTACGCAATACAGACAAAGACAGGGTTTGTGGGAAATGTCAAGAGACGTTGTAGGTAAGCGCGAATAATAACATCTTTATTGGTTTTTTTTTGCGAGATATTTAGTTGAAATTTCGTGTTTAAAAAAAAGTTAATGAGCAAATTTTTTCGATTAGCACGCGCAAGGTTTCGCTTTTTTTAAATTTAATTGCAAATTAGTAACCAACTACTTTTCAAATAGTTTCACATAAAGATAGTCTACTTTATTTTGCGCACACGTTTCAGCATTGTTACCTACGTCTTTATTTATTTATTTGTTTTTAATGCATGTTTCAGGTTGCATTATTATGATAGTTTGTGCGATAATAATTTATTTCACAAATAAAAACGTAGCCAAATTTATCGATCCAATATTATCGATATTCTCGTCTGTGATTTTACTAATTTTAAGTTACCCATACAGTACGTATGTTATTTTATTTTATTTGTAAATAGAAATCGATTTATTCGTTCCGTAAAGAGTAGCAAAAATGCATGAGATAAATGCAAGTGAATTAATAATTTAATCTTACGAACAATAAAAGGAGGATGTTGACCTTTAACACTATGGAATTGCGATCGGAAAGTTGGATGAGCTAAGAAGAAGATATTGTAGAAATATCTCAAAACATTACTATCGCCTACAAATACTTTACACAATAGTTTTATTTATATTTTACTGCGAAAGTTTGCCCCAATTTATTTTGAAATTTCTAACATGATTAGGGATGAAAATTATGTTGTCGGCATTTGTGTCGTAAAAGAACTTTTATAAACTGAATCATTAATAGTTTGGTACTCGGTAATTTGAAACAGTCATAAAACACGTATTAAATAATCAACAGCCCAAACGGCGCCTCAGTTATATTATGCAATAAATCCTTAAACTGTTCAATCAGATAATTCACTTTTGGAAATCAGCATATAGAATAGACAGTACTAAAGAAAAACTATTTTTAACGAAAGAACATTAATAAATAAAATAGTTTTATTGGGCATTCAGGGAGATTTTGCTATACCGTATTTGAAAATCACCGCAAAAGTTTTTATTTCAAATTAATTGTTTGCTTGCATAGAAAGGGTCTCCAGAATGGAACGCGTTAGAAAATCCGAAAGCAATTTCATTTTATTGAAACAATTTCCGATATTACTAATTAATCGATAGTTAAAAAATAATTAATTAATAGGAGTTGTAATTAAAAACAAAATTCAATTAGCGTTCATGAACAATGATTCCATTAATTTGTAGTAAAATTTATGAATTTAATTAAATACTCTTTCCGAATGAATGAATCGATGTGAAATATTATTTGAAATTATAATTGAAAAAAGAAAATTGAACAATTTTTGTTTATTTATTTTAATTAATCAGTTAAAACTTTTAATTTTTCCTTTTTCTAGTGAAGGAAAGTTGTTTGATATTGTTACAAACGATACCGGGTACAATAAATATAGAATCGTTAAAGACCCAATTAACGGAGAACTTTCCGGATATAATCAACGTGCACGACTTTCATATTTGGGAATTGGCAGCCAATAAAGTTATATCGACTGTACATATTATATTTCAAAATCCAAAAGTAAAATATTTGTTTTCAATTTACTTGAAAACGTTGTTGCAACGAAATATCTAAATCGTCTACTTTATTTTTCAGGTTTATTCGCAAATAACCAAAGATATAAATGAATTTCTATTAGAACGTGGTATTACGCAAGTAACCATACAACCTGAGTTTTTCACAAAATCAATAAGCACTGAAAGTTTGGTTTCAGATAACAATCCGTTTTGTTTAATGAAATGTGTTGGAGAAACGTGTATATTGAATCATTGTTGTCCGGTCATCGCTGACGATCCAGATGTAAGCATTAATTAAGAGGATTAATATCATTTTGCCTTTGGTAAAAATTACTTTTTCATTTTAGACTTTGAAGGAGTTGACTAAATGGAAATCGTTGTCGATGGAACTAGTCAATAAATTAAGCAAAGATAAAAGTGAGGGTCAAAGCAAACGAAGTCTAAAGGACGCGTCGAGTGACGAGAAAATGATGAATATTTCAAATTTGGCAAATAATTTGAAGAGCGTGTCGACGCCCGAAATTAAAAATGAATGCGAGTAAATATTTCCATGCTGTTTGAGTTAAATTTTGGAGGAAAATCGTTGTTGGTTTAAAATTCATATGCAGTGAAAATTTACCAACATCAGCGACAATTATAACATTATTTCAATAAAGAAAGGATTTTACGTAAATCGAATGTGTTTTTCTCAGCGAGATTTTTTTATGTTTCCTTATTGCTTATTATCAACGAAAGCATGTAACACGATCAGATGTTTAGAATTATTAATCGAAAACAATTTCGTGTTGATTAAGTTATTCCCATTGTTCGTGAATCATTTAATAATCACATAATTCCAGCCATTATCAGTAATGTAATTGGATAAGTCATATCAGACTATTTGAGGAATTCCATTTTATGGATACGAGGCCGTTTCGATAAAGGACGGCCTTATTTCCCTTTTATTAATCGATATTAAATAAGGAAGGACGTCTAAAATTAATTTGCTTCTGAATTTAGCGATGTCAAATGGATAATTCTTATTGCATTGTTACGGATTTATTAGTTTCCAGTTAAAACATGATATTTGTGAATAATTTCATTTAGCAATATCCTGAAAGTAAGTGAATTTATAGATAAGAAATAACTGAATTCGTTCGGGTATTGGTGTAAAACGAAGCATTTAAAACGACTAATGGCTTTAAAATCAGGCAGAAGAATAATGTTTCTTTTCGATTCGGTGTAGAAATTAATCTAGACTCCTAACGAATGGGATACGGATAAAACGAATCATATGAACCATTTCGAAAAGACGTACCCGAATAATTTTAATCAGGAATGATAGTCCTAGTTTTGAAAGAGCCCCCGTATACGAAAATATTTTAATTACTCGTGGACGTTGTATGGGAATTCGCGCTGAGCGCTTTCGTCTTTTACTACCTAGATGACGTACGAAGGCAAACATTTACTCAATTTGCGCAATATTCACCATAAACTTAGTGAATTATTCGCAGTTTCAATTAGTTTTAAATTAGTGGATGTCGATGGGAAATTTTCAGGAACGACGCAATCAATTGTTAATGCTTTATTTCAGTTAAAACAATCCCCAAAAAATGTAACAATTATCCTCGATCAATTTTAGTTGATTTACAAAACGTTATAAGGCATACTAGGAAATATTTTACTAACGAATATGATTTTAAAATATTGTAATTAGCGCAAAAACGCCGTAGAACAATGCGCAAGGATACAGGATCAACGGTTGCTGATGCTCCATCGTTAATGCTGTAACGAAAAGTTTCGATGCCGATAGGCTGCACCAAAGTATCGATAATGCTGTCAATACGGTTCCAATGTAGCCTCTTAAGAATAGAAATAACGTGTTGAGAGAAAAGAAAAGAACGAAATTAATGGACCAACATCATTATCAAAGTGAAAGTAAATTTCGCACTCACTGTAAATTGAATACGACGTTAATGCCAGACAATGCAACCATCGGTAATATACAGTAACCGAGTACCGTGATTACGGTACCGAGAGCGACTTGTGCGTTTGACATTAAACTTAATAATGCCCAGACTGATAAACAACCCAAAACTCCTAAACCGTAAATGTAATTAAAATGAACCTTTCCAGACTGAAAGCAAACATAATGTTATTATTATTGTTTTGGAAAATTCCAAATTCTTATTAAAATTTTATCGTCATCATTGTTTTTGTTATTAGACGACAATAAAAGCATTCAAATCGGAATAAATGCGTCTACATACACGTATATTTATTGCTAAAATTGAATTACGACGACGAGAATGGCATTGTCGTTTAATTACAATAGGGGAAGAGAATAAATTAATTTCGAAGACGCCGGTGGCGACTGAAAGAAATTTATAAACAATTAATTCATACTTTATGTATACGTACCAGCAATAAAAAGCCTCCAAATGCTAAACAAAAGACCATGGGACCGGCGAAATCCGTATCAACGGCGGCCTCGGGATCAGGTGTCCGAAATGGATTCAACACAGTAAGGGTCTGCAAAGAACAAGAAAAAAGAGGCATAAGAATACGTGTTAAATTCTATTTAATAGCAACCTAGTTTACGAAATGCAGCCCGCGATAAAATTTATGTCAATTTTCATTTAAATACTAATCAACGAGTGATAATAATCTTCATTAAATTTCAAAAGCTGGATTTGCTCGTGTATCCATTTGTAGCGAGAAGTAAGATGATTTCATTTGGAAATTAAAAAGGAATTCGTTTTACGCAAAAAGAAGCCGCTTCAAACAATGACTTTACTAAATGTTAACTGTCTCTTTTCCTCTTTTCTCTCTTATACTGTCAAATTAAACTGTTCATTGATCAGCAAAATTTTATTTTACTTTTGCACAAAAAAGCACCAGCAGCTTTTTGTTTAATTTCCAGGATTTTTTTCGTTGTGCTAAAATTACAGCAAAAAATACATATTTGCTTAAAATTAGAATAACAATAATAAAAATGATAATAATAAAAGTGGAAAAGTATTATTATAAAGGAAAGTGGCAAGAAAGCAAAAGAAGAAAAAAGGATAAGAAAAAGTTATTCGAAATAATACGTTTATAAGGATTTTCCCAACAATAAAGGAAATTTTCCGGAAAAACGAAACTTGTTTTGCATTATAAGACGCGTATTATGTTGGCTCGTTTCAGTTCTAGACACGTAGAAAATTCTCCAACTCGTAGAGTCTTCGATGCGGTCTCAAGTTTTTCCTCCACTCCTCTATCCTGCTTTTCCCCTTTCGCATTCTTTTCGCTTTGGATATCCTTAATAGCGCAGTGGTCACTATCGCGGATGGCATGATGACGACGTGGACCACAATTCGCGGCTTTTCTATTTGTTAAGAATTATTTCGTTCGATCCGTTTCCTATTATATTTCGGCTGGGTTTCAAGTTTAAGAGGTTCGAACTATAAAAAAGTAGCGAAAAAGAAAAAAAAAAACAAGCGAATGAGAAGATGAGAATGGTTAGAGGGAGGAGTTGAAAAAGGACGAAAGAATTGCTGAATTGGTGGTGTAAGTAAGTAGAAGAAGTGTTTAGAGTTTGACGTCGTGACTGGAATCTTTTTTTCTCTATGGCGGCCGTAAAGCGAAAAAAGAGAAAGCACGAAAATCCATTCAATAGTACAAACAGCAGGACCGGGCAATAACATCTCGCGGTCAACCGAAAATGAGCTACTTGGCCCTCGAATCATTTCAACCGAATAATAACCTTCTTGTCATGAAATGCCGTCGAAAGATATAAAATATGTAGCCTTACCGGAATACTAATACGGAAAGGATGATAGTAAATACTCTCCTGCCACTATGTGTGCATATATACCGTAGGGTTCGAAATTGCGTCTCTTTTTCTCGTCCGTTTTTTGCTCGTTCTTGAACCGTCTAACCTATAGGTAATTCATTTTTCACCCTATCTTACAACTCGTTTTTTGTTGCTATGTTGGCCAAAATGAAATTGAACTTCAATATACACAAAAAAAAAGAGGAGCGAAAGAAGATTTTGAAAAGATACACATAAAAGCATCACGTTTTGACTCATTTTCTTTCGTTCCATTTACAAGTGATTATGCGCGAATTTTCATTTTATTAAAACGAGTTTTAAAGGAGAAAATATTTTAACTGGATTCGCTTACAAACGTGCATCGAAATTGATTTGAATTTTTATTCGCTTATTTCCTCTTCTCTTCCATAATAATATCCTTTTGGGAAAAGTTCACAAAACGCGATTCAATAATATATTTACCACTTCAAAGCATTATTTATTGCACGTTATAATAAACTTATACAATGACCCCCGATTAATAACGTGTTGTGGGTACGGCGTAGTTTCAGGAAGTGTGCTCCTGTCATTGATTTATTTCAGCCCATGAAATAAATATTCCCTCATTCTTGTTGCTGCTGTTTCTTTTTTATTATTATTTTCAAAAAGTAAGTTTGTATAAACAAATACAATGGTACAGTCGATCGTCAATGGAGTACAAATTCAATACGATGCCGATAGTTTACGATCTAAAGATAAAGGAAACGTATTGCAATAATAATCATCGAGATATTCTTTGCGGCCAACATCAATCAAAGAATCTCAGAATTAAATGCTTCTTTTGATACTAAAATAAAGTAGATGAAAAATTGTCGATTGCAGCATATTGCCAGATAAATACGTAGAAGGAATCTAAAGATAAATATCTATCTTTATAGAAAGAGAGAAATTGAAATACAATAAATTGATAAACGAATCCGTTGAAGAAGAAGGACCAAGCAGAAGAACTGGCTAGAGAGAAATCAGATTACCAATTAGAGACGGGTAATTGGACCGATAAAACGAGTGGGTCCTCTTCGCTTTCAAAGCGATATAACTTGGGCTCAGCTTTAAGTGCATTTAAGCGAAAAGCACTAATTTTCTACTTTATCCCCAGTTAAATTGCACTTTTGAACATTTGTGTCAGTTGTTGACGTATTTGGGGCAAGGGAAGGACGGAAAGGACGAGAGGATATTCTTCAAACGAATGATTTTTATATAAAATCAAAATTGTTAGAGAACAATTAATTAAATTCCGTTTAAACGATTTCTATCACGGTTTATGATTTTCCATTTTACGTATTAAAACCGCTTGATAAACGAGATGGAAAAAAATGGAAAACGAAAACGAGGAAAACTCGAATTAAATTCGTGTTCTTTGATACTTATTCCTATTTCTCCATCTCTTTCTCATTTCAACAATATAATATAATAATAATAATAAAGAAAATCTAATTAATATCAAATTGGATTCGAATTAAATTAAATTCATTCTGATTTGATATAAAAAGATTTGCTCCGTTCGGGTCTTTTTTCGGATCTCTTTCTCTCTCCGTCGTTCGTTTTGATGTGATTTTTATATACTTTTTCTTCTACGCTATTGTTGTCCTTCTTGTTTGTTATTATTGTTGGGATATTGCGAACAATAATAAATATATATTGTACATTACGTTACATTGGGCAAGGCATGCTTTTTCATTTATTCATTGAAAATAATTTAGTAGCGCTGCAGGTCGTTCGGAAAATCTGGTACAAGGGAGAAAAAGGCAATAAAAGTGCCGTCGGGGATAACGTTCAAGTGTACACGACGGCATTCACCGAAAATAAATACCTAAAAGGTTCACGTTTTTTTTCCCTCCTTCTGTTTCTTTTTTAGATTTTATTTTATTACCAACGAACGGGCAAAAACTAATGCCGATGACAGAAAAACTGCTTCATTTCCTTTAAAATTTATTGCATTACACGTAACTATCGGAGGCGGATCACGAGTGGTAAAGTGAAGAGAATAAGATAAAATAAACATCATCTAATGTTTAGCACGTCGAAAAAGAAATAAGCAAAAACGCGGCGAAAGTTAGTTTCCTCCTCTTGTTTTAGTGTATGAGAGATTACCTCTCTCTGTTCCTTACACTTTCGCGATAAAAACAATTCTTTTCCGCGAGAAAATGCATGCAAAAACTTGGCATTTTATTTAAAAAAAAGGGCATACAATATACACATAAGTTTCCGAAGACTTTTTTCTCTCGCATATGTGTGTGTGTGTTAGTCTATTACACCTTCGAGACTAAACATAGAGAACTTTTCCTGCTTGTCTACAATCAACGTGGGTATAAACTTACCGTATAACTTAACTCGACGGCATAGAATTAAACCGTCGCGAAAATAAAAAAATAAAAGCTAACTACCACTACTACGCTTTGCACTTTTCATCCGCAAAACTGCTTTTTGAACTTGTTACAAAAGAAATAAAAATAGAAACGTAACCGAAACAAACCGAACAATCCTTTTGTACGAAATGTACAGAACTCGAGAGAAAATGTATTCAACAGTTTTATTATCAACGCAAAGTAAATGCTGTTAATCTTAATTTAAGACTTTTAATGCGGAATCGAGTTTTTGCTTGAGAATTAATTCGAAAAGGGAAACGATAGAATCGATTGCGAATTAGATCGATAGGTTTGCAGACAAAAAAACATGGCCATTTTCGTACGTGTTATAAACGCAAGCTTTTACGCGATTTACATATCAAAAAGCTTTTTTTAATCTTGTTTTGCTGCAACACACATTTACGTATCAATAACTTATCACGTATGGTGCACTTTTCGAACGCAAAAATAGTTAACGGTTCCCTTTAATGTCCCATTAAATCCTGACGTTTAACACTTGGGATAATTAATATAATTAAAAATCAACGAATTGGATGAAGACAAAAGTTGCTCAAATTGTTCAAGTGAGATAAAAAATAATGGAAATAAGTCTTTTGGTGTTGAGAGAAAATTCGTTGTTGTTGAGCCTTATAATAATCAGTTGCAGTCTCTTTTATTTACTACTTGTATTTTTAATTAATTTTCATTTAAAATTTTATTAAAACGGATTGCAACAAGCTAACAAGTGTAATTAAATTTCAAATTAAAAAAAGGCGGTGAATAAAAGAGGAAATAAAGGGACGAAATAATTAAAAGGGACGCAAGAAATAGAAAAGGAATTAATCGAGCACGTAAAAAGATGATGCAGACAGTTTCTTCGTTTTTTACCTTTACGTTCGTTCGTAGGACTTTGCAAGTTAAGAACTTGAAACAGAGCGACGACGAAATGAGGAAGAAGGATGGACGAAGGAAAATTGCAAATTCAAGAGACACAAAAACCGACGGCGAAGGAAATTTAAAAACGTAAATGGGAAATTGAAGAAGCTTTGCAAATAAATCATACTAAATTAGAAGTTTTAATATTCGAATAAATTTCGTACTCGTCCGTGTAGTATTTGGATTTAAAATAATATTTCTTGTTTTATTATTTAAATGTAAATATAATTTTGAAATGAATGTAAAATGGTAACTTGTATCGCGTTCTCCGCATCTAACCGTTTAACCGGCGAAGAGAAGCAAGATGGAATATTTTAATTCATAAATTTTGCAATATAGGTAAACAGATTTGACGAAGACCGAACAGAAAAAAAATACGAATGAAACAATTCAAAACGATATAATCGGCAAATTAATTAATTACTACCAGCAAATTAAATTGTACAAATAATCTTTACTGGTATTCACGATACATTCCTAATTGAATAATGAAGAGCAACAAATTTTAACATCTTTTTTTGTCCATCATGCAATGAATACAATTACATTTTAGTGTTAATAGCGATAATAATAAAGTACAACAAAGTTAGTTTGGAAGCGATAATTTTATATTATTTAACTCTAAAGAACTGGAAACGTATTTTAATAACTGCAATGAAGATGGGAAGTAAGAAGATGAACGTTATTTTAAAATTTTAATTTAATCGACGTCAACTCATTAAACATTAAGAAAATCCGTTTTACATGTTAAATTGCATTCATTAAGTTCAGCAAAATTGTTATTAATATAAAGGAAATTAATTAAACATTATTACGAGTTTCGAATTAGTGATTCGAAATGAAAAATTGTATTACTGAAACCTACAAATGGTGGCGTCAAAGGAAAAATGTGAATGATGTCTGACGCCTGCTAAAAATTTAATTCATTCGATGTTGTTGCAAATGGACCTTTTGTGCAAAACTAATAAAATGAATGCAACAGGAAAACGGTGCGATGCACGTTGAAAAATAGGAATTTCAACACGTACTTTACGAATTCAAAGCGAAATGACGATCAACGGGGAAAACGTACGTTTCAACAGGAAAATATGGAAAACATTTCCCACGTATTAATCAATTTCGGGGGACCGTGTGGGCGCGAAAAAGGGAAACGGAGATCAAATCCATAAAACGATTGAACATTTTCCTCCACGTACGCGTCTATTCTATTCAAAAATTTTAATTGAAATAAAAACCGAATTAATCGAATTTTCCCTTTTTTGCAGCATATATTTGTTTGATTTTGTAATTAAGTGCAAACGTTGTTTTAGGTGTTTTTTGCGCGTCACAAGCGAAATCTGGTTAATTAGAAACGACCAATTTGCTATTATCGTTAGCCGTTGTCCCTCACATCCAGTCCGCTGACATTATTAAACTAATTTCAGAAATTGTATCGTTCAAACGGGCCAACGAGTTATTATTAATTATTTAATTGCATTTACGCACGGTCCTATAAGTTGCGTGTGTGTGTGTGTGTTTGCGTTATGCGCAATTTGAAAAGATCTAAAGGTCGCAGAACGGGCAACTCCGCGGTTCAACAGTTGCTGCACATTTGGAATGTCCATCCGTGCGCTTTAATACAGATAGAGATTTGCATCGCGAATAAAACGCATCGTTGGATTCAATTACATTATCTACGCTTGTAAATCACATGTGTGGCGAATCGTATTCGAAAATCGGCTCGCTGTACGGCATATATATAAATGTAACGACTGGCTGTATTTTTAAAATTGACCATTTGTCCATCCATTGTTCTGTTTCAATTTTTTTTTGTTCTAGTTCATTACATAAATGGTAATTCTTTTTTTGATTTTCAGGTTCGCAAAATTTATTCCGGGCAAGTTTGTACATTAGCCTAATTTCCAAGTACAATTCCAATGCTCCTTGATTAAAGCTTGTCCAACAAATAAGCGGATTGATAATAAAAAGAAAATACTCAGAACTGCAATAATAAAAAATATTTGAAGCTTAAGTAAGCTTACAGAAAAAAAGGAGTATTTTATACTAGGAAACTTATAAAGAATCCAATTTTGTTACATTACAATTACCCAAGAGAAATTTAATGTTTTAAAATTCAAGAAAACATCCTTAGAGCATTAATCCGCATCAAAATACTGGCCACTGGATAGTCTGCATTTGTCCCAACCGGTTTCGACTGTTCGAAATATTTGTTATACTCTTCTGAACTAATGTTGCTTAGTACCTTCAGCGATTTTGCCTTAACCTTTTCTATATCCTGCAAACGATTTCTTGTTAAATTTTACATCATTCTCCGGAATAAAAAGGCGCAGGGATTTAGGTTAGGTCATACTGTTTTATGCCAAAAATGGTTTGATTTTCAAAGTTGTGTAAGATCTCGTTCTCAAGATAAAGCGTCCAGAGACATAATTGATGGAATCCTTTTCTCACTGCCTTATGTAATCATTTCACCAATTAGCGGTAGTAAATTTTGATTTACAGTGGTTCCCTGAAGAAAAAATTCAACGTTAATGACTCCTCTGACGTCCCCAAATTCAAGTTCGAATTCATGGGCCTGTCTTAAAGTTTCCTTGGCTTTCCAAGACATTAAAACAATTTCATGATCTGTTTTGTTTGGCAGAAAACAGAATTTGATGTTGTAAAATCGTCGAGAACATTTCTTGATCAACAATTGTTCAACAGAGGATAAATTCAGGATTCGTTTCGTTTCGTTTCGATAGTAATGTTATGGTGTTGGAAGTATTCTAAAACTGTATAACTCGCCAATTTTTTCGCAACTTCTTTTTCTGGACGCTTCGTTATCAGTTAATTGCTTCATACGATGACGATTTATAATGGCACAAAATTCGAACTTTTGCGAAATTTCCTTAATTAATTGCACATATTAGTATATGCTCTAATTTTATGGCTCTTCTCGGCTAATCTGAGGTGAACGGCCACGAAGCGCATTATTTTCACTTACTTCGCTATTAATAAGTTAGTTATCATTGTCTGAACTGTTGATCGACCTTTACCAGGACTTGTTCAAAGTTTCTGTTAAGGACTTCACGTCGTTTTTCGTCTTATCTATATATAGCACTTGGAGTTTCACTTTTCTTTTTGTTTAACCATCAAAGTTTAGAGAAAATAAAAAAAGGTTGCGTCCTTCAAATACTTTGGTATTAGAATTAAATTGTAAGTTAATGACATCGCGATACCTTGTTTTGTATATGAATGATTTACAATTTTCATTTCTGCTTTGGAGTTGATTATTTATTTGCACAAGTTTGCAACTTAATTGTACTCGTCCAATTAAAAAATGATGTCTAATTATTGATTTATAGTTGTGTGTCTAGACTTTGGTGGAGTTGCGAAATATAATCTTGCCAATTAAAAAATCAATACCATAAAAGTATTTGCGTTAAGATTAAGTCGAAATCGAGTATTAATGTTTCGGCAGTGCCAGCGAAACGAGCAATTTTTGTTTCGATAATTGAAATCTATTTCGCGCAATGTTATTAAACGAATCCCGCCTATTTCCGTACAACTATCAATTTTTTCTTTGCCACTGCGTAATTGAAATTTTTGTTGCGAAATGAAAATCTTAATGGATTTATTCGTTAAAGCAGCGACCGTACGCGAAAAACGAAAAACGTGCTTGGCACGGAACAATAACAAAACAGAAGTAAATGGGACGTCGATGGAAAAAGTCTGGCGATCGGATGGGTGGCGAGCATGTTCTACGTACGTATAATGCTCGAATTAAAATAGAAAATTTATTGATAGATTAGTCCTGGATGGATACATCTCTGTTTTTTTTTCTTCTCTTGCTCTCACTCTCTCCCTCTCACACACACACACACACAATCTGGACGCTTTTTCCAATCGAGCGATTTTCGAGCAAGGCAGGATACGTCGTTTATAATTGCATATAAAGCAATTACGGTTAAACAACAATTTACCATTGTAATTTAAAATCGTACATATCCGGTGGCAAATTCCCATTTAATCCCGTGCTAAATTCTACATGTTATCATTGTTAATGGTTACGGTCTTGAGTGTCGCAGCACAAACAATGTGTGAAGTTGTGACAGCTCATCATATATATTAGTTGAGGGGGACCGGCCCCCGTTCCCTCGTTCGCTTCGGGGATGCTTACATGCGAGAAACGATCGAGGTGACGTGCGATTTGTCCCGTTGGATGCGAGAGGACTGCTGCCGCCGTGCCCGATTTCCGTGTGTGTCTATACGTTTGCTCGTGACGTACTAATGTGATGGTTGACACGTCGTCCTTTGTCGTACAATAACGTTGAGCTTAAAGCGAAGCGGATTTGTTTGCTCGAATTAAACGAGGATGCGTTTTGTTTAAATATCTAAACCGCGCGCACACTTTATATAATAACGATAATCATCATCATCATTATTGTAATTATCATCATCATCACCTTCATCAACAGCAACGGCAACTACAACGACGTCGTTTCACCAAGGTTCCCTTTCTCATCAATTGTGCCGACACTCTTTCAATTTAGGCCTTCTATTGTGCCATACTAATTACAGTAAAACGACGAACGAAAAAGAAAAATGTCCTCCAGCAGGCATGCGAATAATCCAAATTAGAAGATTATAAAAGGTGTACGACAGCAAATTGGCGAAGACAAAACGTTTATAAGAATTTATTAACTGCAGCGCCGTATTTCTTCGACGGCCATCCTTTTGTAACAAATTAATTAGCACTAACATTCGTGTAAATTGAATGGGGCAATTATCTCGAGGGCTTATCTTAAAAATGAATCCCAACGAGTAAAGCTTCTGAGCTAGTGATAAGCCAGGATAACTGATAACTACAATGTAACAAGTAGTGACCGCAGTCGATACCGAAAAGGAAAACCGCACTCGCCCACACACACACGAAGAGATTTTCACGTATATATACAAACGACATCAGCAGAAGGTCTTTCTCCAATAAAACGTAATTGAATGTGTTATTTTTCTTTCTTTCTTGAAATTGACCATTTGCAATTATAATCCAATTTTATTCGACCATAAAAGAGGAAAAGAAAACCGTTATCGAATTAGAATTTAATCGAATTTCCTAGATGAAATCTAGAATTTCCAAAGCCACATGAGCAATTCCGTTATTACCATAACATGCAGACGTTGGGAGGGCGAGAAAGAATACGAATCAATAGATACATAAAAATTTGCAATTCATTAGCAATTATTTATTTATTCCTTTTTCGTATCTAGGACATTTATTTCCATATGGTAAATATGTCTGCGTTCTGCGAACTGTTTCACTGGTCTTCTACCGAAATGTAAAGAAGCTCGTACTGTTGGTTGCACCCTCAACACTATTTTCTTAATAATGGTTAATAAAATAAATTAGTAAATTAAGCAAAGTATAGTACAACTACACTAATTCGGACTTTAACATTTTCCTCTATTCTGATCAGGAAAATTTTACTAAGTGTAGAGCACTTCTTTTGCGCACTCAAAAAAAAAAAGAAAATGAGTGAAGCTAATCTCTGATTGTAAGAATTATTTTATTGTTCAGAATCGTACATTTGGTTGAAATAAATCTTATTGAATGAAATGGTACCATGTCCGAATTTCTAGAGAGTCCGAATAAACATATTCAGATAAATAAAGTGTTAAATGTTAAACAGCTTTTTGCAGATGAAATAAAAAGGATTTAAATGCGTAAAGTTTTTAACTGGCATTTGTGCCTTTTGTATAAATTGCTAACCATTATGTATTTCCTAGTTTCCTATCTTTCCTCTTTGATGCAAATTATGTATAAATAAAATAAACGTGGTTATAAAACAATTTTGTGTAAAGTCGAAAATTTCGGTAAATTTTGACCGGGCTTTCAAACTCTCTCTCTCTCTCTCTCTTTGTCTCTCTCCCTCTCTCTTTCCTTCTGTTTCCCTCTCGCACTTACTCGAACCTTTTCTGCTAATGCTAATCCGTTTTTATAGGATTACGTTCCACAACTCGGGGAAAACTAATGGATACCATTTGGTCTCCGGAGATTCCATCACGAATTAAAGGACAAAATATATACATTTTAATTATTAATTTTGCAAAATTATTATGCCATTTATTGTTTGTAAACAATTAACGAAATAAAATTGAATTTGTTTTCGTATGCTTCTAATCCGTTTTTAATTCGGCCATATCCCTTGTTCCTCTTCCCTGTCTTAATTACGTACATTCATTCATTATTAACAACGATGATGACAAAAGACGAGAGAGACGGCTGAAGGAGAAGACGAAAAAGAAGATGTTAATGGTAGCGGCGACGGATGATGTTATTGAATTTTTAACAAGAAAATTAGCGGCACATTTATCAAGATTCTTATTGACGAAATCCAATTGCTGCGACGTGTCCCTTTCATTCACTAATTTTTTTCTTTCACTCAGTCTTCTCTCTAGCTCACCCTCGCTTAATGATTAATGAATCACTCGACGAACACGACGAAGCGTAAATACGAAATGTAAATATTGCAATTTTATTAATAAATGAAATTTCGAGGGATAAATGTTTAAATAGAAAAGTGGAAAGAAAATAAGAGGGCGACGAAAACTGTTGGGAGTTTGTATATACCATCGTGCGATTCATAAAGGGAATTCTCTCTCTCTCTCTCTCTCTCTCTCTCTCTCCTTCATTGTGTTTATCGGCGTACCCTTGTAAACATTTCCGAATACCGCCTTTAATTTCAATAAATCGACGCAAACACATCTGCAGATTTCTTGAATGCTGCACAGACAGCTGGGACTCGTTTCACCCTCAAACGAAATTTCGGTGGTTTAAGTCTACAACTTTCCTATATTGTATATACCACGTATAAAGACGTGGATGAATCATAAGTAGACGATTTGATGATGAGCAATATTTTATAGAAGCACTTTAGAGCACATGTATTTGTGTATGGGCGATGTACAGGTACTAGAACCATCATCATTGTTTCCTTCCTATGGATGATTCATTTCCATATATTGGATCGTTTGCTTTTTATAGTTATTGCCAAAGAATAATAATAATAAACAAGCAAATATCAACCGATAAAACCGATAGTCGCCCCACCGTCAAAAATCGTTGTTATTGCATATGCATCCGATTCAAAATTTAAATCAATTGCATGTCAAAAACATATGTTCCTGCGCTAAATTTAATTTTCACAAATAAATAAGCAATAATAAACAATGCTGAATAACTTTTATGGCAATAACGAATTTTCAAAAACTAGCATTTTAATTAGAGTTTGGGAGGAACCAAAACCGAATTTAGTATTTGTGGCTTGATGTCAATCAAAAATTTTGATTGCAGCAAATTGCTGCAGTTCGTCAACATTATTAATTTTAACCGAAGACAATCGGCCTGAAAAATGCAAAACTCAACAATGGTATTAAAGTAAAATCAATTTGATATTTAACTAAATCAACCTGTGGAAGTCATTCCCATTCACTAATCGAGAAATCGATTTTAATACAAGATAATCGATTTAACTCTTAAGAGGATAACAATTTTTGTCGTGGCGCCTTTAATGCTTTAACTTCGCTAAAATAAACATAAACTTCAAATATTTTGCTCGCCGAATGAAATAGCATGAGGGATATAATAATTAATTAGTTAAATAAAACTGTTTAGTTAATTAAAAGTCTCTACATAATATATAAATACATATTTACGTTAATGTGTAAATTTAATTAAGAGTGATTTTCATGTAAATTAAACGCAAGGGTTGACTAGAGAGGAGGTGTTGGGTGGGTTAAGTTCAAAATAAAGTTGAAATATGATGAGCTTTTGACTCATATGTTTTTTGCACAAACCCTCTAATGAGGCATTTAGTAAATATTATAAACCCATTTATTTTTCATTTTGAATTTGTATGAAACCCACTTAAATTTAAAATATCAAATTTTAGAGGAACGGGGTGGAATTGCTCAAATAGTTCACGTAGGTGTACAGGAAAGGAGGCAGAGAGAAAAAATGTGTGTGCGTTATTTATTGCCATTAATTAAATTCGTTCAATCGTAGGTCGTATATCAATTTACAATTTTTTTGCAGCTCGCTCTTTTTTTTGCATTACGTTGTCAAACCATAAAAAAGCACTCAATAAGTCATCTATTTTTATTGCTTTCGGATCATCAAATTATTTCTTCTCCTCTTTCGCTTTCTCTTTTTTTTAATTCAAAATTAACGGGAAAGGGATAACAAACAAATGAGAGAGCGAGATAGAAAAATCTTCAAATTATATCGAAAAACGTAACGGGATTGTGCGGGAATAAGAAAAAATATATTCAAATCTAAAGTAAAGATTTAAATGCGGTTATTGTAGATCAAGAATGGGAATTGAATGTGGCGAAGAAAATGGGGCGGCGCCCCAGATTCCATTCGTTCCATCTACAGATTAAGGACGTTGCTACGTTTTCTTCAATCTAAGACACGGAGACGACGAATTCGGCAACGATTCTTCGGTATCGGTCGTTTTCTCTCTCTCGCACGTTTTTTTGTGCACCGATATCACGTTATTTATGGGCCACTGCGAAAAAATCCCGAATGTATATTTTAATTTAATGGCAAAAGAGCAAAACCGTCACTATACGAAACCATCCTAAAACATAATTGATTTTCAAATATTTCTTCATCTCAATCTCAATCTTATTTCAATCGTCACAATGTATTGAATTGAAAATGTGACACACACACACACACACACACACACACACACACGCATGAAATGAAATTCTTCACATTCACAAATACTTTGATTATTCTACGTTAGCACCTCAACTTCATATTGCCGGAGGCGAAAGAATAGGAAAGAGGGAATCAGTCGAAAAAGTGAGAATGGATGAATAAAGATATTAAAAGATGAGCAAAAAGGAGAGAAACTGTTCAGACAGCTGTCAGTTTTATTGGACTAAAACGTAATGTACGAGCGACAGGAATTAAATCGGTAAAAATCAACTGAAGATGATGACGAAGAAGCCGCATCAATAACATTACTTAAATAAAAATTCGGAATGAGAGGGTAGATTCCAAACGAGATCGCTCCACAAATTATATTCTCATTTTAATCATGGCCTGTGAGTCTGTAATTGCGCTAAAGAAAAACATTTAGTTAATAATCTGTTAATGTTATTGCTCTTAGTGATTAACAGTTTGTCTATCTTGATAAAGTTGTAAATATTTGCTTTTATGTTCGTCTAACAGCAAATCTTGCCATGAAAATGCATCAAATATGGCAAGATATAATGTAACAATTATTAAAAGTTTTAATTGTTTTACCTGTCCAAATTATTTATAATAAAATCTATTTCTAGTTTGATTTCTGTACAATAAAAATACGTTTTCACAAAGTGAGCAAATTATCCAGCTCCGAAAGTTACTTATCGTAAAAAGATGGTCATCTTCATCAAATTATCTTTTGAAAAGAAGTGGGAAAAAGGGTTTGGGTCCCATTACTCATTAAATTTTAATCGAACAGATAAAGAAACGAATGCAAATAAAAAAGGGTAGTAAAATTTTCATAGCCTTTCTCACACCCTTGCCTCTGTCATTATTCCGTGTATTTTTTTCCTTTTCACGCTCTTTGCTGCGTAATAAACGTGAGATGTGTGCACGCGAGTTTTAAGATAAATTCAAATAATATTTTTCTTTAGTTCCTTGTAATCTAGCATGTAGGTATATACATTATTTTATATCGTGATTGTGTTCTAGTTTATATTGCAAACTGTTGTTGATTATTATTAAAATAAACTGCACACGGCGGCGTTTTTCGTACGTGCAGATTCCCCCGAAACGTGTGCTCTCGTTCCTCGGGTACTTAAGTACATTTAGAAAATTTATTTGCACGTTAAATCCCATTTAAAAGCTATCGGTGGATAATAAAACTCGTGTTAAGCAATCTTCTATAATGTTATTTATACCTGTATTTGGATATACGTATTTTTTTTCTTTATCATCTTCTAATGCTTCCTCTCGTTACTTTTTTTTGCTTAATTTAATGCTTTAAAATGTTTTTTATTGTGGTCGGTAACAGAATCCCCAAATGTATCGATACACGAAGTTCGCTGCTTCAACATTTCCATTGAATTAGATGGATTGATAATGTTTGATGATGAACATACAGGGCGTTTAAAAAAAGATGTCAAACATTTTGAGGGGTGAGGGTCGGAGATAAGCAGAAAAGTCTTAAGATGGACAGCGATGGACGGTTTCGAGGTTACGAAACATTTTGCAACTTTTATATTATGCACAATTATGCAGAAAAAAATGCAGACTATGAACAAAAAACAAACGAAAAATAAGTCAAATAAGATGTTCAAAGTGCCCTCCTTCCATTTGACGGCATGTTTGCCCCAAGGTTCTTCGAACTCTTTCGAAAATCATTGGCCATCAAGCATTGGCTTAAGTTTGGTGGCATACCTAAGCTTTTCAAATATCCCCAAAGAAATAATTCGATTCTGGCATTTTTGTGGGCTAATTAAACACCCTGTATATGTATGTATCGAAAACTCTACGGAAACGGTTTAGACTCCGGTTGATGTGTGTTTCGTTAAAGTTTTGAATAATTCACAAACATTCCAATAAACAACTAATAACTTATATTAGAATGTAAACCCATAATACGTATATATACACACACACACACACACGTAAACGCAGATATTAAATTTGAAACGGATGAGCCTAATTAATCATTTATAAAGCGGTTGTTACACTCGATACGTGTATACGCATCTTTCTAATTAATTGCCGTTTAATTATTCATCGTTTATTATTTCTGTATGCTTTTATGAGAGAATTTTTTTTTCTCATATTATATTTTCTCTGTTAATGCAGAGATAAATTGAGCAATAAAAAGAATTAGCGCGTTATTTGAATGTATTATATTTAACATCAGGTACAATTAAAGGTAACATACACACCGAAAACAAGAGGATAGAATAGACAAAAGACCGTTGATATTTAAACGTTAGCAATGAAATTAACGAAATAGGAACAAAGAAAAAGGCATTAAAAAAAAACGAGTAAAAGTAAAAAGCGAAAAATGTGTATAAAAAAGAGTGACAAGTGGGAGGAAGGGAATTTCTGCACGAAAAGTGGAAAAGTGAAATTCATATATGCACATCCGGTAGTTGTCGCGTGAGGTAGACATTTCTATAAATTGTTCACGTTATATTATATATTCAAATGATAATCATTTGCATATTCAAGTAATTAAGGTGAGTCGGGTCGCATTTACGTTCACATAATGGGGAGTGAGAGAGATGCCAAGAATTACGAAAAAGAAAAGAAAAACGAAATATGCGAGAAGAAGTGTGGGGATATACAGAGAGAAAGATAGAGGAGAAAGGGGTGATAAAACATTAAAGAGGGATGTAAAATTAACATATTTACAAAAAGGGATCCGCCACCACTGTTCTTTGTAATATATTCCTGCGTTATTATAAGATATGAATGTGTATTTATTTAAAATTGTTCCTTTCTCTTCTCCAACGTCGACATTACTCTTATTCCTCACAATTATTTAAAGAAGAAAATTGTTTCTATTTTATCTTTGGAACGAATAAATCTTGCAGTTTATGACAAAATTTATTGCTCGAAAAAATATTTTCGGGTCGCCGTATGTATGCCTGGAATGTTAGCAATTTAAGAAAAGATCCGCGTACGAATCTAGGTATTGCAATATTATAGTTAGTAGCAGGTATAAATGGTGCACGTATAATTACTTTCCACGGATTTAAATGACACCGTTGAGTCTGAATATTTCGGCCAATTATGTTTTAACATACCGAAGGACATTAAAATGCGAATACTAAATATTTTATTAATATGGATTGCAAGCATATTTAAACGGAGGTGATGCTCTCCATGACTGTACAGCTATTATTTTTATCTGGCAAATACTTTTTAAAGAAAGTTGGTATTCCACAAGAAGATTATTATATTAAAATTTTTTAATTTAAGGTAAACATTTTTGAAAAATTAAAATTAAAAAGGAGTTTCATTTATCTGGATATAAAAATACAAATTTTGGATCGTTGCACGGGTGAATAATGAACATAACACGTTGGCAAAAATGAAAAGGAAGCCAGAAGTGCTATTACTGTAGAATCATCAGCAATTCATTCGATTTTTTGTCACACACCTAAACATTTTTATATTTAAATACGAATTCTTTATCTCAGGTTTGAAAAGAATCTTACGATTAATTACGTTTTCGGTGGATTAACGGCTACTTTTTGTAATAATTCAGGATGTCATATAACACGGTTTTTCACAATACAGCGCCTGAAAATTTATTGAAATTAAATCATAATTACTTATTCAGGTCTTTATATCACTCAGTATATTTTGGAATTGAAAAATAGCACATAATAAACACAGCGATGAAAAGAATTCCAAAGCAGTATTTCTACAAGGATTTATTTTGTCGAGTCAATTACAAATATTTGGATTCTATCCAATCCTTTGTCTGTGAGAAGCGGAAGTAATAAATCAAACCGCGTGTATCGATAACGCTAAAATAAAGTACGATGCATACCAATATAACAAAATGCAACTGATTTGTTTCATCGAATGTAGTGCTTAGTTCTGACGTTTTTCTTTGCCAGCAAAATATCACGTGGAAATAATTTAGCATTTGCTTTCGTTTTGTGCGTGATTTCAAAGCGAATCGCATGCGATTTTTCTTTAAACCACTGTAATAACGCCAGAAAGCAATTTGAAACTGTAAAAGACAAATTCGTCAGGCAATTTATGAGTGTCTAGAATGTTTATTAAGCTTCAGGCCAATCAAACAAGCAAAACAAAGATAGAGTGTCGAACAAACTGTGGAATCTGGGACACACGTTTAGCAAACGGAAATGCAACAAACTTATCAAACAATAGTTGCATTATAATATGCAATTAATTTTATTGGAAAATATACATAAAAAGCGTGTGATTGACTGTCAAATCGTGAAGAGGAAATTGTTATTTAATCAAAATTGTTGCTGTAACGTTTATGGTATTTATACCATTTAACTGTCTATATCTATGTATGTTTAATGGTGATACTTGTTGTTATTTTGTATGCGAATGCCGCACATACAAACACAGAGAATATTGTTGTTGTATATTTTACATAAAGTTCATTAAATCGCGGCAACAAATTCCAAAATCTAGTTGTTAAAGCACTATTCAGTGCTTAGTCGTTTGTTGACAATAATCACTGTTATTTGTTAATCTTGAATACAGATCTTGAAGTAATTGAAATTTTTATGGATAATAAATTCAGTTCGTATCCTTTTTATTTTCACCGTTATAATAAATTGGATTTGATTTTATTTTAATAAAAAAATAAGCACCGCCACAAAAAACTAAACGCACTACATTACTGCAAATATTAAATAGCATGAAACGTGTAATAATAATATTTGCATATAGAATTATTCCTTCATGCCGTTCATTTTCTTTCTTTTTGCTACGGTTCGTAATAATAAAACGGAATATAATGCGGCGATGGAAGCATTCTATTATACGTTTAATAATGGTGATTATTTTAGAGGTAATAAAATATTTGCAAACATTTTTGTAATATTTTCCCTGTTGAAAAGAACCCTATTCAAATCGGTTTCCCATTCATGGGCATTTTCCGTAATTGAAACGCAATAGAAATTTTGCGATAATAATTCTTTATCATGAATTAATAATATCGAATTAATTAATTAATAATCGATTTCACTAATGGCAGTCTAGACAGTATGGTAAAACTAAATATTGTAATATAAATTAGTCAGAGTTGATCCGTCCCTTTTGCAATCTCTTTGGCATACGCCTGAGTGTGTGTGTGTTTGTGCGCTAAAGTTTCTGTTTATACTAAAATATGTTACAAAATCGTTTTGGGAATTTATGTTCTTGTTCGGAAATTTGCATTTACTTGGTCAAAATATTTTATTATATTATTAGATCGACTAAGTAAAATGTAATTTAAAAAATCGTACATTAATGGCTTTAAACCAGGTATCTGAACAATTTGTATTTCTAAAATGGTCATATCATATTATGAGCGAACAAGTACAAAAATCGCACACTAGAAATGCAATAAAAATTTGTAAACAATAAATGTTTATTGTCGTTTTCAACTCTACCGGTGGCAATTCAATTACACGAGATGCTTTCGTTCGTTGTTGCATGCTATAAATTAAATTTTCCAGGTATTATAATTGTGTAAACATGTTGACTGACTCTAATTATTTTTTCATTATCATCTTCACTCTAGTGTATGTCCTTTAAAATCATTCTCGAAACTCATATCGCTGTCATTTATATAATATGCAATCGTACCTGATAATTGAAACGTTATGATATTTTTAAAATGAATTCTTTTCACAATTTTTAATCATTCCTCGTTCTTACCAAATCAAAAATGTAAATTTTCAATTTAGTTTCCCGAGAGTTTCAGAATTACTATTTGCCAACATCAAATATTATTTCAACGTTTTCTATTCAATTTTTCTTTTTCACTTTGCAACGTGTAAAACTGTCAACATTAAAGTAAAACATTTTCTTTTAATATCGGACTTTCCCAAATGAACATAATTTCATTAGAAGCGGATAAAGGTTTTTCTAAAGTCATGAAAAGGAATGTATATTATTATTTTCAGTAAGTAGTACGTGACCGAATATAATTATCATTGTCATCGTAATCATACGCGAAAATGAAAGTTGCAATTTTAAGTAAACGATAATAATGATAGCAGTAATCATGATAATAATAATGCAAGAAGCTTCTACATTTGCTCACATCGTACATACATGCAACACACTGGTAAATGTAATATGAAGAGAAATTCGCGTAGTCAGCGAAAACATTTAATCTAATTATTATCGTAACAAAACTATGCTGGAAACATCAATAATAAACTTACAAGATAATCACAATTAACTTTAGTGTGATTATTTAGAAATTAACCAAATTAATTAAGAAAGAAACACACTTGGATTGTTTGAAAAACATATCAGAAATTCCAAATAAAACGGTTCATTATGAATTATCATGTGTTAATCAAAATAAATCGAGAAAATTTACATATTGCAATTTTGGTGGATGCGCCGGGCAAACTTTACGTATATTTTATTAGTCTTTTCAACAATAACGCAATTAATTTAATTAATTTACCAATAGTAAATCCTGAGTTTTGTTGTTCTTCTTCATAAATTCCATATTTTAAGACAGTTAAAATTGTCTTTAAATTATTTTTCATCTCGGAGTTTTTGAGAGAGCGTTGATGTTGATGAGAAATAAAAATTACTATGGACGCGTAAAGAAGAAAGAAAAAGTTAGTTTTCCTTCAGCAATTACATCTATGTGATTAATATTTATTGTTACGGTAATATTAAGGAGAATATACATGCGTCGGTAGAAAGAAAGGCAAAAACATTATTATTTTACGTATATTTATGTATAAAATAAAGTTATTTAAAAAGTTTTCTTGTTAAAAAATTACGACCTTTCGAGTGCCTTAAATATGAGCACGTTCGCGAAACTTTCGCAATGCTTTTCGCTGCACATTTCTTTTATTTCGTACCCGTCTAATTCTGTTTTCTACTTTCACACTCGTTCCGTTCACTAACGATTCCATTGTAATCGTTATATCATTAGACATAATTGGAATACAATTAATTTCGCAATGGACAATAGAATTATTGTACTTGTTGGTGATTTGGTCGAGGGAACGAACGACGAAGGGAATTATTATCATTACCATCAGCACCATTACTACTACTTGCATCTACGTACGTTCGATTTCTATTTGACATTTTGCATTTGACTCACGTCTATTTTACCCGCAATGATTCACCTTACTACTTTGACACCGCAAATAATTAGCTTGTCAATTCTACAAAGCCAAAACTGGGAAATGGATATGAAAACCGGGCACGTTAACGTGTACCCAAGTTTCATTCCACAATTTATCATCATCATCATCATACTCTGCACTATATTACCAGAGCCACCAATCCACCAAACGTTCTACCACCATTAGGTATTACTACCGCCCTACATAGCGTTACGTCTACATGGGACATGCCGACATTTATTACAAAAACCGACATATTCCGCTGATTTGAATTATAATAATTTAATTAATGGACGGTTTATTGTTCGAGTTGCATTGAAAATCCGAAAACAACAAGCGAAAGAGGAAAGTATTGAATTGAGAAACGGTCTCAGCTTTCGGGACGTATAGAATGTTTTTTATTTTAAAATAAACAAGAGGCGACGTTTTCGTTCGGAAATAAAAACGGCAAAGATTTAAGCTAACACAATAATAATAATAATATTCTTCGAAATAAATTTATTGTGACAGTAAAGCTTGTACAAATAAATGTTTGGCGCGAGGAGGAACTCATAGCAAATACTGACCCAGTTCTGACAACATTACATTTGCTCGGCGGCATTAGGAGTGCGTTCCACTTGAATGCAGGGATATTGCCGCTTTGGATTTATGTTTCAGTTGCCTCAAACCCGGATCCCGGGCGCAAAAACTTTCCATGTAAACACATATACACTTATTAAAGTTTTTAGTAGATGCAACAACTATTGTGCATGGCAAATTACAACGTGATCCCGAACGAAAATCTCGCAGGGAACATTTAATAGGAGATAATGTTATTAAAAATTTAATTGGAAATTTATTCTCGCATTACGTAATTAAATTATGTTTATGGATAAATAACCGGTTTCAGTTGCACACATAATTTCATTTCCTCTCGTTGGCTGTTTTTGTTGCTTATCTAATCCCACGTTTATGCCTTATCCTTAAGCAACTTTGTGTTTGTTCTTATCAATAGAAAACGAAAAGAAACTTGAGATAAAAAAAAATGAAACAATTGGAAACATTCGGGCGTCGAAGATTAATTCGTTGGAAACCGGACAAAAAAAGATCAATCAGATGCGGCATTGAGTTATTTCCTCTTCCACGCTCTACACTCTTTTTTAATATAAATCAAACGTGACAATTCTTCTTCTTCTGCCGCGGCAGTGATGTCCTCCCGGACTGAGGGTTACATCCTTAGATATGAACACCGGAAAAGTTTCGAATTGAGTTTTTCTTCTTATACAGTATAGGAAAGGGATGAAAGGTCATGAAAAGTTTTTTGACGATTGAATGCGTTCATTTTTATTGATTATTTCGACGTTCCGATTGTACAGCCGCGTGTAATATTACGAGCGAAAGAAAAAGCGTCCGGAGTCTTCACGGTTTATTTTACTATTTTCTTTTTGGAAAAGGAAGTTTGGAAATGAAATAGAAAAGTTATTGCTAGATGTATTGGACGAGGAAGTTTTCCTATACGAAAAGAAAAGTAGAAATAACGACGTGTCTTACAGGTTTCCGTGTTGTTATAAACTCGCGTTTCACGTGCGATTAATGATTGGAAAATTAATTGAATTTCGGACGGTATTAAATCTCATTAACCTAAAATGCAAGAGAAAAACGAAACACTTCAATTAACGGTGGTTATTGAATGATGGCGAAATCGTTTTAGTTTCAAGTGTGACGTTTGAAAATGATATGAATAAATATCCGAGTATCCACTCGTTTACGATGAAATTTTAAATAATATCTCATTATTCACTAGGGCCGATTAATATTATTTAATTGAAATGCAGATATAACAACAACAATAACGACGGCAACAACAAAACGGTTCTTCAAACTTTGCCATGAATGAAAATCAAAATTTTAATAATCCTGTCATGTGCAAACGTTACTACTCGCCTCGGCCCTTGAACCACGCTTGTATAGTGATGATGATGATTATAATAATAATAATAACGCTACTACCACTAGTAAAACAATACATACGGATCCAGGAGAGTAGTTTCAAATATCGAAATCATTAATCCATGAACAAGTCTCCCAAATACATGTGTGTATTGGACGAATGTTCAATGGTCAACGATCAATCCATCAATTACAAAAGGCTCGCCTTCTACGTTTGTTTTCCGTTCATCAATCAGGCGCAGATTTATCATTTCCGGTAAGAACACAACGAACCTTTTAACCGGATCCAGTCGAACATGCACGCGAAAGACGAGCACCCGTTTGCGATTTTGAAAATTTAATTATACGAATTCTTCGAGATGCCTTTCGTCGGTACCCTTTCAGTAATTAATTTTATGAACCCCGCTCATTCCAATTATGCACGAACTGAAAGTGCCTCCCATTAAAACGCACTCTGCCTCGCTCGAAACTCGAATATTTCAGTGTCTTTAATATTACATTTAATTCGGATCGATTCTCTTAATACCTATTATTATTATACCTGTCAGTTGATATTAGTCAAGTTCGAATTGCTCAACACACACACGCACAAGACATTTGCTGACGTCGATGGTGTACTATGTCATTGTGGGTTCGGTGTAAGCGAGCAGAAAGCAATTTGGAAGAAGGTGAACCGAAGGATGTGTAAATGAAAAATAGTA
Source organism: Hololepta plana (assembly GCA_963695495.1). Classification (NCBI taxonomy): domain Eukaryota; kingdom Metazoa; phylum Arthropoda; class Insecta; order Coleoptera; family Histeridae; genus Hololepta; species Hololepta plana. Next base: position 12,903,224 of record OY968831.1, on the reverse strand, counting down.
TATAGGTAACACAACATCTTAGTCCATATTGTGTGTCTGCAGGTTAACCGGTAGGTCAAACCCTTGCGACGTCCGGTTGTAATTACCAGAAAGCCACCGGGAAAACAAACACTACGTCAAAAGTACAAGAGAGCGAAAACATATATTTGTACTTACATATACACGACTAGTACATGCAACGGTAAAATGAAAATATACTATGTCGTAAACTGTTACAAGTTTGGCTTACATAATAAACTTTTGCTTAAATTAATTTGGATTTTATGTATGAAATTAATGGTACTCTTCACTAAAAACATCTTACATTTTATAAACTAACTTGGGAAATTACGTAACAGCTATGTGTATAGCGAATTTTAACGACTTTTTTCATAAAGAAAATAATTAGGGAAGATACTATGTGTACGATGATTATCCAAACAGTCATACCGCAAATTTTCCATTAAAGTTTAATTAATTTTTCTTTTTATACCTTGCGAAAAGATGATTATTACATCACTTGCCAAGCACACAAACACGTAAACAAAGAAAGTAATCTTAACGAAAAAAAAAAACATTTTTCAAAAATCATTATTCGGTGGTTAATATATTTTCTATTCTGGAAAACAAATTAAACTGATACAGGAATTGTAGTGAACCTTCAAAACGAATGAATTTACAAAAAAAAAATTCAAACAAAAAACAAAAGGATTTTTATTTCCCAAAATTGCTTCTTGACATTGTTCAAAAGTAATAGCAAAAAAAAAAACGAATGCAGCACTTCTAATAATCACACGGACTTTAACATTTTAATACATGCAAAATAACATAATCTACCCTCCTTAAAATGACGTGCTTGGAATAAATAAAACTAGTTATTCGAGAATTACTTGTAATATTTCAACCATGTTTTAGATATTAATTAAACAAATGTTTATTTCATTTCGGAACAAAATGTAATTTATCGCATTTGATATGATAATAAATTCGTGAAATGATAAAAGCTGGCAATATAAACAATTTAATTTGTTTCCTTTTCACTTCATATTACCATTACCAATCTTCGGGCATTGCCTATTTCGGATTCCATCCCATCCGTCCCGTTATTACTATAACAATATTCGTTATATTTTATAATAATACTTTACGCTGATAAATTTGTAATTTAATCAAAAACTTATAACAATGGGATTATTAGAATTTAATAACGTGTTAACTTCAATCCATATCCCCGCAATTTCTAATAGTACTCACTAAGGACAGGCTGGGAATAATAATAGATGACACAGTGTTTTCTTTAAATTTTTATGTATCAACTGTATTATATATTTCGAAATTATTATAATAAATCATTAAAACGCTAGAGTAAAAGTCTGAAAGGAGCTGAAAGGAAGGAGCGAGAAACCCCAATAATTTAAAGTAATAAACAGGGGGGAAAACAAAGGGAGAAAAATAATAATGATAAAGCTAAAAAGAGATCTATAGCCCGAATATATAGTAACATAAAAGTAAGTAGAACACTTCATTAGAAAGGGTTCGTATACAATTTAGTTCCTACTTCTCCTTTTTTCAACTTTTTCGTTTCTCTTTCTCTCCCGGTTCGAAGCGAATTTCGAAACTTAATGGTTCAAACCAAAAAGGAAAGTTAATCAATAAAAACCTTTAACTTCCCTTTTCCCGAGTCTCTCCTTTTTCCACACGCGAAGAGCGATAGACTGGAAAGTGACTCTCGTTCGTTGACAATAACAAGACCGGTTAACGTGCATTGGGGAAGGAAGCAACTTTTCGTAAGAAAATTTATTAAATTAGACATTGAAGGCGATAATAACAAATAAAAAATGCCTAAATCTTCTTTTACTATAAGCAAAGGTGGTTTAAGTTGCAGGGTAGATAAAAGAAGGATGTGTGTACGAGGGTAATTTAAAAAGAAACGCGCCTAGCTAAGAAATAAAAGGCGATTGATGACAATAAGGAAAGTTAGAAAATGGCACTGTTGAAGGATGTCATGTTAAAAATATAATATATGCTGAGTAGATTTCTTTAAAAATTGCCCTCGTAGCAGAGTCCGGAACCGGATTTAATGTAATAGGATGTTAATAACAATAAAGTGGCTTGCACCGTTATTATGCGAATTAACTTTTAGTTTGAAATAAGTACGAAAGAGAAAATTCAATTAATTTCGAATGGTTTTGAATAGGGATTAACGTGAACCTTCATGATTATATAAATTCTTATCTTATGATGCCTTATTGTAAAATTTATCTTCAATAGAGGCGATGTTTTAAAAAAATTCGTTTTGTTCAAATAAAATGTTCCTCTAAATTTTAACAAACTTTAAATTGAATAAGGAAATATTTCAGTTTTGAAGACCTATAAACCTAAATGAAACTTTTGATTGCTTCATATGCTGATACTTCAAATATCACAATTTCTATCAGCGTCTAAAAACGAATCAAGTTTTGGGAATTTAAGGAGAATTTACTAGATTGAACAAGGGCTTCCGTCCTAATAGTGATGAAAATTTCAACGTGATTAAACTATGACATCTGTGTACGTTGAAAAACGGCGAGTAATTAATTAATTTACGCGCGAAATAAAAAATGGCAAACGGTAGCAGTAAAGTTTAAATTGAAATGAAAACGTTCAATACGATGGACGCGTACAAAGCGATGCCAACGTCCTATTAATAATTATTTTAGTCTAAACGCATGATTAATAGAAGTGAGTTTAAAGACTGGCTCGTGTTGTTTTTTTCCGTTCGTTACAAAAACCGTATCCAGTTTGTCATTCGCGCTCGAAATGGAAATGTTACAATAAGCAAATGCGATTTTACATGTGCGTACCGCACACACACACACACACACGCACATTTATTTATACGTTTTGTATGGAAATGAATAATAGAACTTGGCTGTCATCAAAACGGTCGAATGAAACATTGTTTCGTCGTGCCGTCATTAATATCGTGCATTATCTAAACGTTGATGTAATTATGACTGTATTACAACATAGAAAACAGATTATGTAACAAAGTATGGGCTACATAATGCAACGGCAGATTATCACCTGAAACTAAGACAAGGGTCCATAATTAATGGTTCGTAATATTGTTGATCCGGTCCCACTACTCCTAATAATACTAAAGTAGCAGCACATGTTTGCTTCTGTTCTGGAAATTGCCGCAATAAAGTAAGGAAGCGCCACGATAACTGTAATTTGATATTGACCTTCACCCACACCATTACAATCATTCCAATTAGAATCAATTACTATTTCTTTTCAGGTGATATCAATATGTTTATATATAAGGTTGTTCAAGATTGTTTAAGAAAAATGACGCTAATTAGGCATGAGAAATTATTTTCATATCATTGCTAATTACTAATATAATTTTCATTAATAAAGTATTTGCATATATCAAGGGAAATTCATACAAAATAAGTGTAGGAGTTGGAAGAAAATCCTCGATCATTTTCAAGTTGAGAAATTGGGGTAACTTTAATAAACCGGAAACAATGTTTCATGAATGTAATTTAACAAGTTTTAAGGCCTACACCATTTACAATACACCTAGCGTATAAATAAATGTAATTTGCATTTTAATTAAATAAAGATTAATAATAGTTGTCCAATCGTTTACATATATTAATGGGATAATGAAGTTTCCGGAATTAATTTAAAGAAATGTGGCATTTAGAGCATTTATCGCAGCGTTTTAATAGACGCATTCGTTTATTTAATAAACATAAATCGCTGGGCTTTAATTTTAACACGATAGAAAATTTCAATTACTTATTTAAGAAGAAAAGGAACACGTACCTGCAGGATGGAATAAGTAGCAAGAAATGGCAAAGAAGGGATGACGGGAAATGAAAGGAGACGAAAATGTACCTAAAAAGGGGGAAATTTATAATATTGCGGAAGAAAAAAAAAGGAACAGCTTCACTGAAGTTGATTGATCAGTAAAGCTGAAAGCTACGTACATACAATTCATTAATTATTGGCATCATAATAGAAATGAGAGATTTCCTTTTTCCCCTCACTCCTCTCTCTTTTCTTTGCCCCTTTCCCAACACTTTTTCTTTTATATTCAGCGCTTTCATCAGTGTAACATTTTCATCGATACTATTATCAAAGCAAAAGAAAAATTAATATTAACGTTTAATATTTCAATGAGAACATAAAATTGCTTTCGCCATTTTAATAGGAAGGCAAACGATTTGTGTTAAATCCATGTGGCAAAATAAGGATTTGAAAAATACTTGCAAACGAAAGAAATCGATCTGGAGGAAATGAGTTTTTATCTCGTTACGAGTTCGTTTAATTATTTCTGCATTCGCATCGATACCAGCCGTCCGAATGAAGAAGTTTTCCTGGAAACGATATCGAATATCGCGATTAATAAATGGAAATTTTGAAACGTCGCATCCAGTTTGGATTATTATCATTTACGTTATATCGTTATGAGAAAAGCGCTCGATATTAATAAATAGTTTTACGAATATCAAGTGGATCATTAGCCATGCATAAATTACGTAAATTGTACTATCCAATAATGTGAGAAGTTCCCATAACTTGCTAAAGATGCGACTAAAATTAATTTGAATTCCTAACAATATTATTTAAATTTGTCCTACACTAAAAAAATAAAATATTACAACTACACGATAATCTTTTGGTATCAAACTTAACAAAAGATTCTTCGCCAACTGTGAATGTTATGACGTGTTAAAGTTGAAATTGTTATCCTAAAGACATTACATCAAAGTGGAGATGAAGTGTTATAGTGCGATATAGTGTCTTATAGAGTCTTATAAGTGGAATCGAAGAAATAATAGCGGTGGATGTCGATGAAGAATAAAATATTCATTGGCTTTTAAAATTGGTAAAATAATATTGCGAGCATCGAGCATCGAACGTTTGAATTATGTAGTAAAGTCCGATATGAAATATGAAATGGAATGCAATCGCATAGAACGTTCGTAAACTCCCTCACAAATTGAAACGACATTTAACATTCGACAATAACAATAATAGTAATGATGCATTTGATGGCCATAAAATAATAATTTAAACTAATTCAAAACGAAATGTTCGTATCATATTTTAATGTCGCATTGTAATTTATTCAAATCGCCGTTTTCGCCATTAGGAATGTCCCGAATAAAATGTGGGGGGACATTTTAACGTACGACTTTCATTTATTTCCTCTCTTTTAGTACAAAAATATAAATCAGATTACGTTAACATTAGTACTATACGTTTATATAAAACGGTGTATAACATTTAAGGAACGACATTAACTCTTCGCACAAGTTATATTCTAATAAAAATGATTGCGAGCGATAAAGAATAAAAGAAGAGAGCGAAATTGGTATAGGGATTGCCTAAGTTGAAATGATGATTTATAATAATAAGACGAGGGAATAGAAATCTAGTCGGGCAATAATAATACGAGGGAGGAATTAAAATACGTTTCGGTTAAGGTACGAATGTAAGTTGCATATAAAAATTACAATTGAATCTTGATAGCGCCGGAGACGTATAAAATTTTACGATTCTGCCCCCCGCTTCCGGCGCCCTTTAGACGATTTCAAACGGGGTGCCGTAATGTAGCAGCGGTACTTAATATTATTATTATACGGGGGCGAGAGCCGCCCTCTTCGCCCGAAACGGGACAGCTTCATTACGTCGCCTTATCACACGAATGATAACCGCGTTATTAACGAAATGCGGCGAGAGCGCAACGATATGCGGACCTCTCGTATAAGAATGAATGGGGATGGAAAGAGGACAAAGGAGGTATAAAAAGATGTAGTGAGTGAGCAAGAGTACGAAGATTGCGAGTGGGAAAACGTGAGCGGAAGATGATAATGATGACGGTGATAATAATAATGGTAATTCGTGAATAGTTGTCTTTGTTATACGACCAACATGTTCCCGGGCAATAATATTGGAAAATTATTACGTGAAATTTATTTAAATGCGTGCAAATTGCCGATAAATTAGGAGAGGCAAATCAATCGATGGCCCGTCTCAAATTGATAATAAATTAGATAATTAAGTTAATTAAGCGATCGAAACGGGCGAACGGTTCGATAGAATAACGCCGCAAAAAACTACAATCACACCTCGCACTCGTTTACGAAGCAACGTGAAGGACGGAACGGTTTAAAGAACGAAACCAATTAATTCACCGGATCGGGCGCATAGGTAACATCATTGTGCGAATATAAATTTTCGCTCAACTCATTTTGCCAGCGTCTAGGGGACACGGGAATTATGGGACCGCATCGTGTTCGGTCTCCCCGTTTTAGTTCTCGTTCCTTGCTACAACGGCGCCGAACGATTAACACAAAATTTCACCCTCGTAATTACTGCCAATCTTCACTTCTTTATTAAATAATATATTTTCAGAACAGCGTCACGACGTCTATTCCGAATTTATGTCGTTAACAGAAGCGTTATAATGATTAATAATAATATTAATAACAATAAATAAATTTGGATTTAGTATTCGATTACTTAATTTAATTTCTGAAATCAATAGCAATGTATCGGTTTTTGAATTACTGCAGGGAAATGTTCAAAATAAAAGGAAAATTGATACAGGAGCGTGCGCGAATATGGAATCACAATGTATCTAATTGTAGGAACAACCCACGAATTTTACGAATCGCCTATTAAACATCGTGCAAATCCACATTAATTTCTAAGTTGTTGCAAATTCTAACGAAGAACAGTAAACAAAAGCTATTCATTTGTCGTTGCTCAAAAGCAAATTCTTCATTAGCATATGTATAAACAATTATTGTTATAACTAAAGTCTCATTATTGCATTTATTTCGAAAGTATTTAAAAATTATAATAAATTACCCTCTGTCCCAAAATTGACAGTGTTTATTCCAAACCTATTTGTTGTTGTGTCTAAATGTCGAAAAATTTTAGTATTGCAAAAAAGTTATAGCGCAAAAAGTAACTTCATCTTTGTGGTGTCGATAGGGTATTAAGAAAAAATATTAAATTCTGTTTTAAATTAAGAAACAACATTTACTGTGACATTCCAAATGATGAAACATGCTTATGGCGATGATTGTGTATCTTGTACAAGTAGCTTACAAATGGTATAACTTTTTCAAGGGCGCTCCTGAAGACATTGACGATCATCGATGATTAATCAGGAGTAACAAAAAATTTCATTGAGCTGAAGTGATGTTGGATAATTTGGAAGATTCAATTAACACTATTTCACCAAATTCGAATTGCGCGCTCAGCGTTAAATGATTGTTGGAGACTATTTAGCCAAAAAAATCGGATTGCAATTTTTTGCACAGCTTTATTTATGAATGGATACTTGCACAAACATGATTAATAATGCAGCAAAATATGGAATTAAAAGTCATTTCATGCTCGTTCGCAAATCGTTGGAATGCAATCAAAGCAGATTATTTTGAATAATGCCTTTTTGACGATTTATTTTGTGATTTTTGTTCATGAAACAAAATATTTGCCTGTACAAAAAAAGTGAAAAGACGGGGAAGAAGAAAAAGAGTTAACAACATAGATTTATAATGGCATGTCGGTGTTGTAAGGTCGATGAAGAATGTAAGTTTATACGATTTATGCAAAAAGGTTTGGTGTGATTGTGTGTGTGCGACATGTTTTCCTTCACGTTTACAATTTTCACACAAGTAAAAATGTTTTTCTTCCCTTTCTTCAATTTTCCTCTGCCTTTCGTGAATGCAACATTGCGAAACTATTTTCCAGACGTTCGTCACTCAAAACTGCGGCCATAAAACGAACATATTTATCCATAAATGGAATACAATGAACTTCATTTAATTTTACTATCGCCACCAGCATACTTTCTCGTTCCCTTCTTTTTGCTGCTTCAAATTTTACCATTTTCTTTCTTATTTAAAACAAGATTACTTAATCGCGAAAGAAAAGAGGATTACTAAGGGAAATTAAGGAACAAAGGGACCGAAGAGTGATTATTATTTTAAAGGGGCCAAAGAAAATCATTAAATCGGGTACTTCCCTAACGACGAATGTCGATGGCACAAAGTGTTTTCCAACGGTAAAATCGTGTTCGGCAATTAATATTAAGTATTTAAGGGTAGAAAATACGACCCTCTGCGAATTCCGCTTCGTCGTCCACGTGAACAGTTGCGACCTCAATTTTCCAGCTCGTTGTGTAGTTAAGTGATGACGGGTTATACTATTGAACGGAACCGTTCCGAATGCCAAAACGATGGAGGAACGGAAAATGGGAAAACTACTGCGTACTATTAGGCTGCGGGTGAAAAAAGTAAAAATAAATACGGCACGTTTCTGCAGTAGAAGATAGCGACAGTTGAACGTTCGTTATTAAATGCAAACGATTGAAATTATGCGATTTTAATTTTATCCTTTTCACACAAGGACTCGTGTTCAATTTTAAACATTTTTCAGCGTTTGGCAATTTTACAGCTTAATGGACGTGCAATTATCGCAGGTCTCTTTATTATTCCAATTTAATTATTTAATCAATAAATTTTTTTTTATTGCATATCACCATCATTTCTACAATAGTTAATCGCCTGTTTCAGCGCACCAAGTCACATAAAAAAATACACTTCTCTCCGAATTATCCGAAGCGATTTGTCGGTTTGCGTTTTTTGTTCGAATCCATCTTAAACCATTAGTAATCTCCTTCGATTTCATCACGAATTTTTCTTGTAATTTTCCTACATGGAGGTAGCAATCAAATTCTTTTCGAGCGTCTTTTCTCGATAATTTGCTCGGTTTTTATGCGTTCCTCCAACTTTTTGCAAGGTCGATCGTACCCACATACGTATACAACTCATTTCTTTCGGTCGTTTGTTGTCTTACCTTTTATCTACCGTTTTTCGTTTTACATTGAATTCCTTTATTACCCTTTTAATATAAGAACACGTGGAAAGAAGGCGAACAACTTTTTTGCTTTTTTCACTTTACAAATTTCATCGTAAAAATTACTTTTATTCCCTCTCACACCCCCCGTCGCTTTTCCCATCCATCGTCTTCCTCTTTTTGCGCGGAAAATACTGTAAAACTTGCATTTTGTACACGGAGTTTCAGTTTTTTATTGCATCCAATTAAAGTACATCCCCATACTATTTTTAAGGTTGCATACGTGGCCGTAAATTTCAGCGGGCTTTACTCGCATGGAAATCGTTAAACGTGTAATAATGAGGCAATTATTATTACAGCACGGAAACCGTATAATTCCGAAAGAAGTGGAAGAGAAATTAACCAAAAAAATAAGAGAAAAATTAAAGGATATTTATGAAGGGAACTTTTTCTTTCAGCTATCAGAAAGAAAAGGCGTAATATCAATTATCTTTTAATTAAAATAAAATTATCAAATTCATTTTCCGAACGACCGAGCAATAATAATTAAAATCATTTTAATTCGACCCAAAAGAAAAAGAGGGTAGTTTTATTGCAAAGGTTATCACTGTGGTAATTACGTTTAATTGGCATTAGTTTAACGAGTTTTCTTTTATTGGAGATTAATTTGTTTACGATACAATGACAATTATGGTAGTCCTAATGGAATGTTGAGAAACGTTCATCAAAGTTAACAAAATCCGTCTAATTTTAGCACATTTTCTACGTATATAATCGTCTATCGTGGGGCTTACAAGGAAATAAGGAACGTAATTTATATAGTATAAGAGCAATCTATTTACTTTCCTCCTGAATCATATTATATAGAAAGTGGAAATGAAGAGAGAAACAGTGCAAAGTTTTCGTTTCACTCTATCGCCCATTCTATCGTTCGTTATCCTTATTTTCGATTTTTTTTTAACAGCGAATGAACTTTTTCCAATTTAATTTCCTCAATCCTAAAGAGGATTGTCTCAATCATCGATGATAATGCAACTACATTTTCCTTTCTTAAACGTAAAAACAAATATAATATATCTCTCTCGCTCATTTGCCTTTCTGTACACGTATCAAATACTCTTTTGCTTATTTCTACTTCATCTTTTCGTTTTGTGAAACTTTCAGATTTATTATTCCATTAATAAAATTTAAATTAATTTCCTTCTATCCAATTCCACTATTCGTTTTTTATTAGCAGGAAACTAACGTTTTCTTTCCTCGTTTTCTTTATCAATTAATAGGGTTGTATCAGAAAGGGAAATAAATCTGAAATTTCGCCCTTTTCTTTCGATCCTTCTATAAAGAATAATAACAGTATAACTAATTGTACTTTTAAGATTAATGCTCTAAACTTTATAACGTACCAATAGAGACTTCTTAAGTTATATATATTGTATTACTATAGATATATCTCATTAAAAGTCTCGAACTATTGTATTGTATTGAAAGAAAACTCATCTTCGCCCAAACTTTTCATTAAATACGGTTTTTCTCTATTATATTTACTATATTTATTATTAAAATAAACTTTAAACGACATTCTTTAATGACGTTGCATTAAAATTTATATTCTGTGAAGAACGGTTCAGTTTGTTTCTCGGTCGAAGAAGGAAAATAATAACAAAAGTAAAGTATGAGAGACGAGTTGGGAAAAACGATTTCTGAAATGTATAGTCAAATTATAAATTGGATTAAGGTAAAAGATTACGAAAAGAGGTTTTCTGCTTCTTCTTCTTCACATTAATGCTTTTCCTTTATTTTTGCATATATGCTTAAGTTCCTAAAAAACTATTAAACGCTAAAAGAAATAAGGGGCTGCAAAACAAAAAAGTCGGGAGAATTTATATGGATAATTTTTTTTATTTATGTTCGAACAGTAATCCGTGATCGATATGGAGGGTGGAAACTACGTAAGCAGGATAAATCCGTTTGAGAAGGAAATGCACCCTAACCAACAAGAGAATTTCATTTTTCGAAGGGAAGAAACCAACAGAAAAGGGCTTTAATCCAATTGCACGGTAAGGGAAACGATGGGGAGAAAAAATGCGAAAGAGTGAGAGAGACACAATCATAACAATTTATGCTTAAAAACGAACGAACGATGAGTCAGCCGAAAACAGAAAATTTTAATTATTATCGAAAATAATAATTTAATGGCAAAGTGTAAAGCTCCGAGTGTTGGGAACGGGGGTCGAAATCCCCTCATGTGTTCGTTAATTAATGGTATATCTAATAACTTGCGTTAATAAACATTACAATTTATAATCTAAGATAACAGTAATAATAGTAACATTTTCTATATAATATCATGGAGTATGAATTATTAGCGATCGGGAGATTTCGGCCAGGCAGGATTCCGTTTAATTTCAACTTTTCCATTAGGGATTATACTTTTTCGACTTTTTTAATGCTCCTTCTAAGTAATCCAATACGAATTATATATAAAAAAGGATGGGACAAAAGCGGCCAAGAAGTTCCTTTTCCTTAGGTCTTAATAATAAGTTTTGAAAACTTTCCGATACAATTTTAAGATTCAATAATCCTATTTGTTTTCCTACAGGAATTACTAACTGTTGAACGAATGAAATGCGTTCTTAGAACATTGACGATTGAGAAAGGAAAGTTAACCTTTGAATCAATGATTTTTATTTTCGTGTTATTTAACGTTTAATCATTTTATATGAATTTTTAGGGCCGAATTTTCATAAAGAGAAAAGTCATTTAAATACGAAATACCTGTTAAGCTGTTTGTTATGGTTGAATCAAATTAATTTCTAATTGAAATAAAATTTATCAAAGTAATTTTTGACTTTAAAATACATTCTACGTCGATTAAAGTATTATTTTATTATTATTTGGTAGTAAAATAAAAGAGAAAAATAAGTAGGTGTAAAGAGAAGGATTTGCAAGAAAAAAGTTTTTACGAACCACTTCCGCTTCCCATTCTTTTTTTCCTCATTTTAAAAAGAACATAAAATTTTTAAGAACTTTATAAGTAATTAACTCTTCCATAAAATATTAAATATTATTATTACTCTGATGATTATAACGATTATAAAATAATAACTTTGATATTTTTCGTTTTTTTCCCTCTCGTATCCTAATATATATTCTTTTTGTTGCTGGTGCGATCAATCAGTTATTGCAATATCTCTCATACATTCGCCAATAATTTTTCCGCTCTTCTATTCTACTCCATTTCCCCGTTTTTCTTTTAGTTGATATCTGTGAATATGACAAATGGTTTCAATAACTTTCTACGAAGATGTACGTATTGGATCTTGAAGCATACACGTGAGAACGAAAGGGAAAAAATGAAATAAATAAAAGGTCGTATCTAGGAATACATATTTCTCAATTCTTCTTCTTTCCCTCCAGCCGTTTTCTTATTATTTATTTTCTCTATTGTTTTGTTATTATTTTTATGTGTATCTTTTTCCTTTGTATGAAAATAACATTTTATTTCTTTTTCCACATTTTCCATGGCTGCTCCTCTTAAGAGTTAGATAAGAGTCTTATTGATAAACTGATTACAATTGAGGAGAGAGAAATTATAAAATTAGATAAAAGTGTCCAGATGGTTCAATTTCAATAAAGAACTGTGGAATAAGGATGATTAATTGATCCTAATTTTAATCGATTTAATACAGCAGACTTTTTGTCGATGTAAAAAAGCGCAGGAATTCAATTCTTTTAAAACCACACCACCGGATGCAGCCAATTCGGTGCCAATTTTATTTCAAGCAATTGAAAGCAAATTTATGGGGAGATAATTTAGAGTTTTTCATGTTTCTGAAAGCTCACTTTTATAATTTAAAAATAGTAGCAACGACCTCTTTCGTTCTTTTTTGCCCAATAACGAACGCCACATACACAAACAGGAAAATGCTCTTGCTACAAAGAAACGGGGTTTAGAATAAGATATGCTAAATAATTTCCGTGGTTAAACATTTGCAGTTTACCTTTGGATCAGTTTTAGTCCAAAGCAAAGAAAAGGGATTTTTTTTGCGGCGTTTCCCATATTACAAACTGTTTTTTTCCTTGTCAGAAGGGAGAAAGTTTAAAGAAAGAAATTGGAATCGTTATAAAGAGTTGAATTAATGGCCGTATTAAAGTTTCACGTGTACCCCACGTGTTTGAGTGTATAAAGAATGTAAGTCTTTTATAGATGAAAAGTTAAACTTTAATGTAGCACTAACGAACAGCGTTTTACATATGAAAGCACCTTTTCAGTAACAGAAATTGCCGTAAACAAACGCGCAACTACAACAACGGCCAACAAAAAAATTGTTATCAACATCCTGATAAGATTTTAATAGGGGTATATACAAGAATCGAGATTGCTATCTGTACGGGAAATTTGCATAACAAAAGATAGACTATGTCATATGCATATCAAAAACCGTTTTGATGAATAGACGAAAGCTCTTCAAAAACAATACGAGAGCAAGCGAAAAGCTCTCTTTCGCACACACACATACACACACCCATAGCGATTAAAAGATGGCTCATAAAGGGCTTTTCATGTACGCGTAACGGTCTCACTTCATTAATTGTCTAGAAATTATTCATATCTGTAATCTGCGGACCGATATTATCTCGATGTTTACACAAATTTTAACATCGGACTGATGGTGCCGCCACACATCATCGTCAGCATCGTCATCGTGGCCACGCGGTAAGTACCATCGAAATACCGCAACGGCGCAATCTTCGTTTTCACGATTACAAAATAAAAATCTGCACAAACATCGATTCCAATTTAAGAGGCAAACGAACGCAATTTTCTTTTATTTACAGGTGTTAAAGGCAAAATTTATTAGTTACTAAGATTAATAAAAATTTGAGATAATCGTATATCGTATATAAACGTGGTATTGCAAGAACACCCATGATTTTCTTTTGATTTTTCTTAATTTTCTTCTATTAAGAGACGATCGAAAATTTTCGCAATAAACGAAAGAAATCATCTTATAAATTGTAGCCTTTGTATGTTGTCACATAATTTCGAACAAACAATAACATTTCGGAAAATTTGACGTGGGAATCCCCAAATTTGAAATTTGTGTTAGTGGTTACCTAAAATGGTGTCGAATCACGAAGTATTATAAAAACAAAATATCTTTTTGCTAATCGACGACGTTTCGATTTACCTTAACGAAGCTTTCGGATTATTATTTAATTCGAAATCAAGGTAAACGAAAGAAAATGTAAAATGGACACAAAATGAAGTAGTAGGTAACCAATTATGGAATTCCAACTTTTTCACAACGTATTTACTGAAACTTTCTACATTTCTGAAACTAGAACTATTTGAATGAAAAGCTTTTGTTTCGTTGCTACATTTCGCTCGGGTTATTCGAAAACAACGAAAATGAGGTTATTGCAAATTGGGAATATGTGCGATTCGTGCAATAACCATTATTAGTTTCTTAGATTCGCGTAATTCTCTCTAATTATGCGAAATTAACGAATTTGCTAATACAAATATTCGCTCTAACGCCCTGTTTAGTAATTAGTATAAGTAAATCGATAAATGAAAAATCGTTTTTAATTATTTATAATGGATCGAGGTTTTCGCGTGGGCTGGGGGAAGTTTTAAGGTAATGATAATACGGCCGACCTTTAAACTCATCCACACACACACACACACATATAATTATATTAATTAAATTGCTTCAATTTACATTCGTACACATTAAAACCGTAACGTAAATGATGGTCGTAGAACTTGGAATTGTTGTTTGTTAAAGTCATCAAGTCCCTCAAAGATATTGGGTCGTAACTATCGCATTATATGAATGGTTAGGTGTGTGTGTGTGTGTGTGCGTTTCAAAATGCTCAAATTCCAATTTTAACCGCAAATCGTCCCATCGAGATTCGACGAATTTATTTATAAGTTTAGCCGACCGCCTCATCGATTGAATTTCTTTTTCCAAGCTCGTCTATTGTGGTCTATTAGATGTTTGCGACATACGCAAAAACAGTTAAAATCGCGGAAAAAATGACGGTATAAAATGCGAAAACTTACCCCATACAGATACGGTAATTTATTACGGTTTAGATTGCAAACACGGATAGGACACTTGATGGCGTCGGTCGCCTTTTTAACGGTTCTGTATGATGATATACCTACAGCAAGTACGATGCCAAAGAATAATGGCGAACGTCGTCCTTTATAAACAACAACGTATGTGTAAATTTAAATGTGTGTACAGATGAAGGAGATAGCATGCACAAGCATAACGCGTCCCCGAGTTTACATATTTTTAAATGAATTAATTGACTGACTAGACGCATTAATTATTAACTTCTCTTCACGTGTAATTAATTTTATCTCCGCCTGGGTTCTTCTTGCACGTTAAAAAAGAAGGAGGAAAACAATTTTTGAAAGCATAAAATTTGAATGGACGGAGATGTAGAGTGAAGCAGAAACGTAGTAAGGAAGATGGAACGAGCAAAAAAGAAAAGAAGGATGGAAAAAGAATGATAGTTATCTAAATTGTATATGAAGAAGCTTTTGCTTAGGCCTCGAATTATATTTTTTCTTGCTGCTGTTCCGTTTGCCTCCGCGCCGGAAAGAAGATTCTCGTGTGATTGGTTCTGTAGCCCTTGGGCATTCTACGCCAAACTGAATTATCCTTATTGGAGTTTCGCCGGCACTGATGTTATTAGCTCCACTAGATTGCTGATCTATTTATCAGATAAAATACGTGATATATACATACGTGCACACACTCATATACCATAGGTCGATATGTTATATTTATTAATAATCTCGTTCGGGTGATTAAAATTAAGTTCTGAAATATCAAGGAATGGAAATAGAAGGAAGTAAAAGTGGTTGAAACTTAATGGATCGGTTGCGATAAACTACAACAACAACAAACGTTCGTTCTCAACTCACGCTAGTCGCGCGTATTTTCTTCCACGCTCGCATAATACTTTTTAATATACTTTTAAATTGAAAATTAATCTGCATAAAAATGGCGAGATTGCATTAACTTGCTTTTATTTTCAAACTAATTTCCTGTAAACTGCGTCCAGCTTATTTTCGAATTAGAACTTTCGAATAAATAAACGTTATGAATGCAGCCACAAGCTTTTCTCTTTCTGGTTTATAATTTAAGACTTTTCTTATTGGATTCAAACCATTTATGCGCTTGTTATAAATATTATGCTGTTCAAAACAATTCGGGGAATTCAAATTATCGTACTGAAAACACTAAAATTTTAATAAATAAACTGCATATTTTGCAATAATATTTGTTCGGATAGTTATTTGAAAATAAACAAAATGTAAACACGTTGGTTTTACTGTTCCATAACCTTAATGTGTTACGGACAAAACAGAACTGTTAGTATTACGATGTCTTTTTCTTGAGCTGCTCACTAACTTTTCT
Organism: Hololepta plana; assembly: GCA_963695495.1. Lineage (NCBI taxonomy): Eukaryota > Metazoa > Arthropoda > Insecta > Coleoptera > Histeridae > Hololepta > Hololepta plana. The sequence continues at coordinate 12,886,929 of OY968831.1, read as the reverse complement.
TATAAAGCCCTTCTTAGGGCTGAAGAGGGTGGTGGAAGTGGCCCGTTGATTGTTTAAGATTTAGAATGAATTACTTATATTTGAAAAAAGTTAGGCCAATTTCACTCTTTAAATAATAGAGAACGATGCTTAAATTGGAAAGAAAGAACCGTAGATAAGATATTTGAATGATAGTGCAAACCAAAACAACAAAGTTTTTCAACAAAACCACTGATGGAACTGAAGATGACTAACAAATAAACTAACTTATGTCTACAACACAACGACTTAGATACATATTTTTAATATGTGCTAAAGCATCCTAAATAAGGGTCAATTTTCTATTGCTCTACAACAATCTATCATTTATATTTTGAAAAATTGTTTTGTTAATTAATATTTAAATATGTGGCATGATGGACTTATACAGCTAAAAGAGACTCATGGACAATTGTATTTCTTTGTTGCCATCAGTTTGTGCATTCCTTACGGCTCACAGCTTGTATTGTAAGATGATATTGCAAAATGTACTTTTATTATAGTTTGTTAAAATAATGATTTTCTTTAATAAAAAATTGCAATTGCCCTAGTTATTTTGAGCTGTGAATGCGTTATTTTGAAATGAACCGTGCATAATTGTTAAAATTATAATAACTACGGTGCTAATGGCAGAAAACTGGCTATTATAACTTAAAAGTAATGAAGATTGTGCGAAGCACCATTATTATAATTAAAAACAATTTGATTTTCGTCTGTATCGCCTGTGCACACGCTTATTACTCATATATATATTTTAAAATTGCCATATAGACATTAATCCGATTCGGAAAGGGAGAGATGAAGAAAATTGAAACTTTCGCAGATGGAAAAATATAAAAAGCCCATTTTAAAAATTACACGTATAACTGAATGCAAGTGTATCCCCGTGACTGTATTTGATTTATAGATGCTCGAAAAATAAAATTGCATTACCAGAATTGCAATTTTCTTTCTACGGATCCACTCTATTGCATACTTAAGGGAAGGCGTAAAGTTTGACTGTTATTTCCTTCTCGGAGTTTTCTTACGGTAATATCTTTATTACCACACACACACACACATATAAATAAATATTATGATAAATTGTCTAGAATAACATCAACCGATTGTGATTTTATGTAGCACTGTTATTAGTTGCAATTTATTATGCGATAAAAAAGAGCTAACCGAGTATAATTTTCTCTTAACAATGTCATCGAGCTTTCGAAGCTTTCGCGTTTTTTATCGTACGTCGCTTGAAAACTTCTTTTAAATATTTTGAATACACGATAACATAGAGTGTGGCAATAAAAAAAAATTAGAAGTGATACCTTGACATGCTGGCTGAAAGGCAAAAGAAATTAATTAACCAACAAAAGAGTGAGAGCAAGCACGGGGATACAGTATTGAATAGAGTTCGAGTAAAAATGAGGTTGAAAAGCTACGCGAAAGAATGAGAGAGGAAGAAAAAAATAGAAGGGTACCAAGGGAGTGAAAGGAGGACGGAGACCGTGGCATTAATGGAGACGTAAGAGAAAACATCTGGGTTCGGCCGCGATCCATCCATCAAAGACATAAAGCGGGAGGTGACAAAGTGTGCAAGCGAGGCTTAGAACGGGGAGCCCCATTCATCAGCAGCTCAATGTTTAGCCGAACGTATACTTTCGTGCGGCCCTTATTGCTGCCTTATACCCTTTTACTTAAGTTAGATTGCCCAATCTACAAGATTAGGGAAATGTTTGCAAGTTTGAAAAATTACTGCGGAACAGTCACCTTATTTTTACATCAAAAATCGTGTTATAAAGATTTGTGAAAATAAAAAAAAAATAATGGAAAATGAAGAAGATGTTGAGTAATATGCTATAGAGAGAAGGTACCCTCTTCTCGCATTTTTTTCTTCGATAATGAAAACGAAAACTGAACGCCATCATCGTTCATCTAAAGAGGAAAATTGCAAATTTTCGCTTCTCTCGTGCTCGTCTCATTCTTAAAATTCGCCGATAATTAATTAACGTGAACAAAAACGTTGACTCGTCATTATTAGGTGCTATTAATTAATAGCATATAATAATATTATAGAAAACGATCAAAATGATTTCGCACTCGATGATAAGAGAGCAGCGAACTTTTCGTGTCACCAGCTTAATGACGTTTTCCACTTTTTGGCCAGTAATTATGTAAATAGCGTTCAAAGAGTGAGACTTATATAATAAACAATGTGCAAAGATAAGCGAAGTTTACATTAACTTAGCGAACGTCAGATAATGGAAACAGTGTAGATGGTTTTAATGTGTTGATTTATAGCGTGGAAATTAAACGCAATGCAAACTTTAAATGCGAAATTCGCTGCTAATCATTTATACTCTCTATTAACGAATAACGACTGACTACCAAAACAAATAATTTAATTATCATCAATCCTAATAACTTATAATGCACAAACGATTGACATTGATGGACACTTTACAAATGGTATCGATTATTTCGTGCATACATGGATAAATATATTCCTATTACGGAAATATAATAAGAGGAGATTTGATTGTTACATTTAAAACGTGTTATTTATAATTAACTTAATTCGAAAGCGATGTAGTACGTATTCCCTATTCCCATTTTGTATACAAATTCGAAAAGAGAAATAAAGGAAATAAAAGATTGAATATATCTCACTATAAAACGACTTAAGTGGAAAAGCGAGGAGAAAATAAAAGGACAAAATGATATTATCAAATAGCACGATCACCACCAGGACTTGTTATGTATGTCCACATATCCTAAGGTTATTCCGCATATAAATTCAACTCGAATCGATGAATAGGAAAAATATGGGAAAATATGTATGCGGTAGAAGGAGGAATAAAACGTTTCAGGTTGCTTTTCTTTTATAAAGATATATTCAATTTATTTTTATGAAATTGTTAAAAACTGGACGTGACATTATTTTTATTAAACCATTGACCATTATTTTAAACGAAAAAAAAAAAAGAGAAGTGAAAAAGAGAATGAACGAGGGCGAATTCTTAACATATTTATTTATGTGGATAGCTCTAAATAGCACCTGCACACACATTTAAAAGGGTGGTAAAACATGTGCGAATTGCTACAACATTTTTCAAAATGATCTGTTTTCTATTTCCTTGCGCCAAGATTTTTCTTCCTTTTTTTTTTCATTCTTGCTTTAGTTTTTGATTTGTTAGTGCTATCATAAATCGATGGGAATTTATCCCAATTTCACGTTTGTAACTACCTTAGAAGCGAATGAAAAAGAAGCCTAGTACATAAATTGATTTCTTTTTCTTTAATAATGAATCTTTAACACGTAACCTTTGCCTTTTTCAAAAACAGAACCCTTCGAATTTTTTGCTCCGCTTTGAGCTTGTTTCTCAATTTGAAAAAGCGAGTGTAAAGAGAACTTTTTGTATAAAACCCATTTCAATTCCTAACCATCTGAAATGTAAATGAAGAAATCGATTTTACTTTATTAATGCATGTCAGAGTCGTGTTTGAGGAATATAATTGACCTCATATTTTATATAATTAACGTACAAAAGGGTACAAGTATTTCGAACATTTTCACAATCTCATCGATAATTTATCGCGTTTAAATAACTTTCGATCGGTATTTGACGGATATTAATCACATAATTTCAACCTTAAAATTCCCTCCGAAAGTGGCACAAATAATTAACCTTCCCTCTATTGAACGTCATCAACAAAGAAATCCTACATATTTTTCCCTCGTCATATAAAACACCTCGAAACGTTTTCGTTTCGAGGGAGCCCTAATACATATTGAATGATTGGTTCGAATGTAAACGTGTTAATGCGAATGTCAGTGCAGTGTTTAACAATTAATTAAGACCTGTAACAATGAGGGGCGCAACTGCAAAAGGGGTAGAATAACAAATGACGAGTGTATTTTTATGCAAATATTAGTGTTATTTTTATTGATTAGGGTTACGAACCCATTTATTTTCGGTCTAAATGTTACTTCCACGTTTAACAAAGAACCCTTCCGTTTTATTTAATTTTTTCATGCCGCCAGCTAACTAATTTCTCCTGGGCCCACTTATTTGATTATGTTGTTAAATATAGACGTATAATTATTAGTTTCAATAGTACGTATGAGCAAGTTATGAATCTTTCAATATTAACTTTTCGTATGTTTCTAATTTTGTGATGTTATTATCATCCTAATTAAGTTAATAATAAAGTTATAATTCCATAACGGAATAAACCGAACAAAAAAGCTCAATCAGTCAACAGAATCAGACAAGTTTGAGACATATGTCTACACAAATTTTTAATGTACCCATATAATTATTTTACAAATAATTAAAAACTTTGAAAAGGAAACAAAAAGAAACAATCAACAAGTTTTGAAAATTAAATATACTTATAGTCAACAGTAAAAGAAGTATAATAAGATAGAGGAGCAGCGAGCAGCTTATAGACGTTTGCTGTAATCTATAGCCATTAATTTAATGAAACACATGTATTTTCCTTCCATTTTCAACTTGAAACTATAGAGAAGCCAAGATTAAGAGGATGTGGAACGAAAAAAGAAAAATTGTACTCATATAATAAAACACGCTTTCCGTTCTGTAATTGAACTGGCGTGGCGGAGAGGACGGTAAAAAGCACAAGAGGAGCAAAAAAGACCAAAGAATGGAGACGACGTTTGTACTCTTTACACCACGTCCCTCGAACGTGATTATTTCTTACTGTTGCTGTTACTTTATTATATTATATTGATTTAGCGTTTTTTTTTTCGGCCCCCTTCTGCCCCTCCATCCTGTTTTCCTTTTCGCCACAAAAGTCCTTATTAAATCGTTTCTCTTTATTTTCTTTCTTCCTATTTTTTTGATCAACAATTGCTGACTGATACTCTCGCCGCGGCTAAACATTTATACCTTTAACGTTATGGCTGAAAATTCCATTTACTTGGAAAATCAGTTTAGTTTTCGTTATATGATTTTTCTTTTTGCCCCGTTCACGTTTTTTTTTCCTCTCTGCTACGGTGGAAATTGAATTGATTTTCAGTTACACTTTGAGAGTTTCCCTTTATTTCTCGATGTATACAATTTCTGCGCTTTTTCTTCTTCTCTCCTTTCCTTTCACTCGCACGTCTTTGTGTAACGTTTTCTTATTTTCCTGCGGTTTTGTTTATTACGGGAACCGTATTAATAGATTATAGCGATTGCGGAGTTACCACTCGCAAACGGGGATCTTTAACATACGTACATGCGGATACCATTTGGACGTGCGAAAATGGCTAGTTTTACGAAATGCGTGTGTGTTTGGGGTACGTCTACTAGCCGTTTATTTCGGCAACGTAACGGTGTGCGAAATGAGATACTCCATTCGTGCCCAAACGTGGACATTCCCCTTTTATCTCTCGTCGGAAGTGACTGCCGCCCTGGTAATGGACCGGAAATAGCACTGTTTGAATATCTTCAACCCGAAAATGCCTATTGCTAGCGGGCGTTCTTAACCTTCGTTATGCCGTCTCCTAAATGCGTACTCCATATAATATACAAAGCAATCGTTTCGTCCGGTGCCTTCAATCCGTACGTCTCTTGCGTCTTCCGGCCATGAATTTTATACGCAGTCCCTTTTATTATCATCGTCATTATTATTGCCGAATTAACTTTATATCTTTATATTATTCTATACAATTATCCCGAATTAATGTCATCAATCAAATTATAATTAAATTTAATTCGAAGTTTATTACGGCGATGGAGAAATCTGATAACGATCGCAGAGAAAGTTCATGAAAATACATAATTAATTGACTTCGTCGAAATGTGTGCGCAATTATTTCTCCGAACGTTCGAATATTTTTATAAACTTTTATACGGAATCGTTTAATGTGAAACTTTAGCACAGAAATGGCGGCAACGATGGTTAGTTTATTGCTCCGGCCAATTAGGGGAATTTGCATTAGCAAATATAGAAATACTGCTATCTTGCGAACAAATTTTTAAATTAAAACATTTAAAAATAAAAACGTTTTGTACGTGCATCAAATAACAGTTTTAATGCCATCTTTTGTTATATTACTAATGATATCCCGGAAAACTTTTGAAATTGGTTTTGCATCATTAAAATGTTTTCCTTTCAAATATTAAATAACCGCACCCTGCTAAATCAGATAAATAACCTTAATGATTGAGAGTTAAGCATGAGTTGAACTTTGCATGAGACCATTGTCATGTGCTGAACGCCCATTGAAATTGTTTCGATAGTGATATTGAATCTTTAAATATTTCCAACTTCATTTCAGCATGTCTCAATGAAAATTGTTCGTTATTCTTGATGATGCCCGCACATTTTCCAAGTTGCCTTCGGCACCTGATGTTTTTGATCTTCTTGATCGATGATATATAACACAAGTTTATATTTGTAAAAAAGAAATTAACGAAACGTTCATACAAGAACAAATTACTTTCAGTAAACACATGCTATCCAATATAGGACGCTAATACGCACATTTTAGATTGATAGTGGGCGAGAACAACTTTCGTGAACATTTACATTTTCACAGAAAACCTGCTTATTAATGTATTGAAGCATTGTGGTCAATACGGAAAAGAATGCTTTAAGCATGAATGCACACATTTTACTAGAGGTAACATAAATTTCAAGAGCTACTTACGTGCATTCCTTTTGTTTGGTTAAATAATAAATTGTTTGTTGAATAATTGCAAACTTTTCATTAATTTGCTTAAGTTCTTGTTTGCAACATATTACAAGCATCAAAAGCATTTATTTTAACAGAATGAAGAGTGTTTAGATTTATCGATTGAATGAGGCATCAGAGAAAATGCTTGATATATTGGAATGAAAATTAGTTTTTCATTTTATATTCTACGGTATGGCAATATTATTTCGCGTTTATACATCAGTATGTTACGTATGTGCAATATTTTGCAGATACGCATTCCCGTCGTTAGTATGGCACGATTGCAAAGCGATGTGACGGATGTATTGATACACCTGTGTTACAAACGAGAGGTAACAACAACGAGTAGAGGCAATGTTATGCAATTTCACGGACCGAGAGTTACACGTATTCTATGATTAGAGTCAATATACTGCCTACACGTTATTATTATTAAATTTCTGCTGGTATGAATGTTATATGTGGATGGATGTTATGTAATAGGCAACGAAAACGAATGAATGATCGTGCGAAAAAGTGTTACTGCGTAAAGATAAACAAAATTGTAATTTAGGAAATATTTCCCATGAAATATCATTCGCTCGTTTTTTTTTATTAGCCTTCTATTAATGGAGCCCGAGTGTAGATCAATTTAAATTCCATGGACACATTGAAAATTTCGGATGGAAGTAAATAGAAAGAATTATGAAAAGAGCTAATTGGTATATATCACATTAAAATATTGACATTAACTAATTAAGATTTATATATTTTCGAAAATGCTGTGACGAATTTTCAATGTGTTTTAAAATATAATGCAATTGTGTTTCTTCATAGTTGAAATCTAATCATCAATCAACACTAACTAAAAATATTTTCATAAACAAAGGTATGACTTCAATTTTAAAACAGATTTATTGCCCTCAGTATTCTTTATGGTTGTAATTTTAAAACACATTTTTATTTTGAAATTTTCTATTATACATTCCAAGAAAGATTAATAAAACTTACCGGAATAAATGCAAATATTGTTTGGACGGATTCTGTAAGAGAGGAAGTTCTCTAGAGAAAATAGTGTATTGAAAACGAAAAGGGCGGAAAAAATTACATTTTACGAAAGATTTTGGAAAAGAAAAATAATATGAACCGCACATACACATCTACGCATTTCCTTTTTTAACGTTTCTATCAAATACTTGACGTTTCATTTATAACATACTGAATTTTTATGTGAAATACCAATGTATAAGAAAAACTACCTCAATTTGAGTGTGCATCCACAGTTTCCCTTGACAACTACAAGGCATTCCCACAAAGATTTGTCATATTGGATTTTGTTTTCTATGGAAGAAATGAGAAGAATAAGAAAGAAAATGAAAAAGAAGCAAAAGGGAAAAAATGTAAAAGAAAATGTGGCCCCTTTCTTTATTTATTCACAAACCAGAGTGAAAGTAATTTCTGAAAGTGACTTGAAAAGAATGTCATAGGAAATTGGCAATAATGTAGCATACAGACGATTAAATATGAAAATACATGTATTCATGTGGTATCAGTACAAACTGCGAATAGAATTTGTACATTTTAATAAAGGGAATTCGTCGTTAAATGAATATATTACGCAGGCTTTCCTCTTTCACTTAAATAACAAATTAAACTTGAAGATTTTCATCAAAGCACTCGGGATAGAATGCTGCGTTCAAAGTTAAAATTCATTCTCTCCGGAAATCAAATGAAATAGATTTATTTATATTTTGAATATATTCTTCCTTGCATTTCAGCCAGGTTTATTGTTTAGAAAATTTAAATTGTTAATTTTCCAATGAAAGTTTCACGCATATCGGTGTCTATGTTTTTCTCTTATTGGCAGAATTTTATATCGTTTCCATTTGAACTCTCGTTCCATTTCTAAATAACAATTTTCTTGAATTGCAAACTTAATATTCCTGAAGATTATTAAACTATTCTTGCTTTTCTTTTCAAAATATTACTGGAGGTTATTCCATCTAAATGCATATACACATATGACTAGAGTCGATTTGAATTTTTATTCGGATTTACTTTCAAGTGACTTGTCTCTCGTTACGATAGTGAATTCGCCCTTAAAGCGTCCTGGGTTTCAATATATAAATATCTCAATATAAAATTTATACAAGAGCATCTTTTCCAAACTTTGATAGACTCACTCCTCCTATCTATACAATGAAAGTCATGTAACGTTCAACCTTCACGATTGTTGTGTGTTTGCATTTATTTCTTAACTTTGTTCATCTTCGTCTCTCGATCGGCGAATACATGCATACACAACTGTGTAAATCGTATTATATGAAGGAGAAGAAAACGAAACGTTGGACTCGGTTGATTGTTATACGTATATCGTCGTTCGTAGCCTCTGATGGGTTTTATTTGGAAATTCTTGATTCTACATTACATTTGAATTGAAGAATGTAAAGCGTTTCACAATATGCATTACGTACACATATACACACACGTATATTTATGTGTCTACGTTTTATATGTGTATATTTGTGTATAACGAATTTTTGGGCTTTTGTGCAAATATCACTTGCGAACGTCTACGTCATCCAAGATTTCGCTCGTTTCCATATTCTACGAGCGAACGAGAATAAAAACTGTCTCGAGGAAATCTTTCCCTCTTTGTGTGTGTAAAGAACGTTTACAATAAATACACAATAGATTTTATTTATTGTGACAATTTCCTATTGTTGCTATTGCCGTTGTTGTTGTTGTTGGTCGCAGTTATTTGTTAATAGACGTATTTGTATCAAATTCAATTTTAGCCGTTGTTTTGTGCGACGATTCACTCGATTACCAATGATAATTCTAATTAGTTGTAGCACGTTTTAAATAAAGTCTATCTTTCGACGGGTGTAATTCAATTAAGTGCATTCTGATTAAATTAAACTAAAATAATGCATTATAACTCGCCTATTGTTAAATGATATTAATCGATAATTAAAGCTTTTATTATTATACACATCTAGGAACGCTATGTTGTTTACATAAATGCACAAGAGCAAATATTATCATTGATAACATAATGAGTGTGCTCGCCATACTGAACATTAATATATCTCTTTGTCTCTACATGCATCTCTGTTCGTCTGCGTTTGCACAATCATTGTGAACTACACTGAAAGTTCATTAATTATTATAAACGCAAACTATTTGTTTAATAACATTAATTGAAATGAAATTTCCATATGATAACAATGATTATTAACGAAACAGAAAATTCCTATTAATTAATGCGATTTCCACGTGTTTCGTACGCAGGTACGTTTTGTAAGGCTAATTATATCTTAATTGTTTTTGGCAATATGTATTTGAAACCCACTTGCACGCAAATATCATTAATCATTTCAACATTTTCAACATCCACACGTATTTATTGACAAGTAGCAACTTTAAGAGGCTACAGCATTTATTTATTATCAACTTGTAGCACCAGTTAATCGAAATACTTATATGTGTTATAGTGTATAACTTTGATTATCCCGTTATATAAAATTTCGTTCGAATCATCGAATTTTGCACGATTATAAAACAAGAAAAATGTTTAAATGACTATTTTAATTTCACAATTCTCCCAATCGATTACAAAGACTCTCAGTCTTTTAATCCCGTTGTCTAGTTGGTCCGAATGACTATCTTTTAACACATATTGAATATTCTGCTATTTTTAAGTGAACTTTTACGATAGTATTCTTCAAATTGTTTATTAAAGCATTCTCTTGCGATATTCATTGAATCGACAATTATTTCCTGTCACCAGTTTAATGTTTGGCTGCATTACTGTCAAGCAGTTGGCAGAACGAAATATCTTGGAAGTTTGAATAAAAAATTTATTCATTTATCACTTATACTGATTACAAATAAGTCCGGATTAAAGAAATAAACGCCACCAATTGTTCTAATTAGCTAATGTTCCGGGTAGGCGAAGTCATACTGTACTCATACATATATTCAAAGTTGATGCCCTAACAACGGAATTGTTCCAATAAAAGGGAGTTTTAAGACTCGTTCTATAAAAAGTAATCGAAAATTAAAACTTGTTGTTAAGCATTACAGGAAATGACTCTACATTTCTTTCGAGACATGTTACCTGCAATATCTTTGGGTCACATCGCTTCACATAACGATGAAACTCATTTATAATTATTTAATTAAAGCCGAATAGACGTCGAGAGTAATAAATTATAAATAAAGGTTTTAGTTGAAATTAAATGTCTTGCGTTACGTTAAGAAAATTATTAGGTGCCAGTATGACGACGATCTGATCTTTATATATTAATGTCTGAGCGTTTGAAGAATTTACTAGAAAAAGTATAAATATTGCACCGTAGAAGAAAATTGGAAAGTAGTCTGTGTGTGTGTATGAGACAAAATTAATGGAGCAAGGAAAGTTGTGAATTATCAAAGACGAAGGCGAGCGTGGAAATATAAAAAATGTGTGGCAGAGACGGCGAGACTGAGCAGAACATCAGGTCAGAGACCTAAAACTGCGACGAAATCCATTTAATGTCGATATCATTATTGGGACGTGTCTGCTGCCGACAAAAACACTATTCAAATCCATTTTTATTACTTTCAATGCGAAGTCATTTGAATATGATCGAATCAAGCAATTGCACGACGATTAGAAAACTTTATGTGACGCATCGTGCGATAAAATAATAGAGGGAAAAAAAGTAAAGGAAAAACGAGTTTCAATTTAAAAGGACTTTATATAAATCGTTTTCTTTAAAGCCATCTTAATGTTCTTGTTTTTCGAAATCGAAATCGTCGATTAATAAAAGTTTATAAACCGTAAACGATTTATTCGTTTGTAACAGTAGGATATCGTTATCGAGTATCAGATTTTAATTGATTTACACAATGCATATCCGATTAACGATGATGATCAGATTAGTGGAATAGCGGATTATCCATGATGTTTTTCCCGCTATATAAACAACTAGACGACGTACCGATATCCACCTTTAACGTTTATAAACACAATTTATATCTTATCGATTGCATAATGGTTTATTTATCGTTAGATATTTTTCCCGGATATTGTCAATGAGTGCACCGACAATGCGAAATTAATACAAACTGCTCGTTCGCAATTTGAAACAAGGTTTAATTTCGATTTATTATTATTTTCTTGCCTGGCGTAACATTTGGTAATTTCCTTTGCAATTTTCTTCATTCTGTTTTCCTTTTTTTTTACGAAAGAAGAATGAAGTAATTATCCTCAAAGAATTATTATGCACGCTTTTACTGTACGATGTTTTCTCTTTATTTTATAATTTTTCTTGCCTCCATCTCATTCCGCTTCTCGTCTAAATAACCGTGGAATAATTAAAACGGCGGCTAAAGCATAATAAAATCAAAATTATGAATTAGGGCGAAAGAATAATGATGATAATAATAAAGAAGAAAGAAAGAAAGAAAAAACGTAATAAAGAAAGGACGAAAACGAGATAAAAAGAATGTGTGTGTGTGTGTGAGAGAGAAAGAGAGAGAGAGAGAGAGCGCGGGAGGCAGAGAACTACTTAAAGATCTTCAGCGCTAATTCGTGAACGTGGCGGTATCATTTGCATTCATTGCTTTATTATTCAAAAGAGCCCCATAAAAAAATTACGCATGCTTAATCAAGGATATTTAACTGAACGGTATTATTATACGGTGATGAATTATTAATGAATGTGGATACTGGAATGATGGAAACGGCAACGGAGTTTCAAATACGCAAACACAAAACGCAAAGAAAAATTAATCTAAAATATTGATGATGGTGGACGATAATAACGATGTTAGTATCGTACGAGCATGTAAAAGCGCGGTCGGTCCCGGAGTGCGAGGAACAAGAGTTCCAATCGCATAATATTGGTCCGTCATAACTTTATTTAATATCCGTTTTTAGACAAGCATCGCAGAAAATAGGCAAACTTACTTAACTGAAATTTATATGCAGATATTCAAATTCTGCTCCACTGCATGTGTGTGTGTGTGTGTGTAATATACATATTCTAGGGAATTGAGCGTACGAGTTTTAGCAACTGTCTGTCTTATTTTGTATTACTATCATTATTGCAAGGGAGGAATTTCATTGACACACATACAAACTAAAAGTTGCCAGTTACTTGTATTTTAACAAAAAGCAATTTGTAGCTGTGTGTGCCTTTTCTTTTACGCTGAAGAAATACGTTTCATTTCGTATGAAATGTCATCTTAATAATCTCGGAGAGCGGCAACCGTTAGTTTCGTTACAATATAACTTTATGTAATTTCATACGTCGTCCGGGAATAATGAAACGTTACTTCTTACTTTTAGGTTTTCCTCTTTTTTCTTTCGTTTCGTTAAAGCCCTTATCAGAAATGCTTGATAATATCTAAAAATCAATGCAGAAAATAATTAAAGTACTTTATGTGAATACGAAAACTGTTTCCTTAACATTTTTTCTTTCTACTTCGTTCCTTCTTCTCCCTACTTCTTCGTCTGATTGTTTCGATTTCGGTGCTCTTGTTGTTACGCTAGAGTAAATTCAGAAACGTTAACTAATTACATAATTAAATGTGTTATCACGGTTAAATCGTAATCGGATTGTTACAAAACTATCTTTATCTAATTAAAAAAGTTTTTTGTTGCTATCATGTTTTTCGGATCTCTATTCCGCCGATGTAATACATAGCAGTGTGCTGCTTGTTGGTGGTAGTAATGTAACGGAAATGAACGAGCGGATCGATAACTTGACCTAAAACTAACATTTTCATAATATTCTTTCACTTTTTGTTGTTGATTTCTTCCGATAATCATAACGTTCGTTAATAATAATAACGAAACATTAATGTTACATTATGATTCGTTAAAATCCAATTAATTAAAATACAGATAAAGCTATAGTCAAAGGAAATTGCATTCATTTATCAGATCCTTATTTCGTATCGATTTTATGCACATGAATTACAAAATAATTAACAGGTCGTTTTTATTCAGCATCGAATTTCCATGTAAATACGCCAAATGACACGGCAAATTCTGTATTATTGCGTACGGCAGCGCAAGAAGAACGGGATTGGAAATGTTTAATAAAGAAAGATGATAATGTATTACGTTGGATTACGCCGGACAATTTCCACATTATTTAATTATTAATAGGAATATCCGGGACGGACGTACGTATATTAAATTGTGATTTGTTTCTTTATTCGGGAGCCAAGAATGATGGAGCCCTTTTTTGCCTCGCACTTTGTTGCTGCTGTTCGCATGAAACTTATATATTATCGTGATAAGTCCGTAAAAACAAAGAAGAAAAAAGAAAGGAACGGTAGAAAGAAAAGGTAGGAGAGAAAGAAAGAGGAAAATATATAAAATCTGCAGGACCTTTGCGTGTGTAACGCAAACGTTCCGCACAACCTTACTGGCCACTACTGCCTCGTATTAGGGTTACAATTCTCTCCATTTTCTCTAGCATTTTGTTAGGCTACTACAAAATGAAACAAAACCCAAATAAGGCAAAAAGAATGTGCAGAAAAATATATATTTAGAAAGAAACTTAAACACGAAAACGCACAATCAATCTACTCACTACGTCTAAATATTTCGCAGTCCATAGATCACTAATAGTTAATTACAGTGCCAAATTCTGTTGTTTCTTTTCCTTTTCGCGAGGACCGCATTTCGTTTTCGTTTTATCATTGCTGGCGTTCTTTCCTTAACTCGCCACCGCACCTCTTGCCATTAAAATCTTATTATTTAAAGTAATGCGTACCCGACTGACGGACCCACTAAAGAAACGAAGCCATCCTCTTTTGACAATGATGAATAATTTAATTTCAGGTGTTCAGTTTCGAAAAAGAAAAACGAGATAAATAACGCGCAAATAAATTGCTTAAAACAAAGTTGTTAATTTCATAAATTGGAGAGGCCTTAAATATTTCAGTTCGAGTAATTAACACTGATAGTAATAGTAGCAGCAGTACGGGAACAAGATAGTTTCGTTTTAGATTTACTGTTGTGCCATTTATTTTATAAACTGCTAAAGCATTATTATCATTATTATACACTCCTTCATTATGAAGGAAGCTGCTGGCCATTACATAAATTTGAAACAAGTAATAACGGTTGGTAAAGTACGAACACACTTTTAGATGGAAAGTGCTATTGTCCTTATTAATTTGAATTGTTTGAATGCGAATTAATTTAAAAAAAATACTGATGATAATGATGATGAAACAATTACAGAAAATTGTTTGCTAATACTTTATTTGCTGTATTGTGAACATGAAATTTACAGAATTTATGTAAATATACGAGCATTAACGGTAACATATGCAACACGTATAAATCAAAATATTTATTATTATTCCGCTAAATTACCACCAATAATTAATAATTGTAAACAAATTGTTTGGTGTTTATTGCTAACAGTTACAACAAAGCTTTTCGAATTAATGTTACTTAATAATGACGATGATAATAATAATAATAACGTATTGGTAAATGTAGTTATCGTTATCGAAATTACTTTGTCCATAAATATATGCATGAGGTGCATGTATACGTAAATCACTAAATTTTATTGCTGCAATAAAATTATTCGATTACTTAGTTAAAGTTATTAAAATTAATCATTATTATGATACTTGTAACTTATTGCCACACGAGAATATTAGGATTCTATTGTAGAATTGATAAGGCTCACTTTTTACGTTTCGTCATATTTACACGTATGCGGATTTTTTTTATCAAATTCTCTCGTTTCAGCAAGAAAATATGGAAAAAGCAAAACGATTAAATTTAAAAAATCTGATTGTAGCATGATGGTGATGTGTTGAAGACAGTACGCTCCATGTGCGAACGTTTAAAAATAAAATACAGGAGATGAGGACTTGGAAACTTCGATATTAAATAAAAGAAGACAGGAAGCCAGACAGAAAGCAACTTCAATCATCATTTCTATATGACTTCCTTTTACGTAATACACGCACGCTGTTCTTGGTATTGTCGTAATTCCTACTTTCTTACGTATGCATTGAAACCATGAGGTGAGCAGACTTCATAATAAATCACGGTGGATAAGTCTTAGAAAATTATGTACTTAATTCCGGCATATGAAATGAGATCATATTCGCGTGGAATATGTTAGAAAGGGCGCAAATAACGTGCGTGTATGTGTGTGCCAAATCCTTGATCAAGGCAAGAGTACAAGGATACGCAACGTTACATATATATGTGTATATATAAATGTGCGAGCGGAAATCTTCGTTCTTAAAGGCATCGCTCGGTTTTTGCGGCCACGGTTGCGGCAAATGAGGAAATGGCGTTCGCGCTGCGCATTCCCAAGCTAAAGCTTTAGCCCCAAAAACTAATGCGATATTTATGAGTCTTTATCGGATATGTGTATAGGGGAAACGTTTCGAGTCGCAGAAGAAGAAGAAGAGGAAGCGTCGAGCAAAATAAAAAAGAACCGTGAACTATTACCGTACGACGATATTACGAGTTTCCACCTCTATTACGGTTTGAATTTTATTCGCTCGCCATCGAATATAAACCGTCGTTGATACAGAGGTTTACTCGTTCGTTTTTTGTCGCCATACATATTTGCAATAACAGTTAAATGCGAATCGCGCGCGTATAAAAAAATTACAGATTCAGCTGAAATTAGATACATCTCGTTATGGGCTCATATTCGGAACGACACTTTGCGAAACGGTAGGTAAAATGATTTCGATAAAAAATATATAAGGAGATGCAATCAAACCTACTTCCTAAAAGGATTTTTATGTAAATGGATTGGCGTGGAAAATGCGAGGAAATTTTATTTAACCACAAAATGATATACGAATATATGTGTATGTACCCAGTATTCGCAAACTAATTAAACTCAAACTCATTTCTAATTTGAAGCCGTTTAGTAAACGTAAAGTAACTGAAAATGCATTACTATTTGTGGGCGATCTAATTATACACTTTTCAAACGTGCTGACAAGTTGGTTTTTCTAATTATTCTTCTTGGCTCGATGCGATTGTACGTAAATTTAAAAAGGAAATCAAAGTTACATTATGGAATGCGCATATTTAAAGCTTAAAAATGTCTAGACGTTTTAAGCTCTTTAAAGAGAGTTGTAGTAGCATCGTGAAAAAAAGTACATAACAAATCTCTAAATGCACACATTTGTATAGTTGAAAACGACAACAAACTAAAATACGTATCACAAATAAACGTATCAACTACTAGCGAGCATTTCATATATTAGCAAACGACTTTTCTGCATTTACGCAAACTTAAAGAAAGGCTCGATAGAAAGGAAAACGGATTACAATATAGAATAATAACGAACTTTATGCGACGATAAGGGAAATAAATAGAAAATGGCGGTACGCATTCGAAAATGGAAAACTGATAATTTTTGTACTTTGCACCATTTTTACCGTCTAGACGTTATAACGTCTTATACTATTCGCATAAAAGTTTATTTGCTTTACGTTTATTGTAAAAGCCGTCAATTTTTCTTTGTTTCGTTGTTTATCCAAACTATCTGGTCAATATTCTTTCGGTTAGTCATCGCATTAGCTCGGACAAATGAATCATGGCAAGACGCACAACTTTTTCGTAATTAATTTTTATGTCAAACGACTTTATCTCTTAAGACTAGTTTCATGGTCGATTTTCCAAAGAAATGAAACTATCGGGTTGGTGCATAATTTCCAGCCATTTTGCTTCCAGTAACATCAGTCGCTTTTGTCTCATCTCATGAACGAGTAAAGTCAAACAAGATCTTCATCCAAGAAAGACGATGTTTTGGCTCTCGTGACACAAACTCGGAGTTACTCAAAGGAAATGCTTAAAAGGACTGAAACAGTAACTGCCGAACTTATTATCAAAAAGTTCGTTCATTTGAATTCAAAAGATGCAAGTCATCGATAGGGATGTCGTTCCACGTCCGGGGGATTCTTTGTACCTTGTGCTATCCGATTATCACCGATCATCTTTTGCAACAACAACGACCCGGAACTTTAAAATTTACTTCGATGTCATTATTATTTCAAACTATCAAATTTACTCAAACAAGCAATCAAAAATGGACGTGAACATATGGACGAAATAAAGGGAATGTATTATAGAGTAATAGTGAGCTTTTGTTTGCTGCTTTACTTACATTTTTTGAATTTAGCGAAACGGCTAAAAATTATGCGCCAACCTGATATTACCCGGCGCATCCACCAAATTGCCATATTGTATGTATTATCAACGGCTATTATTGTTGCAAAGTGAGCGACGTATTCGTGTGTTTGAGGTTTATATTAAATGGTGTAACACCTATTTACATAATGTATTACGGAATATTTTGCAACATTTATATGCGCGATAATAATACAAGCTAATGGAAGTAAATGAAACTAATTGATGTAAGCTAATTTGTATTCTCAGCACAGGATCTACCAGTTATTACTTATTACTAAAAGCCCATTTTGGATGTAATTATCCTAATTTCATAGATGTTTGATTGATTAATACAATGTTCGCATTGAATACTAATAATTTGCTTTCAGGTATGATAATACGCACACATCTCATGAATGTATTATTAGCTTGTATGGTAACTTATTTGTGAATAATAATAATAATGGTGCTAACCTTTTCAGATTTAGATTATTAGAATAATAGTATCTATTTAAAGAATACCAATCGCCGTTATCCATGATTAAAGGGAAAAAATATTTTTCTTTCTTCCTTCTTAGTTTCTTTTGATTCATCATTAAATTGTCTACGTTTGACGTAGAAGAGAAAAGGCCAACGGATGTAATTTTTATAAGTTGAATTTAATATTGTATCATAAGCATATAAAACTGTCATATAGACGCCCACTTACACGTGTTATAGAAATAGCGTCGAAACTGATAGAGGAATTTTATCCGATTATGATTGATTTTGTCGTAAGCAATTCCATTCGATAGACTGAAAATGAAGTAAAGCAGGACGACTATTATGAAGACACACGACATACATTTACCATTAAAAACCAGCTCGCGTGATATGCATTAGGTTATCTTACTTAGTTTCACATCCATATATCTTATTTGGACAAAAAAATTGTTATTGTTCTTCTACTTCTAAATAACTGAAAAGTTAAACATGAAATATTATCTCGTACACGGTTGTAATGTGTAATTGTTGATGAAGACAATACCCAATATAACTATTTCGATCACGTTTTAAAATAACTTCCATCGTAACGGTAAGCAATTTATGTTCAGCGTTTCAGTTATTAATAAGACGAAGAGAAAATAAGGAGAAAAACAAATAAAGGAAAAGATTAGTCGAAGTAATTCAATTAAAAAAGGGTGAAATAAAAAAGAAACGCGAACAACTTTTTTCTCTCGTGATGAAATTTTTTGCTTTCAACTGAAAACTCTACCCAACATTTTATAATTACGATACGCTCGTTTCAATTACAATTATGTTTGTTTTACATTATTCCACGAGTATTACACCATATGCTGCTGTATTAAACGCGATAGTTATTTATACAATTTCGGAATGAGCTTCATTATATTTTATATTCGTCACATTCGAGACAATTCGAATATCGAATTGTGTGCGTTTCTAATAATGATTAGTAATAAGCCTTGTTAAACATGGACGGAAATGAGAATTGAATCAAATTTGAAAACAGAAATTATTCCATTCAATTTGGGTCGTACGTAAAAGTTTAGGGAATTTAAATTGAACGCAGTCGAACTAATCCGAACGAAATGGGTTTCAATCATCGTACGAACACAGTTAATTGCAGTAAAGTGTAAATTATAATTAGATCGGATCCAACACGTCTCTCTTTATTTTCTATTCGCAAAAATAGATAGCGAAGAAATTCGTTGGAGGAGTGTAAATGAACGAACGATTTGAATGGAAATATTCGGAGAATTTTCCTTAAATAATAAATTTCCGTATAATTACAATGCAATGCGGAGGATTAGTTAACGAACGATTTCGTGTTGCTGTTATTCCTATAATAGTAATAAAATAGAAATAATAATTGTACTTGAAGTACTTTATTTTAACTTAGTACCATTGTCTGCTGTAATAACGATAGTAGTTGTAGCTAGTGCAAGCAGTCTCTGGTAGTAGTGAATTGTGAAAGTCGTACAAGTGCAGAAATTTATAAACCTTTTTCTCCGTTTATTTTGCGTTGTAACGAAGATATTTAACTCTTCGTACACATATACGAAGCAATAATGCATGGAAGTAGTAGTAATAGTGGAAGTAGAGTTTGCCAAATATTTGCGAGCAATCAATAACCGTGGAAAATTTCGTAAACTGACAAGCGAAATAAAAAGCAATCTTCATTACAGTCATCAGTTAACTAATATACAAACGTTAAAATGTTTCACGTCGCTTCCGTTTCGTACGTTTCCTCTTAATGCTGCACGAATGGCATCAATATTAATGTATAACAATACGCATAAAACGGAAACGGTTTAAATTAATAAACTATTATATACTCCTCGTGCTGGAAATGGAAAATGCGGATAGGCGTTGAAAAGCGAACGGGGGATAGAGGGTGCCATTTAAAAAAGAATTATTAAATGCGTTCGTACGTAAGATGAAATATGTATTCGCTTTGGCTCTTGTTTAACCTTCACTCTCTAACAAATCTCAAGGGTTTATCTGATGAGACTGCAGGATAATATCCAATTATAGAAAGCGATTTACTCATACGTTATCTTGTTACTTGGATAAACCACCGAATACGCCGAACACGTGTATTTTATTTGAATATAGTTAAATCTACGTTATGGTATATGAGAGAGAATACAAATATACACGTGTGCGTGTGTGTGTGGGGTATGTTATAATCAAATTTCATTACGGCGTTGTACCGATGATAATATCTTATTTATAAGAGATGAGCATTCTTTTTTTTTGTCGATTCCATACCCGCACGAAGAGCGAAATGAGACGGCGAATGTGAAATTCGGTGGCGGGTTGAGGCGATGCTCCTGCCGGTGTTTGTATTATCATTATTATTTCATTCTTTCTCTCAACCAAATAGCGGGAGGCACGTTGTTTATTTCGTTTCCGTTTGTTTGTAATCTCGTGTGAGGTTTATCTCTGTTATTATCTGCAAGTTTCCCATATTGCCTACACACCAACTGTTTGGTTGGTTCGTTCGTTTTTATTTCTGGCGAAAAAAGGAAGAATAATAATAATAATAACGAGGATAACGCAAAGGATAAAACCAAAAAAAGCGACTGAAATTTTTTCCATACGTTCAGCGGCAACGGAAACCATCATTTCCTTTCTCTTGTAAATATTTACAAGCGAAATGGTTGTTATTTCGCGTCAAACGCATTCGTTGTCATTAAAATTAGTGTAAACGCAAACGAAGGAAACAAGATGGATAATTATAAGGGCAAAAAAATCGATTCCATTATTTCATTCTTGATTACCGGTAGTTCGCTCGTTGTCTCTGACGTTAAATTAAGAATTGAGCAGCAGGAAAAAACAAACGAATAAAAAGAAAGACGGAGAGAAGTGAAATGAAAGATTGTAAGGTGAAAGCAATAAGAAGAGGATATATAATCGAAAAGGAGGAAGGTTAAGCAAGTTCCAAACTTTTATTAATTTGATAAAATTCTTTTCAAGAAATACGAAAAACCCTCTTTACTTCTTCGAGCACAATCGTATCATTCACTTCATTGAACGTCGAACTTTGTCCCATAAAATCTTGTTCAGAGTTTTTAATAAAGCTCAAGAGGGAAGAGAGCGAGAAGAAAAAACTACCACTAGTACACTACGGAGTACAATCGTAGTCATCTTAAATGCAATATCTGTAATGGATCCTTTTCATTATTACAATACAGCTTGACGCGTTATAAATGCCATTGGTTCGGCAATAGTGCGCAATTAATGAAAATACTTAAGACGCCTTTATTGTTGTCATTATTGCTCCTCGTTGAATAGCGGTCATTTTATCGATAACGAACCTTATACGAATAACTGCTCCTTTGCAGCTTTTGAGGCACCTTAATGTAAAGAAAAATAAGTTTCAGGTTAGAACTAAAACATTTCTACCATAGAAGATTAAAACACCTAGATATGCAATAAACGCACTCATCAATTATTCACTCTCAGGTTGGTGCAAGTTATTAACGAGCATCTTTCAAGTTTCTGAATTTTATGACGCTGTAAAAGCACAAAAATCAGCTTCCAGGATCTCCCAGCAAAACAAGAGTCAATACAAAGGATCAGCAAGGCCCCCAGAGGGAAATACGCTGCAGAAATGCTGATGGGGGCAACCTTTGGTTTTACTAGATGCAAAAGTGGTTTTCAATTACTGCAAATATCTACAAGGGAACAGTTAAACATTTAGTTGTACTCTGCAAGAGGACATCCTATAATTGTGCCCATAAAAAGTTTTTCCTGGCCAATAGCTTAATTCATAACGATGATAAAGTTCAGATAGAAATTAACAACTGCGTATTTAGTGAGGATCTGACATCTCAAAATCAGGCAATTTACAATTTCTTTTTAGTAGAAAAATTGCTTTTTCTTTTTTTAATTACGCGTATTTCATTTTTATCCCCGTTCGTATAAAGCTTGTATCTTTTTATATAAGAAACGGTTATATATATGCAGGTGTAAGTATAATGGAGACGTTGTTCACTCATCAAACATCAAAGCTTTGATATTAAAAACTACCACGTGCGAGGAATGAAAGCTTAATAGTGTGCGTGTACGCGGAAAACTTGAAATTATACGAACGGTTTTACGACGCACTTTTAAGTTTTAAGTAGTTCTACGTGAACTCTTTAACGGTTACATAGTTAGGATTCATTCATTAGAATTAATCCAATTACGTGAGGATGGAAATTGAAAGAAATGGAAAACAGAAATAAAAACTGATTGGATTTAAAATAGCGTTTCATTAATATCTACATGTATCGTTTCTCATGATTGAATTAATTCCTTTTTGTTTATCTCTCTCGCTTATTTCTCTTCGTGGACGAGATGCGATTTTTAATTAATCAAACATAATCGTACTCTGGATAATGATTTTTCCCTTCCTACGAAGCGAATGGAACTTTTTGCGATGTATCGTTTATGGAAAAGAGCATTGGAATTAATGATTTTAATTAGAATAAATAACAATAAGAACGAGATGATTTATTTGCATTTTTTAACGTTTGTTATTTTCATTTGGCGTCGCAAATTATTTTTATTGTTCTCTCGCATAAAATAGTATCATCGTAAAGATTTTGTTGTTCTAACGGTTAAAATAATTTACATTTTTGATTGTATCGTCTGCGTAATGTAGCTTGATTATAACCATAATAATAATAATGAAATGGGAATTTGCATACTTTTGATCAATCAAGGACACGATGCTTTATGATTTAGCGAAACACGACAGAAAAAGAAAATAAATAATAATGTTGCTAAAACGTTCAACATTTAAATTTTGAAGGACGAGTTAAAGAAAAAAAAATATTTAAAAAACAAAGAATGTATAACAAATCTTTAAGCTATAATTCCATCTTGAAAATAGATCTTCAAACATTCTAGAATCGAGATTATATTATTATTCACCATTCAAGGATAAATTGAAAATGAATCAAATGCAGTTACACGACCTTTTTAAAGAAGCTTTCAATTTTATTTTTATCAAGGATCGATCAATTTGCCGTTGACATTTGGAAAATTGGGTCTTTTTTTCTATAAGCGTGTAATAGAAATACAATGAAGTGGCCCTCTTTTTCTACATTTCGGTCAGACATACAAAATTGATTAGTGAATTGTATTGTTAATAATAACGTGGATCGTATAAAGGAGAATGTCCTTCGAACGCTGTATGAAAGATTAAACGATAGAAAGAGAACGAAATAAAAAATAAAAATAAAAGCACGTCGGTATGTACAAGAGCTAGTTCAGTTAAGTAACTTTACGATGGAATAATTTATCGCGTTGGGGTGAATAAGCATTAAAATTCGTTCCATGAGTCCATAAATAAAAATCCAATTCTTCTAGTGGAACGATTTTTGCAAATAGCAATATTTAAATGATAAAATTTTCGCCGGAAATAAAGATGGGAAGTAGAGAAAGGAAAGAAGACAGACTGCGAGAACAACTGAAATTAATATTATACTTCGTCATCACTTCAAGTACAAAGTGCTACTTGAAATTATTCAATTAAAATTAGACAATCAACTCTGAAAGAAGAAGAAAGGTCGTCCTCCCATCCATTGATTTCTATTTTGGTCTGACGGCTAAGAATCAGAACTGACGGGAAAATATCGAATTATAGTCGGTTGTTTTAACTCCCTTCGGGAGTGTTACACAATAAGAAAGAAAGACTAAGAGAGGAAACACGTAGGAACAAAAATATATACAGGGCGCGTAAGAAAAGTATCACAGACCTCACGGCGATAATATGATCCAATATAAGCAAATGTTTAAGCATATGTCTTGGAAATGGACGATTTCGAAGATATTATTCCATTTTCTAGAATCTCTTCGTTTATCTCCATTTTCATTCACGAAACTTACATTTTCGTGTCGTAGTTATCAGATGTTTTGTCATACAGAGAGTTTGTAGTTGATATTAAGTCGTTAATGACAGTTTTACGAATTTTTGCTTTGTCCATTTACCCAAATTTTTTAATTAGCCGACATGCATTTCATCTATGGTCGTGCTAATGGTAAATGCCAGAGAAGCGATGCATCTTTGTGTACAAGCTTATCCCAATCTTCAGATTTGTTAACTTCGTCCTTTTAGAGAACATTTACACAGAATTGTTAAAGGAGGATGCTTAGAAAGGAGTGGATTCGTATAATAATTTGCAAAATCAGCAGATTTAAACCCTCTATATTTTCTCTTTGGCAATATTTGAAGAGCTTAGTGTAGGTCACGTTTGAAAATGAGCTCGAGGAACTGAAGCAACGAATAGAACAAAGATTCCAAAGATCACCTTCTTACAGTTGTAAAATGTTTCGTATCTCCGAAACCGTCCATTTCCGGATTCATGTTTATCAAGACATTTCTGCTTATTTTGGACCTTAAAATTTGTGACACTTTTTTTAGCACCCTGTATACAGACACACGCACGAGCTTGTGCAATTTTGTTCGTTTATATCCAATACAAGAGAGAGAAAGAAGTAAAGTTACATAAAAAGGCACCAAAGAGAAGTACGTGGATGAAGGAAAAAATGTAGTTGAACGTAAAAACATAGGTAAACATTAGACGATGAGTAGAGTAGTAGTAGTACCAGCAATGGTATCAACAACGCGAAGAAGAAGTAGAGGAAAAAAGTGTGTGTATGTGAAAAAAATAATAAAAGCATGAGGGATAAAGAGAAGAAAAAACTAAATAAAAAATTCACTCAGTTTCATCATGTGATGATGTTAGTGTGCGAGTCGGTGTAGTGGATGTAGTTATTCGCGTCTCATACTAAATTTTTTTTTCCTATTCTTTTCTCTCTCTTTTTTAGCTCTCTATTTAATGCAAATTCCTTTACGCAACATAAACCCCGAACAAAATTATAATATTTAAAAAGAACTATTTAAGTTTGTACGGATAATCTTGATTCTCGTTGCCCTCGTAGTATTTCTACGTTTTCCCTTTTTTTCTTTAAATTCTCCTTCCAAACGTCCGATGAAAGTGCGAAAAAAATCTGCTTGATTCCTTAATTAAAAACTAAGAATTATGCATTCGCTAATTAAATGTTGGTGTTTCTTCGTTTGCAAAAAAAGTAGAAAGGACGACGAAGTAATCGTCAAAGATTAGTAGATATGAGAATTAATTACAAGAAATTATTCGTTGGGAAGAATTTGCAAAATATTGCGATTGAGATAAGAAACCTAATTTCTTTTTATCGAAACCTTATTTCAATTACTTCGAAAGCGCTATTTAATTTTCTGAAACTTTTCCCTTAAGAATAATTGTAACGGAATGTTTCAAAATGGGAAGAAATAAATGTTTAGACAAACACAAAACGGGTAAGCAGCAACAGCAGCGGTAGCAGCTTTAAGATAAATGTGGAAAGGATTCGACGATATTTACTTTACATATTTAAATGAAAAGATTTAAATACTGCTCCCCCTTTTTTGGTTTTAGTTTTTAATTAAAATGTTTCATATTTATGAACGGTTTGAATGGATTTATTTTTTCACTTCTCTTCTACGAGCGAAACGTAGTAGATGGAAAGAGATGGATAATTTTTATTTATTTTCGCATAACGTTCTTTTCATTCAAACTGCACTCTGCAAATGTAACGAAATAATTATTAAGCAAACTTAATTAATAAGTGCAACAGTGTTTTCTTTTTATTGTCAACAATTTCGTATTAAAAATATTGAAAACTGCTGGCAAGAGAAATTATAATTAGTCTGCGGAAAAGAGAAAATATAACGGAATCGAGAAGAAGTAAAAGAGAACAATGTAAAGGAAATTAGTAGAGTAGAGAAAATGAAATTAGGAGTAATACAATTTGGCAATTGAACGAAATTCGTTCTTTTATATTTTCTTTTCAATTTGCTTCAAATTAGGATCGTTTAGTTCGTTAGCTTGTTACATTATATATATGTATGATAGCAAATGAGGAAGAGCCATCGATAACGCACAAAAGGATGATGAGGAAGACAAATAATTTTTATGATATCGATTTTTGGTCAAGAGAGACGAAAACAAATTAAATTGGGCCTCTATTTTATTCTTAAGGTTTTAAAAGAATCATTCTCATAATTCAAGTTTCATGACAAAATTTCTATAGATTTTTCAGCGATATCCAACCCCTTGCTTTTCCCCCATATCCTCTTTACATCTTCCTTCGATAGATCACACGATGACAATAAGAAACTGTCGATTGCACCCAACGGCTATAAGTATCGTTATTAATTTCCCATTGCACGTACCGTCCCCAAAGTATTTTTGGCACCCGTTCACTCGCTTTACGCTCGGTAAAACGCGAACAAAGAAACGCACCAATGCACTTCATATAATCACGATGATCAACATCACCAGCTCGACGCTTTCAGTCAAAAGGACTCCCATATTCATTACGTTCCTTTTAACGGTAATAATTCACCATTTTCCGATTATAGTTAATAATTTCGTCCGTTTGTATGCCCGAAGTGACGCTTTCTAGCGTTTTATACGTTCTAGTACGTTTTAGTTCATTCTTTTCCCTTGTCGACGTAAAACGTTGAGAATTCGCACACATTTCTGCTCATTTTTCTACATCCTTAATTCTATTATTTCCTTTCGAAAAAGAGAGCGGAATGAGAACAAGAAAGAAACGATATTTACCTTTATGCTGCGAAAGAGATTAATGGCCACCAAAATAGGTCCTTTATAAAATAGCGTTTTAAAGCAGCAGACATTTTATTATCATCATTATCGTCACCGGCGTAATAGCGACTGTTAGTGAAAGAGAACGGTTTTAATATGTTTGCAATAACATTTAAAGCGGGCATGCAAATGTACAAGAATGCAATTTCATTCACGGCACCTTTACTCTGTTCGTCAATTGCAATTTTCCAACACTACGTCAATTTAAAACAATGTAATAGTTTTCCTTTGACTTCAAACTCTCTCTCACTCTCACTCATTCACTCTCATCCAGCACCACTTCTTTCATTGAAACCATTACTTTTCCAGATACGGCGAAAGGAAGAATGCCTTTTTTATCTAAAGGTACTTACTTACGAACGTATATTAACTATTGTAACATAAATACAATTTAAGGATTACTTTTTGTAATTCCTCCGACTTGCTTTTTATTCTACATAGTTATATAAAATATAAATTGCATAGTTTTTACGCTTTCTTCTAATCTCTTCGTTTTAAGCGAATGAAAGCACTTTGTTGGTTACAAAAGACGTTATTTCTTTTTTTCTGAATGTAATGTCGTGGTTCTCCTTTAGAAAACCGAGAAGAGAACTTTAATTATAAAACTTTAGCTAGTGCTAACTTGAAATTCTATTAAAATATGAATGTGTGAATTTCGATTCACGTTAAAACTATTAATGTTTGCTTTGATGTGCGTTTTTGGCGCGAAAATTCACATTTACAGCTAAAATTTGGAAAAAAGTTGTTTCTGTTGATGTCTCTAAAATGCTCTAGAGACTTAAATGTAATTAAAATAGAAATATATATTTCTAAATAAATATCCTGAAGCTGAAAATTATATAAAAAAAGGAAACGGTGGAATTAACGTTCACAATTCGGTTTTATCAACACTGATTTCCCTTTTCTCCCTAGCAGCCCTCCGGATAACAAATAAATCGATTTTCAAATAAGCTCATTACCATTTGCGTTTTCGCATTTATTAAATTTCGAGGTTTCCCTCTTTCGCACTCGCTTTCTTTCTCGTAACCGCTGTTGATGATATTCTTATTTTAATGAATCCCTTCATTAAATTAAGTGCTAAAACTTAAAGGGAATTGTTTCGTACTTTAAATAATTAATCTATTCTATTCGTCGAGAAACTTTTAAACTTTTGTGTAACAGTTTCTGTAAACTTCCTGTTTGAGGAAGAAAAGAGAAAGGAGAAAAAGAAGCTTATCAAGTTCTTGATTAACATTCCGAAGTAACGTAATCGAGTAGTGATTCCGAAAAACTAATTGTTCCATTTTCAATTAGGAAAAGAAGTTAAAAAAAAACGAAATGGCACTGGGGTTCCTTGCATTTCGCCCCTTTCCACTTCATTCTTTTTTGTTCGGCGATCGTTTTCCATTTACGTTCGACTCTATGTTATATAAATAAATCGATGGGAAATTTTAAAACTGTTCAACAGTTAAATACCCAAACTAGTAAACTGTTTTGATAGGATTACCAACTTTCCCCTCGTTCGCCTGTTTGGTTTAGAAATAAATGTAAGTAAACTTTAAACGGTTTTCTCTATGACTCAACCCATGTCAAAGGGTGCGTGCTTCCGACACTAATCCGATGCCTTTATTTGATATTTAAATGAGAAGTGGGACCTGCATTAAGTTCTTCTATTCCATTCTCTGTGTGGATACGTTTTTTTCTCGTGTCCTGCGTTTCCACGGAATTATAAACGCGTGAAATTCGTACACGACATGGTTCTTTCACATCGTGAAGCTGCTGCTGTTCTTTTTTCGTTGACTTCCAGCAGCAAAAAAAAATCAAAATACAAAAAGCGACAGTAAAAAAATCGTGTTGTTAAATTTTGATACTGTTATCCTGTTCTCTGTGCCTCGCTTTCCTTTTTGGTAATTAGATTGTATATAATAATTAAACGTGAGAGCGAGAGCAAAAGCAACAGGAATAAATAAAAAGGTATCAGAACTTTTGTACGGCAGTATCAGTAGTAGTTAGATGATATGAAGATGGGCGCAAAGAAAAAAAAATGGGAGCGAATGTTTATATTCCATTTTACTACGGCGCCCTTTCACGGTTCGCTCTGCACCATGAAAATTTCGAATTTGTTTACTTTATTCACTCCTTCTTTCAGTTCAACGTACTCTTTCTTCCATCTCACTTCGCTCTTTTTTTTTGTTTGTTCCATTCTCTCCCTCGTTTCATCTATTAAAGGCTTTCCTTATCATCAGCAGTTTCCTTCTACTTTCATCCAATTATCTTCTCGGAGAGCAAACGATGTCAGCGCTAGTAGGTATCGATTTGTTGTTGCACGTTCCGATGTATAAAATGATTATTATTTAATATGAATTTAATAATAGTAATGAAAAGCCATTAAATATATCGATCCCTTTGCGGAGGCACCTTTTTGTTCCTCTCCTTTTACTCACTTCCTTTCTGTTGCCTTTTTGCAAAACTGATTTTTACTTTCTTTCGTGTATGGCGGTTTTCTCTTACCATTTTTTGCACAGCCACATGACGCGAACAAGAATTTACCAACCGCGGCGAGCAATTATTATTATGTATAGGAAAGTGGAGTGAATGTTAAATACGAGCCGACGTACCCAACAGCTTTAGATTAACTAAAAATATAACGGCGTAACGTCCCACGTTTAAATAATTCTCTCTAACTGCCCATTACTTGCTTGTAATTCTACTTTCGCCATTTCTTTATCGTGCCGTTTACAGCAGTAACAACAACAATAACGAAAGAAAGAATAAAGAAATGCGATGAAAAAAAAAAACGGAGGAAGAATAATAATGGGAGAGAGAGCGATTTGAATTATTAACGCCGCCAATAACATTTTAAAAGCGCCCACTTATCAAATAATAATCGTAAGCACTGCAACCGTTGAAAATGTTCAACAATTTCTCGCATTATTTTCCCTTTTCATTCCTGTTTAAGGTTACCGGGAGATGACGCAAAGGAAAACGATAATAATAATAAAACGTATAAATCTGTACATTTTTTATTCATCAAGAAACATTAACCAAAAGCATTTCCATCTAATTTTCCTCTTCACGTTTTCGTTTCGTTTACTCGTCGAGCAATCTAAAGTGAACTCTTAAGAATTTTATTTTCGTGGCAAGCGAGAAACAATCATAAAAAATAACATTCGCATATACCGAAAGAAATAAAAAAGAGAGAAAATAGCAAGTATCGTCCTAATCATGTTATTCGCATTTACAATATCTTCTGACGCTAACTTATGTTTCTAAAAATGTATGTAAAGTTAAATTTCTTGAAATATTCACTTAACCATTCCTATGCAGATGGGAATGAATTTAAATAAAGTTGTTGCAACATGCACGTTACAAATACGTATGTATAAACCGGGCGAAATATGCAATATGCTCTTGCCATTGTTAACTTTCATAATAATCAAGTCAAATGTTTCGTATGCTCTGTATAAAGTTATTCTAATGATATTGTTGCATTGTTAACATGATACAATTACAAGGAAAAGTTTTTGGTGTTAATAATCATCATAGAAAAATTTGTTAAGAAATTATTTCAAATATTCATACTGATACAAGTGCAAAACAAGTAAACAATAAACTTTTTAATTATAAAACTTTGAAGAACTGGAAAACGAATTTGAATTCTTGCACATGCCAAAATGAAAAGTCGAGCTTTCATTTTGGAAATAATTTCATTCCATTTTATAAACCCAATAGTTTAGATGTCTAATTGACTCTAAATTTAAAATACTGTCGGATTAAAGTAGGTTTCATTGAGGTCAGTTACCTGAAACCTAAAACTCAAATATTGATTCACTATTTTTAATCCGATAAGAAAGTTCAAAGTAAAAGCTTGCTACCTTCAGGTTATTAGTGTCGACGTAAAGGATTTTTAAAATTTTATGATAGGCCGAAATCGAGCGTGAAAATCTATTAATTTATAATTTGGTGGACGCGCCGGGCATCTCACCAGTACTTAAAATAGTTTATGATGGTTGTAAATCAATGATTTCCAAAAATAACATGCAAATAGCATAAGGACATTAATAATAACAGTTTCCTTTCTTTTCATTGGCGAGTAGTACTTATTCAAGTCCCGTCATTTATTTCCTATGGCACTAAATAGCGATGAAGTATGGAAATTCGAGAATAAAGTACGAGACGATTTTTTAAAAATTATACCTAGATATAATAAATTGCACAGAAATATTTTTATATATACACGTATGTATGTGTGTAAATAGCACCCCCTTAAGATTTCTTATCGAGGTTCTTGTATTTACAGTTGGCTGGAAAGCGTAATCATCAATATTCGAATCGATGGCGATTTATTTCGGGGCGCGATCATTTTTATCGCACGGCTGATTTATCATGCCGGGCTTGGATCCAGGTCCCATATATTTTCTTTTTACAATTGCCGTTTCGGATAATCAATTGGCCTTTAAGCTTGAACAGATATCAGAACGTTACTTTTGGACTAAAGCAATTGAGCAAACGAAAAAATTGTTAAATGTCAATAAAAAGGCTCAGCAATATGAGTATCTCTATTTATTATTAATGAAGTTTGGATGCATTTTCGAGATTTTTAGCAATCTTTTTTAGGTGCCAAGTAGCATATTGATATTTACTACCACGGTAGCTTATTGTGATGATATGTGTCCCGTAAAGTTATTTAATCTATTGTTTTAATTCGCTTTCGGACAATTCACATATTTTACATCCTTTTGTTCGGCAATTCTCGTACTGTCTCGCTTTCGTTTTACCTCTATTTATTTCCGGAATTTAAAATAATCCTTCATGGAAAGTTCGTTTTCGACTTCACTACGATTTAGGGGAGGAAAATAATCATAAAAGCCGGAGGAGTGTATGAGCCGCACAAAACGGTTCTCATCCCACGTCATTTTTTCTTCTTTTCGTTTTCCACTCCCTCTCACTGTATCTCTCCAACCAATTCTTCGGTCCTTTTTTTCCCATATTTCAGTTGATTTATTTCAATTTCGTTCCGTTCATTCGAAAAGGCAAAATTTTATCGTTTGATATGAAAATCTATTTTACAAATTGAAAAATATATTAAATTGCAAATTACGCATTCGATTATTTCCGCACTGGATTCATTTAAATAAAACGGAGTAAGTGCTAAATTTTGTTCACAACGGTGTGCGAATACGTACGTATCTGGTTGACAAAATAATCGTTAAATAATCCATTTTGTTTTCGAAATTATAAACGTAATTAGTAATGATTAGCGAATTATAATTAATAATAGTGTGTCTAGTTTTAATATAGTTTCCCACTTTCCTGTCACAAACACGAATTACATGAATATTAACAACAGCTTAAGGGCAATATTAACAAAACGCCGCTTCGGCATTTTCCGTCAGGGGCCCATCACACAAAATCTTATTACAACAAAGAACATCGATCTAAATCACGGAAAAGGAAAAAAGTTGAATTGTATCTAATAATAATAACGAGCGTGAAATAAGAGGAAAAAGTACTGAAAGAGGAGGAAGAAGAAAGAGAAAAGAGGCTAAAAGTTGTTTCATAATTCAATACAGACAAGTTACTTCCACTTTTTATGTTCTTAATTATAACAACGCATTAATTTTTTTCCTTCTTTCTTTTCCGCCTTCTTCTGGCTCATTCCTTCTCCCTCTGGCTCGCTTTCGCACGCTCTTTCCAGTGAAATTGATTGATCGCTCGCCTAACACTGGCCAGTTGGAAACTAAGCTCGTAGCGTGCTTTTGCCAAATAATTTTTCTTTATTAATATCTTCAGCTATGAAAATTTCATATTATTACGCTTATTAAAAATAATGATCGATTTATCAATCGATAGGGAGGAAAAAGACCTTTAGGAAAAGGAAAGAAGAACGAATAAAGAAAAAATCAAGTTTAAATTGAAAGAGAAGGAAAAGGGCGAAAGAAATTTATTTTCCTCCAGTTTAACCTTCACCTTTGACTACTTCGATCCTTGTTTTCATTTAATTCGTGTGAGAATACCACAAACGTTACCTTTATGTTCTGCCTGTATGTATATAAAAGTTTGTTTCTTATGCAAGTATTAGAAAATAAGGATATCAGATCGGGAAGTAGCTAAAGAGGTTTGGTATGTTTGGGGCCCCGTTATAAAGGGGAGTGTATAGTTTTTTTCTTCTTGTTTTCTTTTGGTAGGGCACTTTTCATTCAGATTCCGCATCCTAACAGCCCCATCGTTCGCCGTTACAAGCAGCGGTTACGTGTTCCGCATTGAAATTAGCCACCGATATTCTATTGACAACGTTTATATCGCCGCAGAATTTTAATACCGTTTCGAGAGAGATAAAAATGACAAAAAAAAGAGAAGGAAGAAAATTGGAGAAAAGAAAAACACGTCCCTCTATGCTAAATTTTAAATTAATAACAAACACTTTTAGCTAAACGTTGTGCCAACATTAATTACAACTTCTATGTAAGCGTTTTAAACGACGTGTTTCCTGCAAGTTTCTCTGCTCCTTTTTTTTCGCTTTTTCACATCGTATCCGGTCTTTCTTATAACCACGCGTTATATATGTTAAATAAACGGAGATGTAGAGTGAAATAAATAGAGACAGAAAAAGAGGTTGGATGAAATTAAATTTTGAATTGAAATACCATAAACGGAAGTGATTGTTCTTTTCTACCTTTTTGCCCTTCTTCATTATTCAAGTACACTTTAAAAGGAAACGTTCAAAATTAAAATGCATAATTAAATATCTAGATAATGGGAACAATTGTGAATTTGTGATGAGCGAATTTTTATTTCCGTTTTATTGGATAAAGGTAGGAAAAAAGAAAGGTTGGAAGGGTGATGAGTATAATAAAGCCAATTTAGCAATTAGGATGGAATGTAAATAATTTAACAAATTATCATAAGAATTAAGCGTGGACCCTAATCGAGTTAATGGGTTAACAAAATAAAAAGTCGAAATGTAAACATGCGTGAAGATGGGAAAATATCATCCAGACAGATGTTGTTACGGTATAAATCGTTACAAAAATGTGGCTGTCCTTCAAGAAAAATATCCCTTCGGTACAATTCCACCCTTCTTTGTCGGGTCTTCCGAATTATTGGAAACATTGAAACTAAACTAATACTTTTTATTTAAATTGTTTTATCTTTCGGTCAGAAAATGCTAAGTTTAAATATCGCAATTCCTATTTTCGTGTTTGCCTTTCTAATTTGTTTGGATGCACGCGTTTCTGGACGATGCAATTAAAAAATGGCAACTAACCGAAAGTAATTTAATTAAATTTGTTCTAAATATCATTTCATATATCTTCCCCTATTAATAGCGTAAAATTCAATTAGGGCATCACGTATATGCATTCTTGTCTCGAATGAAAAATTACCAAACAAAAGCAAAATATCCTTGTATAAAAATACAGCAACAAACAAACTGTAAAATAATATGTAAATATATCAAGTTCGAGAACGGAAAGCTCTCATGCACACATTCCCATAAAAAAAAATAATTTATTTTGCATCTCCACAACCAGAGTAAAAATTTTGCTATATTTGTATATATTAGCATTGCAGAAATTAATATTAAAAGTTTCTATTTGAAATATTCAAGTTAAAATGTAAATTAGAGCCAGAGGAGAATGGCATTTCAAATTATTTTGGCCAAATTAATTAATTTCCTTCCTTTTTTGTTGCCCCATTTTTCACGCCATCTCTCTGTTTACCACATTTTTCTCTCTTAGGTTTGAACCGAATACTGAAATTGTTAAATTAATACAAAAAAAATATTGTTATTAATTAATGTATGGATAGAACGACCCTCATTAAGGCGAAGGGCAAATTTATATTTTTTTCTTTTAGAAGTTGAATATAGACCAGTTTATTTGTTACTTAATTCCCAATATTCTGCATACATCCGTGAATGTATTTATGTTAGTAGGCCAAAGGTCCGGAGTTATATTAAAAATCGATACCACCCCGTTTTGCTACAGATATAAAATTTTATTCGATGCCAACCAATTTCATATCATATCGTTTTGAAATTTTGCGATTAGCTCTAACAATGTCGTTTATTTTCACTTCCATCTCTTTCATTTTAAATTTCAACTCAAATTAAAATCAAATAGTATTAATTACAAATCAAATTAATTCGAAATGGAGCAGAGGCACTGTAAATAAATACGCTGAACGTAAATGTGCAATTGGGTTGAAATATTATTAATTACAAACAACAGTCAATGGATACGTACATTTAGCATGGCTTTGCTCTAACAAGGTGTAATTTTTAACTAAATTATTTTCTAATTAACCATAGGTTTAATAAACTGTATTTCTTTTCAAATATATAAAGTTGTGTTTAATATTATATTTATATAAAATTTAAAGTGAGACAAATTGCCCTATAGCGTGTCTTAATTTGATTAGGGTAATTCGAGGACGAAGACAAAGAAAACGAATAAGAGAAAGAAGCGCGCGGGGGTGAAAAGGAATGGAATATATCAAGTGAAAATCCCCAAATGTGTAGAAGAGAAACCTCTTTAGCCCTTATACGTATGCGTAACCGATCAATAACAAACTTTTTACAAGTAGATAGATGTAAATGTCGCCTTTAATTTAAATTATACAAAAAATATGGATATGTGAGTGTATTTCGCGTTTTAATTTGTTTATTATGAACATCTAGTAGAAAAGAAACGTATTATTATGGTATTTATCCGTGATATTATTCGCAGCGAGTAATGTTGCAAAGTTTCATTTAAGTTTTTCTATCGTTTGCATAATTAAATGGGAAAACTAGACTCAATATGAGATTCTTACTCTCCTGTTCCTTGTTTATTTATTTATTCATAAAAGATATTCTTGAAATGTTCCTAAATAAAGGTCATAGGACGCAGTGAGAGAGAGTAAAAATAATTCGGCTGCAATCAGCTGTCGGAAGGAGAAAATACGAAAATTTGAAAACAAGTAGATTTTTTTTGGTCATAAAAAAGCAGCTGATGTTTTACAGCAATTGATGAATGTTCGGCCATAAATTTCCATCGACCAAAAAAGTAATATACCCTTCGTAATACTGAAACTAATGATGCTTTGCGAATTAGGCGTACCGCAACAGTTACACATGTAATAATATACAGTAAGGGTTCTTTTTATTGCCAAAAAAGCGAATACTTACACGGACTGAGTATCAAAACATCCTTTAAATCACATTACAGGTCACAATTCAAGTTAGTTCATTTGGTAGTACGAAGGCTTGGATCTATTTCTTTCATTTTCTTGTTCTTTCGGTGGTACGCTTGGCAAAGGACGAGAAGAGGGTGATTATAATGATTCATAAATTTATCATACGTACAGTAAATTAAAATGTAAGAGATAATATTATAAGTAAACAATTAAATGCAGGCAATTTGAGTTGAAAACTTAAGACAAAAGGTACTTTAAAATAATTCGCATCCGGTGTATTTAATGCCACCGGAAATGTGTGCGAGTTATTCTTCAAGGTCTTTGGATGAACAACAGTAATAACAATTATACTTCATTATCCATTGCCATCAACTTGTTTATGAAACTATTAAATATTTATATTAAAGTAATTACCCAGATAGATTATAACGTGAATAGATATGAAATTGTGACATGGTTTCCTTCGCCGTTAATAATCAATTTTTCTCTTTTTATGTTAACAACTCTGTACTTTCCATTTTAGACTGTTTTTACTGCATATTTGAAATACTGAAGTAACGAAAACATTATAAATTTGTTTACAAACGATTGCACATTTATTCTTAAGGAAAAAAGGCAAATTTTCCATAAAATTAGAAAAAGTTTCTTCTAATTGAGTTAAGGTTGTAAGAATTGAGTTTTCCCCATATTTTTTTTTACTTTTCTCTTTCTTACATTTCTCTCATTATAAAGTATGGCATGATTTTATATAATAAAAGGAAAGAAAAATCTTTTAAGCATGCAAAGATTTTTTTTCCTTGCTGTATTATGTATTATATTATTATAGCAGTAACACTTGAATTGTTGAAGTTCGGGTGTAACAAAGCGTGGAGGCAAAAGAAAGAGAAGATGAAGCACATAAGCATGATGATAAAAAAATCCTTAAAATTTCAATATTTATTTTACCCATTTCCAACGTTTTAGTATTTATTATTCTACTTTTCTTATGTTTTCAGCAAACATCATAAAACTTTATTTACCTCTGTTTCCTGGTTTGAAGGTTTCTACAAAATATTCTGTAACGTTCGTGAATTTCTGGTGTTATTAATAAAACAAAACGATAAATTTACATTTCTCATTATATAATAGTGAAATTTATTCGTATATTATTATTTATTTATTTCTCTTCTACCATATTGAAAGCGAACTTCTGTTCATGCTCGTCCCATTTAATAATGGTTAATTTATCTATATTTCTTGGATACAACATAAAGAATCGCCGGTAATAACGTTATAATCATGCACTTAAAAGTTGATGAAGTGCATCGGAATTTAGATGGAGAAAATCTATAGGACAAAATTCTTTCTTTTGTAATAAACAATAATTTATTTGATCAAAACGTAAAATCAACATCCGAATAGGAAAGCGTTTTTATTTGCCATCATTCATTCTTCGACTCTCCGGATTTTTTCCTTTCTGCTTCATGAAAACATAAAAGGTAAACAATAAAACGCAAATAATTATTGTGCCGCTTGGTTGGTCGGACTACCACAAAAGAGGCATCTTAGACAGGAAATGACGACATTTACGGTAGATGACATCTTGTTATTAGAAGCACTTCGGATAATAACATTGTTTAACTTCTGTTGCTCACTCTTCTTCTTCTTCGTAATCTTTTTCTTCTTTCATGCATTCTCATTTATATTCTTAAAAAGGACCAGGCGTGACGAGTAAAACATTGAACGTCCGTTATAATGCCATGGTATAATATTTATAAGAGCGCGATTATCAGAAAGTTGCAGCTGGAAAGTTTTTCCACCGTTTTCTCTTTTTCTTTGTTAAGACAACAACTTCTTCCACCATCATCATCATCTTGCCTCGTTCCATTAATTTAAAATTGAAATGTACGATATAACACATCAGAACATCGTCCTTCGGTTGTTATTTCGTTAATCAGAAACCGTTTCCTGTTCTGCGACGGTAATTTCATTTTATTATTATCGTTAAAGTTATTTCGTTTTTTTCTTTGCTTGCTTATTACTGTTTTTTTTTAATAAATACGGTTTTGCGTTAATTATTAAATAGGAAATTTCACCATTTAGTCATAGAATTAGTCCGTGAAGAGATTCATGAGAACAGGACGGAAACTCAGTTTAATTTCTTTATTATGCTCCGAGTGCAACTTAAATAAATTTTAATCATCGTCGCCCTATCAAATATAAGTTAATTGATTGTCATTCGGTTCCATTTTCTTGTAAAGTACGTAAGCGAACGGTTATTAGATTACAACATGCGACAGACAACGTTAGATTTCGTTATTGTAATGAAATCGTTACAACTTCGATAAAACAACATGTGGGATATAAATTAATTTCATTGAAACAACAATTTATCAATTAATTTTCCCCATCGTACACGTATAACACACGTACGAACGACAAATATATAATAAAATAATAAATCCAGGATTAAAATGGATATTATTCCGTTCGTATCGTCGACCCACTTCATCCACTTCCCAATTACTGAAAGTTATAAATATTTCCCTAGACGTATACATACATATGTATAGATACGTTACATTATTATATTAGTTGCATTAATATTTTGCTTTTACCCTATTAAAACGGGCTTATGATTATTACTAAGCGGCAATTCTTTCATATTTACATAATAAACACATCGTAAATACATATTTTCATTTTGAATAATTAATTTAATCACCATCTAATTAATGTAATTAATTCTAAAATAAATCTTAATTTCCATTCTTTTGCAATAAAAACACCTACTTGAGGCGTATTATATAGCCATAAAATATTTTAATTGCCATGTGTAACTAATTAAACGGTTTAGAATCTTCGACTTCTTCGGACGTTCAAATGGTTGCCTAAATATTGTACACAAAATTACAATGCAAAAGTTTGTTCTTTGAAAATACGTGGATACCTACGACAACAAGTTGAATACGTTCCTAGAAAATACGGTGATATATGATAACCCAATGTTAATTAGGATCTAATTATGGTGTGGCGCTTAAACATAAGATCCCTACAGTTTTGCGCTTTTTTCTCATGGCTCAATTTGGACCGGAGCAATATTACTGGATTTATAATGACAAAATGTATCGAATTAATGCGATTTCAATAATTTTTTTCATAAAAAAATAAAAAAAATCATTGCAAAAATTGAAATTTCACTGACACAGAAGGATAGGATCACTTGGGAGAATCAAATTAAGCCATTTTAAAACATTTGAAAATCTTTGAGAATGAACTTCCTGCAACATTTCTTGAAAAATACTAACAAATATGGAACGATCCAACGTCTTGGATGTCCATGCATCATTTTGGAAGGCGATGCACATTTTGTATTTTTTGCATCTAGAGATACAATTCTCTTTATATAGTTATAATTTTATCAAACAATTGAATGAAAATTTTTAATTTCCAAAAATTACAATTTAAACTAAAGAAACACTGTTTAACCTACAACCAAAAGCTTCTTCCAGATTAACAAACAATTATAATGTGAGAAGATATAGTAATAGTGTTGCTTTTTTAAAATCTAAATTAACGTATTGACATTAAAACAAATTGTTAATCGAAAATTCATCATTCGGCCACTAATATAATTACAGTAAAAATAAATTGCATAATTTACATCTCTCTTTTTCGCTATCTCTCTCTCTCTCTCTCTCCCTGGGTAATTCTTTGTTATTCAAACAAATTTAAATGAATTTCGCATGCAAGTAATTAAAAGTAATTTAGTAAATCATTTGAATGGTACTAAAAAAAAAAGAGATACAGTATGTCTGTATCCGTATATTCGCATAAAAGTCAATAAACATTATATTGTCGAACCGTTGTTACGATCAAACCCGTGACAATTTGTTTACCAGTTCAATTTAAAATTGCATTTTCAAACAGTTTTATTTATATTTATTGCCTTTTTGTTTAAAATTCGTACGCCATTATAAAGTGAAATGACAAATCCTTTCTCTTTGTCCTTAATGCTAACTTATTAAGATTAACAATGAAGGCACCCTTTATAGAAAGCCGTAATGGCTTTGCCATTTCCCTACGACTCCAATCATTACAGTTTGCTCCACTTTTTTTGCTTCCGTTGGATATTTAGTTATAACTAACAAATCTCTCTCGTTCCTTCCCTTATCGTTTCATGCATTCCGCTTCTGGTATTTGTTGTAAGCTTACTAAGCACACGCTCACACACAAAATGCATGCCACGCAAGCAAATGTCTTCCAATCTCATTTTCCGAGTTGGGATTTTGATTGGAGGGGTCGACATCGACAATGCATCCACTCGGTAAGCTTCACATCTCTCTTACACTCTAAATTTCAACGATTCAATGATTCGAACTTTGGCTAGATATACAAGAGTATTTACTTTAAACATTGATCCTTCATCTAAATTGATAAAACTACCATGAATAAGAGGAGTAGAAATGGAGAAAGAGAGAGAGATGAAAAAAAGAGGGCCAATGATGAAGGGGAATAAGAGTTTCAGAGAAATTGATATGTTCCAGTAATTATTTTAAGAAGAATTTATCCGAAATATTGTTAAATCATCAAGTTTTTCCTTCTATTCCTCTTCCCAGCCATTTCTTTTTTTATTCTCATCGTGCAATTTTCTTTATTTCTTTTTTCTTTCCAATGGTACGTACATAAAATCCTCTAAGCCGGGTTTAAACTCGATAAACGTAATAAAAAGAAATAACGGTCGAATAAGAAATGGATTTCTAAGGTTTAATGGTTATAAACATTCATTGTAATCCTTGACCCATTGACCGCTCTATGTAGATTAAATCGTTCTTCTTTTTTATCTGGTGTGTTGTTTGATAATGTACCAGATAGATAAGAGAAGGGAAAGACTGTAGAAGAAAATTATATCAAACGCTGCGCCTTTACGCATCCCTCTTCTCGTTCTTCGAAACAATTTTTGCCTTTCTTCCACATTTTGGGTGTAACACACTTTCCATCGTATGTGTTGATTTTCGTTTAGCAACAACAATCCAGGCAAGAAAAAGGACGACGAGGAGCAAGAAAAGTGTACTTAAAAAGTTGCGGATGACAACAAAGAGTAGGTAATAACGTCCGTTGGTAGACATTTGTGTGTAACGATCCGGTACTTTGCGAACGTCCAAGCGTTTTACAGAACCTTTCCGCTTTCGCAACACACATCTGCTCCCCGACGAAAAGTTGACCAACTTCTATCAAAACTAAACCGTTTCTGTAACAATGTCCGGGGGTATGGCGGCGAGAGAGCTAGCGAGCGAGCGAGTTGTTGTACTTGAATATAAGTAGATAGTTGTTAATGTAGATTAATCTCCAAAATAATCAATCATCACTTTAACTTTGCAAAACTTAAATTGAAATTAATTTTCGAACATGAAACGTTTCAATTATAATAACATTATTATGGAAAGCATTTAGAAAAATATCGTTAAACGTCTGCTTCGTATCACGTGTTCGATAACTTTGCTGACAAACTATTTCTGACTAAATGAATTCCATAATTTTATGTTGTTGTGATTCCTCAGACACAACAACTGCGGCAAGAGCGTTTCTATTGCGAGACGAAGAAAGCTTTTAACGTACCTGTCTAAATGCCCTGAAGATAAACACCCGTTGAAAGCTAGATATAAAAAACTTTATATTGATGGATAGACTTGAAAAAAAAAGCAAACCTTTTGAATAATTGAAAATTATTTCAATATTTAATCATCATTATTATTTTTTATTAATCGTAGCTAATCAAGCAAATGTACGTTTGTATGTATATATGTATATATATGAAAGGGAAACTGGAACATTTAAAAGAGGTAAAAACGAGAAAGGTGAAATATATTACCACTTAACAAATTGATTTTTTTTCGCTCCTGAAAACCACATGTATACAAGGTGTTTCACAGAATATTTTCGCAGAAGGAGCGGAAAATAATTGTGCAGAAAATGAAAGGTTCTTATAGCCATTGAGATCTTTTGAATTTAAGGCGATATAAGGATTTTATCTGCTGTAATGGATGAACGTTTAGAATCAGATAAAATAATTCGAATTTTCGGAGACTAAAGGTTAAAATAATTTATAAGAATTCCTATGGGCCATTAGCAGGAAACAAATTACTAACCTACAGCAAATAATAATTAGAAATCATTTATTTAAATAAACGACAAATATTATGATAGATTGTCGTTCGATACTTATTAATTTTTCTTTACGTAACAATAATAAAAAAAGGAGAAGCCCTGTTATTACGTCGAAAATCGATCATAATTCATATTTGATTATAATAAGGGTACAAACGATCAGATGTTTAAGAAAGAAATAAATAGTCTTTTGATGGGAAGCAAAAAAAGGAGAGAAAGGGAGTGAGATAGCGAATGCTGTTTATTTATTTTACCATAAACCATTTGGTAATAATAACAACAATAATACGCATTCCTCGCCAATTATTCTCCTTCCCTTTGCTCGCCTATTGTTTCGTTTTTTTCCTCTTCTTCTTAGGTATTTTGGTTGGATGGAATTTATATATATAAATAAATGGGTTTATACGACACAAGCAAAGGCGTTCCTTGATATTCGATATGGGAGCAGCTGCTTTGTATCGATGAAGCCTCATCACGATGACGACGCAGATGCTTATGGATTATTGGACCATACTTCCTCGGTTTAGAAGATTTCTTCAACCAAGACAAACAATTGTTTGGTTATTATTATTGTTACACTGTGACAATCTGCTAGAGACTCTATTCCATTAAAATAAATTACTTGTTAAATTGAACGACAATAACGGAACAATTATGATCGTTTCGTCTTCCGTTTCTCATTTTCAATCTACGAAACAACTAAATGTCAATTAATTAACTTTATTCGATTTTTTTGATCCTAATTCGATGAATGTTGCTATTTGATGGGAAAAATAAGTAAGCAACGTTGGTTCAGTTTGCTGGAAGAATCATTAGTTAAAGATGGATATTTAGAAGTTTTTAGGAGAGAGGTAATATC
Source organism: Hololepta plana (assembly GCA_963695495.1). NCBI lineage: Eukaryota > Metazoa > Arthropoda > Insecta > Coleoptera > Histeridae > Hololepta > Hololepta plana. The sequence continues at coordinate 12,843,741 of OY968831.1, read as the reverse complement.
TTTGGGATTAAGAGTTTTAGTGTCAGGTAGTCCAATTTATAATAATAAACCATTGTGATATTTTGTTATTGTTAAATTTATAACAATATCTTTTACGTTCTAGGTACACCCCCATTCACAGAGGATGAAAAACGTTTCTATTTTGAAATAAATATAATTGATTTGTGAGAATTAGTGACCACAATGGAAACGAATTTTATGCTTGTTATTGTTCATCAAATTCCAAACAGAAATTCTTTCTACTTGCCCATATATTGTTAGAATTGATGTGGAAATATTCCTCTCATACTCATTGCTTAAATCAATTTCCGTTCGTATGAATGAATTTACATTTAATTCTATTGCCTTCTTAGAAAAATTCGTAAAGAACGAACAAAAACTAACGATGATTCACAGTCCAAATAAGGCGAACAAAAAGAGAAAGTGGTTTAATGAAATTTTCAACACACCGAAATATTTGTATCCTTATCGATTCTAATAAGATTCGTACGAAACTCGCATTAGATTGCGTTAGGAAAAGGCCTTACTCTTATAAATCCTTTAATTCGTCGAATCTAATAGATCGTTTCGACGACAAAATTCCTATCTGCGACACGTAACTAAATTTAACCCTTTTCTCTTTTGCCCTCTCATTTAATAGATATTTGATATATCCCCACGTCCTATTCAATTCGATTTTAAGCCCTTAGACTAACGTCGATTCACTTTTAGTTATTACTTAACGTTTGGTTTTAGTGGTACAATTGCTAAATGAAGGTGAAATCGATTTATTTTTAGACGTAGTAGGATTCGTGCAATTCATCCGACTGACAAACCAAAATATCATTTGACAGCATTGCGTTTATCTATTTGCAAATAATAAATAATATAATTTGATTAAACAGTTAATCCTACTGTGAAATTAATAGAGGAGCGCCATTCGTAACACGGCTTGCATGCAGCAACGGCGGAAGTTGAAACAAAATAGATAATTGAAATGAAACGTTTTCACATAAATTTCGCCAATCTCAGAGCTATAACGCTATAAGTCAACATCGTCGATCGTCAATAAGACAAATGGCATGTTCGAACCCGTTCAAAAGGCAAGTTTGTCGGACAATTTGGTGATGGAAAAGGAAATAATTGGAGAAAGAGCGACGAAGAAATAAACAGAAAAATGAAGAAACGGAAAATCCACGGAGGGCTACACAACCAGTTACAATGTATGTGACAGGTTACTCTAATGCAGACTCCCTCAATGGTTCTCTACCAGTAACCCTCCTATATATGTGTATGTGTTTTATGGCGTGCTAAATAACACGTGGAGTGCGAAACTCGACCTGAAAATTCTTTCTGCTCACTTCATATATATATTTAATATATATGTCTCTGTCTCTCCACGCATATACACATACTGTTGCCATTTTCTTTGGCCTTTATTTATTGATTTCAGATGTCATAAGTACGCATATCATCTGGAAGATGTGACGGAAGAGAGGCCCCTTTATTGGTGATTCTTATATAATATAATTTCCCATCTTTTCCCTCCTCATATTATTTTATTTCGTTCTTCTTTCACGGTTTAATACGGTCCATCATTTTTATTTCTGTCAGGCACTTCATGCGGTACAACGAGAAAGACAAGCGGAGAAAGAGGAAAAAGAAATGAGCGTTTCATCAAGATTTTTCGTTTTATAATTTCCTTTAATGAAGGAAAACAAAAGGAGGAAAATAAACGAATTACAACAACCGTTTTATAACAAACAATGAAAACGAAGTTAAAATAAATAAAATTAATTGCTACATTTCGTTTTAATTTTTTTTTTGCTTCTTCTTCGTACGCTCTTCTTTCAACTTCTTTTATTTTCTTTCGTTTCTTCCCGAAACGTACACATGACTTGAATCCTACTTAACGAAAATCCTTGGAATAGTTTTCTACTGTTTGTAAGAATTTTTAATTAAAGAAAGAACAAAGTTTATTTTTACTTCACAAAAGAGTCTCCAAACTAATTCGTACATGGGCTTTCCTATATATAGCCACTCGGCTCACTCTTTTCCGTATTTTTCCCAATTCTCTCGCTCTTTCTCCATAAGTACTCCACACGTGTATATGCTTATATACGGAAGAAAGCTCTCGCCGTTGAAGTAAACACTGAGTTACAAATATAATAGAACAATATATGCAGTAACGTGTACCGGACGATAGTGTAACAATTCGCACCCCATATTCGAGATTGTAAAAGTTTAATCAAAAAAATTATATTACGTTAAAAACCGTCTCGTAGAATGTAGAGAAACGTAGAAACCGAGGATTGCAAAAAAGGAACGCAAAGAGGGAAATGTCGGTGGTGGCAAAAGGGGGAGTCAGTCGTTCACTGAAATTAATAATTTAAAGCTTTTGAATATCGAGAAAGATTTATTATTTGAAAAAAAAAAAAGAAAGAATATGCGGAGGGTAAAAAACGAAACCGGATTAGCATTTCTTAAGAGACGGAAATATACACGTTTCAGAAATTTGACAGTTGAGCGAACATTATAAAGAAGTAGATGGTATATTAAATAAGTTGCTCGTGATGAGAAGGGTGTATATAGGTATATGCAGAGAAGCCGCGTGGCGAACATTCTAACAAGAACCGTGCACACACACACACACAGAAATACAATCTTATAATATTCCCTGATTTATATCTTCTCGGCTATATACAAAGTTACCGTACATTGTAATTTAGCAAAAGGTATTTTATTATTACGTTGATACCTAACAATGGTTCGAACATTAATTTCGCCCGTTTCAATCGGCGTCGTAGCACGTGAAGCAATTAGAATTAATAAAACGATTGAAAAGGTTAATATTAATAACAAATGGTTAATTAATTGCATGGCGTTAGAAATTGCAGAGACGTTCAAGACGGCAATAACAACGGTAACATCGTCGGTAGTTGTTGCGTGTTAATTTTAATACAACCGCGTATACGGTGCAAACACGTTCGTCTTGTTTACATAAAGTTGTGCAGAAGGAAGCCGTTATTAAACATCCCACAATCATTGTGTTATTATCATTGCCATCATCATCATCATCAGCATCGCGAGTGTAATCGACAAAATGATTATTAACTACGGCGTTTCGAACGCGACGGAACCGTAACACGATCCCAACAGAAACGTATTTTGTTTAGACGTTTTCACTCACTCTCGCTATCTTTTCAATAAAACGTTTACTACTGCCAACTAAACTAGCGCCCTTTCCCGTTTTAATTTTTGTTGCCACTATGTATTAATGTAGGAGGGACCTCGAAACATTCGCGCATACAATCCAAATTGCTCTATTATAAAAGCCATTAGAGTGTGTACATTTGCAAATTTACATTTTCATATACTCGGCTTCTGCTCCAAATGGATGCACGCGAAACGGCTTTTTCTCCGTCCCACGTTGATTTTTAATAAATTCCTATTGAAGACGGTAGAAATTGTTTGATTTTGATGCTTTCTTTAAAACTACAGAGAAATGTTTGCATTAAGATTTGTAATTAATTGAGTTTGAACCGACTCAGATTTCCTATTTATGCTGGCGCTCTGGCTTCGTTTCGCCTTGATAACGATCCCTCACAAGCGTCTAACGATACCTCAAACGTGTATATCATAGACGAATGACGAGAGACGTTCTTTCCATATAATAATAATTAAATGTACTAAATATTATCATCTAACTCTATACCGTTTTCACGCACACAAGCGAAACGTAGAACATCATTAATATAATCTCGTGCAAGGGTATATATAAGCAAAGACAAACATTTTACTATTCATTGTAATACTAAAAGTGTATATAATCCATCGGATGTAAATTTATTATCAAAACAAGGCTTTACACGTACGCGAACATACACTTACTTCACTTGCTGATCTCATATCATACATATTAAATAACATGTAAAGATGATTAAAATCTCTCGTCGTTTTGTTCTATTCCAACAAAGAATTATGACGAGGACGATTTTTATGTTCAAACAACAACTATTTCCCTCGCAATTTGCAAGCTAATACGTTTGTGCCGCTAAAGAAGGTAAAAACTCTCTCTTGTAAGTCAAAATTAAAAGAGAATCTTTGAAGTTCAACATGCGACTCAGATATCCAGTTATCTTAAAGGATCTTATTACTTTCATTGAATCTCGTCGAAGAAATTAGAATGCCTTATAAATTGTAAATTACCAAAAAGCTTTTTTAGTTTCGCTAATTAGCGATCGATATACGAAGGATTTTCAACAAAGACTGGATTTGAATTGATTATGGCCTTGTGACGAACTGGATATCTAACAACTAGCAAAGTATCATTTATAAAAGCTTTGGCTTAAATTTAGGAAGCATAGGATCCTCTCATGAAGCAATCAACACTGGCACAATATTCGCAAAAATTCAATTTTAAAAACTCCACAGCCCTGAAGGGAAAGTGAAAGCTTCACCATAATAACGCGTAATCATATATTGCGTTCAATCACAAGAGATTCCTTCCACTTTAAGGGAATCAAAACTGGTCCGCATCTGTTATTTAGTGCTGTTATCTCTCCAAGGGACTTCCATCGGTATCCTCAAGCGAAAAATGAAATAAAAATATGACAATTAGACACCGAAATTTTAAAGGCGAGTTTTACGTGGCTCGCTAAAAATTATTTCCGGCAAGTCTTCGATAGAATCAGGACAGTAGCACTTCGATTGGCAGTATATTAAGCGTGATAAAAATTGATTTTTACGCCTTTATTGAAAAGCCCTCGTATTAAAAAAACACAAATCATTATCAATATTTTCATAATTTGCATTTGTGTCCTTTAAATGTCCCTCATTTACAAAGAAAGCGATCTTGGAATAGTTTTGGAACGTAAAATGGATTGTCGAAAACTTAAGGATTAACTTAATCGTCGAAGTGAAGAGAACTGCGATTAGGTAGCAATGGGTAGCAAGTTCGTATAAGTTGACGCCCTTCATTGAATCCTATAATCGCGCCCTCACCGATTCCATTTTATGGTTTCCATCTATTTTAACGTCGTCTCTCCGTCTCTTTCCCATATAGCTTTCGCGTTTCTAATTTTAAGAACAAGAGGGAGAAAGATCTCTACACACACAATCATTTATAAGTGTAGACGTTACTCTTTGTTTCCCATTTTATTGTTATGCTTCAGTGCACGGTCATGCCATCCGCCGTATTCAAAAAGCATTCGTATAGAATAATAAGACGGTGCCTTGACGGAAATCATTATTATTTTCCAAAAAGAAAGGGAACGGACTTCTATTAGCCGAAGCGAAATATGTGAGGAATTCTCGAAATAATTCGATAGCGGTATTAAAGTGATATTTGTCGTTCTTAATAGCATCAGAATGAAATGAAATTACAAGACAACATCCTTTTATATGGAATACGCCGAAGGAATTCCTATTTTATTAAATTTCAAAGCATCACCTAAATTGTTTAAATCCTTTTATTCCATTTCTGATACGAACCCGCATTAATTAGTCTTTAAGGAAGGCGAAAAAGAAGGGTTCTTTGTTCTTTTAATGATTACAAGTTCCTTTTTTTACAAACGCGTATATCAACATTAATTAAACGTTTCAATTGGCAAATCAGATCAAAAGTTTATCGTCTTGTGAAAATTGTTGAGGCCTTCATTACTTCCATTTATGTCTATCCCTTTGAAATTCAGGAACAAACCAAATGAATGAAGAGTAACTTAGTTCTTCCTGCTTTAAGACATCTTTTTTTAACGTCGTAAAATGACAATTAGAATCAGTTTCATTTGCATCATTCCAAACTGAGAGATAGAAATGGAAAGTAAATAACATGGGACTGAATGTAATTTCATTTAGTGGATTTTCCAATATTACTTTTTCTTTTTTGTCAAAAGACCGCGCCCACAATCAATTACCGAGTCGAAAATCCAACGAGATTCAGTGAGAAGAGAATAAATATACATTTTGCTACCTGTGATTCCATCCTGTACAGGTTTTGTTTGTTTTGAGCCATTATAAAGTATCAATATAAGGACCATAATAGATTAACGACGAATATAATATATTCTTTACCTGGTGTTGGCGGTGGTTCTGGTCGATTGTACGATAGGTGGTAGAGACGTGCCGCGGAAACCGTAAATAAATCAAAGAAGGAACTTTAATTAACGAAATCCGGGGCAAACCGTTGACAAACAGGGTGTCCTTATCGATATTATAAATAAGCGTCAACGTCGTTTACTTATAAAACTGCTGTTGTTGTTGTGAGTCGGATGCGGCGAAGAGAATTCTTATAACTTCTTAATGAAGTACGGAGATGTGACTGATAATAATTTATGGAAGGTATATTAGAGAGGTAGAAAGGACTGGTTAATAATAACATCGAATGATTTCTTCTTTATCTTTTCCTTCGTTATTTTCGTTGTTATTATCGTCGTCCCAATGGTAGTTAACTTTAAAATTTATTCGACACCGAATTTCAAAACATTTCCCTTATTATTGTCTCCTGTCGGTTTTAATAAATTGTCTCGGACTTTTCGTGTGAAGATTTATAAATAGTGACGGTTTCATTTGAGGAAAGGAACGAGCTAAATAAAATCCAAACATTTTCTCAACAAATTCTAATAAGAATCGCAAACGGAGTAAAGAACGCGAAGGGGGTGAAGTGAAAAAAGAATATTATTGCCAGTTATACGATATTTACATCATTAAAAAAAGGTATTGTGTTAGAGACTTGGAAAACGATCTCGATTTCGTTAATTATTTTAATTGGACCAATTATAAAGTAACGGCAACAGGAAAAATTGAAAATAATTTCTTTTTAACTCGCATTCGTTCAATTATAAAGTTTATTATCACTTATTTATAACTAATGATTACAAATAGAGACAATAATACCTACTTATGTCCTTGTGTTAATTGATTTCTTAATTAAAATTGGATAGAATCGTATTGAATTTAAACTTCCTGATCGGCGTATAAAACTCAACACCGTTAGATGTTTATATTCGCACCGTTTAGGGATTTTCCGCTTCTCCCTATTTAGATTTGTTAAAGACATTTCTACCTTATTTATAACTTAGAGATTATCGTAAGGAGATTTCGAAACCAAGAAAAGATCAAACAGCTGACATTTTAATTAATTCTATTGATAAAGGATTAATTATAATCATAAGTATAGATACGATTTTCTTTGAGAAGAAATCCCTTTCAAAGAGTTTAATTAGGTCAATTCTTTTTCCTTCCTATGAACGGTTTTAAAGTGTTGTATTAAAACAAATCCATCTTGCTACTTGTCCTTCTTTGTTAAGCAATGATTTATGAACGAACGAAAAGAAGGAAAGAAAAATCGCAAGTGAGAATGAATGAAAACGAATATTTAAATAAACCGTAAATTAAATATAAGGTATTTGTGTATTATTGTGATGTTTTTTTTTCTTAAATGGGAGAATGGTGCAACAATAACAATAAGAGAAAAAAGCAACGGGAAGAAGAAATAATTCGTTGGAATTTCACTTCTCACGTTGGCGCTAAATCTCAAAAATCAACAGAAATGATTTAAGCTTCTTGTATTTTTATACGTTGGAAGCCAAATACGTCTGAATTGGATTTCGTTCTCTTTTATTTATATACATTTCCTTTTCTATTCCATTTTCATTTTAACACATTCAATCAAATAACGGGTGATTGTATTAGATTATAAAATTTCATATAATAATTTTATTTACTTATTATATATATATATATATATATATATATATAAATTTTTTATTTCAGTTGGTTAATATCAAATGTAACTTTTGCATGTGTAGAGAAAATAAAAATATTAAACGTTAATCGCACGATTTTCGACGGATAAAAAATTATTCTTTTATAAAATCAAATTTGTTCGATTCAGTCGAAATTATTTTCCACACGATTCGAGGCAAAAGTCCCAGCTAATAGTGACTGCTTGTATTAACAAAGAAACGAACGGATGTTGAAGAATGAGACACAAATATGAGAAAACAAGAAGAGAAAAGATAAACTTGTAATGAAAGGGGAAAAAAGAGAAGTTACTTATAATAATAACGTAGTATGGTTGTAGTAAGTGAAGGTATTCGATAAAATAAGATGGGCCTGAATTGTTAAAACCCGTAACCTTCATCTCCATCTCGTTCTTCTTCGTATTTCCATTCTCCATTTTTAATACTTAATGTCCGGATGTTATGTAGGTCCTCAGGTAGAAATGTGTATCTTTTTTATTCCACTTCTTCTTCTTTCATACATAGAACAGAAGGTGCATAAGAACACCACCAGCAACAATAACAAAAGCAACCTAAAAAATGTATCTGTACAATACGTAGGTACGCATACCTTTATAATGAAAGCAGTTGCTGCTGCTGTCCAAGAATTTTTCTGCACGTGACGTGACTCTTAGTAAGTTTAATTATAATGTAAGCGTAAGAAAAGCGTTCACTCTTTACATAGGCAAGTGTTTTTAATCCCCATCCTTCAAGATAGATCACGATATTTTCATTACAAAATTACAAAATAATATCTTTGCCTTCTTTTCTTTCTTTTCTCGTCGCTGTGTAGACCGTACAATTCGTTTTTCATCAATTCATTAATTACTTTTTCTTTCTTTTCGCATTCTTGCATACTTGAAAATTTATTCCATAGCATGTTCGCAAGTTTATTTTTATTATTTAATAGTTTCATTCGTGGAATGTTGAACCAGATTTCAAGGCTGCATAATAAATTTCACGTATGGCATTCGTTTCATGACATAATTATTTGGAAAGCAGAAAGATATGCAAATTGCAAATTTTCTGCGGTATTTCTAAAGATGTGATTTTGCGGCTAAATCTTCAAAAAACTCCTTACTTCTGGTATCTCACTGTCATATTATTTCGTCCATCTAACGAACCAACTGAAGATTGTTTCTTAAATTAAGTTCTGTTTTAAAACTATCTTTAAATCCAATTAAATGTCTATAAAAGCATACGATACTTTTTGCTATTATAAGGTATGTATAATTAAAGCAAGTTACGTGTACGTTCGATTATATCGTTTCAATGATTCTGGTTGGTATGTTTCCGTCTAATGTTAAACAATTAACGCGTTTTAGTGTTGCAGAAATAAATGTTAAATTTTAATTAAACAAATATGAGAATATTATATTACAAATAATAGTAAGTACTAGTAGAGGTAGGAACTGACCCAATTTTATCTTTATTAAACTGAAAATTGAATGTACATTAAAATCCAGCCATGCACTTATTATTATCACTAAGCTTTGCATATTTCTCCGCGCATGAAACGCATTAAAAGTAGTCCGTAATAATCGTAAAACTCTGTCACAATTACTTTACTAAAAAACGTTTTTGTGTCCCATTTAATCAATATAATAAAGTGATTTTTTTATAATTGGATTAGATTGAAATTGTTTGTTTGTAGTGTGGTTTAGTTAAAGTGCAAAACTTTGTGTCATAATCATTTTGAGAGTTTTGAAAACTGGTGAATGTCGTTTATTCAAAAATTCATTTAAAAGCAAGGAATTTGATTATAGTTGATTAAAAATTCGTTTAATTTTCATATTTGGCACAACGATATCGATTACTATTGCTAGATGGGGATCTATTATCGAATAGAAATTTTCATTAAAAAGTTATTTCGTCTATTTCGCATCAAAAACTTTTAAGTGTTCATAAAATTAAGCGTCAGAAAGTTGGATGATTTCCAATAACTACCGACATCCAACTACCACTCGCTTACCATTTGAACTAATTCCCATACCGAACGAATTGTCTATTCCTCGCTATAAACGTATATTTATTACGACTATTATTATTAATAATAATAAAACACGTTGCATTTACCATATTCATATACCGTATATGCGGATCTATTAAATTCCACTTCTTAGAGCCTCTTAAGCATAATTCCTAAAAACCAATTAGACTCTTATTGCTTCATTAATTAGCGCCGTGCAAAAGGTATTCTAGCGAATTAATATTGCACGTACGCCTTCTACTCCATCCAGAAATACAGTACACAATGACTTTTTTCAAGTTGCCAGCATTAACGCGTATCGAGTTTGGGGATATTTACATACTCGTGTATATGATATACATATAGAATACTAATTTCCTATCCGTATAATGATAACGCAAACTTTGTTTAAGCTCATAATACAAAATGAAATGTGACTTATTTGGAAAACCCCACATGCATACACACACGTAATACCGTTGAAGACTTGAAGACGGGGGACCGTCGTGACGTGGAAGTGTAACTGCGGGTTCCATTAACAAGAAGCAATATTAATTGAATTTTGAAACTTTAATAACAATAATACTCTAACCATTAAACTTATTAATTTAATTCATTAAAAGCGTTCCACCTTCGCATCATTTTCTCCACATATTATAATCGTCGTGCGATGATCAAACGGTAATGAAATTTTGCGAGATTATTGCGAAAAGAGACGGCGAACAAACAATGACGAACTTCTTAATTAGGATTCAAGTGGAAGTGGACTTGCAACTTGAAAGTAAATAGACGTAGGTAAATCTCTAATGTGGGTAGCCTAGCGTAGTGGAGAAGTTAGTAAGCTTAACGTCGATGAAAATCTACAAAATGAACATTAAGAGAGTATTTGCGGTATTTAAATCTGAATTAATTTGAATGTCATTATTCATGCGATAGGTAAGCACTTGTGTGTTTGTGTACGTGTGTTGTTGGTTTTGTTTGTATTTGAATCTTATTAAATGCCGTATAGTTTTATTTAAATTATTCTAACCTTCTTATTCGTTCCATTCCACGTCAATATGCCGGAGAAAAATGAGAGTAGCAAACGAAATGATGCAATCATTTTGCAAAGACCCAAGGTGCATCGAATTAATCTTCGACCTATTTTCAAGACGAACGACGGAAGGAATGCATTCGTCAAAGGAACAAGAAAATTTCTCCATTTTCGTCTAGCGTTTAATGAGCACGAGCTTTCGCATACTTTCGTCGAGAATTACTTCAATTTAAAATAAAGAACACACGTTCAGTTACGTTTCATTAGAAACGTGAAAAATCGCCACTTTATTTACAATGTAACATCAATAATTCTCGCCGAGTGAGTTTGCAGCAACAATTTTGTTTCTTAATTTTAGCAAGAAGGGGAAATACAATTGCTAGGTAAAAACTCGGTTATGCTTATTTAAATATGAAAATTGTTCAATAATTGCCAGCGATAATTACACATGAACGATGGTGATAGGCAGAGAACCGTTTAAAATCTCGCGTAAATTAAATTCCATCCTTCAATATGAACGTTATTTCTTTCAATATCGTTCAAGTGATTCCTAACAAAACGTAGGAAATATATTATCGATATTAAAGAGGATGTAATGTAAGAAAGGATACTCTGACGACCAGAAAAATTGTATTAAAATTAAATTCGAACGGGAAATGGATATTAATACGAATTTTCTCCTATCGGAGGTAAACGGAAAACATAAATACAAATAATTCGAGGTCTCTAAAACTTCCTTTTTCTCTCATTGTCATTTTTCTTTTCACGTTGCTCAGGTGCTATTCTTCCGCCTTCTATTACAACAATAATAATAAAAAACACGTAACGCGCCGAAAATTCCTACTAACAATAATATCTCTTTATGACTTCCGTGTTTATATAGAAAGATAACTACAGTAAATCTGTGAACATTAAAAATGTTGGAAAAGTGTGAGAGGACTGTGAAAAAAAAAATAGGAAAGGCAGAGGAGCGTGGGGCCATTGCCATATAACGCCGTGTGTGCAGCACGTATGTAACATACTAAAATCCTTCACGCAAACGGTTCGCTCAAACTTGCTCCCTGCACCACCAAAAATTCTATCTTTCTCATTCCCCACGCTACGTTCTCCTTTATTGAAAAACTCGCCCAAGGCACTGCATCCGGTGCCATAAAGAATTGATTTATTTAAAGGATACTGCCCACGTTGTTATCGTTCGCATTTTTTTCTTCCTCTATCCCATTCTTATTCTTCTACCACTTCTTCCCACTTTTTCTTCTTCCCTGACGGAAATTAATTTATTTTTTTTTGTTTCATACTCTTTTCTTAAGGCAGACAATAACGGTCTTTTGTTCTATATCCTTCCAGCTCCGTTTTTTTTTCTTCTGGGCCCTGCAATAATTCCCTTAATCTATAACAATACCTTGGGTTATTTATTTTAAATTAAACCCAACAAAAAAGTGTTATTATATCTTCATTAAGGTAGATTTTCAGGTAAAGATTGTTTAGATTTGGAAATTAAGTCGCTTAATTGGTAAAGGTTTGTCGTGAAAATGTTCGGGAATCGTTTCCTTTGTCTCATTGAGGATCACCATTAAACGTTTTCTTGAGTAAGAGTTAGCCAGAAAATAATGTTTGGTGGCGAACAATGTGAGAGAATTAATAATAAATTTATTGGTAATTTAATAATCTTCGTCTGGTTCTTATAAAATTTTAATTATCTTTGTCTTAATGTTCAATATCGATATAAGTGATAAAATATCGTTACAGTAAAAAGCAGAGGATGAAGTTTATGATTCCAAAAGGAAAAGAAAAATTGTGCCATAGGCTCAAAATTACAACGTCAATAAATGATTCCATCCTTGCTTTATTACTATTACGATTTTTTACCATTTAACAAAAATTGATCACATTAAATGTCATATTTATAATTTGCCTATAAAAAATATACCTATCACAATTTACGACTTGTTATAAAGTCCTCCTTTCTCTCCTTTTTTTTCTGCACACATTTTTTCCTTTTCCTATTCTCTCTTCTCTTTTTTTTTCGATGAAATCGTTTAAAGCATGTTCGCTGTAATATGCATACTAAATGAGATATTGGCACCCGTTTAATGTATTAGAACATGCAATATGAATTTTATACTTTATAATATTAAAAACACACACAGAGGCACACGCATAAAACGGTAGGTTACAGTATATGCATTGATTTACAATTAAGGGAAATTTATTAAAATAATAACAATAATATAATATTTATGTTGGAAAATTATAAATAATTGTCGCACAATTACGTTTCGTTTAAGAAGAGTTTCTCTTTGCTTATGCTTCAATTTGCTTTCTTTTTTTACCATACATTAACCTCTAATTAATGTACGTGCTATATTTATAATCATTAATTACTAAAAGTTCGTTTATCGTGGAAATACTATGAGACAGAAAGAAAACTCATAATTGCTTTATAAAAGTCCCCCTATATTGTACGGTATAGCTACAAACGATGTCCAATAACGTTACCTTCTTGTCGAGCTATAAATATTTAATTCTCCTCGTAGTGTTTTTACTATTCGTTGTTGGTTGATTTGTAAACTAACATTAAACTAACACATCCAGAACTGGTCATTTTGCAATATAATCTTTACGAACAAACAATGATCCATTACCATTCGAGATCGATTTCAACTTGATTAATGCATTTAGCATTTGAAGATTGCTCAAAATCGTTTAAAACATTCCTCTTGTCATATTAGCTAAAGAATTGCGTTTTTATTCCACTTCCTCTTACGTGCTCTGTTTCGCTCGTTAATTAACAATTTTAATTTGTTACACATCCTGTTTCTTTTTCTTGCTTCTTCGTATTAATTTAGCAATCATATGATTGGAAAATACGTTTGCGTATAGTTTCCTAACACAATTCTTTCATAATTAATTAGCTAAACTAATAATAGCACAAATGAAAACCGAAAGGGTTCGTCTTCGACGATGGATAAATTGATAATAAACAAATAAATCTGTTTGCCACATTAAAAATATGTGCGTTTCCTTCGGTGTGGCAGCAGCAACAACAACATCAACAGGAGCAATAAAAAATGAAAAGGAAGAAAGGCAGCGGTTATAAAAGGGAAATAAAATGAAGTTAAACAGTACCATATATCATGCGGTACCGTGTTTCTTTTTTGTTTTAGGTTTGCCATTTTCGTCCTTTTTATCTTTCTTAGGGTTACCATTATACAAATATGTTTTTATTTATAAATCGTATACTGGAGCAACCAAATTTATTTTAATCGGGTGCCATTCGTTTTTCCCGTTCAATGAGAAGAATCGTCACAATAATATTTAGGGAAATCTGATATCTAATTGCCTTTTAACAACCACAATATGTTTGAGTTTCGTATGAAAATAATTAGGTTTGCTCGTTAGTTATTTCTATACCAGCAGAAATATTGTTAGTACTTTTGGTCTATGTATTCTATTAATACATTCACACACTAGAAATCGTATTGATGGTTGGTTAAACGAAACTCTCTCTATTATTACAATATAATTCATGTTAAGTGCACACGATGCACAATATAAGAATTAATATTGTAATTATTCGACCTTATTCTGTCTCAAGTGATTTTTTTTGCTCCTCTTGTACCGTACCGTAAACGTATGGTATAAAATGATAATGATGATGGTGACGATGAACAATAGCTACAACAATACTTTAATGAAAAAAAAAGTGGTAATTACTTTCAACGCAAAACTGTACTATAATGGTAAAGTGTAGTGGTGAAACTTTTTGTTCCCTCTTCTTCTTCGTGCCATTTTTTTGTTATGCTATACGGTAGAACGGAATTAAACTTAAAACAAAGAGTAATAATAATAATAATAGTAACAGCAACAACGGCAAAACCTAATTGTTCACTGCATATTGTTACGACACGGTTTCATAGCTTTTTCAATAATAATTGTTTTGCAAATATGGGCCTTATTTCCGCGACAAATTCTCTTTAATTATTTTTTGCTTAAAGAAGCCATCCGCCTTTTAAGATAATGATCGCTGAACGGAATCGTCCTAAAAGGAATTTCGATTAAAACTTCGAAATGCGCTTTTTAAGAGTAACTGATTCATTTCGAATGCATTCTTTGTATCTATGGTCGGTGCAAGCTGAAGCGTAGAAATAAAATAATAAAAGGAACAGACAGGACATGAGACAGTCAGACAGACAGAAAGACAAAGATAAAATGAAACAAGTATCATACACTTTACAATAAATGATTCTACAAAACGTATATAGATTTTAATGTTTCAGCCCACGTTTCCAACCTTATAAATATGTATGCGTTTCTTCTTGTATCGTTTTGATTCATCATGCACCGGATGCGATACAAGTTTTTAGTCGAGAAAGAACCGGACGTCGAATGACCACTAAAAGTGGTTGTAGTAGACGTAACAAAAAGGAAAAAAAGGAGCGAACGACAAAAAGAAAACGCGATGTAAAAGGGGCATAAAAGCAAGGGAAACAGAAATATTGGAAAAAAAAGGAAAAGAAGTGGAAAAAAAAAGATGATGGGAGGTGGACAAAAAGGATTACTACCAGCACACACATATGCACAGAGAGAAAAAGAGAAACACGTTTAAACCGAATGAGATTTCGCTACGTACAAATACACATATCGAAATTGAGGATAAGATTAATCTCGCTGTTTAAATTTCCTGCATTAATCGTGTCATTAATTCTGCACAAAAAAGGACGCAGAAGAAGAAGACGAGCCTTCTTCCATTGAACGACCGAACGATTCATGTTGGCCGTCACATCGAATGACGTTTGCGTTTTCCTTTTTCTCTCGTCTCTATCGTACACACGAAATAACTGGAATGATTAACGATTTAATGTGTGAGAAAGATGAACCGAGAATCTTTACCTGTAACCGGACCAAAAAAACAGAATTCCTATTGAAGATGGGAAGAAATGGAAAAAATAAGAGATGAGAGCGAGAGAGAGAGAAAGAGAGAGAGAGAGAGGCAAGAGAAACCGTTTGAGAGAAATAAAATAGATTCGGTAAAACTCGATGCGGTAAATATTGTACTTTTAAAATTGGTTTACGTTCGTCGTTCGTTCTTCTTTTACAACTACTACTTCTTATTCTTCGGCTTCTCTCATTCTCTTTTTATTATTCTCTAAGAGGGAAACGAAAACACAGAGCGAAAGAGAGTGTAGGCGTCAAAAATAGTTACCTTAAACCTTTTGTTAGCCGAAGATTTTATGTACCAAACGTATTTCCATCCATTCATAGAATTGTTTGTGTATGGCGTTAAACGTACAAAGATTTATACCTCGTCATTTTATGCTGCTGATTTTTTTTTCGACTTTTTTGAATGGAAAGAAATGTTAATGGTCACGTGGAGCTGTTCGAACGAAATGCCCGAATACGTTCTAAAATTTATTCGCTTCTCTTTCATCGTAATTACGTTATCGTGCACCGTACGTCATTTAATTATGTACCGATCGGTTTTTATTCCTTTTGAGGAACATCCCGGCGATTTCGCGTATCGCATTACTCCCACATTAATTAAATTTAATTGGGTTTCCAGCATCGCGTCGTGAGGACGAACTAATTAAAAGACTCGCTGGCTATCATATTTTAATATGTTGCCATTATAAAATTATAAACTCCATATGCACGTGAGAACATCCTCCCGATGCTCGAATTGCCTCTAACCAACCAAAATCGAATTTTAATATTAATCGAGTTCAAAACGCGTTCTGATTGTGATTATTTTCGTCAGTTCTCGTTAGACTCTTCGTAAAGTTGAAGATTCGCAATGAAGCAGATTAAAGGGCAGGGAAATGTCTCCGCATGAAGGGGGACATGTGTGGGATTTTAAAAGATGTTTATGTTGAGAATGTAATAAAAAGTATGGGTCGGAACAAAAATCAGTACGACTACTACGGTGATGCGGTGGTTACTTCGGAACCAGTGCGCAACGACCGGAGCCGGAGAGTACGGTAAGAAGGGTGAATTGGGTGCGCGGGGATTCCGTGTAGCGGCGAAGGCAGTTCAGTCTCAGCGCGGACTCCGTTTAGAGTGTGTACGTCGTTTTAAATAATTTCACTTGTGCAACATATACATATAGGTATATAGATCTATATGTGTATAGGTGTACATAGTTCTCACGGGATTATTCATCTATGATAAGAGTAAATTAGGGCAGTGTAATGCATAACGACATCAATCACAGAGATACCTGTGGCGGTTTGTGTTGAACAGTTCGGATTAAATCGATTCGGTGTAACTTTGATTTGTTTTAATTCCTTTCTTTAAACTTAGTTAACGATGGATGTGCAACGCAGACGGAACTTGCTGATGGTTCTAATTGTGTCGGTGACGGTCGGAACGAGTGATGGCATGAGCGGTAGTTGTCCATCGGCGTGCATGTGCAAGTGGAAAGGTGGTAAACAAACCGTCGAGTGCACCGATCGTTCGCTGATAACGATACCGGAAGGTGTCGACTCCGAGACGCAAGTATTGGACTTGTCCGGTAACAATTTGCAAATATTGCCGCGGGAGACGTTCGTCAGGGCCGGATTATTGAATTTGCAACGCGTCTTCCTACGCAGCTGTCGCATCGGCGAAATCGACGATCTCGCGTTCAGGGGATTGACGAATCTGATCGAACTCGACCTGTCGCACAATCTGATCACGGCCGTGCCGTCGGGCACGTTCCAGGATATGCCGTTCCTGCGCGACCTGATACTGTCCAACAATCCCATTCCGAAACTGGACAGTCGCGCGTTCCAAACGGTGCCCGGCTTGGTGAAGCTGGACCTGTCCAATTGCCAGTTGCAAACGATCGCGCCGAAAGCGTTCGAAGGAATCGAATTGCTCGAATCGCTGAAATTGAACGGCAATCGATTGTCCGAACTGCGGCCGCGGACCGTCGAGACGTTGAACCGTTTGCACGGCGTGGAACTGCACGATAATCCGTGGCACTGCGATTGCCGCTTGAGGGCGGTGAAGGAATGGCTGATGCATCACAATATACCGTATCCGGTGGCGCCGACTTGCAGCGGCGGACCGGAACGCGTGATCCATAAGACGTTCCAAGAGTTGCACGTCGACGATTTCGCGTGCAAGCCGGAAATACTGCCGGTGAATCGATACGTCGAGGCGACCGCCGGCGATAACGCGACCATTTTGTGCAGGGCGAACGCGGTGCCGGCCGCGCACATAAACTGGTACTGGAACGGCCGACCGTTGATGAACAACTCCGCCTTTAGCACGCACCAAAGAATCGTCATTTACGAGGAGGGTCGCTTCGAGAAACGCAGTAACCTGGTATTGACGAACGCCCAAGAGACAGATTCCAGCGAGTTCTATTGCGTCGCCGAGAATCGTGCGGGAAATTCGGAAGCGAACTTCACGCTGCGCGTATCGATGAGGGCTGCCGGCATGGTGACCCTCGGGAGCGGGCAAATAGCCGGTCTCAGTGCGGCCCTTGTAATCCTCATATTGTTCATCCTGTTGGTCATATTGGTGCTGTTGATACGGCTCAGACGCATGCCGTTCTCGGAGAGCAAGACCCCCGGGCAAGTGGAAGTCGTGACCGTCGTGAACGGATCGACAATTCCCAACGGCAAGTCCGTTATCTCGCCGGCGAATCCGAACGTCGAGACGTCTTCGATCGCCGAACGCAAACTGCCAACGGATCTGAACTTTTGCAATCCGGTGCAGAAGCCGCCGCGATTGAACGACATAACGTATACGACGAGCCATTACAACGGTAACGGTAGCGTGATAAATCCGGGATCGTGTTTTGTGTCGCCATCCTCCGGGTCCGGTAACAACCCGGACTTAATTAACGACACCAAAATGCTGGGCAGCGGCGAGATTGGTCCGGGTACGGCGGCAAGCGAAGAGGGCTACAGTGTGGAGGCGTTAGAACGCAGTGCTAGTGGCGAATACAGTCGCAACGCCGACTCCTTGTATCCATCCGGTCTATGGGAACACGCGGATTCGGAGACGTATCCACGATTGACGAGTGCCACAAATCCGGCTTTCCACTACGACGATAAAACGCCAATCATAAGGGACGGACTCGGTGCCGGCGGTTCCGAGGACGATTTAAGTTACCGAGTGAACGGTTACAATAACAGGTCCGTTGGATACCCGGCCGATTACGGTTTGCCAATTGCCGAGACGAAAAACGAGACGACGAACGTTCCGGCAGCGGCCGCTCAAGTGAATTTACCTACGAATGCCAAAACGTTAAGGGTGTGGCAAAAGGGCGCAGTGCCCGTATTGCCGCCAGTGACCGCCCTTAAGAGAGCTTTAACAAATAATAGAAATTCGCCGGACGAGGGTTACCAAGAAGGCTGTGGCACGGACGTTTAAAAAGACACTCTATACGTACGTCGTCGCAAGCATTACCAAAGACTTTAACTATTAGATGTTCCTACACCTTCGATAAATGAATAAAAGAGAAACTAAATACGAACGAGAAACGATAATAATTGAGATGAAACGGAAAGATTCTTATCAGACTGATTATGCGGTTGCTCAATTGAAAGAATTGCAGGTGACTGCTCTTTTGAATATAAAGCGAAATTGAAAAGAACATACTTAAAGAACGATAACAATAACGATTAATATGAACTCTAATGATAATAAGAAGAAATTAACATTTATATACATATATTAATTATTAATAAGTGTAAATACGTAATCAAATGAAAAAAATTAATTTGTGATATTCCCATGTTTTAATTATTACTTCGTGTGGGAGAAAACGACCGGATGCGAGCTTGATGGATCAGTGGAGGAGGAAGACGCGCGAATGGAGACAAAGAAGTTTATAAATAATGTTCTGTATATATCAATATAAATATGTGTAAATATGGAAAAGTAAAATAATTAATTAGATTAATTTCCAATAACGATAGAACGGATAAAAATGATAAAACAGAATATAATAATAATAAGAGGAAAAAAGTATACACGGTCAGAAGACTGAGGAGTATTTGTAATAAGAACTCTTTGTTTTGTAAGTGAAATTAATTCGTAGCATGATTATTATTAATTATATATTTGGGTACCGTACTTTTTGTTCCTTTTTTTCATTTATCTCTTATTTTGTCAGTTATCAGCAACTGATTGTTGTACTTTAAATCACGCTTTTATTAAAATGCAATTTTTATGTTTTTTTTTTAATTTTTAAATCCATACTTCTACAATAATTTTGTTTTCAATCAATTTGGATTTAGTAAATATAAATATTTCTGCGTACATCGAATAATAATATTAATAATGAATGATAGCGAAATGTTTTATAACTTTTTTTAGCACACACCAATCATCCTTTTAAGCCGAAAACCAGTTTACAAAATTTTATATTTACTAAAATCCGATAGAGTATTATTATCACTGATAAACAATAATTGCTTTTAATTTTGATAAATTAATTTTAAAGTAAAAGCCCATGATAAATAATGGTACCCGTTACCGTAATCGTAATAATCTTTTTTAAATGTGAATAATGAAAATTAAAAAAAAGAGGAAAATGTATCGATTACATTTTAAATTAAATAAGCGTAACAATAATAATTAATAAAATAAGTTATTTATTTTTATATTTAATTAGATTGTATACAATTTAAATGATGCTGATGATAAGAATTAAAATTTGATGAAATTTGAAGAAAAACTTTAAGATGAAAATTATATTAATTATTTATATGTGTATATATGATAATGAAAATTCCATAGAAATTGTTGTCAGATTTTCTCGTCCTTAATGAAAATTTAAGAAAAGGTGAAAAATTACCAACAGGTTTAAATGTCAGCATATTATTAATAATATTTAAAGAAGAAAAAAAATCATATTTAAATGAAAAATTCATAAAAGGAGAAACAATGTTTATTGTATGAATTAAATTGCAGTAATTATTCAGTATTCTTAATGTTACCAAAAGTGAAAAATAAATAAATTCATAACAAAAAAGTATATTAAATTATATCTACGACGTTGTAAATACATGTGAAAATGGTGCGTACGTTTTATTAAAAGCGCTAAATTCTTAATTAATTTGTTTCATTCATCTACCTTCCTACATTGTCTGAAACGTTAAAAAAAATCCCTTCAAGCTATAATGCGATATAATTTATAAATTCGTTAATTCGAAGCTTCAAAACATTTAGATAGACACTGAAAAATAATATAAAATACGAAGCAGGGGAATAAAAAGAAGAAAAACGAACAGAAAGTGAACTTTTTTAGCATGCTTACGACGGATTCGAGATGGACCGAAATTATTATGTTTTTTAGCTGTTTTAATTTATTTAATTCCCTTTTTTTACTCGTCTTCCTCCTGATAACTTGCTTGTCTCTCACGTAAACTTGTTTCCAGTTTTTTTCTGTCCATCCTGCTTTTCTTCTAATGCCACTGCTTCAGTTAATGTTAATGAAAATTTTAATGTCACAAAATTAAAATAATAAATTTTACATGATTTTTTGTCTCTCTTCTTTTTTTTGTCTCTTTCGCTCTCGTTTAAATTAAATTTATTGGAGACTTAATAAAGACGTTTCTGGTGCGTCTCCAAAAATGCTGGAGTGATTTAAACCGTTTAATTAACGCCAACGAATATACTCCAGTATATTTATCAAAAAATGAACGGGACAAGAGGGGACTCGAGAATTTATTAACAAGGCTTGACAAGTATGTAACAAGACGACAACTACTTTGTAATAATAATTTTTCGTGGACCGGAAATGAAGGATATATAAAATTTTATCGTTTCCGGTCGAGTGATTCCTTCGGAAAGAATGCCGTTAAAAGAAATTATTAAGAGCGTTTAACCACGGATTTTATTTCTTTCGAGAAATGAAACTAGTTTTTAATTACGACTAATGTAAACATATGATTCACATTAAAAAGATTTCAAATCGTTCCGTGTCAAAACAAGTTGACGTTGAATGAAAATGGATTAAACAAAAAGAGTTTATGATAAATCATCAAATGCACTGGCATGATATGGTTTTGCTTTTCCTTTTTTGGATGTGTTTTTATGGAAGCAGCTAGATTAAACGATTCGATTAATTCATTTTTAATTGGATTTTGTTTTGCTTCTCGTCAATGCAATCAATCTAATTCGAACAAAAAAAAATTAACTTGCAGACATTTATTGAAATTGTGAATTTAATATGCAGATTCGTCGCTAATAAATTCTGCCCGCCCGTTGGTCAATTTCAAAATTTAATTCGTTAAATTAATTAGCGTAATCGGTTGATTGTTGTAATGTGCTTTTGTTTGCAATTTTTTTAAAAAATTCAAGTTTATTGTACGTTTTTTATGGCATTGCTAAAATAATTTCCACAATCGAACGACGAAAAAAAAAATCCCTTCAATTCGTATTGGCTCCCTGTGGAAATAAAAGAAATTATCCCATTTAATAATGAAAATTGCATCAATTAAAAAAAGTTTCCTAGGTTCAGTTTGCTTTTTTTTGCATAGTTTCAAAGTAAATTACACAATTTCGTATACAAATTTGCATGAAGTTTTGCTATTACGAAATTGCATTCTCTAAAAATTTAATTATAAAATAGCTGATCATCAAAATTAGTTATTTTTTCTTTTTGAATCATTAACTAAATTTCGTCTTTTATTAATTCGCTCGTTTCTTTTTATTTCAATTTAAATATTAAAAAGGCGAAGGGATATTATGGCGGCGCTTTTTTTTTGGAAAGTTAACAATCCCAGATGTTGCAACTCTGCCAAGTTGAAAATTCTTGGTTAATATCCATCGGTATATATTGTGTGTGTAAGAAAGAGAGACCGAGTTAGAAAAGGGTGGCGGTGGTTTAATTACTGAAAAGTGTATAATGTAATTGTTAGAATTTTATATACGAAAAACCGGATATAATAAAGTTAAGGTTCTGTCTCTGTTACTACCGTTCTTTATTTTTATTTTCGACGAAAACTCTTATTAGTTATTATTTAATTCTCTAATAAGAAATTAAGATTTGACAGATACAGAAGGAACGATGCTTTCAATTTTGAAATATTAATAATCCGTGAAATAATTCGACAAGATTATTATTATTATTGTTAAACTCGTTTAGATATGCAAATTTTATTCAAATCACTTTAATTACTTAGTTTGTTATTGTTGCTTATTGTTCTAACGAGTTTCTGTAACATTTCTTAAGACATGAACCAATAGGAATGCTAATCCCGTTTATTTTAGATTATTATTTATTATTATACTACTGGCATTACAATCGTAAAATCACGAAGCAAAAGTCTGTTGGTGTATACACATATAGTTAATTTTTTTTAATTTGCGTTATATGAAAGACTTAAAGTTTATATTAAAAGGGAGTAAAAAGGGATTTAAAGGGTATTTAGGAGTTAAAAGCAGTTGCAATTGTATCATAATTAATTGTAGCCATAAAATGAGTACTAAATCTTTGTTTATCTCTCTACCTCGTTTAGCTCGAGTAAGAAAATTAACTTTTTGTCCTTCTGCGTGGCCATTGCATTTCTTCTTAATCAACGGACTTTATTTACATTCCCTCTTCTTATTTCTCATTCCGTAATGAAAGTACACATTGTACTGGAATTAGTTACTGGATTCTGAAAAATTTAAACTACTTTATTTTCGGTAATTACATAAGAAATTATTTAGAAAAGAAAGTAAGAAAGTCAAGTTCCTATTTAATTAATTAATTAACGTCTCTCTTTAATTTATTTCAAAACTTTTTCCCGCAATTATTTTTTAATGCTGTTTATTCACACCAAGTTATTATTACTTAGTGCAAATAGAACATATTTTAAATGTGATGTTATTTAAAATTTATAAAGATGTAAAATTAATTAGAGTTTCGCTCTTCGCCCTCTCGCACTTCATCGTCTACTTCTTCTACCTTCTTTTTAACTTTTTAACGAAGTTTAAATTGTTAGAAAATTAATTTCATTTAAACAGAGACATTTTTTCAACATAAACAACGAAAAATATTAACGTTTCTCGTTCGTTCGCGTTTTAATTAAATTTCAAGAGATTTTCTTTTCCTTCACTTATTATTACTATTATTTTTCATCCCTTACGGTACTTGCTCTTCATAAACTAAAACATTTTTCTTTTTATTTCATAGAATAAGAAGTAAGTGTGATTTAATTTCATACAATCTCACTTAACACGCGAAATTAAACTTCTTTCTATTTAACTATTGTTATTAAAGTAAAAGACGAGCTGGCGCAATTGGTAGGATTTATTTCGAACGGTAGAGAGAAACGTTGCTCGTTATTGTACGGTATTATGAGCTTCGGAAATCAGGTGTAATAAATATTTTTTTATCTTAAGGAAAAAAATAGACCGAGAAAAGGAAGAAATAATGTAGAGATTTATACCAAAGAAAGGAAACGAAGAAAATTAGTATAGAGGAATAAAGAGAATGAGAAGAAGAAGAAAAAAAAACGAAAGAGCTTCATCTCAAATGTGGTATTTCGTTAGGAAAAGGTTTTTCGTTCCATTGTCCCAGACTAGTAGCGCGGAACTGCGGTTTGATATCGAATACCCCCAGCCAGAACGAATTATTTAACCATTCTCTCGGTCTCTCTCACTTTCTCTATCCTTTCAATCTCCATTTTTTTCTCTCTCCTCTTAAATGATCTTTAAGAATAAAAAAGCAGCAAAGCAGCAAAAAACATTGAATGACTTTTAACTTCTTTGGTAATGCTTACTTATACTGGAAGATAATAATGATTCCAAGTTATTTAGAACGAGGAAAAAATTCGTATTATGTAATAGTATTATGGCGAACGAAAATTGTGTTGAAATTACTCAAATATTATTTTTTAATTTTCCTCCATTCACAAATTGATGTAATTATTTCGTACAAACACAAAAAAAGGAAAGGAGAAAAGAGTCTCTCGGGTATTTGCAATATTAGATTATTCGCAAAAGTTTTCGTTTATTAATTTTTGTATTCCTTTTCATGGCCATACCAAGAGAATATAAATTAACGTGAAGACACAGCAAAAGGGAATATCGATTTTGAAATTATAAAATGAATATTGTATGAAACAAATTTAAATCTTATTATTCCGATTATTTACTTTTTTCGTTCGCGATAAGCAAATTAATAAATAAAATCTCGTTCTCGATCATTTTCTATCTTCTCGATACTTTTTAAATTAATTAAAACCGAATTTAATTATAAAAGCTTTCTTTTAACCTTGAAACTTTGAAATTTAATCGACCGTCAAATAGTAGCAAGTTCTATACATAGAAATTTAGTTTTCTCGAAATTTCCATTACTTCGAAGGAATTTAACTGTCCATTTGAATATTTCATTGGCTTAGTTTGCTTTTAGTTTAAAAAAATAACGACCTTTAAAACTATTATCATTATCATCGATGGTTGTAAAAACGAGGAAGTCGAAAAAAGCTACCGTTTCAAAACTATAGAATTTTGCATTAACGAATAACTTTATATTTTTCATAAAACGTTTGAAACTTTCTGCTTCAAATTAAAGGATTTCGCAGAGAACTTTATCTCTGTTCTTTATTTCCTCAGTTATATTTTATTAAAACGTAAATATTTAATGGAAAACTTCCCATCACATTTCTTCTATCCAAGGAATCACGCTTTACAGTTACAAAGCAAATATTTGGCGATAATCAATTGGTACCTTGTTTTGAAGCGAATTACATTGAAATAACGCAAAATATCGATTATTTTCCAAAAGTAATTAAAAGAATAAATACACGACTTAAATAAAAAATGCACAAAAATTTGAATTTCAGTAAATTTAGCTGATTATCCTCTCAGAAGTGAATGAATGTTCGTAGCGTTCCTTGGACGTCCTTTTGTGTGGCAGAGATAGTTTTTCTTTCGTAAACAAACAAAAACAAACTTTATTCATTACGAATAACATTGGCCCTCTTATCCTCGATTAAAAAATAATACGAAGGAATTATGAATCCAAAACCACATTTTCCATGTTATACGTATACATATTTATAGTTAAATTATGATTTTTTTTCTGGCCCCATTATATTACAAGTAGCAAACTTTTCAGTCCGTTTGAGTGACACGCAAATACAACTACCATTTTTATTTCGTGCGTTTATTATTATTTATTATTATGAGTTTTATTTCACATTTGAAATCGTTCAGTGATGGATATCAGAAATTGCTTATTTTCCTTCATTGTGGCCCTCCTCTTGTTATAATGTATGTATTTTTATTTTATTTTTGTTGTTAGTTAATTATGTGGTATACGTTAGTTTTCCTTCGGCTTTTCAGATTACTTTCCTTATCTTTTTTCATAATCAATAATAATATTCATATTTACACCACTTGAATACACGTTTTCATATCAAGGTCCCATTTTCCTTTTATTTCTAATTAAAGTCCTCATTATGATAAGCCATTTTTTGGTTGGGTTTCACTAAAATTCAATTAAGCATGCACGTTTCGCTAATAAAACCTTATAATTATTGTAGATTTTTAAGCAATTCAATGTAAACAAGCACCGAATCTATTCTTGTTCTTTTTCCTTCGTCGTGCTCGTTTAATGCTGCAAAGTTGTTTAAAAGTTTCATTTCGATGCGTTTCAAAATTTAATTTTATATCCTGTATTTGTAAAGCTTTATTCAGTGCGGCAAAAATAATGGATGAAGATTAATGAAAAAACCAATTATTTGTCATTGATAAAAACGTATAAAGCAATAAATGAAAAAAAGGAGCCGATTTTTTAAAAATCTGGTTGAATACTATACTATTGTGTCGGAAAATAGAATGATGAAAAACCGCCTCACCGTAATACTTGTGTAAAAAAGTTTCAGGGCCATTTTTTGGTCGAAGGGTTTTTATCAAGCAATTCATTTGAAAATTGTGACCACAAAATTTTTTTTTCCAGCATAGGTGATATGTTTATTAAATAAGTAACGTTTTATAAAATGTTTACATGTACATGTTTCGTGTTTGTATGGTAAAGTTGAACGTACCTCATTTTATATTGAAGAAATTTATTAATAATTTATAACAAACTCTATTGAAATATTTAAACGTACGTTAGTATAACATTTACTAGAAAATATGTTCTTTTTTCTATCTGTTTCTTCTCCTCATTTCCTCACAATATATCTTTTCTTAAAAAAGAAACTTATTCATATTTTCACATAAAAGTTTTATATGCATCTCTATATTTCCCTTTCCTCTTTGTACGTAAATATTAAATCATTTCATTTATAACCATTTTATTCTTAAAGAACGCAGTAAAATAAAACAGAGATGAGAAATTCCCTTGCAGATTTTATCTATTTTTTTATCCTCTATGTGTAGACGCGCTCTTTTATCGGATTTATAAATGATTATAAATGTAACAAATTGTTGGTTTACTCTAAAGAAAATTATATTGATGCTATTTAATTAACACCATACAATCCTTTCTGGCTAAAATCCATTAAATCATGAAATGAAGAGGAAGGATTTCCTTGATAGATTAAATCGTGATACATGAAGGAAAGCAAAAGAGGAAGAAGCAGAAGATAGAAAAATCATGTGAAACTTAGATGAAGCTCACGTTTGTGTGGTCATTTCACATTTATTGATTGGATTAAAACGTAATACTTTATCAATATTAAGGAGTAATAAAAAGAATGAAAGTTAATGACCCGGAGCATCCGCCAGTATCGCAGTAACAATTTCAATTTTGTATTTTATTGCTCTCCTTCCTTAAGAAATTAAATTCGTAAATAACCGTTAAATTAATGCCGAGTGATCGTGATGACAAAAAAAAATACTTTTAAATTTATTAAAATTTTTGGTTTAAATATTCACTAATTTGGAAGCAATGATCGAACTTTGAAAATGAAAACGCGATTGAAACTTCTTCCACCTATTTTTAAATTATAAATTTAATAACGACATTAATTTGTTTAATAAATTGTTCATCATTTTCCAGGTAAGCAGAATTTGTTTGAGATTCGTGATAAATTGCATGGTTATAATGCTCATGAAAGAAGATAGCATAAAGTTAAAATGATAGTATGTTATATAAAAGAGCCACTAGCATTGGGATAAGGGGACAAAAGAAAAACGACACGAAGCGAAAAAGGAGCTTTCCGTTTAGTATTGTATAAGGTCACAATAAGCTTATGAAAAGAAAAAGGACAAACGTAATCTCTACACATCAAAGTTATTGCATAAGTGATTCCTAATATAGGTATACAAAGATCCATATATAACAAAATTCCCTCCGCTCCTTATTTTGCCTTCCTTTATGGCATTATTAAAACTTTCATCAATCATTTATTGATTATCGATAAATAAAATAGGGAGATACTTAAATGTGATAGGAAAATAATATATAAAAAGTTATATTGTGCAATACGTATAAGATAAAATATTAAATAAATACGTATCAATTTTTTTTATGAAATAAAATTTATATGAGAGATGATGGACAATCGAGGGAGTTTGGGTGGTGGACGAAAAATATTGGTTCACTTAAATAGCAAGATTAACAATATCCTGTAAAAATCGAAAATAAAGCAACTCTTAATGTCGCGTTTAATCTAGAAATAAATTGCTGTTTTGTCGTTCGTTCCCTATTTTTTATATAATATTTCGGGAATATTATCTTTATTTAATCTCTGAGCGTTTTAACAACAGAATTTTAATGAGAAAACTTCGAAAGGTAAGTATGAATTAATTATATATCGTTTTTTTTTTCTCTTCTCTTCTCGTGTCTTCTTTCTGTTCTTCGTGTTCCACAATTTTTTTCATTCTTTTCTCCTTTCAACTTCCTCTTTATTTATTAGGATATTATATCCATTGTTCATTTTCTGCTTAAAAAAGAAAATAAAGAGATACTTTCTAAAACAAAAAAGAAAGATTACGTTTCTTTATAAAAATTTACAAGTTGTTAATGGCGAAAGAAATTAAACGAAAGATAGGGATTAAGAAGATTTAATCGATTAAACGATTTTGTGCGTGAATATGGCATCAGGTCATTAGTACATTTTCTTTTCAATGACGAATTATGAACATAAATGAAAGAAATTTGCTGTCTCTGTAATAGTCTTAACTCTTAATAAATATTTCTTTTCGCAAATAATATCATTGAAGCCATTAATTACGAAGGTGGATAATAATAATTGACGTTAAATATAACTAAACTAAATTAATCAAATAGAATAAACTAATATTTGCATAAGAATTGTAATTAATTAATGTTATTGTTACGTTACAATAAGCAATCTAATGTATTATATTAATTCCTATTCATTTATATCATGTTTATTTATTACAGCAAATTATTATTCAGTAAAAAGAAAATTTATATGGCAAAGAGACAAATTAAAGTTGATAAAAAATTATGTAAAAGAAGCGACGAAAGTAAAAGAAAAATATGATTTTCATTCAAATTCAATTACGTTGAAATTCGTTTAGAAAAACAAGAAGTCGCTCTTCGTACTTTTTCTTCCATACTTTCTTGTTCTCTCTTATTTTTCCTTTATTCTTTATTTTTAATTAAATTATTATAAGGGAAAGTTTAAATATTTTCGTGAAATTTCAAGAACACCGACTTAACAATACCAATTTGCGTTAGGAATAAGGAATTTATTTTAATTGAAAAGTCCTCCTCTCCACTCTCATAGTCGATCTACGTCATTGTTTTTCTTCTCTTCTCACTTTTCGCTTTACCTCATTTGTTATTGTTAATATTAAAGAAAAATGTTAATAAGAAATGAACCATTTTCGTCCTCTTTACAGCAACCAACAAACAAATCCCTTTTCATTTTGTCATCCATACAAATGATTAAAATAAGTAATGATGTACAAAATACGCGTCTCATTATTCTTATTGCTAACAATAATTATCGAAAATTATTAGCGTTTTAATCAACGTAATGATTTTAATTTGTTACAAAGTATGCGCTCTCCAATTAATGATGATTAGTCTGTGGTTTTAATATCGTGATATTCAATAAACATTATAAGCAAATTAAATAACACTGTTTTAGTGTTTCCAATTGTTCTTGCCTAATATCAATCTAAATAGCCACTACGTATAGGTAATTTATGTATTTATAGAACAAATTCAACAGTAATAATGGTAATTTGTAAAGTTCCTTTCTCATTTAGTTTACCTACCTACATACATACGATCGATAAATGGGAAATTATTAATTAACAATAACAATAAGTGATCAATACTAGTAACAACAGTAACCAGTTACATTAAATGGACTTTATTATGATTTAAAATGTGCTCCTATCGAAATTGGTAATGGAAGAAACAGGATACGTTAATTATTATTCTGTGACAGAAGCGAAGTGTGAAATGGAAGAAATCATACAAATAAAAACTGTCCTCTTTTCCATTTCAGTATTTCCATTCTCTCATTTTGTTTTCTTTTATTATTATTTTTCTGATAAAAAGTTTTGTTGGCAGTTCATTTTTCTTTGCAGACACTTTTGACATATTACTTATCCACTATTTTCGTACATGATAAATTGGTCTTGAAATTTTGTTAAGATACAAGAAAGAGGCGAAGAAAAAAGAATAAATAAAGGACGCATAGTAGAATAATTTAGAAGAATATTTTTCCATCTCTATTTGATAAAACGGTCCACAGAAATATTGCAATTCCTCTCTATCTACATTGTTAAATGACTATTATTCTAAAGTAAATCGTTTAGCATTTACAGCTTTCTAATTGAATAATTTCATTTAAAACCATTAATTAATTAAATGAAATTAATTTAAAGTAAGATTGAATCTCTATGCTCATACATGCAGCAGGGGATAATCCAAAGAATATATATTATTATGTGGGTGTGTAACATTGAAAGTTAATCCTCAAATTGCAAAAGGATAAAGATAAATGTTACGTAATTTAAATTGCATAATACATTATCAATTAATTAATGGGGGTTTTAGCAATAGTAGTAATGCAAATGGGGCCATTGGAAAATTGCTTTTAAAATATAGTTTATGGAACAAAGGGACACACTAGAAAATAGATGTTGTAATAAAATTCATTAAATTACAATTTGCCAAAATAATAACAAACAACAACGAAATAGAAATAAAGCCTCAATACGCTTAGATATTTTTCAGCCATCTACATAACTTCTGATTTGAAAATAAGTATTATGACATTCATTGCAAATTTCAAATTATACACTTTTTTTTCAGGAAAGCGTGGCTTATAATGTCCTTCACTTTTCCGTTCCTGTTCTCGTTTAATTTTTTGTTTGGTTTTGGCTTAAAGTTTAACCAAAATTGAAAGTAATCCTATCTGAATTATAAACATTTTCATCATAATGCCAGGAGAGAATGTTAAAATACAAATAATACACACAAAAAATAATGATAATAAAGGAAAATAATTCCACGCCATAATAACAGTCGTTTGATGTTAAAATTAAAATTTATTTTGATCTTGATTATAATAATACTCCTCTTCATCCACAACAACCAAAAAAAGAAGAAGAAATTAATGATGATGATAACAATAAGGATAAACTTTTTGTTTTATTATTACAAAATGAAAGAGCACAAACGTAATCAGCTTTCTAAAAACCTTAATAATTACTGAAAAATAATATAATAATAAATAAACATACGTCTAATTGCATTTTAAAATAGCGTGAAACCCAAATTTATACTAGTATGGAAGCAGGGATTTAAAGTATTTATTTGTTAAGTGACATTAATAAAGGAAATGTTGCATTAATTTTTCTATTACTGGCACACCATATAAACAGAACTACAAAATAATTCATTCTAACCGTAGAAAATCGTCGAAATTATAATAGTGATGGTTACAATATATGTTTGTATATCTTAAGGTCGCAGTAATTCGAATCATAATGATTATTATTCGCATTAACTAAATCCAAACTATAGGAATCATTGTGTCAAAAAGGTTCGGTTTCTCTCTAGTGTTCTCCAGAGACGCGAACGACACAGGGACATAAATTTTAAAAGGAACATTCCCACCGCCGCTTATCTGTCAAACGTTTCCTCTTGCCGTTCGCAAATTTAAAGCAAACTCTCTGATTACGACGTTATCACGTACGGAAGTCTGCTCCATTACAACCGTGAATTGATGCGAAAAGGCCTCCCTCTGTGCATATATTATATACATATATATGTATATCTACGCCACTGTATATTGCCTACCAGATGATTTCTTTGGTCTCTTTTATATAAACGTACGTATATATACCCGTTAAGGTCTTGTTACACATTTACCCTTAACACACAACCCAAACCACGCATGTAAAAGGTAGGTATCTAACGTTAAATGGAAATGGTGGTGGAAGCAGAAGAAGAAGACGCAGAAGAAGAATAATAAAAAGAAACCACCGACGAGTATCTCTTGGAGCGGAAATTTTTGATTTTTGATAAAAGTGTAAACTTCTTGATGAAAGCAATAATTTCCCTGTCAATCATAGAAACTTCGTCGTCCTATTTCTTCTCTCACTTTACCCTTCATCCTCTCATTTTTCTTCCTTCCATTCTGCCTTTACTTTGACATAAAAATACAATAAAACGAGTGTGTGTTGTTTATTACAAATATAGTGTCAGAAACTTTCTTCGGAATCGCAAGGATCGCATAACGATTTTAGAATAAGAAAAAGAAGAAAAAAAAGATGGAGGAAGTTAGAAATATATTTTAAACTTCGATATTACACATATACAGTTGCCGAGGGTGAGAAGAAGGGTTAGGGTTGCGAGGATACACGAAAATCGTATCAGGAAAAGTTTGCGAATATCCTTGCACATGGTGAAAAAAGTTTCTCTTCTGTCTTCTTTCCTTTTTTTTTAATATGAAAAATTGTTGGATCTAAATAATTCAATTTTCCTCGTTGCTTCCTTTTTTCTAGGTCACAGTCCCCAACAACAACAAACAAACAACAAATTTCCTTTTATATATTAAAATTGTCCAACTGAAAATTATAATTGTTAAAACGCTGTTGGTGACAAATACAGAAACATATATATAATAGTTAAACCACTCGATAAGTGCTTAACCCTCATTTAAGTTGAAAACTTTCAAGGGTATTAATTTATGAAATGTAACAACAATATCGGTGGAACTGGTTGGTTGCTGGTAGGTAGGTGAGCGTTAAAACAGATGGAGGAATAAATATATATATATATATATATATACATGCTTAAAAAACAATTAGTTTAATTTATGTTTAATTGCTATTAATTCATCGGTCCCCTTTGTTTCATTATCGAATGTATCGTTGAAACGTGCGTCCATCCGTGATTCAATTATATTAATTACAACATGTCATGTTAGACAGCCGTTTCAGTGATTTTTTTCCGCAATTTTTCTTGTTTTCCCACCCTAAACGCCGTTCGCGCCCTTTTCATCACCTCTTAATTCTTCGTTTCTTCGCAATTAATTTACGCTCCAATAATAAGTCGATTTTAATTAAAACGGCTGAAAATAATGGACGGATATAAATTTTAAATCTAATTTAATAATATCTTAAGTACGTGCCGATCCAATTAATTCATTCAAATATTTCTGTTTATTATAACGGGATTGTATTTATTGCGTTTAAAAGGGTAGGCGAATGTTTTTATTGATTGCGAAAGCAGGACAACTTTCAGCGACTTATTTGGCAATTGTTTTTTAAATTTATTTCAGATTATAACCGTATAGGAATTATGAATTTCGTTGTGCCTTTTAGAATAAAACAATATTTATCAGCATTCCATTAGTCGTAAAAGAGGGGAGGTGGTACAATAAGATCCAGAACGTTTGGTGGAGGAGTCAAAAATCGATGACGGAGATGAAACCATGTGGTCCATCGAGCCGGATCACTACTTTATAATTCTTTAATTTATTCTATTGCGATTTAATATGTGAATAAGATAAAAGAAAATAATAAATGTGGGAGAGAATAAATTTCTTTCTAAATTAACAAAACATGATTGCATTGATTATGAATTTATTGATCGATCTCTTTAATCGCATTGCAACGAAGGCGTATTTAATGCAATCAATTAGTAATAACGTTTTTGCAAGTGACGCTTTTCCGTGTGTTTCCTCTGAAATACGGATTCTCTTTCCTGCTCGATAACATTGGATTGGATAGATTCTAATCTTCGATTAATATCTGGATGAAAAGGAACTTAATTTTAAACGTCGAGTTTCAAATTACTCTCATCCTCATATTAAACGGTTATGTGAATATTCATGTGTATGTGGATTTGATAATTTTACGAGAAGTTAATTAATACGAACGAGATAATAAATAAAGGCTTTAATGTTTGCGGTCAAAGTTATTGCCGTCCGGGTATTTTATTTCGTTCCCCCGTTTATTTTCCTTTCTATTTTTTCTTAAATCCCAGTGATTAAAATTAATTTATCATCGACCGGAAATAATATAATATCGAGCGGTTTCGTGTCCTTTGTAATTAGGAACGAAAGAAGTAGCTTTAATGGTAATAATTTATGATCTTCAGATTCACTCCATTTAATGGTATTATAGGTGATAATAATAATAATGACAAGACAAACAACTTACCTATACGTGAACGTTGCATACTGGATAGGCATGTTTAATTTTCCTTTTGTTTCGACTTCAAAGAATGAAATTACGCCAAACAGCAAAATAACGTAGTAGGAAGAACGAGTGCGATAGATAGAGTGCAATTGAACAAAATCACGATTCGTTCTTAAATAAGAGGTGCACGAGCGACGGTACAAGCAGCAAAAAGAAAACAAAAACTAAAGTCGGAAGTGAATACTAAAATATTTCGAGGCTTCCTGTGCGTGACCAAAACCAATTTGTAAGCTTCGCCTTACGGCAGATAGTGTTGTTTACAGATGTTTTTATTTTCAAATGGTATTTATACAACAAGCTAAAGAAGAAGATCCTTTGTTTGTACGTGTGTTTCATTCTTCGCTTTTTAATATAATACATTAAGTCCTACAAAGAAAGAAATTAAATGAAAGCCTCCAAAGTCTTCGCATAAATTCGTTTTACGTACAAATTTTATAATTAATCGATGACAACGTATAATGGTATTAATGGTGATAATGATATTAAATGAGGAATCGAAAGAGGTACATAAAGGGGGGATTTATAAGGAAAATTAATTAATTTCTTCACATCTTCAAAGCGAAATGTTCGATTCAGTGACCTGAAAAGATCTTCCGTAGTATAATCATCAACTTTGCGTAGTTAGTGGGTGATGGTGGTGTATCTGTGTTTTAACTGTGTTATACTTAACTTGGCAAGGAAGGATACTTATTATATAACTAGTTTTGGAATTAGCAGCTTATCTCGTCGCCAAGCATCACCGCTTTGTTGTGGGAAATTGCATTATCGAACCGAGATAAACTTTTGATAGACAGATCGGTATTTGCTAAAGGCGAGTGTATGTATTTTATTCGAGCCACGAGGTGGAATATATTCGTCGTCGAGATAAAAGCGTTACTGTACGGTGCGCTTTATTAGGTGTACATATTGACCATACCAAAAATGACACAAATCACAATTTAGTAGAGGATTATTAAGACCGTAGCAAATCCAGAGGACAACATACGTTCGATCGCAGTATACATGACACTGCTTAATATTCGGACCTTTATTACCTGTGGTACATTATTATATTACAAGTAGTTTGTAAATTTATATGAGGATTTTAAGGATTGTTCAATGTACCGAGCAAAATAATAACAACGCAGCCTTTATATTAAGCACTTTCAACGACAGAGCATTAATACGTTTTTATTATCATTATACATGTAGTGATTAAATGGATTAATCAATTTGCATTCACACAAACAAACTCTAGAATAAAAAAAGAATACAGCAGAAAAGGTTACTCTGTCAATAATTTTATTTGAATTTCATTTTTCCTCGGAAAGCATTAACAGATCCTTTAATTTAATTACCTTTCATTTCGATATTTCATTATTACCATCATGAGCACTAAAGTGTGATAGATTATTGTGTCTCGCATTGAATGGAAATGAATAATGACGCGTCAAAAGCAAAAACTAATTCTTGATAAATTCGTAAAAGCTCCACATGTTTGATAAACAATATATGCTTCAAATCAAAAACATTTTGAAAAATTTTGAATTTGTTTAAACAAAATGATGCGATCTACAAATTCAAACTATTATGTGATTAATGTGATCCTATAATCAACAAATTGTGCTATATACATTATTAACAAAATGTTTGCAATAATAATTCATTGCAAATATAATATTTTGGATATCACCTAACAACTCCACTTTTTAGTAACCCTGTTATTATCAAGGATTGAATTTCTAAACCTCGCTGGTTTACAATTAAACAATGGAAATATTTCGCAAAAATAAAATCCTTGTACACACACACGTACTAGTAACTAGGTACATGTAATAATAATAATAACGCATGCTAAAATGATATATATGCAAGTATATATTTCATTTACCTTATTTCATGTAGCAGCAAAGTTATTTCCGTTGGTAATGTCGCATATGTTCAGTTTCAATCTTTCTCTCTCTCCTCAATTTTTTTCATACTATTATTTTTTGTACGTTGCGTTACATTTGCGGAAAAACTAACGGCCCATTTTTTCCATTGCATCAACCGGCATCATTACGTAAGAGATTTCTTGCAGAAGGTACATTATAAGGGTCTCAAAAACACAGGTTCAAATGAGATGAAAAACCACCGTGCTCATTCCACCTTTTTTCATTTATATATATGGCGGTACTACCTAAAAACAGTTACTATTCCCTGGTCTGTTCTTCATTTCTTTCATTCCTCTCTCTCTCTCTCTCTCTCTCTGTATTCTTTACATTTTGCTCTACCTTGCCTTCATCCCTTTTTTCCTTTTCTTCGTTTCTGGTTCCTTCCTTTTCCTTCTTTTTGTTTTAAGTCAGACGTTCCTTGAATACCAAATTTATTTTCTCGTTATACAACAAACAATTGTAACAAAGAAAAATAAAGCGAAGTGATGGAGGAGGAAGAAGAAGAATGGAGCGGAGAAAAATAAATAAGTATGAAACGGAAGGAAGTTGGAATAATTAATATTAGTCTATTTATTTAACGAATTAATAATCTCGTTTGAAGTTTGTTTTAATTAAAATTAAAACTGAAACATCTCGACGAAATTTATCGCAAGCAATTTCGTATCAAGATTTAGATGTATGGTCAATTTGAAATAGCCATTTGATGCGCACATGAGGCCCCCTAGAATTAATATAAATGATCGTGACAGTGTAAACGGAGGGAATATAAAGCGGCGTTCTAGTACAGAAATATCTATCTCTTTGTGAATATATACGGCATCGCAAAAAAAGAAGTAGAAACGGAATAAAATGAAATAGAGTAGGATATAAGTAATAGTGATTCGGGTAAAAGGATGGAAGAAGAATAAGAAGAAAGGAGGAGCAATGGCGTAAAGTGTGCGAAAGAGAGAGTGAGAGAGAGTGAGGTTTGTATTCATAATGCAAATGCAAATACATTCACTTACTTTCAGCGTGCCTATAATAAGTGCGACCATTAAATTTCTTTTATAAAATATTCCACGGTGCTTTCGGTTTAAAGGATTCTTAACTACTAGAAAATTTAGTGGATTACATTTAAAATATGTATGGGATCTTCTAAAATTGTCAGTGTTGAAATTTTCACAATTTTTCATTTCAGTTAACGGCAAACAAGAAAGAAGGTTGCTATATAAATTATTAAATGCGTCTTTAAAGGTTTCTTGCCAAAAGTTATATCTATAGTTTCGATTCTAAAATTACTTTTGAAGTTTATTTAGCTTTGTATTAAACTCAATTTACTATAACTGTTAATGTAATTTTATTATAATTATGTGACTGCAATTGCAAAAAAAAAATGTCACAAACGTTAAGGTGTGATCATATGGCCCAAGATAAGCAGAAAAGTCTTAATGAACATGAGCCCGGAAATGGAGATATGAAACATTTTGCAATTTTTATATTTTGCATGAGTACGTACAAACTATATAAATCATAAACAAAAACCAAAATAAAATGTTCAAAGTGCCCTTCTTTCATTTTACGGAGGTCACTGCATATTTTTGCCGCAAGTACCTTGGAACTCTTTCGACAGTTATTGGCAATCAAGCATTGGCATATTTTATCTTTTCATTGTTTCAGTTCCTCTAGGTGATTTACGAGCGAAGCACAAACTAAACTTTTAAAATCGAAATCGAAGAGGTTTTAATCGAGCAGATTTACAGAACCGCTCCTTCCAAAGCATATTCCTTTAAAAATGCTATGTAAATGTTTTCTAAAAAGTCGAGCTGAAGGAATCTGTCGAACTGGGGCCCAGTTTCAACATAAAAACGTAGCCCTCCTCTAGCATTTTCGATTAGAACCCCAAGTCGCAAACTTTAATCTGATCCGTATGTATTCAGTTATTTGCGAATCAATTTTTCACAAATTTTTTACACGCCTAAATCGACATTAATGATGTAATGGACGCATTCGTATGAAATATTCAGGGTATCATGATAATATCAGGTCACAGACTGCACTGATACTATTGCTGATTGACACTGAAATGGTCTATCCTCCCCCTGAATGGTAACACTTTTTTCCTTTTCTAAATAAGCAACAATAATGTTTCCCAATCTTATCCCAAATCCCCTTCAGATGGAGGTTCATAATGATGGCTCGATATCTCATTTTATCAATATCGTTCACTAACGGTTGATATACTACCATCGTACTCATTTTTTGAAAATTTATTCTTCATATAAGCTTAACCCTTTTCACGTGAAACTTTGTAATAATATTTTTAATAAGTCAAACTTGTTCTTGTCGAAATGCAGTTTTGTTGATGTACTACAAATCGTGAAAGCTAATTACATGCCACCCCTCTTATCGTACTACAACCGTTGCAACAAAAATGCTGCATAATTGAAAGTCATCGACATAAATTTGCAATGCAATTTGAAAACTGAATGTAATTAATTTCCTTCCCTGTCTGGTATAACTGCGTTAATCTTCACGTTGAAGCGTAAATCAAAATTAATTACATAACTATTTTATTTAACAATAAATTATCCAAAAACCAAGTAACGAAAAGTTGTTGCGTGTGAATACGTATAGGAGAAGATGATGAAGAAGAAAGAAGACGATGGTAAACTTTTGCTGCAAAGTAAAATTCTTCCTCTCAAAATAATAATAATTTATTTAAAAGCGTACGGGAGCAAGAAAACTTTGCCACTACCACATAGAAATAAAATTTTCGGATATATCCACTACTTATGAGAGATGTAGCGGAATTAAAACGTTAACTTTTAAAAATTCCAAATAGTTTCGTTGAAAATTTATATTGGAAACGTTATCCTACGTAAAAAAAAATTTGTTTACGTTGAAGCATTCGCAAATTAAAAACCAACAACAAGAAATTAATTTTATAATTAAATTTCTGTTCCAGATCCAGTCGCAAAATCCGCATAAAATTGCATGTTAGCCATTTAACATTAAGCTATGCCATCAATTGCTCATTAAACTCTTTTAGTAATTGATGTTCAAATTTCTTTTATACGAATAACTTTCTTATCACCCTCAAGCTTCAATACCAGCAACGCTCGAGGCGTCAAACCCAACAAAACAAACTTATAGACTTGGCTATCATTATTATTATTACTGTTATGAAAATCACTACTGTAACATTCAGACATGTAGTGAGAAAAGTAGCGATGGGCGAGACTGAGAGAACGTTCGGTATGTTCGTTCGCATTGAAAATTGCCTCTGGGGATTCCGAAGTTGTACGTTACTGAATTATTTAAATGATAATGATGTAATATTTAAAGATGATTTTAATAAAACATTATGATTATTGTTATTGATTTTACAGTACATTATTCGACTTTACAATAAACCATTGTAGAAACATTAATTTTTAATAAAACATTTATTTAAATGCTTTTTATTTTTTATTGAAGTTCCTATTATCATCGTTTACCAATCGATGTTAAAAGCAAAACCTTTTTATTCAATTACATGCGTTAAAATTCGATCGCAAGTTTCAATTATGATTAAGCGGCGCATAGAGAAGAAAATATTCTCGCACTTAATATCTTAAGGCAATGATTTAACACATGTTTCGAAGAGCGTAAATTGACCAAAACAAAATTTATAGGGCGAGATTTCTTTGGGTCAGTTGAAACAACAGTGCCGATCTAAAACATAATCTAATAATAAATTCTATTAACCCGCAAGTTAGTTCTGTGTAAGTTTTTAACTGATCATCTGGACAAAAGGAGGAAATTATAGATCAAGATTTAGTTGAAGAAGCTTCGAAAATTATATGTATTTAAAAAAAATTAATTCACACAGCGTTATAAACAAGTAAAAATCCTTTTAATTTCGGATATAAAGCACAAAATTCGATAATCCGAGCATAGGAAAAGTTCGTTTCGATTATTGATGTTACATTGATAAATATGATAATACAAGACATTTTATTTGGAATAATTTACTACATAAAACCATACATGTTCGTGTAAGTATGTTAGAATTCCGAAACTAACATCAATCGCTGAATATTGAATGAAGGAGAACTTGTCTAGTGGAAAAAGGATCAATTTCACTTACATCCGGGGTGAAATTTAAATATAAAAGGTGATTTACAAAAAGAGGAACAGAACAAAAAAGGGGGGAAAGTGAAGGTTAATAGAGATGTTGACACTTATTTTTCAAACGTGATTTTTTTAATTAAAACCTTCAACGTGATATCTAGAACGATTTATTATATTTAAGGGCACAAAGAATGAGAGCGGGAGCAAAAAAAAATGAGAGGAAACAAAGAGAATGCGAAAAAAGAAGAAAGCGAAAGTGTGTGAGAGAGAGTGACAGAGGCAGGTTGATTGGATGGACCGACCTTTATTATATCATTTTGCGTTTTTGTTTCTCTTTGCATTATTTGCGAAAATTACGACAATAAAATGGGACCGTCAACAGTCGCAAAAAAAATGAGCGTGAAAAACCGAAAGTATATGTGTATGTGTACAATATATATAAAATTAGATAAAGATTTCCCACTTTAATGGGTTCAAAATAGAGTATTAGTGACATTAGAATTTATATCTTCGTGACCCTATCGCCCATTATGTACGTTGATTAATGAATATAAGAGTCATGATGGATCACAAGATAACTTACATAATACGAAACTTTACACTAAGCCCGTGTGCTCAGCGAGAGATACGCTTGAAATTTGCATATGTCAGGATTTCGGCTTAATTTAATGTCTCGCCGGTAGCTTTATATTATTTCTTCCTTATTCCCTTCCATTTTGCCGCACTTTTTTATTTCGCTTTCTCTTTCGCTTCTTTCGCTCCATTGTATTGTGTTGCGCAATAACGTACTTTCAAATAGTCCCATTATAAACGTGTAATTTTCGTCTTTGGGCTTAATCTAGGAAATAGAAATAAAATACTTGCAAACCGGAAATTTATCGCTTATTCGTGTAAATTACTGCATTACGGTAGGACGGTGTGCAAAAAGTGAATGGTTTAATGAAAACAATGTATTTAAGGACGATATTAAGGACGCAACGCAAAAAGATCCAAAAAAAAATCGATTATATAGGAGAGGATTCTAAAATAATATATAAAATCTAATTTATTAGACGCAATTACTTCTGCATCAGGAAATATAGTAATTATTTTGAACTGTGACCATCAGCACTAATTTCGTTTGGATTCGGGGCACTACTCCTCTTCGAACATAAATAAAATTCAAAGGGTCGTCTCTCCCCTTGTTCCACTTTAACTAAGGGTTACTAAGGGTACGTAGATACGTCGCCAAAACTTTTTAAACGAATTAAATGTCCTTTTCCAATGCGGTTGTTGCTTGTACAGCAAAAGAAAGTAGCCATAGTAGTGGCAGTGATAGCCAACCAGTTCAACCAACTCAAGTCAGCTCGTTAACAGTTTAACAGAGAATACAAGTGGAAGTGTTTAAAAGAAGTGTGCTAGCTTTTTCTCTTCCTTCCATGTTATCTCCTTCGAGGGAATACAAACTAAATTAAATCGAAATTCTTCGAGATAGTTTCGATTCCTTTATATCCTTTTGAATTTCTAGTGTTTATGGCCAAAATCATAATCGATGGATGAAAAAGAAAGAACCAAACAAATCCTTTTTTATTTTATGCGTCAAAACTTTACGATTATTTGCCTTTTTCTTCTTGTTGTTGTTGTTGTCGGAAAATGCCATTCAGTCATACGTGCCAGTTGAACCCTAAAAATATGATTCATCCATTGCACGCGACTAGATCACCTATAAACTATTTTATGCCTTAGGGATTTCCTTCAATTGAATATACGAGGATAGTGAGGCAGAAAGATTTGCAGGATGTGCATGAAATAATAATGTACAAAATGAAACGAAATTATTATTTATAAAGGAAACTAATTAATTCTTTTTTCATTTTTTTCCTGAATGCATTAAAATAAAAATGTAAATTTTGCTTTTAAACAAACAAAATATAATAATGAAAATTGACACTAATTCAATTTCAAATTGGCAAAAAATGTGTTCTCTTCCCTCTTACAAAATTTATATGTTAAAATGCTTTTTTTGTGAAATATATATTTTTGGCATTAACCAATGTTGGTAGTTGTAAGCGTTACTGCTAAATCATAAATATATGTACGTTTAATTTGCAATCAATTCCGTACAAAATCAAATAATTTAACACAGGAGAAAATATCTATAGAGATTTGAAAATCATGTAAAAAATCCTTTTGCATCAGAGAAAATTTTTAATATACATACTCCAAAATCAATTTTGGTGTATACGCACAAATTCATCAATACTGAATTATTGAATTGGGACTATGAAGTGAAACAAAAAATCGCTAAAAAAACAAAGCTGGAAAAAAGATACGCAATAAATCATTCAATGCATTATGGAGAAATGTTTTCTGTATAAAAAATTGTACGAATTTACTTTAGATCAAATAAACATTTTATCATTATACCATTTAATTTTTTAGCAACTCCAAACAATTCTTTTGACGCACCATTAGTTTTAGGTAGCCACAGTTTAATTTCGTACAACGCATTACAATTTTTTTTTGTTTTCACGAAGTTAATTATCCTTTAACAAATGTTGAAGAAACTTTTCAACCAGTTCTCCTGCCAGTGTTTAACAGTTTCTTGATTGTACTGTACATAGTACTGTACAGGAAAGTTATTCGAATTTAAATGGGACTTTCTAATTTCCTGTTTAAACTAATAAACATTATATAATATTCTCCTTAATAACTCCAACCTTTTAACAACAGTTCATTCAGTGTAACGATGATACGATGATGGAATAACGTTACTCGCGTGGAATAACAGACAAAAAGTTATTTAGGTTTTCATCCAAGTGTTGAAAACAATTGGATATTTCAGTATTAGGGTGAAAAATGTTACACAATATGGTAATCGACGTAAAAAAAGGACAAAATATGAATATATGAACGGGATATGTTTTATCCTAACGGCAATATTTTATTTCTCGTCTCCCTTATTTTATCGCATCGCAATTAAATATCGTCATACAAGGTTGCTCTCATAAATATGGAGATGCTATATTGCTAAAGCTTTATCCGCCTCCTTTTTTCACTTCTTTATTTTATTGTCCTTATTTTATTCGCCATTCTCTTGCGTATATTATAATAAAATTTTATACGAATATCGCAAAATGTTATTAGATTTTAGAATGTTATCAGGCAATATTATTATCATCTCGTGCTTAATAATGTACGTTAGTTTTATTATGATGGCCATATAATGGTTAAGTTATGTCTTAACATTTCTTAGTTATTTGTTTCTCGTAGGGCAAGCATAAATTTACATTATTTCAGTTTTAAATTCAACATTTATTACAACGAACGAAGACACAGGAGCCGGTGGGGTGAGTCAGCAAGAGGAGAAGGGCATGAATAATAGTTAATAAATATTAGTTTGTTGTAATACTATTCCAACGTCGTCCTATCATCATCGTCGTCATCACCGTCATCATCCCTTTTACTGCTGCTAGTAACTACGCTAACTTACTACTCATATTATACCCATAGGGCGTTTACGATGTGGTCATAGTGGTTTTCCCATACAAATATAAGACAGGATCGTGAAGGGTGACAATGTTTACTTAAACCGCACAACTGATTATTACGAGAGTTACGTCAAAACGTTTGATATAAGGACAAGGCGAAGGGTAAGACAGAAAATTACTCTTGTACATGTTACCGATCATGTTAGATAAAACAACTCAATTCGAACAATTTGTTTGGAGATGAGCGACCCAAACTTAATGAAAGAACTTCCTATCGACATCAATTAATCGCTCCGATCGAAATTGCACTTCGTTCCTTCTTATGGAATACCTCCTGGCAACAATTAAACTTGATCAACCCACATGGTTGTACATCATCAATTTAATGGGAGAAAAATGCGG
The DNA here is from genome assembly GCA_963695495.1 of Hololepta plana. Classification (NCBI taxonomy): domain Eukaryota; kingdom Metazoa; phylum Arthropoda; class Insecta; order Coleoptera; family Histeridae; genus Hololepta; species Hololepta plana. The sequence goes on along the minus strand of OY968831.1, from coordinate 12,799,522 downwards.
CCATCTCCTCATCAACTATTTCGCAATTAATTCTTATTAGCAAGCATTCCACACTTATTTATTGCGGATTGCGAAATAAAAGATTACTTAATTGGATCTATCAATTCTTTCCGTTTGTGCGCAAGTATTAGATTCAATTTGAGGAAACTTCCTAATAGGTTTTATTAAAGGGATTAAATTGAAGTGGTTTAAAAGTTTGCTCGCACAGAATAAAAAGAGAAAGAAAGAAACAAGTTAGAACATCTTCAACTTCAGAATGCTCTTGTCAATTGTATATTATTCTTTAGCAGGATGTTACTTATATCGGTGCATTTGCAGAGGAAAGAAGATATCGAATCATATTTTTTTAAGATCTTTCAGAATGTGTCCTCTTATTTTATTTTCGTACCAGTTGCAACATCTGTACTTGTCTCGTTTTGGATGGTAAAATACTGGTAATATATTTCCTACGGTATTTCTCTATAAGAACATTATTGGATATTTCGTATCGATTTTTGTATTATAACACTCTCGTGCCTGCAGAAATTCGTGATAGTTTTCGACCCAAAAATAAACAAATTGTGTCAACCATATGTTTTCGTGATAATCGCTTTATTGAAATTATTCCATTAAAGAACTAACAGGATAAATACCTTTCTTTCCACCTTCTAAAGCAAAGCAATTTATTCCTAAAATGTCGTCTTCAGTTTGTACGGTATGAAAAGGCATCCAAAAATCATTAAAAAAACATCATCGTCTGATGAAAGGAATAAACTTGGGTGGTTTTCGAAAATTATGTCCCATTAGCAAAATGGAATCTCAGGTAAAACTGCTGCAGCTGCTTTTGTTACGGCTCTTTTATCAATCATAATAATAACGCAGTGACTGCGAACCGTAAAGTTTTTTCCTTGCCGTTTTACGGTGAAAACGTTCTTCTTTTCTCTTGTGGCAATCATTCTTCTAGGTACCACACCATGTTTATATATGGAGCAATTATGAGCTGCACACGTATAGAAACACACACACAACAAATCCATCCATTCATAATATTTTACGCTTTCTTATTCACGGTTTTCCTTCGTGCCTTTTCATTCTACCTGGTTGAATTTCGAGGGCACATCCGCTCTTTCTAACGACATAATTGACAAATTATACAGGAAATTATATTAATTTTTGTGAACAGAAATGAAAAAGAAAGATTGGAAAAGGAATTACGTCTTATGTTTGATTTATCAATTCGTAACGTCTATCTACGAATTAATCTCTTTCAGTAATCAAACTAACCATAAAGAAATATAAAAATGATTCAATCGATGAGAAAAAGAAAAGCAGACTTCCGCTATTTTACCTCAATTAATTGTTAATTTAGAACTGTGCATCCCATCGATTCGATCGCTGTAGCTTTTGTCTTCTTTATTTTCATTTTCATGAAGCAAAACGAGTTTAACTTGTTGTAAATTACCGCTCACGAATAAAGCTGTAATACTATTAAGAACATTTTATGAAAGTATTGTAATAAGGTTTTGCGTCAAAGTAATAGCGCGGCAACAATTTCCATACTAATGGTATAATGTGATTTTAATTTCCTTTAACTACTCATAGGAGGAAAAGCGAGTCAAAGTGCAGATTGCGAATAGAGAGGCTTTGTGCTTATTTTCTTTTTCTTTGGGACAAATTATTTTCCCGTCGTCTAGAAGTTTTGATAGCAATTTGTAACGTCGATACTCCTACACAAAGTCGTACTATCTCACTTGCACCAGTTCGCTTCAGCTTCTCATTGTATTTTAAGAAATAGAGAAGTTTAATAATAGTTCCCACTTGTTTATACGTACGTTTAAGTTTATTTTAAAGTTTGCAAACTTTTCTACTGTCATCCACTATTTTAATACCCTATTATCCAAGCGCAATCGACAAAAACTTAAAGCTTTTAATTATTTAAAGGGGGGAAATCGAGTGAATCGATAAGAAATGAGGATACTTTATTACATTCTTTCTAGTTCTACTCGAATTAGAATTAATTAAACTTGTCATCGAGATTAAATTCTTTCGATACATTTTTTTCCCTTTTCTATATGTAGGCATATTTTACGTTTAATATAAAAAGGCAATTTGCTCGCTTTCAAAGAAAAAAAAATTAATTTAAACTTGAGGACTTCTTTTCGAAATAATTCAATGCAAAACTTCTCAACTCGAATCATAAACATCAGATTTTAATATTAAAGTAATCTACAAATAATCGATAAACCGTGGCAGCAATTTCTTTTTGCCCCGCCGTAGCTTCAAGAGTTAAATTAAAATGTTATGTCCACATACGAGACGACGTATTCAAAATGAATTGAAAAAAAAAACTGTTGTGTACATTTTTACCTTGGGTAAATATTTTTTCAGAGTTTGAGGGTCGTTAAACCACGTACACTAATTGAAAACGATTTTGTTTAATATTACGTGGAAATGGACCACTCAAAAAAAAATGAAAACGGAACTTTATTGGAAAATTTACTTGATTCCAATCCTATGACATTCTAATAATGGTAGTTTTGATGTAGGTAGTTCAAATTTTTATTTGTTTAAATTTGTAGAATCGGGGCAGTTAATTGGGACAAAACGTTAATATTTATAAGCTTTTAAATAAAAATTGGACAACGAAGACGTAATAAATTTGTTAATTGTTGAAATATACCAATTATACTTTTATTACTCAAATACGTTTCTTAATTACATTTTCCTTTAATAATGCATTAATATTTTTCTTCGTAATTTTCATAGAAAACGTGCCAGCTAATAAGATAACCAACTGAGTTATTTACTTTCATTCAGTCATTGTCTTGTTGTCTCAACATTATTGTGACTCACGATATTTATTAATTCGTCATTCGTATAAACTAGATTCGAAGACTAAGTGAAAACGTGTGGGAAAAGTGAAATATCTTCATTTAAAACGTTTTATTATTATTTGAGACGTAAACATTTCTGCGAAGTGCACTAAGTAGTTGAAATAAGCAATTTAAGAGTTTAATAAAGACCTTTCCAAACAGACACCGTTGTCGCCGAAAGTATTAAAAAAAAAAAAAAGAGAAAAACTATCGTTCGAAAGAAGAGATTGAAATGCAGCTGTCGATGGTTAAACGTTTACTTTAGAAGAATTACAATGGAAATGTATTTGTGTAGAACCGTCTGCTTATTTCATGTTACAAAAGATGTCATTTTTTTTTTCTTTCGTTCTTTCGTTCATTCGCTTTTTCATCAATTGGATACAATACGTATTGTGGTACGTATAATATTTGACCGGAAACTGCCAACACGTAAAGAGCACGTCATCGTCGATTATAATTCCCATAATATGCATGCATTCGTTGCATTTCCCCCGTATGACATCATTTCACCTCATCTAATATTCAACCAAAGCTGGCACATTGTCTCGCCTCTCGATTCGTACGTGTACAACAAGAAAATTCCTTTTTATAAAATGATTGACGTCTTTTTTTGAATTATGGATGAGAAAAAGTCGTCGAACAATAAATGCGGCATGTGGCCCTTTATCCGTTCCTAACTAATAATTCGAAGTTCGAATTGGGCGCGGACGTGGTTTTAATATGATTACACCAACTGTTATCTTTTTATTTTGTTGCCAAAAATAACGTAGATAACGCAGATGAATTTAATTGTATAAATATTTAAATCGTGATAAATGTGCATTATAACACACATACATAGGACATATAAAATGCTGGCTGTGAAATAACTTGAAGCTATAATTTTATTACGTTTAAACGGAATACCACAACTTTGTGGTTCCTACGTTCTAAATCGGCATGTTCGGTGACCGTGTGCCGAGTAAAGTATCCAACCGCGGCCACCTCTCCACACTTTTGCGGTCTTTTCCAACAAGCAAATACCCAAAGAGAGCTGATGATGATGATGATGATGAACAGGACGAAGACGCAGAAGAAGACTTCTCTTATTTTGATGTCGAGCAAGGTGATGTGAAAGATCAATATAAGGACGATGGCATGGAATACCAAGGACCTCATTATAAATGAACGACCTATATCCAGAACAATATTTTAAATTTATAAATTGTTGGAATAAGGACAGTAGGTAGCGTGTGTGAGTGATGGTAGAACAACGACTTGCACGACATATGCAGCTATAATATGAAATACACGTGAACGTGTGTGTGTGTGTGTGTTAGAGAACGGTCGAAAATTCCTGCTTGGCGTCAAAAATTCGTACCAGCTCTATGTCCAAATATCACGAAAAAATAAAGTAGATTAAAATTGAAATATTTATGCAAAGGAACAAGGTTTGTCTTGAAAGCTGTAGCGCTGGGACAATTGTAATGGATGAACACCAGGAGTAACAACAACGACAACATGCGCCCATCTTTAAAACTTACGATAGAAACTTTATACTAATACAAATACTTCATATAAACATTTCATATGTGGAAGAGTTGTAAAGAATAAATTTCCACTTTCCCAACGCATACATAGAGACACGTAAGTCAGTGTGTATTTCCTAACTCTATTTCTATATGCACTCATATACTCGTATAGAGGAACATAGATGCGATACTTTAGCAGATGTGTCGCGATAAATGAGATTTCTGAAATTGTCCTCAATATTACAAAACAAATCTGTTTTAAATTCTTTGTGTTTTCTTCAATCCGATAGATAGACGGGATGGATGGATGAGATATGTATTTTATTTTGTTTTCCTTTATTGATTTCTTTTGCCCAACTACACACTCTAACATCGGTAACATGAACCCTAATAATAAACTATACACCAACTACGTAAGTGTAGGGCGAGAGTAGACGGTCGACGGAGAGGGCGATGGCAAAAATCGATTTAGCCAAGACTATACTTTCTTAAATTTAGTCGTTTAGTTTATAATAATAGCAAGTGGAAAGGAAAAAGGAAGCAAAAAGGACCCGATTCTTTTTTATAATAATAATCTTATAGTACCCCTTAATCTAATCTCAAAAGTAATTTATCGTCGTCTCGTAAAAAATAAACTAACTTACGAGGACTATTTGAAAAGTTTTTGATTTAGCTCATAAAACCCTTTTGTGCTCATATCAACCTCTGCGGTCATAGGTCAAGATTTTTATATTTTTTTGATAATGTTATGTCACACACACACCAGAGCTTAAACGTAAAATTCATGCAGTGCCAACAAAATAAAATTAGTATTTGTTGCAATAAAATTGTGGTTCACAGTTTGTATAACAATAAAAGTATTTATGCTTTATTGTCTCTTTCGTTTAGCTTTTTTGCTGCAAATTAGTGACTTGCTTGTTATGTTAGTTATCAATTTGTTTCGTTTAAAGTCATTTTAAATTTCCAGAAACTAAATATATTTGCAAGTTTGCCTGATGTATAATTCAATGATTTTTTTTTTAATGGTAGCATAAATAACTTTGAGCAAAATTTTCCATCATAAGCCGAATGGCGATATTCAAATTGAAGCTAATGAGAACGGTACGTTATAGCAGCGCTAATGGATATTCAATGCATTATCGATGGAATCGAAGTACAGTTTATAGGGTTTGAAATATAGCAATGGTTGAAGAAAAAAATAAGAGACCGATAGTCCGATGGAATACTTAATAACTCCTCCCACTCCCGTGGGATGGAAGATGTGTGAAATATCGTAACAATTTCGTAAAGTACATTAGGAAAATCGTGGAAGCACGGCAAGCGAGCGAAAGAGCGAACGGCCTAAGAGTCAAATGGGAATAAAATTAAAGTGGATATTTTGACCTATAATAGTAAATGATGTGTGCGGTTGCACGGTGAAAGTGTTTAATGGCTCTTGCTGGCGTTAATTATTGAAACGAGGAACCGATTACGGACGCCAAAGAGAGAGAATAAAAAAAGATTTATTGCCGTTTAATGATTAAAATTAAAACGCATATCGTTATACGGAATAATTAATAAACGTCTCAATTAATACTTTGAGAAAAAGAAGTAATAATTTCATAAAAAAGGTAAGTTTCTTTTTCGCCATGAAGTAATATAACGGGACGCTCGGGGGAGACTTTCCTAAACGGATTCCTAATGATTTTAATTTCAACATTTTAATATACAATAATCTCGAACCTAATTCTTAATTGCTATAAAAGCGTCACGTAAAATTAATTTGGTGGTAATTAAGAGCTGAGTAATTATAACTGCATTTTAATGAAACGAACGTGGATTATTGAAAACAATTCGCAATGGTCTCGTAAAAAAAGCCGTTGAGAGAATGAGATAAAGGGGGAGAAGAAAATTAAGAGTCTCTTCTTTTTTTTTTAGCTAGTGCCGCATTTTTTAATATAAAAGTAATCACTGATTTTATGTTTATATGTATATGACGCGTAAAGAATGTTCTCCGCCTTTCCACTCTCTTCCTTCCCTTTTATATTTTCTTCCCGTTGTTTTTTTCTCAGGGAATGTACGGGATTGTCGTTTTATTCGGTTTAAATCGTGTTTTTCCTATACAAGAATTTATTACGCCATATTTTAAAGGTTCAGATGCAATACGGAAGGATTTCAACTTATTTGTTTTATATGGCTTTAATACGAAAAATAAAATAGAGAGGAGAGACTCCACGTGTTAAATGATATATTCGATCAATTTTCAACAAGATAAAATGCGAGAGAAAAGGGAAGAAATTTGGTTGGAAATTGGTACATGAGAAATTAAAACAGGATTTAGCAAATAACAGAGAGGATGATAATTTAAATATGCAAGTGCTTGTTATTTAAAACGGAGATAAAGATAAAATATTTAATGTGCATTTCCTACACGGTAAAAAATCGATGAAACAATCCAGTGCGACTATAAAACAGGATAAGAAGAGGGATATGGTTAAAGACTTGTTTAGTTGTACTTACTGTTCACAAAAGTCGCAACAGGATATATAAGATAAAACATTCAACAGTAAAGCTTGTCTAAAGGTTTCTACGATTGTACAATGTGTAATTCTTTTTCATTCTATTTTGGGTCGCTCCATGAAGGATAATTTGTTAAATATTTTAATAAAATGCATTTTTAACAAGAAAATATACCTTTAACATGTTCAATAATTTTTAGAGCCTCTCTATTTTAATAGTTCCACCTTTACCATAGTACTTTTGGAAAAACTTGGCTATTTATGCACAAACACTATCCTTTTCATAAAAATCCAAGTTGTTAATTCCTGCTAAACGGATATTTGATTAATTACCTTAAAAGTATTTTAACATTTTTTTAGTATAATTTGATCATAAATAAAAACATACAAGGAAATGTTCTTTGGAGTAATCTTGATTTCTAACAGTGCCTAGAAATGCTATTAAAAATATTAGTCCACACAAATGTAATTATAATAAATTATATGAAGTAGTTTAATTAAATTTTTGTAATGGTATAATAGCTAAATTAATTGTCATTTACGTCCCTATTTGCGATTTAAAGCAGTTCACATAATTTTTATCTGATAAATGCAATTGCCATAATATTCGTAATGTGAAAGTATATAATTAAATAAATGTCCAACCATGTGATTTATTAATTTGATTGCATTATTTAAAAAAAATGTATATTTTTCATTCAAAAAAGCATATTTTTGACTAATTATTCTTTCTAATTAGTGGCAATGTAATGAAGCCAAATTAATAATTAGTACAAATGCAATACCAATGTTAATTCCATTATAAAGTTTGGATTTGTAATCATTGTATGTTTCTCTCAATTTTGAATTAAAATTTTTGAAAATAAAATTGATTGCAAATACGCTTTCACAATGATCGGCAGGATTGTATTTTATTAGTAGCGTTTAAAATTGATAATCGCATCTTATGCATTTCTACATCCATTCAACCGATACGCTTTGATCATCGTCATTAACGATTTTAATCGTGCGAATTTGTGTATATCGAATATTTTATAATAACGTCCAGTGATTAATTTAATTCACCGAAGCGATAATAGCGTCTCTCCATTCAATTTAGCGATGATAAATAACGTATATATGTGCATATATTCAAGTAACTTTGTTCGATTTGTATTCTGCTTTCTTTTTAAGTGAAAAATCGATTCTCAAATCACTCTTTACTTGATATTGTTATAGGAAACGTAATCAAATGCGATTAATATTACATTATACAAATATTGTTTAGGACATTTTTATATAAGGACAGTTGAAATAAATATTTTCCTGTTTTATTTTTATTTATTACGTTCCCTTTTCTCACATATCGTACCTATTGCAACGGAAACAATAATCGATAGAATTTTATAATGAAAGAAGGTAGACGATAGGGATTTGCGTTATGTTTTGCAATAAAATCTGACATGCTTACGTTTGTATGTTCCTTTTAAAAGGTAAAATGCAACACGGTTCTTTTAGTTTCTCTTTCCAAATACAAAAATAAAAATCATAAGTCAATAACCATGTGTCATTTTGATTTCGCGTCGCCTATGTTCAATTAATGTAGTAACAAGCAAATGCAATTATACAGAAATTACGTCGATCGATTCAACATAATCATTATTAATTTTGCCTTTTTAAAAACTAGTCGCTTTTTTCCTACTTTTTAAAATCTACAGTTTATGAAACTTGATATACTGTTAGAAAAGAAAAATTTATAGGCTCGCTACTTACACAGTTAAATTGTATGTGAAACTCGAATTATGTATAAGAATACATGAATACATAAGAAATGCATATGAATAATTCATCTATATATTCCATATATACGTTTCTGTTTTTTTCTTCTTTCCTTCTTCTTTTTCTTCCTGCTTCCCTCCACGTGTGTTAGACATTACATTCTGATGCCTCACCATCTTTGCCTCTGCTTTTTTTCTATTTTCAAACAAAAACTGCGCGTATCTTTACATTTTTATAACATTTTCGGTAATCAAGTTAAGTGTCTTGTCAAAGGTCGTGAGGACAACAAATCCTCTAAAACAAAGAGACAGAAAGAACAAGAGATTCTTTTTGCTACATTATATAGGCCCTTATACCTATCAATTCGTCAAGTCAAGAATCCAAAAATGTAAAAAGCACATGCATAGAAGAAGTAAAATAAAGAACTAAAAAGGAAAACGCGACAAGGACTGTCTTCAAGACAAACAGAGAAAGAATGAAAAAGGAAAAAGAATTCTTGTAATATAGAAAGGATGCAATAGAGTAAGGGAGCGCAAATATATTTCCTGATCACGATTTGTTACTTTGTCAAAATAAGATTTATATAAATTTTTTACACCTTCTCCTCATCCCTCGCCATCCCCGTCATCTTTTTCTTATGGGGGTTGTTCTTGTTTATATTTTGATAGCATTCAATCAAAATTGAATTTGTTTATTCCATTTTATTTGATTCCTCTTTCCTTTCCATGCTTACCCTCGAAGAAATAGCAAAATGAGAGTTGCCGTTTCCTCAGCGATATGATTCAATAAATCTGTACAAATAAAAATAAGCAAAAAAGAGCACTAAATCAACAATTTTACTTTAACGTTTATTACATTTAAGGAAATCCATGCAGATTTCAAATTAATTCAATTTTTATTCCAATAAGGTATTCAATAAAAAATATATTTCTAGTATTAGTTCTCTGTAGGAATTGATCTTATCAGTATTATTCCATCATAACAATTACTCAAGGTACATTCAATATAATCACAAAATGTAGAAGACAATTTCCTATAAAATTTAAGATATACTGATTCTGACAGTACCTTCATCAAATGTTGTTATGTGTGGGAGTAATTAATTAAAGGCAGCATCCAAAAGTGGATGATGCATGTTTTTGACTTACCTTCATACCCTTAACATTCTCGTCTCTTAAGCAGTACACACTTTTACGATTTCAAAAACATTACCTTACACATTTTCAATCAGCACTAGCTTTCTCCTACGCGGTACTTTTGTTTTATTACGCTTTTTCAGGTGGGCCAAACGTATGTAATTTTTATTTTATTTCGCAAAGTTGCAAGCTTTCTATGCCAATAAAATGTTTCGCATGGCACAACGTATATTCTTTTATTGCGGTTAAATAATTACTTTGCTAAACTTTTACTTTCGAAACTGTTTCTATTAACTTGTTGGTGGCGGTTTTTATTGCGTACTATTCCATCCTCAAAAGAGATAATTCGACCCTTAAAAACGAGAGAATGAGAAATTGGTCGAAATAAATTTTATCTGGAGCAGTAGTAAAAGGGAAAATAGTTGGGCAAATTAGGTCAAATTTCCAATGTTGAGAACCGAATTAAATATTTATTAATGGACCAGTTAATTAATTAAGTGATTAATGAGGGAATTTAATTTAATTCCGGTAATCCAATAACGAATGTTTGACGGCCGGCATTAGACGGTGTAATTTATTTTTATAAAAAGATTCGATATCTGGCGAGATGAGTTGGTTGCATCATCCGTTTCTCTGTGCGCTCGCTCCTTTTCCATTGTTCTTGATTAAAGTCCGAGCGGTTGCAACACATTTTCCAATTTAAAATGAAATCATCTAAATTTTATATGGCAAAATGAAAACATAGGCGTACATAGAAATAATATTAGATCGCTCTTGTTGTTGTTGCTGCTTGTTGTATTACTCGAAAGTAATACAATATAGGGAACGTACCATATATTAATAAAAACGTTGATATATGGTCTACGAGGATATATACAATATAACAATATATACCGGGGAAGATGATGTCTGTTATCTTACCGGAACCGAGAATTTATCGTTGTTGCATAAAAATAAAAATTGCACATTTTGAAACGGAAAAAAAAATATATTAACGGAAGGATATTAATGTCTTCCAATAATGCACAAATCGAACGTCCTGATTTTAGCCGTTAGCTAGAGCGTGCTATGATGTTGTTCACGTAATATAACAATGTTCCGATTGAAAGGAATTTATTTTCTTCAGAAAAAGGAAATCCTTATTATCTATATATCGTACATACAATTTTTAACAAACATTTTCAAGTCACAATAACTTCTAATTGGAGTCAGATGGAAATGATCTCGATAATGACATAATCTTCAATGAAAAATAGGTTTATGTCCTCATAAGAAAATAACAAGGATGAAATCTTATTTGTTTTAGATTAATAGTTCGTATAATCCTTTAAAGAATTATTTGGATGTAATTAATTTAATTTGAAGTAAAATATTCAAAGTTTATAGTGCTTTCAGAAAATAAGATTTCCTTTTAAACACTATAAGACTCTAATGGGATTTACTACGGCCGTACACTTTGTTAATTATTTCTGATGTTTCGCAATTTATTGTTGGCAGTAAAATCAATACGAAAATCTTTGAGGATCTTTCTTCACCTTCATTCTTTTCTCGACCTAAAAACTAATTAAAACTGGGTTAAAAATTATAATAGAAATTAAATTACCACAATTTAAACATTTATTTTTTATTGCCAAATGTTAATATAATTGTAACCCATAAAAGAGAAGAATGATTTTTCTTAAAAAAAAGAAGTAACATTTTTCGAGGGGCACTGAATGTGATTTAAACGGTCGTCTGGGTTTGTTCCTTTTCTCTCTTTTTGATTATTTTTTTATTTTATTTCCTTTCTCTCCAGTTTTTTCATTCGTCTCATATTAAATGGATGGCAATTGAGAATATAAGGAGGGTAAGAATTAATCATAAATATACGTTCTACCTACACAGATATAAAAATTAAAGAAGAAATTGTAGCCGTGTCGTAAGCATTTAAGAAGTTTTTATTAAACCTTGTAAAATGACAAATTAGTCATTTGTCTTACGAGCAGAGAACAGGGAAGAAGAACCAGTAGGAAAAAAAGGGAAATACGAAGAAAAGAGTGGAAAAAATGCTAGGAGAAAAAGAGTCCTGGAGCATTCCGAGATAAAACTGTCATGTCAAATGAATGCTCAGGTACGTGTTCACCCTAGGGCTAGATATTAAAAGTTCTCCTTTATTTTTATTTTTTTCTCTTCATCTCGTTCTTTGCCTCTCTCTCTCTCTCTCTCTTTCTTATACTACCGAGTTTCTTTCTCTATTCATTTATTCGGACCCGTACAATAAAATAACCCAGAATTAACGAACGCATTAGATATAATATGCATTTACGATTAGGTACACAGTTAATTATCAATCATTCATTAGGTAGTTAATTGATTGTGTCGAACGTTTCAAATTAATACTTAAAAAATGAAAGGGAAATGGGAACAGTCGATAATAAAATGTAACGATTTGTAATGGATTGGCGTGATAAATGGGAATTTGGCGCAATATAAAGAGAAAACGGAATTTCTTTTAAATTACGGACTTATTTATATGCAAGAGACTAATTGCAATGAAATAATGCATTCTCGTCCGCATCTACACGTCCGTAATAAGCGCCACAAACGCACTAATGTTCTTTCCCATTAATTTGCTCTCTCCTATTTGTTTTCCGTCCAAGTTTCCCTCAATATTTCACTTGCAGCATTTTAGAAGAGTATAAAGCAAAAAAAAATGTCGATTTAATCGCTTCGTCGTGTATGTATATTCGTGTGTGCAATAGCACGAGGAAAATGAGATTTAAAATTAAATAAAAAATTCAAAATTGAAAATATTAAAATTTAAATAGCTTATATATTCTATATGAAAAACTAGAGAGTTATTTTATATGTTATAAGCGTATACAGAGCGTTCGACATTTGTTGAGTTTTCAGGTTTCCAAAAGAAAGAAATACCATGTGTTCCTTTAATTTTCAGTGACTGAAATTGCAAATTCATTAAATCCATAATTTAAAATGTTTATAGTAATTGGACTGACCTTAATAAATTAAAGCTCGGTAATTGGGAGTGGCAAACGTTATAAAATGAAGAAATTGCAGACTGACAAACCTCAGTTCAGCATTTTACAGCCCAATCAATAGTTCCTCGCGTTATTTATTATGGATTAGAGATATAGAGATTTGAGGGTGCTCTGTATAGAAGCGGCATGTGTAGAGTCAGTTTTGAAAAGGAAACTTTATCCAATATATTTACCGTAAAAATGTTTAAATGCACTCTGTCCTCGCCCATTCGGTTTCCCTTTTTCCGTACCACAATAATACGTACATATGTATGTATGTATTCTATATTTCCTTTCAGCGAAATATTATTACATTTGCTACTCAAATATTGTCCATAACTCTTTTATGTTGTCTCCACGAGAGTTTATCCATAAACCGTAATAGCCCGTTGTAATATATACATACAAAACTTATTTGTACGGTTAAAATACGTTATTACATTCGCATATTTTGTAACAAACAAAAAAATGAAAGAACTATCCTCATAAAATAAAATAATAACGCAGTGTGGTTAGTGGTAGTTTTAATACAGAAACATTAGCGCTTTTCCTTTTACTTTAACAAAGCAAAGTCTAAGCTCTATTAAAACTTTCAACTTAATAATAAGTAGGAAAGTATGGTACATTTAAAAATCGAAAACTGCGGCGAAATTTCATTACAGAAGTTTAATCAAAAACTGCAAGAGAAAGAAACGAATACAAAATAAATAATTTTACATTCCGTTTATTTTTTGCAGTGGATTTCATTAAAAAGGTTTGCAGTATTCAATAAAAGTGTCAAAAGTAGTATATATGCAACTATCAATGACAAATGTATAGCTAGTTAGGGATTATAGTAAATTAAAACGGATTTTCTCGTTTAAATTTTGCACACTATATGGGAATAGAATGAAATTTGATTAATAGGTGTTCACGTATTGAATAATTCAAAATTGGAAACAATACTCTACCATACCTGGTTAAACGAACACCCAGAGGGGAAATGACTTGCAAAAGCTGCATTCGCCCCATTCTAATGTTGGCATAAGGAGTTTCATTATCATTTAATATCTTCATACACGTTTGTCGATTTTGATTTGATGGACGGGCAAATAAAAAGGCGATGGAATCGATTGAAATTAAAAAGCCAAACAAACCCTAGAAGTACATAAAATGAAATGGAAAAAGAAATTCCATGCGAACAAAAAATCGGGAAGAACAAACTAAAATGGTTTTCGTTTGTTATACAAACTGAAAGTAATTTAGAATTTTGTTTTCAAACTGCGGTTTTAATTTAAGAGTTATTCAGGCGACTAGTACACTTATCAAAATCCGACGAGACACAATCCGGTTGCGTCAGGATTACGCTGCGGTTTTATACGACTCCGAAATTCCTAGAGTTTTAGTTCCAATTATGCAACATGTCGAGCGAGAAAAGCGGACAACAGTCAAACGTTGGTTCACACTACTGGGAAAATACACTGTGTTACACACCTCGCACCGCTTTGGCGGTTTAACAAACTTTGAAAACTTGGGTTTTGTAAATCCCGCTTACATTTTGAATTAATAAACACCACGAAAATTACTGCGTTTAGTAAAATAGTTATAATTCTTCATGTGAATTAAATAAGTTTCGTCTAATAGCCGTAGAAAGAAATTGCGATTGCCTTTTTTGCTTTTTCGCGTTTTACATGTACCGATAATCTTGAGACGAAATTAAAGCTTTTCAAACGTACGTCTTGCATATGGTTTAAAAGCTTTATATTAAATTTAAATTTATATTATAACGTCTGTGTCTGGTTTCTTTGATTAAAATTTACTTTTCCACATACTCATATAATATTGAAATGCATGTAGGTGTATTTACATACGTATAGAAATAAAATTTCAATAATATAAAAATAAAAATTCAAATAAAAGGAAAAGTATACTTAAGTATACGAGTGAAGGAAAGAGAGAGAAAAAAAACTTTCTCGAAATGGTATCTATTTATTTGAAAGCAACTTCGACAAGTTAAATTTAACGTGAACTTTATACCCAAGTGATCTTTAAGGATAGCTACTTGGTGGTTTACTTTTTTACTGTCTCCATCTCTTTCTCTCTATCTGTCTGTTCTTTTTCGTTAATGCAATTTCTGCTATTCTCCTCGTGTGTATGCGTGTATGCGTATGCCTTTTTTACTTTACCGCATTACATTAATGGTTTGCTATGACAAACAATTTGTTCGGATGCAATTCGCAGAAAAAAATTTACATTATTGCAATTTTTCGAACGTATCCTTTATTACTGATTTAATTCAATACTTCGATTGCCGCAACTCACAGATTCAAACATTTCCAATAACAAAACAAATTTGTTTGCATTACAAAGTATTCTCCATTATTGCATTGCAAATTGTGTTTGTTATTAATTAGCGAAAAATCCGGAACGTAAAAACATAATTGATTCGCCGAAATCACTATAAACGTCGGATTACAAGTTTGCCCACCGGCGCATCCACCACAATTTTTATGGTTAGAAATCCGCTTTTATCGTCCGCTTTACTGTCCTTTAAAGCGTAAAGCAAATGAAGTGCGCCACTTTTTACAATCTTAACACAAACCTTTCTTCAAGTTGCGTTTGTCCATTCATGTTATACCCGAGGGACTTGTTGCTAATTATTTACGTCATATATATATCTAAGCGGAATGGAATTCAATTCCTATTGTTAAGTAAATTTGCTTTAGCGCAAATTGTATTCCAGTTGAAGGGATCGAATGAACGAAAAACTCAACGTGGCAGTAATCGATATCCCGGAGTCTCGTTAAATTCGTATGCCTAACGGACGCGGTCGAAAATATTTTACTGTATTTCTAAGGAGAGTGTCGGATGGATAATGGTCGAGGATTTCGTTATATGCAGACGAATGTATGCAATAGACAATGCGATGAAAGTGATTTGACGTAACGTACCGAATGGAATTTCAATTCTTAAATATTTTAATGAGGCTTTTTACTGGACTTGAACATTATCTAAATGCACAGAATGCCGTTTTACCAGAGATATTCTAAAATTAAAATGAATATAACAGGGATGACGTAAAGGATAAAAGCTAGTATTTTGAAATTGGAGCACCTTCAAAGTTTCAATTGTGCATCATCTTATGCTACGCATTGACAGTCGTATATGACTATTCAATTTAAAATGAAGTTATGAATACATTAAATAAAACCAACGGGTTGTACGTTGCTAGCCCCGAAAGTATAATAATAAAAGTAGGTTTTGAAGAAATATTCCCTTCATTATTTTGCATGCGATAAAGCCAATCGTTAAAGCAATAACTTCATTCTTCTTGAGGTACCTGAAATACCAAGTGTTGAATGTTTCGAGCGCTTAATTTGCATTAGTAAATCGCAAACCATGCAATTCATCCTTTAATCTAGGAAAGAGGAAGAAATCCAAAGGTGTCAGTTCTGCACTGTATATGGGTACTCCAATAATTACACTTTTGACGCCCTTAAATGGTCCTTACGTCGCGCTGCAGTATGGGAGGAGGCATTGTCACGGTGCAGAACTAGCTTTCGCGAACCTTTTCCAAACACTTCTGGCAAACCACAGATAATGAACTAAACGTATATAACAATCAATTTTTGTTTTGCCATGCACTTTTTTCCCCATATCCACATTGTATTAGTTTGCGAAAACTTTCGGTGCTAACAACGTAGAATAGGGACAATGTTATACAAGAACTTTGGTAATAATTACGGTATTGACAATATCAAATTTTTATTTTTAAATACCTACATATATCTTATCTTATTTGTATTCAAAAGGCTTTTATCTTGCAGCGTTAATTTTAGAGTAATATTAAATATAATTCATCAATCGCTAATGATTCATAAGCAAATAGAAATCGTATGTAATTACAATAACAACGTTAAACAAGATAAAATGCGTGTATGTATATGTGTACGTATGGAGAGACAAATCATTAATTAAATACGAGATAATGCGAGAATTATTGCTTTGTAAGATTATCACTGCTAATATCAATGTTAGGGTCAAATATATTAATGAATCGATTGTGTTCGCCAGGTATATGCTCAGGTATGTGTGAGTGTGTACTTAGTGAAATGCACACAGAGACGTATCTATAAATCAAATATACGGAAATAGAGACACATTACATTCTAGCAAATTGATTGTTACACACATTTCTAAACACTTTAGCAGCAAAAAATATGGCGAGTGCCATAGCAATGTGGCCATCGAGTGCCGATTAAATTGTTTCCCCATTTTTTGGGAGATTAAATTACAAAGAAGAAACGACAGCTCGATGTTTACCTAAATTCTAATTTGAAGTAACAACAGCAGGGAAATCTCTTCGATGATTTAATTTAATTTAATATTCTGTTTAGGAAAGTTTTGTATTTTTAACGAACGAATCGTCCACATCAGAACACGCTCTAAAAATGTATACACTGAATGTATATATAATACAGTTGTTCAACTTTAAACTTGTACTTGTTTTCCGTCTTCTTCTTCCTTTACTTTGGAAAAAGAAGAAGATGCTCCGTTTAAAACCCGGATACGGTACAAAACTCACTCTCTCACACAACCCTAATAATACCTACGGCGACGCAGATTAATCAACTTACTCTCGCGAGAGCTATAAAACAAAACTGAAACTTAGTAGAAGAAGTGGAAGACGAAGAGGACGAAAAAGAAGAAGAAGAACGGATTTATTTTGTAAGTTTCAAGGAAAATGGCGAGACATGTCTTTTAAGTTATGACATACACTTAAATATGATACTTTCTAAACCAATGAAACAATACCCTAATACACATCTATACGTTTATGGTACTGATAGTATTAGTATAACATTTCATGTTATTTATTTAGTGCTTCTCTCTCTTTTTATGAAAAGTGATATCTTTTTATTCGTCTCATTTTGTTATACTCTAGCTTTTTATTATTTCTTTTACTACATTCTCTAGATTTGATTAAACAATAAATAATAATAAGGAGAGAAAGCGTTGTGTAAGTTTGTACGTCCTCGATATAAATCTCTTTATAAAGTATTCTCTACCATTTTCATAAAGCATTGGTTGGCTTCAGCGCGAAAATCATTATCTGTGCCGATATTATTATTAAAAACGAAAGGTTTCCGTAATTGTATTTATTCAATTAAAGTTCTCATCGTACTTAAAATTAAAAAAAAAACGAATTCATTTCTCGAATCAAAATAAATATTTACAAAGACAAGAGAGGGTGGAATTGTTTATTTATCTTTCTTCTTCAGTACTCCCATCGACTAAATGCTTATTGTTCGTGATGATGGAAAGCTTCTCCTAGTGGAAACGACGTTAATACGAACGATTTATGCTTCCACGCATAAGAAGAACTCGAAAAGAAAAGAAAAAGCAAAAAGGGGGACGAGTGAACGCCATCCACTTCTAAGTGGTATTATTGTTAATTATTGAATACAATTAAGGCGAACGTCCACCATATGATGTTCCCTATCTCTCTACTAGATGAATGGGTATGTCACCAGCAATAAGATTGATCTTCTATGGATCCCCTTTTGCGATTACTATTACGAGAGGGTGCATTTCTATAGGTTGTACTTGTGGTCAGCGTATATCGTTTATTTGACAATCTATATTCCCCACTATTATGTATCATCATCGTACTTCTCATCAGCATTCTCGCCCCCATCTTCGTCTAATAATATACACGCTCATCCGTCATTATGTTGTGTTCCCTCGGGGAGACACGGCTTTACCCAGGATACCGCAAAAGATATAAACGAGCTGCCAATATTATGGATATGAAAGTTGGCGAAGAAAAATCCTATTCGTTTAATATTCCTTTGCGACGGGAAGTTTTAGCTTCAGAAATTGATTTGTATTTTTAGTGATCGGATTAATAGCAAATCCTTACGAGTTACAATTCAGCCATTCAATCGAAATGAACCGGAAATATCATCATTTTAACAGGTGTCAATTACAGTTGGATTCTTTCTTTCCCGTGTTCCTTTTACATAGTGGCAACAAATGTAAAACGTGTCTGGTTATGTTAGTTCTTGTATTACATAAATGCGGTTATATGACGTTAAAAGTAACTTTTCATGTTCGTGTATAGAAACAACTGGCGGTGACGGTAATTCTATACTTCCAAACACCTTCGAAACTTTGTTTTGTAATTGGACCACCGAGTGCACTGAATAAGCAATTTTATATTGATTAGTATCCAAAGTTTTCGGGTTTTAAGCCTTATTACAAAACCCAGAATAATAAATGATTCTATTGAAAACCAATTTTACCCCACTATTCGATTATTTTTGCCAGCATCATTAAAATTGCATTAACGAGTTGGCCGTATTCAATTATTTATTAACAAACGGACGATTATAAATTACGAAAGGCAAAAGGAATTAATTGTAATTCGCCAATCAGCTGTTCCTGGAAATTATTAAATCCGAACGTGGGAAGCTGAAAATCCTTTGTAGATGTCTTAAGAACGAAATAATTCAATTTCCGAAAAGAACTTCGTGCTTTATTTATTGTAAGAAATTTCCAACTGAGAAGAAATAAGTACAAATAAATTTATTCTCTGTGGATTTATGGCGAAATACATTTTTAACTAATTACAGCAATAACAACAACAGTAAGAAGAAAACAGAACGGCCAGAAGAAGGATAGTGATAAACGAAAAAGATGAAAAGAAGGATGCTAGCGAGAAAATTTAATATTCTACGGTGGATGAATCGTTCCGGAGGCATCGCGTTTTTGGATTTCCGTCTCGGGTGCACGAAAATGGTAAATTGGAAAACCGCTTGTACCCGCAGATAACTCATTAATCTTGGTACCTTATTCGTTACAAGTTCTTTTAAGGCCGCACCGTCCGAACGTTGCGTGAAGAAATGTAGCAATTTCGCAACGACCGGCGCCGAAAGTTCGTGATCATATTTTAGACTCTCCCTATTTCTAATTCTCTTCCTCACTCTTGCGCGCTCTCTCTGCAGGTCACTCCTTTTCCTATTTCATACCTCCGCACCGATATGATTCAACTCGCATTCACGTTTATTTCATAACAAACGCTGTTTAATTTAGAGATAATCGTTTCCTTGTTCCAGCACTACCGCTGTCATATCGTTTGCAAATTGAAAAGTAAACGTTTCCATCTTAATTTCCTCACAATGACGCATTTTCTTTTCACTAATATCTTCGCATTCTCTTTACTTCGGTCTAACGGAGGTTTACGGTGTTTTGAAATAAATTCTAATTTGAAAAATTTCGCATTTAACCTAATATACTCGCACACGTATTGTTCGACGAGCGTTCGATGATAATGATGCTAAATAATTTATAGCCGACGAGCGACGGAGTCCTTTTTGATTTATCAATCGTTGCTTCAACTCTTCGACTAGTCATTTATATTTCTGTCCGTGTGCGCTCTATTCATTTCCGAATATCTATTACGTTCGCCGTCTCATCTATTATTTATCGTCAGATCGGACGAGAAAGAAGGAATCCTTCTTCTCGCTAATGGTCTACATTAAGGACTGAATGTTTGTCATAAATTTTATTGACTGTCAACCGTCTATAAATATTACGTCTGCTTCGCGAGCATGCTCGGGCGTTGGAGTCGACTTTTATCTTTAAGTTTAAATTGATCGCGCCCTAAAATTTTAATAATATGCTAATTAACAATATCGTTTAATACGAACGAATGAGTTGATGGCTTTAAGTGGACTCGTGTAAAATGTTAAGTGGTCACTTTTAAACGATACAAACGAAATCATTTGTACGAACACCGCAAAAATGCCGATTCGAGCGTACGAGTACTTGATAGTAACGAGTAACAACAACAACAACCGGCGATAACGGTTGCATCTTTCTAATGAAACCCGGTACCTGTGCGGTCCGGGGGTCTTTTTAATTATTATCCAAACATATTACTGCCAATTATCTTTTATATTTATAAATATATAAATAGAGAGAGGGATTTGCATATAGCTGGACACGTTTGCATGTTTGGGACGTGCACGAAGTGGATGAGCATTGCAATGGCTGCCCAGGAAATTAATTTAGCTCGAAATTGAATTTAAACAATGAATTTATCGGGTTTGTTATGAGCTTGTGTTACCAAACATAAACACAGACACACACATATCCGCGTGTACAATATACACGCGAGAGAGACTTCGTACACGTATGGCGGCAACGAAAAGCATCCGCGAGCAGATGTTTTCAATCGGTTAATCGAATTCTTTTGTAATTCAATAGCCCCAGTTGTTATTTATTTTATTCTGGCTTTCGCTCCTCTTTTTTGTTTGATCGTCCGTGTCAATGCCTTTTTTCCCATTCTCGTCTCTGTCAATGTTGCCCCACGGTTCATATTTGTACGACGACGCCTTTCATTTTGACTTGACAATTTAATCGCTTATATCCAAAAGCTCTCGAACGATTCGCGGTCAAACTTTGAACCTTGTCGAAAAATGATTTCGTCGTTATCGTAAATCATGAACGTTTGTGGTAAAAAATGACGAGGCGGTAAGCCAACGATTAAATGCAGTGTAAATTACTATTCTAAATTGTTTATATTTTGCCATTTAAATTCATATACCGTAATTTCGAAACGGCTTAATTAATTATATAATCTGGTTATTTAAATTTCGGGTTAAACTATCTCCCCCGTGCTAATCCAAATTATTTTAAATATTAAATCGAAATTCGATTTACGTAAAATATTTTAATTGAACGATTCCTAATTTCCTTTTCGATTATTTGTAATTTTAATTTAATTTCGAATTCTGAAATCTGTATTGATAATAATTAATTCAAAAGTAGAGTACTTAGCTGTCTATGGACTATCTTGCACAGAAACTTGTCGTCGTAAAACAATTATGACATAATCATTGTTCCCGAAGGAAAAAAGTCAAATTACATATCTATGTACGTACATGCATGTAATGGCTTTTATGGCAAGCACATTAAAGCGTTATTTTGTACTTTTTAGTAATAAAACTTATGATTACGGCACCATTGGAATTCCATAACGTATTATGTAAAATTATCGTTCATAATACCTTTTAATGTTAGCTTACATAAAAATAAAAGGACATCTTCCTCTTGTCTCCGAATTAATTATTCTCTCATTAAATTGAAATTGCCTCATAATGTAGCGACACGGTTACAATTAGCAACTGCACGAGAGAGAAACAACTAAAAAAATTATTGAAAAAAACTTCTTTTGGGGAATGGAAACTTTTAGTTTAATGTAAAACGAATACGAATTTCTGTTAGGAATTGGTTAGAGAGAGACGAAAGGAAAGAAGGAAGCAATTTAATCATTCTTTTTAAAACAAAATTCGTTAACATATTTAAAAATATAAAAAAAGGAAAAGAAGCGAGGATATAAATAAAATTACAACGAAAAGGGACGAAGAAATAGGAAAAGAAGAACAGGGAACAAGAAGGAGAAGAAAAGAACGCCTCTTTTGTTGATCGCTGTCCCTCTCTTTCACTCCTCGAACAAATTACAAAAGAAATAGAGGTCTTTGTTCTATAAAAGAACCATTCTTCGTTCGTTAATAATTTAATTAAGGCTACAATGCGTTCCACGTTATTATAATTATCCAATAAAAATCCATCTGTCAATAATGCAAGCTAAAAAGTTGTAGCGCTTTCCTTGCGAGGTAATTAATGCAAATTAGCATCGCACTAATACTGCATAACATTAATTAAATATAATAATAATTCGTGGAAGCATTACAGTTCGACATCGATCGATGTGCAACATGTTCTAATTAGCAATTTTCCTGCAAGATAATAATAGATTCTTCCACGAATATTATTCGCATTCATTATTGAATTGACCCGTAGCAATTTGCAGGGAAACAATTTTAATTATAAATCTTCGATGTTTCAACTCGGAAACGTTGCCAATGGAGCATGTTCGCATTGTTATTCGTAAACGATTAAAAAAGTATATTAATAGTACGTTTAAAAACATTTACACAGTGGAGAAATAAATGAGCATACCCATTTAACGTTGAGCGTTTAATAACACGTAAACTAATTTCGATTCGATTTAGTCTGTGCATTTTTCATAGCGTACGACATTTATTCCTATTTTTATAAAATTTTCGAGAAAAAAGCAAAACTGGGGTCATAATAAATATATGTGAATATCGATCGGCGATAACGTAATGTCGTACAGTTTCGATATGAAGAAAGGATAGATATCAAAAACATACGGAAAGAAAGAGAGACAGAGCTTTCGTGCTTCAGAAACTTTCAGAAAACTCCTCACTCGAATACTTCAATACAATAATAACGTAATACGTTCGAGAACAATGACAGATATTTTCAAATGATCTCGGACCAACAACGTATGTACACGTAAACACACACAGAGACACAGTGAAAACTATTAATCATTAGCACATGTTGTATTTCATATATATGTACGTATTATATTTATGTGCTATAAATGATAGCCTCATTCTCTCTGATTATACACATACATCTATAGAAATTATAGATTTCTGGAAATTGTTTAAGAACTATAATTGTGCAGGTGTATAACGTACCAATACCCAAGTGATTCTATTACAACGTCTCACGTGAATTATGGTCGTCGCTGAAACTTGAGCCATTAAATTTGCATAAATCACTATACACACACATTCTGCATATACAGTTAAAAGTTTTCTACACAAAGGCGTTACATTAACGCTTCTTCCAATAATTATGCTTTGTATAAGAAGATAAATGTTAAAGTACAGACAGAAACGTAAGGAATCAATAAAATGTTTGTTTAAATTTAAATCAATTACAATTTGCCCGTTAACGAAATATGTCTTAAAATGAAATGTTCAACAACACAAAATACAATGATAATAACGAAGAAGAAGTGCCTGAGAATTGTATTACGATGGGGGAGGTTGTAGGTGGTATAATTATGAATTTGAAGACGTTCGTTTAGAATTTTCCTCCAGAAAGACGTCCGGCAAATATTTAATCTCACGAAGTCATTTTCTACGTGAGCAGCATCCACTTTCGACGTGGATCGTGCACAAAGCATTCAAATTTTGCCACGCTCCTCCTTCTCCTTCCTACATTTCTCGCGTCGCACAATACGGCTTGGGTTAATTTTACAACCGCATTAAAAAGGAAAAAAGCAAAAAACAAAAATGGGACTAGAATAGAAAAATAAAGTGTGCGCGAGTGAGATAAAGCGAGAGAAATGGAAAAAAATGGAAATGTATAGAAGAGGAAAACTTAAAATTCAAGTGATAAACTGTGGCAAGAGTCGTAAACATTATTATTGCGGTTTTAGAATACTACAATGCAACATAAAGTCACTTAATTGTGCATGTACACGTTACCATTTGCACAACTGCATAACTACTTTAATTGTATGCTGTAAAATACGTTTCTTTCCTTTTTACTCTTCATTTCGTACAACACTCATTCACTTCTTCCTCTCTGTCTTCGGCATTAATTAATAAATATAATTACGGCGTCTTGTAAACTAAACTGGGTCTTACGTTTTGCTAAATTAATGACTAACTGTTACATTTACATTCATTAGAATTATCATTATTAATCGTTTCAATTAATTACGTACGCTTGCAATTCATTTGCTCGTAGCATGTTTTTGGTGGATGCGCCGGATCATTTAACGGCGACCCTTTTCTCCTCCGTCCGTCCATCAAGTACCATAACTTTTACGTTATGCTCCATGTTTACTGAAAAACATATTACAACGCGTACTTTGGAATAACAGAACGATGAAATGGTCTTTTTATATTTCTACGTTTTGCGAAGAAACGAACAAAAAAAAAATTGGACACGAGAATAGAAAAATTGGGTCAATTTCATTATAACCATGTTTCTGTGGCAAACGTACCATTTCAGAGAATTAATAGAACGTTTATTTCACATGGCACATGTTGACTTTAGTTCACCATACATTTTTTTATTGTTATTATTAATCTAAATGCATTTTTCAATTAACTTAATTTGCCAGAATGGTCGAGTATCCCCTCCGTACAATTAAAGGAAAATAATAGTACGTTTGTTTTTCGTTTATAATAGACGCAAATAATAATTTGCAGATCGTTATAATGCGTGACGGTTTCATATTTTAATAGCGCTGAGGTCGACAGCTCGCTCCTTCGACGAGAGCTTAGCTTGGTAGCGGCAGGTCTGCCAAGTCAGGCCCTTTACAACTGTTTATCGGCACGTTATCGTTATAAAAGTCACGAATCTCGTGCATTCACCGTTCCAATTAGTTCGTTCTAAGTATTATTATCCATAAGTGTTTTAGTTTCATATAGTTTTTTTGGGGGACTTTACATTTCGTACTTAACATAATTTTCTTCTTCTATTTCATTTTTGGCCATTTCGTTCCATATTATTGACTCAATTTGATGGCGGTGTCAAATTTTCCTTCTCGACATTAATTACATTGAAATAAATCCGCTTCCATAATTACTTTCGAAAACGTTTCATTTGTTATTATACTTTCGAATTAATTGAAGTATCGATTGCGTGAAATCGTTAAACACGTTGGGCACGAGAAATAATTTAATATGCGGGTTCTAAAGTTTTCGGTTAAGGCCATCAAAATGGCAATCGATTTTTGGCGTTACCATTAGAAAAAGTTAATTCGATTGCAATTACTCGGATTAATTGTTGCTTTCAAAAACTTTCTGAGGCTTAATCGCCATTTTATTTACTAAACTAACGGTGCCGGTATTAAATAAGATGAGTTTCCATTAAAATGGGGTCAAAAAAGTTATGTTTAAAGCAGATTTCGTAGCGTTAACTCACCAAATTATTGAAGTGGTCCAGCAAAATCGATACTAAGCTTTTAGATAGAGGGTATTATTGAAAAGGTTCTGCAGTAACTCAATTAATTGATGCGATCGTAGATTGATAATTTAGTGTATTAGTGCTGGTAGTAATAATTAATGCTTTATTGTTAATTCTGTTTATATTGTTATTATATTAAATTATTAACTTCATAATAACAATAATCCTTGACTTAACGCTGGTCAATATGCCAATTGTATTCAGCAATTAGAATATGAATTAGATTTGTCTCTTTCTTCCAAAAGTGTTAAATACATTTATATATTTTTCTCTCTTTGTTTGCAATCTTTTTGTATTTATATCACGCATAAAACATTTAGAAATTTACGAACACCGAAAACATTTCCTACCGCAAAAACCACCAAAAGGTTTTAATCTGAAATATAAATGATTGTTTTCGGAATGCAAGAACCTAAAATGTGTTTCACTATTATTATTATTTATTATAAGACCGAAAACGCTAAAGCAAATGTGGCGGTTTGCTTTTAATCTTTAAACATTTCGTAGGAAATAATCTGTAATTAAATATGCTTTTATAAGAACAAATGTTTAAGGGTACATTTAAAAAAGTATACGTGCTAAAGATGTTTTTTTGTTTTGGTTCGCAGTATTTTTTGCAGAGATATATTTATACATTTACAGAAAATGAAAACGGTTGGTGAAATATGTTTTCGCAACGTTGAATCACAGAACGAACTTTTTGATAATTTGTATTAGGCTTGATTTTTTTCGCAAGAATTATTTCAATTTTCCTGAACGTTTTAATAACACTCGAACAAAAATGGTCCTCATTGTTGTTCTTGATTTGTGAAACTGGCCTACCGGAAAATGATTGTGGCGAGAAATTTGTTTGGGCCCTTGATTAAAATCGCACAAAGAAAGATTTCACATTCGATTACAAGAATGAAGTTGAAATTAACAACAGTTTATAAGCGGACGAACTTATCAATGAAGCAACTATTCGAATCTGAAGAGCACAAATAATGCGCAATTCGAATCGTATCTTCTACTCTCTTTACTATCTGGAAATCGTCCCATTTAATGAAACTTTAAGGGAAATAAATCTAAAAATAAGTGATGTGTTGTAAAATGCAATCGATACTTTGCGAACCAAAGGAAGAAGAAAGAGTCTACGTATTCCATTAGCGATGGTAATTTAAAGAAACCGTTTTTCAGAGGGAACCGGATATATTTCCTTCTTTTTTCTCTCTCTCTCTCTCTTAAACAGTATATCTTTTTTTTTTCTTATACAAGTACTTAACTTTTTTCTGATGAAGTCGTTAAATAGACACTTTATTTGCTGATGCCGTTTCCTCAAAGACCATAAATTTATCTTTGTCCGCATGTAGACATGTGCGTGTGAATGTGTGTGTGTGAATGTGCGTATTTTCACGTGCGGAAGTAAATCAAAAATTTGCTAAAAAAGTGAGGAAGAAGAAGAACAAAAGGAAGGAAGGGCAACAAACTATACAGAAAAAATAGGGAAGAGAAAATAGAGGTAGTAAAATGTTTGGGGTGAAATGAAGGAAGCAACACACACAAAAAAGGAACAAGAAGAACTACTGCCATGTATGTGTGTGTGTGTGTCAGCTGTTGCCGGGATAGTGACAAATGGCGTTTCGCGAAAACGGCAGCTTGTTTCCACTCCAACTTTTCTCTCCTTCATTTTCTCTCTCTCTCTCTCTCTCTCTCTTCGGCTATCCGTACAGTTGAATTTGGCGACCATTTGAAACCGCACAAACTTCGTCGTTGCACACAACCGTGGCGTGTTGTTTGAGAGAAGAACGCCACTTGTTCCCAAATAATCGGGTCGTTTCCCTATTCCTTTATACCTGAGTACCGTCTCTCTATCTTGCCAATCATCGCACCGGTAGGTAGGTGGATGATGCACCAGATGGTGCCGGATTATATTAATTCGTTTTAAATTTTCGTATTCATAATTCTGTATACTTTCCTTTAGAACTGGCTCCATTTTTGCTCTCTCCTTGCGAAGCAGAGGAATTATATGGTAATTCTGGACAAACTAATTTCCGAAATTAGCACTTTTTCTCTCGTCTCTCGGTGTCCTTTTTTTTTTTTTTGATGAAACAGAACGGACAAAAGTTATAGTTTATGATAAAAAAGAGAACGAAACGGACACAGACAATAATTTTAGATAACATTTAAAACGGGATCGCATTTATTAACATAGTTGGTGTTTGTGTACTGTAAAGTATTAAATTTGCCACGATGCGACGTTTTAATATTGCATAAAATATTTTTCACTTGTGCATCGTACACAAAGAAATTAAAAAAAAACATTTTTAGCGTTACAGTCGAAGAGGAATTTTTAATTATCGACACGACAAAACGAACTCGCTTTAAATAATAAATATGTATATGCCTTCGTAAATTTTAATCCGGAGAATGGAACGAAATTAAATTGTTTAATTGTAAACGAATGGTACTGCAATAGTAATAATGATTATATTAAACGTGGAGTTTTAAGTACGTACTAATAACATGGAACGTATAGGAATTGTAAAGGGTTAGAGGGAGAGGAAAGAAATTGCTGATAAGTAGCACGAGGGAAAGAGAAGCGTGAGTGAATAAGAGGAAACTTATTCGATTACATTCATCTTCGTTGAAAGTTTACCGCAACGACTTTCAATAATCCGCTGAAATAAGATCGCAACTTTCAATTACATAGTAGGTCTTAACTGAAACTTTAATGAATCACCTGCCGTCGTCTCTGGTCTAAGCAATAGTGGCGAAAGAGCTACCGAACGGCAACGGGGCACGTACTTGCTGAAGCAGGAATCTCGATTTTTTGCTTCTATTTTATTTATTTCTCTTTATTTCCCTGTTCTTCTGCTTTCTATCGGGAAACGAAGAGATTAATAACAAGGAAACAAGGTAAGAAATCTATCGCACGATGGCATTTAATCATTTCAATTTTATATAAAAGAAAAATTAATTTTAACACTGTACTCGACGCTATGACGGTTTGATAATATCATCCGTTTTGAACCGTGATATTAATAAAAGAGAAGCGTAATTATATTTAGGTTAGCTCATAAATTACTAATTTTTAAAAATTCAATAACCGCCGTACATTATTTAACGCCGTTCTATTTATGGGCACTTTTAGCTACGAAATTGTAATAAATATTTATTACACAATTTTCTTTCTGTAAATTATTTAAATAGTTTATAAACTAACTTCACTATTAATGAACGAAGTCGTACGAGATGTTAGTAGAACGCAAAGCAACGGAAATTATACTTAGAAAAGTAAACTAATGATAATTTTCCTACGTACTTTTTTATTGTAGAAAAGAAAATCAAATTTATTTTTTTAATTCTGTTGCTGTAACTATCCTCATCTAAGTTACTATCAAATGCTATTAAACAGCTATCTAACGTTAAGTGAATAGAAGCGGTAGCCGTTATAAAGTGTAACTAAATGTAAGAAATCGTGGCTTACATGCTTATGTGCTTGTTTATCGATTTCCTTATCCAACGTCTCTTTAGTTATTTATGGAGAACACCATCCTTTTCTTTCTTAAGAGTCCCTTCGCATTTGTTCCGTAAAAACAAACTTGTTAAGTGTTACAATTTCGCTCTTGTTTTGCGAAATAATCTAAATAATTGTACAGAAAAATACTTTAAATGCATGGTTTAAATGCTAATTTCGCTAATAGAGATGATATAATTGAAATTGATGGCTTGTATCAAGCGGGAATAACTAAATTCGAAAATTTCCACTTGCGCGTAGAGTAATTAGATTCGGTATGAAAAGCATCTTAATAAATGTCACGCTGTATAACATGTGCATGCACGATAAAGAGTTATTATTATTACTACACGATATGTGACATTAACTGCATCTATCAGTTACACGTCATGCTAAAAAGTACCGTTTCAACATCCAAATAATAAAAGGAAGCATGTACCTGATTCGACAGAGACGCCTGTAAATGATGAAAACAACGGACTCACCTGAAACAAATTGAAAATGTGGTTGATTAAAAATGAGCAACATATCAAGAAAACAATTAAGTATTAATCATAATAGTTCCAGTTTCAAGAATTGTTAAAGATTACTGTTTGTAATAATGCTTAAGATATTTATCATAGGAAAACAGTATCTTATTAAACCACTATATGCCATAATAAGGAGGCAATTTGTTTAAACTTACCTGTGACAACAACTAAATGCGAAATAAATTACAGGCTTTCTTGGAATAAATACGTATTTAATGTAGAAATTGTTCCTGGATAACATGTAATAATTTATAAGAAAATTATTATATCAGAGAGTAACTACTGATACTATTATTATTACATCAGCACTAAAGCTGCTACGCTACTACCACTACTTTATTTATCGTTTAAGAGAAGCTCGACGGAAGAATTTTCTCAACTCTTTTCATGTTATTATCAAATTGTACGAGCGTTTTAATAAAGTTGAAAGAAAAAAATTTTTATCAGTAATTCTAACGGTTAACGACAATTTGGTGCGAAATAAAATTTTGGCAATAAATAAATCCGAAAATAATTTAGTGGAAAATTACTTCTATTAATAGATTCAGTGCGAGCGTAAAATAATAATGAAAAATTATATACTGCACTCGATAACGAATATGTGTAACAGATAAGAGAGTCGTTAAAAATAAAAAATTAATTTATAATATTGACACTGAAAAAAACTGTAATCCGTGTTTTAAAAAAATTAGGAAAACAAACATAATTCATAAAAAAATGATAAAAAACATGATTTAGTCGTGCAGAATTTAATCATTGGCGAATCCTAACAAAAAAATGCGGTCCCTTAAATTACTATTTTCATACGAGGGTTATACTGAAACTCTTGGCGCTATTCTAAATTATGCGAAACTTATTTTTGCTAATGACACAAATACAGACTTTACGGTTCATTTTAAAGGAATTTAGGATTTCCACAATATCATTTTTCATATGACCCTTGTAGCATTATGGAGGACAAAATATTAAACAATAGGATGGGTACAAATATTTTATAATAAATCTGGAATATTTTATACTCCAGTACATATTTGTTGGCTTTGTTTTGGAATCATTTAATTATTGAAAACAGATATATCATTTTTTTTCTGAATACACAGTTATAGTACTTGTACACATATGAAAATTCAAAAATAAAATATGAAACGTAAAGAGGACGTTCATTCAGTTCTCTTTTTTCCCTGTTTTCAATATTTATAATGTACATTATTCTATTTTTCTATAATAAATAAAATATCGTTAGCATTATTTTAATTATATTTGTGGTATATACAAAATACAGTCTGCACCACTATCACCGTTGCGAAATTTAGGTATTATACAGATTTCACAGATATTTAATTTTATTGCGTAACGTGTATTATTAAAATGTAAAACGTACACATTAAATAAATAAATTCGCTCTATTACGCTGTTGTAGTATAGTGTACTGGCTAGTGCCAGTAGTTGGTATAATTTAAATAATTATTTTAATAAAACAATAATAATCATCGTTTCAGTTAACTAATTACGGAACGTAAAAAAATATTGAATAAATTATTTGGTATATTTCAATACGTTTCAAAACGGTAATTATAACAAGATTAATGTTTATAACGTACACACAGGCGCACACACACACCAATAACAATGGGCACGGTAAATTGTTTCGAAAATAAGCATCCTGTATAATATATAAATTAATTCGTTTTATAACTATCTGACAATTAACCTATGAATATTTATGATAATACAATAATAAATTAAATACCAAAACGCTGTCTATTTATACGCCGAAATGGCGGATGGCGATTTCACTTTGGCACGCATTTATAAGGTGGAAAAGGAAGTGAATAATAATGATATAATGATGATAATAATATTTACAAGGTCAATTGCACGTGAGCTTATCAAGTTATCACTAATCTCCGAACTGGTAGTAGTAGTAAGCAAGGATTACAACCCTAAAGTTTTAGTACTCGTGGGGATACTTAGCATACGTGCAAGTCACAGGTATAAGCAGCAGCAAGTAGGAACAAGAGGACCTCGTGGCGATGATGCTTCAAAATACACACATATAAACCTACAACGTGAATGTTTCGCGTTCCTCCCATGCTCACGGCCCCTTTCTTCTTCTACGCTCTTGCCACCTTTTACCCGGTCATAATTTATAACAGGATTCCCCTTGTCAACCGTATTTCGAAATTCATTCCTAACGTAAAACCATACTTACATACTCTTTACATTTGTTGCATACATTCTTTTATCTATGCTACCGTTGCTTCAAAAATAACGTTATATTTATGGGAGCAAGTATCTATTGTTAGATTTCTTTTTCGAAAATACACACGACGATTTTCGGTCGAAAGTCACGAAATCTCGCTGTTAAAGATTCCCGAATGTTAGGACAAAAAGAACTAACTGAAAATTAACACGTCTTATAATCGTACTGAATTATTGAGGTTTTCTAAATTTAACCCAAATTGAATCGGAATACTTAAAAAATTATCGAGTAACAAACGAGGTTTGACATGAAAGTGTGCAAAAGACGTGTTCGACGAAAAAAGGAGTTTGAGTAAATGCATTTATTTTTAGCGCGGATTTGATTTACAACCTGAACTAAAGTGCAAGTTTGAAACTTTTAAACTGCACGTATTAATTCAGTGGTAGACATTTGTGAGAACTGCTGAAGAAGTGGAAACTCTTGTTGAAAGTGTACGTTCATTAACGGTCGTCATCTTTAAATTATAATTTTAATTGTATTCGTTAATTATCAGATTCAACAAACTATGTAACTATAAAAAGGCAAAATGTCTTGGCGTACTTTAATTAAGATTAATTAGTTACTTATTAAATAAAAATAACTTGAGTTTATTTATAAACAGCAAGTTTATGTTGTTAATCAATAATTGTAAAAACTTATATACAAACTGTGTTCTTTTTAATTTTTCATTACTTCATTCTTGCTTTCTGGTGGTAACTTAAAGAGGAAAGTACGTACAATATTAAGAGTATAATAAATTTAAAACTTTCAACAACACAACCGACTCTTAACTGTAATACTATCTAAAGATAAAAGCAGTTTACCACGTTACACACTCTGCACTTCTCCTATCCGCACCTCTTAATACCTATTATTCGAAAAAATAAAAATTGGGTAATGGGAAATAAAAGGAGTAAAAGTTTTTCGTTTCCTCTCGAAACGGCAGCAGTTAATAATATTTTCCGTTTGGAATAAATTATCATAATAATTTATTTTCCATGATAATAGTTATTTAATGCTAATATTTGGTACTTTAAACGATACAACCAAAATGTAATATGTACATTATTAAAGTTTTTCACTTGAACAAACACATAACGATACAAGGAGAAACCGTTAAGATGAAAAGAGAAAGAGTGGAAAAAAGTTTTCCACTTGAAAATTTACCTTTCTTCATCTCCCTTTCACATACACACATGTATACACAATCGTATTACTTGGATTATACTTTCTTCAGGAGGTCCTCCTCCACCTCTTTCATATACGTGTTATTAAAATACGTATATATAAATGCTTATCGAATATCATCATTATTATTGCGTTATGAGTAAATAAACTCATCCGATTTCAATTTCGGCCGAGATTTTCATTTAAAATAAGAAAATAGAATAGGAGAAGATTGGTATCACTCGAGGGTTTCGGTATTTTAATAGTGATACTAGAAGAAGCAGAAGAAGAAGAAAGAACATATGGAGGTAGAAACAGTACAGAATATCGTCGGCTGGCATCTCGCATCAGGAATGATTTTGTAATCAATTCATCCATGTGGAAAAAATGGGAAAAACTTTTAATATAAAACGAGCTTTCAGTGGCAAAAGGTGTAGAAAGACAAAGAAAAAGGAGAAAGTGTAAAGTAAAAATGTGGCCAGCAAAATGTTGTGTAAAGTGTAAAATAACAAGTTTAGTTTTTTGGGTGAATTTACGAGATAGAAAGCAAAAAAATATATCGTAATGCTGTGTATTTGAGGTTAAAAAGCGTCAGAAACATAAATAAAATAAATAATGCGAGTGGAGTAGTGATAATGAAAAATCCTTAAAACATTACGTGCAACAAACAGCGTATGAGAATTTATTCTATATGTATTTTGCCACTATTTTCTTTCCCGCTTTTGTTTTAGACAGGGTTAATTCTAGTGCGCAATCGATAAATCATCATCATCGTATAGCCCATGTTGTTTCACGTTCTAGAAATCGAACTTTAGTTAGAAAATTAAAAATCAATCGATGATTTTAAAATCATTCATAGAAAAACATTTACGTCTTTTATGTCGAAGATTATAATTATTTCATCATCAAAATTTATTGTGAATATAACATGCGTGAATGATTTAGAAGGAACGGTTTTCCATTTCAAGTTGAAAGGGTACGAAAAAAATTGAATTGATAAAATATTGACGTATAAATTTACGTTTATTCAGTGAACCAATTGTATAGATTTCGCATCGGGAGCGGCTAATAAATAAGAGAACTAAGGATCTATAAAGAAAATTCCATCTGTATGCATTTATTACATTATTTTTTAAAAATCCAATACGTGGCTGCATAACAATTTTCCATCGTACATCACTTCTATTTATTAGGTGCAGGATCGGTTTGGCATTTTGATGTAGTATCCTTGTACACCAGCATTATACATATGCTTGCTGGAGAGTAGAAAGAGGCATGAACGTTTGCAGTTACGCATACGTGCCAGGTTAGCACTATGTCGAAGGCGCTCCGGTAAACTCCAAGCAATTTCTCCCCTTTTGCACATATTTTCAACGGAACCACTATAAAAGTACTACACGTATTCCTCGAGGTACTTTAAAACTATCCATAGCAGAGAAACGAGCGAGATTGTTTACAATTCTTTAATCTCACTTCCTCGGCTAAGATTCGATTTAAACTTTTATTTTGTTTATTTCCTTCCTTAATTCTTGAAAATTGTAACGCTTTTGTTTAAGTGCCCAATTAAAAAAATAGAAGAGAATAAGGCAATACCTAACACACTTCACAAATAAAATCTTTTCCTCGGGCGAATAAATAAATGATGTGACGCTGGCACAAGACCTTTATTAAATCAAGATTTCTTCTAGAAATAAATTCGCTGAATATTAATTACAGCGGTAGTCGTTAAATGTCACAAGGTAAACATAATGGACTCATTTTGATGCGCAAGCAGGTACGGAGATGTGCCGGTGAATTCTCTAATACCTGATGAGCAGCTATTCTTCTCGCGTCTCGTTCAAACGACAAAATATGATTCTCGCAATAACGACAGTTTCGTTTCTCCTGGAATAATTGCAACGTGCAAGCGCTCGTTTAACCGTTCACAAAAAGATGTGTCACTTTGTTTCTGGTGGATGCGCCGGGACTAATTGAACGTTTTTTTTTTCAAATTGAATTAATTTTCTGAATTTTGCAATTATCCCATTGAAATTATACATAAAAGCACATCAAAAACTTAATTTCTTGGTTATATTCAGACGATAAACTGCAATACCATCTCAATTTCTTTAAGTAAAAAAAAATTTGTTTTTTTTTAATGACGTTTTAATTCGAATAAAATAAATAAAATTGTACGAGAACGAGAATTGTTTGCCAGAACTGCTGCTATAGACTTTAATGTACAACATGACGATGACGATATCGATTGATTTGCAAACATATTGATAATACGAAATTGTGGTTAGCAAATTGCAGATGAATCGAATATATAAACGTAGAGCGAACATTCTGCAAACCTCAAAATGTTTGAAACGTGTGGGTTGGTTGCAGGGAGAGAAGAAGAAAAGTATTGCGTTCGTCAGATAAACACTTTATTGACTGAAACACTTTATTGATCGAAAGACGATTACCACAAGCCCACGATCGATTCAATTCAATCCTAATTTAGAATTTCATATTCGCCATATCGTTAATTATAGTTGTAACACGAAACAGAATTAAGAAATCGTTTAATGGCTATATTTAATGAGAAGTTTAAGACGTAGTGCAGCACAATGAGAAGATTGACAATAACTTTTGCTGCAGTAGTCGCATCAAACAGAACACAGAAGAAAAACCGCTAATAACGTGAAACTTAATCGTATTCCAACCATAGCAGATGCAATTAAAGGTTTATCCTTAACACGTGTCGCTTTAATAAATATCACACAATTTTCGCCGTATCGTATTGCAGACGGTAACTTTTCAATCAAATTAAATGAAGAAGACAACTGAATCGGAATTAACACGAATGCGATTATAAATTACAATTAGTCTCTATTCGAATGTGCTCAATGTAAAATTTAATACGTTTTCATCAAAGGCGGTTTTTGCCTTGTGCGAAACAGAATGCGGGTTTAATAATATTGACGATGACGTCTTGGTACCGTTAAGGCAAATAAAAGTGGAAGCAAGTATTTTAATAAAGTCGAAAATAAATCACTTCCGTTATTTATCGTTAGATGTGCTCCGCTAGGTAAGTAAGTGCGACGTTTATCGAGAAAATTATAAATTAATTTGAATTTTGAAGGGAACGAAACTCGAGTGAAAATGATGTGACTTTTTCATTTATTAACGTTTACTTTACTGGAGTGTTAATATTGCAGGTTTATTAAAATTTCAAATGTGTGCACCGACAAATTGTACCTTAACGTTGCTACTTTGAAAACGCACCACACATTATGAGAATTGTTAAATTTTAAGTAGATCTACAGGATTAAATATATGTCCTTATTACTTCATACATTATTAACGTCTAGCCGTTCTTTCACCAGTATTTGTCATTTATTCCCTTAGGTTATAAAATAATAAGAATCTGTTGGTGTACAAAATCCACTCCACTAAAGCCAATTTTATTTTAATTGAACGAACATTTGGGTAACATTTAACATTAATATAACAATAAATAATTGTTGTACGTACAGATTTATATCAACGTATATAGTGATAGTAGATTTTGAATTTGTTGGATTTGTTTCGAATTAATTAAAAAAACCGAAACGACTTCATTCAGTTTATACCGTAGTTCATAATAAACACACATGTTTATTGTAATAATTTTGATATCTGGCTTAATAAAATATGACCTATAAATATTTAATTTCGAAAAACTGCATGTGGAAATCGATAAATTCGTTCTCTAACAATAACTGGAAAGAGTATTGAAATTTTTAATATGTATTAGAGAGCATTCGAAAGAGATTCTCTTTGATCATTTGTATGCTAGATAAGACCGGTGCCATTACAATTTCCATTCACGCAATGTTCAAAAGGAAAAAGGATTAAAACAAAAGT
This sequence comes from Hololepta plana, assembly GCA_963695495.1. Lineage (NCBI taxonomy): Eukaryota > Metazoa > Arthropoda > Insecta > Coleoptera > Histeridae > Hololepta > Hololepta plana. Next base: position 12,762,593 of record OY968831.1, on the reverse strand, counting down.
ACAAGGATGAATGTGACTACTTCTATTAAATAGTAAAGTTTCTATTTTATTCCTAGCAGAAATAATATTTGCACAAGAAACTCGTTGACAAGTTAAATAATGTCTATTTGAATGTTATGTAACGTAAACTAGACGAAGACTAGTTTTCGAATTTGTATGTATATCTAAAATACCATATGTAATAAATTTGATAGAATTTCAAATTGAACGGGTTCCTTTTTTCAACGAAAATAAAAGAGACATTTACGAATTCATAGTGCATCCATTAGGATTCATTCGCAAATAATTTACTTGGAACTAAACACTTGAGAGAAAAGGCATTTCAAACACGAAATAAAGTCGTATTGCATTCTCACGGTGCCAATTTTAGAATTCAAAATAATTAATTTACGAAGGCAAATGTTTAAAAATTATTTATCACTTCAATCACGCCCCTAATTTAAGAGTACCATTTCAAATATTTATCTCGTACTTTGGATAGCGCTGCTGGAACTTGAAATTACATCAACGTCAGCTAAGATTGCTGATTTCCTTCGTTCCTAATGTAAGACGTTCAATTAAATGAAAACTATAGAAGTCATGTTGCCAATAATAATACTAATAATAAACATTTTCAATTTAATTTTACTTTTAAGATTTATTAAACGTTGCGGCGACAAAGTTAAATAGCGCGGTGACGGTGGTAGTAACTAATACTTATCCTTTTAAATTACAATATACAAGTAACATGTATATGAATTTAACCCAATCAAAGTTTTCGAGTTTAGTTTGCGTTTTAAGCGTGTAAGTACGGAAAATTTTCCAAAGTAATCAAATAAACTTAGGTTACAGAATGCGGGAGGGATTGAGGGCAATACAGTTTTTGGTCAAAGTTAATCCTCCAACGAAATGTACAATAACAATTTGTCTTGATAATTTCAATTCGAAATACAAATGTAAAGTAATAAAGCTTAAACGGTTTTAAATAATCTATGGTCTAACCACAAATAACCCCCGATCTTTATACATATATATACCTATAAGAACGCAGAAGAAAGGATCCATTAACATAACAAGGACGAATGTGATTTCGTTACTTTTTTTCCTACCGAATTTTTCCCTCGCTTTTTTCATAAAAATATAAAAAGGGGGTTAGAGAGATTTTTGGCCTCTATCTTAGATAAAGATATGGTGAATTTATTACATTGCACCAGACATTTGCGAAAATCTTTCCTAGATCTTTTCTAATCCACTCCTTCTTTCAGTTCTTAAGATTCATTGCATATAAATATCGTCTAATAAGTAACAAATTAGACGAGAAATAAACATTTCGTGTGAATACAATTTACCGTCGAAAACGACGTCGTCGACGACGATGAGGAGGAGAATAAACAAAGAAGACGTTTAATTAAATATAGGATTAAATTTCGGAGTGTAATAAAGTCACTTTACTTAAACATATTAAAGTTTCTTGTTTGAAATTGCTCACTAAGTATGGATTAAAAAAGACGAGAACAAAAAATTGAAAAAAAATGAAACTGTTAATTAGTCAATTAAATCCGTTAGCAAAAATTGTTCGTGGAAGCAATTTGCAAAAAAAAATTGTTATGCAATTGATTTTGGCACAACACGCGCAAACAATTTAATCGGAAACAATTAATACGATCAAAACTGTGTTTTCTAACTTTATTAAAATTAATTATGAAAACTGTATTATGTGCATCGCTAAACTTGTTACTCAATCTATTAGTGTGTGTGCTACCTACTACCGATATTGAATTACTGAATATTTCAATTAACACAACCGAATGAGCCTTCTGAACATGTTACCACTACAATATTTTAACGAAGCATCCGATTAGTTTATAATATAAAACCAATTTAATTTAAATTGCAATACAAATTGCCACGATTCTATTGCTTTTCAAAATCTCTCATGCAGATGATGATAAAGATGCCGATACAAATCTGCCCGAAAAAAAATCACGATCAATTCAATTTAAAGTATTTAAATAACTAAAGCTACGCTACAAATACATTTCGCAAGGGTCGTAGCTTAGTTTCGTTGATGTTTAAAATTTAATAAAAGGCTCTTGCTTCCGGCCGATCCATTTCCTGAGAACACTATATCGTCTCAAACCAAACAATCCAAAACCGCCTGTCAATCATTCCTATAAATAGTCGCATCACCAAACGAAACGAAAAATTCCTCCAGAACCTGGCATGGCATGAAAATCCTCTTCTAGACTCCCTTAATACTACTATCAGCCCAAGAAACTCTCTCGCACCGACGTGCGAAAATCACACTGGCCCTTCAGGCAATCCAAGTCCTGATTAAATAATAAAACAAATAAAACGGAGTAAATTAAAATTCCAACAACAAAAACATCCCACCGTTAAGAGTACAATAAAAGCCCGATGATGACTATTAGGAAAATGGAATGCGTAAACGTATAACATGATGAAGTTGCCTAATACCGCGCGCGGAATACGTAATTAACTCGTCGGATTCCATCGGCATTCGTATTAAATTATTAATTTCGATGGTACCGCATCATTGTTCTATCGCCAAATTCGATCGAACATTTACTCCATCATCAAATTCAAATTCCAATCGATTTACATTACGTTTTTTCGTTTCTTTCTTCTCTAAAAGCCAACGAATTGCGTCGTTGAATGGCAGACGAGTAACATTATCATGTTTAATAAGGACTGGAGCGTACCCGTCGTTGAAGTTGTTACAGAAAGGCGAAAAAGAGAAAAGAATAACAGAAGAAAAACACGGAAAAAAATTAAATAATGAAAAGGGCGGCGGTAAAGAAAGGCCTGGGGATTGATATATACATATAAAGGGTTCGGCTAGTAGCTCCAGTTGCAGAGACTTCACCTAATGATACCTCTGTTGTGAGAGCACTTTAAACGGCCGCTGCCTAATTATACTCATTGCCCGAGATAACTCTAATTTGCACGAACACACTTTGGTATCATGAAAGCCATTCCTGTTTCAATGAGAATTCCTCAGACAGACCACTTCTTCCTCGCTGGCGTTCGTTTTTTTTTTCTTTCGCTTTGTCGCTCCCTCTGAAACATTCTCCAAAAAATGTTTGTAGCTTTATTTAATTTTTGCAAATGAATCTTTTAAATAAAAGCGAATTGTTGAGCATTATTTAAACACTACATCATCGAAATGATGCTTTTTTCTAATTTTTCACGCCGTCTCGCTATATTTTCGAGTGTTTTATTTTTCTTTAATAAAGGTGTACATTGTAACGAATTATTTAATTTGAATGGCACGTTATCGACAAAAACATTGAAATGTATAGCGTTCAAGATAGACAGATAGGGAAAACCGTTTCGAAATAAATCAGTTTTGGAACAGAAGTACTTTTATGATAGCATCATGAAATATGAAATACAAAAGCGCCAAGATAGAAAATGAAAAAAAAAAGGAGGACCAACCTTTTATATAAAACCTTACATGCTTATACGTGCACACACACACATACATTTCTATTATTTGTTACTTCTTCTTTTATGTTTTTATTCGCAGACGAAACGCCAAGAGATAGAAAAGAGCGACTCTACTTTAAGTTGATTGAATGATGTCGTGTGCGGCGCAGTAGTCGGGCTATTATTGCTATTGAGAGATCCCGTGATTTATCCCGCTATTCCATATTCAAGAATCCAAAAAGAGTCCCATTCTTTTACTTTCGTTTGCGGATTCCGTCTCTTTTTCTCGTTTTTTGTCTTTCTTTTTGCACTCTCTTTCACGTATTATAATGCTGCGACTACTACACATATATAGCATCGCGGTGTTGCGTAAACTTGCTTCGTCTTTTAAAAGCGAATTTGCTTGTAGGTGATCTTTAAAAGTGATTTATTAGGGTGCTTTCTTAGCTTTACCTCTTTTAGGTTTTCCTCCTCTTTCTTTTTAAACAAAATTCTCAAGTTATTTATTTCTGGACCAACGTTGAATCTCATTTTACTTACGTATTTCACTCTCACATAGAATGTATCGAGAGAAATTTATAGTTAACATGAGCACAGAAAATCTTTCCAACCAAAGGATGCTCTGAAGTAAAGAATAAAAAGAAATTTAGGCTTTTACGTTTTCCCTTTTAAAATCTTAGGTTGATGCATAATTTCCTGCGTTCTCTTTTTGACGCTCAAATCACCTGTTTTGAAGCCGCTCAAATCATTTTTGAGCCGTTCATTCTGCTCTAGCATCATCGCCATAAGCAGCTTTGGTGGCTTTAGAACCCTCATTAAAAGCGAAAAGAAGCTGGTGTCGGAAATGGGCATTTTTGTCCACTTGACGTTGCATTTTGATAATTTACAAATCAACGAAAAATTAAAACATACAAAAAGAGAAAATTCCTCTATCGAGTAGCATAAAACAAATTGCAATTTTGTAAAATTTATTTAGCGCAATTTTGAAACTAAAAAACCGCCCAAAATTACGCATCAACCCGATAGTTTTCTCCTGTAAATCAAATGAACCATTTGGACAGATTAGAAGACATCAACGTGCAAACATACATAAGAACATCTTATTAAAGCCATTACAAACCAGATTGAATTGAGAGAGACGTAAAACGACATAAATTTAACATCCAAGATAGACTTATTGTCAGGTAGCGACAACATTGTTGTCGCCCATTAATTTCAATGAACATCAGGATAAGTTATCGTTAACGCGCTTGTAAGGGGGATCCGAGATTTAGTTGCAATTATGACACATCGAAATTGGAATCTAAAATTAGATTTAATTAATAATTATTTTGACGTTGATTAATGATTATGTTGTAATTAGATTAATTAACAAGTAGAAAAAGTGTGTTAAGAATGGGTGGGGATAAGATGAAGAAGAAAATGATGGAACGTGCGCCAATGTAAATATATTATAACGTTAATGTAATGTTCGTACTACTGGGTTTAATGTAAGAGCGGAAGAGATAAAAAATTAATGGATAATGTAAGATTTAATTTTTTTGACGGAATTATTATTACATTGGACAGACGTGTTCCTGGGTCACATCCGACAGTTTTATAGGTGTATTAAAGTTAACTTGTTTGAATTTAAAAAAAAGAAGTAGTAATGGTAGAACTTTGGAAATGAATTGAACGTGTTCGAAACTTTAAAATTATATTACCGAATATTGAAATCCAATTTTCTCCCAATCAATTTTCCATTTATTCAAATAATAAATTTCGTTTTGCCAAGTTACTGCTTGCATATTTGCTAATTAAAAATCGAATAATTAATTAGGTCATTGATGTGCTAGAGCCCAGTGAGATGGAAGAAAAAGAAAATGCGGAAGATTTATATCCACGATGATATGGAAAATCAGAAAGTTGTAGAAATTATAAAAAGAAAATGGACGAGTAATGGAAGGAATTATATGGAATGTCGTAAATTATGTCACATGTTGTATTTCCCTTTTTCAATGGTGATATATTTCTGACTGCTGTAATGGCAAGTAAAAGAAATATTGCGCAACTATATATCGGAATCCTGGATTTTATAAAAATCGAGGGGTCTTACTGCGAAACGTGTCCTTCTTATTTATCGAAACAACAAAAGAACGCATAATATGAACAATACTAAAATCCTCACTATACAATTTTTGATAAAGGAGTAACCCTTTCAACGCAGCCAATTAAGTAATTAATTAATATTTAATTAAAGTATTTAAAAAAAAGAAAATTGAGAGCTAATGATCAATAGATAATGAGACTTAATTAGTTTCTCAACTGCAGAAACGTGATGTTGGCAAAACGAAATCCTGCAAGAAAGGGAGAAGAAGAATAAGCAGGATAAGAACAGCGAAAAACGTTTTTGCCAACAATACGAGAGCCAAGTCATGCCAGCATAAAGGAAGGAGATAATTATAGACAAAAAAAACGGAACGTGTGCAAAGGAAAATACATTAAGACTAATAGAGGACAAATTCGTTGGCAAAGGACCATCGTAAAATGATTTAATTGCTGCCCCTCTATAAATTTATTCGAGGCAGCCGTGTCGATAATTAAAGCTTGCCAATGCGACACAAGCAGAATCAGTTTTAAAAGTGATGGCACTTATCAAATGAAAGGAATTTTTAATCTACGTACATGTTTTTTTTTTTATTTCGTTTGAATAACCGAAGCGGATATTGAAGTTTTTTATTCCAATATTCAATTTACGGTCGACAATCATAAAACTAAAACTGAATTAAAAAGACCAAAAATGAAACTGAATATGTTTTGATTTTTTTTTTAATGTTATTATTTTTACTTTGCAAATTCAAAAGTTTCAAATCAATAATTCCAGATCCATGCAGTCGACAAAATAAATAAATACGTTTAGCAATATTTCAAATAAAAAGCAAACACCACAATTTTGCAATAGCAATTAATATGTATGTATGTGTGCACTCGTTTTATTTATATTGCAATTTTAAAAGCCAAGATAAATTTGCGTTTGCACGTACATTTCTAAAATATACTAAACCGTCCCCCTTCTGGAGTTTGTAATTTCCCACGTTAAATTTGTAATAAACCGAAACGACACACGATACCGTTGCAAAATTTATTGATAGTTTATTATTATAAGTTGAGATAAATTCGTGTAAATGGTGTGTGTGTATCTGTAAGTAGGTTTTTTGCTTTCCGTGTGCAAAAAAAAGAACCAGAGATTCTCCTTTTGGCATGGACGCGTGTAAAAATGTTTCGTCTTTGTTCTTGCGCCTGTTTCGCTTCCTTTCTTATTCCGCTTCCTTCAAATTTCTGTCCCATGTTCCTCTCGCAGATAGGACGAGGAAAAGAAATGGCAAACGAGCAACGAAAAACATAAATTCTAGACTGTTAGTTTTAGACCAGAATAAAGCACAGAAAGATAATATATTATAAGTTGAAAAGGAAATGTATCTATATGAAGTTTCATACATTTATTTCCACTAGTTCTAGTGCCCGTTGTCACGTAGCTCTTTCTGTCTCCCGCTCTCTTTCCGTGGATTCGACTCAATTTATAGGTCATGTTTGACTTCGTGCACTATATCACCGTTAAAACGCTTACGAATTCTTCGCGCGCAATTTATCTTCGCTTAGGTTGAAGTGGCCGTTTTCTTCGATAATTGTTTGAAGAAAATGATACATGAGTCACAAATTACGTTTCAGAAGCTGGGATTTCCGCCGTCGATTCCGCTCTCGAAAAAATCCCAAATCGTTCGTTTCACACGAACGATATCTCTTTTAACGACCGATTCGAATGCCGAGCGGAAGAATTACGAGGCCTTTTAATTTAATAATCGTTTCCGTCGACTTAAATCATTAAGTGGTAAATCAATGTAGAAAATAAAGGACGTACGAAGCAAACGTGCGGGCAAATAAAGATATTAAAGTAGCTCGAAGGGCCTCCCATATGTTTCCTTAAGACAAATATCATGAAAATGGAGACAGAAGAGGAGAAGGAATAATGCGAACGCTTATTGAAGGAGTATCATAGACCAAACTGGGATATAAGAGAGTGTAATGAATTGTAACAATGTAGGTCCAGAATACAAGACACAACTGGAGTGCCGGAGGAGAAAATGTAAGCGCCACGATTTATCAGATAGAGAATCACTAAGCGCCATCCCGATCGTTCCATCTCGCTCTCTCGCTTTTTTCCGGCGCCCTCCGTCTCTTGCTCGAAATCAATTCAAACTCCCCGCATTGTCGAACCGTCGCCCTCGCCGATTTATTTTGCTAGACCTTTAGAAATCCAAACGTTGTCTTAACGCCGACCCGAATTCGAATATGGGAAGAGGTTCAATTCGTACACACACACACAGGAATATTTCATCGTGAACGAACGAAATTGGTGTTTGTCTGTAATGAATGTTTGAACTGAGAAGTGGCGAACCTCTATTATTCCCACAATATAATCATTTACCTTACTTCTCTCTATAACTATGCATAGAAAAGGTTACTTCTTTGTGATCCAAACCTTCTCATTCATTCCGTGTTACTTATTTCCTCACTTATTTGCATTCGCATTATACATGTGCATAAATTACCACGTCTAGCGTATTTTTCGTCTATACAAGTGCGATACAGGCAAATGTAACTGTTAGCTTATAAACGAAGATTGCCGATGTTTGAATAAGAAAAATTAGCGAAATTTCGCCAAACATTCAAATCGTTAATTAATCTAACTTATGCACAACGATGGGAAATATAAAAGGTACGGTTTACGGTAATAAAAGGAGACGCGTGAAATATGATGAATAAGAAAATAACAACAAAGGCAGATAAAACAAAGTGAAAACTTTTGCGAATCTTAATTCCGCGGCAATACGGCCCTCGGATGGAGTTATTTTATCATTACGGAACGCGTCTATATGTAAATGAAACGGAACTAGTAAACTTGAGCGGTCGGAACTAAAGCGTTTCCTCGGGAGAGCCGGTGTCAGTCTTATCGAGGCGAAGTTGTGTTGCCGCACGCACACTTTACCGCCAACCAACCAGCCAGTTTTCCCTATCATATCGCTGGGGACGCGTACGGTTACATTGTTAATACACCGGATCTTGGTATTTTCTTTGAACTCGTAACAAGTAACTTTCTTTTTACCCTTTTCCTTTTATTTTTTTGCTGTCCCTCCTTCTTGCATACATTCAAATTTCTAATAATAATAAGACGGCGTAACAGTTCTTTTTTATTACGTTTTCACTAGGCACATCTCTCATGAATAAATAAGCCATTCGATCGTATGAATTGGCGAAAAAGTAAACATAAGGAAATTTGGGTAATTCGTTATACGCACATATATAAAAGCATAAATGACTAAACAACAATTTCCATTATTTAATTGGCACGAAAGAGGCTTTTAATTAAGTTCTGACCGGGAAAATAAAACAGTACCAACGCCAATTTCCGCTTCTGGTGAATTTAAATTGAGTTTCCGAATTAGAAGTAACAAGAAGAACGGCCGAAAGAGAGGGAGAGATGAAGAGGCAAACGAAGTGAATCTATATATATTAAACGAATTTCTTTACATCGTTCGACCCCCAAAATGAAACGACCACTGATAAAATGTTAGGAAAGAAATAATCATCGATTGAATAAAATCGTTCGCTTAAATATTTATCCAATACATTTAAAGATATATGGCCTGAATATAAACCAATTTAATAAACCCATTTAATACTTTATTCCGATCGATAAAAGAATGGAAGAAAAATTGAGAAAGGAAGAAGTAACAATAAATAGGAAGAGAAAAATCAAGAAGCGGAAAACGTAGAAGAAAAAAAAATACGTGAAGTTAAGAAGAAAAAATATCACGGTTAACCCAATTCTTTTGGGTGTATCTCTTTACACGTTGCTTATTATATGCGGAACACGTTTAAAGATCCTCGGCATAAGCGAATAATCATAGGCAGCATAATAGGACGTTATTATGTACATAAAGTTAATGACAGATTATGAGTGAGAGAGAGAGAGAGAGAGAGCATGAACCAAGAAAGTTCGGAGACAAGTTCGCTTGCGAAAATTTGCAAATGGTGGTAGCTCGATTTTATTCAGACTTTAACAATTATGTAGGTAGGTGGAAGAAGGGACAAGTTCTCTCATGTTCTTTCCTCGTCTCTTTTTCTTCTACTTTTTTAACGCCTAGATGTTTTAAAACTTAATAAGCCCCGCGGTTGCATTAGCATTCTACAACATGGATTTTGTTTCTAATGTCTTCCAACTACTTGTTCGCTAACATAATGTAATTAAAAAATTTAAGAAATATATTATACTCATATATATAATCCAGGTGCCGAGAAGGTACATTGAAATTTGCTATAATTCAGAGAAGAAATTATGAAAAATAAGTTTACTGATAACAAACGACAGAATTTATTACTGGTGAAAGAACAAATTCCTGTTAGAAATAAGCATTTGTAAATACAAATAATTTACTTAGTGATAACTGCCATTCATTTCGACTTGTTTCCGAACATCGTGTCCGTAACACTTCCCACCTTTTCTTTTACAATCGATTTATATGTTTATGTAATTCATTTGGTCATGTCGTTGTACTCAGCAGATCGATTCTATAAAGGTCCTTCGAGCCGGATTCCTCAAAAATCAACACCGTACGAGGGATTTTCAATAAATACTAATACTAAATGTATTATGGCCTTGTGTCATAGACTGGATATCTAATAACTAGCCATCCAATTTTGTATTCGTTTGAACAGAAACGGAAACTTTTGCAATGTTAACAGCGACATACGAGAGGATTCTTGTATCTCACTTTCTTTGTATTTTCGATGGCATAAAGAGTTTTCTTAAGGTTGCGCAACCTACCTCATACAGGGTGTCCTGTTCCAGGAAATAATTGGCGATGCTATTATTTGCACAGATCCACTTTTGATGAATCGACAACTGGCAATATTGAAATATCTCATACTGAATGGAAAATGGAAATGCCAACATGTTAATGCTATTTAATGTTTGATTTAATTGATTCATAAACGAGGTTTTGCTAGGCACAATCCCAATCTTCATTGGAAAGCGCTCGCAATACGTAATTATTCCAACGCCCATCAAGCACGACTATGGAAGAATGGTGTTGGGCATCAGAATCAAAATTTGTACCCTTCCGTTTCCATTTATTGTTCGATAATTAGCAATTGTCATTCATTCTTCATTAGCTTCAAATTATTATATGCAAAATAACTATTATAAATACATATATGCCAGATTATAAATCGATTTTAAAATAGATTTGGAGCACCGTCTGTATGAAGTTTCCTCGGTATATTGTTTTTATAACATCACCATCTTTAAAACGAAATTATTTCACTCTCATCCTTCTCCCCATTATCTTTAATTTTTTTCTTGTGTACAACACTTCTTATTTTCCATGACAGCAAATTAAAGCAAGACGTAGAACAAGACATTCAACAACAACATCATCATCATCAGCAACAACAATAATAAGTACACACGCAAAAAAAATGAGACAATTTCGGTTAAAAAAGAGGAAGAGACGAAAATTTTTAACGACCGGAAAATTAATGTCCTTGTTTGCGAGGATTGAATTAATGAGCAACACGAAGATAAGAATATTTATTATACGAACGTAAATTAATATATTTAAAAGGGAGAGAGAGAGCAGAAGAAATATATATACACAACACTGGTTCACTTCCTTCGTTTTATTTCCTTACTTTTTCCTAATAAGATGATGAATCCGACGAGGACACAAGAATGCTCATTTCGAAAATCTTATTTTGTTAGGATTTCGTCTTACATTTCATTATTTCTGTGGCCTAATTTCCGGAGCAAGAAGAAAAATTCAAATTAATTGAAACCTTTTATTTTCCACATGCGTAACAGGCGGAAAATTTTGTTTCAATTTATTTCCTCATTTGACGAGAAAAAAACGGAAACATAATGAAGCAAAAAGTAGGACGAAAAAACTGTCGTTTGTGTGGGTTCTATTGAAATCCGTGTACCGGCGTAATTATTATTAAAAGTTCACTAATTATGATGACACGTTGTCAGATTTCACATTCGGAACGAAACGATTCGAAATGGATGAATAAAAGCTGTTCAAAACATTGTTTAAAAAAAACGAGTATAAAACGTGTGTGTGTGTGTATGGGTTGGGAGTTTTGGGTAGCAGTAGTAACATACCATTAATTAATTTTGATGCACGAAATGTAATAAATTTACAGCAAAACTTTCAACAGAAAATTTGTCACGAAAATTCCATTATGGAACGCTATGTGCTGAAATTGAATCAAAAACGTTACACAGATCCAACGTAATAAGAATGATTTTTTTATTATTATTATTACTATTACCATCGTCATTATTATTGCCAGATTGAATTGGAAAACTAAAAAGTGCCGTTTATCATAAGTTTGTGCCCTCGATTTCTGTACGATCGTTGCCTTAGCTTCATTTTTTCGTACGGTTAGTATAAAGTGTAGAAAATTGGTGTTATGTCATTTGTAATTTTAACCTAATGAAACATATTTGAGGGTAGATGGTGGATAAATAATGGAAGAAGAATTCTATTACGTATTTCTAACAACGATAGTCTTTACACAGTTATTTCAATCTATAAAATAAGTTCAAATTTGCTGGCGTAGAGTAGTTGAAATTAAACGAACGGACATTGAAATATCTAACTAATTTTAGTAATTTGATGCTAGTCGAAAACGATGCAAATGCGTCTAGTTCTAGGGCAGATTAATGTACGTTGGTTTATTCAGGAGATTGCCCTGTCTAAATTTGGTATTTAATTACTGTTAGCAACCAAACTAACGCGTTTCCTTATCAGGTTTTGCGTGGAAATGCAATTTATACAAAAAAATCGAAACAAATAATTAGAAATTAAATGAATTATATTAGTAATTAATTTAATTATCCTTGCAATGTAATGTCATTTTATGAACTATCCCAACAATGCTAAATGTTACTTTATAAAATTGTAATCAGCCTACGGGAAGCATTACAAAAAGGCATTAAAAGAAATACCTGCTTAATGCGTAAAAATGATAAATAATGCCAGATAACTCCTTTAAAGTAAAGTTTTATAAAAGAGCAATTAGCACGAAGTAGGTCGTTGGAAAATGTACCGAGCGAATGAAAGAATGAAAAAAGAATATATAAAAATAAAAAGACGCAACGCAACGAATTTCAAGCAATTCTCTTCTGTTCTAATTACAGCTAAAATAAAAGGGAAATAGATGCTAATATAAATAAATTTCGGTTAAATATCTGGCTTTCGGTAATTTCAAATAAAACCTATGCTAAATAGTTAACTTTAAATACCATCTCTGCCAGCGCGAAAATAAAGAAGTGATTCTTATCTCGTGCATTTACACTAGATAAATCTCTGCGAAGTGGCTCTTTTGCGTGTTTATAAAATCCCATTCAAATATTCTCTCCTCCATTGTATTTATAAGTACATAGGAATGATGATATTTCTTCATCACGTTAAATTTCTATAGACATTTAGAGAATGCCTCTTCGCTCTTCTTCCTTTTTTCATTGTGACACGCGATTGAAAGGCACTAACCGCACCTATAACGCTTCCATTCTTCCTACCCTCTCGTTATTCTTCATCTTTTTTCCATAAATCATCATCGAACAATACACAAAGCGAAAAAAAGGAAAATAATCTGGAATCACTTATGGAAAATTAAACAATACTTTAACGCACATTCTATGCCTTTCATATATTTTTTTAATGTCTACTACTAAAGAAATGAATGAGATTCTTTATAAATTACACGCGTTCATTTGTGATTTATATGGAAAGGACACGAATTTTCCGTTTCGTAATAAACGTTTTTCTTTTAACGAAAATTTGTTGTTGTTTCCTTTTCTCCCTCGAACGACGTCAAATAAATGAATGCCATCAAAGTTATATAAAGTATGTGGAAAATTCCCGTACCTTGAACATGGGCAAAAATAAGAAAATTATTCATGTTAATAATAACAGCTCGAAACGACATTCTATTTTCGGCCGAGAAAGAGAGAATATTCTGCAAATCGTACACGCAATCGTAACCAAATAAAAATTGCGTTTTGCACAGGCAGAAAATTCGACGTGTCTGGTAGAAATATTAGGGACGAATTAAGCATTAAATTCTCGATTAACGTAAATAACCAATTAGTCTTAATTAACAAAATTCCCATCGAATTATTCTTCAGCTTGATCGAATATTTGCCCTTTACTTAAACGGCAAGGAAAAGGAATAATTTATTCCGATAAGGCGTTTAAAGAAAGTAAGGCATTTTTTCTATTTATTGCAAATATTTAAGAAAACCCAACAAATTTGCAAACGAAAACTTCCTGCGTAAATATTTAGTAAGTAAAAATTAAAGCGCAAACAATTTTTTTTCTTTCTTGGCAGTGCTTTAAATTGAGGAAAATGTAGATTATGCATGTAGAACAAGGACCTCTTCATCATCCTTAAACTTTTCCCTAGCTTGATTAATATTTGCGGTCGGTTTTTTCATTGCGAAAAAAATTAATTATATTCAAATAAAAGAATAACGGGATGCCAAAAGAAAACAGTTTTTTCTTACGATTTTTGTAACGAAGAAAACAGTGAAACGCTCCACAAAAACTCGATGATCTTTCATTGTTATGCAAATAAAAGGGCATAAAAAGGAGTAAACGTAAAATTAAGAGGATACAAAATAATTTAAGAATAAATCATTGGTTAATTAAATTAGAGAGAAGTTCGTAATAAACATTTTGTAATGATAAACTGCATTCTCATATTCAAAATAAACTTTGTTTTCAATACTTTCTAAGCGTTACAAATCTACATGAATAATAACGCATTTATTTAATTAAAGCGTATAATGTCTTCAATTTAATTAAATTGAGTGACACGTTATTTATCAAGTTAAGAAGAATGAAAGGAATGAAAACGTATAATTGCATAAAAATCTATCGGACATTAAAAGGTTTCCAAGCTAATGACTTCGGGGACTACGAATTTCTTTTCGAAGAATAGTAAGAAGCTACAGAGTAGAAACTTAGGAAAAAGCAGCATCGAAACTTTAAGCTATTACATGGACTTTTCGCAGAAGAATATTAATCGCCCTCTCACAGGTATTCCTCTAATAATAAGCTGCGCAATTTAAAATGAATAATCAGGTATTACTACTTATTTGCACGGCATCAATCACGTAACTTTTTACCGCCTCCAGTTGCATTTCCTGGGCGGTCACGATAAATTCATTGAAACGTTTTTCATTGTCGTACATTTATTAATATGTTCCTTAGATTTTATGGGGAACTTATGGCATTACACAGTTAGTTCGTAATTCAAACTTTAAACGTTTGTTCGAAATTATTTACGAGCCTTTAAAAGACATTCCAGTAGCAACAAGAAAAAAACTGTAGAAGAAAAGTTTTAGAATGTCAAAATATTAAAAAATCTGTTGGAATCATGTGGATTCATAAAAGAACAATTACAATTGTTTTCGAAAATAAATTGCAATTGCCAAATTAATTTGTGCAGAAAACTTAAATGTTATTATAGTTGAAGGGGAATTTATAATGAGATTGGTAGAGTTTTTGTTCGTCGAATCTCATAAATAAATTAGGAGACACTGAATAAATATAATATTGTCTATATTAAACTCGATAAAAGCGATTTTTTGTCCTAAATTGGCTGCTATAAAAAGTATTTAAGATTGTTAATAAAAATTAATGCAAATTGGTTTTAATGTTAATTCTTCATATTATAGTTTCAAAGTACATTTTAGGATTTGTCGATTATCGTTTGTGAAAAATTAAAGTTCGAATAGTCATTTATTGCTATCACCATTGCTTGCTTCCTTCAATGATTATTCTTGAATATGTTCGTACTCTTCTCTGATGGTGTTTATATTAAATTGCAAAGTGGAATTTTAAAATAAACTAACAAGAAAAAACACACTTCCTAGTCAAGACGTTCATATTCATACTTTCTGCTTGTTATGATTACAATATTATTACAATAAGCTACGGTGTTTCTTGTTATTCCTTATTCTCATTTCTGTTTATGCTTCATTCTAAATTGGCTGCACATATAATATAATAGACTCCTTTGGATTGTCTCAATATGCAGGAATTTATAATTAAATGGCAAAAATTATTTTGATTTATTCTTTGTTAATTATTAAAATAATATTATGGTTTAATTATGTAATATTTGTATAAATATTTGGATTAAATAACAACGTTTAAAAAGTATGGTGAACTAAAGTGAAAAAAAAATACACACATGAGCTTTTGTTAAAATCTACATAAAGTTTAAAATGATATATTTCTTTTTTTAATAATGAAAATTTAATTATTTCGTTTTAATTATAAACTACCGAAAAACGCACAAAACAATTATCCTATTTTCATGTCATATTTAATGTTATTTTACGTAAATATAGTTATATTATTTAAACTATTTATTTGCTAAAATTTTAATCCGTTTTTGAACGATGCTTAATTTTTATATTATGAAATTATTGACCTTTTCGATTATTTCCTATGCAAATATTTTAAAAATTTATTTCAAAACTAATGAAAACAATTTGAAATTATTTGCGCTTCATCGTACTCTAGCATATTTGTCTCGAACTTTTATCATTGAATAGCTAACAGAGAGAAATTGAATGCTAAATAACAAGAAAATGAATTAAACCGATTTGTTTTCGTTCTTTATAATTTATTAATAAATGAAACGGTGGTATTCAGTCATTATTATTAATTACCCAATAACTAACGAACTTCATAGAAAAAAGTGAATGATTATTACTGAAATAAAAGGAAATAAGAAGAAACAGTTTATTGGGATTAATTGTCATCTACAGGTAATTGCAATGAAATTTTTAAATATCATGAATAGGACAAAAACTGAACAAACGACCTGTTTGAAAGTTTACGACTGACACTTTTTCGTACGTTCGAATAATCTGGGTCTGTATAAATTCACAATGAAGTCTGGGGATTTGGAATCTTTATTAATAATTTAAATTGATCCCAAATAGTTAAAAAAATAATGTGATAAAGGAATAATATTCTCATCTACGACCAAAATAATTATTATTTATTATATCGTCCACTATCCTTCAATGTTTAGCGAACACAATCGTTAGTTCTCGTTTGAATTATGTGCATTTACGTTATGTCCACATGTCTATCTATCATGTCCCTATTCTATTTCAACATTTTCTTTTTTCGTTCCCAGTTCCTATCTTTCGCCCACGTCGTTGTTCTAACTAGGACAGGACCACCGAACGCAACATTGATTTATACGTCGCATTTTCTATTCCTCTTTCCCTTTCGTTTTGTGCCCGCGTTATTTTCGTTCGCCAAACGTCGATCACATATTTGATAGAACATGTCCTTGATAGATAAATTCGAATGTAGCACATAGAAATTAGCAAGGAAGCCCCTCGAAAAGAAAAATTGGAAGAGGAAAAATAATAATAAATTATATTTTGACATTACGCGTTGATTTTTAAGTCGAAAGGATCTCTCGTCATTATCCTTACTAAACTCCGGTGGTTTGTTGAATGGATTATTTCTTTCAAAAGGACGTCCGCCGTTAAGGTAAGGTTCAATCTTTTTGAAAACGGTCTCCCTAAAACCGATTTATTTAAATTTTTAATTCGGGTCTCGTGAATTTCTTGCGAAAAGTCATCGAGGTAATAACGAAAGATCATCGACGAACGTGAAGGACTATTGATTGGATTATCGTCAATAAACATTCAGTCTCTCAAATACCTCCCACGTCACATATAAATAAAAGATATTAGGTTATAACTTGGAAATAGAGTTTTTTTTATTATGTTGTAAGTACAAGACTCGACTTTGATCAAGTATATCTCATTAGCTAACGGTTGGCGAAATATTATATTTATAAATATTTCTACGAAAAGTAAAATTGGGATTTCTGTTTTTGAGCTTTTTTGTTACGTTTTCTTGTCAAAGGAAATAACGTGTGTATGCGTTGGATAGGAGGCAGTAGTAATAGTACTTACACGTAAAAACCAATAGATGTAAGTAAATAAAATATGCTGCGGCACCCCAGAGAGCAATAGCTAAAAGTTTATATTTATAACAATCGTATACTGAACTGTCTGCATTGATTATATTTAAATTTCCTCTTTTCAGGGCAGAAAAATAACGAGAAAGAGAGAATCCATTCGACATTCAATTTGTTCGTTTTCGCTCATTTTTACGATTCGTTTTATATTATTTGTACGGACAAGAAACGCTCTACGTGCTATTATTTTACACGTTATTCCATCTAAAGTACACAATACGTGGCAATAAACACGTGGAGGAACGTGAAAAAAATCTGGTCAATTTTATGCGATAATATTATTTGCTTTGGCCAGACGAAACTATTGACAGAAAAAGTGTTTATTGTTACTCTTAGTATAACAGTTTACAAAGTTAAATTATTATTATCTCAGCGTAAATAATTGCAGGCACTCTATTTGTCTTTATCTTAAAAATTATACAACGAAAACGTTACGTGTTTTAAATCTGTTTTTGCGGTAATTTTTTGAAAAACTTGTATGTTGAGAGGATTCGCACATTAATATCTTTCCCGAAAGCAAAGAAAAACTGACCATTTCACAGCACTTTTTGCTCATTTAAATGCAAACAATTTAGATTAACTCTAGCACTTTTAAAATTAATTGAAATGTGATGATCTACGGTTTTGCTTGATTGTATAAATTTTCGCTAAAATCTTTCGACGTAGCTGATTAGTTTTCATTTAACTTACTGAAGTACTTTTCCTCCTATTTTGCCATCATTCCATACTATTCGCATATACGTACATATAAAATCCATTCGTTCTCTTTCTATTTCTATTCAAGGTTTTGCAAATGAATAAAGTTATTGCAAATCCATGCTACCCTAATAATCGCGAATCTCGACCATCATCTCTTTTTGGCCCGGAGTCAGTCTATTAATATTCGTTTATACTAATGGATCTTATAAGTTATTTATTACCCTTAATCGGTTACTTCCAGTTTTGTCGTTTTAATTACCTCTAATAATGGAACCCTTTTTCGTGAAATGTAACGAATGCATTTCCGAAGATAATTGTAATTAATTACATTCGATAAAAACAAGGAAAAACACAGTCGAATGGATGGAGCGAGCAGTTGACGCTTTTTAATAAATGATTAATTTTGCCATCTATTTCCTTTTCGTCATATTCTTAATAAAATTTCGAAGAACAATATCGAAGCTCGTAAAAAAATTAAGATGAAAACAAAAATTATTCATTCTGCTGGCTGGATATCATTGAAAGAAACCATTAAAAAATTCCAAGAAGTCATTAAGGAAAAATTATACTTTTGATTCTAAAATACCATACCATTTACATAAAAGCTGTAAATACTAAATAAAATTCAATTAATTGAAAAGTCGTCATCTTAGCGGATAATTAACTTCGTTTCAATATCAATTACCGCAAATAAAAATATCGGTTTGCAAATTGTCTCGTTAAAATTCATTTTGAAGTTGTCCCGTTTATTTTTGCGTCCTCTAGTTTTTGCTTCTTATTCTGCCTAGCACGTTATCGATCCATTTCAGTAGGATTAGCTTTGACAATATTCGAGAACAATGTAATAGGCAATTTTATTGTTACCTGTCATTGATGCAGAGCGGGCAAAGTTTCCTACCTTCCATTCCACTGACGTACGAATTAAACATCCATTATAATCGCGATTTTAGGTAAAGTGACAATTTTATTTAGCAAAAGATTGACGGCTTTGCTCTTTACCCATTGATTAATAAACATTTTAAGTTAGAATAAAA
Source organism: Hololepta plana (assembly GCA_963695495.1). Classification (NCBI taxonomy): domain Eukaryota; kingdom Metazoa; phylum Arthropoda; class Insecta; order Coleoptera; family Histeridae; genus Hololepta; species Hololepta plana. The sequence continues at coordinate 12,743,307 of OY968831.1, read as the reverse complement.
CTGCGCCAAATAAAATCGATTTATCGACCTTAAAAGAATGCTTTTGATTTGATAACTTTAACAAAAGCACGAGTAGAAAAATTTTAGTTTAAGATTCACAGTTTTCCCTTATTTGTCTATCTACTATTTTCAATTAAGATTTATTTACTTATTTTTAATCCTTCGAGATGCCTTTAACCTTCTGTCATTATAGAGCACTTCTATTTTTCACAGAAAGACCGTTCTGTAAAAAATGCGTCTGCGAAATATTGTTAGTCTTTCTGATTACTGTCATAATAAAATTGTTGTCCATTTGGCACTAGACACAAACATTATATTATACTTTTTGTGTCATTCTATTAAAGTTTGCCCTTTCTTGAGCTGGCGATAAAAAAATTATCACATTTGTACAGTCGCCATTTGATTTCATAACGAAATATGATGATGATGATGATGTTAGGTTAGGTTAGGGTTAGGTTAGATGTGAAAAAAGTACCGTTTTCGTTTGAATTGTTCTGTAAATATTAAGACCCCTCGTGTAATTTGTACGGTCAGCTAAAATACTTAATTAAATTGCTAAAATGAATTTTGTGTGTTGACTCACACGCACTGACACAATGCTCTTGAAAAATGAATTCCATTAAAAGAAATAGAATTTCTCCTAACCTAAAGAGTAATGATAATAATATGTATTGTATTATTAAAATAACCTTTTGTCTTGTTACATTTGTATTCGTTAGTTTATGCTCTAATATATCAAATGTAACAGTAGCCTAGTGTAACATAAAATAAATATCTGTATGGCACTTTTATGTAGAATTTATGTATAAGAAAGTGCGAGAAAAAGATGAACTAAGGGAAATCGCGAAAATAATCGCAATAAAAAAGAAACAGGCGAAGCGATAGAACGAGTTGTTAAATTGGCGCTTGCCAATTTACTCTCAATGATAAAAGCCAGGATGTATGTACGTACATCTTCCTTAAAATAAATTAAGCTTTATGCTGTTCAGCAACATTTTAGATGGATTAATTAGTAAAACGTACAATATGTGTTACAGTAACCATAAAATTATTACTGTTACATTTTAGCGCGCGTTAAATTAATAACGGACGCTACTGGGTCACATTTATGAACGGGCGCTAATAATAATGACGAGAATCGAATGAAAATTTCAAGTAGATTTTCCGTGAACCGTAGAGGTTTGACGCGTTCGTTAAAAATTACGTTAACTTTCCATATTCCTTAACGTGAAAACGCGAATGTGAGGCAAACAAATGCGGTCGCTCTTAGACGCGAAATCTAAAAAAGAAGAAACAGGGAATGGAGCCGAAGATTGATACACCGACACGCGAAATTTGACAAATACAAGTGCTCCCATTTCATTATTCTCCTCCACGTGAAATTCACCACGACGATCAATCTTTCTTTGTTTAATGTATAATTTAACGTTTCCGGCACGGAACATGCTCGTACGTTACGCAAATGCGTTTTTCTTTTTCGTTCGCTCCTTCACGCTCACTTCTTCGTCTTTCATCTTTCCGTTCCTTTTCACATTGCCGAAATTTCCTTTCACCACGGTAACAATTCTTCGGCATTAATGGAAGCTTCATGTAATGCCAATATTATACCATGAATGACAACCATATAAATTTCGATAAAACGACGTTAAAAAAAAGCTGTTTTAAAAATGTTTTCTAGAAGATAATCGCAGACGAGGTTTATTTACAAAACAATTCGGTTTCGTATAATTATTATTGCCTTGCGAGATTTTATTATTTTGCTCTGTGAATTGTTATGAAAGTTTGACGATACTTTAATATAACTCGCTTATTGCTCCATTATTTTATAATTTGATCACGTTCCATGCAAGAGGCAAAAAAACGGGAAAACCCCTAATGTAAAACTTTCCTGTTTACGCTAACGATACTAATTACCGTTACAAATTGCATTCGAACGTCTCTCGGAAGCGCAACTTTAACAAAAATCATTTAACCGTACGTTCCGTTTCGTTCGTTCAAACTATTACTTTTTTCAGTTTACGTCCTCTTAAGTGAAATAAGCGATTCAAATTAGAAAGCATCGGCAATATTTCTTAACCGGTTTCCACTAATCTCGACGATATCTTCGTTCCCCTTTAATTCGACTCAACCGCCCGAATAACAATTATATCTCACTTAAGCGCCAAACTTAATTGTCGGAGTGAAAATGGTGGATATATACGCTGCTACCCTCTCGCTATTACGACACCCAACTAAACTCTTCCCTCATTTTCACCCGCTCGCCATAACGATTTTACATACAGAAGCGGCTTTCTTCAAGTAAAAGTATACGTTACGCAATCTGTCTGCACGTTTATGCGGGGCGAAAAAAGATGTACACCAGAGAATTTCGGTTAACGTAGTCGTTTCTCGTATATATTTTATTTTAAATTGAACTCCCGAAAGAAAACAGATGAGAACAATGATTTGCTCGAGCCTGAAAATATATTTTATATTCTGCGCCCTCTTTATCAGCGCGTCTTGTAATCTATCTGGTACTTGTTGTGCCTCTCTTTGTATTCGTAATTATATCAAGTCATAATAATAAAAGCCTCGCATATTTTAATATATTCTTTGTTATAATCATAAAGGTGAGACGGTTTTTTATTTGTTTTAAACAATGTTAAGGTTCTAAACATCTTTTATTTTAATAGCATAAAACTTGCAAATATTTTATTATAGTTTTGCAGAGGGACATACAGTGTGTCCCAAAAGTATAGCTTTCAACTATTTCTAAAGCATTATTTTTTAATAAAAACTGTGAAAGCTTTAAACTTTAAGAAAAAGCTACGCAATTATTAATTTGCAATATGAATTTATACGTAAATTTGGAACAATACTTTTTAAATAATTTTCAATAAATGCAATATTATAGTGATTTTAATACATAGAATGTTTAATTATTTTTAGATATACATAATAAATGTGAAGACTGTTCTACCAGTTTTAAAAAACATACAACTTGGTATTATCTTTACCTTTGAGACTGTAGATTTTATGATTGTAGAGAAAAAGAAAACAAAATAGCATAAATAAATGTTTTGCGTTGCTTTTTTGGTCATTTAATATTGTGAATTCGTTGAGTTCGATTAATTCAATTTGATAAATTAGGCTACTCATTTGCGACTATACAAATTCCCGTATCCTTCCTCCAACAAGAAGATAATGTAAACGTAGGAAATTGCTGCATGTTCGATATTCAATTTCCCCTTTAAATTCTGCATCATTAATTATTATTTAATTATTACTGGTTTAATTTAATTTAATAAATATTAGTTTATAAATTAGTCGAACACGGTAATTATTATACCGGAAAGTTACAGGGCCCGTCTCCAAACTATTGTCCCACATCTATAAAGTTTTAATATCCATCATCGAATTATTATTATTATTACGATCGTATTATAACAAATTCTATTTGGAATTAATCTAACAACATTGAATTATGTCTTCGTCTTCTAATTGATCATAAGCGTGTGTTCTTAATAAAATTTCGATTGGTAATTGGGATGGGAGAGATTGCTCTGGAAAAGCAAATTTTAATATGCTTTCCCTTAGCGAAACGAGCCCTTTTATCGAAATTTTACGTAATCGAATTTTCGATATAACGTTATATAAATCCGTAAACCCTTTTAACTGCAAAATATTTGTTATTATTAATAAAAGTGAATTTCAATTAAGCACGTTAATTAAGTGTACGTACTTTTAGTGTATCGGGAGTGCTATTATTATTCGGTTATGATGTGTTTCCACTAAAATCTCGCATTAATAAAGACGTGATATGTTTTACTATCCATTATCCCGCTCCAAATATCGAATGATTAGATGGTGAGGATAATAAGAAGAAAACAAAAAAGTGTATATATTCAAGCTCTAAATCCAATATATTACCACTACTAAAAGCATTAATGTACCGAGAACAACGTGATCCGTTTCTGTACTTGGAAAGCTTCCAACGACAACGAATATATTTTCGGCCATAATATATCCCATTATTTAACACGTTACTTAACAATTTTAAGAGTAAGTCAAAATCCGTGCAATTAACCAACAGTATCCGATCCACAAAATTAAATAAAATTCCATCTTCTCGTAGACGTCTTCATTAATAATAACATTTATCATTTAAACTGAGTAAAGAAAGTAATTCGAAACATGGGGGAAATGTGCAAAACAAAAATTGGGAATAGGAGAGGCCATTTAAAAGTGCAGGAAAATGAAGAAAGGAAAAGTAATAACATTCAAAAAGTTCCATTGCAAGAAACGCCATTTCTCTTTCGCTCCTTTTAGACTGTTTCTTTATAATTTAAACTTGAGCTTATTAAAGTAACTTTTGTGGAAATAAACATGAAAACCTTTTCCATTCTCCGGTACACTTACGCGCTTTGCCATTCAACAGCACAAAACGTACGTTTACCGCTGTACGTCTCTCTATAAAATCCCAATCAATCATCCATGAAATCTGAAGCAATTCAAGTTTAAAATGAAATTCTACCAAGTGTATTTACTGAAAAGTATACGAATGGGAATATATAAAGTGTAGCGGTAGTAAATTGTGAGCCTGCCTCTATTATCAATTATTTTATTACAGAAAACGCTAACTGGAAAACTTTCGAGGTTTACATTGCAAATAAATATCGATCTATTCCTCTTTTTGCGTCGGAACTAATATGACTTGCTTCCTTCGACAGAAATGTAATAAGAAATATACGATATTAGAGGTAGAAAAATAAATAAATTACATTAGGAAGGGAATGGACATTTATAAATATAGATGTAACAATCAATCTGCGATGGACCTTAATGTTTTCGTAATCTAAAGACCGATGCTAAGGGTTAGATTTATTTATATACATTTCCTTCGCAAATAAACCGCAAGATGTTTATTATTAAGCCCGCTGTCGTTGTTGATGGCGAATTATTTTTTGTTGTAGTCGCAGTTTCTAAAAATCTGCTTCTTGAAGAATCAAGCCCATCACCAACGAAAACCACTGGACTTTTTAATAAAATAAAATTCTTTTCAAATTCACACCATATGTTTTCCGAAATATTTCATACGTAGTACATATACCATCAATTATTTGACGGGTTACGCTATGCAAATTTCAATTTGCACGTTTAAATAGAAATTTTACAATACATTTACTACAGCATGTCTTTAATAACAACAACAACAACAACAGCATCCATCATAAATTCATAAACATTTTTTCTCTGACATAGGTAAAAACGAAATAAAAGTTTAAGCAAAAAACCCTTTTGCGTTAAAGTTCTTAGACTAAACGAACCGTCCTTCACGTTAAACAGAAAAAAAATTGTTTCAATATTTTGTTAGGCTCCTATGATAAAGCTTTAACTTTTGTTTTGTTTGGAACGCTTTTTTCGTGATGGAATGAAATTTAAATATGTTTGGGTTAATTAAATCTATTGTAGGACAGATGGAGAATAAAGTTCTGCTAAAATTAGCTTATTTATAATTTTTTTTAAATGAAATTCATTAATAAACCGTTCCAAATCCAATGACAGAGGCAAATACAAAAAAGTACATATTTAAATAAAATATAATGTATAATTTAAAAATAAAACTCGATTAACTTGTAGTTTGAGTGTTCTAGCACTGGTAGTCGCATCCGTTATAGAATGAAAGGTAAATATTTAAAACATTTTCAAACTGCAAATCGCCATTTCTCGCGTCGAATTGCAACGAATTGATACGGACGTGTGAGTGGTGGCGGTGAAGTATTTCACTGTTAGAATTTTAGAATTCTATCAAATGAAATTTCAATAATGTCAATAGAACGACATCTATTTTACCAACACGGTCTATGTATAGAGATCGGTGCAAAGAGTAATGGAAATGATGGGATTTACTAGGAATAGTAACCGGTTCAATTACGAAGAATTAAAAGTGGGACGAATTGAACCGTGAAATTCGCCATCGGTTTTTGTATAATTAGGACACGTATTTAATAGGACGCACCGAAAGTGAAGTGAGATTGGTGCGAACGAAATGGGGAAAAAAGGGAGACCGACGAAAAAAAAAAAATGTTTTTCCCTTCTATCAAGGGTAACCATCGATGGCATCAGACGCGACTGAAATTTGTCTAAAAAGTATGACACATATAAGAGGAACGCGAGTCCCAATATAAATTGGCGCGCCAAATGGGCAGGGCCGCGTGAAATGAAAGTTAGTATAAGAATGCAATGCGCGACAACTAATCCTCTATTTCTTTCTCTAATTTTGTGTGGCTCTGCCAAAGCCCCTTTCAAAGTCAGGCTTTGCATATAAAAATATCCCGTCGTTTCAATTTCGTTTTCTACACCCATACCGACTCTTTCATATATATATAAGATTTGTTTTGAGTTCGTTCTCTCGCCATTCTCTTCTTCGTCCAATTTCATTTTCTTCTGCTTCCTTTTTATCGATATAAAAATTCCTCATTTCGTGCACAGAGAGACGAGACTCTCTTCGTGTGGAATACTCATACACATTTTTGACTTCGTATATGTTGTATGCAATTTTTTGATTATTGCAGTCGAAAATGCCAAAATTTACATATTCATGAGAAACAGTCTGGCAAATTTTCTCACATGAAGCGCACATAATCATTACTTGCATCCACTTGACTAACTCATAATACGCCAAGAGTAAGTCGGTTAGGATTTAATTAATCATCGGAACGTTACAGCTTTTTCTTTTCTTTCTTGGCGTTCCACAACAATAAATGATCATTTGTGATCATTATGTGCGAATAGAATTATAGGGGTGTGTATTTACGGATTAATTTTAAAATCACAGCCATAAACTGAAGGATTTAATCCAGGCGCTGAAGCTCTTTAAAATTCTATTCGCGTATGCAAATGAGACCGATTAAAGTTATGGCATTCGTTTCGTTTCGTTCGGATCAAATACATTCTCTGAGACTGAGACCAAATAAATTTCCGTAAACGTGATATGATTTCCAGTACTTATTCCTTCGTTCGGTGTATTTACTACTGGTTGAATGGCTACGACTGAAAAAGGAAAGAAATGGCATTCGGTTTACGTTCTATAGGAAATAGAATTATCCGAACACGTTAGATTATATCCAAAAATTAATTCACTTTTAGCAGAAATCAATTTTTTCCTTTTTTAAGAAGCTCGAGCTTTTAAGTGTTAATAAGACCATTAAAAAGAATAGATTTTTCTAAAAGTCTTATCGTAACTACTTCGACCAATTTCTATAACGAATTATGTAAAGCGGCAGCCCTTTTAATTTTGTCAAAATCAATATTGAAGTAACAATTTATATTACGATTATAAAGATGGTTAGTGGTTTGGAGTGTCTCTGTGTGTGTTCGATGATGGTGTCTACCATTAAATTTAATGGCACCAATTCAATTAAAAAGTGGTAGTTGAAAAAATTTCATTATACCGTCTGGCAGACGATGATCTAATAATATAAAGACAATATGGTTAATGAATTTTTGAAGGGAAAAAAGTGCGAGGGAATGGGAAAGAATCGTCACCTATTGTCTCATCTTGAGTACCCGAAGTTTACCCATTATAAACACTTTAATGTCTCGCTTATGATTGTAAATAATGTAATAGAATTTAAGTGTTAATTTACAATATCTTTCTTGTTGAGTTCTAATTAATTAGTTTTCTCCTTTAGGTGCTTTCAACCAATATTTGGGTTGGTAGCGGCGCTGCCAACGTTTCGTTCCACGACTGAACATTTCGGTTAAACTTTATGCATGTACCGTTAGTTTTTTTCTCTTCGCCAAATTTTGTCTTTGCATAATTAGCAACATGTTTTCTTAATTTTAACTTGAAAATATTCGAACTTTCTGCTGGTTGTTAACCGAGAAAATTTACAGTCTACGCCCATTATTTGTTGATTCACTCATTTCTTTTTCAAAGTACTTTTTTAGTTGTATCTATTTGCCTTCGTTTCAAGTTTTATTATTTATTTTCGTCGGTGCTTTAAAAAAAATAACCTGAAGCTTCTTGAAATAAGAATCGAGTTCATATTCTAGTTATTGCTGTGGGGGTAGATTATATCCATTTATTTCGATGTTGTTCGATGTTTGAACTCTATAATATTTTGTTTACACTAACCAACCTATAATTGCCTTATAATTAATTAATAACTGCAACGTGACTTGAAAACACGTATTTTAAAGCCTTTTTTTTTTTGCTTTTTACAAAAAAAAGTTTAATGCTTAAAAGAACTATCCATATGAAATGTAACAACTACAATATAGATTCAGATATAGTTTTTAAAAAACACTTTCTAAGTTCGTTTAATATAATTTGCTACATGAGAAAACGAGTGGAGCATGTATATTATTCAGCATCATATTTCAAAATACGAAGACAATAGCAAATAATAATGGTAATAATTATTATTAAGTATATATAAATAAAGGTTATTTTGTTCATACGAATGTATTATTATTATTATTTTGGACGTAATGAGAGAGGGGAAAGTTACAAGTGATACTGCCACAACTAATAACGAATCCTTTGTTATGTTTAATATCCTGTTTTAAGGTTAATTCTCTGTTTTAACATCATCAGAGATATATTATTTTAGCACAAAGAAAACTTTCACGTTAAAATGGAGAACTTTACAAGCTTTTTAAGATTAAGAAGTCGGAAAAGGATCGATTCAATCCTGATTCTTCATATGAATGATAATAGATTTATTGGGGGGAAAAGATATATAAATTGTACGACTACATCAATACATACATTCTAAATTATATTTCGCTAAAAGTTCGCAATTCAGTCGGAACACTCCCGTTTCAAATGTTTCCTGAAAGAAAGCTCATAGGAATGGCAAGTAATTAGTATAACAAAGGTATAAAATTAATTAGTTTAAATGCAAAATAAACGAGACGGTTGAGCAAAAAAGAAAACGTCGCGAGATAAATTTTAGCCAAGGGAAAAAGTGCATGAAAAATAAAATGCAAACGACGTAATTTATGGAATGACTATTTCAACGGTAAAACTGTAATTTCGGTATACATTTAAATGTTGTTATGTAAACATTTAGCTTTTAGAATTGCAAACGGAAGTGTGTTTACATATAGGAAAGTTTAATTTTAAACAGAATTTGACGCAATTTATTTCTTGAAAAGAGCTATCCAATAAATATTGATTGATGTTTTATAAACAGTTTGGGGGATTGCTTCTTGTTATATCCGCGGGATGTAGGGTAGACGATTGAAAAGGAAAAACGCTTTAAACCCGAAGATTTTTTTCTTTTCGATGTACGCGTGTGTGTGTGCGTAAAATAAATGATACATTTTAAACTGGTAGAAGAAGCGAGAAGATGGCGAAGAAGCAGAATCAATAAAATGAGATATAATTGGAATGTTTAGGACGTTGCGTGATCATGTTATCAGGTTGGTGCATAATTTACAGCCGTTTTGTTAAATTCAAAAAATTAATCTGGACATTGTCATTATTTTCCCGTTTATTTTTTATTGCTTCTTGGAACAAATTTGGTAGTTTGAAGTCAATATGTTATTGAAATAAATTAAAAAGTTCCGAGTCGTTGTTGAAGAAACTTCCTGGTTTGAAAAATTATCGGACAGCGCATGTTCAGAAAAACTCGTCGAAAATGAAGAACATCCCGATGACTTGAACCCTTGAATTCAAATCAACGAAGTTGTTGAAAACAGTGTTCGCCCGTTATTGCTTAAATCCTTTTAAACATTTCGTATTGAATAACGCTAAACTGGTGTCACCATCGGCATAACAAAGTCTTCCTTGAATGAAGACCTTATGACCTTATTCGGACTTAGTCATTCTCAAGAGGAACAGAGCGATTGCATGTGAATAAGAAAGCGTGCATCAAACTTTGTAAACTTAAATTTAAGAGAACCAAGACATTGTTCGGGAGGTCTTTCCATTTCTGGCGGGATTTTTGGATCCTGCGCTTTCCGATAATCACCTACACCGATCTTTTTCCAGACCATCGTCCTGGAATTCCCTTCAATAACGAGCCGGAACTTTTTCATTTGCTTCAATAACATATTGACTTTAACGTATTGATTTTTTTCAAAGAAGCAATCAAAAGGTTACGGAAGCATAATGACAACCTCCAAATGTACTATTGACTAATCGTAAACTCTTAATTCTTAATTTTTTTAATTTAACAAAACGGCTGGAAATTATGCACCAACCTGATATAATAGGAATGTTTTCCATGAAAAGCTGCTGCTTTTACGTTATTTTTTGTTGTTGTAGCTACGTTCTTTTGCCATGCTCTCTCTCTGTTTCCTACAGAAATCTCCTATGCACGATAATTCGTATATGAGAGGCGGATACACGTTACGGACCGACAACTTGGGCAATGTACCAAAAATTGTAACTTATAGCTAAATTTCAGGCTCCCCACATCTTAATGTAACAATTCGTCACGTCAACTGTACTTGTTTCATTATTATACCTCTAGTGTATCATGTACGATTCGTTAAACTGTACAAAGTAATATATAGTCGAAATAAAAATTTATCATGTGAAAATTAATTTATTATGTAAGGGAAAATAAGGGATTTTGCTTTCCTTTTGCACACCCACGCGCACTCACCCACACACGTAGAAAGAAAGCGAGAATGAAAAATATAAAATTACTAGCACTACGTGTACTTGTATGTATGCAAGGGTTGTACAATTTATTTATGTTATATTGATCCTTTCTTTGTATTTGTGTGTGCGCCCGTACGACATTCAACATCAACCTCGTTTATTTGTTCAATCCTTTTGCTCTCTCTCTCTCTCTCTCTCTCTCTCTCTCTCTCGCTTTCCTCCCGTTTCTTTCGCATTCATATTTTTGCCTTCCTGGTTTAGTTCATTACGAGATATAAATGCTAATTGTAATGTGATCTGGAACGTTCGTAAATGAGAATAAAATGTAAATAAAATATTAATATCGTTATTCGGATTCCTCGCCCGGATCGCGTTCATTTTGCAAACGCTCTTTTCATATTTAAACCAACGAGAGCAAGGTTTAAATTTTTTATTACCCGTAGAAGAAATGGCTATTATCGCACTGACAGGTAGTGATGGCATTTTAGACGTAGGAGACACTTGAACAAATTGTTGGGATTTATTTGCACGCTCGCGCGATGACGTTCATTCGGCGGCTAATTAAACATTAAATTTAGCAATAACGTCGATCCTGCCAGTCGATACCACGCGTAAATTAAGCGAACATCATTCGACATTAATTATCCATACTCGATGGAGATATCAGCAAAGATAACCTAACCGCAGGCTATGCATCAAGATTTCCAATGTTGCAGGCTTAATAATAGCGACAAAAAAGATTACAGGAAATTAACAAAATATTATTCCAAATGAAGATCAATAATGTTGTGGTGAATAAAATTTGAACAAGAGCAAGGACACAAGAAAAGACGCGATATTACTATACGATGCAAGGAAGATGATCAAATTTTAGAATAAATCTAAAATAAAACAGACATACGCCAAATGAAATACAAATTCCTTTTTCTTTCGTAAGAGAACGCGCATCGTGTGGAACGAAGAGGGGAAAACCACGGAGGAACGGAAAACATCTTTGCGTCTGATTGGGTTCCTTAACAAGGAATCGTGAAAGGAGATTTAAGCCGGGAAAGTATTCATTTGCCTCCTATATACCACCATTGGTTCGGTACATTTTTCTCCATTCCTAACCCCGTTCGTAATGTCTCACACGGCGAAAGAGGGAGAGGAAAAACTTTTGAAAAAAAGATATATTTATTTACAGGGGGAAAAGAATACATTCCGTCACATACATGCACAATGTGAATCTATTTTAACCGGATTTCCAGGTTCTTTCTCTCGTTCCCTTCGTTCTTCTCCTTCTCCCGGGACATTCTTTTTATTTTTACTCTCTTTCCTGTTTCCCTTTTTCTTGCTTTTCCTGTATATTTTCATAACATTTTATCTGTTCTTCATCAACCCTTTTTATCGACATCCGATTGGATTTTATTATAATAGAGAATCGTAGGAGGATTCTCTTCATTCCTATACATTACGTTCTCTCTCTTTACCTCGTTTGCGCTGCTGCTTTTTTCCCTCCTGTTGTGTATGTGTGTCATCATAACGAGGATTATTTCTACGAGACGAATTGTGTTTATTATTTTATTATTATTCCTTTATCGATTAATAACGTATTTGCTATTGAACGGGGATAATGGCAAACGGTTATTTATCATAAATTGCGAGAACCGAGGTAATATATTTCACGTCATCGATGGATGAGAGATCGTAAGCGGCAGCAAAAAATAATATTTATGTCGAATGGATTCTCGATTAAACGCCCCATACTCGTGGATTATATTGAGTACTCTGCGAAATAAAAAGCGGATCGGAATTATGATGATTTTTCTTTTATCGCAGCAACGAGCGAGCGAAACAGCTGGAAATTGTATTAGGAAATTACAATCGGTCTCCTAAACTTGGTGCATTACAACGAGCAAATACTGCATGATAAGATTTAATTAAGTCACGATTTATATTGACGCGATGGCCAATTTGATTATTTCTCGCCCTTCTGGTTCGTCTTAATTAAATGAAAACTATTTACGCAAAAGAAAAGTATCGCACATAGTCGTTCGTTTCAAGTTAATTCTCTCGAAGCCAACCGTCACTGCTATTGTAATGCAAAATATAAATGCATGCATTGCTAAAAGAGCACTAACACATACATGTACTTGCTTTATTACAAACTGCAACTGTTCATATTTCATGCAGTTAGTCTTTTGGCCTTAACTTAATATTCAGTTCGCGATCTATTTTAGACCGACAGAATATTTCGTAGTCCTCCTTCCATCTCTCTCCCTCGCTCTTTTCGCCATCTCTTCTACGCTGTTTCCCACTTTATTATATTTATTATATACAATAACGTATTCGGTAGTTTTGTTCGGAATTTCGGTTGGCAGTTTTACTTATAGAGGGAAAAAATGGGCAAACACATAAAGAACATTAACTCGTAAAAATGTACCGAATCGTTTAAAAAAGAGAAATTGCTCGCCAAACGTGTAGAGATTTTATTGTCAGCGTTCGATAAATATAAACTAATGGCATTCTAACGATAACGATTATTACTGTCGTGATATATGTCAGCATTTTGCTCTCATTTCGTCCGAATTTTCACGTCTATCGCTTCCCAGCGTTTGGACTATTTAATTGGGACTATAAACTCGCGCATTTAAATCAGAGGACATTGTAGGAGGAAGTAGCAGATGCATGAATGGCGAAGAAGAATTCCTTATTCAAAACAATTGTTGCAAACTTGTAGGTGGCACATCTAATGGTATTTATTTTTCTTATAACATTTAACTACCTCGTAAAAAAAACGAGAAGGAAGTGAAAAAACGGAAAAAGCGAAGACGACGACGAACTGAAATTTTGTAGTATAATAAAATTATCCTTTATAGTATGCGAAACGTGTCAACTTGATTATTATTATAGTACCTGCGTGTGTAAATTGACATCTGCATGCTGGTATATACGAAGGAGGAAACTTTCAACTGATAACGCTTTACTCACTTTACATCTCTCCGTGTATACCTTATTATTTTTTTTTTCTTGAAAAACGAAAACGTTTTCTTATAGATATAAACGTGAAACGGAAACGTGTTCATTTAAAAAGCACTTTTTTGTTGCTGTTGTTGAGAAATTCGCTCTAAAGTAAAAGATTTACATGTAATAATGATAATAATGGGAGGTAATGAAAATTACATTATATTCCCATCATCATCATTTACCGTTCTTCCTTCTCGCCATTTTATGCAAAGCACAAATACCTTGCAAAAAAATATATAGAGAACAACTTGTGGATACATGCCTCACTTATTAGCATTACCTTCTACAGCTTAATCAAGTTTTTTATCGGTAATAAGATACGAGGAAATATATTGGAATTGAAATTCTGCAACGGACCCAACTTACTTTTATTATATGGATAATCAATTTCCATTTATTTTCACTTTCGTTCAACTTGAAAGCTTTAACGTATAAAAATACATATTTATATGAAGGAAGCCGATATAAATATTTGTAATTGGAGGAAAAGTGGAGAAAAGCAAACGAAAGAAGAAGTTATATATATTATACGGCATAAAGACTGGATCGATGTTTCGGATATCCATGTTTAAGTACGAGTTTTAAAATAAATTGCTCGTTTCGATGAATTAATGGCCGATATTACTTTCATGAAAGCCTTTTCCTAATTTTAATAATTAAAGAACGTGCGATCAAATGACACATGCAAATTTCCGTGAGAATAGTTTTTAAGGGTTGCTTTTGCCATTTATAATCAGCTGATTATAAAGTAACGAAGTAATAGTATCCTTTCGACTATTAATTAACAACTGTATGCCAAACAGAAAAACGAACAAACGAATTTATAAAATAAAATTTAATGAATGTTTTCCCGCTATGTTTCGATTCAATATGCACCTTTAAAAGAATAAAGAGACCTCGTTACGTACGAGCGTTTCTAATCGAAAAGCCGGCACGAAAACGAGCGACTCGTTTTAAATACGTAACGTTGTACTTTGGCATTGCATTAATCGATTATAAAAGTGAATTTATTGCTGCCGAACGCTTGTTTTACGTTAATATTTAATGCAATGCATGGAGGATTAGTTCTGCGTAAGCCACTAAACGTTCGTAACGAGCAATCTATAATAAAGCCATACGAATGCATCGCCGACAATTTCGCGAAAAAGGAAAATAACTTTTCGTCAACGATAGATTTCAATTTTAGGGAAATTGGAGAAAAGCGCGATGCGTTCGCTGATATAATTTATCGACGGCCGATGAAATGGGCAAATGATAAAACTGTGATGATGGTGGATGGATAGTGCGGTTGGCACATGGTTTCAGACGCTGTGCTGCCGAGATTTATGCGGTCGTCGGTTTACTGGTTTTCCGTCGTTCCTTGGCTGCTCGTGTTTTATTGTCGACGTATTAAACAGCCAATACAATCACTCGACGCCTTTAGTTTTAGATCAACGACGATGGTATACAGTGTGGGTGGATTTAAGAGAAGACGCTTGGATGGTGTCGGTTATTTTGTACGTTGCTCCTCGACGTCGGAGCCTGTATTGTGCCAACAAGACGTACGATAGTAATTTAACAATTGTTATAGGACTCGCTCTCTTGCTGCTGCCGCTGCCGCTACTAGTTGCCCAAAATTCCATCAGAATAATGGAGCAGTTTATACTCCATACAGTTTCACTCTTATATAGCAATTCGCTATTACGTACGTATACATATAGAGTACATATTTTACACGGTTCGACGTTAGCCATTACATGTAAAATGTTTATTTAAAAGTTCGGATAGTGGCACCCGTTAAAGCGAGTTTAAATGTCCATAATAAAACGCGAATTCGTTTTGGATTGCTTTCAGGGTCCAGATTTTATACGCGATCTTATAGAATGAGGGTACATGCCTTAAAAGAGGTAAAACAAACATTCGAGCCTCTATTGTGATAATGATAATACACATACGCAATAAAGTCTGCTGAATAACTTTGTGTTGTATTTAAATTACAATCGTAAAGACGTCTCTCTAACGACGATCTTATTGTTATACAGAACGACAATAACAAACTACAATTTCGCATTCATTATAATGCAATTTACGTTTGCTTTATTTTTCCAGTCAGTCGCGACCAATTTTTTTTGCTATCAATAATAAGTCGCGATACTTAACTGAGTAAAAGAAAGTTCTTTTGTAAACAGCTTATCGTTAGTACCAAGACGTTGTAGTAGAAGAAGTGGAATAAAGGAACTGTAGCGTAACCGAAAAAGAAAACTACTTTGTATACGATTCTACTTGAAATAATCGAAAAAATATACAATTATTGTACGCTATTTTAACAGTAGTACACCCTTAGTTACTTTTCAGCGCTTCTACAAGAAGCAGCAAAGTAGGGAAAAGAGACAACGAATTATAATCATATTCTTCGACAGTAACTTTCAAACTTGAAATTCTATTCAAGAAACAAACTGAAACGGGAGATAATAAAAAAACTATTAACGAGGATGATTTCCGGTACGGTTCCTTATTGCAAGGACTAGTTATTACATGCGAGGCCACCATAAATTAGTCCCGGATGAAATTAATCGCAAAAGAGCTCCTAAAGTGATTAAAAGGGCAACATAATTACGAGAGGATAGATGATAACATGGCCGATGTTCGCATAAAATAACGAAAGGACGATTATGAAATGATTTTTATTCCGTCCGCTGCCAAAACCGTAAATGATTAATTAATACGTTATACAGGCGCGAAATGATGTACGTTTAATCCAGCTGATTGAAAGCTGGATAAAATGCTGCGCACCTGGTTTAAGAGCGATAAACAGCAGTCATTGTTCCCAAGCGTTATAGCGTGGCAACAACAATAGCAAAGTGCGGATTGAAAATTTTCTTATTTAACATTTTCCCCCAAGGAATATAATGTATATGAATGCGATCGAGGGAACGGCAGAAGAAAGTGAATGTCGAAGATGAAGCGTCACGACCGTCAATGATTTGATTAAAATTCAAATTAATCGACTATTAAGGGAAGTATTTTTTTTTATAAGGGAACGGCGCAAAATTTAATTTCTGCCACAATGCAATCAGTCCTAATTGCGTTACGCAATAAAAAGGGAATAAGAAAAAGTCGTGCAATTTTCCCTTCGTAATACGCTTCCTCAATATTAATATTCATCGAATGATGGAATTCGTGGCAGAATAAAGTTAAGGAAGACAATTTTTTTGCTTGCATGTAAAAAGTTACGATTTTTAAAAGGCCAATGCCTTTTCCGAAAGCGAAAATCTAATCAAATCAATTTTATATCGAGAAATTCCTCTTTTTAAAACGGAAACGTAACCGAGTCAAATGTCCTCGATCTTTTCCATTCGTTATTAAATAAATTATGTTAAGTGTTTCCTTTCCAGCACTTTTTCTTCTTCCTTTTTTTCGTTCCAAATTATTAAAATTGTACTTTTAGTTAAATGTAATTGACCTCTAACGTAAATTTAATTGCTCGAAATAATGGTATTGAGTGGATGGAACGTGAAAACAAAAAAAAAGGCAGGAAACTACTATAAAATGAAAATTTACAATTTTAATTATCCACTGTGAGAGAGAGGAACGAACGAAAACTTGTTAGAGTGCTGGATGTTAACTTTATGTCGGATAAAATTTAATAAGAAAAAAAGGAGGAATTGAAAAAGAACTGGATGATAATTTAGGTCATCGCCCATTCATTCATTCGTTCGACTTACTTCATACTTTTGCACAGGGACATAATGAAATTGACCTAATTCGTGAGATTAATTTACTTAAAATTTCGTGGATGGCGAAAAGCAAACGCCTCTTCACTTTTCTTTTTTAATCTACGGTTTTATCGATGGATTATTAGATGATGAAAAGACAATATTTAAGAGAGTTTCGCCGTACGTTTTATTATCCTGGACTTTTTTCAAGTCACTTCTTTATTTGCTTTCATTCGCTTCTTTCCCCCATTTACTCTTTTTTTCCTTCTGCCGAACATTCTTACATTAGATTACAATATGGACGAATAAATTTTTCCTTTTCAGGGCCACTGTACAATTTAAGATGTTATCTATACGATGTTCTTCAAAACGTCTAATGGACTGCTTTTAATGTAAGGAAGAGGAGAATGGATAAAACGCGAAATTTGCAATTTAAACGGCGTCATTTTAGTAAATATATGGCCGCATTTGATATGGTAATTTATATCAAGATTTTTGGTTAGGATGTTCTTATGGGGGCATCATATGCGAGTCGTAAACCTGCTATAGGGTGGAGGTTGGCGGTTGGTTATAACAAATGTAGACAGGTTAACGATCCTCAACGGGGGCATCGCAATAAGAAAAACATTTAATTTGATAGGCGGCACTGTTGACATATTCTTGGAGAACAAGTTTAGGCCGGATCCCTCTACAGTAATTACCAAAGTTCGCTCGGGTAGGTGGAGCCGTGTGTGTCAAAGCGTTCCGCAACTGGAAAACGTCGAATTTTCTCATTCCCTCTTTCGCACACACACCAAAGTACGTTCGTGGACCGACAGAGAGCTGGCAGGCTGCCACGCTTACAGTGCCGTTAATTAAAAATAAATTAAAGTTTGGATTATCGATAGGACCGAATACTGGTCTCGCAACAGTGAAAAAAAAAGAGAACGGTTTGAGAGCTGGGTGATGGAGATAGAGAACGAACTATGCGGAAACTGCCCCTGACGCCTTATTGCCAATTGCCACGTCGAAAGCGATTTGGAATTAAAGTAAAATGTATACTCACACTCGCTTACGCGAGTGATTCTTTTTTTTGCCGAACTCTGTTTCTGTCTTCCAACTACGGCAATTCACGTTCGAGTACTACAACTACTACTAACAGCAGCATTTCAGTAGTATTGCAGTTTTGAAAAGTCACGTATTTACTAAAAAGTCCGGATTTCGTAAAATATTTAATAATAGGAGAATAAGATCAAAATAGAAAGCGGAATCAAACAATTTCGAACATAAAATTTAATAATAAAATAGAGCAGAATAGGAGATCTTGTAGTATTTTACGGCAGTAATAATAATATTCATAGCGAGAAAATCGTGATCATTTTACAACAGACTCAACGACAAGAAGAGTCGTTTAATTTACGCCACGTTATCTTTACTTTTGGTGGCAATCCTAAACTGTGAAATACACGTGGAATTATCGAGATTTATAAGATCTAGGGAATAGCTGCGTCTCTTGTACCTTATCTAGCTTTGTAACTATTACTATTATATTGTCAGTTATAAACATCTATCTCCTATCTCTTCCATTCGTACACTTTCGAACAAAACCCATTGATTACAAAACGATACGAAATTTCGTCTCGATTGCTAGATAACCTGAAGAAATAAAATATTCATTGTTAGAATTTCCAATAAAGAGGGATATTATTTCTCTATCCCTCTTTGTTGCCAGATATATAATATTCATTTAATTTTACAATTTGTTAGAGAATTAGACCCTCGTCAAAGAAAGTGAAAAGGACGATTATGAGCGCGAGCGTATTATGGTATTTGCCTTTGTTTATAATTTATTCTTAAATTTATTTCCTTTTTCATACCACAGCGACGTTTCATTTATGTTTCCAATTTATATTAATAAAATCGCAAAAATAAATTATTTCTAGATTGCTTCGAATAGAATTCACTCTTATTGCGTATTTTAATGTATACGAGTAATGAATGAGACTAATTAATATACGAAATACTCCAAAGACTGCTAAAAGAAACCAGAATGAAGAAAAAGAAGGTGGACGAAAGAAAAATAACTCTAAAGAACAAAACTTTACGTTGAAGCTAATTTACATTAGAATGCGGCCGATAAAATTACTTTCCAGACGCATTATTCTTAATATTTTATATTCAGTACAAAAACTTATTATTTTTTTTTAAGTAAAACGCATTCTCTTCATGTTTCAGCGAAAGCGTGTAATAGAGAACCGTGTTGTATAAAGAATCCCTCATTATTAATCCGTGCATTTTTTATACCTACAAATTCTCGATATCAATCGATAATAATCATAGTGAAACGGACAAAATAAAAGTGACAACAATTTATAAACAATTTCAATTTGCGAAAATTCCAGAGAACAGGACGTCTCCCTCGTTTCAATTCCGTCCTATTACTCCTGATATTAGGTCCGCTCCGTCCTCCTTGTCGCATGTATAGAAAGAAGAACAGGTAATGTGCTGTTGGTGTTGCTGTTGTTGTTCTTGCACGAAACGCTTTGTGTATATGTGGCTGTATGTAGAAGTGAGATAAGGGCAGTTTTGGCACGATCTACTCGCTTCATTGCTCTAATACGTATCTGGGGACGACTTGCTCCAGTTATCGGTCTCCTAAGGGATTAAGGTGTAAAACTATATCACCATTACCGTCCTCCCGCCATGGGACAAATCTACTGTCACATCCGGTTAGTTAGAACGAGTGAAAGGTACGTATATATATTTAGT
Source organism: Hololepta plana (assembly GCA_963695495.1). Lineage (NCBI taxonomy): Eukaryota > Metazoa > Arthropoda > Insecta > Coleoptera > Histeridae > Hololepta > Hololepta plana. The sequence goes on along the minus strand of OY968831.1, from coordinate 12,723,258 downwards.
AGAATGGAAACGGCACGACGATTATCATTTACTCGTTCACAGTTTGTTTATACAAGACAACGGTTCCGTTTAATCGCTTCGTCTCCGAGCCCATTTTACTACTATTCCCGTCTCTTCCGGTCGCAATTCTAATCTAATTTTTTTTAAGAAACGCTTTTGACAAACGTAGAATGAAAATGAAGCAGATCGTTCGTGTTTTTTCCTTCCTCTGTTCGTTCACTATTACTTTCAAACGATTCTCATTCAACGAATTAATTTATTTTAATGAATGAAAATGATAGAGAGAGAGAGAGAGAGAGAGATAAACTAAAAAGCAAAAAATTCATTATCTTTAATAAACGCTTTACTATAATTAATTCATGAGAATATTTCTTCGTCGTCTGTTTTAAGTTGTCTTTTAAGGAAGAAATATATCAGAGTTTGTAGAGATAGTTAATTCGTTGCTTATCATAAATAATTCAAATTAAATGATCCTCATTAACATTTTGGTCTTTAAATTAATTTATAATAATTAGCTGCAAACAAAAATTGAAAAAGACACGCGAAAAGAATAATAGCAGACAAGAGAGAGCATATTATTTTATTAGCGAATCTGAAATATTCCTTACTCTAAATATTGAATATCGTGCAACACACAATAGCTTTACAATAATATTTTCGTCTGCTTTCTCTGCTCGAGGCCCTTTCCGGCTATTCAACTTATAGACTACTGTCACATGCCTCGAGCGGTGAAAATTCTTAAATTTTACAAAGCTTTATTCAACCGACACAATGCAATCTGCTTCGCCTCTACGTTAATTACGCGGATGCATCTTATAACGATTTCTTTTCTTCTTATTATTATGTTACGATCGAATTGTCGCACGACCTCTGTATTGCCACACATCGCGTTGAGCGTGTGAAGAAATGTCGCGGACATTGGCAATACAAGACGGTCGATTGCTTAAGTGGTCTTGCATTAATTTCGGTGGACCGATTGACCCTGTCACATGCCCTTTTCCGTCTGAGTGAGCGTGTGATTGTAAACAATCCAAGAATGTGCGGATGCTGAGTTTGCCACGTGCACCACGGATCGTGGGACCGATTATAAAGGTCAATTAAAAAGGCATAGCATCCGGACTTCTTGGTAGGGATGAGAATGGAGTTTGAAGCTTGGCGTGATTTCTGCACTCATTAGTTTTCGAACTTCCGTGTAGTGAAGTTGAGTTCCCGAGTGCAGAAGTTAGTGCCCTGTGCTTGTGCCTGTGCCTTGTGCTTTTGAGAGAGAGAGAGAGAGAAGAATAAAATGTAAGTCTGTTTTGCCATTTCTGCACGTTCCTTATGGTTTACTAACAACCATGTTGCAAAATCGGGTTGTCGATGAGGGAGGGTGCAAGATGCACCTCATAACCCTCATGCCAGGCGAATGTTGGTTAACATTATTGATGCCTGGGCCAGTTTGGGGGAAACTCCACCTGGCGCACCCCGCGCTAACGTTGTTGACGGGGGAGGGTGTCTTTTGGCACCTCCTAACTCCCGTACCAGGAGAATATTCACCTGGACCAGTTTTGGGGGCAACTCCATCTGGTGCAACGGAGGAGGCGTCGTTGGGGGGTGGTGGCGTCCACGTAACCCGCATACGGCAGATGCGTCTGTTTCGGTCGGATCACCTTGGATAGGCGATGCCGACCGTCGCGACTCCTTACTAACGCTGATGTGTTAGTTATTAGGCTTTTTGCACGACTTACTGAACCTTGTGGGTTCATGTGGTTTTCTTTTTATTTCAGAGAACTTGAATCGGCCACAATTAATTACTTTGTAACAAATAAATAAATGAAATAAAGATATTTGGCCCTTAAGGTAAGATAATAATCTTTTATTCGTTCCCAATAACCCATGCAGAAGCCAGGTTAGTAACCCGGTACGAGAAAAAAAAAAAAGTAAGTCATCTTTCTCGAATTGTTATTTCTAACTCATTTCGGCATCCGTGACAATCTCAGAAGTGGGATTAGTTCACTGACCTTGCTCTGCATATGGTTGGAACGAAAAAAAAAAATATAATTTACGATTCAAGCTTCTGGAATAAAAGAATGAAATGCAATGCTTGCCTTTTCGTCGTCAATCTGGGTCACCGAAATTTGACCTGTTGTTTATACTTTTTTCTGTGTTTGATTTATGTGGGAGAATTAAAAGGAATAACTCGGTGAAGGCCGAGTCGAAGATTATGTGTATCTTCATGTTTGTGTATTTCCTTGATCTCCGTCAACACAAAGAGAAAAAGTATACAATTGTTTGTTTGGACTGCAAAATTTCCGATTTTGCTATTGTAAAAATACAGATAAATGTGTCGGGCCATCCTCCTTTGTTTTGTTTCAATAGACGCCGCAACATAAAATCATTCTTTTGGTCCGAAGTGAAGATCAAAATATTTATGTTTGCGCATTATTTTTGTGTGAAATAAAGAACCACATGTGTGTTTTCTTTTTCCCTTCCTTTAAGAACAAAGAGCGAAGATTTATAATGGTTGGACGTAGAAGTAAGAGGAATAATGCAGGTGAGGAACAGGCTGCTTCGAGCGAAGATGTCACACCGGCAAAACGTCCGAATACAACCAAGATCGATAAGTTATCTGACGTAGTTTTGCAGCTCGCACATTCCGTGCAAGCGATGCAAAATAGTGCCGTAGTATCCAGTCCGGCAAGAACAAGTATGCCGCCGTCGCTGCCAGTGCCGCCGTTTGATCCGTCCAGCGAGTTTTCGTCGATAAATAAATATATTAAACAAATCGAACAGTTGGGCGAAGTAAACGCTTGGACGGAGGCCACATATATTTATACGGCAACGGCAAATTTGAAAGGGCTCGCTCGTACGTGGTACGATTCCCAAAACTCCCTGAATTTGACTTGGGATGAATGGAAGGCGAGATTAAGAAGGGCTTTTCCGGAAAGCATCGATTATCAGGGGATCTTAAGGAAAATCCTGAACCGCGTAAAGAAAGCGGAAGAGTCGAATTTAAATTACTACTATGAAAAGATGGCCTTGATGGAGTTGATGGATTTCAACGATGAAATCCGAATGAATTTACTAATTGGAGGACTTCAAGAGGAAGCTGTACAAGCGGTCGCTGGTGCCGGAAACTTCAAGTCGCCGGAAGAGTTGCTGCAATTTTTGAGGTCGCTTCCTTCGACTTCGAAATCGTACACGAACGCCTCCAAAGTATTTACAAAGCGACCATTTAAGCCGCCAGTTTTGCAACAACAACATAATAAAGGGATTTCGAAATTTAATAATCGCTCTAGACCGCAAAAATTTGTCGTCACTTGCTTCCGATGTGGCAAGGAGGGCCACAAAGCACCCGATTGCTCAATGAAGAGGGAAGAAAAGGAAATCAGGACGACTACCAACAACAAGGTAGGATTGAACAAAAAGTATTTTTTGCAAGTAAGCGTGAATGATGTCTGGGTGGATGGTTTCGTCGATTTCGGTTCTTCGGTCATGTTAATGAAAGAGAGTACGGCACGTTTGTTGAAATTATGTTTTACTAGCAATCATTGTACAACAATAAAGGGGTACGGAGGTGGTACCGTGAAACCACTGGGTGTAACACCTCCAACAAACATTGAAATTGGCGAATGTTCGGCAAGATTAACATTTTTGGTGGTAGAAGATCGCCTACAAGATACAGATGTCATAATAGGCAATCCATTCACGGAGTTACCGCACGTGATCGTACATAAGGACGACACGAAGTTAAATTTCATTCGGAAGAAAAAGACTAAATTTACGGCAAATGAAGATACGTTAATTCCATCGAATTACGTTGGTTTCGTGTCCTGTCGTACAGAAATAACGGGAGATATTTTTATTGATAAAAGTATACGTTGCAAGGAGGGCGAAGAAAGCCTTATACCCCGTTCAATAATGAGAATACAAAAGATGAACGAATGCAAAGTACCGGTCATCAATTTATCCGCCAACGAAATAATCATCAGGAAGGATGATGTTATTGCACGTGGAGAATCTTGTGAGGAAGCTGAAACTCTCGCGGACATTAAGAAGATCAATGATGATGACGTAGCGCCGCTGTTAGAAAGCGACGTAAAAATATGCGAAGAGCTAGGCAAAGAGGAACGACATCGCGTCTTAAAATTATTAAACGAATACCGTGATTGCTTCGCCACAAATTTGAACGAAGTTGGTTGTGCGGTAGGTCAAGAAATGACCCTGAAATTAAAAACGAATAAACCAATCTTTTATCGTCCGTACCGAATGGCTTACACCGAGAGGGAATTGGTAAAGGGAATGGTGAAAGAATTAAAGGAGGCGGATATTATTCAAGATTCGTCTTCAGAGTTTGCTTCGCCGATTGTTTTGATTAATAAACCCAACGGTGAGAAACGTCTATGCGTGGACTATCGACAATTAAATGCGATAACGCAGAAAGATCGTCATCCGTTACCTTTAATCGAAGATCAAATAGATCGGTTGAGAGGATTTCAATTTTACACGACTCTCGATTTATTTTCCGGCTATTACCAAGTAAAGATGGCAACCGACTCGAGGGATAAGACTTCTTTCGTAACACCGGACGGGCAGTACGAATTTAAGAGGATGCCATTTGGCCTCGCTAACGCACCCAGCGTTTTTCAACGAATAATAAATAAAATGTTAGCATCATTAAACCATTCAGCTATTCTCGCATATTTAGATGATATTTTAATCCCGTCCGTAACTTTCGATGATGGTATGAAGAATTTGCGAAACGTGTTAGAAACTCTCCGTAAGAATAATCTTACTTTAAATCCACGTAAATGCAATTTCTTCAAGAAAAGCATACAATATCTCGGATATGAGATAACGAAAGCTGGTATTCGACCTGGTGAGGCTAAAATTAAAGCGGTTGTTGATTTTCCTACACCAAAGACCGTCCACCAGGTGCGACAATTTCTCGGACTCACGGGATATTTCAGAAAATTTATCCCTAATAATGCAACGATCAGTAGACCACTAACTGAATTATTGCATAAGAATGTACAGTGGAAATGGTCTGATAGACAACAACGAGCATTCACGATTTTAAAGGACAAATTGCAAGATCGTCCGCTATTGGCCGTGTATAATGGCAACGCTGTGACAGAAATTCATACCGATGCATCCCAGACAGGGATTGCGGGAATATTAATGCAGGTGGACGACGATGGAGTACTGAAACCTGTACAATATTATAGTCGTCAATTGACCGCTGCCGAAAATAAATGGCATTCTTTTGAGCTAGAAACGTTAGCGGTCGTCGAAACATTAAAGAGATTTCGAGTGTATCTTATCGGCAAGAATTTTAAAGTGGTCACCGATTGTCAATCGCTAAAATTAGCGGCAGAAAAACGAGACTTGATACCAAAAATTGCTCGTTGGTGGCTACAACTGCAGGAATACGATTTTGCAATAGAACATCGTGCCGGTACAAAAATGAAGCACGTAGATGCTCTAAGCAGGAACACGGTTGGAGAAGCAACCGAATTGCCAGAAAATTACGTCTTCAGAATAACAACCGACGACTGGGTGATGGCAGCCCAAATGACCGATGCAAAGCTAGAAGCTATAAGAAATATTTTACAAAAACCACCATCAGACACCTACTCAAAGACAATTCACCAGGAGTATAAATTAAGCGATAATAAAATTTATAAATTGCTAAATGGAGAAATAAAATGGTTAGTTCCACGTGGAATGCGACGTGAAGTTGTAAGGTCCAATCATGACGAGATGGGACACTTCGGTTTGGAGAAAACGCTTGCTAAATTAAAGGAAGCGTATTGGTTTCCTAAGATGAGGGAATATGTGGACAAATATATTCGAACATGTGTACGATGTTTGGTACACCGGTCCAAAACCGGAAAGAAAGAGGGATTTTTTACATCCGGTTGAGAAGGTACCAGTTCCGTTTCACACGATTCACGTTGATCATCTGGGACCTTTTAATAAAAGCGTTGGTGGAAAGAGACATATTTTTGTCGTTATAGATGCCTTCACCAAATTTATTATCATACGCGCGGTGAAAGCAACATCGACCGCAGCTGTTCTCAAAATTCTTGATGAGATATTGGTGATATATGGAGTGCCGACACGATTAATATCTGATCGTGGAACGGCTTTCACCTCCAAATCGTTTGAGGATTATTGCCTCAATAAAGGCATCAAGCACATATTGAACGCTGTCGCCACGCCCCGTGCAAATGGGCAAGTTGAAAGATACAATGCAACGATATTGCATGCCCTGGCGAGCAGCGTAAATGAGGAAAAGTATTGGGAAAAGCACCTTCCTAACATTCAGTTCGCCCTGAACAATACGAAAAATGTTACCACAGGCGTTACCCCGAGTGAATTATTGATGGGTTTCAAACCCAGGGCACATGCGGATGCAGCATTAACGGCACAAGTGCAACCTGAACGACCAACCATAGCCGATCTCCAGAGTGAGAGACAAAAAGTTAAGGATCGCATTGAGGCCAAACAAATAAAACAAAAGGCATTGTTTGACAAGCGTAGAATGCGACCTCGAAAGTACCGTGAAGGAGATCTTGTTGTCGTGTTTAGACAAGCTGTTGGCGAAGGCAGCAAGAAATTGCTGGCCAAATTCAAAGGGCCATTTAAGGTCGTCAAAGTCCTGACGCAGGACAGATATGTGGTTGAAGATCTAGAAGGATCCAATCGGACAAGAAGGAAGCCCCATCAAGCGGTCGAGTCCGCGGAACATTTGAAGCGGTGGTTTCCGGGGGATGTCCTTAGTTCTTGGGAGGAAGAATGAACATTTTTAAATTTAAAGGTTAGTGTCGATATTGAACAAACGAGGTCGTTTGGTTTTGCAGGATGGCCGACTGTTACGATCGAATTGTCGCACGACCTCTGTATTGCCACACATCGCGTTGAGCGTGTGAAGAAATGTCGCGGACATTGGCAATACAAGACGGTCGATTGCTTAAGTGGTCTTGCATTAATTTCGGTGGACCGATTGACCCTGTCACATGCCCTTTTCCGTCTGAGTGAGCGTGTGATTGTAAACAATCCAAGAATGTGCGGATGCTGAGTTTGCCACGTGCACCACGGATCGTGGGACCGATTATAAAGGTCAATTAAAAAGGCATAGCATCCGGACTTCTTGGTAGGGATGAGAATGGAGTTTGAAGCTTGGCGTGATTTCTGCACTCATTAGTTTTCGAACTTCCGTGTAGTGAAGTTGAGTTCCCGAGTGCAGAAGTTAGTGCCCTGTGCTTGTGCCTGTGCCTTGTGCTTTTGAGAGAGAGAGAGAGAGAAGAATAAAATGTAAGTCTGTTTTGCCATTTCTGCACGTTCCTTATGGTTTACTAACAACCATGTTGCAAAATCGGGTTGTCGATGAGGGAGGGTGCAAGATGCACCTCATAACCCTCATGCCAGGCGAATGTTGGTTAACATTATTGATGCCTGGGCCAGTTTGGGGGAAACTCCACCTGGCGCACCCCGCGCTAACGTTGTTGACGGGGGAGGGTGTCTTTTGGCACCTCCTAACTCCCGTACCAGGAGAATATTCACCTGGACCAGTTTTGGGGGCAACTCCATCTGGTGCAACGGAGGAGGCGTCGTTGGGGGGTGGTGGCGTCCACGTAACCCGCATACGGCAGATGCGTCTGTTTCGGTCGGATCACCTTGGATAGGCGATGCCGACCGTCGCGACTCCTTACTAACGCTGATGTGTTAGTTATTAGGCTTTTTGCACGACTTACTGAACCTTGTGGGTTCATGTGGTTTTCTTTTTATTTCAGAGAACTTGAATCGGCCACAATTAATTACTTTGTAACAAATAAATAAATGAAATAAAGATATTTGGCCCTTAAGGTAAGATAATAATCTTTTATTCGTTCCCAATAACCCATGCAGAAGCCAGGTTAGTAACCCGGTACGAGAAAAAAAAAAAAGTAAGTCATCTTTCTCGAATTGTTATTTCTAACTCATTTCGGCATCCGTGACAATTAACTACGCTAACGTTAAGCCTAATTGGTCGTAAATAGAAGAAAAAGCACGGCATAACGCCAATTTCCTAATAAATAAATAAATATCGCAATTTCGAGAGCGGTGTGTAACATTTAGTTCCTCTTAAGTAATTAAATATTTAAACTAATTTGGGTGGATGCGCCGGGTGTACAGTTTTCTGTTGCTTACATCACTTCGATTTCTTTCTTATCGATTATACTAACTGTATCGATACGAAAAACGAAATCACTAAAAATAGGATTTATAAAATACCTATAATAAAGCGTTTATCAGAACTTGGTAAGGAAATCCGCAAAATTGAAGGAAAAAAATTTGAGGGAATGAGAGAAAGCAATAAAAATGAAAGAGAAGGAAAACCCCACTAAAAATGCTCCTGATTTGAAAACTCGTTAAAGAAAAAGTAGGAAGTAGCGCTAAGAAAGAAAAATTGGATAAAGAAAAGGGAAGCTATATATTTTTTTTATTTTCATGTTTCTTTCAGACATTCATAAATTTGAATAAGGACTCCACACATAATACACCGGCTGCGTTGTATAATTTTTTCCCATTTTTTTATTATATATATATACACACATCTATATGTGTATTTTCTTGGCTTGGTGCACGGCGCGCTTTATATTGATTATAAAATTCGTACGATAAAGTGTAGAGTGGAAAGAACAATGGAAACCCAGAAGATATTCCTCGACTTATACAAGTCGTGAAGTGTGAATGTGAAGGAAAACGCGAATTTGAAAGTTACGTTATTCCATTTTTTTTGTTCTCTCTCTCTCTCTCTCTCTCTCTCTTCATTTTCCTCCTCTCCATCTAAAAGTTACGGGTCGAACGAGTCTATATTACGAGCTTTGCGAGCCGTGAGAGGATATCGGGACACATAACACGGTAACAAAGGATCTCCACAAGTCACTTCTATTATAAGAAAGGCATATATCCTCAACAGGATGCATTTCATTCAATCCGACAGCTTTATTATATCCTTCTTCAAGCCAAAATATACGTCCTCCTCCTTCACCTTCTTGCTCTTTTTTCTGTACGGTTTCTCTCCTTATAAAAATTATTGCATATCGAATATCTGATTCTTAAACCGGGAATTACTTTGTGTCTCCCTGTCCCATTCTTTCCCTGTATGATAACCATGATAATGTATACAAAAGAATCCTTTACATATACACGAGGACGATACCAAATATTGTTTGGAATGAATATTTCATACAAAGAAACGTTTATGTGGGTCGAAAAATAAAAAGATTTCCTTTCGTAGGCAATACAACGTTTAAGCATCAAATTATTTTGAATGATGTATAATACGATTTGCTTTTTTATTTATTTATCAACTACGTAGACCTTCAAGTTAGTTTGGAAATGAAATAGCAACCCACAATCAAAAGGTTCATTTGGCACGAACACCTTGTCAATTATTCCGAAATTTTACCTCTTTCCATCACTTCATGCCATTCTTCATGTACTTTTTTTTAGCAAAATTGATGCTCGCATTATTACCATTACCGACATCACCATTATTATTATTACCATTTTCCTGTCATCAATCATCATCATCACAGTCATCACGATTCGTCCTATTACATTTCCACTACAATTCACTGCTTCCTTTTACTCTCGTCTTCAACGCGAATATGCGGTACATTACATAACGCCTTAGTGAATTTCATCGTACCATTTTCACTCTTTACCTTAAATGTAAATAAGTATAGACTCCGGAAGAAAAATGGTACCAGTAATAGCAAGAGGGGTGTATATATTCACATTCAGCGTACGCAAAGACTAGTTTATTTTTGCTGTTTGCTTAGTTTCTCCTTTCAACTGAAAATGTTTTATTTTTGGAAGGATATGAACATCATTTTAGTGCAATTTTTGAAACGAAAAAACATAAAAAACTGCAGTTGAAACAAAATTATTTAAATTAAATCATAGAGAAAGTTTATTGCCTTGGAAAATCATCAATTCTCTCTATAGTATGTATTGGCGCCATTATATATTTTATCACGCAAGAAATGATTTACATTATTGCAATTCGATTCAGTGCTGCATGCAAATGTAAGAACCGCAGGATTAAATAAATCCTATTCGTTTATTATTTGCAATATCGTTCGTTTGCAGAATGCGAACAATATTCATCTGCATTGATTAAAAGCGACACGAATAATTAATTTTAATATAATCGTTCATTTCTTTTTAATTCGTTATTTGTAAATTTCAATTCAAACAATTATAAATTCCAGTTTCCGATAGTAAGTATTTGCACGTATTTGAAACTAATCGACATTCTAAAGGTAAAAAGAAGTAGAATGAAATTTAATTTGCATGCGAATAAACAGAAAATTGTAAACACTTTTTTATTTCAAAGACAACATTTTGCGATAATACACGCATTCCTTCGACGATTCAACGGTGCGAGAGAAGAAATAAGCAAAGAAAAATCCTCATAGCTTTTAATCGAAGAAAATTTCTCTCGATCGTTTTCATATATAAGTTTTTATCGAGTTCAATCATTGTAATTCCTTTTTCCAATCCATACTAGTTGAGGCTCCTTCAAAATCTAATTCCAGTCAACTTTTTTTGGTCTTTCGAGGTTTTTTCTGTCGCTCTCTCTCTCTCTCTCTCTCTCTCTCTCTCTCTCTCGCTCCCCATAAAATAATTTTATACGATCTCCCTTTTCTACTTTTGCCCTTACTTTTTTTGTTCTTGCTCGGCTCCTCTCTCATCCGTAAAGGGTGTACCATTTGACAGGTTTCGAAAAGGAACTGTAGTGTTAAGAGATTCATTCTCTTACGGCAAGTCGATTCGTATTTACACTTTTGCGGGTAAAGGTTTCTATCTGTTACGAATTTCAAATGGACTCTGCAAAAACGTAGTGGCAAGAAGCGAAGGAGATGGATAGATGTAGATGGAAGGGAAAAGGTCCAAACTAATAAATATGCATTTATGCCTTTCGTCTGATAATTTTCATTTAGATCTACCAACGTTTCTCATAATTTTTTTTTTCCTTCTATTTCGCCATTTCTTGTTCGTTTCTTCTTCTACCAGCCCACTTATTTTTTTTGTTCGACAAAGTGAAAGAGATGGCGAAAAAGTGCGAGAGAGAAGAAAAAACTTTTTTCATCGACAATAAAATTGAATCTGGGCGATATTCCGTCGTCGTCGTCGTCGTTCTGACGACGCCTAAACTTTTATATCAGAGAGTGTAATTGAATGAAGAACTCAGGTGAGCGGAAAACTAGGATGAGCTAGAGTTTTATACTCGTAATGACGTTTCTGCCTTCATTACAGACTTTGATTATACCTTTATTGCCTCAATGTGCTTAGTTCTTCCACTCTTTACACGTATTCGTCGCCGTCGTCGGATGACACGAAAGAAGAACTCGTTGTAATATTTTTATGAAGACAGTGAGCGAGAGAGACGTTTTTCAATTTCATATTCCTATTTTACATAATTCCATTTTTTTTTTCTTATTCGTGTACATGCACTGTCTTTTTATTTCAATTCTTACGGGCAAGGAATACAGAAGAAGCACCTTTTTGCCGTTCAAATTTAGTTTCCTTCTCTTGCCCTTGTTTCTGCTTCATCATGATCATCATTTTCATAACTAATTGTAAGTAGAGGATATAAAATATATGTAAGTATCGATATATCAAACTGTGTATCAATTACATAAAGTGACTACTGCCAAGGGTGGAACGTTCCATTTTCAATAAAAGCTTTTACTACCACCGCACACACAGAGAGAGAGAGACACACACGATCTCATACACGTACCCACTCACTTTGCTAATGCAATTAACAGATCTGATAGATTCTCTCTCCTTTGTACGCCCCTATCTTGCAATATAATTCAATGAAGCGAGTAATTTCAAACATGAGATGAGAAAGCAAGATACATTGTCGTCCTGTTCTTCGTCTTCTTGTACTTACTTGCGTAACGGCATACCCGTTTATAAGGATTTCCATAATTATACACATTTCAAATATAATTAATATCACGTTAGCTGTCTACGGTGGGGCAAAAATTTCATCAATGGCAAATGATTAGTAGCAGCCCTTAATAAAGCTTATCTATTATTAATAAGCGACATCGTACGAGAAGGCTTACATGTTAAATGATTAAATTTATTCAATTGCGTGATATAACAACAATCATTTATTTTTACTGTTTAGTTATAGAAATGAATGCGACTTTTTGTCGTTGTCTACAACCATTAAAATATGGCATCATTTCGGTCGTATAAAATCTCCATGTCATATATTTTTATAACTGGGACAGATGCACATCTTGGTAGCATCGAAGACATAAGATTGCCCAAACTGCTTACGGTGACATTGCATTTAAAACTGTTAAAATAAAATTATTTTTAGGAATCTTTTGCAGAACGTGCCATTGGAAGTTGGCTAATCCTAAAGGTTTGCCAGAAGCTTCGTCCACCATTATTTAGAGACTTTTAAGAAACGTTGCTAAAATTAGCGATGTCCACAGAAGGCCTGCCTAACGCTTGCAGGCCATCAACATCTTCATATTGTGATTGATTAATGAGTCTATTGGTCTGAATAAATCTGCGACCAAACAGGCTACAAGGAATTCGAAATTATGCAAAATTTGTCTGAGAACGGTCACAACACAATTGGGGACATTTGAATAATGTGGTTTGCAATAAGTATTTGGTGGACGAAGTGATCTACATTTTATTCAAAATGAATATAGTAGTTTGTTGCCGCCAAAATTTTTTGGACGATTGTGTTCGTTCGATACGGTGAAGATTTTGCAGCGCTTCTAATTATATGTGGACCATTATTTACATTCAAATTTTATTGCAAAATAAGTATGCTGCTGAGTATCTAGCTAATAAGCTAGAATAATGTTTTCTTAGTAAAAGTTTCAATTGTTTTCAGCAGTGTAATTGATGCTGCCAAAGACGATCTTTTTTGCATCAATAAAGTAAATGTAATCAATCATTTCAGCAATCGCAATAGGGACGTAAAATTTTGTTAGCCCCTTCTAAACTTTTATTAATTCGTTGTAATTTTATACATTTTTATTGCCATCCTGGGCTTTTTCTACTAAACAGATCAGGTTCCTGTATGCAGAAGGACAAATTGGAAATTCCACAATTAGGCAATTAATTATCTCATTTTTACCCCTATAACTGTATTATAGGGACGAATCAAGAAAATCCTAGAGAACAATGAGAATTTGGTTTTTAAGTTGATTTTAAGAAATGCTTCAGAATTAAAACAGCAATTGACCGAAACACCCAAATATAACTGTCACCTTCGATAGATGCATTCGCGCTTATACATTTGTAATATTAGTGTTAATTCAAGCGTAAATAAAGTAAATTTAAGAAAATCTATAAGCATTTTTAATTACCGCAACAAACAAAAACAATAGTTTACTGACTGCTGCTACTGTTCGCCCTTTTAATATTCCATTTCTTTTACTACATTCCATCCTCTTCTGATGTTAACGAAGCGTATGCCCTCAGTCAATTAACTTATTACTTCTTCGCGAACGTCTACCGAATCTCTTAATATTAATAGCGTTTGATATGTAAATGCACGTTAACGCGGAATTGCAATCCCATGCAATCTTCAAACGGATTATTCATTATTTAGCCGTATTATATTATAATGATTTTATTATCCATATATTATGTAAAATTGTTTATAATTAAAATGAAATTTTAATTGAATCCATCGCTGGAAAACGCTTCACATATATTCTCGAATGCCTGATATTATTATTGCTATCATTATTATTATTATAAATGTAAACTAGTATATTCTCTTTATAGTCATTAGAATAATTCACGTTTAATCCTTTACAAAATGTCAAGTTCTGACAAGACAATGTACTGCAATGTGCGTTAGTGCGGAAATCACTCCGAAACATACTAGAACGATTATGCTTTACCCATGTATGTATCATCATCATCGCCGCCGTCGTCGTCGTCATCATCATCATCATCAACAACCATCCAAGCAATAGCGGCATACATGAATTATTTTCTATTATTACTATCGCATCCACGCATACAAACTTCCCATTTATTGACAACTTCATCGTACTTTTAACGGTTTTGTGTTTATTAATTTTTCCATCATCCTCATCATCATCCGTGCTTTTATGCTACTAAACGTACACAATTTCCGTAATTAGAGACAATGCTCGAAATGAAATGAAATCCAGAAGCGAGCGAGCAAAATGGTATCTGCATGTTTACCTCTCGCAATTTCATTTTTGCGACAATTTTTCATATGTAACATGAAACTTTAACAGGCACATTTTTAACTTTAATTTATGCTTCCTTGTGAAAAATTTTATTTCAATCGGCAGACATTTTTGTTTTGCACTAAGAATCAAAATGACAAGACCCTTTCATCAACAGATCATTCGAGGGGAGAAATTGAAATCCTTTAAACGTAGCCAAATAACGATTGTTTCTGCAGCGAAACGTTGCCCTAATTAAAATTGTGTTCAATCAACAAAATCAGCGACCGCCATAAATTAATTTTGCGGAAAAAAAAACGCTAAACAAACGCATATGTTTAACGTTGAATTGGAGCAAATAGGGACAAAGACAAAAAAGCTTTTGAATCGATTAATTTGATTATATTTGTTGTTGTATTTATAATGAATCCGACACAGGTAAACAACAATAACGCACATTTGGGAAGGTTGACTGATGTTAACAACAATATTTTGACTGATTAAAATATTGTAATTGTTAGGCATTAGCATAAACAATCGTACGCAATTTCGTGATGGAATTATAGATGAAGCTTCCTAATTGATTATCGATAATGCAAAAGTAAAATCTTAATTCGACTAATTGCGATTATAATTGTTAATCTCAAGGGGAACAGTTTTGTCTGCGAATTGTCTTTAAAAAGTTCATCAACCGCTGCATAGACACCGATTTAACGTGACAAGAATGAATCATACTTTCTAATGACACTTTATAATAAAAGAAATTGCTTTAACAACTAGTATTACTGCTAAAAGTTCCATAATAAGAACCACATCACAACAATCGTTCTAATACATTCAATTTAGTTCGCTTGCATACAAATCGACATGGAAAACTCGACAGAGATAAAACTTTGAACGCGACGTAATAAAATGTTATCACTAGAATTAAAACGAATGGTTTTTATAAATAATGAGAATATTAAATGAAATCGTTTGATATTATTATGCATTTAACGTTCGGTATTCTGATTAATAATTAGCAAATGTTGAAATACTCTTTATGTTTTATGCGGGCAAGCAAAATGTTTAATTTTCTTTTAGCAAACGCACTACGTACACGTGTGTACATTAACAAAAACGTTGTTTCTACGTACAAGTGCGTTTGTGCGGGTAAAATGTTTTACGATTGACCATTCTTAAAATGTTTCCCCTTATTTTATGACCTATATATATTATTAACTCTTTATGACAAACCGCCATCCTCATAAAGTAAAAGTCGTTTAACCAGCATAGTACGTTTCCGGAAAAAAATAAGCAAGCAGGAGACATCGTACATATTGTAAACATAAAATAAATATATTTCTGGGGAAATTTTATGCCGTCCTTTCTACAATTTTCCATTTCCATCCCTTGATGCAACGCGATACTTATTTATCGTTTTTAACATTTGTGCCATCATCGTCGTTTTATTTCGTTTAATTAATTTTCGTTTAAATCGAAACACCGAAAACAGGGTTCCGCTTAAATTTTCCTCAAATCTAATTTGTTTTTATTGTCGAAATGATACGAATGGTGATATAAAAAGCGATTTGAGCAACACGAAATAGGGCAAGTAATTGTAGATTCTTTAAAAGGAAACCGTGTGAGATAGACGGAGAAGGGAATTTGTACAACAGTCAGCCTTATACATATATTTCATTTGGAAAAAGAAGCGTTCATAAATATCATTTGTTCGTACGTTAAAGCGTCCATGTTCAAAAGCTTACAAGCTGCATAGAGAGCTTTCGATTCGGAACAACAAAATAGCATTAGATGTACACGCACACTTATATGCGATGTTGGCTTTTCTATCGTTTTTCTTTCCCATTTTTAGGATCCTGGTCCCTTTTTGGTTGTAGTCAGAGCTCTGCCCTTTTTTATACATATATATATATTACAGTTGCTAGATTTCTCAATAAGTTTCCATTGAAAAGGTGCCGCTTTAACCTATAAAATCGGCTGTGTAATATTCGAATCCCGTACGCGACTTTTAAATCGACACCGAGAAAGAGA
This sequence comes from Hololepta plana, assembly GCA_963695495.1. Classification (NCBI taxonomy): domain Eukaryota; kingdom Metazoa; phylum Arthropoda; class Insecta; order Coleoptera; family Histeridae; genus Hololepta; species Hololepta plana. The sequence goes on along the minus strand of OY968831.1, from coordinate 12,706,996 downwards.
CCGAATGAACAAGATAGGAATAGGGAGAAGAGGAGGAAAAATAACGCACAAGTTACGATCCGGATAAAGCAAACAAAACCCAAAATGTCCCTTAGGGGTTTTTCGTTTATTACAACGCAACGCTCTAGAAACATGGTAAAACGTAAACGTCGCAACTTCTTCCTCATTTTTTCTTCTTTTTCCTTTCTTTTTTGGTGCGGTACTAAAATAATCTCTAAAACCTCTTATAAAATTTTATAATTAACAATTTTATAAATTTGAACATACACATACACTTTTAACCCGTACTAAAATTAATTTGCAACAAAAAAATTAACTTTAAGCTTCCATCTCGTGATTCCTCATACTTTATCATCTTCTAGTTCATCCACCATCTTAATTGCATATAATCATTATTTTTCATCTCTTTCCACAATTCCTAGCAGTTAAATCGTTTTATTTGCGATCATAATACAATTTAAATGAGTGGCATAATCTGAGAAAGAAAATTAAAAGATGGAATACGAAATTAACTGTTAAGTAATCTCAAATTAAAAGAACAGCAAAATTTCGTTTTCCCTCTTTCCGTAAATTCTCTTCGTTTATTATTAATGGGAAAGAGAAAAGAAATCGAAGAAGGAGGACGAAAAGCACACGAGGCGCGGAAAAAGGAAAACTTTATGAGTTATAAGGGGAACGGGGCTCACTTATAAAATTTATAATTTTAATTTCAATTCATAATGCGTTTTAAATGAACTAAGTAAATATAATTCATATTAAAAAGAAATAAGGACGGTAAAGCCGAAATAAATTGAATCGCATAAATAAGTCGTATACAACTGGTATATGTATGAGTGAATGTGCGAAAGCAACTGCGAAAGACTCTGACTGCCGTTAGTAACTTAAAATATCTAAACGAACAATAAAAATGCACATTGCAAAAGAATATTGGTAGATCTTACTAGAAAAGACAGAGTAGAATGAAGTAAGAAGCAGACTAAAAAAAAAGATTTTCCTAATATAAAAAGCGTAAAAATGAGAATGAAAAATGACGGTGAAAAACACAAATTTTAAAAGCTTCTTAAAAAGAACAAAAAACGAGAAGAAGCAAATTAATTTTTCGTTGATTGTCCTTCTTTCACGTCGCTTCTCTTCACTTTTCGTCTGTCGTTTCGTATAGAAGGCAACATTTTAATAATTTTGCTGTTACCATTTTTTTTCCACGCCGAAGTAAGTCCCATTTAATAATTTCAAGATATACGTTTTCATTTTTAGCGTACCCCTTTTTTATTCCATTTCTGCACAGAAGTTTTAATTACGGTTATTAAGTTTGCGTGTTAAATGGAATAAGTTTGTCTTAATCGTAAATATTTTTTTTACGAAAGTGGATTATGAAAGAAAATTTTCATTTAGTTAGGAGAGTTAATGGAGTGAGAGAAAAAAAGAAGGAAAATTTGTGCCCACAAAAATAAGAATTCTACAAGTAGAATAACAAGTTATGACTCCAATAATATATATTTTGTTGATAGTACAAGGTGCAGTTCTTGTCAAATATTAATGAGTTTCCAAGCCTCCAAGAATTGACAAGTAATTCTTGGACTTGTAAACCTAAAATTAAAGAAGAAAATTTCGATTTTAAAGTGATTTATTCGAAAATGTACCACCCGTAGATTTGGTAAATTCCTTTTGGAACGAGTTCAAAAAAATTCAAAAGCGAAAAGAATAAAAAATGATAGGATGAATTACGAGAAAATAAGAGAGCGTTTAAATGTGGTGGCAATTTGCATATAAAAATACGGGTCAAATAGACCTAGTGTGAAGAAGTCAGAGAGAAAGCCCATAATTAGCGAAATGATGTATTGCGATCATAAATCTTTAATACTTCATCTAATCTTAATTCTGTTAGAAAAAATAAAATAAACTGTTTTTCTTTTCTCCATTATTATTTCCACTTTATAACCCCTCGTTATATGCAAATCACATTTGATTCATTTCTCAAATACGCCGCTCGCAATGGTGGTAATAATAATAAGTCAGTTACGTATTAAAATTAAACTAATTACAAGTCAAATAAAATGAAATTATAACGTTATTAAACTTACTTAAGTCAACGCGACGGGTACGAGAAACTCGATAACTTCCACACGAGCATTTTTTATTTTTATTTAATTATTTCCCATTAATTAATAATAAAAAGGTGATCCCATCAATTTAATGTCAACCTTCCCTTTATTCCCTTTCTTTTTACTTCTAAACGTATATTATTCAAGGGTATTAAAAATGGAAGAATGTTGCAGAAGAAGAGAAAAATTAAATAAATAAAATAAACATGGTATTTACGAGGCACCACGTATTAATAAATAAAAATATGATAAGTATTAAGATAAAAGCAGTGTTTCGTATGGCATATTTCGTTATTAGACACAAAAGTACATTAACTAAATAAATAAGAAGTGTTCGCGCAAACACGGGGAAGAGGAGTGCGGCGTCGTTGGGAAAACCACAAAGTAAAGCCTCGTTCTTGCATATTAGTGCTTTAGAAAATCCTTTATAATAGAATACATTATGCCGTTAACTATAAGGCGGTATATAAACGGCAGCTTCCTATTACCTGCCTACCACGTTTTACCTTATCAAACGGTCTCGGCTCTTAACCATCGTTGCTTAATTAATAAGTCATGGCCTTTTACGAAATCGAAAACTAGGCCTAAGGCATTAAATTTATTATTAACGTGATGTTATTATAATTCCGGTTTTAATTCAAGATAAATCACTTCGACCTTTATCGGGATGCAATTAAATTCCCCTCACTTTCGCAAATCGGTCGTGCAATTCTCTCGACGAAATGTTTTGAACTATACGAGGAAAAAAGCTTTTTCTTCGTCGCAAATTGAATAAGTCACAAAACTTACTGAACCGCCATATACTAGAAAATTATAATACAGTCAAATTCGCTTAAAAATCGAATTTTCCTCCGAGCCCTTCGAATATTATTCGCTCGAATTGTTTTTCTAGCACAAAGGCACTTTATCAATTGCTGCCTGTTCGATTTCAACAAAAGTTGTTCACTCTAAATTCCACTTTATTTAAAATAAACTCCCGCAGTAAAAGCTATAAGAAAGGAAGCACACCGTAAGCAATAGAAAAAATAGAAAGAAACCAAGCTCCACGAGGGATTTGGTTCTAATGAGCTGATTCTTAATATTACTTTTTATCCGGTTCTCTTTCTTTTTAACGATTATCCATTTAGGTTTAACAAACGACCAAACCTTTATTCATCATTATAGGATAATGGGAATACCTGAAGTTAAATAGATTTCCATTCTAACAAAAGCATTTCTCGGCAATAATTGGAATTAGATCTATGCAAAGCGGAATGCAAGGTATAACTTTACGCCGTCGTAAAAGGTAGGTTGATTCGTAATAATAAGTGCTACTGTTCGAGCTAATTTCTGGGTAAACTATTAAACGTTAAAGGGTCATTAATAAAACGGAAATTTTACCATTCAAATCCGATTATTATCAATTCGCATAAATTTCAATGGATATCAGAAATTGTTTAGCGAGAAGAAAAACCCGATCGCTACGACATACATACACATGTTCGAGACGAGTTGCTGCCATTCCACTTTTATTCTTGGATTATTGCAATTCGGATTTAATCGCAATATGTGTACCAAGTGCAATATAAAGTAGGTATAATTGGCAATATAAAAGCTCGTAACGATAGATATCGTTAAAGTAGTTCTCTCTAGCATAATTTTTTTCCGCGCTCGGTGTGCATCAGTACGAGAAATGCCATTTAAAAATTCGCTCGGAAAAAAAATTTAATATTAAATCTTGCGAAAAAATTATTTGCGGAATATTAGAATTCTCCTCGTTAATTTTATGCAATATGCGAGTACATAAATTCCTCTACCTGTTTCATACGTTGTTTCGTTTTTCATTTGGTTTGTTTGCGTATTATTTAAAATGTATGCATATTTATTGCGCATACAACAACGAATGCATATTTAAGATTTCTTTTTCGAGTGTTGGGTTATTATAATATTCATTACTCTATTTGAATATGTATTACCAAATGCATTATATGCATACTTTAACTTGTTATTACGCTTTACTTTAGAAAAATAACGGCTATTTCATTTTTGAGTCAAATAGAATTGAATCGGAATCGACACAGAAAAGGAAGAAAGTAAGAAAATAAACACCAATGAACAAGAGCTTCTGTTCTCTGTCGATAAGAGCACTCTTTTCATTTTTCTCTTTTATATTTTATTTTTGTATTTATTTCCGAGGTGTAAATACGGATAGAACAATAAGAAGTATCGCGGCAGTTTCAATTAGATCCCTGCGTATGTGCGGAAATTCGGTGGATGCGCCGGGCCGTAAATCTCTTCCCCTTTTATTTATTTCGCCTTTCTCTGTGTCGAATCGTTTTCTTTTTTAATCTGGGGCTTAATTTAAAAGATAAAAGATGCTGCCGGAGACGTTAATGAGCTTTCGGAAATTTAATTTATTATTAGCCGGAATTATTCAATCGTACGTTAATTATTGAGAGATTAATATCCGGATCGATTTTATCATTATCTGCTCTTTTTCTGCGACGTTATGTGCAATTTCCAATAATTAGCAACAACAGCAACAACGTAGAAGATTGTTAAACAAAGGCATTATACATATTAGTAATAACGAGTATTTAATGCAATTACTGATAAACTTGTTTAGTATTCAATATGCTAAGTAAAGACAGACAACTGCTTTTAGTTGTATTGACGAGACCCTAACATCTGACGCCCGCACACATTTGCTATATCTGTCAGTTTCGGTTATGACTGTGCGGTTATTTGCACGTGCTGTTCCTTGTTTGCATTATGTATAAACAATGTCCCGAAACAGTAGCTCACGTCTTTGCTCTACACACGATGTCATACAGAAGCACCAAACTAATTTGGAAGTCGAATCGTCTGACGACCTCCTTCGACTACTACTTTTGCACTTTCTTAAGGACAATTAACTTATTTATTGATACATGTTCGCTTCCGCGAAGGTGGCGTTACTTTCATTGGGCTATTATTCCTAATCGTATCGTCTTCTTAAAAAGTGTTTATTCTTTGCAATGGCAGCTTAAGTATTTTTATCGCGAACAATGCTGAATGTTTAAATCATTAGTTTACAAATAATATTGTGCCTTTCTTTTATTGTAATCTTTGCCTGATGGCAGTAAAATGGGTCTTTTCAAACCAAATTGTTAATAACAATCTCAAAGACGAAACTGCAAACGGTAGTGAAAGAGGCATTGGTTTTTAAAATATAAATTATTTGTTATAAAATCTCAATCAATCGGCCACTTTCACCCCTCTCTTCAGCCAATGGAAGGGCACAACATTCACAAATTATAAGTGCATTAGAAGAAATTCCCAATCAACCACACACCGTTAACCATCTAAGAGAATATCCGTCATTTAATGTAAATAGATTGATTAAAAAGTAACCACGCTTTCGTCATTTAACTCACTCCGTTCGCGTCCAAGGTTTGAGTCGACAAAAGGTGATGCCGGCGTCCGTTTGGCTCGCCGAAACGCAACAATACATTTAACGTTTGCAGTACGTTTACCGTAATAAAACGGACTTTGTCAAGAGATTCGAGAACATTTTATTGAACAATTTTCATTTTATCTTTCAATTTTCCGTGTGCTCGACAACACGTCTATTTGTTCTCTACCTGCCTGACTTTCGGTTTTACTTTCATTTTTTTTTTCTCGTACAATCTTCATCCCAAAATATTGTTATCTTACATCCTTTACAAATGTTAGTGGACCCTCTATAATCTAGATACTACGATGATATAATTTACTTTCGCATCATTTCAGGATCCATTTATTTGCGTCTCGCTCATATTTGCCCTTTTCTAAAGGACCCTTAGAAATACAATCATTTCCCAAATTTTCGGAAATTTATTAATGTTTATTTCAAGGGTCTTGACACGTACCTTTCCTTTAAAAAAAGAAGAATAGACAATCGTTGGATTTCCGGATTCCTTTTATATCTATTGTACCACCTAAGTTGGTCCTTTCTTTGTAGATAATCCTTTTACTATTTTCCTTCAACTATAATAATCCTTTGTGCTTCTTTCACGAAAAATATCCTGAAAGTCCGCCCAGTATTCGATGATTCGTGTATTATTGAACATCCATTTCAAATTTGATTTATTTCGTTCCCCATTCTATTTTTTTTTATGATATAATTTAATCCAAAATGAAATGAGATGAAATTGTAACGATGAAGAATAAAGAAAAACGAATGAACAAGGAGGAAAAACGTTGTATGAAAAAGATGAAGAAAAAAATTGAAACTTATGTAATCCCTTTTAAGATGTTTATTCGTTTAAATGCTTCATTGATAGCGATTATTTAGCAAAAAAGGGAGATTTTTTTTTAATATACGTGCACAAAGTGACAAAAAAGACTTTTCTTATTTGTATCTTATTTTCGACTGATTTCTTTTTTATTCCTCTTCTCTCTTCGAAAAGTTTTTAATTAAACTCTAAATAAATCAAAATATTTTTCAAGCATTGCCACTCTTTCTCCCCGTTTCTTTAGACGCCGTACAACTTGACAAATAATTAATTGTGATAACATTTATATTACACTTTTTCTTGTTGTACTGTCGAGCATTTCTCCTCCTTCTTTTAAATCGAAGAAATAAATGAATTTCATTTTAAACAATCAGAGTAATAACAAATATTTCGCTTTTTGTAAATCCAAACAAAATAAATTAATAACATTAATTTCAATATTAAGTCCATCGCCCTGTGACAAAAATTGTGTCCAAACTCCATTTGCGAGACAATTCTCAAAGCATAACTTTATTTTCTAGAAAACAAATTAAATAATAAAATCCTATCCCTATTTTTCTTTGTCGTTAAATTGATGAAGGAACAAATAAGAAAATTCTTTCGTTCAGTAACAAGTTATAAGACCAATTCCTATTCTTGTCCTTATTACGTGTATTTCAATATACTTAAAGGAAATTGGCGATTCTTTCCTTTGTTGATTCTTTCCTTCTTCCTTCCTTATTATCCGTTTTATTCCATCTTCGTTCCATTCATTGTGACAATTTTATTCAATAATATAAAGAGATCAACGAACGAAAACAGAACGATTGCACGCAACTAGTAGAAAGAACTATCACCTAATCAAGAACAAAAAATGTGTATTAAATTATAATAATAAAAGAATAGACTGCAATTTAAAATAAAATTTAATCAATTAATTTTGACGACTGATAGATTTTAGTTATTTCGATTGTGTTCGATTAGGAAAAGCAGCAAAAATTTTACAACTAAGTTGTATTAAATTGGAAAAGAGCTTTTAATGATGAATTAATTTTCTAATAACAAAAACGTATTGAAAGAATCGCATGTAGGCGTTGTAATAAGTTTTTTAAACATTTAAAACGATTTACGGTTCCTTTTCGGTAACAGAATCAAAAGTCCGTACACCAGATGAATACGTTAACGGAAAAAAATTGGTAAAATGTAATAACGGGTTTCCTTTGAAGGCTTTCAGTTCTATAAAAGCTCATTAAATTGGAGAAGAATGGAAAAAAACAAATTTGCAAATCACTTTGGCATAGAGATATTTACGTACTAAAAAAATTAATAAATGCGTATAAGAAGCTGGTATTAAGTTGAATGAGATAAGTGCGGAATGGATTTAACAATTCGTACATGTTCGCTCTTTTCACTTAAAATGATTGTTCTATAAGCCTTAACTACTTAGTGCCACTGTAGACCAATTTATAGTGAAGCATATTCGCATTGTTGTTTGTATAATAATACGTATTATTATCATCATTATTATTGCCATAGAACTACAATTCCTAACAAACAACACAATCAAAACTACAATGCATAATAATAGCTAGCGAATAAGTTATTAAGATGATGGATTTTATTAACACTCTAATTGATTACTAAAATTTCGTGTTTAATTTTTTAATTAACTAAAAAAGCAGTTAACTAGATTTCGTGTTATTATAATTTTAAGGAAAGTTTATTAACTGAACGAGAACGAGAATAAAAAACGGTTTTAAATTCAATCAAAAAGATTTTTAGAAGTCTGTCTCTGTCTTCTGTTATTAATTAGCTAATTATCAAATAAAGTTTGGCAAAATGTTAACGTCTATTCAAATGTATTCACGTAACAACTTGTTATCAAAAAATATGGATCAAATTTGCGACAAGGAAAAATTAACGACGAAAATACTGAATTTACTTTTTTTTTCGTTTTTTCTTCATTATAGCAAATTACTAATTGTATTAGATCCGGAAATTTAACATTTCCTTCCCTTCAATCAAAACGAACGACCTATCGATTAATATTATTCCGTAACACTGAAGTCGTTATTATAGACCTAATTGCTAATTACATACATTCGTTAATATATTTTCTTGTTGTTAATTGCAAGGACAAAATAATTATAATTATACAACAATGCAGTAAATTGAGTTTGATAAATTATACGCATTGTGCGAGTTTTTCATATTCTACAGCATGTTAATTTGCAACAAAAATAAATCCAAAGAGAAAAATTGAATGAACTTTTAATTTCACGAAAAAATGAATAGTTTTATAAAAATATGGAAATCCATTAATTTACTTTTTACGTTTGGTGTTGTTATTTTGGTTCGAAATAATTGAAAGTCGTATTGTGATAATAATTGATTTTATTTGAGCTAAATTGATGTTTTAGGTTGATAATAAAGTCAAAAAATATATTAGAAAAACAATTATTTAAATCGCGATGCTGAATCTCGGTAACCCAAAAATGATTTGTATTACGTTGCTTTTTTTTAAATCAACCAATATTGATATAATTATTACGGTATAAAGCTGAAACAAACATTCGAAAGAGAATATATTCCAGATAAATCATCCGGTTTTTGTGTGTGTATAATGTGTAAAGAGAGGGATTGCGTAATGGAGAAGGGTAATTAATCATTTATCCTTTAGATATATAAATTAAACTGGATTATAAAAAAGAACCATTTTTTCGAAAACCACTCACATTCGGCGTACGCATCAAAACAAATAAATAAAATAAAGGCAAAAGTTGCTATGTGAAAATGGTATTCATATTCCTTTTCAAATTTCTATTGTTTTAAACTTTTTTTGAACGGCTCAAACGTCATTATTTACGCAAAAATCATCAGGAAAGTTGCGTACCGATATTATACGGATAATATACATATGTAGTTGGGTAATCACTATTAAATTTATTTTATTACTAATTAATTTTCTCTCGAAGAATCCAATCTTGGATCGGACTTGCCATCAAATTAACATCATAACTTCTGCAATGTTATTTATTTTTTATAAGAAAACGTTTGATTTGGGAAGTTGGGTTTGATGGAATGCAATGTACTTAACACCTATAATTTTCCATTAAATTATTACTAATATAGTGCAACAATCGAATGATAATAATTGGCAATGCATTCGCGTGTGATTATATTACGTTTCTTGCGATATTTGCATAGAAATGCATAAAATTATGCGAAGATAAGTGCATTTGATGCTATTATTTTTATAAATAGATATCTAATATGACTATGGATGTACCCGGAGAAGAATACACGTTCATAAAAATAACCTCAACACTCGCAGATCGAGTTTGTTTGCCATAAATTCAACGTAACGGCATCTAAAAACGATGTATTGGAACATTGTTGCAAATACCCCTCTCTCTCGCCGTCTATGCCAATATTTTTTGTTCCCCTTCTCGTTCTTCTTTTTTTTTTCTTTTAGCCAATTTTTTTTAAGAAAATACATTCTGAAAATGGGCCAAACATAAAAAACGATAAAAAAGGAAACCCCTTACTTAATTGAACATAGCATAAATAAATATACAAGCAACATTGTTACATAAATAACTATTTTACGTGTAGGAATCCTCCTACTTCGTTCTATTTTATTTCGTTCCATTTTTCCCTCTTTTCAGTTTACTTCGCTCTCCTTTTTTTCTCGTTCTCTCTCGCTCCGCTTTTCTCTTATATATTTCATAAGAGATTTATATTGATCCTTCAGAAGCATTTTGTCAAAAAATAATGCGAAAAGAAAATGGGACCAAAAAGATAGAATGGTAGAGGAACGAGACAAAAATGAAGGCGAAAAGAGAAACGTTAATAATGTAAGAAGTGATTTGATGAACTTTTAGTAGCTAGTAAGTTTCAATTATCTGTCAGGAAAAATTCTTTATCCTAATAACAACTTTCTTCATTCTACTATACGTTTGCTTTTTCTTTAAAAACCATTTTTGAATTGATTAAATTCAGTATATAATACCATATTTACGTTCGCTTTCTAGAATTCTCTCTCTCTCTCTCTCTCTCTCTCTCCCTTTCTCTCTCTCTCTTTATCTCGATAACATGTATAACCCGCCGCCCGAATTACTGAAACTTCCGCATTTTTTCTCATCCGTCGCTTCCTTTTCATAAAACTTGACGACTACGTCTCTTTCTTCATTTTATAAATATTCGATTCTTCTCTTTTTTGTCAAGATTGATTTACCCAAAAATATCTTATGGCTACTTAAATAACACGATTCACAATATCTTATGGGATTAATTTGCAAAAATGAAAAAAGAACGAGTCCAATAGCTTTTCCCTTCTCACAAGAAAAAAATTAAATATAATGAGGATACTGGCAGATATTATTTCGTCATGGATTTGATATTACGATACTGCTAGTCTGGAAAATTCTGTGGAAATATTTTCCGTTTTCCATGGATACTCACACCCCAATTTTTTTTTCTAATTTTGTGTACCTGCTTTCCATGTATTCATTAAAGCTTTTACGTTGCATCGCATGCAAATGCACGAATAGATGAAGATGAATGTGCAGCGTTAAAAGAGCACATAGTAATTAAACAATGATTAACAAAAAACAACAACGGGCATTACATTTTTCATCACTATCCCTCATAGTTAGTTTCGAAATTGATATTGCGAACGAGGAGCCGGTCACGAAGTACAGATTAATTAATTCTTAAACAACTTTTTCGCCCATTTCCTTCATTAATTTCCAATTAAGGAAAACCCTTGTATCAACCGCAACGAAAAATTGCAACCGAACATGAGATGTACATACGTCTATGAAAATGTTATGGAATTATCGTATGGGAGATGGCGAAAAATATATACCCAACATGCAAACAACGCGAAAACGAGGACAAGAGCGGTACGGCCATTTTTCAAAGTAAAAAGGACGAGTCTCGAGTGTTGTTTGCTTGAACGTATAAAATATTGCCGCAAAGAAAGATGTACAAGAAAAATGATAGCCGCAATCCAGGTTTTATATTCCCTTGTAGCTGCCGCTAGGAATATGCTCCGAATCGCTTATATTACTACTAATACTCGACACTGAAAAGTGCTACGGGATTAATCATCCTTAAATTCCGCTAGCGACTTTCGTCTCAGTCCTCGCCCATCACGTTTTTATTTAAATTTGTGATGATGGAATCAAAACCACTTCGTTTCTTCCTTTTTTGTTCTTCCCTTAAACTAACATTTTCGAAGACAACATAAAGTTTACTTATTGTCGTCTTAAATCTTATCGAAACTACGAAGCTCAAAAATGAATGCACCACAAAGGCGTATGCATAGGCGAGGAAACTCATTGATAGTGGAGCAACGCGCTTTATCCATAAACGTAAAGTAAATTTGAGCGCGACTCGACAACAAAAACGATTTAGAAAACGAATAGAAAGTGGACGGGGATGGAACTACAGGGCCCGGCAGAAAAACCTCCAACATTTTAAACTTAAATAACAAGACTGTAAGTCCGCTTTGAGTGGTTTCATTTTTCAAAACGCACGGGATTTTATGCCATTTTATGTTATTTCGTTTTAAAAATTATTGGAGCTAACTGGAAACACTTTCTTCTTTGTATAGGTTTTTCCAATAAGTGTGTCAGAACTTTAAAATTATGCACAATAATAATTATATGAGATAAATCCGCTGATCTTTGTTTCATTTTGAAGAACAATCGATGGCATCATGTTTTAAAATTTATATCGCTTAAATGTCCACCGCGACTTTGGCTCACCGAATGTATTCTGGAGGCCCAATTTGCAACTACTTTTTCACACATATCGCGTGGTATATTTTGAATTCAATGCTACATTTGAGGTCGGGAATTGTTCCTGGCTTATTTTTGTACACTAGAGCCTTCACATGACGCCAGAAGAAGTCCAGGGGTGTGATATCGCATAATCTTGGGGGCCAATTGACATAAATATAATATATCGCAACGCACAGAATGCCCGGCGTACCGAACACGCATTTTGATGGTAAATTTGGATTATTTCTAATCGCTGTTGAATTGTATATCTCTCCATATTAATTTGCCACAATATACTGAATACATTTGTTATCGAGATTTGACAATTACACCCCCAAGAAAGCTTAATTTGAGCATTAACGTTCTGACACTCTCATTGAAAACCCTATAGAAACTTGTCCCTGGAACCTTGTATCACTTGTGCAGCGAAATTTTAGGCATATTCCTTGAATTCACCAAAAATTTATGCCCGGTGACCGTCCATTTTAGGTGGCCCTACAGGAAAATGTCACAGGGGCGAAATCGGACAACGTGCAAGGCCCATTCAAAGTCTCCCTGCCCCTATAATAGCCATTTTCTTGCAAGTTGAAAACATTAAAGCCGCTAGTTCAGCGTGTAGTAAACCAGAAAATCTTTGTTACTGGATGTTAGAACATCCTGTGCAGCTGCATGGAAGACCCATTCGCAAATGAATTACTAATTACTGATCACAATATCGAAATATTTCGCAACTTTGTGGAGCCGATTTTGCCCTCTGTGGTTCTTTCCTTTAAATTAATTTTGAAAGCTAATAATGTAAGCATTTAGACATAGGTTAGAAATAATCTAGAAAAATGGTCTCAACTTGGACACAGTAACTCTGACTTACGATAGCCTTGTAATTTGTTTGAAATGTGGGCGGTATTTCTGCCGGACCCTGTATAACCCCGCGGGGGATTACCCGCCCCACATTACCTATTGATATGTAATGTCTGTCCGCGAGAAGAACTCTCGGGCGTTGAATGTGTGATGCCACTAGTAGGTACGGTTGCTGCTGTTTGGTTCTTGGTCTTATTTCTGCAATTTCACGTTCCCAGATGTACCTACTTACACACACACACACACACACTCGACCCTCAAGCTCACACCAAAGCGCGCGTCTGTCCCCCATTGTCTTCTGCGAGGATTTCCGAATGCCATTGGATTTCTTGGAAGTGGCGGTATAGTCGTAGTGTAGCTCCGGGGCGTACTGTTTGTTTTGCATATTTTATTAATAGCGCGAGGGTGAAAACGGTACGTGACAAACTTAACGCCGCAATTGCTGGGTCGAGACGTGCCCAGGCAAATGTCGCGTTTTATATTTTCCAGTTTTTTCTCTCCCCCCCCCCCCTCACATATATTTGAAACGTAATCGGATATTTTCTCGGGAAAATCTTTTATATTTTCCTTCTATCTTTTGCCCCCTAACTTACGTTATTTAGAGAAAATCTATAAATCATTTCCTATATCCCAAGCTATTTGAACGTTTTGATGGAATTATAGAAATTAATCAAGGAAAGTACGGCCAAATATAGCGTACCTCCATATCTAAGAAACGGGCAATAATAATTGTACGAATCTTTTGCAAATTCACATCGATACTTCAATTGTGACTTCTGTTCATAAAGCAATGCCATAAGTAGCAATTCTCCCAAACTAATTTATATCAATTAATTACGGATGATTTATAAAAATTTATGACCTAGCAAATAGGAATTATTTTATGACAGATTCTCTACTCTTCTTTCCCACTAAAAACAGGTGTCTTTTTTTGGCCAGTCTCCAAAGTTGAAATAAGTGAAAATATAAAGTTAAATTGAATGTCATTTAAAGCGAATTAGAAAGGAAAAAGTTTTTAAAAGCACAATCCTTTCAGCTAGCCATAAAATTAGAATAAGTTTTCGGAGTAAAAATGAAAGGCTGAAAGAGTAATCTGATGGGAATCAATCATGAATTTATCATTCAAACTTCGTTCTTATTTAAACAAATTCTCTCCGCCGCTGAGAATTTAATTTAAGACTTGCTAAATTAATCTCGTGCTGCATTATAGTTTGTTTGCTAAAAAAACGAGGTGTTTATTTGTAACGCACATTTTATGGAAGTACCTTAAATTTCACACGCAACACGACCTAATATCGAATTTACTCGTTCCCGCAGGAATGAGAGTGTAGAATCTTTAAAAATCCCTATAGGTATTTCAAACGTTCATAAATTCAGAATTGTTGGCAAAATGGAAAATATTTTATACCTAGTGGATCTATAAATTCGTCGACCGCAACAATTCTTTCTTTCCACCTACCACTTTTACTTTCTTCGTTTTATTTCCTTTTTCTTATCGTGCAAATACATGTGCCAATATTTTTATAAGAAGACGGAAAAAATGTCGGAAAAATAAGTGTAACGTTTTTATTAATAATGATATGTAAAACTTCTTTCCAACTTTGTTAAGTAATTTTATTTATAATATATAATAATAGATAAGAAAATTATATTATGCAATCGTTAAATATAATCTCTTTTTTATTTAATAATGAATTTAATGAAAATTTTATGTTAAGCCCCCCCTATAATATTTCACTGCCGCCCCCCATATAAACATACCGATATAAAGTACATGCGTGTTAAAATGTTATTAAAAATTATTATTTCTTGATATGCACGTACTCTGCCTTATTATTATAGTACCTATAAGAATCTAACGTTATTACATGCGTCCCGATTATTATTAATTCCATATCTTAAAAGCAGCAAATGAAATATGATTCAATGTAAGCAATTCCTCATACGAAATAAATCAATTTACGACCGAGAATGACGCACTTGCATTCCTTTCTAAGATTTACTACTTCGTAATTGTTTAAATGCTTCGCATTTTGATAAAAGAATCATTTAATCCACCGAAGCGAATTCCTAAGTGATTAGCAATATGCGCCCCCGTTTAGAAACCCCAACAAGCTGATTTTAAAGTAATTACCGAAAATAATTGGTGAATTAATTATGTTATAAAATATAATTAAATAGACGCGTTAAATGCCGAAACTATTTATATTTTAAATGGCAATATCATCGTTATCATCATCAACTAATTGCGTCCAATATTTAAACGTAAATAAATACACGCAGACAGCAATTCCAAATATCAACTAATACAAATCTAAAGCAATTTGTATCCCACGGGAACAATTAAACATTATAATAATTGTTTTTAGCAACGGCCGATTTTTTTTCCTTTTCGTTATAGCGATACTGCTGATGCATGGGATCACAACATTATCCAGAAGGATTGAAGATAATGTCAATTTCATTTAAAATAAACGAAATAATTCTCTTATGCAAAAATCGTACGAATTCGATATTTGTTTCAATTTCTCGATCAATTAACCAAATATAGTGAATTCAATAGCATTACAATTAGAATAAGACTAATTTACATACCTTTTGAATGATGAAATTGAGATTAATGCCGAGCTCTGAAACGAAACAAGTATATTAATAGCAATACATTTTAGGTAATCAAATAGGTTAATTAAACGCTCTTTCCTAGTGTAAATTTCATACCTCGATTACTATGTAGACCAATTGGATTTTTATTTGCAAAAACAAACAAAGTATAATATTATTTTTGTAAACCGGGCCCAATTTTAATTATACAGTTTCTGTTCTTTGTCTCAGTTAAATTTCTAACATCGCCTCTTGTTGTATCCGCCCTTTTAATAATTAATTTTAATTAAACATCAATTTTCTACCGGCTTAATTGTACTTATAGATAGGATAATAGCAAATTGGGAATCATTCGGAATAAAATTCAGAATCTTTGCTCACCAAATACGTATGCATATATATTAATACGTGAGTAGATCAAAAATAGTGAGGAATTACTTATTATTTTCTTTAAACTGTATAATCAAGTCCAGGGGAAGAATTATTAAATGTAACTTTGTCCACATTTTCCTGGAGTTTGGGCAGCTTGTTACGTTTTAATAAAAAGGTGATAGCTGATACCTGAAACATTGGCTCAAAAGTGCTTGTACTTTCGCTTCGACATGGATTTTTTGTTCTCGTACGGCTCCGGAGAAATGATAATCACCTGGTGACCTATTTGGACTATCTGGAGGATGTTGTAGCAACATCACGCTACTCAAGGGAAAAATTATTTCACTTTCGACGCTATACAAGGTTCAACCTTCTCTAACAGTCGACAATAGTACGACAGAGGCGAGTAATATAAAAATTCCGGTTTATTACTTATCCGCCCCACGTATACGTAATAATTATTAATTTAAATATTATTTTATGTTATGATTGTAGTTGCTATTATCTAATAATAATTATATAATAATCAACGATATAATTAGCAATAATAGCCGAACAAATCGATTCTTAATCGACTTGAAATTAGACGATAATTGAAGCCGCTCTAATTGCGGTTTAATGGATAACTAACACCATGTTGGTTGCTGTTTTATTAAAATGTTAATTCCCAAGAAAGAATAAAAACTAACCAGAGACATAATTTTCTTTTGCTAAATCTAAATCATGGCTCAAATTCGAATGAAAAATTGTTTCCTGAGTCTATAGAAATGCAGTGATAATTTATGCAAAACTACGTCAAATTATTGTTATTATTATTATCCAAATGCATCGATCATTTTGAAATTGTAGATATGTTTAACATACTGTCACAAGAATGATATATTAAACTTATATTATTAGGTTTAATCTATCACACACGTGCAAGTTCGTACGTTTAATGGAGAAGGATTGCGAAATCCGCGGATCAGATCGATGTCGTGCGAAAAAGAAAAGTGTATAATAAATAGTCGCATAAATGCGAAAACGTCTTTCTAAAAAGGAAAACTGCACAATTCAATGCCCGTGCATGTGTCTATTTTATTATCGTTATGCATCAGCTAGAGCTAGAGCATTATAATAATAACATTTTCACCCATATTACCTCTTTACCTAGTTGGTAATATAACCTTTTATACGATCCGGTCGTTACCAAGTTTTCCAAAGCAATTGAATGGAAATAAATGTTCTCCATTTTGATCATAATACATCCCTTAAGCAGTATAATAGTACCATTAACTTTTATTTTTTCTTCGCCAAGAAAAATAGTTAATGAGATTGTATAAACAGCGGTAGAAGTCGCTCCTAATGTTTCCATCATTAGATCAACGGAATTTATTCAAACCAAATCACACTTCATTTGAAATAATTATTTATCGTGTCGCATAAAAGACCAAACGTTTTTTATTCCAAATCCCACAAACGTTACCAAAACAAAGCCATAAAGTATACTGTAAAAGAAAAATTTATGACCACCAAAACAATTCATCCACCCTATACAGAATGGCAAAGACGTTATCGCATACGCAGATAAATTGTTTAGGAATAATAACAATCGGTTCCACCACGAAAAGAATGGAGAGGAGAAAACAAAACGGGAAACTTTTGCAAATCCCCTCGACGAGGGTGTGCGTGTGCGACCCCCTATTGCAAAAAAAATCGAATACTTCACAATAATGACATTAATCATAATAAGAATTATTTTCCATAAAGGAATTTATTACGCCATTCAACATTATTAATCCGTCGCCGGTTCAAAATGGATGTGAGTCATCTTAAGTGCCTCAATTTGATCTCTTGCAGATATTATCGAAATAAAAAGGATTGCCGTTGAAGATAACGCATAATTTCTTCCGATAAATTAATACAAAGAAGAAAACGTGACTTGTTTCATTTAATTGGATCTAACGTTTACAAGCTTAAATTCGCGACGTGATAAATAAGAGCGAAGAGAAAAGAGAAATTAATGTTTCGTCCGTTTCCGACGTTTAAAGTGACCCTTTTTAATTAATCACGACTTATGAATGCGCGATTTTAGAACGCGATAATGATACGCACATACAAACGTTGGAATAAAACCCGAAAATGAACGTGTGTGCAGAAAGTAAACGATCAAAATGGGACTGTTACAAAATTCTTTCTTGAAAGAGAACACGGGACATATAATTAATGGACATTAATGGTAACGTGTCAGCCATTATTCGCGAGTAATAATAATGGACGGTCGGTTGAAACGGTGGAAGGCAAAAGAAAGAAAGAAAGATAGGAGACTTGTGGCGTACATAGACACGAAACAAGAAGGGAACCTACCGATTTTTATTATTAGCGGGGCTTGCGTGACATTAACTGCTGGCCTATTATTAATAAAACTTATCCTTTTATTAGAAATTCGATAATGACAAATTTAGTCACGAATCTAGCACATACCCTCTTGCCGTTTAAAAGATTTTTATTTATCGTCATTAGGCGCAGCAAAGGAAAATCCAGTCTCCTCACTTTTACGCAATTACCTAGATTTTTAGTCGATACTTTTCCCTTTAAAGCTTCAAATTGGTAAAGTGTCACGTTACCTATAAGATTACAAGTCACTCGAGAACGCTGTCGGAATAATCCTTAAAGATCCTGCGTTGCTCGTCGATTCTTGAAACGTCTAATAACGAAATCAAAGCAAGAAGAGAAAACAGAAGGAAACGAAAATCATATCAACCTTCGATAAGAAGAGGACGAAATGAAATAAGTTTTGTTGTGGCTGATTGCAACGGGATGGGCTAAAAATAAGCGTGTGTCACATGGGATTAAATTAAAGAACGAATAATAGTGATGATAATAATGATGGTGATGGTGATAAAACCCTTTTGTTCTATATTCGGGAACGAGTCGCGGGTGTTAAGACATAAATAAAGTAAACGTAACAGAGCGGAAAGTGTTCGAGTTAATTTACGTTAATATAAAATACAAGGGGAGAGTAATTGTAGAAACAACGGTAGAAAATTGTGATGAAAATTGGGGGTTTCCTTTTGCCTAAAAGCATCGCGAAAGGAAAATCTTCGCAGAACGAAGACATTTTTCCAACACAATCACATAAATCGCATTTAAAAACGTGTCAGTCTATTTCGAAAACGTCTCATTTACAAATGAGCAAAATATAACATTAAGAACGCCATCAGTAAAAGCTACCTATTGAGTGAATTAAAACCTAGCGAGAGCTTAATAGATTTGCTCGGTAGGCTTTTTTTGATATCGAATAAATTCTTTGCTTTGTTCCTAAATGTTGGCGGCCCTTCCCAAACATTACTTTTGTAACTCTAATTTTTAAATTCCTTTTTGAAGCTTCTGTGTAATTATATTTTAAATTACGTGCTTTTGAATTTGAGCATGAATGCCAACATTTGAAATATTGCCAACTAATGAGAAAAACGCACAATCAATTAATACTTAATAACATACGGTTCGTATTAGCGGTTGCTAAAGTGCAAAAATTGATAGAGCATTTCGCATGAAATATTTATACGAAAAAGCTTAATATTATACAATAAAATCCAATACGTAAATATAAAACGTATAATTAACGATAACTTCTTTATTCAGACCACTCATTATACGAGGGGATATCCAAAAGAAATGTGATTTATTTTCTCGTCTTCCCCACTAGATATGTTTGCTTAACACTCCCTGATCAATTTGTCAAGTAGCGTTCATGAAAAATTATTTCAGCGGTCATAGTGACTGATTTCCTTAACCCGCATTTTACGTTCTCGTGAATTTGAAGGAGCAACACGCCATCATCAAATTCTGTTTGCTGTTAAAGAAAACAGCGCCTGAAACTGTTTCAATCCTTCTGGAAGTTTATGTCAAGGAAACTCTAAGCAAAAAAAAAGCACGTCAAGTCAAATCAAACTAGAAAACAATGATCATTTGGCTTTTGGACTTCCAAGGAGTCTTTCAAGTTGAATTTGTTCCTCGGGGAACCATTATAAATCAATATTTACTACCGGGGAAATGCCTTCAGACGCCTTCAATTGTGGCTATTGGGCGACTATTTAATCTTCATCCTACACACAGCGTCGAAAATCAAAGTTTTTGGCGCAAAATAGTATGACTTAGTCGCCTCCTGACCTAGATCCCTGCCGACTTCTTATTCCCGAGAATGAAGGAAAATCTAAAGAGAAATCGTTTACAGGACGTAGAAGAGGTTAAAACAAAATCGCTAGTTTGGATGAGTATAAAAATGTTTCGTACAGTGGAAGAATCTAATTCTAATTCTAGATATAGTTGACAGCATTTCGAAGGGAATTAATGTTCTAAAGATGATTCCTTAAATCTTGAAACCTTAAATAAAAAGTTCTCGTTGCTTTTAGGTACACTTTCTCGTACACTATATTTTGAGGATTGTTTTGCAGAACGTTGAAATGTTTTTGCACGAAGAAAAAAAATCTTTTGATCCTTCAAGTTAAAGAGGGTGCAGTAGGAAATGAAAAATTCACGTTTCCTCCCTTAGTTATGAATCATTCGCCATAACAATATATGAAGAAGTACTCTCTGTACACATGAGTTCCCTCCTCGACGTATGCCTTCATTTACAATTATTACTCGAAATGAGATGGTTTCATTGTAAAGTGCGAGTGCGGGAGGGCAAGGGCGTTGTTAATTACGCAAATTAATACTTGAGACGTTGGCATTAATCAAGAAATAATATCCGATGAATATTTACAAGAAAACTTTCATTTGCGCTAAAATAGATTTAAAATGCAATCAAAATAAAAGATTAAACTAGAGCGATTAGACGGAAAGCTTAACAATTTATTTTGTTAGTTGTAAATCTGTTAGAACGAGAACGTCGGAGGGACGAGACGGGGAGAAGAGAAGAAGTAAAAAAAGGAAGATCTAATGCAACAGATTTACTTCTTAACTTGGATCCCCTTTAATCCGTCTTAAATTAATCATTTATACTAAACTTTTCTACGGCCAGCAGAAAAAAATACAAGACAATTCCATTTGCGTTAAAATCCTTAATTGATACTTTCATCGTCGAAACGAACGAACGGAGATAGGTGTCGAAAAGTTGCTTGTTGAACGAAAAATGGTTTAAAAGCAAAACGTTCGAAATACCTTCTAATAATGGCGGTTCGTCTTCGAAATCACCCTGTCCACTATCGAAACCTTTGCTGGTGGGCGTGAAAACGTTTGCGCCATAATTGCCGACATTGGGATCCAGGTACGGATTTGCTTGATAAACGCTTTGATTCGTGTAAGCTTCGGCGGTCGCATTGTTGTCGAAACTTTGAAAAGTCCTGAAAATGTGAAATAGCGTTAAATTTCTATCAATTTTTGCGGCGAAACGATGAGAACATACAAATCCTCGCCGAAATTTTCCTGCAGTGGCAATTGGAAATAATTTGCGTCACCGGCAACATTCGGATTCCAATAATTTTGTTGTTGATCGCCAGGATTTGCCATTGCACCTATAAATTAAAAAGAATTAGTTAATTCTAGAATAATTGATTATATTATTTCCTACAATATTTAAATTAACCTCAAAAACCTAAAAACAATACAGCTAGCGACAACTATATTTCGAGAACGCAACAAATTGAAACAGGTTCCTCGAATGCGTTCGCTTCAATTCCTGCTGGACACGTTTGACAAAAATGTAAATAAATGGTTGGATTCTTTTACAATTATTAAATAGCGACACGGTGCAAATTCGTGACTATATCCAAGTACATCAAAAATTAATTAACCACTTACAATTGTCGATGATGATCAACGTCCAAAACGTTAAAAAATGTAGAGAATGTAAATAGAGACGAACACCAAATTCGAACACACTGCAAACACTGTGACGACGTCGATAGGTTTCGCTTATTTCGCGACCAGAATCAAGTCTAGCTGCGTTCTCGGAAAATCTTTCAAATGCAATGATATTTGAATCAATTCAAAATAAAACAATATCGCAACTTTAGATAAAACTGAAGACACAATGTGAAAGCAAAAATACAAAAGTCGGTATCAAAACCAAAACATTCGACAAAATCGCACTGATTGAAGAGTTAACTTTTAGTAATTCTAGATTGAAATATAAGTCCCTTTCAATTGTTTGCATAAATAGGAATAGGTATATAGAATAGAGCCAATTGGTAATTTTAAGCAATAACTTGATCAGCTCTAAATTTTACTTATTTAAAGCATGAATCAGGAATTCAAAAAATTGCTTGTCTTTAACCAAACGGAATATATAAAAAATATTTGTCTAAATTAACTCGTTACTGCTTAAAATACTGTGTTTTATTCTAATCATTTTATAGATATAAAATAATACTATGTTAATTGTATATACAGGAATACTTAAGCACTAATTTTTGCTTGTAAAAAGTAGTCGCTTTATCATTCACAGCATAGAAAACTCGCTCATTAAAAATTTTGAAAAGAAATTGTTTGGAATAAATGTTAAAATTTTATTTCATATCAATGTTTTTTTTATACAGCCGTAATTCTAGCAAAAGTAATAACGCGACGTTTATTTTGATTCACGCTTAAATTAGTGTACTATTTCTACTATTTTTTTCAAATTTTCAAATGAGAGAAGTTTACATGAATCAAGATTTTAATAAATTATGAGATCTTATTATGCAATTAAGCATCGACTTAAATTTATAAACAGTCTTAATCCTTCCTCTTTTGATGCAATACCAAGTTTAAAACAAATATAATGCATGTCAGCAATAATAAATTGCATCGAGAAACAAGTATGATTCAAAAACATAAATCCAATTGGATGCCAAGAAGATGTTCGTTAAATATGACCAAACTATAACGTTAGATAGTTATTTACAAGTCGTACGCCAATCTTAAAGATTGATATACTTTTTATGTTTCTTATTGTGCACCGATAGATCCGAAGATGTAGTAAACCTACGATTGCATATCTGGCAAGAATACGGTTTCTCGCCGGTATGAATGCGTATATGAACTTTTAAACTGGACGATTGCGTGAACTTTTTGCCGCACGTGAAACACGTGTACGGTTTTTCTCCCGTATGCGTTCGCATGTGTTTCTCTAAATACTGATGCCTAGTGAATTGTCTCTCACAAATCGTGCAAGTGGACAAATTTTCGCCGGTATGGGTACGTGTGTGCTCGTGCAAATAAGCGGCCGTCGTGAATTTCTTGTCGCATGTCGCGCAAACGAATTTCTCGCCGGTATGTTTCATCATGTGCGTTTGCAATTCGGACGCGTAATTGCAAACTTTCTCGCACAATCGACATTTGTACGGTTGCTTCCCAGTATGTTCTCTCATGTGAACAGTCAACTGAGACGAATGCGCGAACGTTGCCTCGCACATTTTACAACACACTTTCTCGCCAGTGTGTTTTCGCATATGTACATGCAAATGGGAGCTTTGCGTAAATGATTTGTCGCAAACGTTACAAACGTACGGACGTTCGCCAGTATGCGTTTTGATGTGCGAATTTAATATGTAAGTGCTGGCAAACCTTTTACCACACGTATCACAACTAAAAGGTTTCTCGCCCGTATGCGTTCGCATATGAACCTTAAGATCGGCTGCAGTCAAACATCTACGATCGCATCGTGTACACGCGTGCGGTTTCTCTCCCGTGTGCGATTTCATGTGCATCGTTAATTCACCCTTAATGGTAAACCGTTTATTGCAAATGACACATTGAAACGGTTTCTCCCCCGTGTGTCTACGAATGTGCTCTCTGAGGTGAGAGGAATGATAGAATCGTTTCTCACAATATTTGCATTCGAACGGCTTCTCACCAGTATGAGTTCTCATGTGTATTCTCAAATTTGCATTCTTCCTGTATGTTTTACCACAAACTGTACAAGTGAATGGTTTCATTTGTTTAATTGTGCCCCCTGCAGATGGTGTAGTGGGTCTTACTTGAATTCCTGTAGTTCTCTTACTAACTGGTTGAGGCTGTATAACTTGAATATGCACTTCTTGAGACGTTTGTATGACAGCTTGCATAACTTGCAAAGTTTCTGCAGGTGCATCAATTTGTGTTTGATTTTCAATCTTGACCATCTCATTTTCTTCATGATTACTCAGAAAGGTAGTTGTAATTGTTGTCTCAGGACTTGCACTTTGTTCTTCAAGCACATCATTTTCATGCCTTGACAAGTCTTCTTCATTGTCAAGAAAATGCTTTAGATTTAAGTACTCTGCATTTTGGGGTTCTTCTATTATGGAACTAATTTCATTTTCTGTGTCATTGTTTGAAACAAATTCAAATTTTGTTGGTGTAGTTAGTGCCCTTGATAATTTTCCATCATCTGCATTTATTTGACTCACATACTTCTGTAGGGTTTGATCAGATTGTAAACAAACATTCCTAAAATCATATGCAATCCTAAGTCTTTCTATGCATGTTGCACAGATGAGAGATGGTAGACCTTCTTTTAACCAACCCTGAAACGTAATTATAAGTATTAATAATTGGAGAAAGAACAAATACATACGACTTCAGCAACGCAGGCCAGTAATTTATCACAAAATTTTATTGAATCATCGTCTTGATGTATTGTTGGTGTTAAGGAACATTCAATTCGTAAACACGCTCGACAGCAATCAGCAACGTGAAAAATATTATCCATTGTGAGCACATTTGAACCATTTGTATTTTCATAAACAATTTCGTTTGACATAAAAATTAATTAACCTTATTTGTTTCTGTAATATTTTTTCTTGAAATGCCAGTTTCTTTTCTGTTTATCGAGTAACAATTTTTTAAAAACAGTGACAGTTTGCAAGCAATTTCCCTACGAATAGTGCCGCGAGTTTTAAATGGCTGTACAGTGTCAAATCATCTTTGGCGCCCAGTTTCACTGTGTGCGGAACAGAGGATGGCTGTCTTAATAAAAAAATCTTTGCATTGTGAAATGATTTATCGTAATAGGTAAGCGATATTTAATGAATTAAATCAGAGCAGTATATCAAAGTATTTACTTGTAGCGTATTAAAGCGAAAGAAAATAATGGCAAATATAATTCATAACGTTGGTTTTCGTCCGATGGACGATTTAGATCAAGTAGAAACATTAGGCAGTCTGGGGTCAGTGAGGCCATGCAACTAATAATAATATATATTCCAGATCTTCTTCAACCCCATAGCATAGTGATAAGTTTCAATAGTATCATTAGAATAGACAACTTTCCGTCTGATAGAGCAGTAATTCACTACAACCACTTCAAAGTTCAGATAGTACAGTTGAGACTTCCAACACAGGCTTTGTTAGACAAGTTCAACGCCGCAAGTACAATACCAAGGTATTTTTATCAATAGTTATAAATGTTTTACTGGTGTTCAGAAAAAAAAAGAAGTTATTAATAAAGTATGAAAATGACTCAAATCATCCATGATATCTAGAAATGTTGTGAATAAATTCAATTTGAAACTAGTGCATTAATATGTGTAGCTTTCTTAGAGATAAAATCAAGTTTTTTCTGTTGTCAATTAAATTTTACATCATATATTATTCTCCACTAATAATTATGTTTTATTTTGCAGCAGCAACTCAAATAATTCTTCAAATTCTCCCAGCTCATCAACATCATTGGAGTAAATAAATGTATTAATTACATTAAAATTTATCTAAATAATTTAAAGTATTAAGAGCAATGAACAAAACAAATGATTCAGAGAAACAATTACAAGTGAAGAAGATTAAACAGGGAATGACTTATTCTTGCAAGGAGAAAATGATAATAATGAACGTTTTTAAATATTTTCGAGCACAATTTCCACATGAGTGTGTCACTGAAATTGTAAGACGTACTTCAAAAGCAAGTGGTTGTAGCGAAAAGAGTATATTTCAGTTTCGAAAAGAAGACTCTAGTGCAGAAGGCTTTAAGGCACCATCAAAAACTAAGATACGTAAGAATATTAACATAAACAGCAGATTTATTAAGTATGATAATACTGTAAGACAGTCCATCAGAAGTATCATTGCTGATTTGAAGAATATGAATATAACACCATCCTTAAATACCATACTAAAGAAAGTAAAAGCTGATTCTACTTTGCCAACATTTTCTCTGATGACTTTAAGGAGGCTCTTATTTGATATGGGATTCTGTTATGAGAAGAATGGTAGCAAGCAAATTTTAGTTGATAAGCAACAGTGCTGTGATATAAACAATCAAAATGAAATAGGAAATGGTGAAAATCTGACAGTTGTCAAGCCTCAACAAAAGATACAAGAAACACCAAAATTGAGCAATCTGAAAAATGAAAATAGTGAACCATCTGTGTTCATTCAAAATGATACTAATTATGTTCAAAGTTTTACATTAAGCGAACCTGCAATGAGTGAACCTAAACTCATTTACGTGCTACCATTGCCAGAATCAAATTGCAATACTCATAACACTTCAGTAGTGTTAAATGTAAAAAATGATTTTATTTCAACAATCCAAACAAACATTAACCATGAGGCAACACCATGGATTAATCCACAGAATGGTACTTACTTAGTTAAACAACAGTGAAAAGATATAGATTTAGTACAAAATTATATATTTCATGGAAACTAAATTTAAAATATCACATGTAACAGTAATAATAATAACTAGAAGTCACAGTAATTAGGATATTTTGCATATTTTAAAATTAATGACAGTTCTCTATATTTTCATATATAGGATCATTCATGTTATCTTTATCATCATTAATTTCTAATGGAGTTTCAATAATATCGTTCAAGCATGTGTAGATAAACATGTATTGTGCCTGAAACAAAATAAACCAATTTAAGCATTCAAATTCAAAAGGCTAAATTTTAATCTGTATTACTTCTGTTTGAACCATTTTCATTCTTTGTTTTCGCAGGTTGAAGACTGTCTGATAAACGTTTATGTCCTTATTATCGTTCATGGTCTGCAGAAGGATATCCAGTGCTATGAGAGTTCCCGTACGACCAACACCGGCGCTGAAAATAGCAAACCAACTTATAATATGCTATCAAACAGAAATTTAGTTACCCCTTAAAAAACATAGCTTTTATGTAAAATCTCTACTTATTAAGAGATATATTAGTCAGACACTCTTTAAAATTGTGATATTTAAAAACGATTTGAATGATATTCAGTATTACTTTTCTACAATTTTAAATAGAATATAAAATGTACTCATTTATTTTTTCTACATACCTGCAATGAACCAATGCAAGTCCACCGGATTTCTTCATAAGCTCCCTAAACGTGCAACAAAATTCTAATAAGCTTCTAGTGTCTTTAGGACAACCGAAATCTGGCCAATCGACGAACTGTAAGTGTTTTATCGTCCACTTGCTTGTATCCTAAGGAAAAAGTTCATTTTTATCGTCTGTAATCAGTCTTAAGGCTGAAAATTAATTACCTTTTGTACGTGCAACGTTCTCGATATGTAAGTACCAAAATTCAATTCGTTGGCGCATCTAATTTCCAATCCGTCGTCGAACTCCATATTCTCATGATTGTTTGGTATATATTTATGACATTTAATCTGAAGCAATTGGATTCATATTAATTTTACAATTACTTCGCCAAAAGTCAAATCAAATTTGCATAGAAGCATTTTCGGCCAAATTACCTTATTAGCTTCAACGAATTGCGTTAACATCACTATGACCGTGACATTTTCTTGTATAATTAAATTCCAAAAATTGAATATTGTATGCCCCAAAGGACCTTGCGATGCTATATACTCCACGTGTGAAGAGTAACCCTGCAAATTATTGCAAAATTAATCAAGCAAAATTAGATTCGATCACATTTTTCTCACTTTAATGTAACTGGCGTTGATGTAATCGTTACCATTATCACAATGTTTTAAGGGGACTCTCGTATCATCATCTGCAAAAAGTTAAACTATTTAAATCCGTCCTTACTAATGAAGAAACTAGTTCTTATGGCAAAAATTCGCATTTTTGGATGAATCTTCTTCTTGTGTTCGACCTCGTTTTACAATCAAACGCGTTATTTTGGTGAATTTTGGGAAATAATACAATTCGATATTTGTTCAAGGTAAATTAAATATTGAAGATCGATTAATAGGAGTTTAGCTGTGAGTTTTACATTGAAACTCGTAGCGTTTTTGTGATTTGTTTGCCTCAATTTTTGCATATCTACAGAAGGGGTCCTTTCTCTACTTTTGCAGTAATTGCAAGAAATTAATTAAAATTAAATATCAAAATCTCGAACACTTACATGGTAGAATGTCAACGTATCGATTCTTCTTCTTATTGATGGGCATGTTGGCGATAACGGTACTTCCCGGCTCGAATATCAATCGCGTGTATTCCGCTTTCAGTTTCAACGGATTCTCTCTCAGATCCGCATAGTGCAATGGTAATTGTTTCACCGTAAATGACGTTAACGAATCCAACGTTATGTCCTCCTGTCTGTTACCGCTGCTGTACTTGGCGCCGAGGAAGTTTTGCTTTTTAAATTTAACGTAAATGAATATCATTAGAATCATAACGAACAAGGTGACGAACGTTATAATCAGCACCATTAACGTATTGTAACGCAATTTCTCTGCAAAACAAAAACGTTATTAAACCTTTGGTCTTAGGAGCTACAAGTTGCTTATTTTTCAATTACCAGTCGTAAATTTGAGTGTTGCACTGTCCCTGTAAGTTTGGCTGGTGAAATAGCGCACTTTTAGATGATACTCCGTGTCGGGACTCAATGCGTAATTGTGAAAATCTTTTCCCTGCTCGCCGGTACCAATTTGGTACGTGTATAATGTCGCATTGGTGCCTACAATTAAATTTTCTCGTTTGAACTGGCCAATTGACTGATGACTAATGTTACCGTTGAACGGATTCCAAAAAGGTTTAGTTATCGTAAAAGACGAGGCGGTCGTGTTCGCCCATCTGCCAAAAGGTTGCTCCTCATTAACGAACCTTGTTAAGATCAATGAATAATACGTTATATGGCCGTTATCCTCCCTAATCAACGATTTATCGAGGACGAAATTTAGTATGTACGGATTGTCGTCCGACGCCGTCGGTTCGTTTAAATTACCCTCGATTTCTGGTGGTACTAAAATTATTAATCAATCAATTCTAGAGCCACGAAAACGAGTAAAAATTAGCAAAAGCCTTTTTTTTTTCGTAGAGAGGAATTAAATTTTTGTGATTTTGTGACTTCTGGTAGTCTGGAAAAGCAAGCGATTGCTGATTCAAGACGTTATTCGATCTTGTCGAAAATATGATAGTCCGTGAGACTTTTTCTATAGAAAAATATGATTATATCATCGAAGAGCAACAATTTTGTGATAAAAATTGCTAAATCTTGCAGAATGTCACTAATTTTACCAATTGATTCCTATAGCAATTAGAAAATTGTTCGCTTACTTCCTGGCGGCGATCGGAACGCTTTCTCTTTGATCGCACTGGCACAACCCTGTTTGTTCTTCACACGAACCGTAACGACATAATCGTATTCCGGCTTTAATTCAATTAACGTCCCCGTATCGAGCGTCTCGTTTTTCTCGTAATGCTGCTGATCATTTCTCGTTCCTTTCAATTCGATCACGTACACATCCAGGTCGCCGTTAATGTTGCAGGGCTCGCTAATCGTCACTTGTATACTGGCATCGTATGTCTCGCTGTAATTTGTGATCAGTTTATATTTGAAATCGTCAACTGGGTCGGGATCTAAAAAACAAATCATTCGCAAATGTACTCTCATCGATACTCAATCGGCCCGGTTTGATCTTGACGAAA
The DNA here is from genome assembly GCA_963695495.1 of Hololepta plana. Lineage (NCBI taxonomy): Eukaryota > Metazoa > Arthropoda > Insecta > Coleoptera > Histeridae > Hololepta > Hololepta plana. The sequence continues at coordinate 12,677,287 of OY968831.1, read as the reverse complement.
ATAATTTCAGTTCAAATTACTTGTGGCGTTCGTCGTCACGTTCACGCGTCTCGATTTGCCGGCACCGATTTGCGTGTACGCCGTCACTGTGCATTCGTAATCGAAATACGCTTGGCCGCCGGTGAAATGGAACACGTTATCGTTCATTGCGCCGATGTCGTATCGGAATTCCTTTTGATACTCGCAAAGGTAATTGTAACGTGGACCGATCGCCAAAATATTGATCACGTATTGGGTCAAGCGACCGTTAATCGGCAACGGTGGATCCCAATCTAAGACGAATCCGTTCGCCATCGTTTCAAGGATCGACATGTTCCTTGGTTCTTCCGGGACTGAAAATATTTCAAGATTAATGCTGTCCATCGAATACGGATGCGGATAATTTTCAAATACATATTTAAAAAGAAATAATAAATTTATTGTTCTAGATGTATTTTAAAGAAACGAAAAATGTTTAAAGTGGCCAATAATATGATAATGATCCATATCGGCGGTACAAGAATATAGATGCCAACTAATGAGATGCCCAATGATTTGGATAAAACTAGTAAAACAAATAAAATTAATTACCTCCTTCGTCCGTTTGGAACATTAAAACATCCGCGAGTTGGTTCATTTTTTCGTCGGCAATGGTTAAATTGTAATCGTAAGCTGGTAGGACGTCGATAATTTCGCTATAATTATCACTAGTTTTATTAACGTTTATTTCCTTATCAAAGTAACTGAGATTTTCCGCATACGATTTGCCCTGTAGTTTTATAACGAACTGAATTGGACCGTTCGTGTTGCAAGGATGATTCCAGTTCAAATTCAAAATGAATTTGTTTAGATTTTCAGCGTCCCGATTAGCTTCGCACGTTATTTCGGTCACGTTTTCGGATACTACAAAATTATAAGAGACCGATAGGTGTTACAACCAATTTTATGTTCAATGGAAAGTTAATTACTTACAACCAGGCAGCGTAGTCACATTAACGTTGGTAAAGCTGCTGCCGCCATTGGTTTTGGCCACTATGATAATTTCATATTCGCTATAAGCGGAAACATTCGCAAACCGATATTGCGAAGCCATCGTGCTTTCGCTCACATTATAAGAAGGAACAGGACATTCTGACGGAATGAAATATAACGGTTTCCGTAATGATGCAGTTACCACGTATTCCGTCAATTTGCCCCAAACACACTCATCCATCAGCCATTTGATTGATATCGAATCCGAAGAAACTTCGGGATCGTGAATGATTGGAGACGGAGGCGCTAGAAAATTGTTTTTATTATTTATACTTCAAACGAATTTGCTTCCATTGCTTACCGGCAGCATTCGTTAAAAATGAAACCCTCGCCCCTGGCGACGATCCAGCGACGTTTTCCGCGAATGCTTCGCATGTGTAATTTCCGTACGCCGAAACTTGCAATTTGGTTACAATAATTTCGTTTCCATTCATCGTTTCTGCAATCGTATCATTCGTTAACGGACAATTATTTCCGTCCATGTTCTTCCCGTTGCAGCGGACGCGTAACACTTTTCCTTCGCAAAGATTTTCCTCGTGAGGCTGAACCTCCCAAGTAAGGTCCGCCACACTAGCGCTTACCTTCATAGATATACTTTTTGGCGAGACCAAAGCTGCAAATATCACTTGCAAATATTCGATTGAAATTAATTTACTACATTTTACGTTTTGCTTTAGCCGTATAATTAATGGAATAAGGATCGCCGCTTATTTCCGAATAAACAGCGATTAGGCTGCCATCGTACGTTTTGCACGGAATCACTTCTTCAATTTTCTGCTGCTCTTCGCCCGTGTTAAGAATCATACCGTTTACCACCAAAATATAATTTAATTTACATTCATCTAGGGAATCCGGTTTTTCCCAACGCAACACCAAGACATTTCCGTCTTCGTTCATTTGAAAATCCCGTACTTGATGTATAGCTGCAATTCAAATGGCGGAAATAATTTAAAATAACTATTTGAATTAAATAACAAATACCAGCTACGTTTCCCACGTGAGTGGCTTCAATATTATCACCACATTTGGCATTAATACACGCACGAATCCCAACCGTGTAGTTATGACACGGTACAATTTCTCCAAAATTATACGATTCATTGGTTTCATTTACAGTCCTCTGCTCCCATTCCAATTCGTAACGAACGTCGCATGTTTGTAAATCTTCGGGCTTCTTCCACGTTGCTTTTAACTTTCCTTCGTCTTCAAACAAACTAAACTCCTCGACGTCTTCAATATCTGCGTAGACAAGGAAATTAACGATAATCAGCTCTTTTTTGTTTAATGCAAATGCCTCACAAGTTTAATACCATATACTTGCCCTGTATGATTAGTTTGGTATTCGCTAACACTTTTCTCGCCCAATAGGACGTTTATGAAAATTTCGTAAGGGTAACACGGGACGATTTGATTGAATGCGCGATAACTCGTGTCGTTAACGAACACACATTCAAAGCTTGTACATATGCGATATCGGAAGGGACAATTTTCGAAATCTGCCGGTGGACTCCAGGTAACCGTTAAAATGTGATTTTCCTCCTTGACGCTAACATTCGTCACGGGACCAACATCTAAAGCACGGACGAATACATTACACATAAAAGCAAAATCAGGCATTAAATTTCAAGACAACGTGGCCACACAAATTTTGCCAATTAAAATTATAAAAAATAAACAAATAAAAATTAGTTAAACGAAAACCGTAAGCACGTGTAATTTTTCATCGTTAATTAGTCTAATTCAAACCGGTAAATAGGTTTGTTTACCCGACGTTAGACTTTTGCAAAATAGCTTGATACGAACAGGTATTGATACATAATTAGCCTTAACTCAGTTCCGGATACTTAAGCAATTTTAACAAGTTAGAAACTAACCAGAACTTTTTTTTGTAATTCATAGTCAACTAACTTACAATTAATATTGAATCACCGAAATAGTCAATATTTGCAACAATATTATTCAAAATAAGAATAAACTATTGGTTTAAAATTTGATATCAAACAGGTGGGACATAGTATCGGACTCTAAAAAAGATTGTCTTCTAAAACCGGACACGGTTAAAATAATGTGTATCTGGTCACAGATATATCTCTCTAATCATTCTAAACATTCAGTTTTTTTTTCATCCGCCTCCAAGCACAAAACGCAATCATTTGAAGATTTCTTGCTTTTGGCTCCAACACTGTGCTTTTCTTAAAATTTTCCTGATATTTTTCGGTTATCCACTTTCTTTTTATGTTGAAACATACTGCTTAAATTTTCTTTTCGTTGTCTTTATCCTTCACTTTATTCTTGCGGAGCGTCTCAACCACAGTACCATGAGAAGGGACCCAAGGTGACGCGGAAATATGTGAAATTCTGAATATATGAGTGTTTAGGAAATTATTTGAAGAGATTATTCCGAATTGCTAAGGTTTTTGGGCCGCAAGAACTGGAACTGCGCCGAGATTTTTTTTAGTCTTCACCTTTTAATTTTTTTTAAATCTCGATTGTATCCAACACTAATGATAATAATGAAAGAAGACAAATGCGTTAGGGGAAATCTTTGTGTCCGGTACTATATTATTCAAAACAGGCAGATGTAAAATTAAAAAAATTCAAAAAATACTTTCGATGCCTGGATTAAATTAAATAGATAATATATTAAACTATTACAAAATATTGTCGATATTACCACATGAGTAAATGTTATTCGACAAAAAATTTAAAAATATTTGTAAAATTAAAATTACACCGTACAGCGTGATCAGCTTTTCGGGCAAGGGGACTCCCCCTTACAAAGCAACAAATTATGACATTTTTAGAAATATTATTTAAAAAAAAACACATTACAATAAGAAAAAGGATGAAATAGACTATTGAACCATCATTAAGAAATTGATATAAAATCCGTCACGTCCCATTGTCAAAAATTAGGTTGCTTTTTTTTTCAAAATAGAGAAAAATTTTACATTCAACTCTAAGGATCGATCATTTCAGTGTCAACCCCCGAGAATATCGATGTATAGTTCACGGCATGATATTATCAGAGCGTCAAATTTGTTTAAAACTTATAACTGAAGACTGTTACATTGTTAATTTAGATCTGGGTATGAAGAAAATTGTGAAAAAGAAATTGGAAAGTCGTAAATATGATAGAAACTGTAGATGGAAACTTTGCAGAACAGGATGAAAACAATTTTTCCAGGTTTAGAGCACTGCAGGGCCTCTGTGAGAAATTTTTTGCGTTAAGGCGAAGTTTGTTTCTGTGATAGGCTAATTACATGTCAATATACTCACGCATCTTATATTACTCAAAACGTCTAGTTTATTGTTTAACATTTTTTTCCAAGCCCCCACAATTTCCATAATTAACGATGTAGCAAATTAAAATTAGTAATTCAGGCAATAAATAGATTGTTATTTGCGTGTTAGGAAAAGAAATGAAAGGCTTGCCGTCATCAGGAACGTTTCGGATCTCGTAATTTAATGCGGCCGCTTCGCCTAAATGATTGCTATTCGATAACGTAGCCACGCGAATATCATTCGAATGGCACTGTCTAACGTTGGACACGGTCGTGGGGAACGTGTACGTGGTTTCATGTATGTAAATTGGTTTCTCGTTATTCCTAACGATTCGATAGCCTAATATGCAACTATCTTCGTCCGGTGGATCCCAAACGATCGTTATCGCACTCTCGTTACGATTCTTCACGGATAAATTTCGCACCTTCCCTGCAACTGAACGGTACACACGTTTTCACTTTTTATTTCTTGACTCATATACAAAGTGTTTTTAATTTCCGTAGATCAAATAAACTTTCTTATGCCGTCGAGATGTTAATAAGTCGGTGCAAAAATAGCGCCCGATTTTAATTGTTTCCTATTATATACAAGTATTTAATATTTTCATGAAATTTTATCAATTCCTACACCTGGCGTATTGAATTCTCCGTCATTTAACATTCGAATATCGCGTAATTTTCTTTCTGAAGGTTTAAACGTCCATTACTTTCGGAACTCATACGAAGTTAGTACAATGTTATAGACAAAATATGCTAGAAACTATTAGAAATTATTATTTAAGTGAAAGAAACCCATGTCTACAAATAAACTTATGCAGATTAGAAGAATTGAATCACTTATAGCAGAGATTCCCATTAAGGTCCAGGTGGACTCCATGGCACTTTGAAAAGAATTTAGGTTATCGATTAGAGGTACAATTTTTTAGAACAAATAATAGTTGTTAGATATCAATGTTTGATGAAATGATTCAGTGATCTAGAATCAATTTTGAAGAGGTGGATTTGCCAAATTTTAAAGTTGCAAAGAGATTAGCAAAAAAGTACGAAATATCAATAGACCATCAATTTTCACTTCTTCTAGTTCTTATTTTGTTGAGGGCAGGTTTTAATCATGTTAACAATTTGTTAAGAAAAACAGGAAATCGATTAAATGTATTAATATGGGGTAACTTAAAATTGTTTTTCAAATAATTTTCCACGTGGTATAACATAAAAAATGTTATTAAAAACACTAAACACAACGTGTTACTCTTCTTCTTTGATAGAATTTTTTTGAAGGATATTGATCAAGAAAAACTTATTCCTTGTTCTGATTCCTTGCATCTAATTATTGTGTTCTAAAGTTGACCATTACAATTGGCCATTATTTTTGCACCAACCCGATACAATACCGAAACTAAATTTCGATCAAATTCAAACAGTTTACGCGTGCAGAGTTAAATGGATATTGAACAGATGCGTATGAAGCATCAACTTCTTAAACAAACTTCTTTCTTTTCGTTTTCGTAAATTAATATGTGTGCGGGCGGAAGTTTATTTAAAATAAAGTTCAATTACATCGAGACGGCATTGTAACGTGCAAGATGTAAATAAAAAGGAAAACATTTACCCTGTCCATAAAAGGCTTCTCCATTGAAATTATCGTCATCGTCAACGTACTGTACACCTAAATCTTTACAGAAAACGTCCTTCTCATTTATCAAATAAGAATTCGTTTTGATTTTCGTTGCGTATCTCTCGTCTCCGATGAGGATGTCGAACTGATTGCAACGGGAATCTTTTGATTTGTCCCACGAAATATTTACCATATTTTCTAATACGTTTATTCGCACGCGATGTAATTCATTCGGTACTACAAATATTTATTTTTTTAAGTACTATTAGAATGAATCAACCGTTTTTGTATCATGCATGTTTATTAGTCGATTATTTGCAGTATTGCACTTTTCACTGAAAGCCGTTTATTTATTTAGGATTAGAAATTACATAATTAATTGCTTTCGTATTATAGTTTCTCGGATAAGACTGTGTACATTATTATTAATTCAATTTTTCTTTTTCGTTTGGTTGCATCCAGTTTAACGCAAACCAAATGTTTGCAAGCCAATAAGATTAGATAAAACCACGCTGTTTATATATAATTAATGTGATAACATTTCGGAATATATCGGTAGCAAAAAAATCTGGTACGTTAAATTTGGAATCGTTGAACGGCAGTTATTACTCTGCAAGCTTACGTGCATATATTCGTTATTAATGCGACAAATAGATTTCCACATTCGAATCATTTCGTAGAAATACTGCTTTATTAAATAGCGAGCAAATTGAACAATTAATTAAATTAATACTAACGCGTTCTTATTTTTCTAACCACTGGCCTACCATTATGGCCATTGCTATTTATACCGATTGAAATTACGTACAGAGTGCAACTATTTAAATTGTAAATTGTATATCTCGTCGCGTTCTTTAATACTTTCTCGTTAGTATCTGTACCATTGCTCCATAAACGATATTCCAAATTGCACGAGGTATATTTCATTTCCGGCAACCAATTTACGTGAATTTCGCTATTAGTTTGTCGCATATTTACATATTGAAATGCAGGCACTAGAAATAATGTTTGTTATAACATATAACAGTAACAACAATAGAAAGCATATTTCTTAACGGTAATGTATTGTGATAAGTAAAAGCGCATGCTGATTATAATAATTGTTCCGAGCACATTCTAATCATCGTTGACTGAAAAGAAGGACATTTTCCAAGTGCGAAAAAAAAACAGAAAAATATTTTTGCAATAATCATTAGAATTGCCTCGGATTGTTTTAAACATTTGCCAATGATGGGAAAATCTGCCTGGATAAATTGATAATGAGATTAAGCGAAATCAAATTCATCAACATTGTAATCATATGCATGTCACTGATAAAAACGCACTATGACAAGAAGCAGTCAAATTGATTAAAACAAATAATACGTTTTTTTTTTTAATCAATCAATTTAAGAATTTAGAGGAAAACTTTTCTGGCAAAGCAATAAACACTCTCTTCTCAAAATCGCTATGAATTCGTTTAACATAAATTGGATTTTCCATTTATACGACAGTTAACCAGGAAATAAAACCATGCGTCGATGCATGCAATGACTTTTTTCTCATCAACAGTTTAAACATGTGGACGTCACATGATGTGACTTTATTTTGAAAATAACTTGTAAAACTGTAAATTACCTCCGTCACATGGCGAAGAACTTGTTCCCAGACTACTTGGTGCAGTCGTCGATATCTCTTCAACCTCTGTTGGATTCGATGTTGTATAATCGTCAATTGTAATTAAAGTTTCAGAATTAGGAGTTACTAACTGATAATCATTCTTCTGTCCTTCGCTATCTTCTAATCCATTGATTTGTGCATCGACATCGTTGTCATTTGCTTGATCTGCATCAACTTTACTCTTCCAAACGCAATTCAAACTAATTAATAACAGTACGACACCAATTTTAAACGGTTCGTTCATCGTGTGAAGCGAAAACTATATTTTTTTAATATGTATATATTATTTCACACTAATATACACCAACCATCGAAAGCTTTACGCTTCATAATATCGCGAAAAGAAAGCACGGAAGGAAACAATGAATGGATTTTTGATCAAAACAGGATATTCTTTATCTGCGACCACCACAGTATTTATATACATTTGTATATGACAAATGCACAATTTTTTTTGTCGTCTTTCTCTTCTATTTATAACGATTCCTCACATGAAATTAAAACGTTATTATAATTGTCTTTTAGCAATTTAAAGGAAATTGTAATAACAAAGCTAATTTTTATATGTTGTGCACATGCATTCACATTTGTGTTGATTAATCATTTTAGAAATAAACTAACTAGGCATAATTGCGGTCTAAATATAAAAAAAAAGGAGTTTTAAATATTAGTTAGTATCACGCCTTTTAACACAATTCACGGTCCACAATAACTGATAAGATTCGAAATTTTCGACGGCAATTTTTAAATCACTCACATTGTTATTCTGTCCGTATAGATTTACAATTATTATTGATAGTTTATTAATCTTTGTTTTTTGTACCGATCGAAAATTAATTTGATATTAAATGTGCGCGCGTGTCTACAGTACTAATAAATTATCTCCCAGTGCGTATCTATTTTAAGATATTCCTCTCCAAAAGGAAAAAACCTTAGATTGGCAACACAAACCAACTTATTATCACATTTACAACTTTTATCTCGTTTATCAGTTACAATTTGTTTTTTATAAATACATCCTTGCTGTTCCACTTTGAAACAATTATTAAGTGACAATTTTAAACTGTTTACATCGGAAATAATTTCATTATTCCTCTCAAGTGTTATTATACATTCTGAGAATCTTAATTAATGATTACAATAAGCCCACATCTCTCACGCAGCATTATTTGTATGGCTCTTTTTTTTTGTTTTCCGGGATGTTTATAAACTTTTTACTTTTATTCAAAAAGCAATTTTATGTAGACCACACACAAGACTGTGATAACAATAGTACAGCCTTCTAAGGAAATAAAAAAAAATCATGGCGCTTAGACTCGTTTATCGAAAATATTATAGTTCAATTCAATCCATAATTCAATTTAGCTCCTTAATTAATATATTGCTAGGTTCAAAAGAAACATGTTATTTGATTGTGTCATTTATTTAAAAATACATACACTTAATTATATGTAATTTAATATAAACGTTGGGGCGGACCCATAGATGACTTTACGTGTAATGATCTTACATTTTGCCAATGTTTCTTTAACAGAGATACTAAGAAATTAACAGCTAAATGTACATTTTGAGCCAGTTCATCAGGACTCATGCCAACATGTCCAACGGCAACAGAGAGGCACAATACCTACAATAAAAGATTTCTTATTACTTTCCTCATTCAACAAAGTATTTCTGTTTTATAAAAATCTTGTTTGCTATATTTAAATCCACAATCAAACAATTGAGAATGGTAGTTATGAATAGCTTGATATAATATTGCATCATACTTCCATACATATTAACATTAATTCATTAACTGTTGGCTTGATGATGCATAATAATTATTATTAAAATAACTATTCATACCTTCTTCATTTGGAATTTAATTGTTGCCTTTACTTCATCAATCTTTTGAACCATAGATTCTTGATGTGAAAGTAGACCAGGGAATTTACCAGCCTTGTTCAAGCCTGGACCTAATAGACGTGGGATCTGCTTAATCAAAGCTTCAGAAGCTAAAAAAGCATCAAATTTCTTTGCTAGTTTTTTAACCAACTTCTTATTTTTGTTCAATTTCTTCAACGCCTCTACATCCATGTATGGAATATTGCTTGCTTTGGCCTCATCGCAATGCTGTTGATCGCCCAAGACACAAACTTGCATTTTTGGACGTGGAATATGCTTTAGTCTAAAAGAAATTGTTCATGTTAACACTTGTGGTCACTTAATATCATAATAATAATCGTTTGCGGCTAACTCACCACATGGTGAATGAGACATTAATATATACATATATTTAATGTTCGATAAAGGCTATGCCAATATCTCCCTAATTATTTTAAGACCCTAGGTACAGGTCCGCCAAGCAGTTTCATACTTAGCTTCCTGACTTTATAGAATAAGTTTTAGGAGGAGTCTGATACAATCCAAAAGCTATTCATATCAGGTGTACATACTTGACAGTGCCGCTGAAACGTTTGTCCTTTTGTGGATCATAATTCTTCAGACCAATTTGGATTTCGACCGTTTCTAAGAAATTCCTATTCTTCTCTTTGGAATTGGTCAAGACGGCATTTACACACTCATAGAGCGTGTCACGCGAAACCTTCGATCTAAATAATAAATAATTCGCATAAATAATGTGTTGGTCCAAGCAAATTATCAATGATTCTTAAAAAACTAATTTCGGATGTTTGAAATATTTGCTGATTTACTTACGACATTTTCTTCGACGAAACGTGTCCCTAGGACGTACCACACAAAAAGAAGGAGACTGATTACAATGAATATAGACACATTGTCATTCTTCGATCAACCAATAAAATTAAGTTTTTACGCAATAACTTCATGTTGTACGATTACCGGTTATTGTTTAGGTGGGAATTTTGAATTATTTACGAACTAGTTGATACGGCAAAAATTCGCATCCAAACATAAACTTTGCAATATCGATTTTTAACGTTGCGGCAAGACAAATAAATTTTTCTCCGTTATAAATTCGTTAGAACTATTTCCATTTATTGAACATATTGTTTAAATATAACCGGCCAATCATATTGCTGTGCTGTCATGAATTAGGAGTGAATTGTCACATCTGTCAAATGGACAATTACCTACATACAATTTACACCTAGAGTAAATTTTTTAATTTAACATTATTTACAATGTTTTAAAGTGTTTGGATTATTAAAATTATGTAAGGAACTTAGAATAGAATATTCTTTTACGTAGTGTAGTTATACAACAACCAACATGGTGTCGATTATTAAAAACCAACTGTTGAAACACCTTTCAAGGTAATTTTTAGTGTTTTATTTTGATAAAAAGCTACTTAATACATGAATATCAACGATTTTAGATTCACAAAGAACCTATCCGCCGATAAAATTAATTTGAGTACATTTAAAGGAGAGGGAGAATTGTCAAATCTGGAATTAAATGAGATAGTGTTAACAGATTTGCTAGAATTACCATCTTGGCTAAGATTAACAAGTGCCTGGTGCAATAAAGTGTCATTTAGAATACAATGGACAAAACTCAAAAACGTCCCCATATGTTTAGTAATAGAATTTTTCAACTTATCCCACATGAAACCTAACTTTACATGTTACAGAGTTTAGATGAAGTGAAGATTATTATTGAAACATGTGAAGAATTAAGATCTATGTCACCACAAGGATTACTAGCTTCTTACACTACTGCACCAGGAAAGTACAGCTTCATTCATAAAGTGATTGATGGAATAACAGTTAGTGTGAATACAGTTCATGTTACTTTTAATAGCCCAGCATTCACTGCTAATGTACAGGTACTGTCAATACATAATGTGCAATTTAATGTATATATTGCCATACCTTTCCATTTTAAGATTAACAGAATTTTGGTACAATCAAAAAGTCCTGAATGGAAAAAGGCTGACTTAAGGGTGACAAGAATAAAGGAGCCTGAAAGAGGTGAAGTACTTATATTCAAGGAACTAGAATGGCAAACAGTCAGAATTGAAGCTAAATCAACAGTTGACCAGAATTTGACTCCTTTAAGACTGTTAACTAATCAAGCTAGATGTAGGATTACAATTAAGAAACGTCTCTCTGGTATGAACTGACCATTAAAAGGAATTGCTATAATTAAGTTAATGAGAATTAATTTATAGATTCATTTATAATGGGTTCAAAATTGGTTGTAATATTGGATGACTTACTTTGGGTTCTTACGGACTCCCAGTTGAAAGCTGCACTTCACTTTCTTGATTCACTTGCTGGACTAGTACAGAAGGCCACAAATATTACTAGGAAAGTAAAAGCAGCTAGAAAGTTGGAAGTAATATTGTCTTTTATTAGAAAAAAAGGGAAAAGTTGTAAACTCTTTGAATTTTTAGGAGCTTCCCGAATACCGAGCACATCAATCACAACAAGTGAAAACCAAGGATAATGACAGTGCAATTTCAAAATTGTTTTCAAGATTTGATGTAGTGGAAACCTCCTATCATTTCCTTTCACATCAAATTATATTACATTTGTGTGACGATCCAGGAGGTAAATATACTTACAAAACTTTTCTATTGGATAATGATTTTGTCATTAGAGGGACGTTCGAGCCATCCAAATTTGAAAGATGGGGGAGCACTTCAAGTTAACATTCAAAAATTTCAAGTTGATTATTATCCCTACCATTTGGCTAAACGAGATAGGAAACATTGGCCAAAATATAAAGAAGCATCTATACCACATCCGCAATGGCAGGAACAATCATTAAGTGCATTTAAATCGAAAATATTAGATATGTTAGATAAGGGTAAATTTCAACATACTCCATTATCAAGATCTAACAAGGTAGCAGAAACGTGCTCAATGAACAAGCGTTTAACTATAAGTAAATATTTGTTAGGGAAACGGTGAAGCGGCAGGAGCAAATGACCAATCGAGGAAACCTCAAAGCTCGAATCATAATTTAAAGAGTTACGCTTCTAGTCAATTTGCAAAACTGATGACGGCTTGCGTAGTGATGCGAATAGAAGACTTTATGTTTTATAAAGTAACTACGTCCAGTAAGAAGCAAATGTTAAAGGAATTTATTTCAGGTAACTATTGATTAATTATAAAAGTGATGAGCAACAATATTTAAGTATAAATCTTCTTAGCCCAGCATAAGAGGAATAAGAATGTTGGGACAGGTATAATATTTAACTTTATAATAATGCACTCCATTGTTTTTTGTCTAAATTAATTAGTTCGATTCATTCCGTCATCCTACACTTATTAGATTTGCTTTACACGCGTTTGTGGTATAATGTCTCATATGTAATATCCATATTGCATATTTACGAATTATATGGACATGCGAGTAGTTGGCTGGAGTTACTCGCAAGTAAACTCTTACGTGTATCTGCACCTTTAGATTGAAATACATAAAATGTATCATTATTGTGTATTTCCTATAAGCGACATCAAGCTAGTTCCAAATTCATTATAATTTAAATTCTGTAGATTAGAAAGGGACATTCAAGTTAATAATGTTGCTTCTACTGTTGCGTAATGAACAATTACTAATTCGTTTAAATTCGAATAGGTGATAGGTATCGAATGTCGCTGAAAGAATCGACGAACATCGTACACGCCGAGTTTACTTATTTTTACTATCCGGACGATACGCCCTTTCCTTGTAAGTTAATTTTCCGCAATACATTAAAATTGCATTTGCATTGCCTATCAATATTGGATATTTTTACAGTACCTCCGCCTAAATTTTACGTGCAACTGTATCCGATTCAAATAACGTTCGACGTAGACAGTTGTTTGTGGTTTAATTCCTTCGCATTGAACCTGCATCAATCGTTGCTGGCATCGAAACCTCAGGTTCCGGCTACCAATTTGACTTATATCGACGTTAAAATAGAATCTATTTTGCCAAAGGTAATAAAATAGTCTATAAATTAAGTCTTAATTGTTGGTGTACATAAATTTATTTTATTGCAGATAAATTTTGAGAGTTCCGTTGAATACCACAACCAGAAGGACAGACCGAAATGCCTTAGTTTTCAAGTGACCAGGGTAACGATTACGAATGTTAGAAGTCTGGAGCAATCGTCGCGGGCCGATCTAGCGAAATGCGTGGATTCGTTTCACATGGGTTCCTTATTTTTCGGTTCGGAATTTCCATCAGAACCGAACGATTTCTATATAGTGACGCAAAAGTTTTTGGATCATATTGCTGCCGAAGATAACATCAAGAATTTGCCAACCGAATTCGATGCGTCGACGGTTCATGCTTTGGTACATTAAAATTCATTGAATTGTGAATATAAATGGAGATTGTTGTAATTTATAGTTGGCACAAATGTCCAAAGACATGCTGTGGACCGAAGCCAAGGATGTGTGGTGCGTTAGCTTGGATCCTGTTTGGGGCGACTTTTATGGAGCTAGAGCGGTGGGATCGAATAAACCGGTACCGTTCTTAGATACTGTCCCGGTAACGATTTGGTTACATAGTAACATGGATCCGAATTCGACACTCAAGAAAGATTGCAATACACATATAGCCGACATACACGCATTGGCTTACATATCAAATTTAGTTAGTTTACAAATTAATCATTATCAATACTTGTTTCTATTACGATTGGCGGAAGATGCCGCAGAACTAGCCACGTTCTTGTCCATTGACTCGAATAGAATTATGAAGGTTGGTTGTCAAATTATGTTGCTATCAGTACACAAAAGAGTAAACTAAATTCTAGGTCGAAAGCAGTGGGTCGTTGGCAATCGGAGCTTTAATACCGCAACTGGAAATTACGTTCGTGATGCCGTCGCAAAATCCGGGTAAAGAATCGTCAGGTGGCGACGAATCGTTCGTTCCCGATTCTTCTAGTATTCCGGATGATATTTTAGGGGGAGGTATATAGGATCAACACAATCAACAGAAACATTCCCGTCTCATCATACAATTCATTATTAGGTTCAGCGGCAACCATATGGCAACACTCGACATTATCCATCGAAAAGGAGAAGAGAATGCTACCGAACGGAGCTGGGACCCCGATTAGCGAAATTTCGTCAAGTTATTCGTTGGATTTCGTTCAGCAAACGACGAACGAAATGAAACCGTTATCAAAGAACATTGCGCAACCGTTCTCGAACATACCGAACAACTTCAATGCCGGCTTTAATTCGATGAAGAAAGGTTTCAGTAGCTTGATGACGTCCATCGATACCGCGTTGAAAGCAAGTCCGGACGACGTCAGCGATGCTGCATCAATTAGAAGCGACGCGTCCAGCGATTGCGACACCTTCGAAATAATTAACGTGACCACCGACGATCCGAACACTGCAGACATCATGTTTCGCGTGCCGGAATTCCAAAATGAAAACAAAGGTATAGTGGAGGTAGCAAGCGAAGTCGTCGAAGATTTGGAAGAGAGCACGATGACGACGGCCAGCGATCCGTCGTTATCGAGCAGTTGCAAGAGAAAAGATCTGGTGATAATATTTTCTTTTATGCGAGGACTAATTCGTTTTACAAACTGATTAATTCGCGCAGGTTTCGGTTTCGACATTCAAATTGAGTAAAGTGGAATTCCTTCAGCAGTCGGTCGGCTATTCGTCATCGATTAAGATACAAGTTGGAAACGTGTCGTGCGAGGATTGTTCATCAATACCGTGGGATGAGCTTCAAGTGAGTAATTGTGATCTTTCACTAGTCGATTCATTTGAATTAAATTCTATTCTTGAATGTAAATATTATATATATATATATTATACATAACAGAAACACTTTTACTGTGGTATTATTCTATATCACGACAATTTTTTTGCATGCATCTGAATGTTGTGTGTGGCACAGGCCAACATCAAGGTATTGGAAACAAATATCATTCGCATTTTGATGCGCATGATTTCGTTTAGAATTAGATTTTAGTCTTCGGTGTGAAATGAGAAAAGAAATTGATTAGGGCCCTGTCTTTCTTATTTTTGGTACATATTACTCAATAACAAAAACTAAAATTAATGTAGAAATATCTAGGGGTTGGTACAAAGTTTACAAAAATAAATTACTTTTCGCTCTTTATTTCCTTACGTTCATAGCTTTTCTCGGATTTTTTGATTTATACTTTATTCCAAATTAATTTTGCATGACTTTTTTTCTGAGCTTCAATCACGTCAACAAGAAAAAGTTTGCGCCAAAACTTAAGAAAGACGTTGAATACTCTTGCAATATTAAGGATCATTAATACCGTATTTACTCGCGTATGAGACGCACCCACATTTTTCGAAGTTAGAAATGAGAAAAACTCATAAACGGAATAAAAGTTATACTATTAGAAAAATTAATTTAAATGTATAGGAATATTGTCCACCAATAAAATATACATTTCCTTGTTCTTTATAAGAGCAAGAATTAGCATACTTTTATTAAAGAGTCAACGAAAAGTGGATGTAATTTTGCACTAATAAGTCGTCACCGAAAATAAAGACGCACCCTGAAATCAGAGACACCAAAATTTAAAAAAAAATGCGTTTCATTTGCGAGTAAATAAGGCAATTATAATTAAATCTGGTTCGATATTGCAATTGGCATTAGAAGAGCTATTGGCAAAGTGCATGTATGTGGTAATTACAGGTAAGAAATTGCAAAAGTCAAGTTGCAAATATTTAAAAACATCAATACCGAAATCAACTAGATAAATTATCCAATCAAAAACCATGATTTTTATTCCATAACTATAGAAAACCCCGTAGATATGTGTTTATGAATGAGAAGTAACACGAAAAACAAGTAATAAATTTGTGACGTTTCAGTTAGACGCATGAAATCATTTTGTTTCCAAATACAAATTCATTAGCAAAGCCTGTTACTTCTTATTCAATTCTTTCGAACCTTCTCGCCTAATTAGTTTCATTTACCTTCACCAGAAAAAGTTTAGTTCGAGATCGAGAGCGTGGACGGAGAATCCATCCAACAGTATGGCTCAAGCAAAGGTAAAATTAAGACTGAACCACGACCTGATATTGCCCAGTTCCAAGTCGATGCTCGAATTGAACTTCACGGAACGCGAAAACATGAAGAAATTGTTCAGAGACAGTTTAGTGATTCAGGTGAACGATTTAGGCCTGGATTTGACAATGAGCACCGTAACCGGTTTAGCCGATTTGGCCGAAGATGAAATCATCGTACCGCCAATACCGTTAGAAGTAAGTTGCAGTCAAAGTTATTAATTAATCTCGCGATGTCTTATATGTTTAATTTTTAGATAACTTTAGACAACATTTACTTGAATCTGATAGAGGATCGTCCACCGGTTAATATCACCTCGCCAGGTCCGATACCGATCAATTTGAAAATTAATAATTTATACATTTTGCGCGGCGAAGATGGTGTTTTTAACATTTTACCGCAAAAACCAGCAATTGTATCATCCGTATCCGTTTTGTCCAGTAAGTTAAATTTTTGCTCGCTTCGTCCTACAATGTGAAAATATCTGTAATTTTCTTTTTAGATTCGGAAAGCGAGAAACAATTGCGTTCAGAGAACGAAGAATTACGTCGACGTTTGGTGGCGTTCGAGAGGGTCTCGCAAGAGAATTTGAGTTTGCGTCGATCAAAAGAAGAATCGGATATTTTGCGGTCGTGTTTGAATTCGGCGCAAGAGGAAGTGTTGCGGTTGTTGGACGAAAAGAAGAGGTTGTTGGACGAAATTAAGAAATTGCAAGATCAATTGCTACCTGACCGTAGCCGACAATGGACGACCAAGAGATAGCAATGCTGTTTCGACTGTACTAACTGCTGCGCAAATATGAAGCGGTCGTAGTCTCGGTGGTGTTGTAGTAGTAGTCAGTCAAAATAATGCTAATTAATTATATAATCAAGGTTCATTTAAGTTGAAAAGATGAAAAATATTATAAACGATTATCAATTTGCAATTGCTATTTTCGTAGATATGGATCTAAAGGACAGTTTTTTCAATTCATTAAGAAAATCGTTTATTAATTTCCTGAGAAAAACGTGACCTCTTTTTGAAATGTCTAACCAGAAGGCAAGCGCTAATGCGAAATAATTGTCTAGTACAAATAATATTTCGAAGTTGCAATATAGAATTTTTTAATTATGTGATATTAATGTGAAAGGTTTTTGATAATACTTTGCGTTAAAAAAATCTGATATTTTTTCGAATTTTGTCCATATTGCTATTACTATCCACATTTTTTTAACGTTGTCGTTAATTGATTTTCATTCATATTTCGCCAATTAAATCTTATTGTCTGTGTAACCTTCCCATTTTTAAAATCCTTTTGCATACTATTATTAATTAATGTTAATAATTTTCGAATAAGTGCATCATGATTAAGAATGTGGTACTTATTGTTGTTAATGATAGTCATCTTAAGAAGGGAGAGTATTTGTGATGATATGTGTAAAGGAAAACTGCACTTTTACGACTTACATCAACTACTCAATATTGAATCGTTAAAAGGTGTACAGAGAATATTATTCCTTTACATTTAAATTAGATTATAAGATATTATATTTTACTCGAGTCATTTAAAGTATCTGAAATGATTTACTTTTAATTAACTTAATTTTAAAGTGAAAAAACATGCCTCAGAAATTGCAAAATATAAACAAATAAATGCAAAATGGAATAAAACAGATAAGATAGCTTCTATTTGTTCTAGTTAGGTATTTGATAGTTATAAGGTGCTATTGTATAAAAAAAAAGAAGTTTCTGTTAGCTAGCGTTGTAATGGTTGTGTAAGATTAAAATATACATAAATTGAAAATATATTCTTATATTTTATTCATTAATTTGTACCCTAATAAAACGAATAATTAAGTAATTAATTATTATTCTCAGCTATGTCTGTGTGTGTTTCGACGAATCCTTCTACATATCTTACTATTTATTACATAACAATCGTACACATTCACAATATCACAAAATTTCATTAGAGACATAATAGCAATATGTGTGCTGTATATTTTCAAACAACAATTTATTGATTTATTCATCTATCTATCATTAATTTACATTTAAAAGATAATAATTTCACACATACACGCACTTATTACACACATTGGAATGAACACGCGACAAAATTATTTTCCATTCATTTGCAAACTTGCGATTGCCGAGAAAGAACCAAGCATCTCTTTTATTAATGCATAATAAAAGATGATTGATGTAAGACATTTTTGCTTCTTATGATGGACATTCGAAGACAACGATTTATACACTCGACGTACCCGAAGAACTGTTACTAGTTCTTCGCAACGGGGGCGGCGGCGGCGCTGGACGTAATCGTAATGGCGACGGCGTGTAATATTCGTCGCCTTCGCCGTCATCGCCGGACGATTGCGTGGGCGACGGCGACGGTGGCGATAAGACGCGATCCTCTTGGTCCTGCAGCATTTGCCTGAAATCTTGTATCGATTCGTTCAGCGACCAGAGTTGCGATAATAAGGACAAATCCAATTGCCGTAAACTGTACTGGAATCAAATGGAAAAAACCTTACGTTAGATCGATAGACATTCAAATAAAATGGAAAATTTTATGCTTTATCTGTACACATGCACACAAATAAACCGCATTTGGTTAAATCGAATCGTTTGCGTTGCGATTAAAAGTTAATGATTTCAACGTTTACGGGTTACGTATTTTGCGAGACTACTTTCTCGTGCAAATTCTCACACACCGGAATCCGAATTTAGGAGATTCATGTAATTCAACTTGATGGAATACGTCTTTTATTCTCTTACATTAATGTCATCCGCAGCGGAACGATAAGAATCACTTACATAGTTTTTGATCATTGTTATTCTTTGAACAATGTTATTTATTTTTTACAATTTAAAGCAAAGCTAATTCTAAATTAAAAGCGTCGAAACAAAAATAAATAATGATTATTTTGCGCAAGATATCGACTCCTATAAAAAATTGCGACATTCGCATAAAACTTTTGTGTGATTCATAAATATTTACATAAAGCGATTTCATAACGTGCAACGAATTTATTATGGCGATTTGTTAGTACATTTTTTGGAAAATCAAATAAAAGATTTATTAAAATAATAATAATGAGAAGGTGCGGACTAAAACTGAATAGTAGCACGGTCAAGTACGAAACGTCCATCTAGCAACATCAACCTCATCATTAATTTCCGTTTGAACTTGAAATATTACTCACGATCGAAAATGACCCAGTTCTATATGGGATTTGTCATACAATTTCGCAATTGAAATTCATTTCATACATTATTAGAGATGCACAATATTTATAAGTATTAAGTAGATTAAACATTAACTAAATGAAATTGATTAATTTTTTTTTTATTTTATTTTCCCATTAAAATGAGTTCGCAATTTCTAATGTTGCTTACGTCTTTCCTCTCTTTCACCACCTTCGTGTACGATATTAAAAATACATAGTTTTTATTATTCGTTCTCTTGCATTAAATTAAGCTTAAGGCAATAAATTAAATAGAACTAGATGTGTGCCGTGGAGGCATATATAAATGAAAGTGCACATAACTGTTCATTGCGGGACATTTTTATGCGATTTTACACAGATGTTTAATGCAAAATAAAAGAAAGAAGCCCATTAATGAAAAATAATAAAAAATTCGTATCGCATTTAAAATTTCTTATTTAATCGAATACCGTTTATTACTACTATGTAGATTTCTAATTAAACGTATAAATACTATAATTTCATAAATTATTTAAATTAAAGAGAACCTTCTCAAATGAAAGGCATTATGTTTATCTTGAAGCTATTTTATACATCGCTGAAAAGTGCATTTGTTGTTGTTGTTCTTGTTATTGCAACAGGTTGGTCGTTGAAAATGTCATATCATTATTACTATTAAACTTTCACTCTTCCCACTGCGAAACACGATTAGCACAAACCATTTTCTCTACCTGTTATGCGTTATATGTACTCATTAAAATAACTGTGAAAATTAAGACGACAAGGCACGTGGAAAACGCAATGTTTCTTCAATTTCTGTTACGTACATGTGTTACAATATAAACTGCAACTATGCAGTTTTTCTCTTTATAAATATAGACTCGCGTAATTATGTAATTAATTGCAAATATTAATCGAACGTTTTAATAACTCAGCAAAAAAAAGATTGACATTCCATAGGAGGCGGTTTATTTCGTTTCCACGTTGAGAAGAAAGTAGTAATAGGAGGAACAATTTAACCCACATATAATGGTGGCTGCTGTAAATTTCAAAAGTCTAACAATAAATTCGAATTGCTAATAAGAAAAAGAACAACTGAAAGAAAATCAGCGTGATATTTGCTAGCGTGAGACCTTTTCAAATGGACTAAAATGAAATAAAATAAAAAGTACAAGGTCGTTGTACCAGATTATAAATTCTTTTTCTTACATTGCACATGTTACCAAACATGAATTCTCTCTTTCCTTTTCTTTCCACCTCGCAGAAACAACAACAGGTGAATTTCATCGGGTCGAATAATACCCACGCGAACACGAATATACTTCATTTTACATCGAGAGAAAAAAGGCACCTGCCCTATCTCAACTTAAACTTTATTATATTACAACACAACCACACATATCCAGCTAATATATGCATCTCATTCAATTTTAAGCTACGAGGGCAACTTAGTAAGAACTTAGTTATGAAATATCACTCGTATAATGTGTAGGATATCTTATTTTCAGCATAACTTCCTGCAATTCACACATTTCTTAATAATTTTTCAATAGCGTCATTCTAAGCAAAACAAATTTTTTTTGGAACAAATTCTTTTCACGCTAAGCTATTTACTTTTTCACGTATTTTTTAATAAAAAGAAATCAGTATGTCGTGAAATTCGAGCTGTAGGGTAAATGACGTAACGAGAGTAAACCCTGTCCCTGGTTAATGTTTCCTACTTTGTAAACTTAGCAATTTCTGTCGCTCATTTTTCAGCAAATAATTTGGTTAAATTGTAACCAAAAGAACACGTCATGCCAAACTTTGCCTGTGAAATTGCCAATGTTACAACTATTTCTTTCTTTCTAAATTGCCCTCGTATTTGGAATAACTCGAGTACGGCAACTAAATGCCACACCAATGTAAACTTTACATTTAAGTGCAAAATTGATGGTAACAAACTTTTTAAATTCTAATAGAGAGCGGATAGAACGAAATGAGCGATTTTATTATCATGGAAATTGCTGCTTATTATTGAGAGAGAAGTTTCACTTGGCGAAATACATTTTTTACTATTTTGTTAAACATGCACTTTTATTTTTACATCGACACTTTTTATTTGTTAATAATAATTTCTCGTACACCGTTTGTTTCTTTTTCGAAAAATAATTACTTAGAAAGTAATTGTATCCTATTTTCAATTTTTTTTCTAATAATTTTTTTTCAATTCCTGTTCTAATATTTCTTCGCAATTTCACGGACAATGAGGAACTAGATTCGTGATTTATACCAAAAATATAAGTGACGTTAATGCGATTTGGAAAAGAAGTGAAATTGGTAAAAAATGGGTTGAACAATAGAAGAAATAATCCTTAGGCCACGGAAACTGAAATGTCGTTTTCTTGGGCAATAATGGTGTGTTGAAAAATTTCCAATTTATAAAGAAAATAGAACTCAAAAAGAAACCTCTATTGTTGAAAATGTGCCGTTCCTTTTTGCCCAAGACAATTTATAATTTATCAAGATAAAAAATGCCAACTATACTTTTATGTCCATGTAAAAAAGGCAATTTTTGTACGTAATTACGAACCATGAAATATTAAAAAAAAAAACAACAAGCAATAAGAATACACAACAGAGCACTTCCGCTCATTTTCTGTAAGTCCTTTTTAATGATATTCGTTAAAATTTAATTGTCTGGTATTCTACAATTATCATTATTACTAGTTTGAATTCTACATACATACGAAATAAAGATATTCAATGGGTCATTAATATTACTATGCTCTCTAGGTCATTTCTTTGAATAGAAAGAACAACTGAGGATAATACATTTTGATCGTAGAAAAGTAATTGTAATTTAAACAATTACTTTCTTTCCTATATCATTATTACATATTAATTCGTTAATTATCGTAAAAGTCACAAAATCCCTTTTTGTTTTGCAGAAGCATATCGTTACGTTTCAACAAACAGAAATAACAAAATTATTTCGCAATGTCATCTGTATAAATTACGATATAAGTATAATAATTATACCTGTTTCAGGAATATTTTCAAAATAAAACAACTTTTCTCCAATTCACGTTGCTCAATTTCTCATAATGATGAGTAAATTTTCGAAAAAAATAAATAACAGATTCGTGAACCTTTTACCGCTATTCTCATTAACAATTTTGTTTTTATTAAGAAAAAGTAGAAAGCAAATGTGACCATCACCAACTTAACTTCTTGGGGTCAATTACATAATCGTTGTGTGCGTGTGTGTGTATGTAAAGGAATGGAACGGAAAGAAAAACTCCCGTATGCTAAATACCAGATAATTCGCACGCAAATGTGGATACGTTAATAAACGTAAAAGCGGAATTCGTTCTTCGATATTAAAGCGGCAACAACGACAAGAAAGAAAACAAAAATTTTATTTGCTCATGTCCCGTTTGAAGTTAACAATCTTCGTGATAATCTAAAAAGCAAAACTGCTCGTTGCAAGGAAGTTTATTAACGTTAAATAGCAAAATAGCGTAATTAGTTTGTTGTAAACATTGTACAATAATTTATTGTGGTAGGACTTTTACTAATGAAAATAATTTTTTAATATACACATTTTAACGAGCCCCAACATAGTAGTTATTTATATTCCTATTAGTTAGTAATGATGAATTTAAGGAATTTGTTTAAACTTTAGATTCTTTTTCAAACTTTAATTTCAGTTGAAATGTTTTCAATAGTTAATGTTGCTGCAGAACGCCTCATAAGAAATTCTTTTCTCGTCTTATATGCTTAAATACAAAGTACAACGCAACACGAAATAATTTAAATTTCTTTTTATTATTTCATGCTTCACGCTGGAACGACAACAATCATTTTAAAATGTGAACATTACACGTTACTTTTATACGAATTGTTCGTTATCTGTTCAATGTTTTAATAGCACTCGTCATACGTATAAAAGGCTTCAAATTGAAGTTTGAATATTTTACAAATACCTAGTTCTGTATAACGTGGTTGTTTAATCAGAGGGGTGCATTATAACGATATCATTAATATTATAATAAATTATTTTCAATCTTCTCTCCGTTTGCATTCGTTTTCCATCAACTATTATAAAGCCACGTTGTTAAAATTAATTACACGTTTTATTTAAAAACAAATTCTCACATGCAATGTTATTTATATATACATTTTTAAATAACTTTACGTTTGTTTCTTTACCAACAAATGTAAATTACTCGATTATAAAAAAAAAACTTACATTACGTAACGATTTTCTTTGCTTCTTGGCTTTGCAAATTCTTAGAAGAAAACGTGAAATCTAGATGTATTTGCGTAAAGATTAAAATTTACATGTTGTTCACCTTCAATTTCAATTACAAGTGGTAATTTTTTTTTCTCCCTGTTGTATATGCACATTGTATAATCGCCATTATGTTCCTTTAACATTTTTTCCATTTAATTATGCAGCAGCGTTAATCGGTTTTTAAACAGCAAAGAAAAACGTTCAGCAAGCAAACGCATAATGATTAAAACGTCTACATGCAACATAGGCGTAGAATTTGCATAAATATAAATTAATCAATATCAGTAACCTATTTTCTACATATATGTAAAATTTTAAACGAAAAGGTGAACTCTTTAATGAAAATCGGCGGAAGGCATAATGGCACGTTTATTTCTTGGCGATGGTTTTCGCATAAATTTCATAAACGATTCGAAACGCTTGAATTGGTAGTAACGATCGACATCGAATTTATTGCACGCTGCACTTTGTTGCTGCTATTTATGGATAAAATCATCGGGTTCGATGGGTTTCTTGGACTTTATTTACGCATTTTTTCTCCTCTTTGCTGTAATTTTTCTGTAATCGCCGAATAGCGCACACACGTACTTATTATTGTATAATATAATTGCAGCTGTTCATTTCGATTAGATTCTAAAGGAAAACGAGCGCATTTGGAAAGTTACGGCTTATATAAAGACCAGGTGTAACTCCTCTATTGTTGTGCATTTGAAATAACCCCAAGCCATAATATTCCTATTATTAACGACATAACAATAAAGCTATTTCTACACCCCCGTTCGCAATTCTTTCCTATAGCAATTTCATTATTGTCACGATTTCCGATATTATATTATTCACAAACGACACGAAGTCATCAAAAGGTTTATTCATTTCGCGTTGATCTAGCAAAAAAAAAATCGTAATATAGCGAAATGATCATTAATATTATGTAAGTACCGATTGACTTTTTTCTCAATTTCTCAAAGGAATAGTGCTAAGGTCGACGAGTTATTTAACTTTTTATTACCATCAGAATTGTTATAAAAAAGTTTTCGTTCGTGCAAAAGGAATGATAGCAGAAAAAAACCCAATTAGTAAACGTAGGAGAACCGTTAGAAAGTGAAAATAATAATAATGAGGAACATTAAACGGATGCCACCAAGCAAGATAATTTCATTATTAGGAAGAGATCTCGATGGACAAGAAATTAACGGCGACAACGCTTATTTATATTCTTTTATCTTATGTAAGGTGATAATAACATAAACAGGAAATCAATTAAATGGAATCTGAAGATTATTAAAAATTAATGCAAAACGGTAATATAAAATTTCCGTCAATAATGTCGTTTTGTAACCAATTAAAATAATTGTGTAATTTCGATAAAATTTGCAAATGCTAAGCCTATGTATTCAATAACAAAAAAAAGCAAATAGATTGCAATAAAACGAAACGGTTTCATGCAGAAAATTAAGTTTTACTTCAATAACCTCAAAACGTTTTGCTCCATTTTGCAATGAAATAACTAAAATAAAAAGTAAGAAAAAAAAAAGATGTAAAAGAACCGATCGTTATTTTTCTAGTTGCTTCTAATGAAGTCACGTTGATATCTAAATAAATTGCGGTCAAATAAATAATATCTATACTAATAGGGTTCCGCCATATACGTGATATTCGCAATATTGAGTTTGCTGCGAAATCCGTTTTATTGTAGATACAGGGTGGTGAATTTGGACGGTCGAACAACTCGTAAAGCTGCGGAATGCCAATGAAAATATTTGTTAAATTAAAGGAAAGCCAACAAATAAAAGGAATGTTTGCACATCTCGTGTCGCCATCAATAAACGCAATTTTATGTTACATCGCAAAATTTTCACTCTCCGTATGTGGACGTACGTATAAGTGCCATTTACGATAGCAATCGATATTTTATGGCGTTGATACTGCAATACGTTCGCATTGTATGTCTAACAACCACTATTTTTTTTTCTTTTTCTGCGTCTTTCGTTTTCATCGTTCGCAGCACTTCTTCTAATTAGATTTGAAATATCGATTGAGCGGAATGAACGGGAAAGATGATGGAAAATAAATTCGAAGATCAAGCAAAAGGAAAATAAAATGTATAAATGCAATTCCACATCGAGACCGTTTCTAAATGTATATTATTGGCTATTGTTGAAAGTAGGTTTCAGATGATGGAGTGATTATTTTATAAGACGTAAATGGAAGTACTTCTTCGTTAGATCACGGTCTACAATAATAATACTAATATAGTTCTATAATTTTTCATTATAAAAGTTTTCCAAAAGAATAAGACCAGAGCAGAAGAAGAAAAAACGTATCCTTATTATTATTTATACTCGATACCGTATTATTTTAAGGTCGTATTTAAACAACGCTCTTTCGCATGCAACCATCGTACGTAACTACACGTACGATGCCCTGAAAACCTCGGTCAAATCCTCCCACTGAAGAAACAGTTATACACAATCGTAAACGACCGTACGTATACATGTATATTTTATACGAAACACCATCGTATATAAATAATAATAAAGTAAACGACAACAATTTGTAATTTATTAACATTATTAAATATTTCAGTTGCCCGTGTTTTTACTTAATTTTCCTTCATTCTACGATAAATTTATTGCATTTTCGAACGGAGCGAAAAATGTATTATCAATTATATTCCTAGAGAGGCACCGTATTTCCTCAATTAGCCTCGACATAATTAATTTGTAAAGGAAACTCGTAATCGATTAAATGAAGTGTACAACTTTGTTTTTCTGTTTCGATTTTTGTAAATTCGTTTTCCAACAAAGTTGCCGATGCTACGAAAATTACCCCCGTTGACTTTTCTAAAAATAAAGGCACTCATCTTTTTTTTTTCACTTCGATGAAGTTATTTGAAGAATCGATAGTAAAAATCGTTTGTTGCTCGATTATTTTTGTCCTACATTTCCTATCTTGTTGCAAAAAGAATTTATTGCACCTTGTACAAACCCATTCTTTCGCTAAAGCGCAATAACTAATGCGCTCATTTAGATTTTATATCACCTCTACATTGTATTAGCTACACAGAAATGTCCATTCGGAAATACCACGTCTATTTAAGATTTAAATTTGCCTTTATACAGAATTAGATATCATTGCTATCGAAATAGCAGCGTTATTGTGCCTACGTGTTAAAAATAAACGAGATTTTTTTGAAAAATTTTATACGGGGTGCGGCATAATTTCCTCCCTAGTATCAACAGGGAATTGCGTAATAAGACGAGGGCGTGAATGGCGTTTATAGCGACAAGTGAATGGGGTTTTAATTAAAATATATTTCAGTCGTAAATACAGGGTGTTAAAAGAAAAGTGTCACAAACTTTAATGGCTGATAATATGACTCAAGATAAGCAGAAAAGTCCTAATGAAGATGGGGCCGGAAATGGACGGTTTCGGAGATACGGAACATTTTGCAAATTTTATATTTTTTACAATTTATGTCCATAAAATGCAAACCATGAACAAAACACAAAGGAAAAGTAACTCAAATAAGAGGTCCAAAGAGGCCTGGTTCCATTTCACGAAAGCCACGACATCTTTGTCGCAAGGACCTTAGAACTCTCTCGAAAATCATTGGCAATCAAGTATTGGCTTACATTTAGTGGCATCTATGATCTATTCGTTGTTTCAGTACCTGGAGGCCATTTGCAAGCGTAGCATAAACTAAATTTTTCAAATCTCCCGAAAGAAAGAAATCTAAAGGGTATAAATCTGGCGATTTTTACAAATTATGATGATTCTTACTATCCAATCTTCCTTTAAAAATTTTGGGGAAATGTTCTCCAAGAACACGACCTGAAGGAATCTGACGAATGGAATAAGCTTTAACTTAAATACATCTCTGCCATTTAGCATTAGCACAACCATAACTGAAATGCATGTGGGCTAATTCAGAAGTCGGTTGGGTTTGGGTAAATTAGGAAAACTTTCGATTTTTGAATGAACCCAAACCACGGCAATCTATTAGAAAACTGTACGTATTGAACAAAGCAATTTTGAGGATGTTTTGTCATGACTAACAATCATCCTTAAAATGGGATTGCATCGTGCACTAATTTTCGGGGTCTTGCTTCTTTTTCGAAGAAGGTAATCGGACATCAAATAAGTTTTGCAATCGAAAAGTTATATGATCATGCTTCAAAATGTTTGCAGTCCCAGCTCTTAATGAACGTATCCGATGAGTATACGATTTTAGCACGTCATAGTTGCAGTCCAAAGAAATTAGAGAAGTGTTTCCGATTTCTGAGGCGAAATATTTCGTAGCATGCATGCTCGCCAGTTTTGGCCACGTGGGACTTTGTGGAACGATCGCAAAGCCGAGACTCACAAAGAACTTGTCACAAGAAAAGTTGCTCAAAGGGGCCATGCGAAATTTCCGAAATCACTTACAGCAATTTTTGGGGAATGATGGATACCACTCTGCCGATATATCTTGTAAAATGGCACAATAAAATTTGCAAACTGGCGAATATCAAGTATAAAAACAGTTTCATTGATTTGATTCACGTTCAAAAGTTAGCAAATTTTGCAGTACCATTATAATAATTATGGTTGGTATGCATTAAATGATAGAGAGAATCCACTTAATAATGGCCACAATCTCCCGTAACGAAATCCATTACGTCCGGTAAAAGCAGAACGTTAAATAACAGGACACTTGACGAGATTGAATTTAACACTACCGTGATGGCATTACTAATAATAATAATCGCTGTTCATCAAAATCTATTTATAAAATCTTTGAGGATGGTGCCTTAAAATAATTCGGTTTATTCAACGATAACCACAAACATGTGTTGTGGATATTTTGGTTGGTAATTCCTGAAGCCCAACTAAAAAAGAAAAAGCGATACGAATCAAGATATTTCAATCGAATCTGTTTATCGTGTGAAGAATATCACTTTATGCACGGCAATGCAAGTAATTAACTATCTGTGATGACAATTTGTATAACATTTTAACGCCACGTTTAACAACGTGCTCTTCAATTGTCATTATGTAAAAGTCCATTACGTCCAATAGCATTAGACTAAGTAAGCTAAGTACATTGACGTCGTATTTCTAAACCGAAACGAAGGTCATCACCATTTAGAACAACAATGATAAGATGACTAATTAATAATTGTCGATGACGTCGACGTCATCATCATTAACATCGGCACCTCTCTTATCTGTTCTCTCGGTGGTAATCGCAGAATTAATTAGCTAAAGCAAAATGATTTTGCTGATACGTATGTTACGTCGAGTATTCTTTAAACGTCAGTCAACAAATTTATTAGGAAACGACTATTAAAGATATTTTCTGTGCTATTAATGTATGTGTTTAATTTATTAATTGATCGAATTTCATTAAATATTGGCTTTTACAACTGAAAAGCATTAACGCGATTTTGCACAATTTTAACTGACAGTTTGGTAATTTAGAATTTATTAAATTTTGGCACGTTTTATGCTTCTCCACGCGTTCTCATTTCAATAAAAAAAGTGTACGAAATTTATTGACGTCGACATGAAGTTGCTCTCTAATTGTTTTTTTTTCTGCACAGAGAAAACGGCAATTTAATGGCAGTAAATTAGTTAAAAGGTTCGTACATTAATTTAATAAAAAATTATTATGAAAGCGATTAAGTACACTTCCACGTTGTTCCATTTTCTTCTTAATTGAATTATTGTCTCCATTTGTAAAACTCTTTATTTCGTCTTAATAATAAAACTGCAATGTCAGCTAGAAAGTAATTTATTAGCAACTAAACTACTCACTTGCAGTCGGCGTGACTTTGTAAAATGGAAAATTATTTTCTCTGAGCAGTAATTAATAATCAAGGAGATAACGTTATTATTAAAATACGAGGAAATTAAATTCCTTTATTCGCTAGGGAGATGGCCTTAAGGTTGGCGAAAAATAAATTGCGTAATTGTGCGCGTTATTATTTCATATCTAAAATAAATAATACGAAACTGCCATTGTCGCGAATTTATATTTTTCAACAAAAAAAAATTATTGAATATGAGTCATTCGAGATCGAAAAAGAACAGGAAAATCCTGAAGGACATTTTGGAAAATAGTTATCAACAGAACATCAAAATTCTTCAATAATACAATATTCTTAATTCTCAATGCAATATGCAAATTTGTTTAAAAATGATACCGATTCATGCTAAAAAACTAAACAACAACAAAAAAGAGATTCGAATGCAGAATTTTTAAATTCGAATCACGTGCCTCTCAATGTTATACCTGTGTTCACCTGTATATTTATTGTTGTTGTTGTTTGTTTGCCGATAGTTATTGGTGTTGAGATGGCAAATATTTTATTACTTTTCGATTTACTTTTCATTGGCCACAATGGAAAAATATCTCAGGGTCGCGTACGTGTCAGTATATGTAAATGATGTCACCTATGATAATAATAATAATAATGTACCGTTCAGCAATACTAATTAAATAGCTAAACGCAAAAATTCATATATGCCAAATATAATTACGTGTATGTTAAGAGGTTGGGAAAACTGCGCGAAAACAAGATGGAAGGATTCCAAGGCGAATCATTTGAATTTTCTCGCTTAAATCGATCCTCTTGTTCTTGACGTTTCGTGTCGATTGTTTGCTTTTCCATCGCGTGAAAGTAAATAAGAATAAGAATTGCAGAACGATTTTCTTTTTTATGTTAATGATTCGAGCACAAATAAGGTATGGACAAGTTGAAATGAATTTACATCTAGAAAAGAGCAAAGAAAGAAAAACGGAATGAAAAATGAATTATTGCTTTAATGTTAAAGAGCAAAATATTGTTTTATATTTGTTAAGTAAAGTTCATACTATTCCCAGCCATATTAGCTTTTGTATTATAATTAATGTTAATAGGCAAGTTCCAGTTGATACGAAAATATGTTTATCAGTCTAATACAATAATAAATCCTTATTGGCAATCGGCAATCTATGCATTTTCTTTACTAGACAATAAATTGAAAGTGAAAAACTTATTTCTACTACTTCTATTTACATGTGAGCCCCATCATTAAAAAGATCTAATTACGATTAATAGTTAAATGAAATAACAAGACGTAGTTGTATGATTTATTTCATTATGTATCGAATACCATCGATCTATTTCTTCTTATTACCTTTTCCCCTCTCCTTCATCCTTTAAATAATCCACATAATCCTCATGCATGATTGATCATCGTACACACATAAATATCTACGTATTATTATTATGTTATCCTTTTGCAAATAATAATAACAACGGATAGAAAGAAAGAAAGAAATAGCAAGCCAACAATATGCAAGTAATGTAATTACCATTAAAAACTGGGATAAAACTTATGTTTAAATACCAATGCAACCCTTTTTTCTTTTCGTTTTCGCGATCTAACAACTATCTACGAGAAGAAGAATAAATTTAATGTGTTTCAAAAGCATGTTATAAGAGCACTAATGACTGATATTAATTATTATAAATATTTTAAATACTTCGGGGCAAACGTAAAACGTTAATTGAAGTGGATTTTCTGGTACATTGCAAAAAAAAACGAAGAAGAAAATCGTTATGTGGAAAATATTTTATGGACGCACTTTGTTGCGATTAGATCTTGCGCAATTTCTTTCCTTTACACTGCTATAGTTCCGATCGGACAATTAAGATTTGCCCTTTTAAAAAAGGCAACTTTCATACCTCAAAGCCTATGCATTTTTTTTTCTAATAAAAGCAAAAAAATATAATCATAAAAAGCTACATCAAAGTTTATAAGTGTTTGCATTAAAGTAATAATGCGGAACATTTTATGTGCATATGAAATTGGGTACGTTTTATTTATATTAAAAGCAAAAAGTACGCGGACAATCCATTTTGGTTTTCAATAATAAAAGCTTGCTTCTATCTTGTTGAAAATAACGTAAATAGCTGCACAGTAATTCGCGAGCACAAAAAGTGTTTGCAAATATGTATTACAAAAAATGTGTTTGTATTCGCTTCATATGATTAAATTTCAATATGTTCGGAATAAAATCGTGCCTCATAAAAGGAAACAGTCATAATAACGCAGTTTACAGTTTTAATCCTTCTTTTCGTAAACGAAACATTCCAAAAGAATTTAAATCAGCATAAAACATTGGTAAACAAAAATCTTGTTAAAGAAATGTTATGATTTTGCTGCAATGTTGACGACATTCGTATTGTCAATTTGGGAATGATTCTAATTATACTTATTGTCCATTTGTTATTATTATTGAAGGTCGAGCATATAAATTTCAAAAGAATTCTGTTAATTTCCGTTTGGAAATTATTAACAAAAATAAATCGTTCAATAATCTAAGAAACTATCTGAAACAATCCAATCGTAATGATTATTTCTTTTAATTTATCAATAAGTTAGAATTGGTCTGAAAGTTACGATTATTATTTCTAAGATTTCATTACGATATCGTCTTACTGATTGCGTTTCGGTTTTTCTTTTCTCTCAATTAATCACAACAGAATCCAGTAAGAATTACCACAAGGTTAATCGCGTGATGCATTGTTATTACGATTTAATATTTATTGTAATTGTACGACGCGATAGCAAAAAATTATGCAAGATTTTCAAAACATTAAAATCAATCTGGAATACGATTAATATGCCACGAAATCAAGTAATATTCACTTTATTGTTTAATCAAATCTAGCTATTTATATTCACTTATTAAAAGTTTTACTTTTGAAATTCATAAATTGTTAATATGTTGATCGGCCGGTATATTAATTCAAATTGAATATTTAACCGTGATTCATTTTCATTCATTAGCATATTAAAAATTGAGCGTGAAGTTGTTAAATAACATTTTAATTGCAATTTATAATCTCTATAATATTTGCATGTAAATCCGGGCCGATTATAATTATTATTTAATATTTGTTATAATAATACCCGAACACAGCCACGAATACCCAATTTATTATACCCAATTAAACTGTTAATTGATATCGAATATATGTTGCCCAACCAGTAGGTTGTAACAACGATTCATGATGGAATTGAGAGAATTTGCCTCGTCTCGTACATACGCATACTAATAATTCCCAAGTACGATATCATTTATATCCAATAATAAACGATAATAAATTATTGGTTCTAATTGAAGACGTAAATCACTTTACAATTCCCTTCTGAAACGTTTTTTTTTTTGTGTTTTGTCGGTATCCTATTTGTTTATCTGCAAAACGTTAAAAGTGATTTATATCGCCGCTATTATTAAATAAACAATTCTACGAAAACAAATCTTAGCATCCCCTTTCCATTTGACGTTAATGCTGAAATTATTGCATTAAGAATCATGATAATAATAATGGCAAAGATTGAACGTAATTATGGCCGTTTCCTCTTCGCTATAAAACAATATAATAACAACGAAATGAAAGATTCTTACTTCGCCGTCTTCATCACCATCATCTTTTACGCGGTTTCTTTTATTACCTTCTATTAGAATGACCTTTCATGGACGTTCTCTTTTAAAGCACTTGCTACTATTACTCCTTTTTTTATACGTGTACATACCTTTCGATCGTACTCTAATTAGAAGGCAAGAAAAAATTACATAAACAAAGGTAATAAACGTTGTAGTAATTTACGATCGGGATTATTGTGTTAAAATGATTGAAAATTATCGGCTCTTAAGTGAAAGTAATAGGAATTTTATTATATCAAACGATTCGACTAAATGTTATGTAATACAAATCGTTCTCAATCAGGTACGGATTCGTTTATGGAGGAACGTAAAATGCGATAATTGTTTTTGCAGTCATTTGCAATCGTCTCAAAAATTTTAATTTTCTAATTACCATCGAGCAAATGGCCGTTTTAATTTAGTCAAATTCTTGTTCGCAAATCGGAATTCCTCAACATCGATATTGATGCGTAAACGTGTACTGAATGTAAATTAACTTTGCAGGTAAATATTTATCAGATTTCTTTTTAACGTTTCATTAACCCCAAATATCAGCAGTCATTATTTAAAAAATGACCTTTGAAAGTATGTGAATAGTTGATATATTAAACATAATTAAACTGCACAATTAATTGTGACAAATGTAGTTTAGCTTATGGATTTTTTGAGTGCTAATTTAAGGATAAGTAAATTTCGATGTAGTGTAAAATCACAGAAGACAATTAATAATGTGAGTTTTCTTACTTTTCATCTAAAACGACTATATTCTCACATCTTTTTAAGCAGCCTTTAATGCACTTTACTAAAAAAAACGTCATAAAGTTAATGGTTGCTCCTCTTTTTGTCATGCTGCAAGATTAAAATAAAAACAGCATCAAAAATAGAACGTAATTGTGTCGAAGTGAATAAAAAGAAGAGTGCACATCGCAGAAGTGATTTTTCATTTGCTCCTAATTACTATAACAGATACGTTGTGCATGTTGGTGTGTGAGCGCTGGTCTATTATTTCCTAGAGCATGTGCTTTTGTAATGCGTCTGTTGGATGGAATGTATATGGGAAAAAAGGCGACAGCAGCAGTTATCTGGCACACAATGACTCTATTACAGCATGCGGAAATGTGACAAAGAAATCATAATCAAAAGGCAATTTGTTATGAGAAAATCGTTCCTAAACTACACATTCTTTTAGATCCGATCCGAACTTTACTCTTACAAGAAGATGTAATATTTGCCGCTCCTTATTGTTTCATAATCCAAAAGTATCGAAGCAAAAAATGTTTGAGAACAAAAAAATAACTATTAACGCTAAATTTCGTTTACGTTTTCCGTTAGATTCTTTTCCTCGACGTTTCCTCGCCGCATTAACGACGAAACAATAATGTCTTCACGCATTTTTTCTCCCTTTTGAGGAATAGCTTTTTTTTTTCTTTTCGTGTGCTTACCGGATTGAAAAATTGTTTGTTAAACAATTAATAGTACATGAAGAAAACGAAACAGTATGGGCAAATGACACGCTTGAATTTTCCCAACTCTTCACGCCTTATAAAAATCTATAGGAGCACAATAAAAAAAGTAACGGCTATTTGCCACTGGAGAAGGCGTTCGATTGCTATCTCTCAAGAAATAATAAAACTTGTCTCAATTTTCCTCTCTCGCTCTCTCCCGATCTCTACATCTATCTATCTGATAAATAATAGTCGTTCGAGTGTCAAGGACGTTACGTGTTCAACAAGTTTGCATTGGACTTCGAATTACCGCTGCTAATTCAAGGAATGCATTCACGCCTCCGGGCTATGGGTTACGCGTAAATGTAAAAGGAGAAGACGAAAGAACAATCCTTAGTAAGAGGGATCCATACATGAAGACGTAGGCTTATAATACGTTATTAATTATTGGTATTCTTCAGAATGCGTCCATCGTTTGGTTTTCGCATCAGAGGTGCGCACCTGTGCTAGAATCATTAATCGTATGAAGGTACTCTAATTCCATTCGGTTTGTTCGTACAAGAAATTATAATCGATACGTTCCCGTATTTTATTATAAAAAACTTGACGAGTTAATTGAAGATTGTTGGCTGCTTGTTTGCAAGTGTTCCAATTAACGATACTTCGTCGACTCGAAAGAAAAAGATAAATAATTAAATTGCAAAACGAACGAAAAGGACGCAACGTAATAAATAAAATTTGCTTTCTGACGCTTAAAAATTAAGAACAAAAAGCGGACTTTTTTCTTTCTTTCTTTTTTAAATTCATTTCCTTTGCAACACAACTGAAGTAAAACGTAAAGATCGTTGACAACGTGAGAACAACGGCCACGTTTGCCCACCTGTTTTCCATTCATATTATCATTATATGTACCTACCGAAGAAGAAGCGTTACGGACTGGTGAGAATCTCGGTAGGATTATTAATGAGAAAGAGTCGAAGGGAAATAAGGAACGCGAATCGAAATAAATTAACCGACCGTAACGCAGGAATAATAATAATCGACGATTAATATATTTGCGCTGGTAATAATAAACAAAAATTGCAAATAATGAACGCAGCGAGATAATCTTCTTCTTATAATGTTGAAGTTAATTAAAATTAATTCAGCACAAAACAGAAATAACGTACAACAAGCACTTGCTTATCACACTGTGCATAAGTCTTCCTTTGTCTAAAAATACCCTAATTTGAATAGTTAGTCGAAGATAATCGCAAATAATCCAAAATTTTGTTATCCCAACTAAGAACTCATGCTTTTATCCCCCAATTGCATGACAGAGCGAAGCCTAAGGAAAATATGAAAGTGACTCACAGGAATAAATTATTGACTCACTAAATATTTCCGAGGAGATACTTCTAAATTATCTTGATTTACAAGTTAGTTTTGAAGAAATTTTCAAGTGGGAGTCGCGATAAAAGGACATGAACATTTTTGTAGATCAAAATTTACTCGCATTGGATGCTTTAGATATCTTCGGATTTGGGTGTGAATTCGCAGGAAGATCATGCATTTAAAATCATATACAACAAGCTGATGGTTCGATCATTTCGTCAATGACTTCAGTGGGCAAAAGAAAATAACTGTTAGGAAGATTGAAAGAAAAAGTCACTAATTATGCATGATATCGTAAATACAAATCAGTAAGAAATTAACAAATATTTTCGTAAACCAATCAATGTCATTCTTGGGTATGCATGTGCTCGTAAACAATTTCAAATATTTAAAATATCTTTTTGCATTAATTGCAAACGCACTTCTACAATTCGTAGCGAAGTTAAATTAAATTTCACTTTTTATTGTGTTAACAAATTGGAAGAACGACTGTTAGTTACAGAAGGCAACAATTGCATGTTGTCCTGCCTTTTAATTAATGAGACTTAAGTAACTCTGGATAGTTACGTTGGAATCGGAGGAATGATGGTTAGAATCTATCGCATCGTAACAAGTAATTTACAGGTTCTTTAGAAATTCTTGAAATTATTAACCAACAACAAACCGAGAATGCAAAGCTTTCGGAGGGAAAGAAATAAGGTGATCTGTACGTTCAAGTGAGTAGATACACATTGTAAAGGGCCACCCAGATTGATGGCAATTATTGCTACCATCCGACTGAAAACGCTTAAAAAGATGCCCTATCTATTTTTCTTTATTCTATTACTACTGCCGCACATAATTATTTGTTCAACTAAGACCATTTTCATCCAGCCTTTGATCTTTAACATGTGGAAACCTATAGGAATAAGTTAGTAGAGGCGAAAATAGAATAAACGGTTGACGAAAGTGATCATTATTCTTAAAAGTTCGAAGCCGAAAATGAAATATTTACTCACTGTGAGCCTCACCTTTTTTTTATTAATTAATGTTTGAGATAATTATAAACCATAGCTATTGGTGCCGTTTGTTAAATTAATTTTTCTTCCGCGTTAAAACTCTCATAAACATAAACTCGAAAAGCATTGCTAGTGGAGGAAATTAAATGTTTGAAATGTGAAGAAAGAAACTCATTAAACTTGCTGCAACGTTTCGAAACGAATTAAATTTTGTAACAATTCCAATTACAAAAACAATAATTACACGATCATTGTTTATTGGGGAGAATCTTGAAAATTTCGTCGCATTTTGAATTGAAATTCTCATTGAAGGTTTACCAAGCTGACATCCATATGTATATTTAAACGTTATCGTTAGGATCACGCGATAAGCATATTAAATATAATTTGCAATAAATTCATAATCGGAAATTAATCAGTAAAAAAACATTGATAACAACACCAAATTTCCTGCTTAATAGTCCAATAATTGATGGATTCGGTTTGAGAGTTAAATTTTAAAACAATAAGCGAATTGATTGAGTAATTTTCCGTTACCTAACCGGACGTTACAAGAAATTCAAAAGTTTCACTTTTATTAATAATAATGATAAATTAATTATGGCTCTCTTTCTGTCTTGGATTATGTTATTTAAAAAAAAATGCGCCAAAGCATTATACGCATTGTGTTACCGCACAAAATGCTAATTACGTGGGACTCGATCCATTTTTCTTGTCCTGCAATTTAACAATTCGTATGGGCCGAATTTTAATTAAGTTTCCATTATAAACGGATTTTAATTATTCATTATTAATCTAGGAAAGACTGTTGTTATGTTGTCCATACTCTTGCGAAATGAGAGAGGGAGAGAGAAAAGAGAATAATTATAGAAAGGTCTCTCCGACAGTCATAATAAGAAGGACCTTCGCATTATTTCGCATACATATTGTCATAAATTCAATCGAATGGGATTAATATTATTTGATTTATCGTTGATACGGGAAAAATTTATCGCTCCGATCTAACCAATTGTTGCTTTTCCATTCGATCGTTTCCCACATAAACAAATACCGTTCATTTCCATTTTTCTACTCTTTTTCGTTATCATAAATAAAACCAGATAAACTTTATTCGTTCCCACTTTTTTCTCTCATTACTTCAAGCGAAGGTTAATTAACTATTAATTAACTCTCGTTTGAATTCCTTTCATAAAATAAATTGAAATTCAAAAGATTTATGTTTACTATTGTTATTATCAGTAAATGATAAGGTAATGAAAATTGCAATAGACGAATAATATCAATTTCTTTACACAATATATGAGGGCCATTCTGAAAAAAAAATCTACCTAACTACAAAAGAAGACTTAACTCTTTTCCGAAAGTTTCGCCAACAACGCAAATCTAACTAAAAAATTAACTCTTTCCTCAAAGATGATTTTGTACACTCTTTAACTAAAAGGAAGTTATTGAAGTGTTAAATTGGGGCTATAAGGTGGATCATTTAACTGATTAAAACCACATGATCTCTATCTTCCACTTGACGCACTTTGTGAAGCTTGCAACTCCTTGACAGCAAAAAGTTAGCATCGTTCTTTTTCCCATCTAATTGGATTTCTTTTCGAATTGCCCTCGTAACTGTACGAGGTTACAACAAACTGGCAATATGAATTAAAATCGATGAGCTATTCCTAACATTCGGTCTCCAATAGTAGCATTATTGAAATCGTATCAAATAAACGTAACTTGACTCACCATTTCTCTCCTGAGTATCGCCAGTTGTGCGTCGAGATTCGTCGCGGACTTCTTCGTGTCGCTGCTTCCAACGCTGGCAGCGGCGCCGTTGAGGCTGCCATTTCTCGGATGCGGCGGATAGACCGCGTGGCCGGATCCCGGCGTCGTCGTGCGCGACGAACTCGTCGGTCGGCTCGACGGCGTCTGCGGCTGCACGTCCAGGAAATTGAATCCGCTCAGGCTCTTCGGCAACGGCGGCAATCCTTGCAAGTTGGACATCGCGTTCAATCTGCAAAGAAGATCGTCCGTTCGATGAGACGCGACATCGTTAGGATGATCGATCGTCGTCGTGTCGTCGCCGTTGCGCTCGTCGATCGTTATCTGACAACTCGACAGACGCACTTCCTCGCCGTTATTGACCTCGATCCAATCGGACCGCGAGATTTTCGGCGATTCATCCTGAATCGACTCCTCGTCGTCCTTATCGTTTCGGTGCATGTTTTTCAGTTCGGCGACCAGCAGCTCGTGGTTCATCTTGTCGTCGAACTTCACGCGTTTCTCTTTGCGCTCGCCGGTCGACGATGCACTTTTCGTCTCCATTTCGGCGCCGATGGTTTTGCGATCGTCGTCGCTCGCCGTTTTTGTCGCGTTCGTGTCGACGCTCTCGTCCGCCGTATTCTCGATCACTAAAACCGTCGATCTGTTGTCGCTCGTCGCGCTACTCTCAGATTTTATTCTAATCTGCGTTTTATCTGTCATCAAGTCCGATTTTTTGTTGATATTATTGTTGTTGTTTGAGATAATGTCGTTGTTATACTCCGCGGTGTCGCTATCTGACGCGTTGTCCAGCACGTTAGCGAACATCTCGTCGATTAGCGTGTTCACGTGGTTCCTATCGTTCAGCGCCTCGTTCCAATTGGATTTCTCGTTATCGACCTCCTCGCGTATCTTCTTGCCGACGCTGCCGCTCGCATTACTATCCTCCATCGTGTCGCTCGCCTTCGATTTCTTATCGATCGATTCTTTCCTCTTCAACGTGACCTCAACTCTCGACTCCACCAACTGTTCGCACGGCATCGTCGCTTTGAAACTGTTCACGCGCTTCATCGGCACAATCCTGTCCACGTTGTTCGAATCGTTTCGCGTCAGATTGACCTCGATTTTCGACGTCTTCATTTGGCTCGATTGAAAAATAACCGTTCGCGTGTTCTTCTTCTTCTTGTTATCGTCGTCGTCGCTATTGATCGAACTCGACCGCGCGACGCTCGATCTCTTGGCGGTCACGTTATCGTACACGTTGACCGACGTGTACGACTTCGATTTGACGATCGCCTCCGGTTTCGGTGGCGGCGGTGCCGTCCTCATCGGCACCGTCGGTTTCGTGGGATTCGCGTCCGGCGTGTGTTTGCGCGTCTTCGCCAGCGCTTCCGCAACGATCGACTTGCTCGGTCGCGGCGGCACCGGAGGCGGCGGCTTACCCATTCGCGTCGTACTATTACTACTTTGTCTGATCATAATCATTTTCTTTCGAAGCACAGCACACTGGAAGAAGTTCGCCTTCTTCTCGTCCGTCACCGTTGTTTGCTCAAGTCTTAGTCATGCGGAATGTGATTCATCTATGCGCTTATTATTGATGTAGTTTTAAATATCTTCGTTAGACACGAAACCCACTCGACGCACTCCAAACTTCGACTGAGCGCGCGCTCGAAAAACGCTCTGTGACCTCACCTTTACGATTCATAACAAGCAAATATACGGCAGATGTGAGAGAACCGTGGTGGGGCTTCCCTTCCTTGTACATTAATTCGTTCGGAAAACAAAGGTGTTACAATCGAAACGTCTCGTTGTACGCTTTTTAAATGATTAAACCCATTACGAAAATTAGATCGCGTTAAAAAATCTATTAAATTGATTCGATGTAATTAATGCGCAATTAATTATTTAAACAAATACCCGCACGTACAGCAAAGTCACTTATAACGACGCCGCTTACGACATAAAGAGCGGATTTTGAACGGAATTTTGAATTTCCATTGACGATAGTTCATAGAACGAGGTTCCTAACAAGTTATCGGCTGTATCGTCGAAGGAAATTCAATATTTTTATTTTAAAAGGCCGATCATAAAGACTGCGAGGCTAGTTCTTTAATTTTGCAATAAATTTTCTTGTTTTCTAATTAGTACGCGAAAAGTTTATTTGCTCTTTTTGCGAGTTAGCATGCATGTTTTGTTAATTGATGAAGTTTAATACGAACGACCTTAATGATGAAATTTAAAAAGAATTTTACAATTAGACTAAACCTTGGTACCTGTGGTGATTATACGGTTGCATACAAAAAAGCTAACTGAATTGTTTGTAAAATTGCAAAAACATTGAAATAAACAAATATTGCAAATTCGTATTATAAGCAATAATTTGTAAACTACACGTTTCTATAATATCTCTAACGATAGCTTCCATTATTCGCTTATAGCGACCAATTTGTTCGATCCCTACACGGATGTTATAAGCGACTTTCACTGCATCTACAAATAAGAATAATTCATATGGAAATGAATTATTTTATTGTATGAAATTCTAAAATTTGATTTAGTACAATTATCGTCACTTCGTCCTTTTCTAATCGAAGATCGTGACCGATCGCTGCCATTATAATATTTTCCTCGTGATAATTAATGATGATCGATAAATGCAATTTCAGTTTACCGTTTTAACAAACTTTCAATAAAGTGAGTCCTGCTTTCATTTCGTCTTGAGGCTACGAAAATAAGATTATTTCACGTTTTAATTTTAATAGAATTTCTGCGTAAACATAGTAATTCAAAAATCAATGCAAAAAGCATGGAATACATTCTATAGGATATAGAAGCATTAAATTAAACTGAATGAATTGTTCAAATAAATACATGTAAATAATGTACATTTAACCGTTATTATTATTGTACCACACTTCTTAATGAATACACTTAACTCATGAAGTTGTGGGAAGCATTCATTTAATATCATGCCAATAACTGGATTTAAGTATATGCC
This sequence comes from Hololepta plana, assembly GCA_963695495.1. Classification (NCBI taxonomy): domain Eukaryota; kingdom Metazoa; phylum Arthropoda; class Insecta; order Coleoptera; family Histeridae; genus Hololepta; species Hololepta plana. The sequence continues at coordinate 12,635,248 of OY968831.1, read as the reverse complement.
TTACATGTTCATTTTCTAATAGAATACAGTCGATATTGATCTATTAAGCAACTTGTAATTTATATAGAAAGTAAATCATATCTAGTAATTGCATTGAAGGAGGTAAATTCTTGAATCTCTTACTTTATCCAAGTCTGTTCTACTTCTATTCGTTACTTTGCCTCAACTGCAACAATAACTTGTAAGCTATCATTCAAGTCATTATTATTATTGTAAACTCACATTTTGTTCTTGCAAAACAGCTACATTCATTAATGTACCCATTCATCAATAATACATATCCATGTTTTAGAACTACAATCTAAATCACATATCTTTGTCAATGATTGCTGCTAAATATTAACTACAGTAAAGACAAAACAAATAATAACGAAAACCATGCTTACCTAAATTATAATAAAAATTTCACAAGGCAAGTAATTAATATTTCCACTCTTGTCTGCACATAGGACACTGCTGATTAACTTGTTGTGATTGTAACCATTTCAGTATGCAATGCATGTGAAAACAATGCGAGCATTGGCCCCAAACTAGAGGGCAATCATCACCTGGTAGCTTACAATCGGGACAACAACCGTCAAATGGCATACGACAAATACCGCAATTATCATCGTTTGCTACCCATTTCCAAGTAGCTACAGCAGTCCATTCTGCATAAACATTAGATTTGATTAATTAAACAGATATTGATCCCAATATTTTGGGGTTACTTACGTTTAATTGTTACTTTCATGATCCAGTTAGAAAATAAATTGATCGGCAAAACACTTGTTTTTGTTTACGACATTACAGATGTCGCACACATCGTGATTCTGTTTGCACTTTGAATTTTAAATTAAATTTTATATTTTGCAATTATGGCTCAAGATGGTAATAAAAAAGTACAGAGTTTCAGTAACGTTGACAAAACGGTGAAAAGTTACGGTGATGCAGGCCGAGTTAAAAGCGAAATTAAAAATTTAAATTCGAAGGACGCTTTAAACCGCAAGAACAGGAACAGTACTGCCAATGTTAATGATACCGACTCACTAAACCAAAGAAACGGTGAATATTCCTAGTATATTATCTTGCTAGTATTTATACGTGAAAAGTTATTCCTTGGACAATTTCAACTTTCTAAAGCATAACTACAGGGTAATTTGGACAAATCTATTCATTATAAATTAGGTATTGCGTAAAATTAATGTTATTTGTCTGTTGTAGAGAAATACAGTGAGAAGAGCATCAATGTAATTCATTCACAAAAATCGCCAGACTTGATCCTAGAAAAGGATCTAGAATTTGCTAATAATATTATTAGGGTAAGTTCCTAATCATACATTGATTTGCTTTAAGGGTGCTAAAGCTTGTATTATTAAATTATAATTTAATCACACGTACATATTACATTTACAAACTATTCTTTGAATATAAAGCTTTAAGGGAAATACGATACGAATGGACGGAACAGGATTACAATGAATTGTTTTGAAAAAACATGTACGCTCATCACTTAATATCGATGTTATACAACCAGCATTACATATTTTCATTAACCGCTGTAACTCCATTCAAATTCTTCTTGCAGAAACTGCGTACGATGGAAGTAAGAGAAGAGGGTCAAGCAAATAAGAAATCTCGCGTGGATTTATCATCGTTGCCAACCCGCCAATATCTGGATCAGACGGTGGTCCCGATATTACTTCAAGCACTTTCCTATTTGTCCAAAGAACGACCGCCAGATCCTATAAGCGCGCTGGCTGCTTATTTGTACAAACACAAATCGACGTACGATCCAAGTCCAGAAGGTTCGCCGCCGGAGCAAGACAGAAAGAATTGATTGTTTTAAATATCTCGATTTGTCCATTTATTATTATCTTTGTTTTAAATAGGACGTAAGTTTTACAAATCATATCCGGCCGCAAGGAATCTTCTTCCTACCAATTTATTGCTATCATTTGAAATTTACCATGTATCATGATTCTCTTGTTTATATAACGTTTATATTAAATTACTTCAAATACGTTTAGTAAAGTTTAAATTAAATAATCTTGTATCATTTACTTATATTACAATCTAAAGTTTCAGTTGCAAGTAGTGGACGCCGGTGAATCGATGCTGCTACCGCAAACGCACGTTCTGCTCCCTTTGCCGTTCGGTAAACAAATGGAACCGACCTTACACTGGGAGTACTGACAAACGTTCGTCAAGTCCGGACAATCGTCTTGTACGGCAACGATCTCGTACAATTTATTCGTACCGCCGACGATCGTCACGTCGATCGGTTTTAATCGTTGTAACGTGTACTTGTCGATTTGTTCGATTTTCTTCCTGGAAATTGACGGATTTTCGTTAAGATTTAATTGTAAGAACAAAGGGAAACCAGTCTCACGTTATCCAATCGGAATAGTAAATGTGTCGCTCGGTGACGGCCACACCGAACGGATACGTGCAGTTCTGGGCCATCGTGCGTTTCGTCTTCGTATCGATGTCGACGCATTCGACGGTTTTCGTTCCGGCATCCGCAAAACACAGTTGTTGCGTGTCGTAATCGATCACCAAGGAATTCGGTAATTGTACGTGCGGCACGCTCAGGAAAACCTCCCGTTGTGTGCCATCGCTGTTCGCCCATTCGATTCTCGGATATTGTCTGTCCCAATCCGTCCAGAAGATTTTGCTGTAATTTATTGATGGCAATCGATTATAATCATTCGATCGATGAACCGCAATCATTACCCTTTCATAGGATGCACGGCGATCCCTCTCGGATTGTTCAATCCCGTAGTGAACAGTTCTTTTCGCAATCTGCTCTCCAAACTTGCCACTTCTATCGTGCGTTTGGTGGAATCCGTCCAATAAATGTTCCTCGACACCCAATCGATCGATATACCTTCCGCAGAAATCACATCTACAAATCGAAAAACCGATTAGTTGCGTCAATCGTAACGCAAACGCACATTAATTACTTTCGGTGATAAAGTCGGTCTTGTTCGTTCCGTTATAATTAGCGCTTCTGATCGCTTTGCCATTAATGTCGGCCCAATACATGCGTTCGCCCAAACAGTCGACGTCCAGCCCGACCGCTATTTGATTGCTCTTCAACTGCACCAATTTGCCCTTCTTGTTCGCACCCTCCTTATACGAAATCTTGATGGTCGCCATCCCCTGGTTCAGCAGCAAGAAGCTGCCGTCTTGTTTCGGCGCGCGATAACACGCCGTCCCGTTACCCGTGTACCCTTGCAAGCAGCGGCACGTGAACTTCCTGTTCGAGTCCGCCACGCACGTGGCAAACTGATGGCACATGTTCGGATCGACCTGGCAATCGCGCACTTTCTGGCAATTGTAACCGTCGCCGACGAAGCCGTCGTCGCACTTGCAATTGTACGTGTCCAGATTGGAGTCGTACAGGCATCTGGCGTGGCGGGCGCAATTATTCAAGTCGTTACACGTCGGCACGTAGAGCTTGCACTCGCTGATGCCGTCGCCCTCGTAGCCCTGCTTGCACTTGCAATAGTAGACGTCCATGTCCTGATCGTAGGCGCACTCCGCGTTCTCGGTGCACGTGCCGCCGCCGCAATTGCCGTCGAAACTGACGCATTGATTCTGCGAGTCGCGCTCCAGTCCCGCTTTGCACACGCATTCGTAGTTCAGCGACGAGTTCGTGTACTCGCATATCTCGTTCGGACCGCAATCGTTACTCGATCTGCATATGGCTACGGGAATAGTCTATGAAGTCTCGCTTTGCGTGAAAGCAACATGCTTCTTACCTCTAACGTTACAAACGGTTCCGTCGCCGTGATAGCCGGGATTGCACACGCATATCGACTTGTTCAAGCTCTCGGTATAAATGCACGCGGCGTTCTGATCGCAAATGTCCACTTCCGCGCAAGAGATTTCGACCTCTTTGCAGTCGTAGCCGTCGCCTTCGTAGCCCGGCTTGCACGTGCACTTGTAGTCGCCGGATATTGTCGTCGGCACGCATTCGGCGTTTCGATGGCAATCGTTCAATGTATGGCACGAATCTGAGAAGAATACGTCTTGGATTTATCAATTTTATCAAAATAATTTACACGATTACTGCTTAAGAGCAATGGAGTCGCGGAATAAAGACAAGCAACAGTTAAAATATTTTTATGATAGGAAAGTTTGATTACTTTGCGCTTATTTTAAATAACGTGTAATAAGCAACTTCCAGGTGACACTTTCCTCAGAAAATTATTTTTGAGGAAAAAATGCTAACCATCTAAACTAAATAATTATTAATAGGCAATTTAACAACTGTTTCTTTCTTGCTGACTATCTTTTAAACCCTTTTATTTAAGAGTTCAGTTTGAATTCGCTTGGAAGATCTGTAAAACCAAACGAAAAATACTTTGTTGCCTTACTTTTAACACATAAGACTTGCAGTTTTCTTTACAGATTGATTAAGAGCGTTATTACATATTTAGACAAAGCTTAGTTAGATGAAAAATTAATTTTCTAAACGCGCCCCATTCAGATATTTTTTCATGGTAGCTGGAAAGGTAATCAAAGCATCAATAACTGTTGCTTTACTTTGGTCCAGTACTCTAATTACAGTCGAATTTCGATAACTCGAAGGATTGCACGAAATTTCGAGTTATCAAAAATTCGACTCGTCAAGTGTCAAGAGTAAAAAGCAAAATTATTTAATGAAGAAGATAATTACGAGATGCACCTCAATGTTGACTTTCGAACTGATAAGGTCACAATATTTCCAGTTACCCACAAATTCGAATAAAATCTTCTACATTAAACAGAAATCAACGAATAACTTCGAGTCATTGAGCTTCGAATTACTAAAGTTCGAGAGTATTCGCAATCGGAACTGTTACGTTCCATTTACTTACAATTCCTTTGAAAACCTTTAGTTTCCAAATTACCCTCAGACAATTTGCATTCGTTACTGATCTTTGCTAAACGATAGCCCAACGGGCAAAAGCATAACGTGGAATTGTAACAAACGACTTGCGGAGCGTCTAAAAATCTCTAAAATTTGATCGCTTAAATCCGTAATCCCAATAATTACCTTGTTCCACCGTCGACGTATCCGGTACGCAATATTTCGTGCCCTCCAGCATTTTGTAGCCCGATGGACACCAGCAAGCTAATAGAACGCATCTAGCGATTTGGTGGTCCTCGGGTACACTCCATTTCGTCGTCGGCGCTTCCGTCGTCGTGGTCGTGGTCGTCGTCGTCGTGGTGGTCGTCGTGATCGGCACACAAAAGTAACCGTCGCCCTCGTAATCCGGTAAACAGTGGCACGAGTATTGCGATGTCGCCGGATCGATCGAACAGTAACCGAAGGGCGAGCAATTGCTCGCCACGTTACAGCTCAGACTCTGTATCGGATTGCACGTGGTGCCGTTGCCTTGAAAACCTTGATAGCATCGACACTTGGCCACGCCGCCGTCCATAATACAGTCGGCACTCTCGGGGCATTCGATCTGATCGCACGAAGATGCCTCTTCGCAAACGTGTCCGTCACCGACTAATCCGGCGTGACACTTGCACGAGAAACCGCCGATTTCGTTCAGACAAATCGCATTGAAGTCGCAATCGTCGATCTCCAAACTGCACTCGTCGACGTCCACGCACACCTGTTTGTCGTCTTGGTACATGTACTGGAATCCCGGACTGCAGATGCATCGGTACGTGTCGCCTTCGACAACACACGCGCTGTTCTGCGTACAATGCGAACGGCCTTCTTCACATGGATCGAATTCTGCAAAGAAGAAACATAATTTCCAATTATAATTTATAATCCGGATACGTCAGCAATTTGGACATTTCCACAGGAAAGGTAAATAATCAAATCAAGTTTTGGTTCAAAGTTTCAAGACATTTTTAACCTATGCAACCAATGGATCCAAATTTAAGCCAAAATATGAAAGTGGCTTACAGAGAAAAATGTTTTCCTGATTTAACATGTGAAGACTGATATAACTATTGCCTTGAGGGACTACAATTTGAAAAATGGACATGCATCAAGTATAGCAACTGAAGAAGAATTGAAGAAAAAGTTGAACTCTATTCTCCATTCGTATTAGGAAAATTATATTAGGTGTACAACTTTGCTTCCGCCGTTCTCTTATAAATGGTTTTAGCGGTAGAAACAATTAGATCGTACACATCATGCAATAACTTTGGGCATCTGATAACATAACACCACATACACATTGGTCGATTTGTATCTGCATCACAAAGTTATTCTCGATTGAAAATGTCATTCTACGAGCCATATTCCCTTCACTTGCGGGAAGTTTTAATTTACTTTTTCAAAGTCATGAAATCACCGGCTGATGTTCATCAATGCTCTCAAATGCTTATGTTGAAGCCGCTATTAGTGAAAAAACATGTCACGAGTGGTTTCAACGCTTCAAGAACGGCGATTTTCACGTCGAAGACCCGAAGAGAAAAGAAGCAGAATTGGAGGCATTACTTGATGAAGACACGTGTCAAAGTCAAGAAGAAGTGGCACGATCATTGAGAGTGACCCAATGAGCAATTTCAAATCGCCTCAAATAGTTGGGAATGATTCAGAAGTAAGGAAATTGTGCGTTGTACAAGTTGAAATCGAGAGATGTTGAACTGCGTTTGTTTACCTGTGAACAGTTGCTTAAAAGGCAAAGGCGGAAGGGATTTCTGCATCGCATTGTGACTGGGGACGATAAATGGGTTCATTATAATGACCTCAAGCAAGGAAAATCATGGGGATATCCCGGCCATGCTTCCATGTCGTCGGCCAAACCAAATATTCACGGCTCCAAGGTAGGAGCGGCTCGGCGTAGTATATTATCAGCTGTTGAAACCGGCTGAAGAAGTCACAAGACATCGTTATCGAACGCAATTAATGCGTTTGGGCCGAGCATTGAAAGACAAACGGCCGCAATGCAACGAGATACGCGATAAAGTGATTTTGCAGCATGACAATGCTTGGCCCCATGTTGCGAAAGATCGCATTAAAAGATGACCAGTTTTTTCAACGGATTCGTACGCTGCTCCAAAGATTGAAGAAAGTAGTGGCCAGCGATGGACAATACTTTCAAGCATAAAAGTCTAACCAGTTTCTTACAATAGAGCCGCGAATTTCGGAACAAACGGCGGGAGCAAAGTTGTATCTTGTCGAAATTAGAATTTATTTTATTATACTTACCACCGATGGGTACAATTTTGTTGCTAATACCGAACCTAACGATCTGATCTGCCTTCTCGTACTTGATATAATTCTTGCCGACTTTTAATTTCCACGTCGTACCGGTCGGTTGCGGCTCGTATTTGCAATAGTCAAAGATAAACGATTGATCCACCGTGTAATACAATCGTTCCTGTTCGTTTTGGTCGTTGGTAAACGTCAAATAATGCGTGGAAGTCGATAGGACGACACCGGGTTTCGCCAGCGTATACTCCTCGGTGTACTCGTCGATTTCGACGTCGGCACCGTCGGGCAAATGCGGCAACTCGCCGTTAACGCCGATCTCCAGTCGTAACTGATCGTAAACGTCCAAACCCAAATACTTTTGTTTCACGATCATCTGCTGGCTACTGTTCAGAAATGTTATCGTGGCCGTATGATTGAAATGGCCGCCGGTCAAATGGTAACCGTTGACGGCGTTCTTCGTCGGTTTGGCAAACAGCCAACCGATCACGCCGCCCAATATCTGAAGCGATTGGATGTCGTAACCGATCGTCTTCGGTACCCGCGAAATTCCCGTGTACGCTCTAGCATCGACCATCACGACGTACGTTTGCAAGTCTAACGCTTCGATCTCTTCGCCGTTGATCTTACCGTATATCTTACCGTTCACCCTTAAGGGAATGTCTGCAAAATATCTGGATTAATGCTTTTTATTTGCGCTATTTACAAAATCGATCGGCGGTTACCTCTCTTAATACAAAACTTTCCGTTTCCGTAATACTGCGGCTTGCACTGGCAACAAAAGCCATCGGCGTAATCGTTGCATTTCGCGTTCGTGTTGCACCGGAGGTAACCTTTTTCGCACGTCTTTGGCGCTATAAATGCCGAAATACCTAAAATAACGAAAGTCACCAAAACTTTTTAAAGTTAGTCAATAGGAATTCGCACCTTTATTGTTTATATTCGGCTCTTCGACGTTCTCGTCTTCCTCCAACTGTCCAACTCTGAAAATCCACTGACCGGGCACGTCCATATTCGACAACCTGTTCTTACGTCAGATATATCAAATGAATAAGATTAATTTTCGCCCATAAAAATTCAATCCTCGTCACCTTTCCAAATTGTTGACTAACGGCGTACCCGAACCGGGTAACACGAAATACTTATCGTCGGCGGAGACGAATCCGGCTTGTGCCCTGGCGTCCGGTAAACCGGACGAATCGCCCGTACCTTGAATCCATTGGATCCCGTTCTCCGGGTACAAGAACTCGACGTAGGACTCGTCGCCGTCGCTCGAGATCGCCACCTGGTACGTGTTCAATTTCTTCGTGCCGTTCTTATGATAGCCGACACCGTTCCACGTGACGATGAACAAACTGAGCGGCATGAATTCGTGCGAATCGGTGAACGAAGTGCTTACGGTGTTCATGGCGCGTTTTAATAAGACCGCATTGTCCGTCTCGTAGTACGATATCGAACCCACTTGGCTCGTGTCGACGTTCGAATAGAACGGCGCTATTATCGCGTAGTCCAATGGGAATTCCATGTTGAAGAATTTCGGTATTTCCGTTTGAAACGACAGCAATCCATTCGAATTTACCTAAGAACAGAAAGCAACAAAAAGCAAAGGTAGATACGGGCCTTATTTCGCAAGGAGTCTACTTAGTTGTGATACAGAAGACGAAAAGTGATAATTTTCCGCGGTCAAACTCTTAAGTTCACGAGTCTGATATCAACTTGCGTCAATTGTTAAAATTTAATCAACCAATTATTTACTGCAAAATGAAATGGCATTTGTCACCTTAACCACTTCTCATTATTTAAAAATTTAAAAACAAGGGCATAAGGAAGAATCTTATCAGATGAAGCATTGGACAAGTAATTTGCAGATATTAAGACAAAATCTTTTATGGAATGGTTCAATCGAAGAAACATTGGGGAAAGTGTACCAAGTTTTGAATGAAATCATATTGAAAAATAACATAAAATGATTTTCTTTACATATCTACGTAGATTCTTTTCCAAATTGCCCTCAATAGAGTTATTTGTATGATCTTTCAACTAGTTTTAGCGGAGCATTTTGATTAAAACCGATATAATTGATGTCTTAATTGATTTGTCACGAGTTTGTTAACAATTATTCGTTTATTTAATTATGAGAAGAATATAAAAATATTGGCAACGAAATAATTTTAATCGTTGATTCAATTAATAACCGATTGTTCCTTGAAATTAATTTATTGCAATTCCATTTAACAGACGCGTGTAACTATTGTCCAAATGACAACAATACCAATTGAATTGATTTAATTTTCAGCTACCATGCCAAATTGATAATACGTTTATCTAATTCTGAACGGTTTAAAGCCATATTCCATCAATAGACGTCCAAATGTTAATAAATCCGTGTGCTTTATCAGCAGAGAAAAAATCCGCTCCAATTGCGGTCTTCTTCACATGGCACACGTGCAGTCGTGTATCGGTCATCGTAATGTCTTTTTATTTCGTGTTATTGAGATCGTTAATCATTTCCTTTTCGCAAAATTTTCCTTTCTCTTCGACGGAATCCGAGGGGAAAAATCAGAAATTATGCAACTTTCGAGGGTTCACATTTGAAATTATGACGATAATAAATGTGTTTGACCATCCGGAAAATTGAGTGCCACCCATATCGTTCATTAATCAGATTAATAAACCTCCTGTTTTCAAAATAAGTTAAATTGAGTGACTATAGAATATGAAAAATAGTAATATCGTGATAATGATTAACGGTATTAAGGAAACGTTCAACGACAAAAAAGAGAGAAAAATTGATGATGACAAGGGATCAATAACCTTTTCAATAAAATTGTATTAGTAAATAATCTGGAATTGACCTTTGCCATAGATAGCCTTATTTACCCAATTATGTTCAGTATTATCGTACTAATAATAGACCACATACACATGAATTGAATGATTGTTAACAATAAATAGCTTTTCTAAATGTAGAAATCGGACTAAAATTGAAGGAAGGAAAACGAATAACGGAATCCCACGCTGCGAAAAAAAACCTTATACGCGAACAATAAGAATCGTGCAAATTAAGTTAATGCGAATCGATTATTAATCAATTAACGGCGAACTTACGAATATCGTCTTGTAGCGTACGCCATAGAAAACGATCGGCACTGTTAAAATCACTTTCTCCGATACATCATCCCCTTTTGGTAATTGCGTTGCAGAACTGTGATCGTACAATAATTGCAACGGCAACGAATATGTCAGTAAATATAAATTAAAAGCGAATAAAACGACAAAATAGAGCTTCATCTTTACTCGAGTCCGTCCGTAATGTAACTGACTACCAATAATTATTATTACTATTCTTATCAAAAAAGAAGTCAAGTTAAATGAGAAACTTGAGCACACAAGAAGAGTTCACAGTTCAATTTCCTTCTTTTTTTTCCTTTCTTTCAAAGCGGCACAATATTTGTTTATTTACTTATAAATGTCGTTGGTTCATTTATTAATGAAGAATCTCAAACGTTGATAAGGGCACTATTACTTTGGAAAGTAAAAATTTTAATCCCAAATAGTAAATTCTTTTATTCCTTCAAATCGATTCTTAATTTAATTTCGAAACTTTGCTATCAGAATTAGTTATATTTCATTGAATCAATGTTCGAAATTGATGACTACGTGCCAGGATTCATACGCGTAACTCTCAGAATTTGATCGAGCGTTGGTAATAAATCATTCAAGAATAAGGAAATAATTTAATCTGTTAGCGATGACCTTCAGCTGAAACAGATCAAAATGTTACGCTATAATCTTGCAAAATTGCTCCAATTTCCGTTTGAACAAACTTATTTATTTTTGATAAAGCAAATCTGAAAATAATTGTTGCAAATTTATAAACGAATAATTTGAAAAGAGATATTAGTTTGATAAAACTAGGTAAAGAATCCTGTGTAAATATCAAGGGTTCCCCCATTATCCCTCTATTACTAATGCAATATGTAGATAATAATAATTTTGTGTAAGATACATTTCACAATACGCAGTTTTGTAAGAAAAAACTTGCTTCGGGTCGTTGTTTTGGTAAATGTAAAATGAATCTCTAATACCCAATTTCGCAATTGAATAAAACTTTTTTAATGTTAAGGTTTTTTCTTCAATGAATTTTAAATTGCCAACTCCTTCGTAGCAAAAAGCGCTGCAAATCATAATACTTTCTTCACTGCTGATAACTTTTTGAGATGATAAGTTTCAGTATATTTACGCGATACTTTATGTTGATTCAATATCTGATTATCGTTTAAAGTAAGAAATCATATACAAAGCAGTCATAATTCATTAGATACTTATTAATCATATAATATTTGTTGTTTTGCATAATTAAATCTAAGTACTTGGCTCAAATGTTAAAAATTTGATTTGCTCGTTTTTACGTTTATATGAGGAAAGTCATACGATAGCGGTAAAATTCTATTAAACACATATATAATACTTTAAAGATTCTTTCCTAGATTTTAATCTCAGCTATATAAATTTTCTTCTAAATAGTTCCTCCTCGCCGGACGTAGCAAACTCGAGTAACTTCTTTTCATTTTCCGTGGAGTACATCTAAAAATCGTTACCGGAAAATTGTAGCAAACAATATTGAAAACTACATGAGAAAAAATAGGAAAAACGTGGAGTAATAACCGAGAAAATACAGTAACGGCAGCAGTAAGACCTAACTTCTTCTACTCCTACTTGTATCGTGCTCTTAGCTATTTTGCTACCCATTTTTGTCCAACTTTTACATTAAAATTCTATTTTACAATCATTTCTCGTACTCGGTCTATACATTTTGCTCCTTTTTGTCTTTTCCTCCATATTCAATTTTTATTATATCAGCAGTAGCAAAAGAATAATAACAAAGTGTATAAATATATGTTATACTTACATACAGATGGCAAAATAAGAGAGCTCGCTCTTCTATTACTTCGTTATTCTTACGTACCTACCTAATAAGAAATCCGGTCCTCGGTGGAAATAATCTTCTGCGGAAGAAAAAGAAATAGTGGAAGAAGTAAGAAGGTATGTATAACGTTCACGGTGAAGAGCGTGATTAGTTCTTGGACGAGGAAATTCCTTTGAGTACAACGTTAGAATATGCACGAAGAGAGAGAGCGAGAGTGATTTCATGAATAATTTCGCAAGGAGCTCTGGCTACTAACGGTTGCGAATTAAATATTGAGAACTAGTAATGGATGAAATCGAAAGAAGACCGAACAACAACAAGTTTTCTATTGTTGCTCGTCGAGAATTACGATCAGCACAAATTAAATTGTAATAAGGACTTGATTGGCAATTAAAAAATAATCCACATTTTGTGATAAATATTTGTTTTGTCTTTTTTTATTTAAAATGAGTACAACTGTAATATTTGTTTTCTTAATCGTTTTTCTAACAGCTATATTACAAACGGAAACGATTGCAATAACAGTATCAAATTGAAAATTAATACACAAATTTACACTAATTACAAATATAAGGATCCTTTTTATTCATTTAAATTTCATAATTATTAATTATATAATACAATCAATAATAGTAAGCATATCGATCGAGATAATAACTAATTGATATTATCACATAAACAATAATGAAGGAGAAACGTAAGGACTTTTATTTTATGCTTTCTTTTTGACTTCTTGTGTTCGGTATCATGAACGAAAATAAACGGTTCACTATAATTACTTTATCGTTAATATTAATCGATACAATTCACGTTTTCTTTTTCAAATTTTTATTGGTAAAAAATTACGAAAGTTGAGATCAAAAATTGACAAGCAGTCTTAGGCGTTTTATTTTATTTTTTTTTAAATTTTTTTTTAGGTAGGGTATAAAAAGATTGGCAAGATATACATTTGATCCCCAATAGTTAACTAGAATGATATGCCGGAAGGAATCTGTTGAATGTTTTATGTCTTCTGGAGAGACCTCTCACAACGTTTATTCGAATGCGACGAATACTTTTCCACGATATCGAAAAGGAAACAAGAAATCGACGGGCGAGACGATTGTTTAATTCTAGAAATGGGTTTCGGGCGGTTCCTCTATGTATTTACACGTGAACGGATTCAGGAACCACGAGCAAAAGGACTTCTCGTGTTTGTGCTTGCACTTGTTCCTCTTGTTGTGGACGCCGCCGCCGCGAACGCCGCCGTGCGACAACCGGCTCGTGTCCGAGTCGATGCTCGAACTCTCGCTGTCGCGCACCACGCTGTCGTAGCCGCTCTCCGCTTTGCGCGATATCGCCGCCGGACTGTGTTTCGACGTGCGCGGCGTCGAATCGTGGCCGCTGTCGTAGCCCTCGGACTGTTTCTGCGTCAATTTGATCGACGTCAGACCGGATTCGATGCTCAACATCCGTCGATTGATCCGCTCGTTCGACGGCAGACTGTTCGGCGGCGGGAACGGCAGCGATCTCGCCGGCGGCGCCAGTATCGGCTCGTCCTCGTCGTCGTGGTCCGACGCCGCACCGTTTCCCGGCAAACGTTCCATGTCCTCCCGTAGATTCGGATTCGACGCGCCGTCCGGATGTCGGAGATACGCCAAATTGCTCGATTCTTTCGCGCTCGTCTTGTGACAGTACCTTTGGAAACGGCCGCTGAGCTGCGGCACTTTCACGTTAGGCGCGGACAATTCGATGGTGCTCGCCGATAGTTGCGGGTCGGTGTACCAATTCTGCGCGGTCGCCGGTCGCGTCATGTTCACCTTGCAATTCTCGCAGAACTTCTCCTGTTTCGAGATATAAGCCGGTTCGCTGTAAATGCTGCTGTTATCGTTGCCGACGCCGCCGAGTCTCGACGCGCCGTATAGCATGTCGGTTAACGTAAGCGATTCGCAGCGCGTCAGCAATTTCTGCGATTGCTGTTGCTGGAACGTTTCGGAATTGGCAACGTTCGCTTTCGCCAATCGATTCGTGTACAGTTCGTGCAATCGCGCCAATTGTTCGAATTTCTGCTTGGACACGTCGTCCATGTGATTGGAATATTTCGGATTATCCGGATCCTCGTAATCGTCGTGATACAGACCGTACTTCGGATCGTACCGGTGCCTGGGCAAAATCCGCTCGAGGTCCGTATAAATCGACATCGAGTCGGTGAACGTGCTGACGACGGTCAAATTCTCCTGGCTCAATATCCTGAGCGGATGGTCTAACGGATTCTCCTGGTCGACTTCCGGCAACGGATTCTCGCCGTAACCCATGCACAATGCGATATCTTCTTCGGTCACTTGCAGACAGGAATCTTGCGTGGGCACCGGTTCCAATGGCTCTTCGACCTCGATTATTTCCAACACTTCGTCGTCGTCGCTTACCGGACGATCCTCGTACGTGTTGCTCTGATACTGATATTCGGCGTTCGAAATCAATCGCTCCTTCAGTAACATGTCGAGACTCTCGAGCGACACCTCGCGACTGCTCAACGGTTGTATTAGCGGTAACGCCGGCGGGATCTCGACCGGTTCCTCTTCGTCTTCGATATCATCGTCTGTCGGTCTTTCGTCGCATTTCTGATCGTCGTCGTCCTCTTCCTCGGGCGTCAAACATTCCGGTATCACGTCGCTGTTCGCTTTCGACGAGATTTTCAAGCCGGTCCTTATAACGGACTCCTCGACGATCTCTTGCTTCTTCGTGGTGACATCGAACGGCGACACGATCTCGTCCTCGTACGTTTTGAACTGCGTCAACTCCTTGTAATTCTTCTGGTCGGGTCGCGTGTGCACCTTATTGTTGCGTTGAATTTGCGACGTCTGATGTTCGACCCATTTCCTGATCATGTTCTTCTTATGACTGTCCATGTACCCGTAACCCGCGTGGTCCGCCTGCATTGGACCGTCGATCCAAGTCTCGCGTTTCTTCACGTGGCACGGTTCCTTCATCAAATGCCGCGCCTCCGCCACTTTCGATTTCGATATCCGCGGCCCGTCTATCCACTGTTCGTCGCTGGCGCCGTTCGTTGGATGTTTGAAACTCTCCGCCGACGGATTCTTGTTCTTCAGCGAATTGACGCGGCTCGGCGACGATTTCGCGTTGTTCGCCGCGTGAGCCGGCGACGTTTTGTTGCTTTGCGACGCGCTCTTGTTCGCTGCCGCGGTCGCGGGACGGTGCGTCGGCGTCTTTTCTTCGCCGCTCGTCTTCAACGGCGCCGGCACTTTGGACGGACGATGCTCGGCGCTGGAACCGCGCAAGGCCTTGCTCATCGAGCACCGATTGTCGCCGGAATTTAGACTCGGTATATAGACGGGCGGATGCTCGCCGTCGGTCGCATCGTCGGCCGGGCCGACGTAAATTACCGTGTCGGCGGATAAATCGCTACTAGACGGATCCGGTTCGCTGCTCGTTCCGGTCGTTCGAGCCGCTTCCTCGCCGGAACTGCCGCCGGAACCGTTGCCCGTCGCCGCCGAGACGAACTTGATCTTTCGCCTACGCATACGGTGTATACGCGAGGCCAATTGTACGGTCGTCAGCGTGTCCGTGTAATTTTGAGCTTGCGGCGACACGTGGGCTATCATCGCCGCGTGGCACGTTAAGGAACTTAGACAGTCTTTCAATAGATGCGTGAGCTTGTGCTCTTTGTACGGCAAATGCTTTTGTCCGTTGAATATGGCCAATAAAACGTTTCCGACCCCCGATAACGGGATGCCGCCGCTCGCCTTGCCCCGTTCCGAATTGCCCAAGTCGATCAGATGTAGACGACTTCTGCCGCCGGCGACTGCAACCAAGAAAGAAAAGTGGTAGGTTTGTATTTGAACGGAAGGAGGATTTTTTTTTGAAATACAGTGTGTCCCAAAAGTATAGGTTCACTCAGTTACCGGCTGTTATTCTTGTTTAAAGTGAATGAAACAGTTTTCATGTTTTTAAAATAAATATGTCTATCGAAAAACAATGGATTTATTAAACGATTCTGTGCATCAAACGCCCGATTATTATAATATGGTAATCATTGAAAATTGATTAAAAAACATTGTCCCAATCTATAACTTCATATTGCGAATTTAAAATTTCCTCTTCATTTTCCTAACAGCTTTCACACATCCATAATTCCACCATCTAGAAAATTTATAACCAAAAAATTTAGTGATTGTGATACAACGAATTATAGATTTGATTAGCTATAGCAAAATTTTGGGATTTTTAAAACTTTTTTAGGTTATTTTCTCCCACGTGGAAAATTATTATCAGCAGAAGAAAATTAACATTTTCTTTCGTATATAGATATGATAGATTTTAGCAATAGACGATTTTGCATCACTGATTGACCGTTCCGTGAAAGTCGTAAACATTTTTGCTAATAATTACGACACCTATGCCACAAAAGGCGTAATGGACGAACAGTGATTTTATATAAAATTAATATAATCATTGTTTTTTCTCCTAAAATTCTTACGCACTTTAGAAAATTGTGATAATTCTTGAATCAGTTAACGATTACACAATTGTTGGTTAAACTTTCAAGTTGTTTCGTTGTTTGATCTGAAAAGTACAGTCTTAGAACGCCTGAACCTATTCTTACGGGATAGACTGTAGAAATAAAAGCAAGTTTTTTATTATATTTTATTTTGCCAGGGAATAAAGGAGAAAATTTCGTGCCAAAAAAAAAACAAGAAACGTGTATATTCGTATTGCATTGTATAACGGTTTAGAACGGTAGATAAGGAAATCCAATTATCATAAATTTAAATACTTAACGATTTAGTGCAATTAGAAAATAAATTCTGCTGATTTCAGCAGAAAATCTTGAGACAATTAAGACAATAATTAAATCGTTTCTTATGAAAATTGGATGGACGAAATGGTAATAATATTTAAACCAAGGGGCAATTTGAAAATATTGCGGCAAGTTTGGTAAATTTAATTATTAAATATCAAGAATAATACTAACCGCCACCTTTACCAGCCACGCTGTACTGGTATACGTGTAACGTGAACAACATGTGCGAATCCCTGGATTCCTCGTGAATTGGCGCTCTACATTCCACCGCGGCGTCTAAATAATGGGCCGCCCTTTCGGCCGTCGGTACACGTAGTTCACAATGCGGCGGTTGATTACCAAACAATGGATCATCTCGCAAATATACGCCCGGCGATTGTTCGGAATCTGCAAGTACAATATAACGAATATAAAAAATAAAACGCTAGATGCGGATAAGAGATGAGAGCAAAAATTGAAAATAAACATTGCAGAATATAAAACGAAACAATAAGCAAAGAACAAAGTGTTATTGTAGACAATATTGCTTCTTCTCTTTTTCATTCCGGGTTTATTTTTTTGCGTGTTTTGATTTCGATAAAAAAAATTTAACTGCGTTTGTCCGGACTAATTAAAACAGCGGCGATCCGGGTTATAAAAAGAAATACGAATCGCGCTCGTATTTGAAATAATGAACGAGAGATACTTAAGTAAGACTTTTTGAACAAAGAAAATCAGTTTCTTCGGTCACCGTTAGGTTTTTAAATAAACTTTTCTTTAATAGATTATTAATTAAATTCTGGCTAAATGAGACGTTCCTTATTTTACTTAGAGCTTTACATTATTTCGCCTCTTCATCAATTTTCTTCTCATCTGGTTTCTCACACAGTAACTGTTCCTCTCCAAACTATAATTTCACTTCGTTGTCTTTAATAACAACGTTATTAAATTTTATTTAACATCAATACTTCAACAGGACTGGAGATAATTAGAAATAATTAGTGTACAGTCAAATCTCGGTTCACAAACTATATTCGCTCGCGAATCGAATTGGTCGTAAATCGAAAGCATTTTTCGCTTATGAATTAATGTTAAATTGACGAATCCCTTTCCAAAAAAATTTTATGTTATGAGCTTCAATTAAAATTGCCTAAAAATGACAATATGCATGGTTGGCGTATTCGTAAACCGAAATATTGTAAGTAAACCGACACATTTTGCACTCGAAAATTTTGTTCGTAGCCACTATTTGACCGTAATTACAAATTATTTCAGAAAGATTTCAAAGAATTAGCAATAATCTTATTCGTGGTTTTGATCAATGGCATCTTTTAACTAGGGTTCTTCATCGAAAAGACAAACGGAAATGCAGACATTGAACAAAGTAGAAATAAAAATTAGCAATGGAGACTATTAATCAATTCGCAATCCAAACGAAGGTTCTGCAAATAAGGGAGGATCACTGCTAGATTCGGACTAGTACGAGTCCGGATTAATACGTAGAAATGCATCGTAATTAAATTCAGTCAAGAATTATATTGTGAATGTTGTATTGAGGCGAAGACGTTTTGCATTGAGATAAATTGCATTAGCAAAATGATTGACTAACGGTTTCGCCGTTTAACGGTGGATTTGACTGAAAATGGCAACGAACCGTTTAACAATTTCGTGCATGTTAAATATAACGTAACAACAATACGTGTTGCCGTTGTTGTTGTTGTTATAAAGTTTCGCCAGCATCCGTCCAGACAATGTAAGGGAAATTATTATTATATAATAATAACATATTAGCGTATGTGTGCAATTTGTATGTTATTAAAGAGATGATGCCGAAAGAGTACGAGGGAGTTAGCGAGCGAGAGTTTTGGTTGGCATTTAGAGAATTTATCTAATTAATAAAGAGACTGTTACCGAAATTCCTTAACATTATGAAGCTAACTAAAGCATTAAGATAATTACCGAAATTAATTAAAACTAATCTGGCATAAATTCCGTGTACCTTTAGCAGCAGCAGCAACGGCACACGTTACGGCAATAAAGTGAAGTATCGTCGTACGATTTGATATAACACGGATACGTGATCGTCGGTTGGAAATTGCTCGCCAACAATATGAGTACACACGAACGGTAGGTATTCTTTGGGTTGATGTTTGATGAAGATAATGGTAATAGCCGTGGATGAATGGGAAAATAATAGCAAGAGGGTCCCTTGTCCGCGGTAACGTCCACCCAAAGACATCGAGACCGTGATGGATGGAAGGATGTCTCCCGTTTGGAAGTGTCGTACATCATTTTCTACCTTTCTGTTTACGTTTCATCTTTGCCAAGATAAACGGCAACAAGAATAACAACAACTTATGCGACGATCGCCCTTTGTAATAAATTTGTACCCGTGCGCAAGGCGACGCGAAAAATACGTGCGGCCAGGATTATGTTTGTCTTGTCGCTTATTTTTTCCTGCAAACCTCTTGCCTGCACACATTCATCTCGAGCCCGCGTTTTATAAATTCGCCATATTTACTCTACTTCTTATTCCTCGTTTTCCCTTATCTGCCACCCACATTTTCCACCTTTCCCTTATATCCTTTTTGCACGCCGTCACTTCTGGTGCCGTTCGTTTCATGAATATTTGTACGTTTGCGAGGATGCGAGCGAGGACAATTTATTTATTTTCCGTCCCGTAAATTTATTGCCGTTTATTAATAAAATTATTCCGACGAAAAGAACAAGGAACAAGACCGCGTAAGCAACAGATCGTCTCGCGTTCGTTTCAGCCGGCTCCTTTATTATCGTTACCGTCGACATTTTTGTATTTATTCTTTTAAACAAACTGTCGAGATTAGATGGAAAACTTTTCAAATGCACACGTCGTCATTTGAGACTATTACGACGAGGAAATCTTATTAAAACGAGCAACATTTACGGTAACAACGGGGGAAGAGTACGAGAGAGGCGCGTTGATGTTTCAACAAGGTGTCTTACATATTACGAAGACGATAGTAATAAGTGTTGTCGAATCGTCCGCCCTACACGCGGGGGACAACAGATGTGTTTTATCGTTGTTGTTGCGGAACATAAGAGATTGGCGAAAAAAGAATTGAAAATTTGTCGAAGAATCGCAAAAATAAGTAATATGAGGGGAAAATGAGATACAAAAGTATTAAGGAGAGAGTGCGGCATTAAGAATTGGCGAGGCAGACATAAAGAGCGCGATGAAGGAAAAGCAGATGACTTGTAAAGAGTGTATTAAAATGAGAACCGCAGCAGCAATCCGTTAGTTATTAGAGTTTGTGTATTTTTTTTTTTATTTTCGCGTTGCTCACTAGCAAGAGGGTCTGATTAAAATTTTCTCAAGACCGTACGAAATTGCAACAGCCGTCGGTATTTCACGTCCTCCTCCTCTTCGTCTTCTTCTTTGCCATCTACTGCGGGTGGGAAATTAATTATTTTTAAATACGCCATTGAATCGAAGGAAGCGCTCTCCCCTTTTCTCCTCTTGTTTTATCATTATTTTTTGCTCTTTATTTCGTCTTGTTCGTCCCTTACTTTCCTCTCCGTTAAAAACACCAGCAGCTCGATTACGAAACCCGACGAAATGCGGGATCCTTAAAGGACTCGCAAATAAAATTGCGTCGTTCCTCTTTTCTCCCGCGTTGTAATTGAGTCGTAAATTAGTTTGTAATAAATTCCGTTCCATCACTACTACTATTAGTACAACCGCACTGTTGTAGAGCTTTATTATTATTTTTATTATTCATCCGTCCCATTTTCGAATCGTCTCGGCAAAGTTGGTCGGGGACGAACGAGAAGAAAGAGTGATTTCGACAATTTTGCGGACAAATTAATGGCGAAAGTATTTTAATTAATAACTTTTTCTTCGTTTTCCGAGAAAAGTTGAAATTGAATTAAAATTTCCGCAAAACTTACCGTTAGAATGTCCGGCTAGAAGGTCTTTCAACTGGTTCGAGGGCCCGCTGACTTCGACCGCCGACACGCGCACGGAAAATCTTGCACCCGTCTTCTGTTTTTGTTCGTTGATGCCACGGAATAACCACGATATGGCGCACGGTATGATGCCTAAAGTGTTCGCATTTTCCGGCGTACCGAGCATCGTGTACGATTTGCCTGTGTCAAAGAAAACAGCGAATTTTCAATATACGATTTGTATTCGGCAGAAACTCCTCCCGCATTTTAAATTTAAATTACAAGGCCATCGTCAGTCCGATTTGGACGTTTTTTTGTTTATAAATATAGGGAATTTCATGCCATTAAATGCTATTTTATTAAACTAATTATTGCATCTAAGTGGAAACCATTTTTCTTGGTTATCTCATTTATATTGTGCCTCGAAGCTTGCAATACTTGCGCATCGACATCTTAGGCGCTGTTAATGCAATTTTCTGGCGTGTTGCTTCTTTGAATTCACCAAGACTTTGTGGCCGATGCCTTCGAGTTTAGGTGGCGCCACAGGAAAATGTCACACGGGGCAATGAAGAGGTCGATCCAAAGTCTTCGCGTAGCCAAAATAACGATTTCTGAGCGAGTTCAAGATCTTAAATCCACTGGTTCAGCCTAAGGCAACCAAAGAATATTTGCGACTGTATGGTAGAACATCTTAATTCAAGTTCAATCAAGGACCATTTCACAGTCCACGCGACACCATTTGGTGTGCTGTTGGATCGTTTGGAGCTTTTATTTCAATTTTATGTAGCGTAGAAATGTGACTCCAACTGCTGATTGCTATGTCAAATTCTTTGCAACTTTGCATAGTCGATCTTGCCCCCCGTGATTCGTTCCTCTGTGGCCAACTAAACTCTAACATCTTCCGATAATAAAATTGCGCTAGCGCCCGAAATTATTGCAGAAAGCGTTTAGGCATAGGTTAAAAATGATCAAAAAAATGACCTCAACTTGGACAAATTAATTCTTATAACTAAATAGCACAAAATGACATAAAATACTGGTTCTTATGAAAACAAGTCTAAATGGGACTTACGATAACCTCGTAATTTTTAGTTTAAAATGTGGGAGGCATTTCTACCGGACCCTGTATAATACAATGCACGCAAACACGTGTGTTATATACTGGGAACATAATAAACCAAATACATGCAAATATACAATATTCTATACATGTGTGTGTGTGTGTGGCAATATACGGTGGAGATAAAGGTGGATTTTGATGGGGGGACATCTGATTCCCGTTATTAGGCTCGTGGGATCAATTCGAAGCGGGCCTGTAGGTAACGGGAGCGCAGAATTATCGATGGGTTCCTATAATAATTCGTATTTGCAAAAAAAAAAATAAAATTTCCGCGCGGATTGCATTAGAAATCATCCAATAATCGAACCGCGAGAGAGAAGAAAAAAATTAGTTTCTTGATAAATTTACAACCTCGACGCTAATAATCAACTTGCACGTTATTAATTTCTGTTTTAACAAGATGATCCGTTTGTTGTTGGTGTTATTATTAAAATTTGAAATTCATCAGTATTAATTAATACTTACAGGGCAGGTATAATTGAGATTAATGTTCGTTGCCACGTGGTTTGACGTGCTTCCTGGCCAAAGTGTTGGGGGATGCTCCCCAACAAAAAAAAAGGGAAAAAATTTCAACTGTCACGACGGCGGCCGATCTAATTTTTCGTCCTGATTAAAACGTAGCCGTAAAGTCGAAGGGTCAGGAATAATTGGCGTGAAGATTGATTCGTACAGTTTAGCCCCGTTCAGATTTATTAATTGCAAACGAAAACATTACGTTACTGTGTTCTCTCTCTTTCTATTAGCGCCCAATTAAACCATTTTCTGATTAACGCAACGTTTCCCGTTAAATTATGTAAACTAACGACGGATATGGGGGCGACGAAGGGACTTAAATGAGGACGATAATAATCACGGCAGATAACGGATGCTAAACTTGCCTAAAATCCTTCGACGGCAAGATTCTAAAATAAACCGTGATCCTCCTGTTCGTACGGTAAAACGAATATCTATCCATCTCCTTTTTTATGGACCGGTATTTATTCGCGAACGCCGAAAAAAAAACATAGAGGATTCGTTGGGCTTATCGGTTCTTTCGCCTCCCCTCTATAACCGAAATAACTAACGCGCAAAAAAGAAGGAGCGAGCAAGAGAGAGACAAAAGCGAATGAATGGCGAATCCAATACGGTACGCGATGCAAAACTTTCATCAAATTGCAAATTTTTCGCGTGCCTTGTACTCACTATTGTTCGCCGGAATGCATTCGGGTTTGCTTTTTATTATTATTATTTATATCCTCCATCTCTCTCAATCTGGTTCGTCGGTTCCAGTTGCAGGATTAAAATTTCAGTGCGTGCCATCTCTCTTTCACGACGTCGACGTCGAAATAACAATAACGATTTTCGCGGTGTATTGGCAGTATGACGGACAAATCTACTGCTGCAAAATAAATAAAAACGAGGAGCGAAAAAGCACCAACAAGAGTTACGACGACTTCTATTACGAATGTATGACTTTTTTTATCGCCCATTCTCGGTTCATTTTCTTTTCCACTCTTTTCATTCTCGTTTCATTGCGTTCCGCTCAAATGGCTCCGACCAACAACAACAACATATTTCGTATGCAAACGTTGAACCGCGCGGAAAATGAATGAAGCGAGTGTACGAAACGGTCGTAACAACGAAGACGATCCGAATAAGAAAGCGGGTGTTGTCATCCCGCATTCCAATTTATTTCGAATGAAGACATTTTTCTATTATATAACACGCAATTCGTGTTCGGAATTAAGAAGATCCGCGCAAGAAAAAAAAAGGATCAATTCAATAATAACAGCCACACACACACATGTAAATCGCTTCTTGTGCAAATCGAAGAACAAGATGTTCATGCAAATGCAATTAATCATTGTTTTAACGTGCAACGTAATACACGATTGTTCATTTATTTATTGGAATTGTACGGTACCTAAACCGGCGTGACCGAAACAAAATAGACAACCATCCGTTCCATTGATAACCGCATGGATGACGTCCGTTAGGGCGCTCGAACACACTTCCGTCTGAAAATTACAACGTTTCAATTAATTAATTAGTCAGTCGTTACACGTTCGATTAAGTAACATTAAGTGGAAGTTTGTTATTCAATTTCCAATTCGACCTTAATCGAAAAGACATTAAAGTTGCATCCTCGTCTTCTTTGCGAGATAAAAAGCGATTCGACCAAGTTTACGTTCGCTGCTTATCTCCAAACGAGATTTGAGGAGTAAAGAGGAAAATAATTTACATTTATTCAAATCTCAATTCTAAATACGGTTATTTAGATAAATAGATTCGTCGTCGTGTTTTGCAGAGTTGGAAAACGTTCATGAGCCGGGAGTAAACTTATTTAAAAAGTCGTATAAAGTGTTTTGATACCGATGCAAAGTTCGTCGATTCTTTATTTTCTATTACATTATATCCCGTTACTTTGATATAAAATGAAATAAAAGAGCAGTTAGTACTGCGTACTTTGGAAAGAGAGAGTAAAAAAAGGAAATTACGAAGAAGAAAGTCAAGAAGAAAATGGACGAAGAAAACGTTCCTTTCTAGGAAAGAAAATTCATCCAAACAATATATAAATTTAATAAAAACATAACTTAATTTCTTAGTACTCGTCAGAACAAAATTTATACTTTCAAACAAATAAAAGTGGAAAATTGAAATTTTCTGAAAATCAAATGCAGTAAGTATACACAACATTTACACCATGAAGTGATGCGGACAGCTTGTACTGTTTCATGTAATAATCCTTACACAATTAAAAATAAATCATTTTCATTAAACTTTGATCTGAAGTTTGGACTCGTGTTTTGCGTTTTCAAATGCTCGGTAATAATTCAGCCAATGGCTCAATGTGTTATTCAAAATATTAATGTGGCTCATAGAATAATAATTGACTCAAGACAATGATTTATCAACCACTACGAACACTTAGAATTACAACATATCACTGAAAGATGTGAAGGATAAGTTGCCCTACAAAAGAATAGGAAGTGACAACACAGTGATAATATGAATCAAGCACTAGAAATATAAATATCATCAATCAAACAATCAATTGATTTACAAATTAGTTCTGGGGAAAATTTTCAACTGGGCATCTGCGTGAAAGTTGGATATGGAAGTTTTTCCAGATCCAAATTTACCTCAAGAAGCTCGAAAACTGTCGATTTAGTTTTAGACGTTTATAAACAACTAAAAATCATTTAATTATTTTCTTGTTTTATTTGTGTATTTACTCTTACCTTCCTTAAGATTCTGCAATTTAGAAGACGGGACAATTTTTCTCTGCGGATTAGCAAAGTTGGACTGAGTTGCAAGAGATATTTAGACACTTCAATTCAGAAAGGATAAGGTACCAAGTAGTGAAGAATAGTGCACGTGATTTAATAGATCTTATCACGAATTGTATTTAAGAAGAATTGCCATGAATATATAAAAAAGTGGAGAGAGCCTTTTCTTACGTCTTGGCGTGTCATTAATTTGAAATGTCAGGAAGCAGCTGCAATCGTTGTGAATGTGCAGTAAAATGAGGCCATCTGGAGGGGTGCTATTACTACGGGAGGACTCCTTACTGTAGTAATATAAGAGTTTAGGGTAATGACTGAAGGTTTATCATCGACGTTCGTCGTCGTGCTCGTCAGCGAGCATTGAAAATATGTCAGTGGAAGATAAGTGTTTATGGCCACTTTTCATTTTATATTTTACATGTAACTATGAGGGAAGAAAGGGAAAGAAAATCAAGACGACGACACGATGGCGACGTAAAGAAGACAAGAAAAAAAGTAAAATAAAGGGAACTAACTATTATTATCACTATTATACGAAATGTCAGTTTAGGAAGGAAAGGAACAAGAAGAAGTGGAAATAGACAATATTCATTCTTTAACATGCAGTTTGTTCCCTCCACTTTAAGTGTTTCGCACTCTCGCAAAGAAATCTCGCATCTTAATAAAGAGAGAAAATAATAAAACGAAGAAGAAAAAACGAGGAGAATAAGAAGAGATTGAACACGACTTTTACATTTGTGTCCCCAAGCTGTTCGATTGGTTTCTTATCATAGGAGTCGGAATAGACGCACAATTCTCTCTTTATTTTACTTTTTTATTTTGTTTCTCGTAGTGGCGTTAAATAACACTAAAAGAATAATAAATTTAGGATACTGTTTCCATTAATATAATTGCTTCTCGTTCGGAACGAAGTGGAATGAATGGATGAAAATATAAAGCGGGGGACAGAAAAAGAAGTTGTTTGCTGTTTTTTTCCGCGATTTTTTAAATCAATATTTACAATTGCAATCCTAACGAGTACATAGACACATATTGCGATGATATTCATCGATGTATGTTTATGGAACGGAAACTAAAAGTAAGCAAACTATCACAAAAACTCGTTTTTGATTTTTGATTTTGCAGCTTCAATGTGCCAATCAATAGAAACAATACCATTTTTCCTTTCCGATCGAGTACTGTTCAATTCGATTTGCAAACAATTAAAAAAACTATCAATCCAATCTATAGTAATAACAGTAGAAAAATGATCCTTTTCCGCATACAAATTACTGTACTTAATGAATGGCACCATAATTGACGTATAATATTTGCGAAACAAAAGAAAAATCGACCGGTTTCCGGTGGCCCATTTAAAATTCATTACGAAAGACCGACCGTCCGTCCACACGGGTCGTGATTTAATTAAGTCACATTCCCGGACAGATATGTGTGTGCCGAAGTGAAGAACGAGGACGAAGAAGAGGACGATGATACTGCAGTAGGATCTCACTTTAAACGTACGTGCGATCGAGGTGAATGGAACTATTTTGCAGCGAAACATCTCGCAAGCGGTTTATAGAGGTTATTTGATTCGAAATTCCGATATAGAAAGCTACACGTATTTCGATAATAATTTAGTGAACTTCGCGCTGGACAAAACGGTAAAACAATTTGAGTCAATTCGAAGTTTATTACGTGGCCCTTTTTAACAATTGGACGTTGTTGCAAACAATGCACAGTGGATTTTTATGAGCGTGATCGTGCAAGTTAAATTTTTCCTTTGCAATTTCTTTTTAATGAATCGTGATTATACGAAAAAAATTGTGCGAAAATCGGAATGGGATCACCAAAATTTTAGATATAAAACATAAACACAAGGAAAACCCCCAGAACACGGTTTTGATTTAACATTGTCTGAAATATTTGCATTTTTCGCAAAGTATCGCAAAGTTAAAACGTCAAAGTTACGAAAACAAATTACTTATCTAGACACAAAAACATGAATTTGACAGCTAGAAAAGCATCATTTAACATGGTTTCATACAACGCGGCACTTTCCGTGTTACATGAGCCGGTTGTTTACCCTTAAATATTAATTTAAATTATTACTTTATATCCTATTGTCATAATAACTAAATAAAAAGGCAAAACGAAATAATTTATTACCTGCGAATCGTCCTGTGAGAAGATAGCGTCGAAAGCGAACATCTTCGGTGCCGCAACCCCAATTCGACGGTCTTCCGGTGCGGCCGTACCGTTACAAACGGACGGATCTAACAGCGTCACTTGCTTCTTCCGTTTGTCCAAACTGAAGAAACTGTAACTGCCCATTTCCGGCGACGAACTCGATTGTGGCGATGCCACGCGTAGCATCACTTTCACCTGAAACAAATGTTTTCATTACGTTAATGAAACTGAAGCGAACATTGAAATTATGTTAATGATAAGGCCATTTGTTGCATACGTTTCGTAATCCGTCAGTTATCTTTATTGGGTATCGATTTAATTAATTATTAGCGGCTATTTTTTAATAATAATTAAATCATCTATTTGTTCCTAATTGTCGCTAAAAAAATGTAAATTAACGCACGCGGCAATATATTTTTCAAAACGTCATCCTTTCACTTGTACCCTTTTGTATTAGCTAAATGGGATAGTATATTATTTTGATAAACGAACATAGTGCCGTAGCTTTAGCATGTGCGTATTTGAAACATTTTGGTTTATGTATGTGTTAACAAGTTTACGCAAACTATTTACCATATACCTACTAGGGAACGCCGCATAAAATAAAATGACACAAAATAAACTCACGGTTCCTAATAAACACGTGCACCATTTAAATTTATATCATCCAACACCTAAAACACATCCTATAAATTAATTTATTAATTGCCGCATTTGTAATTTTCACGTGTGTTTATGGTGCTAATTACATAACATCAAAAGCGTTTCTTTCAATTTTATTGCAAATTCCGCCACAAAACAATTCTTTTATTACTATAAGCAAAATTTCATTAACATTTTAATTAATTCCACCGAAGGAAAAAAAGTGAAAAGAATAGAAGGGAATTTATTCCAGACGGCCATTACCGTTAAGACCGCACTCTGCTGCTTTCTACATTGTCGTTATCCTTTACCTGACCGTTAACAGGATCCATTCAACAATTCAAAAATCCTCGACGGAGTTGTTTTAGGGCCATTATAACATATGGCTACAAACAAGTACATCTCGCCGTTTAATAAGTAAAGCAATTATTTTCTACCGGTTTTTGCAACTCTTTTCTTTTTAATAAAGAAAATTCGAATAAATTAACGAATTCTTAATTGTTAAATGTTCGTTTGGAATTTTTGACTGACATAAATAATAATCTAATAATAAAAATAAAAAGCAGGGAAGACGGAGAAAAAAATAATATTAAATTCCCTCGAGATTAATCTATTAAAATGTGACCCTCGATTGGAAAATTTTTAGCCGGGAAAGTCATTAAATTAAGGCACATTATTCCGGCGGCATTTATTAACTTCACAGATTCGAAAATGCGACACAATTAAAGATTTTATTATTATTATCATTATTTTCAAAAGAGATTAGCGGCGATCATTATTTTCTCGGCTAAATATACAATTTCCATTAGACACCCTCAAAAATTGATTATTTTTGTGCGCCAGGGATTTTTGCCCCACGAAAGATTTTAGCTTTATTAAATCCCAATTTGGGAGCTGTTTAAGTGGATTAAAAACCCGGTGAAAATTCGTTTAGAAATATTCGAAATAAATGACCGCGTGTTCGTGTCAAACGGCAATGCAACTTTTGTCATCGGTCTCATCCGAATTTTGCGTTTTAATTGATGGAAATAGTAAAGCATAAACTAACAGCAATAACCCACATTTAATAACAGTACGATTTCCATTTTCTCCCTAATTATAAATTACAGTAAAACTTGATGGTTAATGGTATAATAAAATTTATTGATATTAATTGGAGTTGATGAAATTGTTTGGATTTTAGTAGGGTAAAATAATTGCTAAGGTTTCCTAATATGTGTGTGTGCGTAATGTACGTCCCCTATCACGATTTCCTCTCTGTCTCATATTAATACTAATTATAAATGTAAGTTCCATCATTTGAAACGAGAACGATCATCATCATGACGATGACGATGATATAACAATGAAAATGGCATAATATACGTTCAAGTTGGTCAAAAGGTATTTAAGAACGGCAAATGATACTATGTTGCTACCTTTCCCCGTACAAGTTTGTATTCGTATGTATGGATGGATGGATGAAAAGGTAGTAAAACGAAACGAAGAACAACCACAAAATTAAAGTCCTCATCTTACCGAAGAAGGAGAGGCACGTGTGCTACATAATAAAACGTTATACGGTGCGCGCACACACACAGTTGTCTCTCCTTCCTACTTACGATCCCTTATAAAATACTAAAACCATTCCTATCCTGCCACTCCTGCTGCTGCATATATACTTTATGTTAAAAGGGACGCAGGAAGGTTCGACTCGTAAAATGACGATAGTAAAATTTAATGCATCATTTGTTTACTATAAAATTCGTCTTAGTAGCTCTAAAGTTCAATCAATACCGTTGAAAATCGGCCATGAAATTTAGAGTCGAAAAACGAGATCTCGTTTTGTATGAAACAGGAACAACAAACAGAAAGGCCGGGGAAAATAAGGAGGAAAGGTTAGCGAAAAAAAAATCCTGGATGTTTTATTTATTCAGAAAGGAAAATAAAGGGTCAATATTAGGGGGAACGTGTTTAATAACGCATTGTTTAAATAAATATTGTTGCTAGAAGTATTCGAACGGTTCAAATTGCAGTGTGCGATAGTGACGATGCGCTCATAAATCTGGTGCATAATATTGCAAGAGGAGACAATAACTATCATAATCTAATGCAACTGGTTTTCCTTTTTGATGTAATATTTTTTAAAGGAAAGTTATGCGAGAGAATTTAAAAATCTGTCTCATAAACATTTACACTCCGAGGATTACTACCATAAAGAAAGGAGAAAGCGTCAACGTTACATTATTGTATAAATAAATAAGCTGAAAATATCAAATTTTCATGAACACCAGAGTACGAAATAAATCCATCGTACGAATGATAAAGCTCCGTCTCTCGTATTCGTACACGTAATGCTGAAAAAGAATAACGGCTTTTTATTTTGTTTGCCGTCAAAACGAAATTATTATCGTTATTTCATTAAGCGATGCGAAAAGTTTAAAAATGATATCCACATCTCAAAGGTAACATTAATCGAGTTTCCGCAACTTCCATCCGTTTCTTGGCTTTTGTTCTTTTCTTTTCACTCCGCCGTGCTTGATCCATTTATATCAAATCAATCTCAATCGATCACAATAATAAGAGTTTTTCGCTTTGGACAATTATTGTGCCCTTTTAATTAATTTTATTAAGAGTTTCATTGCGAGGATATCGATGCTTCTCTAAAAGAAAAGTATTTGTGAGAAGCGAAAAAATTAAATAAAGATTTTTGATAAATCATGATCGGCAAGAAGTTATTTATGGAACGAGCTGCCTCCTTTTTTTCATCACCCCTCTTTATATTTTGTGATAAACGATATTTTTACAGCGCGAGCTCCTTTTTTTCTCCTCTCGTTGGCATTCGTTTAACTAAAATAGAAGACTTATCGACTTTTATTACTTTTTTCAGAGAGAGAAAAATTCAATTTCCTATGATAGATATGCATTCAAATAATGCTCGGCATCGATCTTGAAAATCAACGCTTTCATCATGCATGCATACGTTTAGTTTCCATTCCTTTCCATTTTTTTCCTCACTATTATTATTAAATCATCACTCAGTTTCCATAATTCAATTTACGTTTCAGTTTCAGAAATTGCATCTGCCATAAAACATTTATGAAGTCGATAAATTCAGTTACAGCACTAGGTGGATATAATAATAACGGAACGATTCAATTTTAATTAACGAAAACTGGTTTATTAATAAATTTCTTCATCTGTATTGCTACCCGTGAGATTTTCTATACGGTTTTATTGCAATACGCAGTTAAATTGAATAGTTTGCTTATTTAATTAAAAATCGTTGCGGTTATTATCGTTCGAAATGCGACTAATTTGTTCTAATTTCATTTTTATCACTCAAATTATTATTCACTTTAAACCGTAATCGATATTAACTGGTCCCACGAGATATATTATTCCTTCGGCTCGTCGTTCCTCTCCTCCTCCAATAAATTCCTCATCATACGAAACGAGAATGGATTTCATTATTAAAATATCGGAATTTCGAGCATGTTTCCCAACTAAATAACAATATACTATGGGATAATACCGTTTACTAAATAGACTGCTAAACTATCGTCGAATAAGTGTAACCTTAGAAGGTGAAATTTCTCATGTTATTCGCCGTAAACGTAACGTAATACTTAATAGTGGCTAATCACAATAGAAGAGGAGAACGGAGTGAGATGGACAATTTACCTGTACGAAATTTTGGACTATTTTCCTCTCCCGCGTATTGTTGCTTTGCTAATGGGGAAAATGAACACCGCCTTCCTGTCATCGTCGCTGGATATTCGAACAGTCCGATAATGCGTATTAATTTACCGATAATTCATTCGGCAAAATCTATTCGATACGCGTTTATTTATCGGTGTACAAAGCAACAGATTCGAATCGGATGACGAAGATGCTGCTTATGTTATTGATTTTAATGTAAAACTTTCAAGTTCAATTCGATGGTATTGGAAATGATCATGTTTCGCGATTCGTTAAATACAAATTAACTAAATTTATTAAAGTTCCCTCGGGATTCTCAACAATTTTCCAGACACCTATAATTTCATTTTCCATTCGTTCTTTTCCTCATTGCATTATTTTTTATTTTCCGTAACCGTAGACGCATATCCCTAGAATATTAATCTACGACAACATCAATTTCGATATTTATCCATCACACTAGTTAAATATTTACATTTTTAATAAAATATAAATAAAACTGTGAAAAGGTGAGAGATGAAGTTAAAAAAAAAATAATAGATAGAAGGAAAAAAAGCAAAGATCGCATAGGTGGGAAGAAGTCCGTTAGATCTCGTGCTGTGAACTGAAAGCTTTTGTAATCGATAACACTTAAAATATGGCAGTAACTATTTATAACGCTCCTTCTCTCCATATCTCTCTCAGTTTCTTTTCCTTTGTCTCTCTCTTTTTAATGTTCCTTTCGATCCGTTTCGCATAAATATTTCATTTACGTATCAACATACACGTACCTACACATTAAAACCTAATATTATTTCAACGATGCAAATTTTGCAAAATACATACGAGTGCTAAATTTTCCTTTTGTTTTATGGTAAACTAGGATGATGATGATAATAATAAAGGCACGTTCAAATATACGAATATATATATGTAGTGGATGATAAATAATAAACTAGATGGAAGAGAGCGAGAGTGAACGGAATGATGGATTCATTTTAAATTGCTTTTGGAAAATTTCGGAAAATTCAATTATGAAAATCGTACCCAAATAATATATAAATAGAAAAATGTACATTTACATTTAAATAAAATATTATTTAAATTAATTTATTTAAATTTTATAGAAATTCTATATTTCCTTTTTCTCGTCAAACTGATTTCAATTATTCATAAATGCTCTTTGTTTTTATGCAAACGATTATCATAATGAAAATATTAAGCGGAATTTAACTGAAATATTTCCTTTTGCAAGCGGCATTTTGCATTAAATTCAGCATTTTACAAAATCGTAATAAAGTCAATAACGCAACTGCATATAATCGAGGACAGTGCATAAACGAAAATGGTGGATGCGCCGGGCACTAAAGCAAATTAGAAAGGTCATCCGTACTTGGGCGCGGATATTTTATTATTGTATCATTACGAAGAACGAAAATTAAAATATAACAAAGTTAATTAATTAAAATATTTTTCGGTCGGTTTCTTAGCGAAATAACTTTTTAAAATGCAAACGAAATTTCACGTAAATTTTTAAAAACATTTTGCCAGATTGTTTAATGTTTAAAATTAAAATTATATTTCTAGCTGGTAGTAGAGCAAATATGTATATATAATTAAAATGCAGCATCATCTAGGGTTTGTCCAATTTAAGAAAAAGCTTTACACATTCAATGCGAAAGCTTTAATCATTTCTAATTTGAGAATTATCTCTCGCTATATAAAGTTTCCAGATATAATTCTAAACATGTCTATTGAAAGAGAGATGCAGAGCGAATTTGTCGACGATCGTTAGTATTCTATAAGGAATTATATTGCAGAGGCGTCGTCCTAACTAATTATAGCTGACATGTGATATTAATTAATTTCAAATAGTATCTCCTACACGTTTCCTATCGTTCGTCAGTCGAATTGCGAAGGTTTATTTTTCTTGTCTACTTATTCTGAGCAGAAATTAGCTTTAGTATCTATTAATTAAAGATTATTTTTCCGATTAATGGTAAATATTCAATTTTAAAAGCTCCGTTTCAAGTTTAAATTCTTTTTTATAGACCGATTTGAATAAAATAGACAAACTTTCAATTTGTCAATAACACACGTTTATGCTGACGGGTTGAAACAATAACATTTGGGACAAAAGAAATTGTTCTTTTTTATTCGGTGGAAAATAAATTTAGAAGAAGAGAAGAGAAGAAATGGGACAATTCGAAATGCGAAACGCATTTTCCAGCGAGTGTCACGTAACACAATCAGGAACACATTTCGTTTTGCTTGCCTCTAACATTTTTACATGATTGATATAATTTTTTGAAGTAAAAGTTGTCGCGAAAAAAAGAAGTGCAGAACTTTCCACTTTGGAACATTCCAAAAATGTACGCAATAATAATAATAATAAAAGGAATTTTAAAACGAATGAGAAAGTTTTAGATTTCACACGAATTTCTACGGTGAAAACTGGGACGCAAACAGCACGAAAAAAAAAACCAAGAGGGTGTCGATGAAAAGAAAAACTCTAAATTTTTTTCTTATTTACATTTATCGGGAAATTTAGGTAGCAAGTTTTTTAAATTTAATTTGTCCTTCTTTTTTTGTTATCAATTTTACGTAGAAATGATTTCATTTGCACACATTTTTGCAACAACAAGAAGAAAAATATGAAATGGAAAGTAATTCTAGCGAGGGTACGTAAGCAAGAATTATAATACGGAAAAAAAGGGGTTGAATATTTTCTAATTTAACAAATTACCCTTTACTGTCAGTTTAAATTACTGTACACTTGTGTATTAAATATATTTTTAATGAAAGTAGGGATTTTAAATGTGTCAGCTCTCGTGATGTTTCAGGCATTAGACGGGACTAAGATGAGAGACGAGCGAACGAAAGGGAGGGGCGGAGGGAAAAAAAGACAGCCAGAATGAAAGTGGAGATCGTTTCGGAGAGAATTTAGGACGGAAGAGGAAGCCAATATAAACGATAAACGAAATGTAATGAAATAAGGAATTGCCCTCGAGTTAAAATCAAGAAATCGCGATTAAACTTAACCTTCCTCCTGCTTCTTCTTCTTCCATCGCCCGATTTTCGTACCGTACGACGGCGAAACTTCTTGAATGTTTGACGCGCGTACAGCTTCGGGCATAAGAAAATTGGCCGCAACGATGCGTACACCATTAAAATCTGGTATTCGGTAGGTTTTCTCAAAAACCGTAAGACTATGAGAGCGACACAAAAAACCTATGCAGAATTAACAAGAAGTTGCTTCCTGAAAGTTTTCGTCATTTCTTATTAATTAATTTTTATAACTTCTAATAGATGATTAATTTTAATTGCAAATCAAAATGTTTCGTTGACAATTCGATTTATTATTCGGGTTCGTTATTAAAAATGCAAATTATATGCTCTGCTTGTTTCCCTTTACGATTCCTTCCGTTTTACTGTATTTTTCATAAAATTTCGGTTCAGTCGTATATCCTATCAAGGAATCTTTCTTATTAGTAAATTAAATTAAATTATTAAAAGCCAATTTCAGAGATTGCTTTCAGCGAATGAATATTTCGCATTTTCCTTTATTACTTTCGTTTGTCTTTAGGAATAAATTCCTAAATAATTTCTGTTACATTAAAGCGAAGGGGCGCGAGGGAAGAAGAGAGAGACCGAGGTCTTTCATGTTCTTAACATTTCAATTAATTTTAATTATAATAATAAGCTAATGCGTAAAATTTTATTATTTCATTTCGAAACAAAGAAAAATTTAATCGTTATTATGTTAATGGAAATGGAATTTGAATAATTAGACAGATTTGGGACTTTTTTGCCTGTTGTTATTACTGCTGCTGCTGCTGGAAATGGTTTGGAAAATATATATAGGTAACATCTGACTGTCCATACACGCGTATATATGGATGGGAAATTGAAGGGAAAATCAAAATAGAAACGATAATGACGATGATGGTGAGAGCCAAAACATACAAAAAAGAACAAGGGAATTCAAGAGCTGTTCATTTGGATTGTGTAATTATTTTTTGCACTTTTTCCTGTAGGAATACCATACATGCTGCGAATGTCGCTGGTACTAAAACGTTCGACCCACAGAAAAAAAAAATAGAAACGTAAATAAATAAAAAGCGTTTGGACATTTTATGATGAATGTGAAGGGTACGTATGCGTACCTCTTTTATTATTATTTTTATTTTCGTTAAGGGTATTTGTATTGTTTTTCCATTTGCGTTCCTATAAAATGGACGCGTTAGGGAAAGTGTGTGTGCTTTTTTTTAAAGGGACATGCGTGTGTGCGGTATTTAAAGTAAATAGGATATTATGTATGGAAAGAGACCCTCTACATTCTCCACCAACTCAGTCAACTAACCAGCCAACCGGCACAACTACTATAAATGTAACGGAAGATTATGCAAATGTAATTTTGTTTTGAATATTGGATTTATGAAAATACCTTTTGACGAAAAATAGATTCCGTACGACAACAAAAAAGAGGGAAATAACCTATTGACGTATAAACCACCATAAATCCACGCTTAATTCCGAAATTTCTCATTAAATTTGATAATAATGTTTACCATCTGCGTAAGAAAAACGCATCCCTAAAACTGTTTAATTTATTGAATTAATCAATTGAAAGAAGTAAAATCATAAGCTGAAATCGTATATATGAAAGAAGAACACTTCTTCCCTCGAAGCATTTGATTTATTTCCCCAAAAGTAAAACTGTTACAATTAATGACTACTTCTCTCGTTTTTGGTGCGTTTCGTTTTCATTCAGCATCTGTGGAAATGATTTATAATGCACGCTTCAGATACTTAAAATGAGAGAAAAGCGGGGTGTATACGGGAGGAAGAAAAACTGGAAAAAAAGAGGAGGAAATGTTGATCTATGTTCGACTTTATTGCTCAACTTTTGAATTATGTCTCAAGTATATTCATTAAATGAGGACGTATGATTTAAGATGGTTAATATATATTTAAGCAAGGAAAGTGAAAAGTAGGTTTTTACCAAAAATTTATCGCAGGAGAAACAATTGCAAAAATGATAATTTTTTGTTGTGCGAAAATGGTAATAAAAATATTGTACAAATGCGAAAACATCAATATTGCCACATAATTATCGCACTTCAACTTGCAAATGATAGTAATAATAATGGAAAGGAAGATGGAAAATTGTACGATTCCGGGCGTATATATGAAGTAATAAAAATTGCGAGCATGTCACATCATAATGCTACTGAATATTTTATGGGTTTCATTAGGTTGTCTATAAATATTAAATTGTTTATTATTATTAGTTTCACTTTATTTATATTATTATATCAGAAACAGCGATAATAATAAACGTGGTGTATGTTGATGTAAAGAATGCACAGAAAATTCAAAACCAAGAATAAATGGAAAAACACGAGAGAGACGGAAACGACTTTCCGTTTTCCGATACGGAAAAAAGGAAGACCGAGAAAGAATTACTTACACTCGAAGTGGATGACTGTTGCTTTATATATGAACTACAGCCCAAAGGACGAACGGTATCAATAGTCCAGACAATGGCTACCAGTTTTGCGGACTACAAAAGATGTCGAGACGGGGGTTTGTGCGGAATCGAATCACGATCTCCTCTCCCAAACTTATCCCTTTTACGCTCTCACACGGGTGTGTGTACACTCTTTACTCCGGAAAAGATATCAATTTAAGGCTGCAACGTTTCGCAAGATCATTTATATACCGAACTCTATAGGACCTTCGCGTAGTTTTGTTATTCTACTAGCGGTGGTTGTGATGGCAGTAATCTATGGTATAAGCAATGCTAAAGTACGTTCTCTCAAGAGGTAGGCGTTTTCGAAAATCTAGGACTTGAAACTAATTAGTTTTGAAGCCGCCACCGCCACCGCTCTTGTCAACGGTATCAACTATCGTCCAAAAGTTGATGACGCGCACATGTTTACCTTCTATTACATGTCATATACTCGTGGGAATTAACTTTCCTGTGTTGTTGCCCAAATTAAACATAACCCTTTTGTATCGTGTAATATTAATACTTATTTGCATAAAGCGCAAATTCAATAAATGTCATTATTTCAAACGGGAGATAAAAGGACGAGAACCGACGCGAGCTTTTTTCTGCTCCGCGGGGATAGATTTTCTTGTTTTGTTAATTATTATTTTCTTGTTTGTTACATCGATGCGTACCTTAATTATAAACAACTTTGCATGCAAATTAGTGGTTAATAATCAATAGAATGGCGTTGCTGTTGATGGTGACACAAAAAGAGCGATAATAAAGTCAACGATTGATGAAATGTAGGCGAACGTAAACAATATTCAAATTTACTCAACTTTTATAAATTCATATTCCATACGTATATTTTCATTTTGGATCAACAATTCAATGTTCGCCAATATGTAAATATTAATTTTAATTTGTTTAAAATAAATCCATTTCATTACTATTATTAATACCGTTGTTTATATAATAATGCCGATAAAACAAATTATTTATCGTATGGAAACCAAAAATTAATAATTGCAATGAAATATGAAGAGGAAGCTAAATATTAAAATTTGTTAAACATTAACAAATAATAATTATTTACAACAATGCCCTTTTTCGGTATTCAATTGATCAAATATGGATTTATGATTATTTGATGTGTTCAAGTAATTTAATACTGATTAATATTCGATTGCATTAATGCACAATAATACGTTATCTATTAAATGATAGAACCTCCAGTTTATTATTGTCATTAATTTCAGCGAAAGAGAATGGTAAAATGGCAGAATATAGTTGCACAATAATAGTAGCAAAAGTGAACATTCGTACCCGGTGGTAATTTAACAATATAAACTTGTTGGTTTTTGTATTATGAAAATGGATAGTGAAACCGCACTATTGTCTACAGGTGGAAAACAAAGGTAGAATTTGTGGCTTTGTGCCGGCTAGTTAGACAGTTATATGTATGCGGCCAGACGTTCCTGGCAATTGCCCGTTTTGCAGACTTAGGAAATTACATTTGTGTAATTAACAAAATCACTTTGACTAGCCACAGTGGCGTAACGTTGCTCAGAAAACTTTTATAAGAACAACGACGAGTGATAATAATAGTAACAAGAGGCAAACAAATAACGAAATAATTTCATTAAGTTCACGCTAAACGGTAACCAACGACCAACCGTTTCATTAATTTAATATGAATTAAACTAAATTTGAATAAATTATAACCTTGGATTTTTAGATAATTGTTCGTTGCTGCTTTTAGTAAATGCTAGCGATAAGTGGCAAGGAATGTAGTGGAGACTTAAAGTCATTTTAAATTGAGTTTATCACAAGCAAGGAAAAAAAATGCATCATAAAATATTCATTTCGATGCTGCAACAAGTTGCGGCAACATCCACGGAGTACGCTTGGCTAAATTTCACCCGTCGCATTCAGTCATGAGCTGAGAGCAAAAGACAATCTTCCTCGGTTTATTTATTAATTTTTTTCCTTTTCTCGATTCCTTTTCTCTTTCTTCTACACATACATACGTATGTAACGACATTTTGGATCATAATCTGAAATACGACGAGATTTAAGCACCACTAAGTATATCTTCATCTCTCTCTCTCTCTCGCATCTTCGTCTTTGTATTTATTCGTTTTTCTCATTGTATGCTTTATTTTGTTCTTCTCCAGTGTATTTATATAAATTCCCGCGTATTTACATAAACCGTGAACAAAATTCTCCATAAAAACCGTTTAACGTTTGCATTTACGACATTATCATAAGAAAAAGAAAAGGAGTAAAATTTTTGCCCACATTCATTTAGCCTTTTCTCCCTCGTCGCCTTCCTTCGTTCTTTTCCAGTTTTCTTTTCCCCGATTCTTTCCTTTTGTTTTTCATTAAATGATATATTGTTATTAACTTTGTAATTCATTTTATGGAAATTTAATTGCCCGATAAAGTCGAATATGTTTTTTAAACGTGCCATATAACAGCGGCGTTTCTTGTTATTATTTAGTATTATTGCGTTCGAGTTTCCTGTATTCCAAGACAATTTTGAACCTGTTCGCATGCAAATCGTTCCGAATGTTTCATTTTTGCACGCACAGAACGAAATGGAAAAGGGTTCGACGCGTATACATTTACATTTTGTGTGTGTACGTAAATTTTGTTGATATCATTTATTCGGATTCGTTATTAAACGTGTTAGAGTTAAAGTGTGCGCCACCCGGCGCGAAACGTCTAATAAATCTATCAACTTTAACCAAGTGTCGACGGATATCTGGATACGCCAGAATGCTTCGGTTCTCGCTCACATACACTCACGTACATTGCTCGGTTGCAAACTGCCGAGCAAAGCTACAAATCACCGAGATAGGCTGCTAACGAGGAAACAACCAATCCCTAATCCATACAAACTCACGAGGATCGGTTATTAAGCGGATACTAATTTCTATCTGTCTGGTATCGTTCGTTTTTGAGCTGGGCAACAACAAGAAAAACGTACAAGAAAAAAAGAAGTGGAAGAAATAGACCGAGACTAGAAGCGAGCAAACGAGGGCCAAAGAGGGGGACACATCTCTAATTGCTCGGACTGATTTATTTTTACTACAAGTTTTTATCGAACGTATTTATCTTTTAATCACGGAACGGTCTCTCCGCCGCTGTTGCCTTTTTTTGGGGGCGAGGATTCGATTTCGGTTCCTACGCGCAAAATGATTAAATCGTGTGATTCGTACGCCGCATATGAAAAAGTGGCGGAAAATAATCCTTTTTTTGATGGGAATCGCTGCATGTAGAAAATAAAATAATAGGCAATAAATATAAAATGAATTATTGATGAAGTGTATTTTTCCTTGGATGGAAAACGGTTACTAGTTTAAGGCGTAAACGCAGCAGTAAAAGCAGGAACGAGTGCATATGTTCCTAATACTTTATGCATTGATTCCTCTTGGTCCTCATGTTATTTTACTTTTCTTTTCGAAGGGGAAGAATACAAACCCCATTTTATGGGACATTGTTCCATACACACTCGATACCATTATTTATAGTAAACGCTACGTTTTATGAACTTTCCCTCTGTTATTGTACCTATAACAAAATAGATTTTCTCCGCAACTTTCTCTTATTTCGTTTCCTCGGTTTGTGTACATTAAGAAACAATTCACGTATTCCGAATTTTTTTTTCCCTTATTTAGTTTTTCTACCAATAACACAATATTTGGGATATGTTTAATAAATGTGCTGTATTAAATTTTCCTCGTCGATATGACATGTTTGGAATAAGCAACGAGTAAAAAAACTTGAAACACCTGGCATTTATATTAAAATTTATTGGTACCTTGCGCATCCACCAAAAACCAACTGGACTAATTTATAATTTCTGTGTAGGATTATGGTACACTGCAGATTGAATTTCTAAGCATTTCTCAGTAAAGTTGAAAGTCTTTAATTTCGTTTTAAAAATATCCGCCACATGTTCCCACTTAAATTCGCTATTTCTTATAACAACTTTCTTCGAGATCGTAAATTTCATATTTTCTGGGTGCACTTCTCCCGTACGACTAGTGCATAAATGTTTATTATGTCCATATGGAACGTAAAGTATTACTGTAAAAAGAATTTCGGCAAAAGAACACCAAAATGTTATTACAGAGTCAGTAGCAGCGATGTAGAAAAAATTAGATTGAAGTGTCTTTTGTATTTTATAGGTTTAAATTAAAATTGATGCAAAAAAAAAGAAAACAAAGGCGGAGGAATGGGGGCCATAACGAAGTAGAAAATGTATTATTCGCTTTTCAGTGTTTGTTTTCATTTTGTTTTCCTCTCTCTTTCGAAATAAAATAAAAAATCCTATTCTTTTTGCGTTTTCGCCAAATGGAGGCGCAAGAAACGACGTCGTAAATTAAAAACATAACGCACATAATGACCTATTTAAGGGTCGGTTATTATTCTTTTTTGCACGGTCGACATTGTCGCACAAATTCTTTTGTAAAATCGTACGAACATTGTGTCCCTCTCGCTCTAGGGTAGGTGAAATACCTAAACGTCGTAGGTACGATTTTGTTGGAAAATGTAATGGCCTCGTAAAAATGTTTACGACACATAGCAAGTATACACATCCCTTGGCAAAATTTCATTACATTATGCAACGAAAGTGATTTGAATATTTTAATTGCAAATTTCGAACGCGTTCCCGGCGAATGCTTCAAGTTTAAGATCGGCATGAAAAAGAAAATTTAATGATTGAAGTAACGATGATGATGGTGATAATAATAATGCCTATCAAAGTAATTAAATAATTCAATTAATAATTAAATTAACGGAAAGCGAGATGACGAGAACGGGAAGCCGAAGGAGATTTGTTAATTAAATTTTTGTATCATTGCCATTTCATTTTATTCCTTAATAAGATTTGTCGAAAACTGCAAATTGGGTTCGTTTTTTTTATTGGTACGATTTTATGCAAAGAACGAGAGAGAAGGAAGGCGAATCATTCGCTTCCATTCTTTAATTTCCCTCGATTAAAATTATAAATACCTACCACAAAAGAAAGAAGAAAAAAAATGAGGATAAAAAGAACGAGGCAATGGAAAAGACAATCCTCGAGTGATTTGTATTCGCTTCTCCTTCTTTTCTCTCTTTCTCTTCGGTCCTCTCTACCGTTTCGCTGAAAATATTTTAATCCAAATAAATTACTGACGACTCAGGAAGAAAATCTAAAGTAACAAGAAGAATCCATACATATATTTGAAAATGTTGTAAAATGTAAATCAGTAGCAGAAATCCCCTTTCAACTTCCAAAACCTTGCAACCCTTATTCAAATCGCATTCAAACTCCTCACTCAATCTCGTTCGTTCTCTCCATCCGCACCCTCACCATCTACACCGCTCTAGGATCCCTCTTTCAACACAGGTAAGCTTATTTTCAAGGAGTTCGATTCAACAACTTAACTTACCTTTAAAACGAAAATCGTATATAATATCATCCGCGAACGCAAAATATATGGGATAAGCATGAAAAGGAAACAAAAATGGAAAATACTTTAAATCAATTTGTAATTGAAATTATAGTGATACCAATAAAAAAAGTGACGCTAATGGTACTTAAATAATTTAGTGCCAGAATTTGGTTGAACTAGTTAGTATCCCATTATAACAAACTGCCACATACCCATTAACCATATATTAATTATCACCTGAAATTTATTTATATACTCTATTATCTTAACTAAAATTTGTTCCGATACTGATAATTATTAACGATATCATAAAATATTTTACTGCACTTTGCGGTTTAATTTGTCCGATGCAAATTATAGGAAGCCATTTACTAATTAACGTCGAATAGTATTAGAATATTAATGGAGTTGATTAAATTTCGTGAATTTTACGATACCAAACAACTTGGCGAGCAGATAGCAAGCGGTTAATAAGAACGTTAGCATTATCACGGTGGAAAACAAACTTTCCCTTATAGAAAAAGAAAACGAGCATGAAAAATCGGTTTCCTTCATTTTACTTGTTTTCCTTACTTCAGAAAATCTGCATGATGAAGGGCGAGATACGACGGGTGAGAAGAAAAACGAATGGCTTTCCGTATTTTTTTGTCTTACAAAAATAGGTAGCGAGAGAGAGAGAGAGAGAACAAGAGAGTGAAGTTTTATGTGAATCTCTGTAATCATATTGGGCATCGTAAAAAAAATGAAACGAACAGAATCGAGGTACGGTTTCTTTGCTCTGGCAATAGTAACTTTTTGGCTGTCTCTTATTTTCATATCTCGATTGTACAGTTTTATGATCCTTAAAACTTGAGAGTAAAAAGAGAGAAAATTCCCTGAACGAGAGAGACGAGACCCAGAAGAAAATATTTTTCTTTTTACGAGGAAAACTGTCGCTTTATCTTTTCGTACATTTATTGTTTTCCTTTGTAATGCTTAAACGTTTATTGTTACTCACACCTGCACATAATTATTTTATCTGCTAATAGGAAAGTTTATTTCTTTTCGCATTGCTTGCGGTTTTATTTATCATTAACATTCGTTCGATGCTTTTGAGTGGAAATAGCATCGAGTTCGTTTTTTTCTTGGACACTCGTAGATTTCTATATTTTTTTCGCCTACAAAGCAAGTAGTGTAGAGATATTTAATGATTAGAATGGCGTTTGAGAGTGAGCGAAAATAGTTGCAGCACTTGTGAATGCCGTTGACGGGGATTTCGCACTCTTGCCAGACAGTTTAAAGAGAAACGAACGCTTGGATATTTTGCAAATGAATCTAATTGATGATATAACCTCAAGTGTCGTCACTCTTGACACGTTTTAGTA
Organism: Hololepta plana; assembly: GCA_963695495.1. Classification (NCBI taxonomy): domain Eukaryota; kingdom Metazoa; phylum Arthropoda; class Insecta; order Coleoptera; family Histeridae; genus Hololepta; species Hololepta plana. Next base: position 12,591,293 of record OY968831.1, on the reverse strand, counting down.
ATTATAAAGTCGAAATCGTCGTCTTGATTATTATCGTTGCTGTTATAGAATATCGTGAAAATGTAAACACTTTCCGTGGCAACAATTAAAATTTTAAACATTCACGCACTTCACCATAACAATTATTTTAATTTGCGAACTCATTTCGACGAGAAATAAAGAACGAATCGTATGAAGAGAAAAACCAAGAGACAAGAATGATTTGTCGGTAAAATCTTCCAACAACAACAACAACAAGAATAACTTGTCTTATTCGTGAAAACTTGCTATAACCACGCGTATGTAATATACTACTCGACAAGTTTACTTAGTTCAAATAAAGAACACCCTCCTTTAAGTTATAAGGCGTCAACATCATACGCCATCGTTCCATCTTTTCTTCCTTCGTCTCCTTTATTATACGGATAATAATAATACTTATGCGACATCTTGCAGATGCTTATGTCAAAATTCATGTCATATGCCATACGCTGGCATCCTCTACTTCTTCTCGCCAGCTTCGAATCTCATAGTTAGCTGGTATGAATATTAAAGATATTACATTGTATAATATTTTACTTAGCACATACATGTAGCTTCGTCTTCTTTATCATATCTACACGCATTTGCGCCCTACCGTAATGATTTGTAATGAGAATGTGTTTATATGAAGATGCAATTTATTATTAATGAAACTGAACAAAGTACAACTTTATTCATTATCTGTCTAAAAGTTCACGGACATTATTAATAACTTGTAAAATATCAACGTCTTAGATTGGTAGAACTTGTTACTAGAAGCTATTGTTTTAACGAATTTCAGATTTTTACTAAATTTCGATTTTTGACAATAAAGTTATAGTCGAAAAATAATAAGAAAAAATCTTAATTCATATTACTCATCATTCATATGATCTAATTTTAGCGCATGAAAATTGTTGGCAAAAGCAAAGGATGTTATTAAAAAAGCACAAATTAATACGTGTGTTTCTCTTTAAAAAAATCTATTATAGTATTTTCTTTAGGAGCCATGTTAATCGTAGATAACCTGGCGCATCCACCAATTTCCAAAATGTTATTGTAGTAGAAATCGATGTTAAACGAAGATTAATTAAATGCGCCGATACACACATTTGTGACTTTAAACGATGGTTTTCACTAAGATTTCCCTTACTTTTCGTTCGTTCATGGATCGTTTCTCGTGTGCCAAATAAATAGTCTTTTAGGCTGACGTGGGCACATTACAAAATTACAACTTTCCTTAGAGAAAGAACCTCTCGCATCAACGTCAACCCCTGCACGAAATAGGGGAAGAGAGAGAGAAAATCACATCAACGTCCCTTACTTTTTTACTAAAGAAGTAAATGAAAAAGTAGTTTTCGTTTCGGCTCTAGAAGGTCCATTCCTATTTCTAAACGAAACGATCATTCTTTCTATTCTATTTTCTCTCTCGTATTTTAAATGGGTCAAATGGCAATGATAGTAATAAAAGAAACCGTTTTTCGATTATGTATGTAAATCAAATCGAATGGAAAGGGGCGCGGATCGCGATGATAATAATAAAAAATTTATATGCAATAACATTATTTTACGTTACTTTTAGATTTACCAACAAAATAAAAGAGCGTCTTTCTTTTCCCAAAAGTATGCATAAAAGACAAACAGTAAAATGTCGTTTCGATTCAACCGATGGGTACCCATATGGTTCCTTTTATTTTACTTCTTGTCTCCAAGCGATTTTACCGCAAGAAAAAATAATGGAGAGAAGAGAAGGGACGTAAGACTTTAAACATGCAACCAAGATTTAGTGGTATCCTTAAAAAAAGCAGCTCTTGTGTTACAGTTACAATTTTTAGTGCCGTACTTAGTAAACTTTTCGAATGATTTATACACGTATATGGGAAGAACGTTCAATTTTGTAGTCATTTAAAGGAAGAAGAGGAGGAACAAAAACCGATCGCACTACATTGTATGCATTTTTATTACTCAAATTGCATTTTCGTATGTGGGGACAAAAGCTTGGAATTTATTTGGGGGGAAAAGGACGGAACAATAAGAGAAAGAAACAGCGAAAAGGGGCAACGTACTGTAAATTGGTACAATTATTACAACAGAAATGAAAATAAATATGCATGAATTTTCAATAATACAGTGTTAGGAATTAATTATATCGTTCCCTTTTTTACCTTCTTGTTGCTGCTACAGTAAAAATACGTATATTGCTTTTTATGTGTGTAAAATGAGCGAGAAGGAGGATGAAGAGGAAATAAAAATGAACACAGAATAGCGTTAAAATCTAATAAAAATAAATACTAAACTAACGTTTGAATATTAGATTAAAACGGTACGATCGCAACAACGAGGGAATTTTTACGACGATGGCATGCCGTGGAAATAATTCAAGAATGTAAATTGTAAAAGTTCAGTAAAAATCATAAATAAAGGATCATTATTGAGGTTAATAAAATGTAAGAGATTCTATCGGCTAAATGAATTGCTGGTATGGCAGTTAACAACGGGGATGGAAAAACAATAACGATAATGAGAGGCGAAACAGGTCACAAACGCGCACAAAAACTTAACAGGAAAGAAAAATAGTCGCAGCGATTATGTCAAAATGATTTCTCAGCGCGCAGAGCAAATCCAAACGAAAAACTGAAAACTGACTTTTTTCTTTACGATTCAATTCCACGCACTTCTTTCCTTCCGGAACATGTTTTTCTTTCAGGAGTCGCTCACGCCAGTTTCTTGATTTACAACCTTAACCGCAGGCAAAGCAACCAATAGTTATCAATTGCCTCAAAATCTATGAAATTTATGATTCCTTATCGATCATTTATTATTTAAAAACTATTATAAAGAACTGTACGGTTGTGTTTATAAGAAGCAAAGCGTTTCGAATGAGAATTGGGGGAAGAAACTTCTATTGTACGACTTAATTTATACGATTCTCCCTGTTTGGCAAGTAGGAAAAAAAGAAGGAAACTACTTGCCGTTGTAGAAACGGCGCGAGAAAGAATTGATTCCACCTATTCTATCTAATGGCTGCGTTCCTGCACCGCTTATTATATTTACGGCCCAATGGAATGTTATTTAAATGTAAAAGAGGAACGTTTTATAAATAGGAAACGTAGGTATAATCATGTCGATAACGTGTCCGGAATACTGTCGAGATTTATACCGATCGCGTTTCACCTGTATACGGTTATTTTTTATTGTTCGTCGTCGTTGTTGTTGAACATCCCAAATAAATAATAATCCCTTTTCCGCCAGGTTGTTTCGTGGATCGGAGCCGAATGGATGGCGGTTGACATGTTAAATATGTAACATACGCATAATTTATACATATTTTTTCGTCTCCATCATTTTCTCTTTGTAGCGGTTGTTTGGTGGTTTTAAATCAAGTTATGTTCGTAACACACAAACGCGAAATAGGAAGAATGGTAGTTTGATGAAAGAGAAAGATATTTATCATCGGAGAATGATATTTATTGCTGTTTATTTAACATAAAACACACTTTTCTACGCCCGTATCGTCAATATTAATAATAATCATTTCGAAATTCTTTGCGAAGCTTCGAAACGAAATGCGATTGGATCGATTGATTTTCTATAATATTTCATTTATTCAAATGCGGAAAATGTTGGAAATTCTTTAGTCCGCAATAAATTCGTCCGACCGTGGCATCGATTTTTAACTTCGATTGGTAGTTTTACCATTAAATTTCGCATTCGCATCGGAATTATTATGAACAAACTAATTGTTATCCGCATTAATGAAGAATAACGTTCGAAAATTGTTAACGTACGGTAGAATTATTGAAATTTTCAAAATCTGTTTACCAAATAGTCGAATTTACGGTCTCAATATACGTATATTTTGGAACGGAATTTATTAGCGTATATCCACCTAAAATGGCTTATGTAAATTTTATAATGCAAAAATATATATATTACATGAGAAGGTAATAATCGTATAATATAAAGTAAATATAATATTTTCTATTCGATAACATCTTATAAATGTTTATCGATGCAGAATGCTTTGTATCGATTATAAGCTTTGTTTCCTTGTAAAAAGAATAGAATTCGTAGGAGAAAGAACCGAAAATAAAACCGGAGGATATACGAAATTAATCCGGGATCACAATAAAGTCTCTAAACTCCATAAATTATTAAATTTAATTTGGACTTTACGCGGATTAAGTATTCTTAATAATTTCAATTATCGATTTAATTGATACTCGTACAAATTAATATAATAAGTCCGTAAAGGTTTGGCAAACACTTTAGTTAAAGTTCAGTAACGCAAACGAAACTTGCACTTTCGATTGCTGATTCTATTGGAGACGAGTTTGTAGTTCATCTAATTAATTTAATTAATATTAAGGTAAATTAATTATTACACAGTTTATTTAATATTTATTTGAATGCGATAAATTGCGATTTAATTAACGAAAAAGGAAAAAAAAACTGTTTTTAATTAGTTTGCATAATCATCAGCAAGCTATTTAAATATTTATGCATTTTAATTGAACGTTTCTCTTATAAGAAATAAATTTATTTCGAATTCTGAACTTGTTTATCTGTTTGTTTATTTATTCGAACAATTTCTTTTTCGCTTTGGTAATACAATTTCAGCCTGCCCCGAAACTTTAGCTTCTCTTACGTATTTTAACAATTTCTCAACGATACAAAATTAAAATGATCCGAAATAAATTCAGAATCTTTTATCTATTATTTCTTCAGGTGTGTGGCAGTGAGTAAAAGTCCAATTGTTATTTCAAAGAAACTCTCTTTATAAATTTTCAGTTACGTGCTCTGAGACATTTAGCAGACAATAATAGATTAAAGAATAAGTCAGTATAATCAGGTAGTGCCTTTAGTAGGAGTGTGCAAAGTGTTATGGATCGAAGCACGCAATTATGTTTTACTTGAGAAGTGCAGATATTGGCGAATCAGTTAAATATTCGCACATACTTGCTATTTTAATGCTGCTTAATATTTATCTAAATTAATTTAAAAAAGGTGCTTTTATAATTAGAGAATTAAGGCAATTATGGACAAAATGAAGTAAAAGAATCCGTAAATGAATAGTTGAAAAAAGGAGCAAGGACCGAAGTGTTACTCTATACGCAATAATTAAGTGCTAATGTTAACGTCGCCGTATGAGAATAATCGATATAATTTAAAAGCAATTCGTCGTCCATTAATGATGTTCGATTAATGGGCATAATTCACTTTTGCATTATAACATAAACGGATTGTTTGCTTGTTTATTCATTATCATTGCACCGTCTCCATCATCGTGGATTTTCAAGTGCAATTTGCTCCTTGTTCTTCTTCACTTTGGTTGTTGTTATTATTATTCCGTATCAAGTGCCATGCATTAAACAAATGAAGTGTAATCTCGTAATGGAAATGCTCCGAATGCAATTCGCAACCGTCCAATTTTATTGGTTTTCTTTTTGCTTATCGTATTATCTTATTTGGTTCTTCATTTAATTTATTTTTGCTCTTTATCCTTCTCTTTAAATTCTTCTATTTTTATCAATATTATTTCGTAGTTTGGTTTTATGTGGACTTTTACCATTATGAATTGGTTGTATATTTAAAATGCATTTGCTTATTAACACCGTAAATCTGTCGCTTACACGTTATACAACATTTTATCGTGAGCTAACATCAACTTCCACCAACTGTTAAATTAACTACCTATACCTATTATTATTATTATGAATGTATAGTAAATGTCGCTCATTCGTAAAAGTAGGCAAAATGGAATGACTGACGAATGTTCTTTTCTATTTCTATTCCTATACTTATACTTTATTGCCCCACATAAAGTTAACACAAATATTTATTATTTCATTCCTTTTCGTTCGTTTCTTCTTTCGCCTCGCTTACCTTAATGATTCAATTCTTTCACTCGTTTGCTTTCTTTTTCCAATCGAAATTTGCATATTAATTACTAGGTATTATATAGTTTATTACGTGTAATCTAGAAAATTACATTTAAATTTTTTAAATAATAGTCATTTCATACTAATACCTTACAATGGCAAGAGAACGAACAACGTTTGTTATTACAGTTTTACGAAATCAAAGGAACAGCAGGAAAAGTGCGAGAAGACTCACACGAAACTCGTATTAAACGTGTTTCTTTTTGCGTATGTAATTTTGAAAAATATCACGCAAATTATTTGCTATTAAACAGACAGGACACGTAATTTAATATTTCAGGAATTGTACAATTTCAAAGAAAGACTGAGTGACGAGTGCAAATCCCAAAAACACTTTGGCTGTCTACAAGCTATTATATATATATATCATTTTATTCATTCAGGGTTTGCATGTAAATTTCTGTATAAATGATAGTATTCTTTCATTTGCTCTATATTAAATCGCCAGAATGTTATAAATATTTTCGCTAGACACAATTCCGTACGACCATCATTTCTATATGTAACGCGCGTATCATTCGTACAATTTACATTATTATAACATATACAATTCAATTCGTGCAATAAAATGTAAAACACAATTATTATTTTCATTATTAAAATGTAAATTATTCATGGAAGATGTTAAACAAAAAGGCATTATTTTTAATAATACAGGAGCAGTCCTAACACAACCATGTCAAGAAAAAAAAAACAGATTGACGCTTAACTTTTTATTATTGTGATCGTTAGAAAAGGGGTTTCGTTGTGCGTTCATTCACATTTTTCATTATATTTCATTTAATTTTTTTTTCTGTTTGTTATTAAACACCATAATATAATTTTTTTATTATTACCATTCGCTCTTGTTGTTTGTTAGTCGTTGTTTGATGAACAATTCAAAACGTGTTAAATAACTTTTTTGCTGTCTGTGTGAGAGACTCCTTTTTATTTTCGGTAAAGGGTTGCTGCGAACACTTTTCGTGCGGGTTGAATTTTATCGTCAATTATGTAAATGGCCACGTAGAGGCACATCAAAACTTTTCCGACTGTCGACTGTTGGAAAATCAAGCTGCTCGTAAATCCTTTCACAGGTTCGCCCGTTCGTTACTCCGTTCTAACGCGCATATTTTACATTTGACTCCTCTGTAAGGCTACAGCACACATGCTGCTTGCGAGAGTTGAATGTTTCGGTTTTATGGTGCCATACGAATTTCTGTTATTTAACAGAGGAAAAATTTTATATTGTCATTATAGCTTGTAAAAAGTATGTAGGTAAATGCGGCTCGCTTTCCTACTTTGTTTGGTGTCCTTCTTTAGGTTCATGAAATTGTGCCTTTGTAATATTTTTCAAGTCTGAAATTATTTAATTACAAATGAAAAAACTGGCAAAAGCGACTCTGCATGATTGCATTATTCAACGTTATTGTGATTAGGTTGTTGGCAATTTATTAAATATTCATTCGTAAATGCAATTTGGAATTCATTCGAAAACTTGGGTTCTGTTAGTTGGTGCAGGTGTAATTTATGAAAATTGCACTTTCAACATGTTTATTATTGCATCTACGCCATCGATATCATTAAAACAGGATTTAAACGTATGACAAATGCATGAAATTACGATATTTTCTTTTACACAAATTGCACGCATGCAGTTTTTTTTTAATTTATTTTATTGATAGCTAAAATAAATTGCATTGCTTTTGTAAGAGTAATAAAATACAAATAAAAATAATACGCATTTTAAATAAACGAAAATAATTTTTGTTTGCTATACACGGACTACCAAAGAGTGAGGAAGACAAAAGGGCGGCAGTTGAATTGTTATCGTAATTGTACGTTTGTTACAATTTTTTATTAAAAAAAAAACGGATTTTTGTTGTTGCAAATTGAACATACTTTTCCATGTACTAGTTATTGCATACACTAACAAACATATATTACGCGAACGCCCTTTGAATTTTTCGATTGGCTTCATAGAAATGTAACAAAAAGATCGTTACAATAAAATCGTTATACGAACACCAAAATGAAATAAAATCATTTCATGGATTTGCAGGAATTAATCTAAGCGAGAGCTTATTAGTCAATAGAAATGGGTTGATTTTACATTGTCAGTATAAGGAAAAGGAAAAGTAGCAAGAACAATTTTTCTATTTGTTGTTATAATCAAGACAATTGGTTAACGAGGCCTTCTTCTGGAGGTATCGTGTAGCAAAGATTCTCTTTGAAATCCAATGAACAGGATAATCGCAACACAAGCAGCGAAAAAATAACGGAATGCTTACATGTTTAAAGCTCATTCTCAAGAACTCTTGAAATATTATAATTAACTAGCGGATAAGGTTACGTTGCCAACCAAAAAAGGGTTCGAGAATAATTTGAAGAGGAAATTCTCGTAATAAATTTTACCGTTTAACATTGTTGTACGGGACACGGTAATAATATTATTATTATTTTGAAATTAAACCTGTGACAACTGGTAATTAGATGTCAATCACGGGCGTATTCGATTACGGATTTCTTGAAATTGGAGAGAGCGAGAGAGAGAGATTCCGTATCCTATATTGTCTGTGTACAATCATCCATATTCCGTATACATATTACGATTACGTGCTTCGAGGCAAATCCAATAGAACAAGTTTTGTCAGCAGTAGTAGATGGAAATGCGTGCGTATATCGCTTACAGGTTAATTTACTTCAACTTAATACCTATACCCATAACTATATTTATAACCACAGAGCAATAATGATGATAATAATCCGAAGACGGCTTCGAGGAAGATAGACGGCGGCGCAAAATCATCCGAGATGAGGATAATACAATCCACACTCATGCACATATCATGTCTACACATCTTCTTAACATACGAGGGCTATTTAGAAAGAAGTCCGGCTAAAGCAACAGAACAACGACGACAAGTTTACGGTTTCAGATAGTTATAAATTCGCAAACGAAACTTAATGACGAATTGCTAAAAAGAAAAAATAATTTTGTTGCAAGGTCCGCAAAGGCGCTTTTGACATTATTAGGAGCTTTACTGTGTTAAATCATTCGCCTCATAGTCCAAGTTTATATTGCTTAAAAGTATGACACTTCACAAGTAACAGAATCAATTTTAAGGATGCTTATTGTTGAGAATTGTTCTTCAAAGTTTCTAAAAGCAATTTGGGCGGCAAAGCGAATATAAAGAAATTTTGGGAAAACTCAATGACGAAGGAAGTTTTACTGAAAATCAAAATATTATTCACAGGATATGAGAGCCTTCGTTCACAACTAGGTACATTTCTAGATTGTCCTCGTATGTTTCCGAATGTAATTTGTTATTTCCAAGTGTGTTGTAGCTTGAATCATAATAATGCTGGATGAGACGAAAATTGCGCTTAAATTTAATACAGATGATCACCGTTATGTTGACGATTGCATTTTGCATGTAAAACGTACAAAACAGAAAGTAACTCGAGGCGGATAAAGGACATCGATTTTTATATCGAGTGCCATTAAAATAAAGTGCGGGAGAAAGTAAATTATAAAATAATGTTATTTTATTAGATCCAGCAAATAGATAATACATTATATGACAAAGAGTGGAGGTCTAGGTCCAGGGCAATCAGCACACCGACCGCCGCTACCGGAGCTCGGCGTGAGCGGCACAGGGCCGGTTGCTTCGGTTAATACCCAGCCGGAGGCATCGGGGCTTTACTACGGGTGGCATCTGATGGGGTCGCGTCGGTTCGGTATATAGTGGCACTTTAGTAAAAGCGCGTCTAGGGTCCGATATCAACTTGCTCCGGGGCTACTACTCGTCTGTGTCCGCAGAGTGGCAAGTTTACTGCTTCGTACCATCATTATCATTACTATAGCTACCGTGCAGCCATCCCATTTCCCATCATCGTCATTATCATCATCGTCGTCGCCGAACGTCGTCCTTTATTCCTTTAACATACCGGAGGTGAACTTTAAATTTGTCGCTTTTATTACCGGCTTTCAAATCCGCATCGGCTATTCTTTTTTTCTCTGTTTCTTCCTCTCGTGGATTTTATCGCCAATAACGGTATAAAACTCGACGAATCTCCCTTATGCTCCCGCTCGCCTTAACTTGCAGATATCGTCGCAGAAGAATAAATTTAATTAATCTATTATCGTTTTACTTTATAACGGCTCCCAATAAGAACGTTCCGAATGCGACGCGTTCAGTTGTATTCTGAACATTCCTAACACGTATACGAATAAATAAGTGCCCGAGTGCAATAATTTTTTACGATTTCAAGATGTTTATTTAAGTTTCGGTATTATTATTACTAGTTTTATGGTTGGGTTTTAAGCTCTTATTCTGAACGGTAGCGCACGTTTTTAAAGAAAAAGCCATCCAGTTTCTCGAAAGCCCGAAAATGAGAATCGTCGTCTTATCATCAATTTGAATCGTGCAATCGTCGAATAAACTGAAGGGAAAACAGCGTTAGAAGTACAGTTACCACAACGAAATGGATGGAAGGTGACGCCAAAAGGAAAAGCCAATTTATTTATTGACCATTACTTTATTTTTACTGCGAAAAACGTTGTCTTGTTGTTTTTATCATTGCAACAACAATAACCTTCATCATAATTAACTATAGAGAAACAATAGGATTACACATTCGAAATAGAGGACGTATGAACATATGTGTGCATTTCCTCCACGGAAATGGGTCTATTCATTTACAAACAACTGAATAATATCGAGCAACAGCGTCGAACTAATAAATGCAAAGTGCTGTTTAATAATTAGAAATTGCACCCGAACTAATTTACTTTAAATGCGAAACGAATCGTTGAATGTGTGAATAAATGAACGGACGAATGAACCTGGACGGAATGAAACGCACAGAATCCGGAATGTTGTAATTGATATTAATTCATTTGCACGAGAACTTCAATCGAATGAAACGACTAAATTAAATGTTGGAGGATTCTTCAAAGTCCAATAAAAAAAAGTTTACTTTTATGACACTTTAAATGGCCTTTTATTAGGAATACAACATATGGAAGTTCAGTGATAATTGAAGAGGTTTCGTGAATCGACTATCGTCGTTTTCCTAACGTATAATATCCTTGACCGGATGACGCGACGTATGCACTTAAAGGATTAAAACTGACTCGATTGGAACATCTTTGCCGTAATAATTTGCATGCGGTTCCATTAAATTTCGACCATGCAAGTTCTGCGGCACGAGTTCCCCTCGGAAAATGGTTGACGAAGTCGATGTTTATCTTTTGATGATTAACTTATTAGACGTCGCTCTTCCCATTTAAAACGAACGATTTCCTCTTTTCTGTTTCAAGTTCGTTACCTCCGCATTGAATAAGTGCAACGTCCCATTATTATGGTTACTATTATCATCAGTCTCTCACTCATCATCATCTCCATTATTTTCCATTGAAAAGAATCTTTTCATTATTTTTCTGAACAATTAACATTTCGTACTCGATAAAATTCACATTGAAAGCATAAGCAAAAAAAAGTTGGTGAAACCGTCTTCTATTCAATTAGATTAATTGAAATCGTTCTTGCTTAGTTTGTTAAATTGTATTTAAATAATGACGTGTGCGGTGGTGAGCAATTGAATGAATTTATTTTATGAAGGATTAATCTCGTAGTAATGCAGTTTTTATGTAAGTGATTCGATAATAGGCTCACGATAAGCCCTTGCAATTTAAATAAAATAGGATACGTTTTAACGATTCAAACGTGCCTGTTTTTTTTGCCAAATTACCTTTTGTTTCACTCGATTGCCATTTCTTTCGAATAAATTATCATTTCTTAAATCGCATTTTATTTTTAGATTTCCTATTTGGAAATTAGCCACACCAGAAAGCGTGATATTTTGAAAGTCTAATTCTTTGTAAATCTGATACCGAGGGGAATGGAAACGAAGTTAAAGTTGAAGTGGAAAAATTGTTAGGTAATATATTATCGACTTATATATAACTCATCCTAAGCCATTGTTCTTTCTTTCTCTCTTCGCTTTTTTCTTTCGCCGAAGTTTTCACAAGTTCCATAAAAGTTTTTGGATAGCAATTTATGTAATATTCGCTGTATCACAAGTTAGACCTATCGTATAACTTCTTCTTTTCCAAATGCATTTTCTTTTCAACTTAATGATATTAATCCACGTATAATTATTATTAAAATTATCTCTATGATTCGTACAATTAATTTTAGGAAACATTCGATAGTTTAATAGAAACACAAAGTTTTATTGCAGTTTTGGATTCGAACAATTCCACAAGCACATAACGCGATGCACGTATTTAATAGAACTGCGGGCAAATAAAATTGCGTTCGGAGATTTCAAACTTTTGCTTCGTTCTCAATTATTATAAAATATCTTTTACATAATAAAATATATTACATAAACTTTGTTGTGGAGTTAATACGGATTTGCTTCAAGCCTCCAAAAGAGGAAGAAGAAGCAACGAGGGAAGTTTCTTACTTCCGATAAAGATCAGATTTTAAAGACGACGTTCGCGTAGCTAATTAGTTTAAATACTCATCCACCAACACATACATACACACACTCTTATTTGTTTCATTAGAAAATGTGGCAGAGATTTAAAGTGATTATTAACATAATCGCTATCATTAACAATGATAGACTAATTTCATTTCCAACGTACGCCTGCTGTAGAATAGGCTGAAAATTGGCGAGCATTATCGTTTACGTACGTTCAATTAAATAATTTCGTACGATTCCTAAAACACGTTTCTCCCCATTTAATTTTATTTGATGTTGCTGAGTGATTAGAACTTTATAAATTTTGCAAATTATCTAAATTCGTGCGACTAGACGTGAAAACGTTTATTTAGCTAGTATTTTGTAAAAGATTTCTCCTTTCAATTTCTGATTAAAAAACTACAAGCGTTTTTGCTACGAAATAAAAAACGATACTTTTACAATAACCCAAAAAGCTAGGTGTCTTGAACGGTGGAGCCGTATTAAACCTTTAATGGATGTCAGGCATATTTAAGCTGCCATAGAAAATTTAAAGCTCCTTGCCACGTTTCATATTTACGTTTTGCGCCCTCCAAACCGAAAAACAACAATATGAAAAAAGATTGGGAGAGGCAAGATGTAACGATTTTTCGTGACATATGGACACAAATACTTAATAATTAATACCAATATACTTGTCTTTATAAACATGCTTTGTTTATATTATAAATTAGAGTTTAGAGTTGACTTCAGTATTCACATCTTGACTGTTCCCCCAATTTTTCCACGGAGAATGTGCAAGAAAATCCAGATTTTCCCTAATTTATTTAGTTCGCCAAAGCGCAGAGTGATTGTTTCGAGAAGCACGATTAATTTTTCCTGAAAATGCTTTCGCGCACGTTGTTTTACAGGACATGACTTTCATAGGCCCAAGAATGAGCGAAAAGCACGAAAGTCAGCTGACTTTCAGACAACGTGTTTTCAGCATTAGGTCGATTGCAAATCAACCATTTGCTGAATATTAAAGCTCCTTTGGGATGCCTAGTGATAAAATCGAATTAGAATTATTGGTTCTTTGTTTCATCGACTGCATCGCACTTCCGGATATTTCAGTAGCACGGTGAGATATGCATTATGGTCAAACAAATTTGCCTATGCCTATGTTAATGACGTTACAATTTTCCAAAATAATTCATTTGCGGCATAATATTCAAAAAGAACTACTTTAAACTGGCAACTCAAACGTTTGAATGAATTTATTGAATGTTTCGGTTAAAAGTTATCGCAATAAAATCATGAATAGTTGATGTTCACGTTTCTCTGCCTTTTGACATAATGACTGTAACAATTTTTCTTTCGTTTCGTTTCGTTCATTTCATTTATTTGACCCAAAAGCCCCCGAGTGCCCTACGAACTTACCCTCGCTCATTGCTCTTTGCCTAACACGTCCGATTCAACTACCCTTTCCCGTTTCCTTCGCTCGTGTTATAATAATTATCAATGAGACCCCGGAGATTCCGCGTTATTATTACCCCCTTTTCATATACTTATACATGTGTGTGTGTAGAAATATATATAATGAAAGAGTGAGAGGGAAAGACAGAGACCTGTACCAAATGACTAGGAGCCATATTGTGCGAATAAAACGTCTTAGAATATTAATAGTGTCTGTCTGATAATAGTTCTGCTGGAAGGATGGTCACGATTCGCTATTATTATTATCATTATTATCGGTGAAAAAGAAACGTAATTGCGAAATTGTTTTATATAGTTGATCGTATCCTATGGGTAATAATTAGTACCGGCGGTAATTGAGTTAGCGTTTCTTTTATTTCGACAACGATGATTATGATTAAATAATAGCAAACATAAACATTGTATTTTCAGCAGGGAAAAATTGGATTTTTTTTGTGAATATTAAAATTCTATAAACGTAACATACACTACGACACGTAAACCGTATTATCCTGTTCTGTCCTTTGATTAAAAAACTTTTTTCTATTGCTTGTTTTTTTGCTATATAATGAAAAAATCGCATTTGATCAATTATTTCGTTAATAATCCAAAAGCGTATATATTCGTTCTACATAACGCATTGTTGCGATTATTATTATTATCGCGATCATTTCAATAAATACACCCCACCATCGTTACATTATAATCAAAGTAGATTGTTGGCAACGTACTGAAATATTAATGATTGATTAAGTCCGTTTTAGGATACAAATAAGCTCATAATCTATGCTACAGAGTTTTAGTCCATATGCCAAAAGAGCTTAATCTTCAATTATAACGTGCACCGGATGCGAGCGTACAGTTATTTCGTCCGTTATCCTTCGCTTTACGTATGGGATTTACGTTTTCCTTTATTTTATCATAACGCGATTATTTATCAATTAAAAAACGGGACATGAAACAAACCGAAAAAGTACAGTCATTCGCAGTTTAAAGATTTTTAAAACAACAAAAAATTCTTGCGAGGAATTTATAATACTATACACAGAATTATAAATTGGAATTCGCTATCAAAATCCGGCTCAAATACTCACGTACACGTGGTGTCATAAATAAGGGCTGTCGTGTGACAGTTAATAAAGGCTTGCTAATTAGGGAGGATAATTGAAAATTTTTGGGAACAATAAACGCACCAAGAATGCGCAATTAAACACATGTCTATCTAATAATGATAACGACGATAATGATGTTAATGTGGCTGGGTGTATAGTTAAAGATAGCTACTTTCAGATAAGAAAAAACCATTTGAACCCGTTCGAAATTGTTGTAATACTTTTTAGTCGAACGAACACGTTTAGGGAAATACATAGACGGAATAGGGTTTAATAACTTCTTCCGTTTTAATCCCTCCCCGAACGGTAGTTAAAACGGGAAATATATATAACGTGCACAAAAGAAGAGAAAAAAGGAAACGAGTGAAGGAATTAACAAGACTGCAATGAAGAAAGTATGAAGAGAATTAAAACGGTGCAAAAAATATTGGCGAAAGAGTTTATACAAAAATGTAATTATAATAACAACAACTTCTTTTCGGACCCCGTGGGACTTTCTCCTCTTCAAATAAAACGAACCCATTTTTAGCTATCATTTTTTTATTTGAGTTATTTGATTAAAATATTTCGAATTTCAAATACATTTTCTCAATAAAGCGAAACAGGTAAAGGAAACCTACACGTGGCATTGGAAAGTACTGGCGATAAAGGTTCTGTTGACACATTTTTTTATTCGCTCGTATTATCGATCCGTTATTAAAATCTCTAGCGAAATTGGGTGTACCTACCATATTTTCGGTATTAAACGAAATTAATAACCAATATTTACTTCACATACGTATATCTAACTAAAGCAAAATTACAAAAAATAAATAAATACAGAAACCTACGCAAGGTACACATAACGCGATTGATTGAAATTAATAATCTTCTTTGATATTCTTTTTCTGGTTTATTTTCCTTTTTCTGGCAATTATTATTGTACCCCTTGGAATTGAAATTTTAATTTAAAAACGAAAATATTCGATTCTCTTTTCTCTATGCGCTTCATTAAAAAAACGGAAACTAAATCAATTCATCTTCCGTCTCCGTTCGTTTTGTTTCGTTTCTTGGCTAAATCAAACGATATAACGAAAAGAGACATATGAAATAGAAAAAGAAAATAAACGATAAATAAGTATTATTGGATGCGACTAAACGAGAACATTAAGAAGAATAAAAAAAGCGGAAGAACAAAAAAAAGAATCCTCTCAAATTGTTCCACTATACTTAAAGTGAACTTTATTACTGTTTGAAGTTTCCATTGGATTCTCCTCTTTTTCTTTCGTTCTTTCTCGTATATAGGCCTTTATTTCGATCTTTACGAAGTGTTTATCTATCCTCTTATATTGTCTTTCTTACTGCCAATCTTATATCGTATTAGTATCGACTTTTCCAACGTTCGTAACTCACGATGCAGCGCAGAGGAAAAACGAAAAGAGGACGAATAATAAATAAATGAGATCGAGCAAGATGGAAGAATGAAATAAGCCACGATTTCCGTTTTTATTTATCCAATAAAGCTTATATAAATATTAAATTATTATATGGCGAAAGTTTAATCTTATTTATCCCAACCTTTATTGTCTGTCCATTAATATTATTACTGCGTACTTATGAAAAAATAATGAAATAATTACATCTACTTGTTTTTTAGACACTGCAAAAAAGAGTAAATACAATTGGAGCTTGCAGGAGAAGAAAGAGAAAAAAAAACAAACAAGTTACTTTACCTTTTCCAGCAATCCTCTGGAGGATAACATAAAGGATATAGTCTGGAGTCGTACGTCACATCGAATTTCTTTAGTACGAAATTCTTCCATTCTGTTCTTGCCATTTGTATTTTGCAAATTTAAGCACACAATTCTACGTTTTTCGTCTTTCTGTGCGTTTCTTTTTTCTCTTCTGTTGATTGCTATTGCAATTTAGAATTCATACAAAAGGAAAATAAGAACAGTGTGAGTGGAATGCTGGCTGCTTATTTCTATAAAAGCACAATTAAATAATAAATGACAGGCAGGGGTGAGAATGAATGTCAATTAAAATTACTGAAAATAGAAAATAATAATAATAAAAAAAAGGAAAACATAATTTAATTAGTGAATAATTAGCATACGGATAGAAAGTGTTTTTTTTTAATATTTACCATTTCATTTTTATGAGGACCTCTCGCATTTTTACCAATTATTTTATTTAAGCATTTAATTAGTAATTAGTTAACTATATTTTTTCTTCAATATTCATGTGCCTAGATTACGGAAACATTCAGGAAATATTGGTTAGTCACTGCTTTTAGTGCTTTCAAAATTTGCATTTCACTTTTGGAATAAAATACTGAAACTACCAGTCAGAGCCCTTGTATTTGGGCGACGGAATAGCCGAATGTTTTAATTATAAATACGTAGCACTAATTAATAAATGAAGCCATCCGCCAGAAACGAGTATGGAAGAGCAATTTTTGTTGGACAATAAAAATGGGAGAATATAATTCCCAGCTTTTGCAAAATGTGCGATAAATTTAGATTTTTATTGTTGTTGAAATTGTCTTCCAATCGAATGAGAAGGACGTAAAAAGGCGGAGGAAACTATAAGAAAATAAAGTGAAACAAATTCATACAAATTCCTATTTTATTTTCATATATCTCTTCTTTCGTTATCTATAACTTCTTGTTTTCGCAAATTTTCTACATAATAGAGTTGGCAAAAGAAGTCCTTCTTCGCCATGAACGTTGTACCCTTGTTTCAAACGAAAATAAGATGGAGGAAGAGAGGGACATATATGGAGAAGGAAGCAAAAAAATAAATACACATAAGGGATGATTGATCCTCGTGAAATACGGAGAGACCGCTTATAGGGCTCTACAGTTTTTCCAATCACTGCGATTTGCACATACTCGAAATATCTCGTCCCTATTGTTTTCCTTCTATCTCTCGGTTTCGATATGCTTAAAAATTTCGTATCCATCGATTGGTCTTATTATTAAAATTTTTCGATTTCATTCGACATTTTTTTTTAGTGTTTGAGGAAAAAGCTTCTAATATTAGGAACAAAAAATTCTAAAATTACGTACAGAGTAATATTTAATGAAAACTCTCTTTTAAAGCACAAGCACTATACATATTCAAACGTGCTCGCTTTGATTGAATTTTAATGAAAATTTGCACTTCAAGCTCCATTTGCATTATTAATATATATACATATATACCCTACATACATGGGAATAGGATTGAATTTTCCTAAGTTCCATATTATTTTCGCTTTATTATTATTATCGTTTTTGCTCTTGTCGATATCGTCGTATTATTTCTTTCCTTTTCTCCCTCTTTCAATTTCTTTTTGAAGCACATAAACATGCATTTACTTAATTTGATTTTAAATAATGCAAAACTACTGGGTTTTAATCTATTTCAACAATCTCTTTCTTTCCTCTTTATCTCGTTCTCTCGTTTCATAATACTTGGAATATTTATATGAAATTAATTATTATTCGATGCATAATGGTAGTAGAGCTTGCTTTGAAAGTTTATTACGTATATAAAAGTAGAGTAATTAGAAATATTTTAATTAACGGCGAACGCATAACAATGAACTGAAGAAAAAATGTTTAAAAGACTCATTGCTTTTCTCCATATTTTACAATATTACATTTTGTCACAAAAGTATTGTTAAATGAAAGAATGAAATAAAGGCGAACTTTTGTAGTATAATAAGTTAATAAATGTCATTAGTTTTTAATTAATATTAAATATATTTCATGAAGAATGACGACGTTTCATTATGTTACAACATTGGAATTAAATTTTCAATTCTATGCACCCTCGCAGAATTCGAATTAAGACTTTCTTCTTCTAATTATTGTTACCATTATATATTTTATGCTGATGCAATTTAAATTCAGGATATTTCGAATGCAACCAAAATAATTCTCATTTCCTTACTCTTCCTTCCGCCCTTTATTTCCCTGTGGAATTGAATTCTTTTATTTTATTATTATTGCATTTAACTAAAGAAAACCTAATTAAATGACTTTAATTCTAACTATTATTTTTCGCTTGAACTATTTACAGACTTTTATTACATGAGGAAGAAAACATCTTTCGGGAATCTAATTCCTCTTTATCGTGCTTAAAAACTAAATGAAGGATTTATTTTCTCTTTATTTTTTGTAACGGGACTTTAATTGCAAATAGTTTTAATTTCGATGATTATACGTTAGGGACAAAAATACTATTTAATCTTGAACCTTAAATTGCTATAATAAATGCAACGGAGTGAGATGGAAGGGTTCTTATTTCGCTAAGAATTGTATCCAAAGCGATAAATATTAAATCAAATGAAAAAATGTGCGGCATTCCGCGAATAATTCAGCTACATTCTTAATAGAGTCAGTATATTGGAAAAAATTGTGGATTTGGCTCTAAGCCACTGTTTCCTTTCAATTTTGTGGTACGTTTAATAGAACCCCGCTATAAAGTAATTAGGGCGTTAATCGAAATAATGATGAGGGTAAATGCGTACGATAAAATAAATGAAATTATCGTTTGATTTAAAAAGAAAAAAACGTTAGGGTGGATAAAAACGTATGGTTCATAATAATTGGTAAATTTGCAAAAATTTATTTCTAGAAAATAACTATCGGTTCGATTCTCTCGCTATGTGCGTGTTCAATGTGAGGTCATAAACAAAAGTCGTATATCTGCTGAATTTAACATTAATTACAATTTTCTATCGGCAGGTTATGTTTTAAAATATCTGCAATACAACTTTATTACCAAAGCATAAACATGTAACGTTGAGGGGAACGTAGACGGATCGAATATTGTGTATTCACAGTTTGAACGTAGCAAAAGCTTTATTGCAACAATTTTCAAAGATGTTAACCAACCATACAAACTGTTACCTAATTATTTCTTTTCATATTCTACAATAATGTGATTACAGGTAACCCTCCTATTAACACCATTTTACTCCAATTGTGTTAACATACTTCCAAGCATATTTTCAAAGAGGGAAAATATGTTGTATTTCAAACAAATACTGTATTTATATTGTTATTTTGCAAAAAAGTTCTTTTGTTACTGTGTAATACAATGTCTGTTTCACTTCTAAATCAAATTTTTGCAAACTTAATCTTAGTTTCCAATTATGGAGCTGTTTCCAATGTCGGCTCAAGTCCCGACAACACGAGTTCTCGCGTATACGAGGAGGTAGAGAGAGAGAGTCGCTGGCGCGCTGCGCGCTCGTGTATGCTAGCGCGCAAAGTATGTCGATGTTTCTTAAAAATTCTTTCGAGGCAATAAGGCATTAATAATTTGAATTTTGAAACACGGCAATAGAAAGGGAAGAGATTGGGGATTAAACTGGAACAGGAATTTTTGTAATCGAACGAAAATTGCCTGAGTTATGATCGTGTAAACACGTTGGATAAAGGAATGATTCAATTAAAAGCATTTTTAACATACTAGGAACATACTTGCATTAGCAGATGATATAAAACTGGAAATAATTCCAAAAGGGCACACATTAGGCAAGTGATATGTTTAATAAAATATCCTTAGAATTGAATCAGGAATCCAAAAAAGCCAAAAAATGTATAGCATTGTATTTAAAATAAGGAAGTTAGTGTCAGTTTCCGGTATAACCGGAAGTAAAATGAACGCTTAAGTTACGGCACTAGAAGGGCCGAGTCATGACAATAAAGAGAGAAAAAAACTTTTTCCAAATATCTCAATATTTCGCCTAGTTGTCCTCAATCCTTTCCTTCGTTATAGAATTGTCGACAAATCCTTCTGTAGAGTTCTAAGAGTCGAAGTACGGTTAAATAAATTGAGAAAAATGGCATAATCGAAGAGAAACTTGGCACTTAAGTTACACCGTTGGAAAGGTGAAAGATTGAGCATCACAATGAAACTAGAATTTTTGAAATTGATTGAAAATTACCTTAGTTAGGGCAGTTTTAATTTTGCCGAACCGTTTTACCGCGTCGATAAAAGCTGTTGTACCAAGAAATCGCTCGTAAATCATATTAATTATTATTTAATTGCTTCAGCGCCATTTTTTCGGACCGCCTTTTTAAAAGGTTTAAAGGTCCACAATCTAAACATAAACAATCATAACACGTGGGTTTATCGGTCGTACTTGCGAAGTTAAATCACCATCGAATTCTTTATTCGCTGATTATTAAATTGGACCTTATTTATTCTTCTTCTTTCCTTTCATTCTTCTTTTAACATCGGTTATTAATTAAATTTTGTTACATTTACGATGATAAATAGTCTTAGATTTAGCACGAATTATTGCAAAGATAATACCATTCGACAGTTGAAAAAATCGGAAAGATTTCTATTCACTTGGTATTTTCTGCAAACAAATCTCGATTTTGTAGCAAAAAAAAATAAAAAATAGGGATAAGGTCCCTCTCTGCCCGATGTAGCAAAGTCTTCGGGTACTACCGGGGTTCGAATATTGAGTAGCTATTTTTGTTTTAATAGGTCAACAAATTAATAATCACCGAAATGAATCAGTATGAATCGTTTGGCTTCACGGGGAATCCTTTGACTCTCGAGTTGGTTTGATAACACCTGGGTTTATCGCTCGTACTTGCGAAGTTAAATAACCATCGAA
The DNA here is from genome assembly GCA_963695495.1 of Hololepta plana. Taxonomy (NCBI): domain Eukaryota; kingdom Metazoa; phylum Arthropoda; class Insecta; order Coleoptera; family Histeridae; genus Hololepta; species Hololepta plana. The sequence goes on along the minus strand of OY968831.1, from coordinate 12,569,727 downwards.
ATTTCGCTGATTATTACTTCCGCTTTCTTTTAGCATTGTTTATTAATTACATTCTATAACATTTAAGACCTAAGACAATGTTATTTCGGTTTTGGAGTGTCGAAAAGAACGGCAAGTGTTTGTTGGAGTGTGCTGCTAGATTCAATATAGCACCGGCAGCGCTTAACGGTTGTTTCATCTCGTTAAAATAAGCCGAAAAGTTCCTATAAACCATGGTCCGAAACCATGGTCCGAAAATGCTTGGTCTTCGAGATATGGACCTTCAAGCATATTTTGTTTTGGGCTTTGGGGAATCTTAATTTCATGTTAAGGAGCTCCTTTTGACGTTATTTCAAACTTTGAAAGCTTCTGGAAAGTGGTGTTCTCGATGGCCTACTTCTTTCCAGAAACCACAACTTTTTAGCCTTTAGAATTTTGACCATTTGGAACGGATAATTAGGATCCCTCATATCTTCTGAATCGAAAAGGCACTCTTGCTGGCTAGCGCTATCTTGCACCATTATCGAGAAATTTTATGTTTTTTAATTATCAAAAGAATAACACTAAGAATCATTCCACTGACTGACATCGTACTGACAAGCTATCCTAATT